>CM075173.1:48971866-50393308 GCA_037576465.1 Parascaris univalens | reverse complement strand
CCCTCATGAACGTCTGCGACCACACATGAGGATCGCTTGCCGCTCGTTCGTCGCGCATTTCTTAGTATACGTGTAGGCATTAGTGAATTATATTTGCATTCAACCCGCACGCACACAGTTAACGAGAATGTGTTGAATTTATGGGCGCCAGGGTGGGGAAACCAAGCGCCGTATGTTTCAGAGATAAGAATTTGCTGAGCATTGATAAAATGCGACGAAGAGGTGCTGATAGAAGCGACATGAACATCTAGAAGATGGACAGAAAAAATGACTGACAGGATGACTGCCATTGCTATTTCCGCTATCAGATCGAGTTTGAAAATCCATCATCCTGAATTCTTATGTTTCAGCTGGTGAACACTTCTCCATTATGCAGAGTTGAAGGCATTTCATATACCTAAACGGTGTTACCTTTTTATTATTCGTCAGCTTTCACTCAATCAACGAAAAGCTTCCCTTCAAGCAATCGTACAGTGCGACAATTCCTTGTTCATTCAACTTAACCGATAGTTTCAGTTTATTGCTAAACAGTGAAAGAAAGCTTTCTTTACAGATGAAATCAGCATACAACTCCTCGAAGAGGGTGTCGGTAGCTTCGAGGTACTTCAGCGCTCACTACCTTCCATAGTGCTTTGTCGCGTCGAAAAACTGGTTAATTGTTCTTGTGTGTTTCTTAACATCCAAAGAAATGGTGCCTAGTCGTTTTCTTAAAGAACATTTACTAGCGAGTGATGCGCATCTGAGTGATCAATCCTCAGACTAAAACACGTTGCCATCGCTTCGGCAACATCGTCCCTATTCTCGTCGCTTCGAGAATGCTTTTCAGTGACGAAAATCGCTTCACACTCTCGTGAATTGACATCTTCTGTTGGGGGATGAACCGCTTATTCGACGTCGTTGAAGATCAAATTTTTCAGAAACCAGTGTAAAAATGGCTCAGAAAAATACCAGCAATAAGCACTCAGGTTGACCCAGACCCTTAGAAGGAACGAGAATGTTGCAACGCGTGGAGCTTTCTAAGAAATAGCAGAACATTTCATTTTCGGCAAGCTATCATAAACGAAGAAAAGGGAATACTTAAAGCAAGAAAAGTGACACTGCTATCAGTTCGTATTTTAGGATGATGAATGCACATCCGAACGTCTCCTCAAAATGTTTCGAATAGCGCAACTGCAAATCGAATATATCTTGGTGAGAATTCTATTATCAGCCATACCTTTGATCTCTATGATCGATGCACATCTTTTGTTTCTAATTCGATGAAGGTTTTCACGCAGAACTTTAAAACGATTGAACTGAAGTGACATTAAGAATCGATTCACTTGCCCATTGCTAGAAGCCTACCAAATGAAACGGTACTACAACAGTGAGGTGGATTGCTATCCGTTATAAATGAACAGCTCTACCCCTTCCCGAAGTTGTGGCAAATTTATTAATTTGCTATTCAAGAGCGCTTAACTCGCGGTTAGAAGCTGCTGAATAATTCCCACAGCAAGGCATCTGTGTTTTTGCAATAACACTTTAATTGCCCACCGAATTGCAGCATTGGCTATAGTTTAACTCCCCTTCAGTCGCTTGCCTTTCTTCAGCTAGAATAAACGGCTTTTTAAAGCTACAAAATGCGCTTACATATCCATTTCTACGCAGCCCATTCAATATGCAAGCATTGAAGATGCATTTGCTTTAAAAATTGTCGTTATTGTCAAAAGATCTGCTGCTGGATAGATGCTTTCAAGTATTTTGGAACTGTAAGACATTTACTTAGCTTAGTCGGTACTTATAAAGTTTATGTGAGAATCTGAGTTACTGGAATCTTTTTGCAATTTCAGCTCTACTATGTGAGAAAATTGCAGTAGACAGAAAAGGCATGAAAGAAATATCAGTTTGGATTCTTATCAATTTATTTTATGGACTTTAGTTCGAAATGCAGAAATCAGGTACACAAATTATTCAGTGATAATAAAACATTCAATATATATGCATGAACGAAATTCATGTCTCTTTCATTTTCGCTCATTTACTCTTTTCGTCCACGTATTTAAATCTTCTGGCATCAGGCTTTTTATTTAGCTGACAGATAGATGAAAAGCGAGCAGATCGCGAGCAATCAATATTCCAAGAAAAAGTACATTAAATTAAATGATACAAAGAAGTTTTATAGAGTTTTATAGAAGTCGCAAGCGCGGTTGACTAATAGAATCGATGAACTGCAAAGCCGACAGAAGGCAACGGAACTGGAAAATATGAAACTGCGGCGAGCAATGAGCAATGCCCCCGAGAAAGTTGATTCCTTATTTAAAGTTAGTTAAATTTCCTTCAGAAAGCATTATTCTGCAAACTAACAGCTTCGCCTAGAACGAAAAGTCGTCATTGTTCATTGTCAAATTATTCTTCGATCATTGTGATGAATTCTTTCAGCGAATTTTTTGATCTCTCTCTGGGAAAGTATATCTTCACAATGAGCTTTTTGAAGCTTTAAACAGCAATTCCGCATTGATCATCTTTCATTTCGTTTTACAACACTTTTCGTCCACTCTGTACTGTTAATTGTTCTTGCAGTGCGACAAGTGTGAAAAATTATTTTTGCGAAGTTGTTTCCTCTATGATCACATAAGAAGACGGCATAAGGAGGGCGAGTTTTCGGATGCCGACAACTTGGCTTGGAAATGATGCGCTTCTCATCTGCATCTTCTTCTAGCAACCTCCCATAGTGCCCGAGCGTCTTTTACATATATAAAATTTTCACTTTATATATACATATAATATATAAGTGAAAATTTCTGGCAGTGTTGTGTGAATGAAATGTTTAACTCCAGTGAACAGTGGTGCGCTCCGTCTGTGCAGAGCGTAATGAATTGGCGAAGTGGACTGCTGTGTTATCTTCGTATGCGCATCGTGATGTACGAGAAAGAATCCTCTAGTTCTCCCCAACCCCCTCCCAATCTCTATTCTCCTCTCCCTTCACTAATCCTCCCCTCACGGAGCGGTTGCTTTGCAAATTTTTCTCATTCCTTACAGTATATCTGAGGGAATGATGGCAACAGATTTTCCAAAATTTTTTAGGTGCTTAACAACTTGTCCACGCATATTCGAAGGATGTTCGTTCAGCACCTTGGAGTAGTATACCCGCAACCATTTCTGAGTTCGCGATTTCTCGAACAAGGTCGAGTAACGTTCCACAGTGTATGTTGACCGCATCAGCCTTCCCAGTTCGCTAATTTTTTCCAAGTTTATTGAGATTTTCAATAACTTTCCGCGAAATTTCGCCACAAAATAAAAAAATCAGCAGAAACTAGATCTATATAATTGGAGGAAGTCATTGTTAGACATGTACAGCACATGTATGCACCTGTAAGGTTGAATCATTTGTGCAGTCACTAAGGTTTTTTTGTTATACGGCAATAAACATCACTGCGTAATCTCGCATTTCGATAACAGCTTTCGCCGATAAGCTCCTTTCTTGATTTTGTCCAAATTCGTTTACCTCATGAACTGATGTGCTATATGATGATTTCAGCTCCAAGTAAACTGAACACTAGATAATTTTAAAAACTTCAGTGCTAAAAAATTCGTTCACTCACATTGTCTACTGCAGTGTGAGCTAAGAGAATCCGTCAATTTCCCGTTAATTTCGATCACAATATTATTTTACAACATTCCTTGACAGGGTAAATGCCAGTGAAAAAGTATCGATTCGACGATTCGATCAGTGGCATCATTTGTTCACCTTCTTATTACGAAGTATAGAATTTGTTCACGAGATTAAACTTTCTATTCTAGTCGGTGAGATCCGCTGAACAAATGTGTAGACTTCCCTAAAAAATCCGTATATCGAATGCTCCTGTTTACACTCAGTTGCAATAACTTTATGCAGTCTATAAGGGGTTTCGTAATTAAAAGAGTGCGAAAAAACGAGCGGAAGAAAACGGCATTCCGCGTGGAAATAAACAGATATATGGATGGCTGATAGAAATAATTTCCGGAAGTGCCTAGCTGGTATCATCAAATGAATGAAAATGTTTTAAGGTTATAAATGAAGTAAAGAAAACATTGTGTCGCTTACACCAAACAATTCTTCTATGCTTTTTACATAAGACATTGACAGTGATGCAACGATACAAAATTTCGGCAATATGACAAGAAGAAAAGAAATACGTTACTAAAAAAAACTTTCCTGAAAGTGAATAAAGTTGATCTGTGATGGAACCCGTAGGCACTCATACAATATATGTTTCATTTTATTCGTCCGTCCATACGTTCGCATAGGACGATCGTTAAGAAATAACAGAACGCTTTTGAATTTTATCAATCCTCAGGGGGAAGCTCGATCGCTAGCGAGATAGAAAAAGGTTTAAGTTGGCCGACTCTGTAACAAAGAGTTAGGTATAACAAAACAAACTCAATTATAAATTTGAGGTGAACACCGTTATAATCCTTCCGATTCTTTCCAATCTTTTTCTGGTGTAGTACGTCGACGCGGACGTTCAGCCACAATTGTTTCGGAGCTCTGTGAACTTTCACAGCTGAAATCACATCAGTGATCGATATCAATACCATTCTCATACATTAGCATCAATTTTTACACAAATCCAACCAATGCTTTGAAAAAATGGACCACTCATTAGAATAAAAGCGTCGAACACAAGTTATTCTTAAGGACGACTAAAACGACTAATATCTTTTCCTTAATGAGCAACTTTCAAAAAATCGAGAAATTGCCTCGTATGGTCCACGTGATTCGAAAACCTGTAATAAATAATTCAGCAATAGATTTACGGTGCTGAATGCTGAGATCTTTTGAAGTCGCTATAGCTTGCTTGCAAGTTATTCATCGCTCTTAGATTGTCCACTGCAGAAACCATCACATATAAGCACTCACGTTTAGACTACCTCCAATTATGTATTGCTAAAGTCGCTTATGATTCGATAAGCTTCCGACCATCTACCATATAAATTCTTCCATCGTTAAATATGTTCAGTTCGAATTTCGAGAAACTCGGACAAAGGTTGTACGAAAGTTGGCCTCAATCATAAAATACAGTTGACATTGCCAACTGTGACTTTGACTTGGTCAATTTCTCCTCTATTGCGCATCAAATGTGTCATTTTCGATCATTCGAACATATCGACGCATTCGAAGCATTAAACGTACAGCCGAACGATCCAGCATAATCTAGTGAGTAAAGATTTCCCTTGACTTCCCAAAGTTGCACCACAATCGAGCAAAATCCTCTACTCTGCACTCTGCACTGCAACCAAGGAAATCAGTGATGACAGAAGACGAGTTAAAAATAACCGGTTTAGTTGGCAGTGTTGCTGCCCAAAAAGGGTTATATTGGATGCAGTCTGCGACGTTTCTATAATGTGGAACTTCCTCGATCCAGTCGGAGAGTTCTCACTGGACAGTGCATGGCTCTGCTGCCTAAAATAATTTTCTGCCGTGAACTGCGACGTCTCAGTGAAGCAAACTGTCTCCTAGTTAGCCAAACTGATGAGAGGATTTGCAGTGTGACGTTATTTGCTTTCACTGTAAATGAAAGCAATGAGATGTGCGATGCATAATATAGATTGGTGAAAACTTGCTGTGGTTTCGACCATTTCACCTATTTCAAAAAGACTTTCCTCGCAGTAAACAAATTTGATCACGTTTTCAGAAAAAATCAGAAAGACGTGAAAGTTGAATTGCCGATGGAAAATCTCTTCAGAATTGAGCTACTGGCTGACAAGAGTATCACAATCTTTTTCTGCTCAGCAAAAAAGGCACTCAAAGATCAGGATTTTTAGTGGGACACTCGCTCCTGTGGCAACTTTGCGATCGTAATACGGAGCAGACTTGCTTTAAAGACATGTGCATATGTGAAATTAGCTATTACTTTATGACTTTCCACTTGTAACAAAATTGGCATGAGGCAAACCTGCTGAGCACAACAGCTGGCTGCGCGAGATGAGCGCTCTCTTCGTCTGAATCAACTCGCTCCAAGCTGAACATCGATTTTGGCCTCTGATGCGCATTCCGGGGTGATCGGTCAACGAATACGCGACTCGCATGGAATATCGATTGTGGTTCTAACTGAGAAGAGCGTGACGACGGTTGCGGTGGTTTCTAGATCACTCAACTCATAAGAATAATCTGAGAAAAGTTTGCGGAATCCATTAGTATCTAGCCATATTTCTCCCCACTGAATATTCCATTCACAAGCTTGTATTACACATCAGGCACAAAATTGGTAAATCTAAGTCGACGAAGAAAAGGATACAATGTGGAGCTACAAAACATTTGCTTGACGCTCACGTAGAGCACTTCCGAATTGTCTCAAATGAGTGCAGAAATTTATGAGCGAGAAACTGCAAGCAGCTTCAACGTTACCTGAGGATTACGGATGCGAGCATGAGGTGGAGACGATGGTGTTGGGGGCACGAACAAACTCGGCTTTGTTTGCAGAACGGGAGATTGATTCACTGCAAACCGGATCGGAGCCACTGGCGGATCCTCGACGAAAGTTGATCGAACATCCAGACAACTCCCGGTTATGTATGGTCGTCTTGCCTGAGCACATATTAGATACTAAATTATGAAGGGCTGTGAAAAGATGCAAGACGTCGTGGTCTAACTTGAAAAGGGCCTTACAACGAATGAAACCATCAGCACTACGTTGTCAGAACGGTCCTTCCTAGTACGCCATTCAGCCCTCAAATAAAGCGTGTCTGATATTGCATTGAAAAAAGTAGAGAACTGCTATACCTTCTAACGAAAAAGTCCTTAAACCCAGAATGCGATACTCACCTGTACGCTTTCACATCGGGTCAGCGTGGTGATTTTACGGTGAATTGGTGGTGGAGTGATCTGCGAGAATGAATGAGAGTCAACAAGTATACTATTCTCTTCTGGAAACGCTGCACACATCGACTTAGGTCGTTGCCAATTCTTCACATATCGTTTCGCTCCGCGGCAACGCAGTGCTGTCGTGCTCTCGATAGCTGTCGCCTAAAACATCGCACAAAAGCTTAAAACTGAGATTTCATATCGACTTTTAATGCAATTACGAAAAAGAGATTTTCCATTTTGGATCTCTTAAACGTTGACATTTGATTCCACCTTTGCATCACCGGATATTGTCAATACTCTTATCTTTAAAACATCTGCTGAACAAAATACTTCTGCTTCAAAAGAGGATAAAAGTGCCAAGAAGTGGAATATTTCGACTCTTTTGCGTTTTTCCCATAAAAGGCGGATGAAGGACTACATCCAAATAACCTAATTTTCGATAGAATCAGCAATTTTGCGTATAAAAAACCTGATGAATGAATTTGTGAAATATAGAATCCTTATTTATTAAAAAGGCTCTCATTACGAAGCTCTATGTGATCGGAGAACAGTTCTGGATGTTGTTTGCAGTTGTTTAAATTTCGAATCCTTCAATGCAAATTTTCATATGGTAAAAAAATTTATGGTATAAGCTCACTACAATACGTTGATTTTCATCGCTGACTGCATTCTGTTCGAATTGTTTGCAGCGCTCTTCAATTGACAGCTTTCTGTAGGTGCTGTAAGACATAGGCGAATGACTGCTGAAATAGCAATACACTTGAAACCAGCTGAAATAAGGCCACCACAATATTTAGATGAAAAATGGCTGACATTCGCTGGAAGCTCATAGGCAATAAGAATCCTCCCTCAACAGATGTTTATCGCTGCTCGTTAAAAACTTCCATGGCGAATATTTGGATTTAATTGAATATAGTCATAAATTTTGGTGCAGTATTAAGGTACCAATCCCGCTTCAGTTGCATATCGTCTGCGAAAGCCTTTCATTTCACCCAGAGCTTTGCACTTTCTTACATATTTCAAACGTTAACCTATACAGTAAAACGTTAACTTGATCTCGGAAATTAGAAGTACCTTGGATCTGACGATATCGAAACGCAGCCCGAATCCATGCTCACCGAAGAACGATGACTTACGCAGCAGCTCATCGGGCTGTCACATCTTGAATCGTCTAGCTTGATCTTCAATAAAACTCGCTGGGTGATGGGTAATATGGTGGAAAGGGACTAAGGAAGTTTACAAAACTTGAAGTTGCCGAAAACTTGAAAGAAATTTTCAATCGACCAAATAGCAACAAATCATTAATCTCACCGATTAGAATAGCGCAAGACCTGCGAATGACGCTTCATCTAAATATTCTCATCCGCAGTGGCTATTTAAACAACGTAAACACGCGTACGGCATAAATTTTCCTCATTTCAAATGCGGGATTGTTTTCCGAACGAATTAATATAGTCTCTCCATTTCGCTTATGCATTTATTGCTCGATACAACGCTTCTCTAATCCTTCTTGTGCAAAGTTTGCTAAGAAAATAAACAGAAAGATAAATTTCAATTAACTGCTACTTAGTTGCACTACTTATTTTAGTTGTGTTTGAGAGAACAACTGCAAAATCTGAATTTCTAAAATGTTGTTCTTAACTAATGAGAAGCTATAATGTCACTGGATTTGTTAACCTGATATTGTGGATCAGATGGTGATTGCGAGAACAACTCCCCAGCCAACTTTTGCTGCTGGAGGTTTTTGAAGGGATGCACGAAATCTGTTGCTAAATGTTCATATGAAAGAGTCGTTTCGATATGATGTATTGTTGATGCGTATAATGTGGGTACAATATAACTGTAATGATAATAGCGATCTGAGAGGCGATACGCATAATAAACGATAAAATCGCGCGGTGTCCACTCGCTTTATTCTATCGTGCAGTAACGTCAACCTGTTGCTCACTTCTATAATGGGGTCGCCGCGTTATGTAGTGTCAATTTTCGAATTCCTTACATTGTTCGCGACAGCGATCAAACCACGTCAAAATTGCAGTGTGAACGATTTTGAACTATTCCCTCTCCTTGTTTCAATGCCCCTCTACCTCAACTGCCTTTTCTTAGGCTCCACACTCGTCATCTGCCGTGGCAGTAATTCGAAACGCCATCATTAACACACGTTTACAAACTCTTCAGAATGTCTTTCACAAGGAACGGAAACTTTTGTCTCTCACACAGCTGAACGAACCGTTCGCTTACTTCTTTGAACTGCTAAAAACAGAGGCAGCTTGGTCTTGCTGTCCCTAAATCAGTTGACGAATTCCTCTTAAACCAACGTTTTGAACTTCACCTGCCTCCTCTTTCCCAAGTAACTCATTCCTGTTTTGAGTTTCGGTAGCCAAAAAACTTTTCTCGCCTGTGGTGACATATTGAATTGCAGATCACGTTCTGCCACTTGTTTATTTACGAGTCGTAACGTGTGTCAGTTATCTGTGATAATATCAAAGAATGGCAGATACAATAACAGATACAAGATGAGATGAGCAATCACCTGTACCCAACATTATGATGACCTCACCTCGGCTTGATGAAGTGGCGGAGCGGTTACGGTTGTTATCTGCGCCCTTTTCGCACGGCTCTTCACCTCAGTTGGCTCTCCAACATGAGCTAAATGAAGTCGCATCTCCTGTAACAACAAGTCTTGCCTGTACTAAACGTAACACAACGCTTTGAATAATAAGACGATTTTCTTCATCAACGCATGTACGAAACTGCTCCTCGATTTAAGATTTCATAAGTTCTAAAACTCCAGTTTTTCACGTCCACGTGTCTTGATTTCCTTTTGACTAATATTTTTTAAAACCATAAACGACTTATTAAGCTACTGAGGTCCTCAATTTTTGAAGGAATGCTTTATCCAGAGCAGTTCCATCGAATATCCAGCTTACCTCTATTGATAGACAGAACGTTCTCATTTTTGATTCACTTTTCCTGAACGAAACTCGATAGACCACTTTCGGTAAGATCGCGTGAAGGCTGAGCGTTCTGCTGATGTTGGAGATGAAGAAATCGCTCACATGGTGCGATTTTTATGTTTTCTCGCAAGGCAGACTAATATTTGTATTTTTTATAATATCTACATATTGTGCACGCAGCTATAACACCTCAACCTTTTACCTGTCGACTTACATATCCATATTTCTAGTCAAAAATTAAGAGCAATAGAACAACTGAAAGTCATAAGTGGGCATTTCAGTCCCGTTTAGACTTTGGATTAGAAAAACGAGTCTCCCTTCACATTTGCTCCTTAATGATCAAATTTTGCCCTCGACTAGAACCAATCGATTTGATTCTGCCATAAAAAATTTTTCTGCATTCGATATCGAATGAACTTCACATAGGAGAAGAATACGATGAATTGACTTATCCTTTTAACTCGGCCTGGAATTTCTACTAAGGAACTGCGCAGAACGGCTTAAACCAGCCAAAATGCTTGGCGTTACGAGTTACGCTCACCGCACACACCAAACGACAGATAGAACGATTTGTGTTGGCAAGGTTGCACAAATAATACAAGGATCGCTAATCGAAAGGAATCACGTCAACTAACACAAAACTTTTCATTTGAATAATTAAAAACTTTGAGAGTTTTTTGGATGAATTTTGCACTAAACTGGTCGAAAAATTGTGTGGAATTAAAGGCAATCATCGTTAACGAGAGTGAATCCTTCTAAATGAAGAGCATATAATTGCGAAGAGTGAATTCGAAGTGATGAAGGGCACACAGAGTTTCTAAACAACTGGATACGGGCGCTACACTTGGCGTCGACGTAAGCGCACTTAATGCATGATTTATGCAGAACTTATTCGGCTGCACCATCAAGTTTCCCGTATTATGCTGTTGTTTCTTTGGTGATCACTTGGTTACTTACCACACGTGGAGCAACAATTTCTTCAGTGTTTTGAAAAAGCTTCTTCACTATGTGTTTCCCGCTGTTAGTCTTTACGTGTTCAAAAGCAGAAATTTGTACAAATCAATGACGTGCGCTGTTAGTCGTCTAGACGTAGCCCATACGCATCAGAAGATCATTATTTACCGTGGGCGTATATGCATTGCAAACGTGGTCTTTAAACAGGCAAGAGAAAAAAGAAAGACCTAGAAGAGAGTGTTTCAGTAGTGATATGTGCTTCAGTAAATAAACGATTATCTCGTAAATAAATAACGGGGACCAACTCAAAATGTCATGAGAAATTCTCAAAGTGCGGAAGTGGCTGATTTTCGAAATGTGTGATGGTCTTTTTAATCGTTTACATACTGATAAGGATAGAATTTATCTCTTTCTTTATAATCTACGAGGTATGATGTAGTACTTCAAATTACAAAATTACGATGCTTCATTGAAAAGATGACTTATAAGGCTAAAATGCCGGAAAATTCAGCTTCTAAGACCATTTTGAAAAGTGATGCGCAGTGCAACGATTCTGGTTTTGGTGGTTTCATCGTTTATCCAACTTCTTCGCAACAAGTCCTAAAAAAACCGTTTCATTTGGCAATGAAACAACTGATGATAAACGAGTTGAGTGAAATAAAAATGACGTTTAAAGGAATCTGCAACATGATGAAATCATAGCAAAATTGCCCAAATAAGAGAAATAAAGAAATTCCTAGACCTGCATGAGTTTCTGGTGTTTGCTTCTTAGAAGATCGAGCAGAATCATTCCTTGACGTGAAGCTTCAAGTCGTTGCCGGATTCGGAAATCCGGGTCGATGCGTTCAGGTCCTAGCAGTGAATCGATACTCGAAACGGTGCCCGAGTCATAGGTGCCCGAGTCATCGCTAGCGCTGCCCGATGGCGACGCTGCCTGGCGCAGGCTTGCGCATACCGACATCAGGATATGCGCCCCTGATTCCCCCTCGTCCAATTCGATGCAAACTTCACTATAATGTCTTTCTATTAGTGGCAGCTAACTCTTAATTTTACTTTCAACACAAGATTTCATCAACGAACCCGAAGTGACCCATTTTATGGAAAGCCCACTAAGCTAATCAATGTCAAAATCGCTTCAGAATATATAGAGAAATTGTGCAATGATTCACCTAAGAAATTTCGTAGGGTTTATATGAAATATACTGCATTTTGCTTGCTTTCCTCTCAAAAAACAAATTTTCAGCGAACATCCCACACAGCTGCTTATTAGCTCTGAAGAATTGATACTAGATCAAGGTTAAACTTTATTTGTGGCGAAATGACGTTGTGCCGGTGATCTGAAAACGTATTCGTTGAGGAGGCGGAAAGGTGGACGGATGGAGTTGAGATCGAACTTAAGGAAGCCTTAATGTCTGATTAGCGTATCCGGAGTGCTTCAAAAGTAAAGCATGTCCCGACAGGGACAGCCATATTCCACATGTCTGTGGCTAAATGGCTTCCACTGCCTGCAAAATTTCCAAATATTTAGTATGTCTCAATCAGCAGAAGAAATTCCGTTTTCATTTTTCCTCCCAATCAAAAAACCTTTTGTATGCAAAGAAAGGAGTAAGCAGTATATTTTTCGCTACGCGACAAATAACACACAATAATACAGTTTTTCTGCAAGCAGAACGCTTTCTCCTGTTCAGAAGATAAGGAATTTGCACTGAACAACCTGTACCCTTTCGACTTTTTTAAAGAATACATCTGTAAAATAAGCTTAAAGAATAACATTATATGAACGTCACTTAGTGTTCGCTTTGTGGAAAGTTTTGCTTTTCACCTTTTATTACTATTTATCTTGCTATTTGCTTTTATTTCGCATTTCACCTGCTTTTTTTCCCATTTTCACTTCGAGACACTGCATTAGTGTTATTTTACATTTTTCTGAAGAGAAAGAAAGTGTGCTGGAGTGGACGATGTTATATGCGCTTTTACATTCCGCTCACTAAATCAACCAGTTTCAAAGATTATAAACGAAGAACATTTAAGCTGATTTGATAGCTCATAAAATCTCATAAGAGATCCAATCAGACGAAATCTCTGGAAAAGATCGGCAGGTTGTAAAATGGTTACTAAATTCCTGCACATTCAAGTGATAATAATTTCTTTCGAAGTTGGTGGTAGAGGCTGGATGCTCATGCAGAAACGCGATATAGTGCCTACTGTGCTCACATATCTCGCAAATCGAATTCCAGTTGGTGCCACTTGAAACCATTATGACACAGAGAGATACACTTACTGTCGCAACGACAAAAAAAACGCTATATTGCCGTAAAAAGTTTCCTCAGACTGAATTTGCAGAGATGTTTTCTTGACAGAATGAACACTAATTGAAGGCGAATAACTTATTTCTTACGGCGAAAAATATTTTGCAATCAATTTTCCCTATACACCAAGAAATATCATTCACCGATGGCGTTTTTCATGGAGTTCTGCTGGGTATTCGCTGCCACATCGTTTTCTTCCGCTATTATCTCATTCCTTCCGTTATTAAATCTCTACTAAATTAAATTGTCACAGCTGTTACAGCAGCTCAAAAGGTGTCCAGAAGTAATCAGAGAATGAGAGGTCGTCAGCAAGTACACTCGGTTGCGAGAAAGAAAACTAATCAAGTGATAAATGAGATGCTTGCGGTAAATGTAAACATTATTCAAAAAAAGAAAGCCTAGTTGTGGAATTATAGGGTCCAAAAAATTCCTTATCTTTCACACTCTTCCACGGAGTCTTGAATATATTTCTGCGTTCACATATAGCTGTTGCATGATACTTTCAACCAAGATTTCTTCATTTTTTTTCCAGTCATACATTAGTACAACATGCAGCTCTGACAGAAGTATGGTATATAAACCATGACGGTAAATACCATTGAAGCGAGAAGTGTCAAGCTCCGTGCGAAGACCATGAGCCAAACTCTTTTTCTTCAGCTGCAATTTCCTTGCGGTTGATAGGAAGCCTTTGAAAGCTATTAGAGAGATGATGTCCAAAACTCAATATTTCCTTCATCGATTAGGGACGGCATAGGTGCTCGGCATAGAGGCGCGGAAAAATGTTCAGCACCCAAATTTTATGAGCTGAACAAATTCAGAACGGATATAACAGCAAAAAAAGACTGAGGTGTATTTTTTCGCAGAAATCTAGATGAAAAGAAGCCCGAAGTGAACAGAAAATCAGATAAGCCATCATCGAATTGCTCATTTTTGTGCTAGAAAGGCACAACGAAACAAGTTGGCGATGACGTACACGATAAGCCATAAAGGAACGTGCAGAGTGCATAAAACCGTCCTCAAAAAAAAGTCGTCCATTGGCGTGCTTTGAAAACATTTCGAATTCTCAGGGAGTCACACAAATGCCAGCGCGACAGCTTTTTCTCTCATACCAAAAATGCCTGGTAGTGAAATAACCACCTCGCACAAATCGCCTATCATCTTTAATAGCACTTAATTATGAGTAGTTTCACGAATCTGTGCCTGTCGTTAGAGCGAAGCTGTCTTCGACGCTTCTAAATTACTCCGTGAGATTTCATGAAATCAAAAAATTAAACGACACCAATGCAGCTTGCTATCATTTTGTCATGGAGATTAGCAATTATACCGAAATAAAAGCTGTAGAATTTCCGTTTAATTATAAGCGACTCCGGTACTTAACTATCTTAGATAACAGAAAAAATCGTGAACTGCAACTCAATGCCGCCCTTAGCTTATTCAACAGTTCAGCACTTGTAATATTCAAAAACAAAGAAGACTGAAGCAATAAGACTGAAACTGTGAGGGCAATATATCTATCACGGTTCATGCTTTTGGAATTTCAAAGGACCTCAAGGATGCAAGGAACACTCGGACTTAAATGCACTCATAGTGTGATCATAAGAACTTACAAATGAGAAGCAACTACACTTATAATGAGCTGGGAAATGAAGTTTTCGTTGAATTGAAAATGAATGAATGCGCTCATTGTCAGAGGGAGTTAGTAAAGTGGTCAATAGGACGAATTGAGATTGATAAGAAGATAAAATAAAATTCCATTCGCAGAGAAATACAGACGGGCATCGCATCATTTCATTCTTAAGTCGGCGGTCACGAGGCACAATACGGACATGAAAACGAAAGTGACGTCATTGCATCCGAATCCTTCAAATATGAAGCCGTTATCTATACACTGTACCGTAAAACATCACTTATTCTCGTTCTGACATTTACTGTCATTGTCGAAGTCCGTCAGAACTTATGGAGAAAACATCTCTTTAAAAACTGACTGAACAAATAGAGCGGGCATGTTTGTCCAGGTAAAATGCACATCTTCCTTATTTCAAAGGAAATAAATCAACGAGCATAAGGCAATTTAGAAGTGAGTACAACAACGAAACAAAAAAAAAACTGAGAACTAAGGAGCAGATTTACATATTCATGAGCACCGCAGGTAGGTTGAGCATGCTTTCGCAAATCACTGACATTTGCATCACTCGTGGTCAAACAGTGGTGAAGCGCAACTTTTTTGGCTATTTTTGAGTCCGCTTTGAGTCACAACAAATGGAGAAGCGTGCCAAACGTTATGCCTTTATCGTGCTTTAATAGTTCCAGTTCAGACCAACCGGTTTCGTAAATCACTCACGAATACCTTAATGGACCGACTGTCCGTACGAATCATCCACAGTAAAGTGCCTTTTTGTGGCTCGCTTGGTCCCAAACGCCATTGTATATGAAAGTTTTCATATCCTCTCAATTCCATTAGCTCCTCTCAAAGTTGGCCGATCGACTTAGTAGTGTGCGTGAGCACTAACTATTCTATAGTATTGTTTATACCCATTAAAATTCATACCTTTGAACTCACTGGCTCGCAGCTGAAACTACTGGACGGCAGATGAGCACACCGCACGCATACATACACATCTGCACCGACATATATTCATGCACATACACACATACACACATACGTACACCTATTAGTATATAGAAACGCTCATATACCGCAAGATTTTCATTTTTCACGCGCAGAAATGACGTCGTACTAATGAGTTCGCAACGAAAGGTAACGAAAGCGATTTTCGTCAAACTAAAAAGAAGCAATAGACAAGTGGTAAATGCTGTGCCATATATGAGTTCTGGTTGCAATAAATTCAGTTTTAATTAAGGACATAACGAAAAGTGAACGAGATATGTCAGGAAAGCAGGTAATATGTACGTCTCGAAAAATCGCCATCGTGCTCGAGTGATGTTCGTAGCTGCACAAAAACAAAACACGAACGTTTCATTATATATTTGCTATGTATTGTACGAATTATTCAAAAATGTTCAAAGCTCATTGCAATACTGATGAAGCAATATGGAACTGGGTGTTAAATTTAGAGTTTGATTACCGACGAACTGAAGAAAAAGGACACTCGTATCTGTTACTCAAAGGCGCAACAAAGAAAAGAAAAGGTTAACGAATTGAGCGGATGACAGTAAATGGAAAATTTATTCCGAATTAGGGCTCTTAAATAATGATGGTCGGAAAAACAACTGGTCAATGAAAAATTTTTTCTTTGAAGATTTCTGAAGTTGGGGTGCCCTCAGCTTACATTCAGAGTAATAGATATATTGCAAGCACACTTGACTTCGAAATTTTCTTTGGGAATCCCCAAAGTTTAGTGCTATTCAATTTCGCTCGCTTGTCCCAAGTTCTTATATTTTCGATCTCATCTGAAATTCAGATATTTACAAACCCAATTGCTTGAAGGAAGAATTTGATGCTGACGAGGGTTTGAGTTGGATAAATTCCACCAAGAATTGCCGGAGTTCGGAAACCCCAGAAGTACTCGATATCCTTGGAGAATTCCTGGATTTTCGAGGTCTAAATAACGGCTCTACTCAAAAGAGGCCGCAGCACGAAACATCTTTCAATCATCTAGTGCTTTTTCGTGCGCTGACCTTGCTATCTTCAAACAATCGCACTCTCACATCAAGACTAAGAGTCAGACTTGTTTGGCTGATGTTCTGGCGAAAGCTATTAACGACATTTTAGTAGGTGGCAGCAAATATTTGCTTGATGAAAGTTTAAATGAAAGTTTATTGAAAGTTTATTTGCTTGATAACCGACTATTTCCAAAGAGTGGCGCATGTGTCGAATCACTCGTCGAGCGATTTCGTTGGATCACCTCGCACAGACCAGTATGTTCTTTCGTTTTATAGATAGCATCGTTGTGAAACATTGCATTTGTGATGAAAAAAACGTTAAGGCTAAATGTTATTTTTAAGCAAGATTGCAGAAATAATGTCCACGGTTTTTGAACTAGCAGTTACTTTTTTTAGGCATGCAAGACATGGGATAACTGAGCGAAATATCCGATATCGCAAGTTCGGTTGCTTCTCACCTTAATCGCTGTAATTAACCGAGTTATACTGATGTAAATTCATCGGTTTTTCTCAAACCAATATGTGATAGAAAGCATCACAAAACGAGAACCATGGTGCATGTGAAACCTTTCCTATGCAGTCCCAACGGTGCAGCAAAAATACTTTTTAATGAAAACACTTGAAGAAATCAGAAAATAGTGGATTCAAGTAATGAGATAACTAACTTTATTGATTGGCTCTTTAGGAAGTGAGCAATTAGGTCTCACGGAAAAGGAACAAAAACTTTTTGAGATTTTACTGATGCTATTAGAGATATTGTACTACGCAATAAACGAACGAAAAAAGCTGCTGAAAGCGATGTGTCAAAAACTCACTAATTCAGCTACAAAGTGATCTTTCAAGTGGTGTTCACTTCCCAGTATATTTGCACAAAATTTATCTCGTTTACCTGTGGCTGTTGGATCAAGAACGAACCTTTCGCCACAAGGACGGCGCAATTTTGCAGCAAACTGTACCCTAGCAGATACAGATAGAAATGTTCACAAGAGCATGACTGCGGTCATGTGCGCACTCCGAACGTTGAAATTGTGGCGAAAAATTGTTTAACGATTTTAACTGCGATGCCAAGGTGGAGAATATCACTTAGCTGATTCAATGGACGAATAACCGCTCCTCTTGTAAATTAATGTCCTGCCACGATTCGGTTAAATGCATATATCTTGGGCAAACTAAGAAAGCGGATGAGCATTATCAATCCAGTGTCCGCCATTGAGCCAAATGAAATTGTTGCAGTTTACGCAAGTATTCAGCAAGCGATGCAACCCATGGGTTAACTTAAAATTGATCTATCGGCAAAACCGCCTGTCGTTTCGATTCATTAAAACGTAGAGGCAGTAGGAGGTTAAAAATTTGAGCGCATGTGTAAGTTAGAAAAGTTGCTCCTTATGAAGCAAGCACATTGTAATGCTGGCTTTTTCCGAAAATGTTAGCAAGTCCTCTTTTGGATGGATTTATTGTCAGAGTGGTTTATACGTCGTTATTTGAAGGGTTGGAAAATTTGAAGAGTGACGAAAGAAAGTGCACACGTAGAATTTTAATTAAGTGAGTGAAAAGTGTTACAAAAGTTGGATAACTTTGATTTGCATAGTACTTTATTAGGTCACTTTATTAAATATTGTCTTTAGCGTAGTCGAAATTCAAAGAGTGTCTTGTAGAAGAACCTGGAACTTTTCAAGAAGTTCCGAAGAATCGGGAATTTCTAACACCTGCTAGTGAAATATTGTCAAAAGTGCCAACATACCTGAAGAGCTTTTATGTAACTTTGAGCGTTACGGTATGTAATAGTAAATAACAAAAGTAACACAACACCTATTTTATTCTGATTAACGTCAACGAACTCAACTACGCGTTAACCGCATGCAGTTAAGAAGCATGTATGTGCGAGGCCCCCCACATCTTAATGACTACACTCACTAATCCACTGTGTTAATATGAGCAAAGGTGAGACAATAATTGACTTTTCAATGAGCATATACGATGTAAAAAACTTCACGAGAGATTTCGAACGCGTGCACCTTCAGTTCAACTTTCATCTTAATATCACTTATTAAAATAAACAACAAGTTGAGAAGAGCAAAATTTCTTGTTGATGCTCACAAAACGAGCAAATATTATTCAGTTTTTCCAATAAGTGTTTAGCAAAATTGCAACTGCAATTTTCTTAAAAATACCCACTCAACCTCAAAGATTAAGAAAAGAAGAGTAGCAGGTGGCAAAAATGATAAAACTCAAAAAGAAGCATAAATGGCGTGCGATGGAAGTTGGGGAGCTTAGTGATCGCTTAGGAAATCGAAATGCACAAAACTGAACGAACATCAACATTCTCATAAGCAAATCATGAAAGCGAATTTTGATTCAATAAGCCTCCTCAAAAGACGACAAAATGCGGAAACAAATGGCAATATGCAAGAATCCATCCCTATACGTGAAGATATCAAATATAGCTGGATTAATTTATTTTAGGAATTCAGCAATCAAAGCCCAAATAATCGACTTATGAAAATCAAAAAGAAAATAATTCGCAGTGCAGAGTATGGGAATGCTTCGCTATAATAACCTTTTGCGGTGAAATATTGATTCTTTTAGGCTAATTCTGAGAAAACTGAGTGGTTTTTTCTAAGTTTGATAGGAAAAGATTTCCATAGCGTTTTATAAATATAATTCCAGAGACGATAATCTAGAAAAGCGCCGAGAGAAGACGCATTCGTGGCACAGGAATGTGGTTTCGCATGCGATGCGCATATGCACAATATATGTTGGAGTTGGGCGATTCGCTGAAGATGGGTCAACGCCGTTGCTCGAACTGCTATTGTTATATGGCGACCATGATGGTCCTCTATGATCTATTGAGAATCGGTAAGTGCAAAGAATGGTCTGCTGCATGTGATTTCTATAAAATATGTGACCGTTTCTATTGCATATAGAACATCTTTTTGTTAAATATTCACCTTTTAGATGATTTTTCAACCAAAAATTTCAATCAGCAACCAGGACCTGCCAATATTACTTTCTTTCAAGCGTATACCCCTTCTATTTCAACAACAATGTTGGGAATATACACTAAATTTTATGACCTAAACTTTTGACCCGTTTTTGATTGGAGAACACTCGTTGCCATATTCGACATATTAGACGGGCCGCCATAGTACGATGTGTATGACCATAATAAAAAAGTGCCGTCGCTGATGAATACTAGAGACAAAGCCACTGGATATTTGCAATTTTAGTGGAACTCGATAACTGCCAGTAGGTAGTTTAATTTGATCATAAGAGAGATACTGAAGGAAATTTGCGATGACAGCAACGACCTTGTGAACAAATAGCATAGCAAGCATAGGGATCTTCAAGTTAAGAGAAGAACAAAAGCAACCAAATTCATTATTCGAATATTTGAATGAATATTACTTTGAATCACTAAGAGTCGTTCTGCAATGTAACGTTTACTCATTTAAGACGGAAGTTTCAATATCGGCGAATTTTATTTATGCACAAAAAGAGCGAAGAACAGGTAGGAATAAAGAATAAATTATAGCTTATTCTGTGACGGTCCCTTCATATTTTTCGATATGATAACCGAAATAACAAGAAGAGCTTTTCAAATTTCTTTAGCAAATAAAAGTCGTTCAGATCTCAAACCGTAGATAATAACTGGAAAATTCTTACTGGCTGTTTGTAAAGTTCACTTTGCAATGAGCAACACCACCAACACCAGACAGACGACGGGTGATGCCACATAACATATAAACCTAGCCATTGTAAAACTGTGCCCAAACTCATTCAAGCATTGCACTTCAAATGCAGTCGCTTACCAAATTAAATAAAAACAAGCAGAATTTGTCAGTGAGTTAAATTATGCGGCCGAGCAATAAAATGTGATAAAATAATTAAACATTACCTTCTCTATTTGAACTACTGAAAGGAGTTTCGGAAGTTGAAATTTTCTGCAACGTGCATGCGTACACGTATATCTTGAGAAATGAGAGAACATGCGGCTTTCAAGCTGCAATTTCTTTAGTAGACCAGCACTTGAAAACGTACTCTGAAAAACGAAACTCGCTAAGGAATTTACCTAGTTTCCTTTACAAAGTTGGTGGCTGTCATTCAAAGGATGAAACGAATAGCGGCCTACATTAGAATTAACAAAAAACTTCATTGAAATCGAAAAGCTTCGAAACAAATTGTCAAAAAATGGCACTTTTATTCGACCATAGCCTTACACGCATTCAAAAAAGAAGATTAAGTTTGATAAAAGTGTGAAAAGAAGATAGAAGTTTCCAGGGAGGGAAATACGGCAGATTGCATTTTGGTGAAGGTAAACAGAAGTTGACAAGCATCGTAGGGCCACTGCCCAGCAAACATTAGCATTTGCAATATAGGCAACATCTAAACAATTCCAATGACAAAAACGATTGCATATTTGGAAGTGAAACATTTATAATGTCATCATGTGTCTATTTTACTATTATGTGTTATAATCTGGTGAAAACGCTTTTCGCATAATAGTCGAGAATGCAAAATAAAACCGCTTTGAGCATCAGCCATCGACAGATGGGTGCAAACAAGGCGCAAGTCGGTGAACGGCATCAAGGTCGCTCGGGCGTGGTTAACCTCCACTTCGCGCCCCGCCCATTACCACCATAGTTCACCTGGCGAACAATGACTGCAATAAGGAAAGATTATTAATTTTAGAAATAAGTGCAAGAGGATTTATGGTTTTTATGTGCACATAATCGCATGATGTTATTTGAAACCGTCTGCTCCTCAATTATCTCGTAGATTTGCATATGGCGCTCAAGAAGTGTGTTTTACCGTCGATACAGTAAGCCTTCACTCACTCAGGTCGACCGGTTGAATACTATTCCGGTTTCGATGAGCTCTCGCGTCTGTTCAGAACTTTTATGTGCTTTGATTTACAAAAATTAATTTTCTGAGGAGGTTTTAAAAATTTTCGCTCCTGTCAAAGGCAGTAAGGAAATACTCAACACAAAACATTTAACGAGAACATTTCACTGCTCAATTCAATTTTCTGTGAGCAAATACTGGAAAATCTTCTGCGTCGAGTCACACAGGAACAGGAAGCTTATCCTCTAATCACAATCCTACTTTTTTGCGTTTCGACTAATCCATTTCAACGATTAATGAGACAAAATTTTTGGAGAAGCTTCCCGTTTGCGTTAATTATTTAGGCTGCACAGATATGGAATACTTAATTAAATGGCTTCCATAAAAACTAGATTGCATCTATATGTGCCCGCAAATTTTATTTTATCTATGTCCGAAGAATGTGTGAATTCATCAGAATTAAAGAACTCTCTAGCTTCTAAGTGATTTCGACAAACTCCTGCAGCACCCGGCTATTGAGATGTTTTATCCATGCCAGCGACATTATTGCATCAGTTTCGGTATAAATATCGCATTGTTCCTCTAAGATTAAAATCATTCACTGGATTGTACTATGCTTTTTCCGTTGACCGGTAAGGCGTATTTTCAAGGTTTGCGCTAATGCACTCAAAAAAAAAGAACCATCCTCAGGGATGCGGCATTTTTGAATACTGCAGACGGTCGACCCCCAGCAAAGGGGAGAGAACTCAGGTTTATTATAAAAACGGTCAACTATTTCTAATATTTGTTCGCATGAAGATTAGCATTTGCACTCCCAAACTAATTAAAAATCTTGACAGCAGAAAATTCAAAACACAGTCAAGAAACCCTTCTAACAAAAAAAGAACGCTTCAGCATTATCAGATTATTCGGTGTCGATTTCATTTTCAGTCTTTAAAAAGCGACTTCATTTCAGTTTCTTCTCATAAACATTCAGTGCATTTTTTTAACGGACGGTAATGAGCGGTATGGGAAGGATGTTATTCACGTTAACAGCGATGGAAGTTGGAGTGACATCCGCCTCTATCGAGGGATAAATTATTTCCACATATTTGGTAACCCTAGCACACATGCACAAATCGTGTCCGCAGTGGATCGCATAAAAGGCAACGCGAATCGCAGGTGAGAATAGAAGAATGTAAAAAACTAGAAACATTGCAGTCATCAGTTAGGAATATTTTCAACTTATTTCCATATGGAGCAAAAAGATGTCATCACTCGCAGTACCGCAGTACCACTACAGGAAAAAATGATCCTCAATCTTTCGCAGTATTTGAAAACTGATGTGAATTTTGCTTATTCTTCGTTGAAGAGGAAGTGGTCACTACTCACAATAAATTGTCCACAGTCATATCAATGATTGAGAATTCGAGACTTCTATACAGCTGGGGTGAAAAAAAGGTAAAAACCGTTTCACATCATATGCAAGTGCATTATGTCGTGTCACAAATAATAATCGCCAAACTGTACCATAAACTTTTCTACAAATGCGAATATACCGTGATGCTCCATTTTGGCTTCGAATTTCATTTGGACATAACCTCCCTAGGATGGTCTAAGATAAGAGCACAAATACTTTTTAGAAGAATGATTTTACAGGTAGAAATGGCTTTGCAGGTAACTAACTACAAATGATTTTACAAGCGGCCAATTACAATCTTAGCGCAGTAAACTCTGCTAAGGATTGTTTGGACATAGAAGATACAATGCTTGTAAGTAACTTTTACCGTCCTGAGGTTTTTTTCCAGAGTGGATTGCAGTTACTATTTTCGACTCATCCTTCTAGAGAAATACGCAAAACGGTTTAAACTACTGAATATTAAACGGGTTTATTTTGTGCTAAAAAGCTCCGAGCCTCATGTGGGAACCGCAAAGAGGAAACCATAGGAAATGTACATCACTTCTTGACGTCGATGCAGAATTCAAATGCAGCCCTATTTTTTGACTAGTTTTTAAGTCTTCCACGACCGTACAATATGTGGTTCTGAAGTCAGTTTAGTGAAACTTTTTTGCGTGACAACGTAAAATCAAGCATGATTTCGACTTGCCTCTGCGTGTATATGCGCATCTGCGCATCTGATTGCATTTGTTGCGATAGCTTCTAGAGAGTACTGTAATGGTTGTTATGATAGCCTCTAGAGTTATGGTTGTATGGTTGTTATGATCCTTATTGCAAAAGGGGAATTCACGTTGATCAGTGAATGCTTATTAGATAGTTCCTGTAATTCCGAAAGAATTGCTAAAGGTCTCAGGACTTCGTTGTTCACTTCGTTACGCCATTTGCATTTCATTTACTTGAAGGAGATGCTAATTTTGAGCAGTTCATTATTATTGTATTTGAAGGTTCAATTCTGGAATATCTCCGCACAGCAGCGTTGTAGTAGCATGTGGTTTCGGTCATGTAAATGATGAGATTGGTAATCGCTAACGTAATAAAACAAACCTTGCGCATTATTTTCTTCTCTCGTCGACCAAAAAAAGGTGCCGCACTTGATTAAAATATACTTTTAAATACCTGTTATTTGGTTATTAGAAACTTATTAATAATATAAACCTGATTTACTCATATGCTTCTCTGCTAGTTTACTGCTCACTGTTGCTTCCGCAAAATTCATATTGGCTAAGTTGGGCATTTGGTGCAGACTCATTTAGTGGTAGCAACGGCAGTGTTGTGGGTTGAATGGGTAGAAATGCGGCTAGCTGCACATGCGAAATGATGATCGATGCTTATTGTCTGAGGTGATTTACATCTGTGATGCGCATAGCAATTTTCAGGCATATAATTTCTGAAGACGTCGGCGATTGTTTCCTGCGGCATTTGTGGGGCGCTAAAAAGTGGCAGAAGTAGGCGACGTTTTGAAGCTGCCGTTGCAGTTCTCTGCGACATAGCAGTGAGCCAGAGAGCGTTTAGCTCTCAGCTAAATGTTTATTCGAAAGTGACTCCTGTTCGCACCACCATGAAATAGTTTATACGTGTGACATTCGTGTGCATTAATCGCATATGGTATCGATCAGTACGAATGCTATTGCTCGTAATGGACGTGGTCCGATGCGGCCAATTGTCCAATTAGAAAGCAAACTCTGCGCTCGTTTTCTTTGCCTTCTTCCGCTAAATCATTGCCCAAAGTTAGTGATCATTAAAGAAGCCTTCACTTCAGCATACGACTCTCTGTTCCATCCAGTCTTTGCCAAATCCACATTTCCAATCCGACTTTACAACAATCAAATTTCTTTGCCTGCTATCGGCTCCGCGGATTCTAAATAATGCCACTAATTTTATATTATGAATAGTGGTGATAAGACTAATCGATTCGACGATGCTAAACTTGACACCTTTGCTTATTTCAAAATTTATTGAAAATCTTGGTTTTATGTCTCAGTCGTATTCAGTCTTGCCACTTTTAAATCCCATAAAACTGATGCATCGATAGCGACCATACAAATCTGTTAAATAACCTCAGTTAACCTACTTCCAGTATAATCTATGGATCGAAGTCATGCGCGCCTGCTCAGTCAAACTTCATGCAGTGTCTAGCATCACAGCATTGGACGCTGCGCAATGATGAATATTCTAATCAGTTATTTACATATCTTTGTGCATGGATACTTGAATTTCTTTATTTTTTAGTTTTAAATTGCAACTGAGATAGGTGAAATGTTTCCGCTCACCAGTGATGTCAGATGTCTCAAAATAAGTTTCAAATATTCTCAATGCTTTGCAATAAAGAGACGATAGATGCTGCATGAGAAATTTTCAGCATTTACTTTAGAGCTAACCAAATGCTGAAAAACGAATCCATATACGCCAATATTGAGCATCACCCTCTTAAAAACTATATGCCATCATAGAATAATTAATTTCTTTCCCAAGCTGCAATACGGATGTTTTTTTCTTTCCCTTCTAACGCTCTAATTACTTCTAGAGCTAAACGTTCGCAAGAAATACCATCAAAGAGATGTATATCCAACATTAATCTGCTCGAGTCTCGAAACTATTGAGAGAAAACTTCGTCAGAAGGAAATTCTTAACAAATTCATCTTCATAAATGACAATTTGAGTGGTTTCTTTTGACGCAGCTTAGCTGCCAATTGTTTTTGTTATTGTTGAAACAAGAGTGAGCAGTGTGAAGGTAGTTATTTCTATATATAATTTATAGAGGTGATGAATGTGTATTTGCAATGAAATATATCATCGTAGCGTAAAACACAGTTGCTCTATTGCAGTGGTCGTAATAATTGATACTTATAAATTCATCACAAACTCATATTGATGCCTTACGCGCCACAATGCTCGTCTGTGAGTATTATAACATTAGAGCACTTTTCGGATCACCCACAAAATCCTTCGATCACAGACGTTCTTGTCCTTCGTCACTTTCAAAGTGGAGCTTCACATTCTTGACGCCGCTTTAGTTTTTCGTTATTTCCTAACATTGAGATCAGTTTAAAAACTGTCCAGTGTAAACAAAACAATATGGCCCTTAGAAAATAGTATACACGAACGATACTAAATTGTTGTTCTGTTACTGAAATGAAGTTTCTTTATTCCGAATGATTGTGCAACTGTTCTATTTTAAAATTTCATGCGCTTAAACGTTGCCTGTAAAATTAACCATCAGTTACGAAGAAAAAGCCATGAACGTAAAGAAATTATTCAAGAACTTCTTAGTGCCTCCGCAACCTAATCAGAATTCATGAAATGAGCTTGAACTATAGGGCAGCGGAAGGACAAGAAAAGAATAGAATTTCGAAAAAAGAACGTTACGGGAATCAAGATTCTATAATAAAACTACGATATATGCAATATTAAATCATTTGAATGTACTTTAAGTTTATTATGTGCGTTCAAATTCAGATGTTCCATGTCTGCAGCTTCAGCTTTTATCATAGTAAGCAATTAGGATGCCATAGGTATTTAGTCGCCAATATAAACCTCTGCCAACTTCTATATACTAATTGCTAGGTGCGAAGAATCTGTTCACCTATCGAAACATACTCATCAGCGAGTGATGAGCAAATTTTCATGCAAAACAATAAATATATCTCACAAAAGCGCTCCAAATTTACGCGAAGATTTGACTGCGTTTACCAAATGTAATTCCCTTCTCCCTTTCAGCTTTCTTCTACTTATTTGTGCCGATGGTAGTATCCAGTCTCCAGAGAAGAACTCCGTGAACTTTGAGGCCAAATTGGCACCTTATTAGTCAATAGCATTCGATAAATGTTTCGAAACGAATGTTTTCATATTTGTGAAAGGAATGACTTTCTGAATAAAAACCCTTCTTCGAAGAGTGAAACCTAAAACATTTCGGCTCTAGTTCACGCTACTCGTTGGATTTTTATCCGTATTTTTCGCTCGTTCTCGCGCACAGCAATATGACATTTAATTTCAGTTGAACAATGAACAATTAAATGTGCACATTATGGCATACGACGAATAATATGCTCCATGCCACAAATCTAAATACATGTCATTGAAATACATTAGAGTATAACCCGTTTCTCGAAAGTTCCTTTTTTCACTATGAGGTTATCGAGAGGGAAAATGAACATCCATTCACTCTCATCGGAAATAATTGACGGAAATGCTTGCGTGACTGGGTGGCAAACATATGTCAATGCAATTTTAAGGTATATAAGATTGGGGATTTGAAAATGATTTTCGAAAACCGTTTTCACAGACCAAAACTGCATTATGAAAATGCAATCACCTCCACATGTCTCCCCTCCCCTTTTCCGCTGCATCGATGAAATTAACGCTCAATGTGCAAGCCATCTAGGCGCAAAACAATGAAAGCATTCGCCTTCGTTTTAGCAAAATTCTATGACCAAATCTAGAGACTGTCTTTATCCATTTTTCCTTATTAATGTATTTTGCATTACTAGGAAGTTGGCGTTACTTTTCGACTGCTCCTCGGAACGCTTTGAATAATTGAACGTGGCAGTTAGCATAGATAAGCGAAGAAGTGAACGCACATCATCGGAAGCATTTTACATCAACGAATTCGCTATCCAGATATAGCGGTGTTGAACTGCAAATGCACGCTGAGGAAGTGGCGTGAAATGCGTTCGCGATGCAGTGGTTGGTGCTTGTCGCCATGCTTGCCGACGTTGTCTCCTGCCTCAAGTACGTTTCCTCTTCCATTGACTAACTTTGCACTTAGCCACACCGTGATGCCGCAACAGTTAAGCGACATCGATTGATTCTTAAGTCACTTTTCTATAGTTTGTTTCAGCTTTCTTAAAAGAAATTTTTTGGTGGAGGGGAAGGATAAAAAGAACGACGGGAAGAAGAAGAAGAAGGAAAAAGAAAAAAGTGAAGAGGAACAAGAGAAGGAAGAAGAAGAGAGGAAAAAGTGGGTGAGGTAGAAAGTGAACAAAAGAAACAAGAGGAATACTCGAAGGACGATGAAGGAAGAAAGGAAAAGAACTCACTTACACCATATGCATGCCGTGAAGACTTGCGCCTGCGCTCCGCTTTTCTGCGAGACAAAATCTCTTTCCAATCGCAAATTTCAATCGTTTTGTTGTGAATACTTTGTAGTGTTTTTCACAGCTTCTTTTGCAGCCCATATTATTCAATATATCATCTTTATCACCCTCAAAAAAGTTTAAGCTTCGGCAGATGTCTAAATATATTCAGAATTTTAATTTCTTCGCTTAACCATGAAGTCAAAATATCCAGTTATTGTTGATAGGAAGAGTTGGCTTATAGAGTTTCAGAGAACATATTATTTCTAGCTTTTTTATACCCAGCTTTTCAGGAAGTTCTATTTCATATAGCGTTTTGGTAAGTTCATGTTCGTAAATTGCATCGCAGCGGGACCCATGCTATATTCTTATGTGTGTGTGTGTAGGAGTTCAAATTCAGTAACAACTGAAACCGTAACGAAAAAACTTTTCGTGTATAACTCATTCCGTAAATTGACTACCGAACTTTGAAGTTCATGCACCAAAATCTAAAAAATTCTTAGATGTATATTGAAAAATTTATGATCGTTAAAGAATTTTTGTCTCGTCATCGATGGAATCACAACTGAAAATCCGTCAAGCTTTTAGTATGAGACGTATAAGCAGTCCGTTCGACCAAAAAATGAATAAACCACTTCGTATGTTTATTGAATCAATATAATGAAAAGACCACAAAATACTACGCATAGAGGTGTAATGAGCAAGAATGCAAAAGCGTATGCAGTTTTCTCTGGTATCGTTGCAATTCTGTTGAATTACCTCCTCGCGAAGAGCGAGACAGGAAATATCCATTTTGACTGCTGTCAATAAATTCCTCATTCCCCTTTCCTTTACGTTTTTTGCAGTATCAACTTAAAATCGTTAGTGCTATGTCGAACAGTGGCATTCACCATTGAGGTTGACGCTAATCATTATGACTGCAAAGATATGAATATTTCTACCACACACAATTAAATATCCTCAAATGTTTTGGCTCTCGTTTCATTTGAGTTGGGCTGATTCAATAAGATCAATATTGTTTGTTTGTGCGCAGAATGAGCTTAGGCGCTCGACTATTACTGTGGTGAGTCACCGAACGTAAATGATGCTTGCGTCTGCAAATTTCCGTTTCCAAGCTGTATTGTGGCGACGGTGTGCCTGAGCACATACGTTTGTACGTCTTTTTCTGCGGATGTGTGCATCTGAATGTATCTATGCCTTCTATTCCGTCAACTAGTTCATTAAAAACAGCCAAGGCTAGAGCCACAAAATTCTGCCGATCCAGTTAAAATCACGATCATCTGCTTGATGGCTCATCGATTTCCTGCGGGATACAAATATGGATAACGAGAATTTTGAACAGAAATAGCGCACTTATTTAACGGCCAGTCATTCCGAGTGTCGCGTCGGCTGGATCCAAGAAATTTTTTTCTGAGAGCATTTCACAGGATTAAGGCTAAAAATAGGCAGGAAATTTTGGCGAGAAAGATTATTCGAAAAGATAGTGGGAAATTCTTAGGAAATATTCCAAAAATATTTTTTTTGGAATTGAGCGACGGATTCAGAAGAACAAGGCAGAAATTTGAAAGGACATTTATGCCGAATAATCCTGCAATTTTCTTTTCGGACTGTTCGAAGAGTTAACGGTTAAAACCATTTTTCAAGTATTGCATAGCATATACTTGAGTTAAAGTGTCGTTTATGTTGTTAAGACTGACGTTTTTTTCCGAACAGTTTAACGATCGTGAAATTGTTCATTGGTTTTTGAAAACCACCGAACACGACGATCATAACGAATAAAACGAGCTGAGCGCTGTCACTTTTTAAGGGAATGAATGGGTGACCTTAACAGAGGAATTGAATTGAACAGTGCTACTGTAAATTTCGCCGACGGCGCTAATTTCGTTTCGTGATTTCCCCAAAAATTACAAAAAAAAGTTCACAATGCATATTTCGACTAATCCCACCGTTCACAAAAATCGTTTCAAAAACATTCGTTTCCATACGCTTTTACAAGTTTACACGTCCAAGGCGCATTATGGGGACGCCGTGTCCGTAAGTTCTGTTTGTCTATACTTTCAACTCAACGACTGTGCAGTCTGAAGTAATGAAGTCTGCTGAATATGACATATACCATAGTATGAACCTTTGGCTAATTCCACTTTGCTTCATCGATATACGAAGGAGTGGACACTTCATGTTCCTAAAAATTTTCGTGCATTATATGAACGTTCTCATTGCGCTTTACACCGCTCGTTTTCGCATTCGGCAGCAGATAGGCTCGTAAAAGCTGATGTTTTATATGGGGTATGCAATACTGGTCGATGCGGTTAAAATTTCGATGCATCATTCGGCATCAGATTTCACCTTTTTTATCTCTAATTGTAAATCTGCTTTTAATAGGAATCGTGTCGGCTCTCATAGTTCACTTTTCCGTCGCTTGGTGACCGCGCACATTTAGAAACATCACTAAATAGTTCTAATCTTTCCAAAGTTGACGGATCGCTTTGAGAGCTGTGCAGAGTGTCTAAGCCAAATTCTGATACTCTGACTTCAGCGATTCGCTAACTGAAGTTACCAGACAAATGGAAAGAGACATACATATGTGTGCAGGTATGACGGAAATGGACATTAGCAATAGAAACGAGGAAAAAATGCAAAATGCACATCTGGGAGACATACGATCAGCCCACCAGACTTATGCAAACTTAAATATCACAAAGAAATGAAAGAGTATCCTGTACTTCGCGACTCCTACATTACGAACAGTCTCAACAAATCGTTAAATTAAAGCTAGTTTTTCTTCTCACAACTGACCTGCTGCAGAGCAAAACTATACGTATAGGTTCTAACACCAATAAGAAAAGAATAGCATTAAAACGCATGTGAATTTATGATATTAAAACGTTTTTATATAAGTAATCAAACAAACGAATAATACAAAAATAGACCTGATATATTTCCGTAACGCATTTTTCTGAAAGCCATCAGTAAAGGGCGTATGAAATTGTGAAAGAACTGAACTACAGCTGAGTTTTGACTGTTGGCTCGACTTACAATTGCACGAAAAGTACGGTGAAGAGATAGGGAAATGAAAACGAAGAAGCGGAGGGCTATCAACAAAAGTTCTTTTTGAATGCTGAAAAGCGGACATGCGGGGAAATATTACTGGCATTCGAGGTCCTAGAAATCTAGACTCCCTGATTTGTTTCACTCGTCTCCTTGTCGAAACTCCCGAATATGATATAAGTGCCTCCCAAAATTTGAGGTGTTACGGGAACCAGGGACTGAATACGAAATTTGATATGGAGGGGGATGAGCGTGGAAAAAAGTCAACACTGCTCAGAACTCATTTATCCTCTTACGAATCCCACTGGAGTAGGTGTGTGCTCACCAAGTGAAAAAGATTGGTTTTATTTGCGCATGTTAAAATGGATGTTGTTGTAAGCACTGTAGACCTAATAGAAGGAAGTATTACCTATGTTGCAAGGGCTCAGCTTTTTTCCCTTCCTTCTATGTTACTATTGTAAGAACCTTTTCTGGAATTTGGAAAATTTAGCCAGGCTCAGTGGCTAATGTTAAAACGTCGAAATAAAAGAATAGGCTTATTCCTTCAACTTAATGCTTCATCGGTTAGACGCAGCTGTCTGAGCACTTGATTTCTCGAACTCCGGAAACCAGTGTGCAAAGGTCATCCTAAAAATTATGCGGATAGAAAGTGTCACGCCTGCGAACCGAGGTAAATGCGCAGAGCAAAGCCAAGACGGTGCTAATATTATGTGGCATAAATGATGCGAATAGGCTGCATTGTTATAAACAAGAAGAAAATATGGCAGGGGAGAGCTACCTGTGCCGTGATGTACGGATGGGCAACTCAAACACAACGATGAAGAACAACTCGTAACATCTCTATTCGAGAACTTGCAGAAGGAATTGACGCTGCCAGCAGTTTCTGAGGATGTGAAGAATCTGTGTTAGTGTTCATGAGAAAGCCAGACGTCTCGATATTTTTCAAAAGTCTTATTTCACTTTTGGCTTTTTTCACGGCCGACTGCACTCCTCTAAGAGTGAGTGATAGCTGAGGGAGCGAAATTTTTCAAATTCTCAACGACATTTTCTTCGTGCTACTTCACTGTGGGTTTCTGAGGGTGTAAGCACCTATGCTCCGACGATAAGTTCCACAAAACTCGTCATAAGATACGAGAGTGCATTTCGTGATCTGACTCCGAGGGCAACTATGATAATTGTCCCGTGAATATCCCCTGATTCAGTGCAGTGAAATGTACATTAAGTAGATCATATTCTGGAAACACAAATAAAACCACCTCATCCGAAAAACTGAACGGATGAAAAGGAATCAGAGATATACGGAAGGAAAGTGTAATGAAGCACAACTTTTTTTTATTGAGCGGCTGCTTAATAAGAACTATGGGCTACCTTTAGAAATGCGAATTCGATACGAAGAGGTTACCTACAATATAAACAACAACTTATAGATGAAAAGGCTGAAAAAAGTTTTCGTTTCTTTGAGACGAGGTGAACATTCAGTGAATTTGCAGTGAACAATCAAAAATGGAAGCTGCGTGAACGGAGGACGCAAATGGAAAGCTCGTTCCCCTGTGTTAGCTTTCCACGAAGAGTGCTTGGAGGCGACCGTTGAAATGGCCTCCTACAAAGAATGCAAATGAAAGCTACAACGTACAGAAGGGTCTCGGTTGGGATGGGAGAAGAGTGCTAAGTAGGTTTGCAGAGAAAAGAACAAGTGGCATCATTTCAGGTGCTTTTCATGCGCATCCGCAGATTATGAGCCGCTTTTCGAGAAGTTCGCTGCTTTGCGGCATTCGCTGAGTAGTCCACGATTTGGGGATCTTTGTGACAGTGTGGAGCAATTACATGCGGTCGCCCCGGTTGAAACGTGCCCGTCTACATGCATATCACTTCTTGAACCGCAGTATTTCGGAGGTTAGCGTTCCTTTCACAATGTGCTCTTACTATCGACTAATAAGTCAGCCACCCATATTTTCTGCAACATTCAACCTATCCGGGACCTCCGAGCTCGTTGGAACCGCTTCTGGCTCTCCTTGTGTATACATACGTGCGAAATTTTGCAACAGCTAACTGTAGCGATTTTATGCAACGCATGTGCGTGTCTGTGTGTATCTTTTCATCTTTTCCTCTCCTTCTCTCACACTCTTTCTGCCTGCTTCTATTTCGCTCTCCTTTTACCTTCCCTCTCTCTCCCTCTCTCTTCTCTTTCATTTTTTTCGGTTTGAGCATCCAGCCAACTACAGAAGCGCGATGATGAAAATTGGCTATTGCAAAAACGGTCTATATCGTACGACGATATTCCTGCACAGACTTTCCTCGAACACGTCACATTCTGTGCAGTCTGCTTGGTATGTGATGCAGGGCGGTGAACTTCCTTGATAACGCTGAATATATCGCAAGAGGCTTTTCTGCTTAATGCTCGCATTCTAGACAAAGCAAATTAATGAGCATTTTTCGTTACTGCTGCATATTTCACAGCCCATTACGCTAAACGGCCAACAATGAGACGTGTATTTTGCAAAATCTGTCGGGAAAAAACCGATGAGAACTGCACATACAGTTTTGTTATTCTCCAGGTAAATCGTTTCTTCCATGAGTAAAAACAGCGTCTGTATAACAACTTTGACTTTGCGGGTTCAAAAGCTTGCACAATAGACCTTTCGTCTTTCGTTAAGGAGAGCCTCGAAAAACTTTCTTAGCATTTCAAAGGATCGACACCTTCATTTCACTGATCGTTGAAGCACTTGTTGAACCAAATTTAAGTACGGATGACATTTGGCTTTAATCTTTCGAAAAAAAGCAAATATTTATAATAATATTTTCAGGATGAATTTCCTCAGTTCAGGACTATTTTCGTACTAGCATTAATGATGAAGTATTTTATAGGTAAAAAGAGTTTGACTCAAAAGCAATACTTTTCAACATTTAGCCTAAAGAGTTTGATTTCTGTTTATGTGAGGCCACAAATGGTCTTCATCACTGGCTCTTATATCGGTATTACCAACAGCTGTTGTTTATAGCAGGGTTATCTTCATGATCCGGTCATTCCCCTTAGTAGCAAGTTGAGCATTTATGCCGGTACTGGAACTGGCTTAATATGTACTTAACATTCTAAGGAAGCAATACAGCAATGTTCAGCAGTCATCATGGCTGTGTTTCAAACTTCATTAGCCGTCCCTGTTCGAGAGTTCGTTTTCTTTATGTGGTTAATGACGGGCCTCAATTACATGAAGTATAAGAGAGTCAATAATTGGACGTCGGCAGCTTCTCGCGAGCTTGCTAAGGTCAGGAGCGCTACTGCTTCCATATTGGAGGGCTCAGTACAGGTCGGAGAAGTTGGAGGGGACGTTGGAAGTGCAGAAGGAGAGGTGGGAGTGGTTGGATGGAGGCAGATTCAGCCTGAGTGTTTTCACCCGAGTTCGTGTCTAAATGCGCAAAAGATTCATATCCTAACGTATATATGCAGCTGTTTTACTCATTCTTTCGCTTCCTTGGATACATACGTATGATTGTTTCCATTTCATATGGCTCAGGAGACCGTTATGTGTAAGAGAGGGTTTATATGGCACCCAACCGCTTCTTCTCTTCATAAAACGATGACTGTCAATGCTGCAAGTCTCGGGGGCTCACCAAGCATACAATCTGAGTAATTCGTTGTGTGCGAATTTCCAGCTCACGGGGAAATTTTAAAAATTAATAGCGGTTGTAGGTTGCCACATTATTATAAAATTATTAGAAAAAAGATTACTACATCAGCGCTTTTATTGTTTGTTTGATAACTGAAATCAGTCGCATTAGTACTCGTAGCCCATCTATGTTACGCTGATGTAGTTAATCGTCCTGATGTTTTTTCCACATAAAGGATGAATGGAGTAGGTGGAGGGGATGAAAGACTTCTGTACAATTTTCCCTGCTATTAAGGAATAGCGCTCCGCTGGGGGGTCGATGTAGTAACAGAAAGATGTTCAGTGATTTTCTTGTTTTTTTCGATAAGACATATAATCAAGATGAACGATTCTCAGGTCCTTCCTCTAACTGGCTTTTATCCTATTACCTTTTTAAATGAGGTTAAGACACGCTGAAGTAGTTGAGTAGTAATGGTCTCCGTGAGGGAAGTTTTCGCACTTTTAATATTCTTTTCGATCTATATTCATGGGATTAGATTCTCTTCTCTTTTATACTTTAATTATATTCCATTCCACTTTACCTTCCTCATTAATTAGCTAAAAATTAGTTCCAGTTTAAATTTCATGCTGAAGTGCTGGCAAGTAAGATATAAAAGCGGATTTCGCTCATTTGGCTCGCGCATTGATGTGATTTTCCCCTTCTTTTTTCCGGATGAGAAACAAGCAGACAATCACCTAATTGAAAAACAGGTGAAGAGGAAAGACAACGAGGTTACTGCAATATGCGCATTTACATTTTATGCACTCACTCAATCAGTTGTATGTTAATTTTTTCGATCATTCGCATAATTCCGCTTCAAGTGAATTGTTATTTTCCCTTGACTGATCGAGAGGCGCACAGATGTTGTACATAATACAGATGCTGTACATTATACCTACGAAATCTCGTGGCCCAGGCTGAGGTGGGTAACTTGAAACAACCGAGTAGGTAGATGAAGAGACTCTCCATACGCAGGCGTACAAATATGGTGTAGTCGTAATGGGGCGTCGCAGACTGGATATGTTGACGCGCATAAAAAGCTTCGATATGTTATGATGCAGTAGATTAATAAAATGCGTGATAAATGCACCAATTAAAGGCGAGAGAAGTCTAGAAGCAAAGCAATATGTTAAAACCTATTTGTTATATCATAGCCGTTCTGCTGTTGATGAAAAGTGAAATGAAAACTTCTCAGAATGAAATGCTACCTAAAATGTCACTTATTTCACTTGAATTAAACTCGTAGAAAAAATATTTTAATGGTTAAGATGAAAGAATAAGTCTTTAAATGGAACCATTAATCATATGATCGAAGTGAATTAACAGTGTTTTACAAAATTGTCACTAGGATCATGAATAGCAAATATATTTTCTGATTTCATCGTTTCTCAATGTAATAAGCACGCACTATTTTATTTTTCTCTATGAACATTTTCGTCATATATGGATCCTTTCTAAATATCACCATTCCATAAGTGCAGATATATTCTCGATAATAGTTATGATTAGCGCAATGGGGGTAATTCTAAGAGCGTCCCGGATCTATCTCAAAAATTGCCCCCCAAAGAAAGTTGTAACATGCTTTTGCAAACGTTGTACTTTAACTGGAGATTCTTTTTTTTACTGACCAAAGCATTACAACTGAGCAATGATTTTTCGTAGCGCTTTTAAGTAACCACTTGAATTACTCAGTAATTAATCCGTCAACTCCAGTGTCAAGAGAATATTGTAAAACGACAGAATTTCGTACAAATTTTGCGATCATATAAATTAATAAATGAAAGTGGAACAAAACGTTTCTTCTACTCAAAAATATAGAGCGGAAATTTTATTAAAGAAGGCTCTCTTTGTTACAGTATTGCAATTAAAGACTTCATAATTGGAGCCATGACGTCTTATTACGCGCAAAACGTACTTGTCCTAAAGTGAATTCTGCTTGATTTGGCGCAAAATTTCAATGCATTGTCACCGTTTTAGAGGTGGTAGATTGTTTATGAAAACGCCATAGCACAACGATTACTATCGGGGAAGCGACCTGCTAAATTCTATTTGCAGTAGCTGAGTTCTTCGAGAAGAACTTCAACGAAGAATGCAAATTTGAATGCGTTATTACAACACGTTTATCAAAAATTAATGCATTTGTGCAAGAGCGCAACCATAAGTTGTCGGCTCGTCCCTACGCTTTATCTTTTCATAAGCTGGAGTGCTTATACGAGTCGGCTTAGCTCCACTTGAAAGAATTGCAATCCGATATCAGTTATACTTAAAAACAGCGCAAATAAGACGCTTTCCTTTCATGAGCCATTAAGATGTCTGCCTCGAAATCTTTAATCTTGGGTAAAGTGAGTCTGCGTGGGCCCAATCATGCCTTCTATTGAACAATCCATTTAACCTATTTGTGCCAATCGTAAAGTTGTTTCATTGACGTCAGCGAAGCACCGTAATCGCAAAAAGTCCGTTCATGTGGGAATTGTCTTGGCCATGCTATACAACTGGTAGATCCTCAGACCTAGACCACCTACAGCGCTATAACGGTTATCACCTTCGTAAGAGAACGACAAAAACTCCGTACTTAGACGTGGCTGCTGTAGCGCTTTTCGCAATTTTCTTGCTCTAAAATAGCACCTGTCACATCTCATGTACCGTTTTATTAGGTGTTCGTAAGTTTTGCAGCTTCATCAAAAAGCTTATGATATTTTGGAAGCAACGACATTGGAAGCCCGACGCTTCAGGATTTTGCAGGCATCCAGTCGTATAGCACACCATACACATACATTCGAGGATGTGCAAGCACGGTGTTCGCATCGATAAAAGAACGTCCTCGGGAGATCGATTTTCTTCATAGTGAAGCGATCTGTCTACCTCTCCGGCTGTCACAGATCTGGCCGTCGATCCAGACCGACGAGCACGTGCAGGTACAAACATTAGAACGTTCAAAGTTATTCGAGGCTACGCAAAGACTTCGCTGTGGTCATTTATTGTTCGCTGTGCTGTTTGCAGTGTGACTGTCTTCTTGAGATTTTCTCTTAGACTTTTGCAGTGTGGCCTGAGATTTTTTGTAAGTTCCCGGTTCCAGATGCGTAACACATTAGTCAGCCGCAGAGATCAAAGCAATAAATGTTTGTACTTCGGTCGAGCCGTCCTGCATTGTTTACTCGCTTAAAAAAAACTCTCCTATGTTACGAACTCACTGAGCCGTACTTCCGATGGTAACAAACTGAATCTATCCAAGCGGCATAGTATCACTTCAAATTAGCGATACAGTTCGATTCTTATTATTCGACTGTGTGATGGAGCTGCATGGGTTGAATAGCAGAAGTGACACTAACAAATGTGCATAGGACTCGAAGGTCGCACTTCAAAATGGGAAGCAGAAAGAAGTTATAAACAACGGTCGATGAGCCTCATGCTACTTACGGTTTCCTTAACGTTTTCAACTTTCAAACGTTGCAACTAAAAACTATCTTTGAAAAAATCACTTTGTTTTAGATTGATGCAATGAAGAAATTGTTACAAAGGCCAAAATTATGGTAGAATGCGCAGCTAAAGCACTGTGCATCATTATGCATTTTACTTATCAAGTGCTAAAGCAATATAGGCTATGTGTTTTTCGATGCTTCCGCCGCCGAAATCATTATTGACTTGCTTCCTCATTAAAAGATATTCACGAAGAAATCATATTTTTATTCCACGTTTTTCCGTTTATTGAAAAGATTCCATCTGTTCACTAATCATCCCCTATGCTTAGCCACGTTCACCCTCCAAGGATCAGTGTAGAAATGAACAAAATAGACATTTAATGTCTGATCAGAAATAACCAGAGCCAAGCAATCCAGTTCAAAAAACCTGCTGTTTCATTCAACAGTGGTGGCCTTGTGAGAGCCATCGTCAAAACCACTCAGTCCTTCTCTCCTCTCCGACCCTCCCACTTCCCCCAGCTCTCAGAGCTTATGTCAGCACTGACGTTTCATATATCAATATTCCAACCAATCAATGTGTTCTTCCATCTAAACGAACGTTTCCTTAGCAAAAAAAAAAAAAATCTGTGAGATTCTTACTCGGTCATCCGCAGAATCGCAAATTCGTCACTGAGCATTTTATGCACTTTTGATATATCCTAAGCACCTCAATTGAGCTGAGTTTATTTTGCTCTGATATTTTCGAAACAACTGCGGTAATAATCGGTACCGTAAAAAACAGTTATTACCAAGCAGAGATTACAAGTAATTTGTGAAATAAATGTTTTTTGTTCGATAATTTGCAGGTATGCTCCTGTACGGTGGATGGATGCAATACAAAGGTTTCAGCGGTGAATTCATCTCGACCGACTGATATCTCAGTAATGCTTTTCGTAGCACTAACTGCCTTTTGGGTGGTACATCTCTAGACGAATTCAATTCCAGCACTACGAATACTTCGAGACGGCGACCAATGAGAGGAAATGACATAACGAATTCGCATCAACGTTGCTGTCGATGCCATTTCTACGCTTTCCTTGTTTCGGGTTCTCATTTTATGCAAATAAAAAAATGCTCTCTTAAATCGCTCGTTTCGCGTCCACTCTAAACGAATAAATGTGTTGATACTGCATAACATATAGGCTAAATTCGTGAAAATATGATTATATATTGCAATAGACCATCATCAGTTGGGATATTGCTTGCCTTTAACGAGCTCTCGTGTTCGTTCACGTATCGTATAATGTGAGAGTATTTGCATCTAGTAAATTATGCCTGTTTTATAAGAGTTTGGTTTTCAGAAAGAACAAATGAAAGTGGTTTAATTTACGGTGGAAAACTTCGAATTTTATGGATGATAGAATCCAAAGAAAGTTTCCCCAAAATAGTTGAGAAGAAATCATGGCATACTTATTGTCTATCTTCATGAGATTTATGCCCAAAATTGGCGTTTGCATAATCATGTTCCGACCGATATTTCTTTTAGTGAATTGTGCTTTATGCATTCCCGCTTCCCACTTGCATCGAACATTAGAGTGCAGTTAATCATTTACGCAGCGTGGGTCATGCAAAAAGTTGTTTCCACAGTGATACGGGAACTTAATTAACAATTGCGTCATAACTTCAATTTTCGCTTCATTTCACCCAAATCGGCCATATCAAATGCATAGATTTTCCGCATGAGTGAATAACGAATTTACTGTAAAACTCTATAGAAAGCTGACGTGAGTTAAATTTAGATGCGAGCACGGGCAAAGTTCTGCTGTTGGGTGAGTTTGCAACTCCTTTCCCTGCTACATTCCTCTCTGTTAACGGCCATAGGTCGCATTGTTTTGAATTTTACTAAGGCTGAACGCTGCAGTGCATTCATCGAACGCGGCTCGAAAACTCAATTTGCATCCGGCGAACGCAATCATCGAGAGCCGCTATTGCGAGTCGATGGAAATAGGCCGTCTTTAGCTATTATGAATACAAACGAGCGGCTCTAACATATTTAACTACTTAATACACTTTGCTTGACGCTGGAATAAAGCACCGCTTAGTACATTTTAAAGCGTTGAAAAAATTGTTGACTCATGACTGCTCGTTGCTTTTAAAGTTGTTGCATAAGTTGTACACTTCTATTCAGATTTATGTTCCCTGGTGGAATTTGCAACTGAAATGGTTCACTTACTAGAAATTCATTTGTGATTGGCCACAGTTTTGTTGTGCGCATTCAAAACGCTCATCAGTGCGAATTTCTTGATGCCACTCTCGAGCCTGATATAAGGAATTGCAGTTGCACGTCTTATAACTCTCATGTTCAGATCATTGCAATCTTGCGAGGAATGGGTTTTTTTGATAGAGAATGAAAACTGTTGCAGAAAAAAGTCGGGATCACGTAGCCGGTTAAGTGACTGACCATAAAAAAGAGTTTAAGAGTATTTCAGCGATCCTTTTCGCTTAGATCATTTTGTAAATCAATTCGTCTTTTTTCTCCTATCATCTACCACTCCCATCTTCTTTTCTCTCTCTCGTATTTGACCAAGAGCTTCTCGAATACGTTGTCAACAGTTCCTTCAGATCTTCTGCCGACTTTCGTAGCCTTTAAAAATTTTGATACATGAGGCTGCAGATATCCACTGTCACCTAGATGATTTATGTTGACTGCAGAAATAAGGGACCAAAATATTAGCGTAGGAGAAAATGCAGTCAGCAATATGTTTCCAAATCCCGTTGCTTCAACAACTGTAGAGTGAACTCAGTGACTGTGAGACTGAGCAGAAGAACACGGATTGAAGGTTCGTTAATTGCAGCAAATGTATCGATTGGAGCGGTGAGTGTTCAACGTGGGAGTTCAACGTGTCGGCGGCTATGCAGCGGCCGTTCCATGTGTAAAGTGTGTTGAGTTGGATAGCGATGGTTTTTGATCATTTTATTCGTCAGTACAGTTCCATCAATGCAAACGTAGCAAGCGCTTGAGAAGAAGAGTAGCGAGACGCCAAGCACACCAAGTTTTGAAAAGAATATGTCACATTTTTCGCATTCAAAGAACACTGTGTGGGAAGGTGCAAATAAAGGAGTAGAATTTTGACTAGAGATGTAACTTAGAGCAGCACCAGCCGTGGATGAACATAAGGCAGTCAGGTGCTGAGGCAGTGTAGGCCCCGTTCACTATGCTAAACACGTTCAAAAACAAATAATATACAAAGGCATGCTAAGCGGGATGAAGGCACGCTGGATGAAGGCGGAAGGTGACGCCTAAATCGACCTCTTCGTACAGCTGTAGCCTGGCGACTGGGTGCGATAACGTCGAAAATCAACTCGGCAGAGCAGTGAACTTGGCCGCTTATTGCTCATCTTCGAGAACGTAGACCTTTGATGCGGAGGTGCTCCTGCCGGTGACAACTGACGAGCGGTGCTTCGCGCGAATCAGGTGCAACGAGCTTTCCGCCTGGTCCGCACGTCCCTCCGCATCCTCTAGCTCTCTCTGGTATCTTCGCACTCGCTGTATGTTCGCCATCGTCAATGACTCCTGCAAAGTTGATCGACTGTGCGCATTAAGACTTATTTTTGCGAGTAAAGATGCCGCTCTGAAATATTATGTGATTCGTTTTGCTCAGAAACCACGTTTCAGGCTTGCTGATATGTTTCACCTTCGTACTTTATTTCCATACCATCCATTTTACAGGATTCTTCAACTGCCTAAAATGGCAACTTTCAACCATGGATGATGGGGAAAATAAAAAATTCTGCAGTCATTTGATTTTTTTCAGTCCTTGAAAGCTCAGTATAAGAAGTTCTCCTCAACGTTGCACATTTTCTTCATTAAATCAAGAAAAGAACTGTATTGGAAATTGATGGAAATGGTGTGATTAACGGGAATTTCCTCATAAATCCATCTGGTCACTGGCACACAACACAGTTTTAATGGCAGCATAGGCGAAGTACTGCATGAGTTAAACATCTCCTACTAATGAAACTAAATGCACTCACGGCTTCACCGAGTTGTCTCTTTTGGATGTTCAGCTTCTCGAGCAATCTGTCGGCCGTATCCTGAGCCATGACGAATTGCTTATGTTCCTCATCAACTTGCATCTGCACCTCCTTAATACGGCGATCCTTTTTCCTAAGAGCATTTTGTGTTTCTTTGTGTCTTCTAGTCTCCTCATCAAGAGCTGTTTCGAGGTCGCGGATGCGTGTTTCCAGCTTAGCGATAACACGTTTTCCGCCAAGAAGTGCTGCAGCTTCCGCCTCTTGGATCTGTACTTGCAACTGCTTAACCTGCTCTTCTAGCGACTTCCTAAGAGCGTCGATCTTCATGGAGTGCTCTTGTTCTTCATGAAGTTGTTCAACAGCACGAGCCGCATCAGCAAGAGCTCTGTTGGCACGCTCATCTGCTGCATGCAGTTCTTTCGTTGTTTCGTCGAGGTCGGCATGCACGGTAGTAAGTTCGGTTTCGAGTTTGTTTTTGATAGTGGTCAAGTTTGCGTTCATCGAGGAGAGTTCTGAGATGCGCACCTGTAATAAGCCTACTTTTATTGAAACATTTCACAGGGACACTCAACATCACGTAAATGACCTCACTGAACGCATTTGATGCAATCACAGCGACTTTCATTTCCTCCGTTTTTTTGCCAATGCAAAGCATAAAACAGATACACTTTTTATCGTCGGCGGAAGAAGTATTCAAAACGAACGTTCGCTTCCTCTAAATCGACTTCGGCTTGCTTACGTGCACGAACTGCGCTATCGAGAGCCACCTTGCACTCCTCTAGCTCGGCACTAAGAGCAGAAACCTTGCGTTGAGCCAGCGCGTACTGCAAAGATTTATTAATGCTTCATTAATTCATCGAAATACACTGATGAAGTGGCTCGCAAATTAACAATAACAAGAGAAAATTAAACTCGCGTTCACAAGGATATTTCCAAAGGCAATCGATCTTAGTGGGAACACCGCTGAAAAAAGGCCACAATGAGCACATAAGATGGGTGTAGATTTTTCTAAGTGTTATAGAAGTAAATAACACATTGATTTAATATCGAGCATGGTTACCTAAGAAGGGCAAATACTGGTGCCTTTAGAAATGTTGACATCCAGCTTATGTGCATGAAATCGCCTTTCTTACGTGACAAAATGATGAATTTCAAATGTTGTATAACGACGGAGATTTTAGCTGATAAGGTCTCGAATTTGCATCGTTATCATGCTGTTGTTGATGACTGCTAATATTCATATAGCTTCATCACGAAATATCAGATTGCAGCTGAGTTTTCTTCATTAAACTTAGAAGCAACCTATTCTTGAAAGAAAAACTATTTTCTTCGTGTTTCGAAAACATTTTGCCTATTCATTTGCAAAATTTGCACAAATTCATAAATTCCAATGTTTGTGGAACTTGCGCTAAAACCTGTCTCCAACAAAATCAACTCTTTAATGCAGTGAGTGAAATAACTTAGGTTTGCGTACTTGGTCTAGCGTCTGCTGAAGCTGTCGCTGAGTGTCTTCGAGCGAAGCTTGCAGCACCTTCAGCTGTTCACTTTGCTTCTTAATCGTCTTTTGGGCTTCAATATTGGCACGATTCAAGTTATCCACGGTCATTTCAAGTTCTGCGATTTCGGCCTGGTACTTCTTCTTCAGGCGAGCGACTTCCGCCTAAAATTTTCTATTTAAGTCAACCTATACTTTTAGCGTTTCATGTCTCCGAAGGAGTTAATAATCCTCATAGTTTACTGAACATATAAAAGATGAATTTGCAATATCGCGAGTGAATATGACTGAAAAAAAAATTCATTAGAGCGAAGATAAGCTGATAGACCTTCATGCGTGCTTCCGCATCGGCCAACGCAGCAGTGAGGCGATCAATTTCGAATTGCATATTCTTGCGCAAAGCCTCCATTTCCTCTTCCTGAAAGGATAACAGTTTTTGCAGACTTAAATGGACAAAACATAAGTGAATTCTCCGCAATGAACTGCTTAAACTTTGTGGTTTTGATTACTTAAACAAACCAAAAGTGTGCTGTTTGCCTTGGTTCATTTGAATGCAAAAAAAGCTTAGCTCATCGAATGAAAACTTCTCATGCCTTCTCCTGAAGACGTCGCTCCATTTCGATACGTAGCTGCTGAAGTTCGGCGGCAGCTCGCTGGGCACGATTCTCGGCATCTCGACGTGCTGCATCGGATTCCTTCAGGGCTGTTTGAAGGTCCCGGATTTCGCCAGCAAGACGAGCGTTCTCGAGGTCAAGCTCATGCAACTTACGGTTTGCATCCGCAAGCGCCTCCTTTGCCTCATGCAATTCATCTGTAATTAGCATTGCCATGAATGCAAACGCTGTTCATATCAAATGTTGTCGTCCCAAAAATTCAATCTGGTCCACGTCGAAAAATTTCATTCCACTTCATTATATTACCCGCTTTGATCTCAATTACACGTAAAACAAGGAAATTTAGAAAAAGTTGAGAGCTATAAACTTATATGAAATGCCTTCAAGATATGAATTAATTTCAACCTTGAAGTTTCTTGTTCTCTCTTGCAAGTGCTTCCTTTTGTTCAACTGCTTTTTCATAGAGACTCTTCATTTTCTGCAGCTCGGCCAAAGCAGCGCGAGCTTCACGCTGTGCTGCCTCCAATTCAACATTGAGTTCATCGATACGAACCTACAAAACAGCTTTCAAATTTCCCTTCACTTGCATATTAAATATTAATATTATGCCCAAATGATTCTCTCAGCTTTTTAAATGAAATGACTCAAAGAAAAATGATAGCATATGAACGCTCATTCGACAGTCCAATTAAGGTTTGTCAAATATCTCAACACCGATGAGTTTTCACATAATAATTTCGTCAATGTTATAAAACTGTTAAAACGTTCTATGCGAATGAATGCATTCAATCATACTTTGAGTTCATTGACAGTCTTCTCTAGCTGTTCCTTTGCACGTTCGAGTAATGCGATTGTGTTCTGCGCTTTTTCGAGATCGACGATTAGAACTTCGACTTCACTTTGTAGTCTCGATTTGGCCTTCTCTAGTTGCGAAACTTTTTGTAGCATTATCTCGATTTGCTCCTCATACTCAGCTTGCTTTTGCAACATCTTCTTTCGCAGCTCTTCCACCTGTAATTGATTCAATAGTATAATGCTTTATTCATCATTAATATCAAGACTACCTCATGGTTGTTGTGCAAATAGTCGATAAATATACCCAGTTGAGATCAACTAAGCCAACGGTTCCTTTCCCATTTCGAGTGCCCTTTTTGGGAAAATCAAAACTGGTGGAAGAGCAACCTCTTCATGGTGCAGCGCGACTTCCGCATCGAATTTACTCTTCCATTGGGTGATTTCGGTGTTGGCTAGTGCAAGCTTGTGTTCGGCCTCAGTACGAGCGCTGGATTCCTCATCGAGAGCTGTGCGCACAGAATCGAGCTCGAGCTGTACTTGATGTAACTGTGCCTGCATCTGGGAACGCTCCTGAAACAATTGTCTTGCTTGATTGCCAAGCTATCAGTGCGCAGCAACGAGGCGGCCAGCTTGCACCAAATAAAATTTTCATGAGCTTTTGACGCCCGCTTTCATCTATCTTAAATTTGCTCGAAGCATGCTCGAACGCATCTAAACCATTGGAGCGCGCCAAAAGCTATAGAAAACCAGCGAAAAGACGTTCTAGCAGAAATAAATTCAAAAGGCATCAACAGTCACGTACACGCTCGGCGTCCTCGAGACGACGACGAGCTTCCTCGAGTTGCTGAGCCAGCTGGTACTTTACATGCTGCAGATTGTCGAGCTGAACTTTCTGATCATGTACCTATAACACCATTTCAACTTATTATACCTGCAATGAACTTTTCAACAGATTTTTGCGCGTTCGAATGGATTAAATGAAAAGAAAAATTAAAGCACAGAATAAAATATTGGCGGACTTCTTTGAGAAGGTCGTTGTTCTCGACTTGCAACTTCTGCCTTTGCTGCGCAAGATCATTCACGTGCTTGTTAAGTTCTTCAACTTTGTTGGCCAATTCGAGCGATTGCGCTTCGAAACGCTCGGCCGCCTTCTCTGCGACATGCTACAATGACCAAAGATCAGTGCGAATATAATCTAATAATCCAATTCGGATGAAATAATAAACTGCTGATGAACACTGAAAATGAAAATAAATAGGGAATTATGATGCCTAGTTACGACTTACAGAGTTAAAGTGTAAACAGAGATGGTGCTCGATCGGCGTAGGAAGGCGCGAAATAAAAAGCCACTTAGAAAAAAAATCGACTCGTTCCACTGATTATAGCTGACTTGTTTGCTTCAGCACGTTCAACGAAAAAGCTGTCTTTGAGTGTAGTATTCCGTTGTAAACAAATTCACCAAACATTTTAACTAAGATATCATGGCGAATAGATTTGTTCCCTCTTTTGTTGGCGAAGAATTAGCCATATGTTCAAAAATGAAACGATGAAAATTAATTAAATTACCAACTTTTCCTATGGAATTTGCTTTGTTGCTCAAGTACAATATTCGTACAAGTTCCAGGAATGAGCAAATTAGTCGAATAAAGCAAAAAGCCAGTCTCGAAAATGCGAATTCTCGGGGGAGATATCTTTTGCTCAAGAGCGAGCATTTTTTTTACTTCAACTTAAATCATGCAGTAATAGTGAGATGGCTGTGAACGCTTGTGTGGTGTTTCTAAATGTGGGCTAAATATGGTCCAGTCTGTGTCAAAAGTGATATGTATTCTTATAGCTGTATCATCTTCTTGATCACGTAACATGAGAGCCATAAATTACTAATAAATAATTAGCAGTTCGTTTCAACTCAGCCATCGTTGTTTGCTCTCTTCACTTTCAGTAAATATTTCTTGCCAAACATCACAGTCTTCAGAACGTAATTTCAGCACCTAACATAATTTTTTCATTCATCAGCGAACGTAATTGCGTTTATTTCCATTCCTCATCAAAATAGCACATTTAAGTTGTTTGTATCACTTATTGAGAGAATGATTACATTATGGAATATCTTTCAAGTTTCACTGCAAGAATGCGCACAAATTTTTCTTTGAATATGAACTTCAAAATCGCTCGCTATGTGGATTTGATTCAATGGGCGCCACGAATATATCTTCCCTTAATGTTGAAAAGAATATGCAAGGAGATATCACTTGTTCATTTACTGCGAAAAATGTAATTTGCTCTCATTCCAAAGTTTAATCAGTTTGCATTTTGGAAGCAGTTGCTATATTTGATTTTAAAAAAAAGGATAACTTCATTAATCAGCTATGCTCGTTGTTCGGCTTATTCTGCTCACATTACATTCTAAACAACCGGCAGTTATAAAGGTGAGGAAACCACGCTTCACAGAATCAGACTTCATGATCTTAGACTAGGGAGGGTTGCTGTGATTTGCGTCGACTTGAAATTTTAGATTTTTCGAAAAGGTTACACGTCATATCATTTCGCCAACAAAGTCACATTTAGGCGGTGATCATTGCTTACAGAGTACTAGCTGCAACGAATAGTACAAACCAAGCAAGTGCACTATGAATTGCGCACATCAATGCAAAATTGCAAAATAAATTTGTATAAGTAATAAAGAATGATGTTAGTTGCAAGCGAACTGTTCAGAATTCAAGGAAACTGGTCCTCACTGCGATCGTTTTTAGTAGCGAACCTCAATTGACATTCGCTTGCTTTGTAAATATTTTTTAGATGTATGCAATAAGCGTTACCTCTCATCGATTGAGTGTGCTCGGATGCCACTCATCAAATCAATCCCATAACGCATATAAATGTCTCTTTAAAGTGTTTCATGTTATTTTCCATCAATCAGATATTCACCACTTTCAGTTTGCAGGCAGTTGCCTAATAAAATTAAAGCATGGAATGGGACCCACTCAGAGAAAAATACATTGATGAAGAGGGACGAAGACAAAATGAAATGTAGAGAGAGTAAGAGAGAACGTGTGAATTTGAAATAGTATGAATTGGTGCCCGATCTGTATGCATAGTACCTTATCCTTTTGAACTTGGTCGATAGTAGCAGTAAGCTCGATAACTTCATGTTGAAGTCGTTGACGTTCTCGGTCAATCCTGAAATACATTTAGACTTCATATTAGTTTTCACACAGGTGTAAGTTCATCCACGATCGCATTCACGGTGTGTTGGTGCTCTGTGCCTCCGGTCCACCTCTGCAAAAATTTGTTTTTTTTTTCTCCAAATCACGCTCAGCATCTCTCATATTCCCGTGCACTTCCCAAACAAGCAATGTGTCTTTTTCCTGAATGTAACAGCAGAAAGTGTGCAGAGGTAAAATCAAATACGGGCTTAATAAAACTTAAATATAAGCGGCCTTTTCTGTTAGTTGCAGCGCTTTTTGAATCCGCGGAGTGCGAACATTGTACGTCATCTAGATAGAAGTTTCATACTTCGAGTTCTTTTTGTGGAGCTGCTCAATTTGTTCTGTATAGTCGAGACACGCATCCTGATGCTTTTTCCTCAGCACATTCATCGCGTCTTCGCTTTCCAACTGCGACTCTTCCAACAGCTTGCGCAGCTTCTGTAGCTCCCCTTCACGCTTTCGATTTGCTTCGATCTGCAACTGGAATCTTTGAAAGCCGTTCACGGCAAATGCGAGTAGAATTTTTTAAAGATCAGTAAATGTTTAACTATTTCACGAGCACGAAACAATCCTAACTGACAAAGTATATGTGGTAGAACAATAAAATGCGTACTTGACTGTCGGTGGTACCTTCCGCATCTTCTAGCCTGTCTGTAAGGGCGATCAGCTGTACGCTGAGATCGGCCCTCTCTCGTTCGATCTGCAACGTAGTCGACTGTTAACGACCAACTGGCAATTTCTGGTATCGCACATTCACTACGTACGTCAAAAAGCGTAGTGGCGGCCTTGTTTAAATGCCTAACTCTCCGAAGAAACATGATGAAAGTAAAAATATCAACTGTAAACACATACGACTATCTGTGAGAATATGAGAAACAAAGCGAAAAATTGCGATTTGTAGGATCATTTTAAAAAATAGATCAAACTGTACTCTGTTTCGAAGTTCTCGCTCAGAGTCGAGGTCCTCTTGCAGGAGGCGGATCTTGTCCTGAAAATGAACAATTTTTACGCCTGATTTTGACGTATAGGACGTTAAATTTCACTGAAGGAAATTAAAGTTTAGAAAAGCTGGAAGAGGGAGAGAAGCTAGAATATACCTCAAGGCGTGTTAGGCTGCCAAGGTCAGCAACAGACATACTCCCAAATGGCGCTCCACCAAAGCCACTCATGGAGGGACTTTTGTAGAGCGCTGCAGAAGGACTCCGGTAGAGCGAACCAGACATGATGAACTGACACTGCTGGATTGCAGCCGCCTGAAGGCTATCGAACTAAGCCGAGTAGTGCCACAAACGCTTTGCTCTCTCGGTGGATAGAAAACAGTGTAAACCACATCTCCCACCGGTCCCGAAATAGTTCAGTTATCCTCCTACCTCCTCGCTGTTTTCTCACTCACTCTCTCCACAAAGCTCATCTTCTAGCATTTCTTGTTTCGCCTGTGCTCTCGCCACATCCGACATTTGCATCATCAGCCGTCTGTTTAGCTAGCTTCTCTCTTGGAATGCATGCGTGATCGGTGACTCCGCCCTACGAGAATACACATGGAATCAATAGAGTGACCATTGGTAGCTATGCATGAGATGTCGGGATACCCGTCGCTGCTGGAGCCGTGTCGTCGTCGGCTTCCAGCGACTCCATCTAGAAGATCGTCTTCACCACGAATGCTGCCCACGCCACCCCCAGTATCACCAGACTTCAGGCCACCTTCGTCTCTGCTCGAGCGTCGTCCATCTGGTCGCAAACTTCCAATGCCCCCAACCGTTTCTGACACAGAGTGGCCATTATCATCTCCACCAGCTCCACGCAAATTTTCTGAAATGCGGGAGCCATTTACATCACTTGTATGCACTCACTCTTCGTTGGCTCATCAGCGGTGTTCTTTGGATCAGTCTGTTGGCACTCCGTGTAGTACGAATGCTCCCTCACAGAGTTCTTCGGTATCGCATTCCATCGAGCAGGTGCTGATTTCATTCATCCTGCGCTTGAATCAATTAAATATATAGTTGTAATAAAGAAATATATCCGCCGAAGATTCATCTCAACCACCTGATCGCCGCTTGTTTGAACGAAATTGCAATTGCAGTTGCAGTGGTCGTTTGAAAGTGTTTCTTTCAAGCTACTTATGTTTTCTGCTTGAACACTTAAAGTATTTCAGTTGACAAGCAAGTCGAGCAGTGATACTGAAGATCCATCTGCGCATGGCATTGATCCGACGCTCTATCAACCAGGCACTGCCACTTCATCGAACTCAGTGCCTGATATTGCGAACACAGCTGCTGTACCAACGAGCAGCTCTTGGCCTGAGAGCGAACCAAGGCCTACCGGTCTTGGCCTGATACACTGTTCACTGCAGCATTTTCCTATTCGGAAACGTCTTCGCGTTTCCATTCTCAAAGCTGAAGGTGCTCAAAGTGAAACGTCGCTTTTGACTGTTAAACGTGATAATCTTATCTTCATTGAAACGTGGACTTTTCGCCTCCGATCCAAATTACCGTTGCAAATTCTCCCATGTTATACGCTTCTCGTTGTTTTTTATTTTCCTGCTCACGTAACAAGTGTTACGTCCATTGTCTGCTGCCTTCAGCTATGCTATCTTCTACGTATCAAAATTTACATTGAAAAATCAAGATGTGCTCTGATTATGTGCACATATCAGAGTCTACCAGGCTATATTCTGGCGATGCAGATGTTTGAGTTCACTCAAATTTTCAAATAGACACTAGTGAAGAGCTCACTAAAATCTAAGAGGTGTTTGCAATCTGCAATTCACGTTTTGGCAGAAGATTCGAAAAATTCAAAACTGGTGATCGATTAGAAATTAGAAACTGATACAAATTTCGACTGAAAATTCCTCAAAAATTTCGTTCACGCAGTAGTCGTTGGGACCACCACCTGTGATGCACAGTCTAAGTGGTATTTTAGTTTTCATCAGCAGTGAGGCGTTGGAGAGCTTCCATTCCACGACTAATATCTGAAGGAGTTGTAAAGGTGAGTAGGTGGGTGGCAGAAGCAGAAGCGAGTATTCACAGCCCTAGCCATTTCGTTGCTTTGATCCGAACGCATTTCATGTCACGCAGGTCATACTTTGGGGATATTGACCAAATATGCGAATTCGTTTCAATTTCCCTAATCAGAACTGAAACGAATTTACATGTTACACTAGTGACCTCAATTTGATTGTTGCAACTTGACAAATGACTATGCAAGCAAATATCATGAAGTCGAATTCTCATGAAGATTTATGCAAGTCTGTATTCTTTCCAACTCTTATAGTATGCAAAAATTCATCAGAAAAAACCAATTTGATTAACTTTAATATGTAAACATTTTAAATAAAACGCTTGGAAAAGTTTCGTTGATATAGAGTATGAAAGTTTACTGCGAAAATCACAGCTGGACACCTAAGAGGCAAACAGTGAAACTCAGCAATCAGTTTGCAGTTGTGCAACTGATTATTGAAGGAAATTTCCATTATCCTACCGCTTCGTATAATTTTGAGAGTAGTCTGTATTCTTTCGTTGAAATTGCCAAAAATCAAGTGTTGCATTTGCAACTGCATATCTGCCATTTCAGTCACTGTACATTTGGTATATTTGTTTTGCAAACACGCCTTATGGCGATGTCGAGTTCGTATGCATGTATTTGTCTGCCTGTCTATTCGTCTGTTTGTATATTTGTCTGGTAGTTCTAATACGAGAATCTCCTAAAGCTGGAGCTCCGAAATCAGGTAAGTCATTTCTGCAATTTTTGCTATCAATGGTAGGAGGATGTTCTATACTACGGTATATTCTGCATTCTGATCCATCATCATTAAAAGATCTCTTAAAAGCTGAAGATGCGAAAAAGATGCATGCTTTTTATAGAGATCGGTTTTTCTTTTACATCAGTTAGACATGAATAAAAACCAATATTTTGCAGGAAATTTTTGCAGACATGATAAATATTTGAAATAAGGAAGCATTATTTAATGCTTTTCAAGCAAGAATGCGTGTTATATCAACTACTTTTGCAGGCTTCTCTACGTCTGTAGTTTGTTGCTTCCCACTGGTAATATTTGTGATGCTGAATTGCTATGTTTCTGTGAAGGTTAAATTCTTCTGGTTCAGGATTGGCTGGACAGTTAAAGCCAGAGTTGGAGATTCACGCTTTTTGCAAGCTGTCGATATTGCCAGGTGGAAAATCACAGAATTCAATTGTGAAACGTGGTCGTGATGTAGTCTTTAATCAGGTGCTTATAGCTGTCGCTCATTCAGTGCGCAACGTCCATTGCCGTTTATATTTGGATCCTTCCGTCCATGTTAGAAGTGACGAACATTTTCACATAATATAGCCTTCAGATGATAATAAATATTGGAAAGCCTTGAGATGATAACAAATATTGGAAAGTCGTACTCTTAGTATTTTATTTCCAATTTTCTAAAGTATAAATTTTCCTTCGACTGAGAGAAAAATTTGCAAGGATGGATAGTTAAATTTGGTTGCATCATTAAGAACACACGAACGCACAACGATAGGCTTCGTTACGAACAAAAACGAACAACGAACAATATTGGCTGAATTCTGTACATAGATGGCCCTTTTTTGAACATCGAAGATGCAGTCTGCTGATTGCATTTGCACTAATTTAGGAGTTTTTCTTCGATGGCATAACAAGCGAAGACCTCGATGAGAAATGCCTTAGCATAACGGTGTGCCACCAGTCGATGCAAAAGCTGCAAAAGGATGTCGTTATTGGCGATCTCTATTTACCGCTAAAAAATCTCAGCGAATTGCGCTCTAAGAAAGAAGTTCGCGTCATCGAAGAACTTAAACACCGTATCAATTCTAAAGTGAGCATTTCTATAACTTTATCATATTACGGTGCACTAAGTAACCATTACATAGTTTGAGGCCTTACTATTTTTGTGGATTCATAAGCATTGGTATTCCCATAATGAGTGAAAGGCTTCAAGTTGACTACTTTTTCAGTGCGCTATCGTCCTGCGTTCTCTCATGAACGCGATAGTATCGTTGACTGCGTAAATTCATAGTGAACCTCGTTGACGTGTTGGTTGCTTTCAGAAGCTCGGTAAGCTCTACATATCATCCTGTATCGAGAAGGACGCACGTCGTCTTACAATTACGATAATGAAAGCAGACGACCTTCCCAAAGGTGGCATCACTGGGCCACCCGGTTTGTTGGCAGTTCTTTCCGCTTCGTTGACTAAAGCAATGCGATCAACGTAGTGCTCTGCTATTATTCCATCGTTCAACACATAATCTCTGTGCTTTTCATTAGAATGCGCACGTTGGTGGCGCACGCTCCTCGTACGCAGAGCAAGCGCCTCGTCACGCGACTCGAAGCGCTCGCTCATCGGCCGTTTTCCAATTTATTCCCTCTCGTCACTCAATTTCTCCCTTTGTGCCAGTTTAACGCATAGTGCTTATATGAGGAGCCGAAAGTCTCATAAGCGCATCTGACCTTATTTGAGTAAATTGCCCACTCACTTCCGATTGAACTGCTTTCCGGTCATTTGTCACAAGTAGTGGGCTCCATTCTGCAATTCGTTAAATGCGCATATGCAGCGTGCGCACTTCGAGAGGTACTATAATGAAGGGGGCAGTCAGCTGCGCATTGCTGCAGAGGCATTGTGCATTGTGAGATTTATCGGTGGGGAAGCATCGTTGCTGGCAGCAATATGCGGTGCTTTGAGGGTATCTTGGGCAGTTCCGTGTAATCACATAGACGGCATTTAATAGCAGCAAGAAGTGGAGTACAATTGCAGACGTATGCATCCGAATCAAAGTGACACAAGGTGGTATGTCTCAGACAAAGCAGAGTCGCGTTCTCAAGAGTACATGTTGTGCTGTCTACAAGGAGGCCATCATGTTCCTCATAAATACGAAACTCAACGAGTTGCACCAGACGAGTATCGTCATTTCCGTACACGATCTCTCCAGGTGGCATCTTTCTGATGGACGATTAATTAATGTTGCACCATAGTGACAAAAATTCATTTATCACTTGTTTGATGCATAGTGGTGCACCTTGGCACAAAGAACTCTCCTGGCTCGTCCAGCAGTGGTTTTCGATGGACCTAAGGTGTGCTTCTGCTGTGCCGTAAACTTTTTCCGATAAAACGATAGCTCATTGGCGAGCATTTTGCCGGAACGCCTCTAAATGAAGTAACGAATAAAAATAAATAACTACTGCAATCACAATGTAAGATTGACACCACAGTTTGCCGTCTTCGTTGGATTTGTTAGTTCCAAAGGTCGCTGTCGAATTCGTTCGATGTTTCACTTTGGAGATTTTGCTATATTAGAAAGGAAATAACTCGTCTAGAATGGATGTGATTTTCTTTGAATGCTCAAAAGTGCGCAGTGCGTTTTTACAATGGTGAGTGTACTAAGAAGAAGATTTCTAGAACGACAACGGGCGACGATTTGATTGGATCAGCGTTTCTTGGAGTGAATGCAGTTGACAAATCAGAAATGGAGCAGTGGAAGAATACAATTGAACATCAAGGCAAAGAATACAAAGGGGTACATCATCTGAAACCAGCACCACGTGCTCCTGATGTGCACGTCGCTGAAGCACCTTCTGATTCCGACTGATCTCTCGCCTTTTATTTTACATGTGCTTTCTAGACGCTATCAGAAGGCACGGTAATTGCTCCGCGAAATTTGATTCATATGGGTGAGCGCTTCTCTCGCCTTCACCGCTTTTTGCCTTGTGTTCTTTGACTTTACTATTCCTTCGCAGGGCATTCTTTTCATCATTTGTTAACACATTCCCTCGCTGGCACATCTATGTGTTTTCAAAAGAGCCAAAATTGAACGCTATTACCTGTAAAAAAGGGACTGCATATTTTATCCTCAAAAGTATGTTCGTGTTTTGTTCACTTTATTTCTCGTTTTCTCGCAGAGAAGCCTCATCGGTGATATATCGTCGAATGAAATTTTATGGTTATATGACCATTGGCTAGCCTTTACGTAAGAGCCCAACTGAGACTTGCTTGGAATTTGACATCTGCCCGGAGAGAGGAGGGGTGGCTTTTTATGTCCCCAGGTGTCTCCTGATGCTTTTCAGGTGGAGTCTCATAAAAAAAAAAACAGTTGTTGGCCATTTTCAACCACTTGCAACAAAAATACGATATTTCTAAATTATATAACTCGGAAATGTAGTATTTTTGTACTTCAGACATAGGAAATGATTAAAATGAAATGATGTGCGAAGCATAAGCGTGACTTTGCCCACCTAAGAAGTGATTGTTGGTCAGTACATCTCGAGCTAAGCCCAGCTGATAGATTCGGCCCTTTCGCTTGTTTCTTTTGGTTGATTTGCTGTTGTGTACTACCATGACAGTTGATTTTAATTAGACTGCAAGAACAGATCGTTTCTTAGAAAGTAGCTGTTGGTCCCTCTATTTAAGTGCACTTGTTCGTGAACGCCAAGTTGGGCGATGCGGAATCATCTGAAGGATTCGCATGTTGACGGGCCTTACCTGATACTAGATTTGCCACAGAATAGGTGGACCTTCGCATAAAAATTGATGACATTTCGGTGAGAGGGAACAAAGGCAAAATTATTCCAATCAGACGAAATTCTCGTTTCTTAATAGATTGCACGGCGCTATGCATCCCTCCACTTTCTCATCACTTTCACTACACCTTTCCAGGTCTTAAGTCTCCCTTTCCTCTCCGGTTTAGGGAAACAGTCAGGTCTTGATGAACCAAAACTTCATCACATGTTTCATTTTGGCATAGGAAAGGAACCTCAGTTGCAAGTCATTAGTCAGATTTACGACAGTAAGGAAAAAATATGTCGCAGCCAGCCACATTCGCTCCCAGGCACTATTTTCACGTCATGAATGCGAGAAAGCTCGTCGAACTGAATGAAGCTTTTCTTATGTACACGTGCTAACTGTCTTGCAAAAAAACCTCGAAGAATAAATAACTTGTGATGAAAGCGCAAAAGTTGCGAGTAGTTTCAATTAAGTTCGCGCTAAAGACTTCTTAAATTAAGATTTCGGAAAAGCCAAAACAATTTTTTTAAACAAGAGTTTTATTTCTCCAAGCTCGAAAATTTCTGGATAATTGGTGATGCAGATGGAAACCAGCGATGGTCGTGTGAAATTTTTCCTCGGCTATTTCATCGGAAATGACGATTGGCACCGCATGACGTACGACCATTTGATAGTGCCTTCTGTGACGCGCGTGTTATTCTTTCTTCAAATTGCTTTATGAATACTTGTAAGTGAATATGCTAATCTATACGCTTGTGCTGCTAATTCAGTGGCAAACGCAAAGGGGTAGCGGATACCTGTATTCAAGAAAGTAATTCTGCAAGTTTGTAGCGGTAACAGTGCTGTTATGTATTCGTGTTGAAAGCGTTCTTTTCACTTCTGCCGAAGTGATTGCCACTGTCTACTCCACTTCGAGAGTAGGATTGCTTTCAAATCGTCCTATATTTGTGATGTTGAACTCACTCTTGCTGATGATGCCGGCTCATTGCTGATGTTGCACAATGAATGTTGCATGAAAACATTACTCGACGCTTTATTCTATTGTGCTTCATGGTGCAAAAAGCATTCATTCGGCCGCCTCTTTCACTATTTGCTTTTTCCCTCATGCCTAACGAACATCGAGCAGCGTTCAATCACCCTCATACAGTTAAAGTCGCAGTTGCGGTTTCCGTTGCGATCAAATTCTCAACCCAGTCAGAATTTTTGCTTTCACAAATGAACTCTCAAGGAGTCAAAAGTATCGTCCTATTCCTCCGGTGTGTGTCCACCTTTTCATTCGATGCGAACATATCAAATCGCGTTTGCAATTTACCTGTGATTGCGATAAACGTTCTTTTGATCTTTTTTTCCACATAAACTTTCATATTTATATGGCAAAAGAGGCAATTTTACGGTCATAAATGCCATTGTTTCGGCTGCAATTATTGCAAACGACGCACTAGTGGACAAGATGAAAATGGGAGGAGCCGAGCTAATTAGTTCTGCATGGGATTACCGACAGTAACATACATATGCGTTTGTTGCCAACTACGCTTATAGCTCTCTCTTCGGTTATATGCCTCGAAACGTTTCTTATCGTTTGTCTTCTGGGCAAAAAGGTTACTTTTTCACTGAAACTTTTCAAATGACAGATTGATTTAAAGACGACAACTTCTAAATAATTGACAAACAATTTGAATTATCACTATCCCTTTCAGTGTTGTTTTTTGTCTTATCCAGAAATTTCTCCAGCTAACGATTAGGAAATTTTTGAATCAAATTAACAGTTAAAATGATAACTTGGAGGCGAATAAGCATGACGAGCGGATGAGTATACGATCTGGACGAGAAAGGCGGGCGTCACATGCTCGAATGGTCGCCCATGGCGATATTTTCCTGCCGATTTACACGAAGCTGTCGGTAATGCTTATCGCTTCTAGTTAACGATTACGCACATCACGTTTAATGCTTGCTGAAATCGACTGACGTGATGTCCCTCGGGGATCCGCAAAAATGCTGTTTCGGACGTGAATTCCACTTCTCTTTGTTTAGCCTCCTTTTGATCAAAATGCGGCAGCTCAATCTCATCTTCTTTTAATAAGGAAATGTCATTTCCTACTTCATCTCTTACTTCGCCTCTTATTTCCCACTTTGTTGGTTCCTGCCATCCATTTCTTCCTTCTTTTTTTCTTGGTGGGAGTTGCTGGAGTTGTCACAATGATTTGTTGCAAGGAGATAAAAAGAAGAATGTAATTTGTGTTTGTGAGTAAACTTCTCTCATTCAGAAGAAGTCCTTGAAATCTCTTTGCGAACAGAGAGTGAAGACCAGATCCGATGAAGAAGTCAACATGAGAAAAAACACGAGCCAATCCGAACGCCTTAATTCTGGTTTGCACTTGTTCGCATACAGCACTCTCACATTTCAGCGTTCTCACGGGAAATGTTGAACGGTATGCGTTGACTGGGTTCCTCACAAGCAGATAACCATCCATGTCAAAACTTGCAAGTTTAGCATTCTCAAAACGCCTCTTTTAAGAAGACAGCTAACTTCATTTCTCTCACACCTAAAAACACATAGTCTATTAGCATCGCTATATGTGTGAGAACGGTCGTATTGATAATGCTTGGGAAGCTTGCTCAGTAAAGTACCACAGCTATTCAAAGTTAGCCAACGATAAACGGAAACTTGGTCATCCTGCACTTAGATGGGGATCAAATGTCCCCGACAGGTAAAATGCGTACAATGACTAATCGTACAGCGACCATCCTTTAAATAGAATACCACGTAGTGAGGATCTGTCGATGAAAACAGATTTTAAAAATGTAACATTCATTTTAGTCCTTCGCTGCACCATCAATAAACGTACATTCTTCCTTGCTTTTTTCAATTTAAGTACCACTTGCCAGCATTGAAACAGGATGGATCTTCACGGTGTATGAGAAAAGGCGGCATAGAATTCACTGTTTCATTCTCATAATGGAGCGGATATGAAATTTATATGCAGTTTACTTTCATAGCAACGAATTTATGTGCGACTGAAGTTTTTTCTAGAATCCTCTTTGTTTATGGACTTTATGCTTATCTGCTAGCAGTTAGCGAATGTGTTACTAAATGAAAGTATTCTTCGATCCAGGTTGTGCACAAATAACTTCGATAATGCGTCCAAACGTTGTCGCAAGACGTCTTAATAAAGTGGGTGGTGTTATCCGACAAGGTGATAGGTGGTTTCTGAGCGAGTATGCGATGGGTTACGGCATTTTCGAGTACGCGAACTCTTCAATGCTCAAGCATTCACGTCCATCACGAGTACATTGGTTGCAAATGACGCCTCATTTCGACGGTACGGATAACGCTGTGTGTGAGCATGAGTTTTTCTTCTACTCGAGCTCTTCGCAATATCTCTATGCGATGCGCCTGGAAGCACCGTCTGGCATTCGGAGCATCTCACTGAAACGCACACCAAAGGTCAGTGGTACGCAATACGTCAATCATTCAGCTGCCATGCTGCCATGCTGCGATCATTTTTTAATGTGCCCCTTTCGATTGCTCTACGTTGAGTGTCTATGGCTATCGAACAAACGGCAGCACTGAACTGCCTCATTGCAATGCTTTAGCCTTTCTTTGCGTGTAATATAAACTGAATTGCTACAGCAATGCGAAATTTACCTAGGGAGCAGCATAACGTAACTTTAAAAGAAATACGTAATGAATCAAACCATGTGATTCGAGAAAATTGCTCGACATCAAAAAGAAATGAAATCTGAAGTTAGAATGAGGAGGTAAAGTGAATAAATGTTATTGCACGAATATATGATGTTAAATTCGTAAAAATTCACGTTTCCTGTAGTTTCTGAAAACTTCCTGTAGTTTTTTTTTCAGCCATCAATCTATGCTCACTCACATTCACTAGTCGATCTCGAGAGTGAAGGAGGATACCTTTGGGTATTGTACAGAGCGAATACATTTTTACACGTGACAAAAATCCAGTGCTCCACAATGCTCATAGTACGTCAATGGGCTCTTCGACGCGTACATCCCAAAGGTGTTGTTAATGCATTTGTGGCATGTGGGTTCCTCTATACGATCACGCAACGTTCCGACGTGAATGTGCTCAGTATTGTGTTCGATTTTGAGCGTAGCGTCTACATGGAACCACCGAGGGAAATTGGCCGTTGGAAATGCCGAGCTACACCCTCGAGCGTTCACTACGATCCGCTGTCGAAAACAATCAACGTTTTCGATGCCGGTCTCATTTACACAATAGTCACCAAGCAGATTAAATAGTGTTCGCTTGTTATTTTATGGGCTCCTCTGTTTTCTGTTTCTCAGCGTTGTCGATTTTCAGATATATTGTTGAACGCAGGTATCTGCAACAGTTGAATGCTGCATAGTACTTGCGAACACGAATGACTCCGCACTGTTGGCAATGATATTCTAGCCTAGAAGGAACAAATTGAATGAACAAGTGTTTGTTGTTCTAGTGCTGTATCGCACGGTCAGTGTTTTACTCGTGCGTGCTTAGGTATGGATGTGCGTATGCATGTGTCTGTTTGTTGATAATGAGGTGCAGGAAGGCAGCTCATGAACCACGCACGCAGTCCCTAATTGGCTCTGATACACGGTTTAATATGTATGGCATTTACTCATACTACATGCAAATTTCTCGTTAAGGCGTATCCCATTCCACATATATTGACGCACCGGTAACTAGTAGGGCTCACTTCAAGAAATCGGCAACCTTCCTGTGTCAGCACCAACAGCAACAACGCTTGCCTGCCAGATATGTGGCGCTGAACGATTGGTGATTCAACTTGCCCGTAGCCATTCCCGAAGATTGTTAGTCGTTGTCTTACATAATCTTTGCTCTCATTCCAGAATGACCCACTAAGTTTCGATAAATCGTCTATCGTTTTATACTTGAGACTGTCGTTGTAGGAATTTTTGAGAAATTTTCTCTTGAACCATCAAACTGTGGAATACGATGAAATGATGCGGAAATTGGGATTCTGACGATATGTTTCAGTATTTGCTATTCCAAGTTACGCTCAAATTTGTTGAATTTGCAGCAGTATAATATCATAATTATTGTTGCGACGTCAGTGTGTTTCCTTTAACGCCAAAGGAGACCAATTTTCTAACTCTGTCGCGAATTCATTACGTCATAAGTACAACATGTTACGTACTATGCGTGCGCATTGCTAGTTTCATTTTCTCCCAACTTTAGCTGTTTCTTTTCTTTAGACGAGAAATATTTCTGAGGAATAGGGAAAATGACTCTTCAGTTAATCAAACGGAGAGTGACCTTATAAGAAGCAACGTAAAGGTTGTTTAAAAAGTGATTTCACATACAACGAGCGCAATGCAAAAAACAGTTGTTTCGTTTATCGTCGGAAAATGAAGAGCGCAGCAGAAAGATTTAGATTCCCGATCCACGTTGATTTATTTAACATGAGTGGATGAATTAAAGATAGACTAATTTCAACGTTCACATATTTTAGCGCGCTGTTTGAACGCATTTTTATGATGCATCCATATTTTCCGCACATGGGAAATCGGCTTCGATTTAGTTGATTTGTAAATGCTGATAGGAGACATATTGCGGCGATGCAGTTAAATGAACGAATGAACAGTTCACGTCAACATTGTGAATACGTTTTCGATGCTTCATCAATTGTAAAAGAGAAATGAATGGAGAGCATTGTTTCAGCGATAACATTATTCTACGCAAATATGATTATACAGCAGATGGTGATGTGGCCTCGAGCTTTTGATTAGCGAAACAATTGTTCGGTGGTGTGTTCGCAATGAAAAAGTAATTGACATTGGCTAGAGCAGTTTTGCGTTTAATGCTTAAGCAGCACTAAATAGAACAACCAACTTTCACAGAGAGTATTCAAGACATCAGAAATTATGCAAACTTCTCTATAATGCGATTCGATCGAATTACATCTAGGAGTAAAAAGTTGTTTTGTTTGCAGTATTATTGCTTTATTGAATGTGTAATTTAGTTCTAACAATCTCTCTCGTTCGGCATCATCAGTGTTTAGCTTACCCTATTCTGCTTTTTATTGCAAACGATTGCAGTTGTTTGTAATTGATATTTTATAAAAAGCAATGAGATGACCACTTTGCGCATAACTTCCTTAATGCAGTTAATTTTTTCCTATAATTGCTGTTTAATTTCACTCTGATCAGAAATAGAATGTTAACTCCTGCAGCTGAATTAAATATTCACATTCCTGGTAAGCTTATGTCAGAAATTTCTGTAAAAGTTGAAAATAAACTGCTAAATAACTGACATCAACATTTGTATACTACGTATCGCGTGGGCAGTCACCACTATTCTGTTGTTTTTTCGGCACTTGCCTCTTGTTTCGCGTCAGCGAAAAGAACACTACCCCTGTTACAAATTGCGATGTTTACGCATTTATGTCGATGAGAGACATACTCAGCCTCTCTTGAAATGCTTTGAAAATCGATTTCCATACAACTTATGTGCTTACCTTCTCATCAAATTGCCTTAGCTCAAATCGATTCGTAGACTTTTTCTTAGATGAATGAAGAAATAACAGGACGATGAAAGGAGGAGACCAAGAGGGAGGAAGATTCCTTTGCATAGGTGTAAATCTGAAGAGGTGCTAATCATCGTTTAGTAAAGAATGAAATAGGCAGCAAGCATTGGTTTTTGGTCGCAACTTTTGGTTACTGTTATGGCCAGAATTCTTTTAAAAATGATTCCACAACTAAATTTGCATTATTACAGTTCACTCAAGCCGCAACGATGACCAAATTTTTCACTGAAATGAACTAGGAGTTGATTAGATGAAATTGTTCAAAGAGGTTGATGCGATGCGGAGCCACATTTTAAATTGGCTATTTGTATTTTTTTTTCTTTTCGCCGCAGTGGTCATCAGAGGCAATTTGAATCGATATATCCGCTTGCATTTCGAGTCGACAAAACAAATGAGAGAAGAGAAACGGAGGAGGAGTTAAGGAAAGTCGTTTGCAATACTGCTGAATTAGGTTGATGAATATGTTCGAGCTTTGAACGTTTGTTGTCCACCAGAGGGGTTGAATGATTCAATTTGCGTCAATAGGAAAAGTGAAGGCCTTGTTCTTCGATAATTAAAATTAAGCGTACCATGAATTGTACGATATCAAACAAGGGTTAATTGAACAAGCGCTAGAACTGGTGCTTTTTGCATTAATTAGTACATACTATTTTATTGTTTTTTGTGGTAAAATCCAAATGATTTTTTCGCCTTCTTTAAAACGATGGACTTCCCACTTTCTAATCATGAACGTACAGGCTTCGCCTCTATGTATATTTGTCGATTTGTTCTTAAACGTCTCGATCACATTCCAGCTGCATTCACGAAAAGAAACAACAACGGAAGGAACGACTGTAGAAACTGAATGATGATGACAAAGGGGAAACTTTTGGAACCGATCGCAAAATGACATCAATCTTTTTTAAAATAAGCCTGGTTTACGAAGCAACGATCGCTCATTTGAAAGCATTGGCGATGTCTCGTTTGCAAAGCTTAAATCGCTCATTTGAAAGCAATAGCCGAGTCCATTATGCGTAAAGATTAAATAGATGCACATCGCTTGTTGTAAAATATTTGAAATCCTGAAACTTTGCAAAAAGACAGCATAAAATATTGAAGCCGAACAACTTTAGAGGGTTTTTTCATAGAAGGCTAGTCGAGATATAGCAATGTCTTGTGATTCTGAAGTTCATTTTTGCTTGCTTATTTCTTAGGTGCTTCCTTACTGTGAATTATTTCACCGCTTTTTACGTTGATATGGGCGCTGAGCCTACTTTGATGAGCGTGAACTAAAGAAAGAGATCTCTGAAATTTTTTGTTGTCGTCCGGTATTCCGCTTAGTCACGTACGATGAAGCTTCATGAGTGGTGTAACTTGCTTATTACAGCGTGATTATTGCTGCGTTATAGTGACCCAAATCTTGTTGAATTCACTCTTGGATTGATTGATTCGACTTAAAATACTGCATGCCAAGAGGGAAAATTAAAAAGTTCGCTTGAAACCGCCGTCATGGTACTGCTAAAAACGTACAGAATTCAATTATTGCCGAAAGCGATAGCGGATGTGGAAAGTCGCTTAAAAATGCGACATATGGCAATCTTGACACACTTCATTGACATTAGCTAATTTCTCAAGTGAAATCTCACCGAAAAAAGGCAAAACTTAAAGCACCCACATAAATCAGTGTTGCAGATTGATAGCTGAAGAATTTCTTTGGTAGTAATAAAAGTTCTAAGAAATATTAATTATATCATAGTGCACATCATATAAAGAACAGCGTCAGCGAATTAGACAATAATGAAAGAAATCAAAAATTATTCGTTTTAAACAAATGAGCGCCTGAATATTCCTCTTGCGTGAAGAAATGCGCGTCTATAGGGTTGTTGTTTTGTGTTAACAGTGCGAATAGTCGCTAAATGCTTCAAAGAGTGACCTTGAGGGACTTTTTTTAATCTCGATAGTGACGATGATGAGTCACAAAATTGAAATGTACTCAAATTTATTCTTGTTTTCAAAAATTAGATAAAACGTTCAGAATTCACCAGCAAGAATAGACTGCACGACACTTTAGCAAGAATAATATCCATAATTGATTCAAAACAACGTAATATTTGTTGATTTATGTTTTTCGATAGAAGCATTTAGTTTCGGTGAAGAAGATGTGGAGGGGTGGAGGATGGTAGGAGGAAGAAGGTGATTTGCAGAGCTTATCATTATAACTGTGGAACGAACGCAAGGCTTTGTGGCAAAGCCTAAAGGTGCACCGATGTCCTTTTGAGCATTTGGTTATATGATCGGCTGAAAATTCCCGCTGTAAAGTTTTTCTTTCGGATGTCATAATTCTTCCTTCAGTTCTGAGAAAACTTAGGGCAATATTTGTGGACAGAAAAGTAGATGAGAGCTCCTACTCTACCTCCACCTTTACAATAAAATAATCATGAATGCCATTTCGGACTTTTCCCATGTAGCAGCGAAAATCTTTTGACTTTTTTCTGGGCGAACAAATTTCTGGAAAGTCTATGAAGGGGATATAATGTGTGAAATAGCATGAAAGAGCACGCGATATGAGAAAGCGCAACGAGTTAAAATAGTTTTTCGCACGTGCAATTTTAAGGACTTCTTGTTTTGAGACGACTATTGAAGGTTGATGTGGATTGAACGCTATGCCGCATTGTGTGGCCTCTGCACGAAAAGATAGCCGAAGTACGTTTCGTGCGCTGCCGTTTTACCGCACCACATTTCAGGCAGTCTCCGATAAGCGACAACATAACGTCTTCAGAGTGAAACATTTAAAATCCGGGACAGCTCAATAGAGCCATTCCATCCTCGGAAAGAATTTTTTTCGAGTATCATGCATGACTGCTCCAGAGAAGTGATTGCAATGATTTATGGCATTTCCTTATGTCCAATATAGTTTATTTTTCTTCTGCTCTGCTATAAAGAAATGTCAATTACTCATAACTGTCTGCAAAATAGAAATGAAGACCGAAGGAAAGCTAAATGGAAAAGCTTCAAACGTTTTATTAGAAATTTTTCCATTAAAAATTCCTTCCTCTTAGGAAGCGAATGCTACAGGTCAAGTCGCCGCAATTCTCTCATGAAAAATGGTCTATTTGGCATCAAAGCTGTCTATTCGATTCGTTGAATGAAAAAAATATTGCATGTCAAACATGACGTGATCGGTCGAATGTGCATCTGATGTACCTTATTATATGGTCAAAAAAATATGAGAATCACTGTCATAGCAACGCTAAAATTTAAGGTATACATCGTGCATGTTCAACATTATCACATTGATCAAGTCGCTCACTTTAAACAATATCGGCATCACATCCATCTTAAATTCATCCTTCTTCCCGAGGGAGAGCCTGTAATCGCCCGATCAATCGAATAGCTCTGCAGACGATCCTGTTAAAGGAACCTCAGGAACGCTAATTCCATAAATATAACCCATATGTGTCTTTTTGGCTTCAGTAACACCATTGCCAAGCCTATGAAGACAAGTGATGAGGCGCTGATTTCGTCTCGCACAAAAAAATGCTCCTTCAACAGCAGATTTTTCGCATGCGATTCGAAACTCTATTCAAGATTTTTCGCAAACTCCACTCTCTCCCTGTAACAAAAGAGAAATTTTATATCTCGGTATACGCTGCAGACTGATGGCAAAAATCTTATCATGGAATACTCAGCATTTAAAGTAGTCAAACACGCACAAACAAATGAAAACATATACATGGACACACGGACGCGCACACAAGCATCTTGAAATTGCGGCAAACAGAGGGCATTCAGAAATTGTGTGTATTCTGGACCCATTGCAGATAGAGAAGAGTCTTTGAAGATAATTTACATAGTTTTCAAATGCTTTTAACATGTTCCAATAAAATGCCTTACAGCCCACGTTCAAAAAGTGGACCCTTTCGTTTGACAGGTGTAGGAAATATAGGGTCTCAGTGGAGCGTCTTAGTGAGCACCTCGAACGTTTTTAGACATAGGGTGAAATTGCCGCCAACAGTAGATACTTATTGCCGTAACTCACCTAACGCAAAGAGCAAACATTTTCGTTCTGTATTCTTTTGTAAGGAACAGGTCATGCATTCAGGAGCATTTAATTTAGCTTCAAAAACAATAGTTATTCTATAATAGTGCACCATACTCTTGGTATATGATCCAGATTTGGAAAGCAGTTCTTCATTTCTTTTCAACTGTTGGTGTAAGATTTAGGTATCTTGGAATCTCACATCTTCGAATGTCATCATGTGCTCTGATATACTCAAAGAATTAATGAGCCATAATTGAAGCAAAACATAAAATTCTATTTCTATAAAAATTCCTCAAGGAACGAAACTCACTTCCATTTTCTGCTTCGCCGCTATTGCGGCTAACTGGCACATGAAACAATCGTATATCTTTGAAAATATATTGCATTTGCGTGGGAGAGTGGCAATTATGAGTTAAGAACAGTCGTCGAATCTTTCAGTAGAGAATCCGAGAGTTTTTATGCTGGAATTCTCAGAGGGGATATTGGTAGGAAACAGTTGAAAGTCATGAGCTAAGAAAACGATTCTTAAGTGTTTCGCTTACGGGGGGAATTAAAAATTGTTGTAGAGAGGTGGAATTCTGAGAACTTAATAACCTTAAAAAAAACTTAAATAAAAGTCATAAGCTACTAACGATGAGCCCATTCTTCAAAGTCTGAGTCTTCGACTGACTGAACGCTTCTTTTTCTCCCAATGTTGCAGGCATAGCATGTCATATATGGGAATGAAAATAATGGCGGAGTCACTGAAATACGCCTGTCTGTACGTAATATATTTACGATGAATCTCTTCAGTGAGCAAAGAATACTGGGATTTTTTTGAAGCGATGACTGAAATGCTTTGTTTATAACCGATATGTTGTAAGTAGTTATGATGGCTGCCCTGCTTAAGCTGCTGGTTGCGTGAAACAAAACGAGTTATGCTGAATAAGCATGCTACCTCATTATGTGTGCAAGGCTCATTTGATTCATTACGATCTCGAAAACATTCCACGTGTAGATTACGCTCGATTATAATAAAGGAATTATACTGCTGTTTCTTTATCAGCATGGGGAGGGCACTCGTTATATCTGCAAAAAAATATATATTTTTCATTCCTTTCAATTTTCTCCTCTTTGAAATCCACGTTAGTAAGTAGCACATATACGTAGCACGTAGCACACGCAGCACATAACACCATTAGTGTTTAACAAAAATAAGGGACAATATTGAGGAAGATGTTGACAAATTGAGGATTCAAGAAGACATAAAATGACGGCACCGAAAGCTTATAGTACACCGATGTAACTGTTTTGTATATCTTAGACTTTCTAAACAAAAGTTTGTTTTCATTAGCTTACTTTACTGCGCAACTACAGCATTGTGGTCGTGGAATGGATTACGGAGGTTGTCTTAGCTCAGAGTCAAAGATTCACCTATAACTCTTGGCTTCCGAAAACTTAACTGCAAATGTCCTAATTTTGACCAAAACATTATTAGCAGCGTAAACATTTCAACGGTTAACAATACATGATAGCTGCCGTGAGAGGCTGCCATTACCGCGCAACAAAGTTGTAACATTCAATCATAATATAGTCTACAGCCGTTAGCGTTATACATTTGAAGACGAACATAGTATAAATCAGTACGAGCAGATCTGTTGTGCTGAAATTTCCTCCTCTAATCATTTCCAGAAAGCGTAAACGCTAACAAATTTGGCAGCAAAGCGCGATCGTCTCTTGGGTCACATTTCATGATGCATACTTTAAAAATCACAGCTGATGCATTACACTCGATAGAATTTTCATTCTCATTTAAATCTGAAACATTTCAACGTTTATATCTTGTTTTCACTGAAATCACGCCTATGTGAGCAACTTTCAATTTCTGAGCATAAGAAAATCGAAGCAATAATTGCTGAATGTTGACTAACGCCTTGGTACTGTTTGCTAATTTTCGTGAAATTATCGAAGTGATTCCCTTAATCCGATATGTCGTCTATGAATGAAAATCAAACATCATAACCGAATTTTATTATGTTCATAAGCACTGAGCTGTAACGACTTGTAACTAGCTGTATAGTAACGAGTTGTAACGATTTCTTCGCAAAATTCTCATTTCTATTGTTAACCAACAAGCGTTCGTTTAATTTCATTTCGTTTTCAAGAATTTAAAGCTATCACCGTTAATTTTGTATCTATTTTCAATTAATCGGCATGTATTTTCCATTTTTCGCTATCCACCATTTCCATTTATGATACAAATATTTAACGCAGTAAAATGTATTATTTATGGTAAAACTTTGTGGCTGATAAACAATCGAAAGGGATCATCTATTAAATTTACAGCGATAGTGGATCTCAAATTTTCAATACCTATGGTAGTCTACTCGAAGTTCTACCGTTAGCACCGCCATTCGAAATGTTCGAAATTATTGAAAATGGCATCGACGGAAAAGACCGAAATGGCGTCTCCACAAATGATATTTTATAGGTAATTTTTGTTTTGAAGCTGTTTTGAGGTAAAATTTCTCCTCAAGAAAATATCAAAATTGGAATACTCCTCATTCTAATTGCTGCACGATAGTAATCAATGGGTCCTACCTCGCTTATGCATCTACAGCGTTGGAAATGGGATAAATGTTCCCTCGAAATCCGTCGGATTTATTGATTTTATTATTTCCTTCTTGACTCCATTGATGTTTTGGGCCTTTTTCGAATATCTTTCCAGAAAGGTAAATAATGTTCTTGCAACACCTCCTTAACCCTGTATATATTCTCCTACTTTACCTCACTAGCATCTGTTTGTATGAGCAAAATTCAGCGCTCAAAAATCTCACCAAAACATCAAGTGGTTATGGGCTGATAACTGTCGTCAATAGAGTCAGAACCGTAACAGCAGAGAAGGCTAGAAAGAGAGGGGGGAAGGCAGTAAAATAGAAAGTTCTTTCTGAAACGGAAATAACGTAAAGATGAGAGACTCGATCAAGTCAAGTCACTTTGTAAACAAGCCGTGACCGAAAATTAAAAGATTTGATAGGATCGTTGAAATCGTTGGGAAGGAATTTTAGCTCAGTTTGTTTGCAAAACAACTAACCGAAGGAGGTGGGACCGGCTAAATTACGTTGAATAAATTTTGATGCACATCATCAGTGAATAAATTTTGATGGTCACTGATGACCTGTTAAATAAACAATAAATTCTCGAAGAAATTTTCTTGACTTTGGCCAATTAAAATTGGCCATCCGATAAATCGGATGGTTATCAATAAACAAGCTCCGAGGAATTTCTCTTTCGAACTGAAAAATTTGTATTGCGATAATTTCCTTATTCACCGTATCAAATATAAACGATGAGCTTCTTCTCTCACATTTTTTATTTTCCTCATTAATGTGAAAATAATTTTAGCCCATTCAGTTACCATAACTCACTTCCAACTGTACCGGAAGTACCACTTTCCTAGCGCTACAGAAACGCGAAAAATCAAAATTAGCACAGATGCCGCAATTGCCATGAAAGCGAATTAAAGAGTTGCCATCTGCTGCCGATAATCGATAAGCTTTCCAACAAGGAGAGGAAATAATCTGCTTATTTTTGTTCGAAAATCATCAGCCTCATTGGACAAGTTGGATCATGCCACATACTGCGCTTTCAAACTGCGAACGACTACTACGAGGTTGCATTTGATTCAATGTTCTGTTAATCCGACTGGCTTAATTTATCATGAACTCATAGTTTTCGATTGTTGCGATAACTCCCAAGTCTAAATTCAGTTTGCAGTTCCTTCTCTTTTCGAGCCATCAGAGTGTGGAACAGAACAAGTTTCCAACTGATGTCGCTTCGGTATCCTTGTGTTTTTTCGTTAGTTAGTCGTCTAAAGCACTCGGCGCAGGGAACAATCTGTAAATTTGTGTTTGTATCCCGCTGGCTTTATTGCTTTCATTTGGTTCTACGATTTGAATGTTTTTTAAACTTTCACTGTGACATGATGAGTTCGCGGCAACAACAAAAATCAGTTTAACCAAAGACGTCTTGTAACAGTAAACGTGACGCCTCATTCACACTAGGTGATATCGCAATATTCTTCCTAGAATAGCATCGCAGAAGCAGTATGATTGCCGCTTACTTTTTCTCATGTCATTCATCTGTTCAGATCTTCCTCCTTCTCGAAACTATGCGTTCATCCCTCATTTCCCCAAAAAACCACTCATCACCTCAATGAAAAAATATTGCTCATCAGTCCAACCTCCTGAATTTGCACGCTTTTTGAAGTCATCATCAGAGATGCAACAGTCGGTCATTTTACGCAAAACGGGATCTTGAATCGTGTCAAACGCGGCTTCTTCTAAGGTCCACGATGTCGAATTCATGTATTCACTTGACCATGTGACTGCGTTGAAAACTGCAGTTCGGACGAAACTGTGTATGCTGATCAAGAAAAGCCTTTGATCTGATTTGACATGAACAGTTGCTCTTTAATTTTTGAAAGTATGACGTCACTGGTCCTTTGCTAAATTAAACCACAGCACCTTCGTGTGGATGAATCTATAGAACAAGAACTGGAAATGGTGAGTCCTCTGCACACACAATGCCATATCCTTATCTTCTTTCTCATCTGCAGTGACGATGTTTAGGAATTTTTAATTTATAGATCACTGTGTAATCCTGCCTACGACTTCCAGAAAAACCTTGACGGATTCGGCGGATGATCTAAGAAATTATGGCAGCTAAACGCTTTCAGAGAAAAATGCCATGCGATTCGTATCAACTATCAGAATAAATGTTTTTGCTCAGGGTTAAGACGTGATATTGTTTCTACTATAGATGTGCTTTATGTTTCTGGTATTCTAAGCAACTCTAAGCTCCTCTCGAGGTCGCGGTGTTCTATCCCTGCTGAGAAATCGTTGAAAACGGCAAAAACTGTATTCTACACGTATTACGCCACAGACGTATTGAAAGAGCACTACCGAAACACCCTTACCGCTTACTGCCTACCAATTTTCGGAAATCCAACTTTTGTGCATTCTCCTTATTCGGCTTTTGATAGCAGACTCCTATAGTACGTCTAGAAGCACTATGGCCGTAATGCTTTTCGCCAAAGTTTACCGTTGTTCATATCAACGAAATTAGACTATTAGGCTAAAATCCTTTATCATGGAATCATTGGAATATTGCAGTTTTTTTGAAGTTTTGAAAAAACCCAGTTTTGAACTGACTCTTTGTTTGCACAATTGAGTTCGATCCTTCTAGCACCCATCTGCCAGAGGCGTCGATCTGGCTCTTCTCATGGTCGTCGTAGGCATCAGTTTCAGCTCGCTGGAAAATTTTGCAACACAAAACAATGTTCTGCGAGGTTTCCAGCTTTGTGTCGTATACGAAGTTTGCTTCCGTCCAATATCGTTAATGTACTCGCTCTTTCAGCTTTTCACTTACGACTCAGTCGCTATCACTGTACTCTTATTGCTACGCACTGACTTTGCCTTTTGCTTTTACTGCTCACCTCCACTATAGCTTTGCTAATGAATTGCTCTCTATTGCCTTTCATGCTTACACACTTTCTTTACGTCTCCCTTTTGGGTACACGAAATAAACGAATAAACAAATAAGTAATAATAAATCGGTGGATATGCAACAGCACGTCGAACCTTCCGGAGAACTTCCCCACTTGCTTAAAAGCACACCTGGTCAAAGCGTGAAACTTCCGACAAAACAGACTGTTCGAAAAAAACGGCTTCCAACTTGCCAGATGTTCCTTTGAGTAAATTATATTAAACTAATACCTAACTTACTTAATGAGTGATCCGTATAAGTGGCATATACTTAGCTCTTGCAGTTTTTATTCTCGGCCGATAGCCTGAGAAACGGATGTCTTGTCTAAAAACAAACCCTCCGTCCACAAGATCCGTCTCGTCCACTTATGCAGATGTGCATCGACCACTTCATCCTGACACGAAAACGCAATCTATAAAAAGCTCCACCTCCGCTCGCACAATCCTGCGCTGGTCGAGTCCAACCTCGTCGTCCCCGCCCACAAGATTCGGAGCTCCATCTGACGTCTGCGGAATCAGACACCACTATGCTTTCCACTTCAGCTGCAGTGTTTACATCACTATGTCAGAAGTGTTACCACTGCCGCCAGATGGGCTCCCCGAAACGAACGGTCAGCCTTGCGACGTATCCCTCCCCCTTTCCCACCAAACGGAGTCTCCTGTACATACCACACTTCTGTGCCATCACTCCCAACTAAACGCCACTTAGTAGCAGTAGAAAAGTTGCTCCACCGCTTAACTTTCACTTAGTGCGACGAGCAGTTTATGTGTCGTGCCACCATAGATGTCAGCAGTAGAACAACTCAACCAGAGCCACACAGCAAGAAGATCGCGCCTTTATTTATTTACTATTAAGGCAAATAGCATACTGTAAATTTGCTTGCAACAAAAAACATGACCGAACGAAGAGACATATTATATTTATAACTTGAACAGACCATAAACGTTTAGATAGACGTCCCCAAACGGGACAATAAGCTTAAAACAAGGGCACATTTCGAGTGATAAGTCTATAGGATAAGTGAAAGGCATGCGGCATAAGCACGCCGCAGGCTTTTCATCAACGCACAGGGACGAGCGCCTTGGGCGATAAAACGTTCATCTTTATTCCGAACCAAACAAAAACAAGTAAGAAACAATTTGAGCGATCACTGCAACGGGTATACGCAACGTCGACTGCTTGCAACTGTGCGAAGCAAAGTTGCGCGGTGGCGGAAGAACGCAGTGGCAGTGGAGCACTTTGCGGACGGGCTGAGACCGCTTAGTAGCACATCGAAATGGCACTCAGGCGGGGCTAACGTTTATCCGCAGTTACATATTCTCATACTGGTCGATCCGACGCTTCGTGTTGCCGCCGCGGATCTGCCGCAATGTCTTGTACTTGTCTCTGCCAGCACGTTTGTTCTCCATGTGCAATAGGTCGTACTCGGTTACCTGCTGAGCGTCCTTCACTGCCTCCAAGTCTGCTGTCAACGCCTTAATTTGATTCATTAATGACAATTAACAACCATCACAAGTGACATACTCCGTTTGCAAAGGCGCATCGAAAATATAAAGAAAGCGGACACTCACACACATGAGTTCCATAGGACAATATTTTGACGAGTTCAACGTGCCGGAACGCCGGGTGGTTGTAAAAATCTACTCTCCAAGCTGATTTTTCCATCCGCAAAAAAACAGCCACCGAATATGGTTCACGTAACAGGTTTGTCGGATAATAATAGGATGCCAAGGAAGTCTGCATCCCCTACCAGTGCCTAAAACCGACTGCAATACAAGCCCTGTCCATTCGCATTACATCTGCATCACGTGGTACCTATACAGCTCTTTTTTTCTCGAACTTTTATTCGAGACAGCTCATCAGAACACGCTCTGAATTATCGCTTACTATTAGTAGCAACACGTTCTAACCCGAAAAGACACTAACGGCTCATTTCTGCCAGTAGGTATTACCTGTCTTTTATCGAAAGCCAGGTACTTTTTTTAGGATGGAAACACTGTAAGACCCCTCTTCTCTAACCTAGACGGCATAATATTAGTGGGAATTTGTAAACACAGAATACAGAAATTGTGAAAACGGCCTCAAAGAGGTAAAACAATACTCGAAAGTTACCTCAAGCTTGTGCTTCAAGGATATATTTTGCTCCGTGGCCGTCATCCTGTCGAGTTCCCTCTGAGGAACATTTTCGTCGCCTCGTGCCGTCAACTCTAAAACTTTATACATAACAACGCTGAACCGCGTGACAAAAGAAAAAACAATCAAGCATGCATGCTCGCTCTTCTTTTCAGATGAACAGTTAAGAATGGATGCCAGTTATGTTTACAATACCTATTCATCCATTTTTTTGGCTCCTCCCGCTCTCTTAGCGACAGTTCTGCTGCAACACCCGCCGACGTGTGCGAAAAATGACGAACAACGCAGCTCTCACAGTATGCAAATAAAGCATTCTTAAAGGCATAGGAAAAGTTTACAGGAAATTACTGAACTAAGAACGACAGAAAAATGACTCCACGCAACGAGATGCATCCTAATGGGCATACTCTAGGCTGGTTACATCTGTTCATCTCAAAAATTATCTCAGAAAGTGAGTTCAGCAATCATTATTCGCTTTGCTTCACTTTGCTCCTCTCAAACCTCCAAATAACTTTAGGAAATACCTCTTCACCTCGACCTACGAGAGAATAGCGCAGTTTCCGTGCCATCCGAACATCCGAAGTTTCTGATTTAGACCTCTGTGCTTATTAAATGTTCTTTAATCAGCAGGGAAATAAGTGCACTATCTGTGAAGGACATTAACTATATCAAAAATGACAACGTAAGGTGCAAAAAATTTGCAAAGCATACAACATACCATGCCAATTAGCAGTATCACGCCCTTTAATGAACAACTCACTAGCACTATTACACGTCAACTTTTTTTACTAGCAATCAGACGGCCCGACAATCCCACTGACTTCGTTTTCCCTTTCACCTACTACTAACCGGCGTCAACCTAACCTGAAAATCTTTACGGCCTGGGATCTCGTAATTGCTCACTTTTCAATGCCGAGCTCCATTCAGATCACAGTCTTTCGACCATTCGAAGCTTTGTTTCTCTCTACGATACCTCCGAAAGATTCTCTCTGGCAACAGCGATTTTAGGAAAATCTTAGTTAAACCTATTTTAAGCTTTTCTAAATCTAACCTTGGACTTATAGATTCCAAACTGACTTCAACTTAACATATGTGTGACTACAATGTGCTTTAAGAATGAGCTGGTCTTCCAAAAATTCGAACAAACCAGTATAATGAACTCTAACCATACCTGTATGCACGTGTGCGTTCTCATTTAGCTCCTCATCGAGATCGACTTCCTTTACTGTTAGCGCATGTGCTTGCTGTGCTTCCTGCTCACGACGTAATCTGGCCGCTTCTTCCACCTGGAAGTAATAGTCATATCACAACCGCGGATCACCATACCAATAAACTTTTCCAATTTCTGAAGCTTAATTAATGAAACTGAGTAACTTAAGAATCTCGAAGCGACAAGCATCAGACCTTCGAATTCAACAGCCCACCCCTCCCTCCCACTAAAATAAATCACACTCCGCACCACCAATTCTCCACTGATCTAGAACACTGCTGATGCCGCCCTTTGTGGGCAGATAATTTAAACTAAGTGGTAAAGCAAGCATGGCAACGCCAATGGAAATGGAGAAGAACCCACCTCCCTCTTGAGGCGATTGGTCTCCGCTGTTTTCGCGTCCACCTGTTCTCGCATCTCCGCGACCTGCATCTCCCGTTCGCGAATCTCGGATACCAGTCTATTACGTTCTTCGGTGCTCATCTCACGCTCCGAGCGCAGTTGCTCGTTCAACCTACGCAAGTCCTGTTCTTTCGATTCGAGCTGCTCCTTCGCAATCTGTAAACTACCTTACTCGGCTGCACATCATCAAAGCACTGTATTCTGTCTTCGGGAAAAATAATGCAAGTTTTAACAGAGTGTTGCCAAAACGGTCTTTGCCAAAACTATATTCATAGTCCCACTCACCAGTAATAATTAAATCACCTTTAAAAAACAACCTTTCTTGCCACTCTCTTATTCTAGATTAGAATACTGTTCTGAAATGATGAGATCATAAAAGCGGAGTTCAATGTAGCTGCAGTAGTGAAACATATGCGGCCCTAACTTACTAAACATTTTCAGCACAACAGCAAATCAAACATCTGAAAACCAATCCTAGCGCTGGCAATGAATAAATGCTAGCAGATGTCCCGCTCAATATAAACCGCGAACACTACTACAATACTCGTTTACAGTGACTTACGAACAGAAGTGCTAATCATAAAAGATGAAATGCCACTGCATACAAGGTGAGATATTTGCCACGACATTACCTAAGCTTAAGTTCGCCGTCCCCAATATTGTTTCTGTTGTATTCTTCTTAGGTAAAAACGCAGAATGCTTCTGAATAAAATAAACAACAGTAAAAGTTCTCTAAGAATTTCTCAAGTTGTATGACCTAAGTCGAACACAATCGTCGCCGATCAATAAAACAACGAACTCAATTCACATTTACAACTACTACACAGATGCGGTTTCCATCGACTATATTAGCATCAATAATTCAGCTAGTTATTTACCACCTTCATACAGTTAGATCAGTTGCTCACAAACACAGTACTTGTTCACTTAGCACATTTTCATCGCTCGTTTTGTTAACAGTGCTTCTGACATCCACAGTTGAATTCCGACTTCTGCAAAAGTACTAGCGATACCTGCAGCTCTTGGAGCTGTTGCTCGAGACGTCTGATGGTGCCGTGTGCCTCGGAGAGTTCACGCTGCGCCCTTTCTACCTCCTCCTTCAGGCGCTCCATTCTCTCCTCATATTCACGCTGTTTCTGCTCAGCTGCCTCACGTGCGCTCATCTCCTTCAACGCTATCGTTTTAGTCGAAAGTCACTACTCGACTTACAACATTCAGAAACTACCCCATGCAGTGAGCTTTAAATATAGGCGTCAAGTATGGCGAAATGTTCTGGAAAAAGACGTCTATCCCTATTGAAGCACATTCGAAATTCTCCAGCAAAAATCCTACAACTGAGGAACGAAATTTATTTTTCTGAACACCTTCTGTTGTAAAAAAATTCTGCAATTAAACTACTGCGAGCATAGAGGAGGAACTCTCTTATAGATATCTCAGTCTCTTATTTCACTGTCTAAGGAGGCAGCAATATAAGTGGTTGCCCAGAATCGTGATAACATCAATGCCACCTTTTCAAACTAGTAATTTTTTGTTCACTCGTGTGACCACTTACTAGAATAAGGCTTTACCTCTAAAAAGGTGGAACTGGGAAAGAAATCGAGCAAAAGCACCTTAGCAGTTGATAGACTAGGCAGCTCATTTAGCATCTATGGCAGTGAAACTGAACGTGAACAGAGTAAAAATCAAGTAGGTTACGCCACTAACGCTACGATATACTGCCGCACTGAGTTGATAAGTCAAACCTATCGACATGATATATCACTAAAATTTAGCGGATGGGTTCAAATAAAAGCAATCACCGCTCACTCTCAAAGGTGACGTGCGCACAAACTGGAAAATAAATAATATGAAGTGAATAAAAGCAAACAAAATGGCAACCTTAGAGAGACGTTCTTGCTCCAGTTGCCTCTGCAACCTTTCCTCCTTAGCCTGTTGTTTCATTTGCTGCACCTCTATCGAGTCAGGTTTCCTTCTGCGCATATATAGCTCATGATTGCCCATACACAACGCTAAGATGCGCTTATTAATTCGTAGACGAGGCGCATAGAAAACGAAGTCCTGTAAAACGAGGTCATTTGTTAAAAATGGCCTATGGTGACCACAAATAGTGGCGGCCTGCTGTGGTCAGTGTACACACACTAACCATAAGGTGGTGTAGCTGTGATTCAAAACATCGTAAAAAAGGCTAAGAATACTACGTTGTCGAATTCCAATGTAATATCACGCTCAGCTGAATGAAATTTTTTAAACACAAGTGAAGAGAGGAGGGAAGACTTGATTTATGATTTATTTCTTCGGACGATCTCGACAGCACAGAAACCCCCCTCTGATGTCGGAGCGATCGATCAGTCCTAAAAACTTAAAAATCTATTACCATCTACAGCCCCATCTAGCCAATAAAAGATTGAAATATAACTGCACACTGGCTATGGATCACTGATTAAGGAACTCTTTAGGAAAACTAATTTTGCTAAGGGAAGTGAAGAACCACACAACGGGTCAGTGGCATAGATGATCTCAATGAACCAGTGTGAAATTTCTGAAAGACTGTAAAAAGTGAAATAAGATTTAGGATCATTGTTCAACCTAAAATTGCAACTATGCAAATTTGCCAGACACTAAAAATTGCAAATAGAAAGGGCACTCTGTGCAATGTACTGTCTTTTCTCTCTTTAAGAAAGAGGAACAAAATACTTGGGCAAAAACAAGAAATCGCCACACTGCATATGATCATATAAAATGAACTTCTAAAACCAAAAAACACTAATATCATGGATTATCAGCAGCACTAACGTTTGCCTTCTTGTCGATCGGTTTGATAACAAACTTCTTGTCGTTAAAGGAGATATTCCTGATTTCGGACCATGGAAATCCAACTTTCGGTGACAGCCGATCGTTCTTCTCGTAGATATTCAATCCCAGTGCATCCACACCGAGATATAACTCGGTGCCCTTTTTGTTACGGATCTCGAAATACTGCAGAAATATCTCATTTTTGTGTAAAAACTTTTGCTCACAGCAAATATGCACGGTTCAACAAAATCACCTTCAGTGCTAAGCAAGCAATACTGCTGCTGTACAGGACTTGATCACTTCTAAGGAATGGCCCAATGCACCCATACGAACCACTTCCTCTGAATCAGAACAGAGTTAGTGACGAAGCTAATCGCATTTATAAATTGCGTCCAAAAAAATAAAAAGAAAAGGGAATTTCTATTGAGTTTATCTGCACAAAGCGTTTTATCAAACTCGAGCTGTGAAGATAAAGCCGTTAAGTTTCACTCTAAAATGTATGGCGCACAGATCGACAGGCAAATTCATCTCAGTTACAAAGGTGTTGTTTGTTTTCACAGATCACACTTCGAGCAAGCCCTCATTAAAGAAAGATGAAATTTTTATCCTAAGAAACGATATTTTCAAGAGTGCTAATCTAAATGAACCGCGAATAGAGAAAACTATGACTTAAAAAAAAGAAGAAGTTGAAAAAACACAATCGTTAACTAAACTTATTGAGAAACAAGTAAAATTGATGTTATTTGGAAACCACGAGCAATTCAAAGAAAATGAAGCAAGTCACATATTAATAAACACACTCTCATATGTACTGGTCGCTTCTAAAGGAAAATAAATGTGGCGATCACATGACGACATAATTTTTTAATTTGTGGAATAATCAAACGAAACCCACATTTACTCCATACATTTCGAGATCTTCTGCGATTTTCAGATATTCCATCATTGCTTGTTCTCGGCTTGTGTTCTTATGATCTGCCCACCAAATCATGATACGTTTTTCCCATTCCTCTGGGCTATAAATGCAACTAATCAACAAATGTGCACCATAACATTTCATTAGTCAGCGTTATTTCACGCTCGACGACAAACATTGTTAGATTCAACGAAAAACAAAGGTTGCTGAATAGCTAGCCACTCAAATGAAGATCCCTCCACACAAAGCATTCCCTGTCTATCGAAATTTCCTACTTTTTTCCTCGTTTTTCTCGTGCAATAAACACACCTTTGCCATAATAAAATATTAGAAAAGTATATAAGGCTAACTTCCAAGCATTTACCATTCGTATCATCAGCGCGGGCATCAATTATTACTAAATCTTACCTGAGTTTGAACTGACCGATAACCCTTTGCGGAAGTAGCCGATCTGACGTGAGGCAACCTGGTTTGTGCGTCTCTGCAACGTAATCGCCATACTTTGCTTGCATTGCAAACGATGCCAACAGTACTGACGTCTCAGGTGGACAATAAACGTCATCTGAGAGGATCGCATCCTTTACTTGCAAGTAGAATAATCTCTGCAAAATAATATTTCATTTATTTCTCAGAACACTGAAAGGGAAGCTGTTATTACAACAACAAAAACGTTTGCTTCGATATATCCGGACAAATAGCAGAGAGAGATGGAAATTAGGTAAGGTCTCGACTACTTCCTAGAAAATACTGTTGGCGTTTCCTGATATCACTTTTAAGATTCACAAATGATTTCACCACGAAAGTTCCGAACAATTCGACTCATTATGCCACAGAAAATGTTTTTGTTCGCTAGAACATCACTGCATTCCTTCTTGTTGCACTCCACGTAAGGCAATTTCTTTGCAAGCTTTTTCTATTTTTTAACAAACTCAAATAATTGAATTCGCTGTCGTTTTTCTTACTTAAACATTTCTTCTTTAGTTACTGCAAGTTGGAACCTTTTGTGATTGGTGTATAATTTTTTGGTATCACTTTATAATTAAGTCAACAAATTGCCGATTCTCACTGATGTTTTTATTCGTCTACTTTCATATTTCATTAATGATCAAAGATTCGGCTTGCTACATTAATCCATGCAACAAATTTCGTTGAGACCTGCGCAGTCAGCCACTTTTTACTTAGATCAGCAATATTTCAAGTGCATTCCAACCGTCTGCATCAGCAGACAACTGCATCTACAGTGGGAGTCACATAGGCAGCTCAAGCCGTCAGCTCAACCTTAACGTAAACTGCTTATCGCATTTCCAGTACTGCTTAGAAGCTAGCTATTCTAGCGTCAGCACTACTCAAATAATAATGTTCCTGCATTCTTCACTGTTTTAAAAAATGTATGTTCAACGTCTGACCGCAAACCTGCGATCGAAAACATGCGATTCATGCGTTTATGATACGCTGACAAATGCAGCAACGATGGCAACGTTCCAAAATTTGTGAGAACGCATGAAGCACTCTTCAAGAGCAATAAATGCCTGAGTGCCTCATGCTAGCGAACCGATAACAACACCATGGTTCGAATGCAAGCAAAACTATCGACTTTACGACGCAACCTCTACGGATGGCTCGTAGCCAAGTACTCTCAAATAATCCCCTCGACGGAGAATCGAACATAATACAGTGAAGAGGGAAACCATTAACGCTTAAGCTACGAACTATATCGCTAACTACTCGAACTCACATCGAAAGACCCATTCAAACGACGTGCCTGAATAAAAAGGAACACACATTATCTACTTCTGTAGAACGGCTATTCTAATTAACGATTAACATAAGTTGCAGAGAAATGATATAAAGGTGAAATAAGTCATCCATTTAACCCATGCGGCCACTCTTACGAATTCTTCTACAAAAGATCCACACTTCCCACTCGGATAGTAGTAAAATACGACCTAATTCGTCGCAAAATGTATGCAAATTTCTCGCCCAACCAAGGCATCTAGAACGGCTTTTGAAGCTGACTGATCCAACTGAAAGTTGTCAGACGGGTATTGTGTGGCGTAAAGTACACCTGCCAGATCTGTCATCAATGCCGTGCAAGTCGGATGTAGTGCCCTGGCAGGTATATATACATGTACGCGCAAAGATAAAGTGGTCAAAACATCCTTCGCAAAATGTAAACTTGCGAAACAAGTGAAATTTGTTGCATGAAGAACAGAGAAATAACGATGGCTCAAAAAAAGATCCGAAAAAATACAAGTACCACACCGAATTTGACGGAAATTGGTTAAGACAAGTGCAGACCCCACAAGGAAACATTCTCTACAAAACTATAGGGCTGAATTCAAATAATCGCTACTGAAATGCCACATTTCGAACGTGCAGCTAAGAAATAGCTTGAAGTGATGCGACAAAATTACAGGCGTTCCATGTTAGTCACCTCGTCCATGCTCTAAGACCCGCCGTGTTCACACAGACCTTTCATGCATACTTATATATTGGAGAGCGAGGAATAACGTGTAATTTAAAAAAATTGTACATTCAAGAATAAAGGAAGACAAAGTTGAACTCTTCAAGAAGTGGCAAATCTACAGCAAAAGGGAATTTATGCACAATAAAATCAGTAATTTTCTCCTTCTTATTCGAAAGCACCTGTAATGCTACTTTCTGAGAAAATCATATAGAACATATATCAAAGATGGAAACCATTATCCTACAGAGTTACTTCAGAAACCGACAGAAGTGGAAGAACTAACAAGAGTGACATCCTGTATTATTTCCTCCTGAACATTCTCAGGATAGAATTTCGCTCGAAACTTAAATAATAACGTCTGCTCCTTTTTAACGTCTTGCACTATTACCTGCAAATTGAACACTACCTCAGTCGTTGTCCAATAACGTACACCTAAAATATAGCAACAGCGAGTGAATTATGCAGTCTCCATTTCCAAATGCCTCCTGCTTTCGCAAGAAAAAACACGATAAAAAGACCGCATAAACTCGATGCCCATATCACTCTGTTACAAAATCAAAATTCATCATGATTAGTAATAGCAATAAACGAAATACTTGAAATGATTTGTAACGATACCGAATCGCTTCAACACGAATAAATCGATAAAGATAAACGATGAAGAATCGACATCGTATGAAACATGATGAACCTATGATAAAAAATAGTCACGAAGATATAACTATCCGCTCTGCTCGCTGCCGAAAGAAAAACAATTTGTTTTCGCTTGCTTCCTGTCATATATGTAAACAAAATGCTTTTTAGAAAAAGCGGAAAAATGAACTAATGGATGGGGGAAGCGAGTGCATCAAACCATACAAAAGCGACCAATAATACTGCTGAAATCCAATCAGTGCTAAAATATGTTTCATCGAGAATAAAATGCAAAAAAGGGATTACTAAATGAATCGCTTACTTTTTTGTTCAACTTTAGCCAAGTGGGGAATCCTTTCGTATCGGTATACTGAAGACCGAAATACCAAATTTCGCGAAGTCCGACTGTTTTGACAACCTGATCGAAAAGTTGCTTGCCAGTGGTGCTCGGCTGGATTGCGAACTCCAGCTCCGCATCCATGGTCGTCACCCGCACATTAATCTACAAACAATTTAATTTTATAATCAACAGGTGTGTAACAATTCTTCAAAATTTTTCACTTCACAATAGCATTTTAATGCCTTTTTCTATTTCGCTGATGGAAGGAATGTACGTTTTTGGTCATATTTCTCATTGAAAAAACAGAGGAGCCGAAATGTGGGAAAATACATGGCGCACCGCTGGTGATGCGATTTTATCAATACCACATTATCGTCGTGCTTGCCAATAAACAAACATGGAGAAATGTGTTCTTAGCACTCGCAAAGAAGCATCAATCGACATAATCGACCTTTCGCTCTTAGTGAAACGTTCGATTCACCTGTCAATCAATAATATAGTCATCACCTGCCAAAAGATCGCAAAATCTAGAAACCCTCTGAAAGGCAGTCTTCTTAAGTGGTGAGGAGAGGATATATAGAATATCCTATTGTCTTAAATACTTTTGGAAATTCTGTTTCGACCAAACTCGAGAATTTTGCTTGATTTTGAAGCAACAAAAACTGTTCGACACCTGAGAGATTATAGGTGCCTGGCGTGCTTCTTTAGCTGACTTGTTCACCCTTGGAAGACGTAAATATAAACAAAAACATTAGTTAGGAAACTTCATAGACTTACCGAGCACTACTTTTCTGGACAAACTTTTACAAAAGAGGATGATTTTTTTGACAACAAACCTCAGAAACAGCTAGAAGGGAGAAATAGAGCAACTAATACGAATGAACTGCCGTACAGGTAAAGTACATAAATAGGCAAAAATGCAGGTGTGTCATGCTATGAAGGACCAAGTTTTGTAGTGCTGTGTGATGGATTCATGTCGACTGACGGGATCGAAAAATTCGCGCCTCTTCCCAAGTAATCCCCAAGAAATCCGACCTTATGAGCACCACGTGTTATAAGCAATTTTTAAGTGCAAAATGCTTTACCGATTAAGCTCGCAGCAACCCAGAAAACCTCTTCGGTTTATCCAATAAGTGTGGCAATATTTGTGCTCAGTGGTACTCACCCCACTACTGGAAAAAACAATTATAGAATTCTTTCAACCGAAAAAAGGTGGCATTTTCGTGGAGATGAAAAATTTAGGTTAGAGTTTCAACAATGAGTGATTACCGCATTGTTGGAAGGCATGACGTTGCCGAGCAGAGCAACACAGACAATACTAAAGAAGGAAAGAGACGAGTGTTAGCTGAATGAATCGACATGAAGCATGCTAAGCACCGCCCACAGCTACAAAATTGATACAAAAGGAGATGGATACAGACCGCCTTCTTCGCCATAGCACCACACTCTCCGACTGCGGGCACGCCCCTTGGCACAGGCACTTCTCTGCTCTCGTTCAGATGCTGTCTGAAAGCATGGAAACTTTGAACGCCCCACTATCAAACAAATAAACATCGCATATCACATTTCAAAATTATCAAATTCAAACAAAACACCTCGCAATTTACAGTCTGCTGCACGCAACGTTCCCACCTTCCAAGATTTCTATGTATGACATAAGGAGAGTCAAGAAATATCAACAAACTGAAACTGGTGATCTGAGTCACCAAATCCTACCGGCATGCTAACAACACAACGAGTTTAGAAGAACTTTATAACTACGGTGATTGCGGATGCTAATAACGTTTCCATTATTCGATGCTACCACCAGCAAGAGCACTGCAAAGAAAAGAAAACAATCCAGCAAACCCACCACTGTGGATTAAAGAGGAAAACTGCGCAAGCTAACAATCAGCTTTTTCAATGAACAAGCAGCTCTGCTCCCTTCTATAGGTGAAACGTCTTCAACGGCTCGTTTATATCCACACAATACACATCACTATGCTATGGGGTACACTCTCTCAACGCTCCGATCGTAGCTCCAGATGCAGTATTTTCGTTAATCAAATGAGCAATGCAGCGATCCAAAAAATTCATCAAAATCACAGGACGCAATAATTTCAGCGATACTGTTCAACACCTGTACGTCAGATATTTCCACACTATTTTAAACTTCAATTTTTGGTGGAAACTATCTTCGCCTAGTGTCTAGCAATCTGCAGTACTCCTCTTACCTAGTCAACTCCCCTATCATCCTTTGAGTGGCACTCTACCTCTGTCTCGTAAAACATGTGACCACAATTAAGGGGCACAATTTATCAGTTTTTTCCCATCCTTGATCAAGCAACATCGACTAACACCCTACTGCAAAATATAGCAAGCATTGACGACAAGGGAAATGACAAACAAGTTAGGAAATGAAATGATGTAGTGAGGTTTCCAAAAAAACCCTCGCAGATGAACATAGGAAATTCGAGCAGCTCTGTGGTCGCTCTTTCAAAGAGCGTAATCGTCGACTGTAGAAGCATGTAAAACGGGAATACTTGAATTACATATAAGGCGTTAAAAGACATGTTATGAGATGAGTGTGCCGCACCTGATGGCGAAATATTGCAAACCAGCTGTCAATAGAGGCATTCGTCATCAGTGCAAGCACACGCACACACGACCCCGAAAATCAATTAACTAAGAAGAGCACTTTCTTTGTGCGTCGCGCAGATTCTCCACTAGAGACACAACCCGCGATCGAGCATGATGATGCAGGCCGACCCTAACTCACTCAGCTGTTACATATCACCAACTGTACAACGCGACAACCATCGTAACTTCACGACATTCTGGATCGATAAACAAAAAACACTTCAACGGGATTTGCGGCGAACACTGCAAAAGCAAACGCTGTTAAACGCGCACCTCCAAAACTACGTGAAACACAACATTGCAGCCATATTATCCCCATAATAACAAGTGGGCGCAAGGCCCAAATACGGCAAACTCATTTTCTAGAAAAAATGCATGCAGCGATTGGAAACGTCACAAGTGTGCGTTCTCTAAAAAACATCTGAATCAACCATGAAGTGATACATTTTCCATTAACTAGCGCCTACTGGAAAATCACCAAAGCGTGTTTCACAGTTCATTTTCATCCACATTGTATTTGCCTTAAAGTAAAAAAAAGGATTCAACACCTCTCCTATACCTCGACTACATCTGCACACCCACGGGAACGGAATGTTCCACATAAATGAAGCGATATCCTCCTACAGCCAGCAGTGACAACTACAGAAAAGTTGCGATCACGAATGCTTCAAATTTTTTACGGCGCTCTTGGCAGCATATCAAGTATAAACCACAATGAAATAAGTCGCCCATTTCAACTCCGAAACATCTCAAAGCTAAGCTCAACCCTTTTATAAACTCGCCTTCTCTCAGTCCAACCGTTAACACTCCTAACTGTTCGACGCAGCAGATACAAATGCCTCATAGTTTCGCATCTAAAAAGCTAACAACTTGCTTTGATATCTCAAAATACCGAGTTGAATACCGCAAATCGGATATATGGAACTGCTTCCGGGCACGGAAATAAAGATTCCACACGCTGTGACGTTTAAATTCCACGCAAACTCTGCCGTTACTTGGCATCACTTCCTCTCATATTATAAAAAAATATCGTTTCTTGAAAACAAATTACTCGTCAGTGCAAAATTATCAATATCTTTTAGATATGAAATGATATCTACACAGCTTCCAGACAATTGTGGAAGTCATCCTTAGTGTAGGCGAACCTCTAAGCCCTGTCATGCAGTGCTCTACTGCTGAGCGGCCTTGTTTTAATTGGAGTGTAGCGTCCCTTTCTACACTTCATGCAATAAACGTCAACGCTTATCGCAGACACATCCTATATGCTTCCATTATCACTGAAGTGTCCACCTCCTGAAAACGCCCAGGAAGTCTGCCAGCTCTTCGTTATGAATCAAAGTTTACTCATCACTAAACTATGCACCACTTCGATATTATCGAACTCAAAAAACAATTTGCATATATAAAATTTCTGTAAACTCCCTTCCTAATTACAACGCTTGCTAATTTGCGTATAACAAAACAGTCTGTCGCTCTACTACAGCCTTACAGAATTAGAACTTGCGATAAAATCAAGAACGGCATAACGAGCACACTGCATCCAACACATAATTTACCCATCTGGTCTTTGCATTTGAGAAGGTATTCAACAAGCCTTACTTTCCATAAAACATGAAAGAAGCAAAAAAAAAACGCCTTAAACGGTTCGAACTGCTCATCGTTAGCGGATATTACTTACTTACAAATTGAGAAACCTAGCTAATCATACTAGCTGAAGCCGAGAAAACATTCGTGGAATATCTGCGGAAGTTGGTGAGAGTGATTCCCAACTACATTCATGACGTGTGATATTATTCTCTTAGCAGTAGCACTTTACTGGGCATAAATATCCTTGAAAATAAACTTGCCGAATGCTGATCCATCTTCACTATAAAAGTGCGAATTCAAAAAATAGACAATGGGAAAAAATCACTGCAAAACTCCAAAGAAAAAAGGCAACTAAGCAAAAGCCTTTGATTGTTTCACGTTTCGAAAATTAAGCTACGTCGGAAAGAATCTGTTAACTGACTATATCCTACCGTTTAGTTGAATCCTTCCTTACAAGATTAATATTGAAATGAAACGTTTTCACGAGCTGCGCAATATTTCTCTCAAGAGCACTTGCGCCAAAAGATATCTGCGCCAGAAAAAGACCACACAGGGGAATGCATATATGTAGATGTTAACACTTATCGAGCCATTTGTTACGACTTCAAAAAATAGCAACAACAGACTTACAGCATTAAGAACAGACTAATACTATATAAATAATAACGCAAACCTTACTATAAACCAACAAAATAACAGCTTATAATAGCTGTACAGCAGTGATTAACCATAAAAAGCCCCAAACGTTAGCATTTAAGTCACTCAACTAAATGACATTACAGTACGTGGCCAAGAAATATCCCAGCTAAGCAACAACAATGTAAAACACAACCTTAAAATATAAGTCGCGGATATGCGCAAGATGTATGACTGCAAGAATTGCAATCACTTGAAAGTTGGAGTTATACAATGCAGCATCCGAACCGTAAAATATGTAGTAATTGCGTATATACAATACTGTACTACAGATACGAGATCGCCAATTCTTCTCGACCGGCTGTAGACGTTTAGATGCTTTCGTCAGCATCGAATCTCCGACAAAAGGTGAAACCAACCTATCCACTCGCCTATGAACCCCATACACTTCTGAGCTGATAAACCTCACAACGCTCCATAATTCGGTCAACGTACCCGCGAACTGAAACAACCAACTGAATTCTATTAGGCAGCCTCAGAACTCGATACTTGTATTTTGCTCGAAGAATGACGCAATAAACAGGACTGGCGCTCCCATACAACGGGTTTCTGAGTCATTCCACCCTTCTTAACCGAAACGAAAGTGGTTATTTATATTTGCAACCACTCTCAAATTAAAAATCAGCTGCTAAATGATCTCTCTGAATAATACTAGTTAACTCCCCTCTACAACATAAAACTGGCATATGTCCACTTAAAGTCTCCTCCGCACGCCAACTACGATAGTACACAGGAGTCTGCAACTGCGGCAGTCAACTCCTCAATCTACCTCAACAATAAGAGCATCCTGCTCACCTACACAAAACAGCATCGCGCCTGGTTACTCGACAAAACGTTCTTCTAGCATGGGGGAAAGGATCCACGAGTCCAATTTTACGTGTATAGACTTGCTATTATTGATGGAAAGCAAAATAAACTCCGGCACCTAGGTAAGTGAAGGTTCATTCGGAAAGCGCTCTGCGATATGAAGGTGCATAATTTTAAAAGGCGGAGAGTCAACAGCAACTACGCCACAAAGACTGTTGCATTAATAAAAAAACTCTCAAATCCCGAGTATACTTTCAAGAACGAAATGCGTTTATACATCACGAATGAAAATTCATGCATACGTTAACATTCATGAACTAAGCTCCGCTTTTCCTGAAACCCTTCTGCTGCACACGTCTTGCTATTGATAAATGACTGCTTCCTGGAGGTAATGCTAGAGCAATAGGATGTTTTCATGTCACCTCAATTGATTACATGAATTTCTTTTGCAAGAAAAAAAGAAGAAAATAAGCAGAAATTTAAGAATAAAAGGAACGAATCAAATGCTCAGCACTGAATTCTGGAAGTATGGGAGTAAAAACATCTTAAATACTGACAAAAATTTGAGCCGGCCTGATAGAGCGAATCTTGAGCAGAAAAAAAGAAAAGAAAACAGTGTGAGGACAACCCTCGTAGCACACTTTTTGGCAACATCTGAAATTCACAGAACTGTTGAAAACATTTTAGTAACTTCTTTATCGTTCGGTCGAAAAGAAGTTACGAAAATAACTTCGCGACAATCGAGATAACGGCCAACTGTTGGTATGTTTCATATTTACGAAGAGTGCCAACAGCTTCATCACCCATGTTGATTTGCAAAAGAGCATTTCTTGAGATGAGATCACAAACAACGATCCTATCGCAGTCTTCTAGAGGACAGATTTTGCCTAAATTCGACAAAATGGTTGCCGCTAACAACGATAAAAGAACTGAACAAAATGGATAAACAAGGACTATAGGACGCAAATTTAAGTCAACTATCAATATTATAGGCACATAACGGAACTTATTCGTACAGAAAATTTTTCTGCATCTCATTCATTCAATCACTTTATTTATTATAGCTAACTTCCATCAGACAGAATAAATTCAATCGAACGAGGATGAGCAACAAAAACACCAACTTTCTACATTTTATGAGGTAGAGATTTTTCACGATTCATGGATACAAACGAAGTCACCAGGAAGCAAATACTTCAAAGCTTAAATAATGCAAGCCCTTGGGAGAAAGCGAAAGTGTGGAGGGATCTGCAAAACATAACTTTATGAAGCCCACAATTTTACAGTTTCTGAAGTCAAACAATAGCGAAGAGAATGCTCCACGGTTCAAATGCAATATTTCCTGCTACGGACATCTCTTACACAAAATTCTTTTCGCATGCCATATTACTTTAGAGGTGCATCGAGGCATGAAACCCAAGAAAATTTTCAGAGGTGAATAAGCGTCGGATGCACAGCAATGAGGGAGGTGAGCGTGAACGATGCACAGGAATCAACGATGAGTTTTGCACGCCGCAATTTGCATATAAAAGGTGGGCGATCGCGAAACTGAATGTATTTTTGCATTGTGCGCTCACATTTCGATTCAACCAGTGAAATGATGGATTTCTGAATTGAATATAAATGACTCATATTTTGCTTGCCGCATTATAACCTACCAAAATAGAATGTAAAACAATTTTTAAAAAATCGGCTAAGCACCGTTATTGAAGCGAAGCATACGCTATTCCAACAAAACCATTTTTGTGTTCTGACGAATGATGCCGCACAAGTCTCATATTACATATGCAAGGGCATCTATGCGCGTCTCTGTTCGTCTGTTTATTGACTTCATTTTTAAGCGACACAAAAGCGATCCCTGTGAAATTAGCATAATTAGTGACACTTCTGCAGATGCGTTGCAAACTTTGTAAAAGCGAACTTCCTGCAAATGTTTTTTTAACACATCGTGTGACACGCTACTACGAGGAGAATCTCGTAGCGTCATCAAACACTACGTAAGCAAGCTCATATTCCTTGACAGACAATCCAAAAAGTTCTCATAGAAAGGGATGTGGAGGCGGGTACCTACTCCTCCGAGAGGGGGGGGAGGAAAATGTACCACTCACAATGCAACTGTTGTTTTGCGGCGAGACGAATTTTACTTGCTAGATTGTGGAATGAGCAGGAGCGGAAACTATAAATTGAGAAGAGTGCTGGTGTGACACACTAATAGAAATGATGCGCTTTTTAACTGCTAAGCGTGAGCGAAACATGATAAGGTTCCATAGGACTCTTCGGAAATAGTGCACTTGCTCGATCACGACACGGTCGCGAGCCGGAGACGCACCCAACGGCGCCTCTTTCATGCCAGATCAATGAAACGTTGAGGGCGGTTAAGTTTATCGGCACCCTTGCTAACAACGCACACACCACCCGCATTCCTTTGTTTGCAAGTGAGCCAGCATTCCTCCTTGTTGGTCATCACGGCGCATCGCTTTCCTTTCCCATCTACCTCACAAAAATAAATACCTACTTAAATGCACGCGCTTGATGGCAACTTCAAACTGAAAGCATTTCGCAGATAAAATCTGATAGCAAGGACTGCGACCGTGAAAACGAATGCTGCAGGTAATATCCAGGAAATGTCGTTCAGATGCCAACTTTTCGGCAAAACACATTCCTAAAAAGTGAAAATTTCATACACTAACTTCAATGATATTTCCTCTCCTCTCTTTCGACACCTTTTGCTTTCATAACATTTTTTTCTGAACTTTTTCGTTGCAACTTTTCGACAGTGCTAGTGTTCTGTAATATTTCATGTCGTAATAGACAGATTCCATTTGGACACCGCCATCACTCAAACCAGAGCCCCATTAACTATGCATAGAACAATAATTTCATTCCAACAATAAATCTATCCAAATACAGAGTTCAATCTCATGCAATACAAACATAATGCACTCGAGATAATCCAGTGAGCTGCTATCCTTCTTATCTCACATATATTAACACATCGCTTCACTTTCACATTCACAACCTACATAGTTGAAATCAGCAAGTAATCTCGTTTATAATAAGTAAGGAAATATTTCTGCTTTCATCAAAATTTAATTCTAATGACGGCAAAAATGTTTAGAAGAAATCCAACGAAATCAGAAAAGAAAATGAAATGAAGCGACCCCCACTGAATGGAAATGCAAAGATGATTCCTGAACACAGAAAATCGTCAATTTTCCTAAGGTGAAGAGTGCTCAAGTAGCGTTATAAGAGTGAATGCTTATTACCTTAACACTCAATTATGCGTACTCCACATATTCAGCATATAATTTAAGTCTTCTCTTATCAATAAGATAAGCGAAAATAAGAAGTGCAACTAATATATGGCGTTTATATCTAATCTATCATATTGAAATGTTCGCAAATACTGGGATTCGATCAAAATTATCGAATATTTTATTCTTTTTCCAGGAAGAATGCTCGAAAATTCTGATCAGAACAAAGTCCGTAGGGTTATTTTTCAATGAAATCCTTTTTGGTGGGGAAAGGGGAGAGTTTTTAGTCGATCCCCGTTGCTAAAGCTTTCTTGACTATGTACTTCACACTTCACACATCAACTGCATTCATTTTAGTACGTTCATAAAGACAAATCTCAATCACATTCATAGAGTTATTTTCTTTAAATCGTTCAGTTTTGTGTAATTTCTTTTTTCACACAAGCATTCGCCGAAATGTTTCGATAATAGAAGAAAGGAACGTTTATATATTGTGACTTAAAGACATCCACTTAAACAGAGTAAAGAAGAACTTTGCCCGCTTCAATAAAAAACTGGGAAGAACCGAAGATAAAAGTCATCAGACATGATGAGTCATGAATCCTTCGCTTCTGAACGAATTCAACTTCCGCTTATTTTTCGCAGTGTAGGAACCTGAAAGCGCTAGACGAGAATAACAGTTCCCCTCCTACCTAGCCTTCATCTTTCCCATCCTTTCCTGTAGTTAAATATATGCTAAGAAGATCCCTTATCTTTGCATTTATTAACAGCCTCAGAATATTAAGAAAATGAAATCATGAAAGTTATGCAGAAATTGGGAAGTTAACGTACAAATGAAAAAAAAGTGATTCGCAACGAACAGAAACGGAACCGTTGGCACAGCTGAATCATCTACCCCGGCGATGCTTTTGAGCGAGAAGAAACATTTCTTGTGAAATAGCCGGTCAACGTTTTCCAACAAAATATCAGTCTTCCATCATCACTTCACTTGTATATTAACTTCCTTTTGTGGTTGTGAATGCTTTCGGCGACTGCGCCTCAAGAAAGCAATCAGAATTCTGTAATAAAGTGTAGACAACAATGAACGGTGAGGAGTTGACGTAGTGAAAAAAATCGCCCATTAAATTACCTAAAATCTATAAATCTCCAGAATATGCTAGCGTCATTGAGAACGCGTCTATTAAATGCTTTACCTTGGTTAAAAAAACATTTGTTAAATATCTTAGTCAATCCTAACATGGCTGAGTATGCATTTCATTTAACGGCAGAGACGTGTATCATACAGAACAATTTGGAAAGAGGCCTATGCTCTCGCTGCTCTATAAAAAGGGTTCCATTCTCCTTCAAGATGAACTTTCTAGGAAAACGATTCCAACCTGTTCTCGCGAGAAAACCCTAAGGAGCGCAGCTGCCACAGTGCACGTTTGCCATAACGAAACCACTATGTGGAATGTGTCTGCAAGCAAGCATTGTCTATTCTTATCAACACAGTATGCTCAACCATTTGCTGTATTCGCCAAAAGTAGTGCAGTTTCGAATCGTTTTCTACGTCCATCATATGCGTTGTGCACGAATATGCCACATGCAAGGGAAGCTTAGAGGTTGAAAATTTCACAGCCCGACCATAATGAGCTCATGAAAAAAAGGTGCCTGAAACCGTTAAAGTGAGTGCATATTTAAGAGAACTGCTGACAGTTAAAGGGTTTGCGAGCGTAATAAGGTTATTATGTTGTTGCTGACAGCTATATGAGGGAAGCGCAAAGCGTTTTTTGGCCGTTATTTTATTTGAGAGAGAAAACTGTCTATCCCGACGAGCGCTCATGTGAATAAAACAATCCAATTGGGTGCTCATGTATTCGTTTCATCGTTCGCCCATCAAAATCAACGTTTCTATCGATTCACTTTTAATTTCCATATTCGATGTGTTCACTCGTTTCCTCTAGGAAGTTTGTAGCAGCGCTCGCGAAAGAGAAACTATCGCACAACTGATTCATCGATGTCGCAAAAATGATCGCAGATATTAACAATGTATATCGCTTTTTCTTCTCCTCCTTTTCTGCTTACAGAAAAATAAACAGCGAACGACTGAATAAGTATCCACTGGTCGCATGAGTGCGCACAACAGAACAACTGCGTAATTGTGTACACTGGGCACAGTGCAAGCTGTACATCGTATAAAAAATGGTTGTACGGATGGCGAGCCTGTGGTCTATCGACCATGAGAGTGGAACCCGACGATCCATGCGCGGAGACCCTCTCTTTGTACTATCTGAAGCATTAATGCGGCAGTGACACTAATCTTACACTTTAACGTGATGATAAGGTCGGGTCGTCCTTTTTAAAGAGCCAACTTCTTGATTCTTCTTGCAGACTAGTCTGCCTAAGTTGTTCTAATGCTTCGTAAGCACTTCAGTGCTATGATAGAAGCCACAGACTTCGTCACGGTTATGAGTGGACGACGGATTCACCTTCTGCATGACATAGATCCCCTACTCCATTTAGTGTTCAAACAACGTACTTCTGACCAACATAGTAAATACATTTCTCGCAGTTGTCGAGCAATACGTAATACTTCTTAAACAGCGTCACTGAAATATTCGAAGCCACAGGTGCGGAGGCTCCACCGGTGACAATCATATAACTTTTACGTTTGTGGACTAACGCTTGCTATTAACCAACTTTCGTAGACAACCTTATGACAGGATGATTAAATATCAGCATAAGCCATCAACGGACTGCCCCCAATAAACTTCTGTCTGCAAGTGTTTTCGAATATCTGACATCCAAGAAAGCAAAATTTCGAAGTCGAGGTTAAATTCGGAACAATGGAAACGCACCTGCAAGCAGCTTTCGGCACCCTTTTGTATCTGCTAACACGCACACTGTTACCGACTACACATAACAACCTACTGAAATATCTAACGTGGATACCTGCGCCCTAGCCGATTCAATGCAATGCAACATACACCCGAAGAGACATCAGCCACGAGCCAAGCAGTCGCATAGAACTGCGCGTACGCGCGTAAACTCAGATCAACCCGATGAGATGCCGCTCTGGCGGGAAGGGCAGCGGTGAGGCGTTGAGATTGGCGTGTCAGGCTACCCGGAGGCAAGCTACCTGTTCTTCTCACAAGTATCTTTTCAGGTAATCAATGCACGCATCGTCAACCTGTCGGGAATAATAAAAGGCATACACACTACAAGTGTTGATCACCAATCCGACTACAAATGATTGTCCCTCTTCGGGACGTTGTCGATCACGATTGTGGTGCGTGACAACGAACGCGACGCGCACGCACACATCTTCAACCCACGCTGCTGTGCGATGGCTGCAATATTGTATGCGGCAACAACGGGCAACGCCGCTCGCACTCGGCACTCTTTCGTCATCGGCGCTCGTGTTCTCCGTTGATACGCGACAGCCACTAATTTTGTCTTGTTGCCACCTCGACATTCTTGCACGCTACACCTTTGCAAGCAATTGCGGTTGCTAAGGATGTATTGTTGCAAGGTACAAGAAAAACGGAAAATGCCATAGAACCTGAGGTAAGTGCACGTACATAAGTGTAGGAGCAGTCATAGGAGTCACGACATCAGCGCAAAGAGCGCACGTCGAAAGTTCTGAAGTGCTTCATGGAAACACCTCTGCCCCTACCCATCGGCTCTTGCAGGTGGCTAAGGCTTAAACCGAAGAGCTTTGAGCCGAAAGCTGTTGGAAACACTGTTTCTGTGCAGGTTTTGCTTGTCAGCTACAAGCAATACATCCGATGTTGTGACAAGCATCTTACAGAGAACGAGATCAAATTGAACACAGCGATCTACCAGTATCTGCAAGTAGTTTCGATCCGAGCCGTAAGATCCTTGAATGGTTTTACAAATGGCGGCAGTAGACGAGCAATTTTTCAACTTTAAAATAAATTCGATCTCAGAGGGGGTGAAGTAATCAGACTTGGGGAAAGTGTTCACGGATGTGGTGACAGTGCATAGTGTGTGTTCTGCGATAATGCTTTAAGCACTTGTGATGTAAGTATGCTGTGTACGCAACTGGCAACCTCAAATGTTTGGCCGCCACTAAACGTCAGGTGAATTTCGACAAATTTCAACTCCGCGGTCTCAAATTCCCATCATCTCAGGTCGGCGAAAGCAAACCATCCACTTGGAGAGGGCATTCATGACAAAAATTGGTAGAAGAAATATGGCACTTATTCTACGACGTGTCTAACAATCCTTCTATCGACTATTCAGAGAAACTCTGAAGCTCTTTTTGCAATATGTGGAAATCTGCGACGGAGCCTAGCGATAAACGATAAACTGTGAGGTCATCTGGAAATAGCTCTGACATGTTGGGTAATGTGTCAACAGTATCATCTGTGCACATGAAGATAAACTTTTATTTTACAATAAAAGTGCATGGAACTAAACGTCCACAAAACATCTGTTACCAGAAACGGGTATGCAGGTGTACTCTGAAATCCCAAAACGAAGTCTAAAAAAAGCGGAAACCAACGGTCGTCAAGAATGGAGGCACGGAGAGGCGAGTATGCGGGAGTAAAATTGTCCTCTTTATTTACAATAAGCTACAGGTTCTCGAATGGAATTTTTGAGAACCTGTAACGTTCTCGATATAAAAGTTCAAACTGAGCTAAGCTATAAGATACCACAAAAGTAGTAGAGATTGTGGAAACGGCAGGCGGATATTTATGGATATGAGCTGGTGAACGCATAAGGTTTAAACGTGCCGAGTCATAATTGTTTCAGTCACTTTCGACGTAGCCGTTTGAGTCGGCTATCTGCATCCGAACTGTTTGCACCTCAGACATTGACATACTTTCTGCTGCGGTCGCGGTTATTTTGCGTTACATTCTTCCACGATTTCTGGAAAAGCTTCCTTTCTTTCACTTGTGTAAGCCATTTATGGAGATTGCGTAAATTGCTTATTCTTTTCTCTATAAGTATACAAGTGCCATTTAAGCTCTGCATGAAGCAAAGAAGTCAAAGAAAAACTTTCACTAAGTGAGCGTCACCAAAACGGATCATTTCTAGCGGGGATTGATGCGGTCGTTCCAACAAAAGAGCTATCGTCTGACTGGTTTCGCGCTTTGCATAACTCTTTCACCTATAAGCTGAAATGCCAATTAGTTTCGGTCGCACATCTTCCCATCTATTTTCCGGCTTTTTTTCAACTTTCTGTTTACTCTAGGAGGCATTTTTATCTATCAGATATGAAACCTCCAAATAATAACACGTATTTCTGAAAGCAATAACGATAAGCGATGTACTTCAGCGAACTTAAAATCACTGCATAGTTCTGAAATGTCTTTGATGCATAAAAACAGCAAAATCATACAGCTCAAGAGAAACAGTCTGAAGTATTATATGTGAATCGATCAGAACAATCATCAGTTGCCTTCCAAAATACACCAGTAGTAATCGCCAGAAACCGCTTATCCAGAACGAGCATCAAAACGACAGATAATAGAAGACGAGTGATAGCTAGTTGAGAAATCTAGAGCTGCACTCATATTGCATGAGCGGCATAAAATATAGCGAATATGTTTGATGTCTTAAACTTGGAGAATGGTGGATTGGATAGCGATGTAACTAATAAAGAATTTTCGCTTATAGACATGAAGTGCTTCGTTGTGATTGTGTATAATTTCAAATTTGCTGTTTTTATCCTTAAACTTTCTTTCCGCGAATATATTGGTGACATTTTTGAGACATCTATAAATGTTCAGTGAGAAAATCGATAAATCTTTCCGTTCACTTAAAGCTAGTGAGATGAAATTTCAGTATAGTGAAGTAAGAAAAAAAATGCCTATGAAATATCAAAAAACGAATAGTATTTCGTAATTTACAGTCGTATTTGAGACCACCACCACAGCGAATTTTATCCCCTCCTTGCCTTCTCTTATTCTCGCAACCTAATCGTCGTTTGTCTTCTCGTTATGATGTGCGCCCTAACAGTTCACAAAGATTTAGTACGTTATGGTCGAAGCGCAAACTTTCTTTCTTCTCCCTTCCTCATTCATTTCGTCATGAATAACATCAAAGCTAGCGCTTTGAGGAACATTCTATACCTCATTCTGTCATAAATCACAGTCTGAGCCATTCCCACGTAGTTTTCCGCTCTCCGACATCCAAGGAACCCGCAAAACATTGCAACAAAGTCATTCTAAGGCACTCTATTGACATTATTAGGCTTGTTGGGGGATCCCTCGCACGCCGGGGTTTTCGCTTTTCGTCATTTAAAACAACGGTTTTGATTTTGCATCAAAAATCCTAGGAAAGAAGGCCTGAAGGAAATTAACGGCTGTTGCCTCCATATGTTGACCTTGTTATAGGTCGTTTTATAGAGCCCCCTTGGTGTATGCAAGTAGCATCGGCGCTTTCATAAACCCCTCCAGTCGTTCGCACATGACACTGCTCCTTTCTACAGCGAACTCGGTCCGTTGAGGCCACTGCAGCTTACAGTAGTGTACCGTTATATTCCTATTGTAGCAAAGACAGCCAGGTAGAATAGGTAAAGTCGCCTCAGGAACAGTCAGAAGTGCAATCATTTCCACGTTTCCAATGAACTCACCATGTCCCAAGGCTACTTCACCGAATTGGTATGCCTAAACATGCCTTTTGAAGCTTTACCTATGTTACTAGATAGTTACACGTAATGCTTTCTGTTCCATATCTTGGTGGTTGACTGCAGCAGTAGAAAATGCATCTGCTGGATGTCTCCAGCCTTCTGTGCAACGATCAACTCTCCTTGGCATGTCTTGTCTTTCAGTCCTCCTCGAGGATCCGCACGCTCTGTGGGGATTCGGTCGAGCAGACTGTGAGCGTCACAGGTATAAGGGCGAGCACTTTTTCACACTTGTACAATAAAGTAACAAATAACTATGGACTCGTTCACAAGAATGATTCAATTGCCGGCACGGTCCTGTGGTCGCGCCCTGCAAGTTCTACGCTGTCGCCGACGTGCTCAAGCACTGCATGGCCACACGTACACCTCTACGCCCTCCCTCCACCACGTCAGCTTTAAGACCACTCCAGCACCTGGAACGGATACATGAGCATATTAACCCATTTTATACCCTCCCGATTTTATCTCAGGCTAGATTCGCAACACACGCCGGTAATCGTACTATCTGCCTACAAGCCTTTGACATTCATTAATTTACCTTGCCGAACGCACAATTCCACTTGACGTGTATCGATGGTTTACCCTATACTTGACGTCATCAACTTATGCAGAATCCATTTTGAACTTTATGAAAAAAAGAAAGAAAATTGCCAAATGCAGCGATCACGAGCAAAAAGGTAAAGTCTCTGTAGAGCAACAGTCGGCTTCAATACCCTATAGGGAAGAGTGAGTGAGAAGCAACGATCACTACCCAACAGCAAAGAAAGTAGAAATTTCTTTATTACCGACACATTTGTTGTTATTATTGCCACTGTTGTAATGTCGCTATTATGTTTATATCATTGTAATGCTGTTATTGTTGTTACTAAAACTGTTATAATTACTAACATTATGACCATTATTATCTTTCCATTATCTTCAGCATTGTTTAGAGGGAGATGCGCCATACAACGTTTCAGCTGTGGTATAATAAATTGTGAAGAATTCGAGGGAATATTAATTGGAAGAATCAGAATTACATATAGAATTTGGGAACAATTAATGCAATAGAGCGAACAATAGCGCATAATGAAACTGTGACAATTCAAAGAGTGCAACGATGCAAATATGGCCATTTCGATGTCGTGATTTCATCCGATCTGTTAAAACGATCGACTTTTCCTCATAGTTTTCAAGGAAAATAAACTATCAATTAATTTACGACTATGCACTAGGATTGTTAATAACAGTAGATGAATGTCGCTGTTGAAATCCTTTTTGAAGGCGATCAACAAATGAATTTTTTCAACGATTTCAATGATTTCAACGATCAAAACAATCAACGATCAACCCCACGATTTCCCCAATATGGATGGCACATTCATCTCATATGATTTATATATAAATCCACTACAGCTCAATGTTATATGATCTGTTTTTAATTTTGCGTAGTCGTTGAATTCCTCGATGGCTACAAAATATTCTCTGATGTGAAGTCTTTGTTAAGTCGCAGAATTTAGCACTTATAAAATTCGTTACATTCGTAGCTATCATGGCAGCGCGACTGATCGAAAGTGACATTTGGGCCTAACAAGAAAGATTTCAGCAAAACACGCCACTAACAAGAAACTGCTCAAAGTGACGAAAAAAAAGATTGATCGAGAAAGTGGCAGGTTAAATATATATGCTGTTGATTACCAACTCATATCAATACGGTGGCAGACCCCCTTACCTGCATCGGTTTCAACATCACTGCTGATGAAGTCGTAAATTTAGCATTCTGGAGATTAACGCTTGTGCCAGCTGCTCCCTTCGTCGTATTATTTAAGGATCATCTAGCAATCGATAAGGCACCAGATTTTTTTGAATCCATAAAAATGATGTTATGCTGTTGCGTGTTTCCTCGAAATTTTACTACCGCACTTAATCATCGTCCCACCTTTCCACAATTTTAAAAATATAATTAGAAATGTTTCCATCCCCTTTTGAAACATCGGACCGCGAAAACGAAAGCTGGGATGATTTCCAAAAAATACAGACTCCATCGGTAATGGAGAGGCCAGTGCTTTTCACCTTGCACTGTCAGCAAAAGCGGCTGTAACGCTTGTAACCGGTGCTGGGGATGGGTGGTGCAGTGTGGCTGTGCAAGGAGGGGCGCCCGTTTGCTTTACAGCAATCGCTAGGTGAGCGGGTCATCTATACGCATGCGGCTGCTCGCTGCGGTCGTTCTCGCTGCAGCTGCCCTGCAGCTGAATGCGCAACGTTCGCAATTCGAGGTGGACTGTCCACGTGTTTGCAGGTGCAATAAGACATCCATCGAATGTATTGCTGCACATGCTCAACGCTCGAATATTTTTCTCAGGATGCGACCAGAGGCATATCCAGACCTCGACACCCTCGTTGTAACAGGTGCATCACTCGGTGACCTTACTGCGAGCAATCTTTTCGGAGAACGTGTCACGCATCGTATCCTCTCGCTGGTGAATCTCTCTGATAATGCGATCTCAGCGTTCGACAGCTCCACGTTTGAGGGCCTAACGGCCGTTGAATACTTCTACTTGAACGGCAATGCGCTCACAATGGTCGGCGAAGATCCGTTTCGGTTCGTTGCCGCCCTGTTCATTTGTTTACGTGCAGGCCGAACCAACCCTAAAATGGATCCTTTGTGGCGCATATATGCGTCACAAAAACTGTTGCAAACAGTCCATTTATCTTCTTTAACTTCGTTCATTTAACAGCTAGGTATTTGCCGAATAATAGACGCCAACTTTTCTGTTATATTATTTCAATTTTTCATGAATCTATATAACCCGCTAGATTATGTAATTATTGTTCAGCTTACAAGCTGTCTAGAGGGCCTCCTAGTTGTTAGCTGTATGGCATGGAGGCGAACTTTTAAGTGGAAGGAATTATATAAGATATCTACACATAGCACACAAGGAACATTATGATGCACCTTTGTAAGTAAACGGTGATCGTCCTTCTAATGAAATTCTGTATTAGCTTCATGAAGCGGTCGTGAAAAGTATGTTTATCGATTTGGCCATGAAAAGTTTAACATCTATCTGCACTTCACTTCTAGTTGATAGCGCTATATATTATAACCTAAAGCGTGAATTTTATGGTTATTTTTTGTTTCCCTCTCGAAGTGTTACTTCAAACGACACAGTTTGTTTATGTGATTTAAATGTTCTATTTAATAATGCTCAAAGATTCAATAAAATTTCTTATTTCCGTTGCAAACATAAAATTCTATCAGTAGAATTTCCACACTTCGATTTGATCAATGCGACTGTTGATAGTTTTGTTGCACATTACATAGAAACTATGAGATTTTGCTATTATTTTTAGTTTTCTCATCATTTTTGATCACTTCCATAAGCTTTTTGCTGCATAGAGAATTTGCTTACAATAGGAGTGAAATATCATTCGTTAATTGATTCCTTTTCATTTACGTTCTCACATCTTGATGGACTTAATTGCCGCTCTCTTTTTCAAGTTTCCTTGAAGTGAACTCTAATCATGAAGTGAATTCGTCTCACAATTCATCTAAATATGTGTTTAATAAGGCAAACTTTAGAGATAAACTTTAATTATTCATATTGTTGAATAAATGAAGGTGAACGTTTTCTCCCGACTCGTCTTAAAGAGAATTCTGTTCATTTAGCTGAGGCAATTTTTTCAAACCGCTCAATAATTCTCTTCATAAATTCCGTTCATTTTAGTTATTTCTTGGAAGTCCGCTATTGTTTCACCTTAACGATCAGCTGCGAGTGTAAAAATTTCTCGAAAGGATTGTTATTCCATCGCCTATATCATTCGTTCACAAAATACACAAATGAAGCAAACCGCATAAGTGTAGCTGCATTAATAACTTTACGACACCGAGAACCGACTATAACTACTTTTTGCAGCCCTTAATATGAAACAATATAAGGAGGGGGGAGGGGGATAGGGGATAGGTGATATGTGAAGCTAAAATTGCCTCATCTTTATAACGCGTTACAAATTCGTTTATTCGTTGAAAGTTGTTCATTTGAGGCAATAGTATTTATTTTCGAGCAATGTTTTCCTATGTTTTATTTCTCTCCTATTCCGTCTTTTTTAGCTGCGCGAATACAGTTTGATGTGTACCATTTGTAAACGAATGACGCATGACAAAATGTTGACAAAAGTGTTGGGGAATGATTACAATGCAGTGCACTTCTCGTGTTTCTAGAGGGGGCAACAAAGCTTGTTTTTCATATTTTCATATGATGAAATTAAGCAGTAACAAATGGGGATAAAATACTAGTTACGCAGCTTTCACAGTTCACTCACTCGTAAAATTCTTCATTCCACCACATTTTAACGCAACTCCCCCAATCTAGACGTTCTTTTTGCTCTCTTCATAAATCACGAGTAGAAAAACGTAGTTTGTCTATTGTGATGTTAGATATTCGTTGAAAGTGCCTAAATTTCCATGTACTAGTAATATTAACGAGGTGTTATTTGGGAAGCTATATAAGCACATTACTTAGGTGGTATACTTTGCCTGGTGAGAATTACTGTTGCTATTCGTCTATGTTTATGTGCCTATAAGCCTGTAAGCCAATCTTTTGCCCATTAAAATAGCATAGTTCTGCTCTCTCGTTCAGTTACTCAATGCGCTAAGGATATTTATATTTTCGTTTTGTTATTGACGAGCTTTGCCTGACCAATTATCAGTAACTAAACTGTAATTTTCTGATGCATCTATCTGCGGAGAAATCCCCAACAACTTTACCTTTCACACAACATTGTTGTAACTGTTTGAGTATAAGTCACCTTAACCCATTGTCCACAATACCATTTGCCGAAGCGATATCATCCGAGATGATCGCTTTAGGTTTTGCTTAGAACAGTTACTTCTGAGCCCTCTACGCTAAAATGTATAAAAATTTCTAGAACATTTCATCGGTAATGTTGAATATAACGAAAGAGTTTCATGTAAATGACTTTGTGCTATACAACTAGCCAGACGTCGACGGAGCAGTTTGGATGACAAATCTGAATACACTCTCGTGTAAATGCGTTGCCGTAAGTTTCCCCACAACAATAGTTGATTAGAAGAATTTGTCCAAAAGTAGTGAAGGGATCCTTGTTTTAAAAAAACAACGATGTTTCTGGAAAAATAGAGTATTAAAATGTTTTTTCTCGTATTTTTGTTTCCCACCTTCTATCTTTTGAAGAAATCCACCGGCGGTTTCCTCTTCTGCACCTGTCGGTCGACATTGTGCTCTGGAAAGGAAATTTAATAGCTTCTTTCAATGTTTCAGTTTCGGAGAACTGTTTAATTTTTTTCCATACCTGAAGTATTTTTTGAATAACAAATTAACTCATGCAATTCTTGATTTGAATTTCCGTCGAAGTAGAGGGTCGTTGTTTAGTTGCTGCTAGCGTTGCCGAACGTGTATGGTCATTGCGACCCACAAAGCACCTATACATCGTCATTTATTGTTATGAATCATTTTTAATCACTTGAATCAGCGCGTGAGCGGATGACGTTACTTTAATAGCGAATATCATTACTGATACCGGATATTATTACAATTATTTCAGTAGCAGTAAATCGTAGCATGATTCCCCTCTGATCGTTCATTTAGAGAAGAATGTAGGTACCGATTTTGTAATGTGAAAAACAACAGGTGGATGAAAATAGTTTCGTTTTGAAATGCGGCTTCTGTGCTGTTGAACGTTATAAACGAAGAAGTCAGTTAGTGTGAGAACAGTAACGATCACGAATGAAACGAAAGAGACGTTTAATTAGTCGCAATGGAACAAACAACTGACTTTTAAGCCATATGCGAGACGTTTATTGCCGTAAAAAATTTGTCGTTGATTGGAATTTTTTTCTCATATCTTTACTGTAGATATGAGGTGAAATATGGGTTAGGCTAGGATATGAAATAAGCCAGGCCATGGGTTGAAGATTAGGCAAATTCTTAGGGTCGAAATATTCGTTATGACTTCAACTGAAGTCTGTATTTTCGAGACGGATAATCGAATCAAACAAATATCGTGTCTCTAACTTTCTTAACGGTTGCATTGAAAATGGCTACAGCTATCACACACAGTCAAGCGAATACACGTGTGTGGATACGGACAAGCAGACACACACGGGCATACATACGTACACATACAAACGCGAATAAGAATTTATAAACAGCAGGCCTTAGCGCTGCGGAGATTAGCGAATTAGCGACTGCGTCACTGAAAAGCATAAGAGATGAGGTCGCTGAAACACATTTGACTTCTGTCGTTGTGCTAATTTTTGAACAAAAAGCGCTGTTTATGATACCGAATTATAGTTTCGCAACTGAATTGCCCAAATTATGTTATATTTGAAATTGAAGTTATGTTTACTTTATCCCTCAAAAAAACATTTGAAGTGGTTTATTCTTATCAAATAATCTCCGTTGTTGTGGTAACTAAATCTAGTCACTTTCGGAGTACCAACGTTCAAAAACCGACCCCGAGAAAAAAGTCGGTTGTTGTAAAATGTTTGTGATGAACAGGTAGTCGGAAAGCATGCTACCTATGTGGACATGAGTAATGGTTGGATGAAATGGGCAGTGTTGATAATGTCGATGTTTTTCAGCTCCTAGTGAGGATATATGTAGTTATACGATGAGGATGGTTTGAGTCGTGAGGTCAGGAAAGGGAGAGACGTGTGGTGTAAGGCGAACCTGAACTTTTTTCTCAAGCAAAGCAATATAGTGCAGTCAATTTTTAGAGGTCGGACAGCAACAAAACTCAAAAAATCAAGTTAGAAGTATAGCTGAGATGTAGCACAATATGTGTAATCGTTTATTAGAGCACTGAATAGCGATGAAGCCTCCTCAGAATACAGTATTTATTCAGTGCTAACCGGAAACAGCAATATGCTTCTCATTTGTGTGGACTCCTCTTCCCCATCGTTTGCAAAGTTTTACGGACAATTCCATTTCTTGTCATTTTTTTGCTACCTTCATTCGCTGTTGGCCAATATCAGTTTATTTCCCGTCAGATTCAGTTTCTCTGTCTTTATCATACCTGCCACATCTCTGTGCATTCACAACAGTTATGCTCCGCTGATCGGAAGAACGATAAGATTAGCAGCAGGTATATTGATTTGGATCGAAAGAAAATACAGTTTGTGGAGAGGTCATACGAAAATGCGAACTTTGAGCGTAAAAGAAAAGTTGCGTTCGTTGTGTGAAAATTTTCTTTCTTCATTAGGTCAAAAGTTCTTCCGTCACATCCTCACCTACAAACTGCGAACTATTTTCTAGCGTCCTTCAATATATTTGGATGCAATCTGAATTACTCGTTCTACTTTTCAAACGTGGAACCTTGATGCATTCGACTATTTTGCGCAGTATTGTGCGAGACTTGTGTTGTGGTGTTTATGTTGACTTTAGACCCCTCCTCCACTCGTTTATGAAGTACTCTCCCCTGGAGTATTTCCATTAATCGAATCATTGTGTTATGTCTTTCCGCTACATTCAGATTGCCATGGACTAGACTTTCTTTAAAGTAGATTAACCTAGCTTGATATGGTAAATAATAAAGTTCATAATTATGCGTGTCCACTGCTCCTTTTTGCTTCGAAATTTTACGCCATTTATTGAAGCGCTAATCGATCGAGGGTATTCTAGAATGCGCTAAAAATATTCCCCCATTTTAAATGAGGTTGAAATCTTTCCTGCGCTTTAATGTCTCAAATTTCCGCACATGAATTTCCTCAGTTTGTTGAATAATTATAGGAAATATGAGAAGAGAGCGCAGTTGTGTCATAAACAAAAAAGAAGCGAAATCTTTTGTTTTTGTGTATTTGCAGTTGTTAAGTCTTTAAAAATAGTCGAAATGCGTGGGATGGAAACGAAACATATGTTGTTGAAGTTTTTGAGTGGTGTTTTTGTAAGTAACGTCCGCCCTCTAGTTGGAACGCTTGCAATTGTCTCGCTCTAATAAGTGCATCATGCATCCCTTAGTGGACTGAAAATGGAATGTGCGATGAAACTTTCCTAAACTCAGTTCACCATGACCGAGTTGAAAAGGCATTGTTTAATCTTATGGCTCATTACCACATAGCACAGCGTTTTTGTTCGGGTGCAACTTTTTCTTTCGACACTTCTCTGAAGATATATTTGCAGTTAAGATTAACCGCTCGATGTAGCAAGGTAACCACATTACGTTAGCTCGAAAACTTTACGGGACTTAGGACCAGTCGATCAGAGTAATGCTTGAATGTTTTCATATCTGTCTGCTGCCTTCAACATTTAAACTCCGAAAACTATGATTCTGGAAATGCAGCTTACTACCAGAGATACGACACGTTCCGTCTTTGAAATTTTCGATGTGTTCTACCGTTCACGTTTTATGCCTAGAGTAAAGCTGACCTCCTAGTATTGTTGTACGGAAACAGTCGTTCTTTACGTTGTGTTGTGTTTGGTAGATATATTCATGTAATGACTGAAACCGCTCACTCGGGAAACTATCGTAGTAGAATTGAGTAATTAAAACATGATTGATGTTTATTCATCTTGATAAACTCATATTGATTCAGATAGGTTTTTGAGTGAATTCTTAAATGAATAAGAGAGAAAGAAAAGGCATGGAAATGATATAGATACCATCATGAAAGTGAGCTGTATAACATATAACTGAACAGCAAACCGAGCACATGCGGAGAAGCATTCAAAGTAAGACAACAATCTGCGTTGCACGATGCTAAATGCGAAGTAGACAATTTTCTTGTGAAAGGCACAACTATGCATACAGATTTCTTTTCACGAAAAAACATTGAACATTTCGACATACGAACTTTGCCTCTGTGAACTTCCAGATAATACAACAAGAGACCGAATTCTGTCGGAATCCATAATTTATCTATCTGCCGATTTCCTAACTCGGTCGTTGGTAGCATATTCTAGTTCACTGTTCTATTAAAAAAGAATCACTTTCGAGGCCCTGCATTCTCTGAGTGATACTGCAATGCATATAAACATGTCGGAGATAAATGAACTGATGACTGAAAGCAGAATCTGGGCAATAAAGCACGTCTAAATTTAGGGAAAAAGGAAGAGGGCGATGCAACTCAACTGTGAATTTGGCGAACACTTCAGAGGATTATTGATCGAGCTAGCTCATTTAAAGAGACCTCAAGTGCTTCGGAATATAAGCGCTGATTATTGCACTTAGGAGGTAGTTCCAGATTTTGACAGCGCGCTTGCTATAGTAATGCTTTCTAACCTATCTTCGGGACCTTTTTTTTTCTCAGTTCTCAGTGCACTCAGTTTCGAAAGCTCGTTGAAGCAATCGAAATTAATGAATTTCTTGCATAAAGATGAATAGAGGTTCCTTCCTCACTTATCATTCGTTTGGTTCTGATGCCCATAAACGCATACAATGAGGGGAAGAGAAAATGAAGTTGTCGTCGAGCTGCACATATAATGTCATTCTGGCTATTATAGACTTTCAGCTGGATCGTTTAATTTTTAAACGTTTATGCATAATTATACTTTCCATTATTACGCCTTTTTCGATCCCATCACTTTTTGTTATCAAAAACTTTTTAACTTCGTTGCTCAAAATTTCCGAATTTTTCTCACTAACTTTCGCCATCTTTTAAGTCTCGTTTTCCCATATTCCCTGTCTAAGTCCATTGTGACTCAATATGCCTCGAAGGTTGCCAACTTCCTCTCCTCTTTTTCTCGTTCACTTTACGAAATATTTCATTTTATTTTTTCTAAAATCTTCCGCTCCCTACTGGAAGTAATTTTTTGCCGACCGCTTACCCATAGTTTTGTCGACTGTTCGCGAGTTGGAAACGATCAGTGGGAGAGAGGAAGGACTGAAGGAGAGAACGTCTAAACTGGACTCACGTTCTGGGAAAGATTGCAATGATCATTACGTGTTTTTAATTAGCTGTTGACTTCGTTGAACTGGTTAGCAGAAAGGGGTTCGCTGAATGAGAAGAAATATGAAGCAGCAATCGGGAAATTGCTTTCATCCAGATGCATTCATTTACTTTCCTTCCTATACTACTAGCGTCCAAACAGTTTTTTTTTAATTTTTTGAAACATTACTGGTAAAGCTGATGATATTTAATATCATCAAGTGCCAGTCAAAGAAGTCCGCATTGAAATGTTTAGTGGCTATTGACCTACAGCTATGTATGTTGCCACTTGAAGGATTCACAATTGCAACAGACGATTAGTGAAAGTTTTCACCACTTACTATTATCACTATGAGGAAAATCTTACGTTACAGATGGAATAAACGCTTACGAGTACTCGATATATCGAATATCTTTGCACGATCAGTGATGCCTGCTGAACGATCAAAGATTCTTTGGCGTATGTTTGCCAAATCCTCCAATGAATTTATCAACTTACAAGAAATTATCATTCGCGGTAATTCGCTCGTCTCATTACAACCAGAAACATTTTGCAAGGTTCACTGAATTTACTTCTTCAGTTTGTTTATATTGGCTATTTTAAGCGGAATTCAACTCATAAAACTGAGAGTACTAAAAAATGGAAATTACTCCTGTTTAAACAACCGGAGATACGAATAATTATCTGCGGCCAATTGAAGGGTATTCTTATGCAGATATCGCACAATATGAGCTTTAGTTTGTACAGAGACACCTATCAACTTCACATTCAGCATGAATTAATGTGCACAGAACCAGCTGCCAAGCTCCCTAGTCGTCATACTATACTGTCTGCCTATCAGGAGTGCAATGTTTTGCGATGCGGCAAAAGAATCCGCCATCCTTTAAATATTTAGCCCATATAGTGGTTTATGCAGTACAAACTGTTATTTAAGAAGGCTGAAATAAACCCATCATGAATATCGAAAAATTTCATAGATATACGGCAAGCAATTCAACTTTTGTTGATATTTTCGCATACAAACTGCAAGACTAAAAGGAGACAACATGGGGGCGATGGCATCCTAGCAAAATCTCCTCCACTCAGAAATCGAAAGAAAACATTTATTTGCAGTCGAAATTACGCGAAAACTGAAGATGTTGAAAACCTGTTGAAAACAAAATGCGCTCTGTAAAAACGTGTCTCGTTTTCACTTTTCAGCAGGAACCCATTCGGCTTGTTACCATCAGCATAACATGTGGAGCTGCGATTTCTGGACTGCCACTTTTCTTTCTTGATGCTTCTGAGCGGGATCCAGTAAACTGTTGTGTGTTTAAGCAACAAGGATTGATACGGCTACACTTAACGGACAACAAACTAACATCATTCGCTTTCAACGACGGTTGTCTTCCAAGCTTGAAGGTGCTTGATTTATCACAGAACGAATTAGTGACGGTACCAGTGCGTCTGTGGGACGGACTACCCGTGTTGAACACTATCGATATATCCTCAAATCCACTTCGGTGTGATTGCGCTCTTGCGCCTTTCATCGAACGATTATCTGAAAGCGCGTCATCGTCCCTCAATCAGGTACGTTTCTTCTTCCAGGGCATCCAGATTTGCATGCAGAACGGCATGAAACACATTTATGCCAGTAATTCGTAACCAATGTTCAATAATGAGCTTGTACAATGAGCTGTAGAGTGCGAACATCACGTTCTAATTTGTGAAACTGCATTAGTTCCCAAGCGAGATGTTCTCTGTCTCCCCCCTCCCGCTTCCCTTCCCTTTATATAACAACAGTATAGCTGGCAGGAAGGAGGTGGACGCACCTGCTTGTCGTTTGCACGAGTGAGACAACTTGCGATGGTTTATTCCACAAGGAAATTTTTAGGGAAGGACCACTTGTGCATCACCGGCATCACGAAAGGGTCACAACGTCTTCGACGTCGAAGATTTCGGTTGCTCTTCTCACCATCGTATCTTGATCTTTGCTCTGATCCTGCTTGTACTTTCAGCTGCATTCATATTGACTCGTGCTTATCTCGGCCATGTTAAATTTATTCATTTACCGTTTGTCGCTGGTTATAGTAAACTGAGCGAGAATGAAGGCGTGGGTCCACAATTTGTTTAATCAAAATCGTCTCTATCACTATCTTTTATCAAATCTTCACAGCTTTCAATGATGCTCAGAGGTAATCTCAGGCGAACCCATTTGCGAGAGACTCAAAAAAGTACGCTAACGCAGAAACCATATGATGAGAATTTAAGGTAGAGTGGTAACCGATGTGAAGCAAATCGATGATGTTGTCATGTGTGAGAGTGGCTTCTCTTCGTCACTGCCAGTGATGTATATTCAAGACATTTTGCTGCCTTTAACGGACGCATTTATCGTTGTGCTGCTTTTGATGCAATCTTTTACATTCAACCACAACTCACTGCTTTTTTTGCTCTCTTCTTTGTCTCGTTGTTTTAATGAATTCATGCAACATCTCCAACTTTAAATTTTCTCTGTTTAATCTCCAACGCTAAAGAAACGCTGTCTAGACAGTAACTTGTTCAGAATATTGAAAGAAGACAATTCAAAGGAACATTGAACATCAATGAAATCTGTTACGTCGATGGGCCACAAATACTAATGCTAAGCCGACAGTACATTAGTTGATTATTCATTAAAAGCGGAAAAAGTAACGAAAATGTGATACAGTGGTTTAGAGCCTTGATTCCTCTCATATTTGCTATCGTTTATGCATAACATTCAAATATGTCGTAAGAGCACTGTTTTACTTAGTATTATTTAGTCTCATTCCAGTTGCATAATTCGTGATAACTGAGGGGTCATCTGAGGCAGTCTTCGGTGGCATTCATCTTCTTAGTGATTATGATTGCTCCCATATCACAACAACATCGCCTCTGCTTGCATAAAGAAAATTGGTACGATTTGCACTTAGAAAGGTAAAAAGATGTACACAGTGGATATTTCCTCGGAAAAAGTGTTTTGCATATTTTTATTCAAACAACATCTTGTACTTAATAAACCGTCGTTGAGGCACAACACATGTCAGTTATACACTCATGACATAAAAAGTGCAATTCTTTGCGTCAACGATATCATACAGCTTGCAATAGCTGCGATTTGTCCATTTATTTATACATAAGCCTGTTCAACAGATTCACCTTCAAAGCCACTGGTATCATGGTCATTGGAACCCGGTAGTTTCAAATTTCACTCATTTCTGGGGCAGTAATTTGGGATTAGTGACACTTGCCTTTACAACCACGATCTGAACCTACGTTACGGTATTTACAATAGAACTCCACTTATAAAATTCGCTAATCTGTCTTACAGTAGGGCCTTAAAACTGGTTTTTGTGCCATTCGTGACTCTTCGCGGGTTTTGCATATCACCGAACTGTATGATTGGCGCTGTTTTGCAAAGAAGAGTTCGACTTCTTTATCCTATATTTCTTCAGCCTCTCAGTTCCACTTTTCTATGGCGGTACCATTCGACTTGATAAATTACCCCACTTCTTTATCTTAGTCTTTTTTACCTGCTTTACCTTTGATTTAATTCAACTTTCACAATTTAATTATACTTCATTTTGTTAAAATAGCCGCCGCAAAGTCGAATTGGCACGTGTTTTTCCTCTGTTTAAACACACCGCACTTCTCCAATCCGCTCCTTGGCTTTCTTTCGGTCTTCTCTAAGCTTCAAAAGTTGTTTTCTTCTCAGTTTTGTCACTTTTAGCGCAAAGTTTTTTCCTAACTAATACAACAAAATGCAGTAAGCAAATGCTAATAGTTCGCGAAAGCAACAAAACCATCTGCAATTGAAGTGCTATAGTCATATGTGTATTCTCACGCCATTTTTGTTGATTTGTATACTGCAGAATAAGTGGATTTAAACAGATTATCAGCTGCTGCGCTTTCTTCATTCCATCCGGCACTTGATTCTTAAATAAGTGATGGAAATGTCATAAGAGATAAAACGAAACGCGCTTTCTCATCCACTTCATCTGAGTAACCAGCTTAACATGTTACCAACAAAAAGAATGATATGCAGACTATTATAACTGGTCGCATTGTGCATACAGGTTTTCTACATTTATTTTGCTCTTATCCGACTCGAGTAAAAGTCACATATCCACCTCGGCGTTTATTTGCGTTATGCAATTAGGAGGACCTTACAGTTTATCTTAACATCTGCAGATGTCTTCTATAGGCCAACACGAAATGTGCTGTTACAGGTTAACCGATAGTGTTCATCATACCCGCCAAATTTTGTCACTCTGGTTTCGCTCACGCCAGAATTTAAGCTCCATACAGATTGACAGGCATACATGCATACATGCGCATGAATGCAACTTACAAAAACTGCACAAAAATGAAAACTTGCTTCATGTTCAAAATAGTGAGATGTTCATTTGACGTGCTTCATCTCTCAAGACCGGCAATCACAAACGATGTCATCCTAAACATATTCACTGCAGCTTGCGCACCTTTGCATCTTTCATATGAGTCTACTTTATAAGGCGAATAAAGTCCTATTCAGTGACAGCTTAGCGCGGCAATTCTTGCCACCTTTCCTACAAAACGTTTTCTCATGGAATCGTGCAAGAATTGGAATCGTCTATATGTTACACATTGATCGGCTTCTTAAATTACACTTGAGAATGTTGTTATTTTACAGCTCGAAAGGGCCTCGTTTAAAAAAAAAATTCCATTTTCACTTTTGCACCGCAAACGAAAGCAAAGTTGGCTCAATTCTCTCTTGCTCAGTTCATGATCTCAACACTTCACTAAATGATTCAGAAAGTCAGTAATCGCCCTTATTTCGGATCAAAAGCGCAGGACTGGACCATTTTACTTGCACAAATTTATCCGTGAGACATCAGCAGTTTAGTAGACATTGCGGATAATTTGCCGCAGAGTCGATTCCATCAAATTATGGAAAACAGTTTTCAATTTTCAGAACTTTACATGCATTCAACAGCGTTATGGATTTTCTGCCATGATAAGCCAACTTCCAAGACAACAGGCCGATCGCAGTCAAAGAAGTTACTTTTTCGCGAACTCTCCACTCTACGTTAAAGACGGTAAAATGAAATTTCCTCACGTATTCGACCTTAAATATCAGTATTTCCAATTAAAAATTTAAAATATCAATTTAATCTATCCGCAACACTAACCAAATGAACAGTTAATGAGTCTTAAACCCATGTTTCAAATCACCCCATCCGGTGGCGTTCTAGCGTTCATTGTGATTGGCAGCTGTGATTAGTATGCAAAGATAGGTGTAGAGCATGGATGTACAATAACTTATATTTGAGCTTAGTAATAGCAGCTCAGTGATCTCCGTGCAGGTTTCTCTCAGGGATTTCAGTTCGCTTGAATGGCAGCAGTACGCTACATAAGGCCATCATTAGCGGAGAAGGCTTTAAAATTTGCCATAAAACTTTGCAATACTGATGCAGACAAATTGATCAATGCAAATAAACGAACGTTACGATCAACACCTTAATGCATTGAGACGAATGCGGAGAACGTTTTCATTCTATGCAACCGCACCACTGTACTTTGAAAGCTCCTCTGAAGCATTTACGGAGACTGGATAATTAGCACGGGAATCACTGACGGCACGCGATGTTAGCAACATCCTCTTGAATGGCACTGATATAACGGTTGAAGGCAGCGGCATGGAGCCTACTGGCTCCGAATTATCGTTTTGCATTTCCTGCAATTGGTACTATAAATGACACTTCACATTAAATCATGTCCTGGGCTTGAGTACTTGAATTACATATACTCGATACACACAGCAGCTGCTGTGCGGTAACGTTTTTAGAGCAAGCGTCATGTTTTTAGATTCGAATCCTGTCAACCTCCCCTATCTGCAAAGAACAAGCATCAACATTCGGCAGTAACAGTCACGAAACGTGATTCGTCAGCCGTTTTTTCAGTGAAAGAAAAAAAGGAAAAAGTCGGATGCAGTGTTTTTTTCACTCAAGTGGGATGCAAAATTATTTCATGGCTTTGACACGTCTACAGATCCAGAACGCGCTTTTGATGCGAACATAGCCTGTATAGAATGAACCGAATGAACATGGCGGTTAGACCACATCGAACTGTTGACCAATCTTGTCCCAATAAATATCCGCTTTCCAACCTTCCCCAGAAAATACGTGGACTGGAAAGAAAGAATCACCCTCTGATCCAATCGCGCTTTGAGAGACCGATATGTGGTTGTTCCTTGTTTCCCTGCAACGATTGTTCTTGCTACGTGAGGCGAAAGCGCCTTGCAGATAACCACCATGATTGTATTGCTACCTAGCTAAGATGCCAAAAAAAGAAAATCACTACATAGCGAGCATCACTTAATGGCCAAAAAAGGTCAATTATACAGCACACAATACCACTTACATCAAAAACTGAAAAATTGTGCCTTTACTATTTGCACATATCCCTATGTCCTATACTGAGCTCCATACGTTTTGTCCGGCCTGATTTACAGAGTTGCACAAGTGCTTTATGAATCCAAAGATTGCTAGCAATATGAACACATGTACCGATATATGCGGATACACAGATACACTGGGAACACACAGACACGCGAGCAGAAAGATACGCGCCAACACACGGATACATAAAGGCGCACGCAGACGAACCGCGTATCACAGCACAGACACATCATGCATAGACATACCAAACGCGGACATATCACACACAGACACATCACGCGCAGACGCACGCACACAAATTTCGAACCATTATTGTATGAGTGAATTTGTTCAGCTATGAACCGGTTCTTGAAAGAGCCCTTCATTGTTCGAGACCAGACCTCATGAACGTTTATCTCCTAAGAGCCCAGAACTTCATCTTGCTTTATTCCCCATACCTTAATCCTTCTCTCCCCATACTCTTCATCTTGAGATTTCTGCACCTTTATAGACGTCAGTCTCTCGCTCATATGAAAATATTTTGTTTATCCTACTACACCAAGTATCACTTCTGTTGCTGTTTCGCTCTTATCCTATGAACATTGAATACTTCGAAAAAATCACTTTGGATCCACATCTGCATTGTCTATCTTGTACAGACAGCTTCATATATGCGATTACTGATAATGGAACAGAAATGACTGAGTATTTTTGAATCAACGCTAATCTTCGAGTAGTGTAGAAATGCGGTTTTGTGAGCCGCAGCTTCACAGTCACTGTTGTAATATATTCGCCGCATCCTGATTCCATTAGCTGGACACCAGTAATGATAATCTCGAGGAAGCTAACTCACACTTGATAAACCTTAGGAATTAGCAATGCTAGATATTCATACCTCTCACAATTTCAGACAGAACTTTATTCAGCAATGACTGAGACTGCTGACAAACTAGGACATTTAAAATCAACAGTGGAGTTGCTCTGTAGCTTTACTTACGCGATCCTCGTAAAACGCATTTAGAGGATATTTCAAGGCGTAAATTCTCCTTAACAGTATATAAGCGGTAAATGAAGTTGTCATCTGAATAGGTATGTACGAAATTGTAAATAGTAATGGCTCCTTGTCGAGGCAGTGAATTTATCACTGAAATAAACCCTCGGAATCGTATCAATTTTTCAGCGAAAAATGCTTCATAATCTGATTCTTTGTAGCAGCAAGCAAGTGATCTATAAACTTACAGAGTTTACAGTGGAAGTAGAGCAGATTAGCTGATAAACATGCGACCGTCAAGTCAGTCAAGACAACTGTCACGCATAAGCCTTGCCACCAAGCTGTAGGTAACAACATCCCACCTGTAAGTAATTGTCGTCAGCATTCACTTGAGAAGATACTACACTTCTGGTGTAGCCAGTGCGCTTCGGAACGTGGGAAGTCACATAATGAGGATGTTTTTACAATGGATACAGCCTGAGCAGCATTACTGGTAAGTAGCAATAGTGAGAGTTATGTATACAACAAAAAGTAACGGAGAACAAATAAATAGGAACTGTAAAGATGGTTCATCCACAATAATTTAGTCAGGTAGAGCAAAGTTCGCAATTTCTGTCCATATCGCTTTCACCCGTCACCGCCCATGATTGATAAACGACGAGATTTTATTCGCCACCCATGCATTTCTTTTTTTCAGCTGTTATTGATCGACTATGCCAATATACCCCTCCATTAATTTATTGTCAACTTTGTTCACAGCTTCTTTTGCATGGTGGATTTTCCTCACCCTTAGCGCATTTACTAGCGCCTTGAAAATTACTCAGTTGCTCGGTGAAAATATAATCGATCTTGCACTGAACAGACAAGTACGAAGATAGATCCTAGTTTAGTGCAATGCCTACGTGAAGCGCACGTTTAGAAGAAACATCTTTCTTCACTTTTCTGACATACCTACTTCTTACATCATTTTGTTGCAACCACGTTTGCCATATATGGAAGTTTTGCATTGAAACTGCACTAAGTGCAGTTTCTTGCATTAAAGATTACATGCATATAAACCTTCAACCTCCTTATTAGCCTTTCATACGCATAATGTGAATGAACAGCTTGGATTGGTTAATGTTTTTCTCTCAGAAGCGGCATGTTTGACGTAATCAAACTGCGCTCATTTATGCATCTGACAGGTGACGTCTCATATATTCGGTTGCTGATAGTTTGAAGATGTACCACGTTTTCGAACGTCAGCATCACTTATAAGGAAATATATAGGTAGAAATGCATGTACACTGGCCATAATAAGCGATATTACGCAAGCCGAAGCAACAAGCGTGACGAACAGCCTAAAAGGTCGATCACTGCGATCATGTTTATCAAAATGAAAATGACATATTGCTTCAGGAACAGATGCTGCTTACATTGTTGCAAGATTACATAGAGATATTTTCACATTGCATTACCTAGAAGTTTTTTCTGAAACTGAACGAAACAATGGAAGATTCGAAGATCTCATGCTTAAAAACCGAAAGAAATGCACTAACAAGGGCAAGAGCTTTAGAATCTTATAGAAGCTATGACTTACTTAAAGGTTGGTAATCGAAGGCTCGCGTCACATAAAAACCTTGCCGTTGCAGATGGCATTCATCGATTTCAGAAGTATCTAGATTTAATGGATAATACCTAGGCCGAATATGGAAAATTATTACAAAAAGTTCGTGTGTTAGCAGAATTTCCATGATTTTCTAATACTAGTAAAAAATCCACAAACACTTTAGTTGCAGCAATTAGCTACCCAATCTAAAAGTAGTTGAACTCTTGCAACTCGTTTTGTTGCGTTTTAGAAGACCCATTTCTATGACCTAAGTTGTTTACTACCTAAGTTACCTACAACTTAATTTGTTGCATTTAAGAGATGTAAGATGTTGCAAGAAATCTGTTCGCAGCATCAAATAACCCTACATATTTTTATTTAAGAAAGATGCTCGTCCATGATCAAAATTCTCCTCCAAACCACAATGGAATTAAGAAGCACCCACCTATAGTTTGCAGCACCAATACAATTGTTTAGCCATTTGCAGTGATGATCGAATCCTGTTATACATTTATTACATTTTCGACAATGCTTGCATGATCCATCCCTGAAAATGCGAATCTAATCAAATTTCGGCAACAATTCATTTGCAGTAGTTGTTCAATGGCGCGTCTGAGTTTAAAAAAAAGACGAAACAATAATTAAGTAGAACACCGATTTCCTGATTAGATTCTGATGTTGGCTAATAAAACTATAAAGTGCTCTAATGAGCTTCGCTGCATTATCTTTGCTAATCCGCAGGACCTCTTTAAGTTAATATCGCCTGCTCTAACAAGGAAGCCAGTCAGTCATGTGACATGGAATATCCAAATGAAAAATGAAGCATATAAAACAAACGTCATTACTGATAGCAATTTGCTTTTCATTTAAAAGTATTTTCTTCCAAAGGAGTTCTTGTGAGACAGTTAAATAGGAGGAATTCGATCTGCGCTCATCATTACAATAACCGCCTAGGTGCAAGTGAAGGATATTGTGCTTGACCGCATCCGAATTCCCAAATTCGGTTCTCACTACCCTTATATTGATATTCTATTCAGTGCGACAATTCTTGAACGTTTCTTCATTAGAATTACTGTTAGCACTGGTTCTATTAAATGTCTGCTTAAGCAGAAATAAAATGGCAGTCGAAAAAGCACAAATAGAGCAAATGAAGGACTTACACGGGTATAAGGCAGATATTGCAATAGAGATTCTCAATAACATGCAAGTGCTTGGCGCGATCGAAATGAGCCGGCTTCGAATTGCTGCGCAAAGTCCGAATCGCCGGATCAGTGCTGGTTGCGACAATCATGAGGGCAACAATCCAAATTGCAAGTACCAAAACAGATAAAGGTGCGAAGACAGGATGTACTGGTGCGACAAGAAGAGCGCTCATAGGTACAAGCACAGCCATTGCTAGCCAGCTGAACACCTGTAACGTCGAAGGAGGCCACGTCCACCCGTTGTGTCGTCGCCAGCCATCCATAGGTATACCACCGTCTTCGCTAATCGCAGATACTAAAGTAAAACAAGAAAAACAGTGACATATTACAAGTGATTCCCAGAGGCGCCGTGAACAAAACGCTTTTTTATGGCACGGAAAATACCACTCGTAGCTGATCAACTTATAAAAAGGATTGTACATTCCCAGCAAGGACTTATTATTTATGCGGAAATGAGCACTGAGAACTGCATATCACTGCTACTGATCTAACGTATAGCTCCAGACACAAACAGAAATTTTCAGCTTACATTAAAAGGAAGAAGGCCAAAGGCGGGGTGGAGCATAAACAACTCCCCACTCCAACACAAGTTTTGTTTAAAACCAGTACAGGAAGGGGCTTCACTGGACGAATAATCTTTAGCAAACCATCTTTTAAGTCACTGACTGTACGATATACTGTGCAGTCTCTTTAAGTGACGTTGTAAAGATGAAAGTTGCTGTCTACCAAAATGAAACTCTGAAAATGGTCATTAACAGAGTAAAAATATGCTATGATTTAGAGAGTAATCGATGTCACGATTATACTTTATCGAAGAAATAATTCGTATCATTCGAGCGAAAGCCTCTTCTAAGCGCTGATAAAAAGTAAATATAAAATTTCTCTACTCGGATTTTTTAACTTCAACAATAAAAATAAGGTTGCAGCAATTAAAGGTGGGTGGAAACTTTGATTGAGATAGCGAAATTTTCATCAGTATGCGGTTGTTAACCGAACGACTAACCAAAACATTTGAGAAATTCCTTGCAATCTTTCTGCATCGTTGCCTAACTGCAGTTGTCGGTATAAAATATCTGTAAAGTAATTGTTATTTTTTAGATGCATAGTTGCCCATATGACCGATAATGGAAAAAAGTGGAGATCAGCAAAAGAAGTATAGCGTTTGTAACTGGACAGTGTTAATTTCAAGATTACTAAATTCCACGCAAAAGATATAACCGCGATAGGTATGAGTGCAGTTTTAGTTTGGACTACCAGTTAAATTTGAAAACAGATGTCAACGATACATATCTACTATTTAGGAGGTTTAAAGTAGGCAATCGATTTTGAAATGCAATCGAACTCGTTAAGTCGGCGAGAAGCTTTCGAAGCGATTTTGCGCTATTTGCAGAGAATGTTAAACGATTCGTTAGCTAGTGATGCTAGCTGCAAGCCTTCAAGCGATGCCACTCGCCCCGCCTCTATTCGTTCCCTTTCTGCAAAGCCGGTCGAGAAAATTATCAAAAAAGAACCGAGAAAAATGAATATGTACTTTTTGATACTCTTGGGATTAGTAGTAGAATTTATAGTAGATTTTTATACACAGCGAGCAAAGAGAACTAAAACATGAAATTTGGGAAATAACGCAGATGAAAGAAGTGCATATAAAAAACGAATTTATATTGCAATAAAGAGAAGGAAACAGAAAGTAAACAACCGCAAACGGAGATAGATGTAAATCAGTGACGCACAACATCCAGACTCTCAATGCAATATCTTGCAAACAGAGTGGAGTTGAAGCTCGTGACAATCGAAAACAATGGGAAACGGAATTTTCGCACCGAATTCCAACATTTAATCAGTACTTTTTGCGTCACGAAGGCGTTATTTTCTGAGATCAAAGTTAAATTTTAAAGAAACGTGCATATGCTCGCATGACATGGTGCTTAAAATGTGAGGGTTGCTGACTGCCTTTTCTATTTTGCATGAGCATCTCTCTTGAGTGTACAGGAATAATAACGAGCATTTAATGCTTCACTGCCCGCACACCTTTCTTCTATGAAACATGTGTTAATGGAAACGCCTCCTGTTCGTTATTGACGGTGCTAAGACTGACAGCAAAGAAATTCAACTGACAGCCGAAGAATCGCATCTTGAGAGGTATATTACATCCCATATCTCAGAGCAGCTATTCAGCTACAATTTCATGATGATGGTTTAGGACTTTTGGATTTCCCAAAAAAAAATTCAGCATAAGATTTTTGAACAGGCTGCATGTTGGTCGTCAACTTGGCCCGGTATACCTTCAAATTCTCTATCACCGATCGAAGCCTTTAGTTGGGAATCTACAGAAATCTTTTTTTAAGCTCTGAAATCAGTTATACGGTGGAATTTTTGCCTCAAATAATGAAACACTGCAGTATTTTGTTATAAAAGCTCTAACTTTACATGAAGTGAAAGTAGCAGAATTCTGTCAAAGTTGACTAGTGAGGTATGCAGGATATTTTTCTGCTGAGGTTTAAATCATCCTTACTTTTACGATTCCTTATTGATGTGATGATTTTTCATCTCTCCACATCCCACTCACGCTGAAACAACAAAATATGAAATGGCCAGGTTGCAACATAACCACTTTTAAATCACGCAACTGCGTTTATTATGTTAAATTTATTCCTTTCATATTAACTATGTTAACTTAAAAGAGGAGAAAGGAATTGGTTCCCATTGTGCGGAAAAAAAACCTTGAACAAATCAATTAACAATATCCACTTTGTTGTTTTATATCGAAGATATCATCGCACCCGGAGCATTCTTAGAATATGATAAAGCTTTCTGTTTAAAACTGAGATGTGTACTGGGAATTTTATTTCAAATAGTGAGTGATACGAAAATGAGTTGTTGTTGCAAAGACTCACGGTATACACAAACAAACAAAGATCCTTCACGAGAAAACTGTGTGGATATTTCAGTGGGACGTGAAAGATTCCTTAAGAACCATCCTCTCTATTTCACAAATCGCAGATCACCTTGAACACTGTAATCTTCCAGCCCTGAAAAAATACATCGGGAACTTATTCCTAACACTAATTACCCGTAACAGAAAACTCTCCAACACATTGCAATGCAATTTTTGCATACTACTTGCGCAGCCGTATACTCAACTTTTGTCGATTGCAGGCCACTATGAATGTCGTCTCAAAAGAGATTTTCGTTGCCTCATGAAGTTTTCATCGAATGCGCGTAGTTACGTCTCATACCTAGTTACAATATTTTTCTTGCTAATTGATAAACAAGTGTCTTTAACGATTTCCTACTTCTAACAGTTAGAAATGCGAAAGGAGTTAGCGGAAACCTTAATGAGAAAACAATTAGTGCTCCTTTCATTGATCGATCTATACTGTACTGCGTCTTTCGGTCATCAACGCCATTCGTTAAGGCAAATGGACACACTTCGTCATCAAAAAAAGCACAAAGCTAAACAGCGCTCATAAATAACGTCCCACTGCAGCGTTTCATAGCTCACTTTAATTGGGCGATCTATTCTCCCAAAATCAGCGTTAAGCCTTCACCAAAGCGTGAAGAAAGCGCTTTATTCCAAATGTGATATACAATTCTCGCTCGAAGAAAGCAAACATCTTTGCTAAGACAAGACCTAAGACAGTGTGTGAGCGAATGTCTTTCAAGCGCTAATATTAGCACGAACTGGCGCTTTCTTAGTACCTCAATAACAATGAAACGGCCTTTTCTATTTTAATCCGGTAGGTTTTTTATAAAGTATACTTCTTTCCGCTGTCATCACTTTTTACTCGATCGATCGAATGTTCCACTCAGATTGATTACTTAATCAGATTTCTAAAGTTAAATTTGTTTTCCAATTTCCATTCAATCCCATGCAGTTTTTCCAACATTACTATAATAGATAAAGATGCGATAAAGCATAACATTTTGACAATGTTACCGCCGTTCTTTGAAGTACTTGAAACAACGTTTCGAGCATTCCAGACAAATAGACATACTACGAAACGGATGAGAAATGCAATCATTATTTTGCTCACCGAATATTTCACATGCTTCTAACTAATATCAGCTTCACGAAAAAGAAAAGCAAACTCGTTCGTTACCACTGACCCTCTTGCTTTTCACATCATTCCACACATCCGCATTCGCAAAAAAAAGCAAAACAACTAAAAACTGAGCTAACCTTTGAAGGAAGTTGTATCAAAAGGATCTCCAGCATTAAACAGCCTTTACGACGACCAAAGGCGGAAATGCGCGTCGACCTAACATATGCGCCGGACAATGAACGTCAGGGCTGTGATCGATAAACACCAAAGGAGATCGAAATGTGCACTCAATTACTTTTTCTTGGTATAGATGACAGCACGAGGCAGACTCATCTCATAAAGTGTTTATAACAATCCGATAGGGAAGTGTGCAATGTAGCTTCTTAGCAGCGCATTCCTCGACTGCCTGCCTATTGATGCCTCCATTAAATACGTAGGTTTCCATGGTGATCTAACGACTGACTCTAATATTTCATACCAGCACTAATTTGATGCCAACAGTGTTGCCACATACTGATTTCAGGAATAATTTAAGCACACTCATTCGTTTTCCATGATAACCTTCATACTGTTCATCTGAGCAACAACTTAGTGTAGGTCAGGCAGGAAAGTTCACAACTGTAAAATTGTCCACCTAAAGTGAGCTCAATTCTTCCTTTTTTTCCCATAACGCAGCTCGACTAAAGCAGTCCAGAAGCTCCATTTGGCGCAGCTTGTTTCAAAGAATGAGGCACAGTACTAAATATTCCACAAATGAGGAAATTTTGGATAGGATAAGACAAAGCGGAACTGACTTTAGACCTCCTAGAAGAAGCCAATGATCTTTTTTGCTCACTTTTTCAGCAGTAATAACTCGTGAAAAATGCTTACATGTGACACATTATGTTTGCGGATTCCCAAGCTTTTGCTACAAGAATTTTGCTTCACTTTTCGCAGAAATATGTGAAAGCCTTTTTAAGAGGCAAATTAGCGGTCTGTTTTTTACTTTTTGAATAACACTGAAAGATTAAATATTAAAGAAACAAAAACAAGGTGCAATGAGTCGTCTTGCTCACAAAGCTTTCGAGGTTCGGATTTATCCAAAAATTTATGTAAATCATAGCTGCTGCGACTACCTGGAAATGATAATGGCATTCAATTACACTGATGACAGTTCCCAGAAGTGCATCTCCAGTTATTTTTAGTCGTTTATGAAGCACTACTAAGAAACTTGCTCTCTGTAACATTTAAGTGAAGTTGGCTCGGGGAGGGGGGAGGGGAGGGAGGAGGAATGGACGTATTAAAATCAGGCTAATCGTCATTTGAGCTCATAAGAGGTAAAGATTTGAGCTGGTGGTTCCTCTAGCCCTGATGTTATTAAACAAGGAAAAAAGGCCTATTCATCGATACCAATAATGTACCGAAAGCCATCGACTTTACAGGTTCTGTCGGTTGCACGTCCAAGGAACTGACGCAGTATTGTCATTATATGAAACTGAATGTTCGTTGTGGTTCAGCCACATTTTAAAAATGGTCTAAAACATGTCAGATCGGCTGGCACGATTTACGCTTTTGAAATTTCACTCGTCAGCTTATGAACTCCAAGAAATAATTAAATGTGCGCATTATTAGGGTTGTAATTAGCTAGTATGAAATGATTATTCGTTTCAATAAAGTGATGATTAATTTGATGTCTTACATTAAACTTAGGATTGCACCGCACCGTGAGTAATGTGACAGTATTTTGATATCGAGCTAGAAGAAATCCTATCGTAAGAAATTAACGTGGTGTGCTTTTTTTAATGTTAGCGCTGCTTCAACTGCTTAGTGCACAATTCCGAAAACAGCTGATGTAAAAAGGGGATGATCGCGAAAAACGCTTGGAATTTTATGCATAAAAACGAAGTTTGGTGATTGTATACAAATTAATGCGGCGAAAGGTTTATGCACTTCAAGTTTCAAGTAGCGAAAAATAGGGTCCACAAAATTCCACTGAAACCAAAAGTTTTTCGCCATACTCAGAGCTGACCTATTGGAAGAAACGGGTCAATGTTGGAAATGTTCTGATTGCAATATTAAACCACTGGTAAATGGTATTTGCTTGACTGACGAAGCTTCGTCACGTTCGATATTTATCATTTATAGGACCAACACAAATTAACTGGAAGGTATGGTGACAACGTCGTTGAGCTATGTGCTGCGCTGAACTAATTTAACAAATTGTTGAGGGGAATTGTACGCGTCATTCTGTCTCAACGGTCATTATCTTGCTTGGGCCACCTAGAATATGAACCGAGCTTCGAATCTTGCAGTTTTACTTCACTTTGCAGCCCTCATTGCCTTTTTTACAGAACAAACAGTCAAATCACCCACTCAAAGCGATTATCGCAGAATATCGTTTGAAGCAACAACAAATCGGTACGAAACGCATAATTACTTCAGGTGTATGGCGGCACTTGACCGTCACATCATTCTCTTCTTTACGTAGACGTTCATTTCCTCTCTTTCCTTTTTCCACTGTCTCACCTCATTAGAATTCCACCGCTTCGAAAATCGCCCTATACGTAATTAAAGCGGCGTCCCTTTCGCAAAGTTTTGTTTAGATGTTACTTAACATTTGATTATTTGAGAACCAAATGAGTGAAGATTTTACAGGAGTAGTAGCACGAAATGCACTTTCACAATTCTCCTCGTCAGTGTAAGTTTCATGAACTTCCAATAAATAACGAAGCAAAAACAATAATACATTTTTATTTTTATTCACATAACTGCTCATTTAAAGTCTTCCACAAAGAATCTGTTCATGTAAGTGCGAACGATTTAAAAATAAATCTCGAACAAGACGTAAAATTTGCAGAATAATTCTACATAACACCTCCGCAGCGATCAGCTTACCCGTTTCTCTGCAAACATGGATTTATTCAAATCTAGCCGATCCAGCCAATCGTCAAACGTATGAGTGAGCGAAACGAAGTCAGCTCAAAACGTTTACTCGGCGTCAGTTCACTAAGTATCTGCGGCATGTCGTACTCGTAAGTTCCCTGTGTTAGGTGGTTCCTAAGTTATCGTACGAAAGAGAGCAGAGGTAGTGGAGAAGAAAGAAGAGCATGACACCTTGTGCAGCCCCAATAACTATGGTTTTTCTCTGAGATATTGTGTGGTTTATGTAGATAAACAATGCTTAGGGATGCTGTAATGTTAAAGGGTTTTTGCAAAATGCGTGGTAGGGATGAGGAATTTTCAGTCTCACTGCAGTGTAAAGTTGTGTATTTAAAAAAATTTTACGGGACCTCAGCACTGAAAGCACTCGCGGCGCTACATGCACTGTAGCTTATTTCCGGCGTCGCTTTTGTTTTTGCATATGACGGTCACATTTGCATGTTCGCACCACTCAAGGCGCTTTCATGTTGAAATAATAAACATAAAGGAGAGCATCGTTTTAGCACGATTCGGTTTATTCTCAAGTTCAGAACTTCATCTGTAATTCGAATAAGCCTCGATACCTTGTTCCACTGCATCCGGACGAGTGTGTTCGTCAAATATGACGCTGAGCTCGTCCTTTCGTCTCATCTTCCGTTGTTTTCTGATCATGGTCAAAATATTCGGATGTACTCTTTTGTAATAAATTGTATTTCGATAGGAACAACAATGCTTCACGACGCTCATCAGCGCATCTTGCCTGAACACACTGCCTCACAGAATTCCCTCATTCTCCTGCCACTGCATGAATTTTTTTCAGCTAGCGAAGGTAATATCCGCTTTATTAATATCCCTAAGAGAGAGTAAAAAAAGCTGACACGAGTTCCATGAAGGACACCTTCGTTTCAGGAAACTTCATGCAAGGTCGGGCCGATGGTGAACTGCGGCACTAACGCAAATAGGTAAATAAGTTCGGACATGAGGCTGCCACGATATGCTTGCAGATGAAAATCTGCAAAGCAGGTTTTGATGGACGATCGAGTTCATTCCAACACTTTTGTTATCAGAGATATGCTGTTGCACAAATCATCTGTTGCACAAATCTCGGCAACAATCTCCTATTGTATGAAATAGGTGAATAAACGAGCCCCTTCCACCTCCCATCATGCAGCATTTGAAGATACGACTGCGTGGAACACAAGGAACACCACTGATACGCCTACCTGGAACATCATGAATACGCCTACATGCTTCGATTACTTTATTACTGTCGGTCATCATTGCACTTCAAAACCTGCATGATGTGCAGAATATTTAGTCACTTTGTCTCTACACAACGTGGTCACTGCCACAATACTCGCTTCCTTGTCCATCGCGGTCACTGTTAAACTATTCGTAAACAATTCGCACTTGCATCATAACAGCCATCTCGATGTTCTGCCGTTTAACTTCCCCTTCCCATGGATGCTTCATACGAATAGTGTCGGGGTGGTTCTATAACACTACGCTTCTTCTATATAACATGTTTCAATATATGTCTTCTGCAACCCCCATGAGCACCTAAATTCCCCAGGTTGCAATATTTGATGCGAGAACTCGAAAGTGCTTCTAAACCACCAACCTTTAGCTGGGCATCAACACTTAAACCTGACTACTCGGCTTGTTTCATTACGACAAAAGTAGTGGACGTCTAATTGAACGAATGCGTGACAGCCGTTCGAAGCTAGATGCGAGTTAATAAACTTCCAGGGAATGCCAAATGGCACATTCCCATGCGGTCTTTGTTCGCCGCCGTATCGCCCGGGACCGAGCAGTTTGCCTTAACTGTTAAAAACTTTTCAAACTACTGCTAAATCTCTGAACTGAAAGTTGGTAAACTGTCTGTCATATCACAATTCGTCGTTCTATTATTAGAATACCCACAGCGAAGATTTTTCCAAAGCTGAGCACCTGGGTTACTTCCAAGGGATTTCTCCGCACTTATAGGTAGCGTAGCTAAGAGTATAATTTAGAACGTGTAAGAAGAAAGTGTGATTCCCCCGAAACGGAACTATGATTCGTTTTGTGCTGAGTGAAAGTGAAAAATTAAGAACTTTGATGCTATAGCATCATAGCACTTTCGTCCGAACACAGTTGTCTCCAGCCTTCACATTTTGTTACGTTACGAATTGAGCTTTTGGACAGGTAATTAGAGCATTCATTCGTCACCGTTGGCCACCTTCAATGCTCAGTTTATGTGTCATGCATACGACTATAAGCACATGCACACAGAATAAAAACCATAAGCACGAGTGTACGAACAATTTAAACAAAACAAGCAAGCAAAGGTAGATTCCCCACCTTTGCGCTCTTTAAAAAGATCCAGTATTTCAGTGGAAAGCATGAAACTGAAAATCGCTCATATAGGCACCACACATTATCCAACACGGATACTGCTGCATGGCCTCGGTAACAATAGAAGTGCAAAATAAGGATTTTTGATATGCCCTCCATTCCCTTCTTTCTTCCCGTTCTTCCACCCCCGTCCCGCGTAAAGGATGCATGGCAAGAGTACTGCCGAGCACTCAAAACAGTTCGGATCGACAGGGCTCACTTTCACCTATAAACATGACCTCATCGTAATGTTGATCATTAAAAGAGAAGCGAAGCAACAGCTCGTTGAAGCGCTGCAAGATTCACAAAAACTGCAATAGAAATTCAATGCTCATGGTAATAAGAACCCACTTTCATAGAGTCACGAACAAAATTCACTACGGGGAATGCAGCCATCATCAGCAGTAATATGATTTCAAATAAAGAGTGCATACAATCGTTGCACACTCGACAAGCAACAACTCATTTCTGCTGTATCTTCTTGCCTGCTCGTTCGCATCGCTAATCACCAATATGGAAACCCATATGCAATGATCCAAGCAAAGAACTTATCAGTGCATCAAAACTGCTGCAATGTTTACGGAGGGCGAGAAGGACCGCTTGAAAACAAAGTAACAATTGGCTGCATCGACACCACGTGTGCAACGATATTACATCAGAACAAGTGGTGACAGGTCAACACTTCTTCAACGAGGTCAGACTCCAAGGAAGGAAGCGTAAGGTCACGATGATTTTTGTTCCTGACATCACAATTAGATGTGGAACTTCCTTATCGATCGATAACACTTCCTTTCGGTGAAGAGCTGCCTTCGACGCATCCAATTATATCACCAGTGGCGAATCGTTGTTACATTTGGTTACAGATTCTGCATATCTGCTTGCAAAAATTCTGCTTCCACCACTGGCAGCCCGTGAAAATCTAACAGAACGCCAACGTCACCTGAATGCAAACACGTCGCGACTCTTTCCTTCAAAGAAAAAACTTCTAAGAAATCTGCAAATATCACCCGACAAATCGTTCCCGAACTGCTAAATGCGAAGCTTGCTTCTTATGTATGTGGCCTCTTTCATATAAGCCCCAGAGACGAAAAGTTCGAGAGTGAGCACGTCGCAGAACAGCAGAAGTCATAACTATATATATCCTCTTTCTTTTCTTAGGCACCGCACACTGTCTGCGAAAAAATGGCTACTTAAGAATCGAGCGAAAGCAGCAAACGCAAGCTCTCTCCCAGCACAGAAAATCTAAAAGGTGGGCCATTCTCGAACGAGCGAGAACTTTTTACAATAAATACTGCTACCGCAAAACAAAGACAGCATTCGTCCCTTGGCTAGCGACCAGTTCGTGAATCAGGCAGGAGAAACGCACAAGAATATGAGCCCATTTCGAAAGCATATAGGTTGGCAAAAACCCATGATCCTTCTCCACCCTCTTCGCTACCTCAGGACCCATAATGCACTCCTCATTCTTCACCTTGACAGTACAAAGGATCGCGACGAGCGCCTATTTTTAATTCCCTACTTGGAATGACCTCAATCAGTCTCATCTTAATAAATAACATCCGGCCTTAAGTCAAGAATCGATGAAAGTAACACTAATTAGACAACAAATATTAGATAACGCCCACCGATCCCACTGGTAATAAGGGAAGCGGAGTGATAGCGAAATATTTATCGGCTTGTTAAAACGATCGGCAATCAGAGGTGCAATGAAGCGCAGCTTCCTCGCGACAAAACCTCAGCATTCAAAACAATAAAAACGCCACTGGTCTAGAACCGCGAAACTACTGAAGATCGCAACATCCGGTTAGCCGTTATGAAAGCACCCCACATGTTACTCAGAAATGACTGATGACTTTGCCAACTAGCATCCACGATAGAAAAGATCGAAATGCACCAGTAGCGCTTTCCGGACGTTTTGGCTTTTCGCCAGACAACGAGACCGTACAAAAAACCACCTGAGAGCGGTGGCACCACTGCCTGCATATAAAATTTTACCGACAAGACGCTTCCGCGCCAGGCTATTATTGAAGTGCGCTCGGAAGAACGATGGAAAAGCAAATGAAATCCTTGATTTCTTTTCAGATGGCTACCACCAAGATGAAACACTTCTGAACGGCTCACCAAGAGTAATTCGCAACACACTGAGCACTTTAACAGATTCGTTGTAGCCGGACACAGACGGACACACACACAGAAAAGAAACTAGAAAACATGACAGTAGATTGGTGGGCACACTTCCTCATACACAAATACTTCACTTTTGTGTTCTCCATCCACTTCACAAGCATATTTACACTCGGAAAACTCATCCGCAAAAAACATGCGACAGTGTGACATTAGCTAAGACGTTCACTAGAGCAAGAAAATTGCAGTGAAACGGAATGACCAGGAGGTTAAGTTGGCTCTTGAAAACCGTACAACTAGAATAGCAAAACACCGAGTGAATCCGGCAATGATATGGTTGCACCGCTATCATAGGCGTGCGTTATTCATTCATTACTTCAAACTGAAAGCTGTTTCCGGATAATATATATGGCAGTCAGACTTATTCAATGTTAGTGGAATAAAATGTTTTTGCACGGATTCACCTATGAAATGCTTTACATATCATCTTCACTTTAGCATCTTATGCCCATATGAGATAGTTCATTATTCCAAGACGGCGTAAAATGTTCACTTCGACATGAAGCGCTCATAGACAGCAATAATGTAGGCTCGCAGCGGGTCATACAACGAATGACGAATCGCTCCTGCGGTAGGCGACGAATCCAGCAATGAAGGCCGACCCTGCAAAAGAAATTTACCAACTGACTGCACTGTCATTCTGTGCCTTAACTTAAAGGAGAAATATTACTTCCATGAAAAGTTTCAATAGTGAAACATTAAGCTGTAGCGTCAAGACAACAGTTATACGGCAACTGACTACAAAATAGGTGTCTGGTGGCACATTCTCTATTTTAGTACTCGCACATGTACCTTTTACCTCCCTCGTAATTCTGTCGAAACATAAGCTGATTAATTAGTTGGTATATTCAAGCCGCGATCAGTTGAGATCATGCTTGTTGCAGCAACAGAGGTCCTTGAACAAGGTTGTGAGGTCAAATACAGAATGTTTCTGTTGAACAGCTCACAAAAAATGTACCGATTTCTTAGTGCCCCCACGAAATTTGATTAAGAAATCGGTACATTTTCGGCTGCAAAACCGAGATAGCTCCTCTCGTGATTTAAGACATGAATCCAATCATTCCACAAACCTTAAGCAGCAACGTACGGCGCTGAAATGAAGTAAACGATTGTTTCATTTGTTTACTGCTCATACGACCGCTATCAGCAGACACTAATTGCTACTACATTACTCGATATGGACCACTAGCAATGAATTTTTTTAAAGTTCCAGGTCAACCACCATATAGATAAATATGCCAGAAAAATAAAAGGAGGAGCGAAAAAACCTTCCTCACCTCAAAAACTGCAACAATTGTGGCAATTAGAAACAGTCCTAGAAGGACGAAAGAAAAGACGACGTTCAATGCTGATACAGCGATTCCATAACGACTGGGTGTCTCTGTCGGAGGTGTCGGTATCTGTTCAGGCAAGTTTGACGAGGACTGCAAAGCGTTCGCATCCTCCTTCTCATATATATTTGAAATTGGTGTACTCGCAGAGATAGGTTTCAAGTCCTCAAGATCTAGCGGCTTGTCCAAATGCGGTGTTTCTTCCGATTCGACTTTGTCCTGCTGAACAACAAAAGAAATGAATAATGCATTGTAACTAGTATCCAATAAAAATATCATGCAGTACGTACCGCTGTGGACACTTTTATGCTCTCAGTCTCTCTTTGTACACTGCAGAGTTAAACTGGTAGATCCGGGCATTAAGATATAACGTACTCCACGTCAAAAGCGTCTTCAAAGTTCTTCAAGACTAACACAGTTGAGCATATCTGGTACATTTCTGCCCGAGATTGGTAACTACAAGCGAGGCAAGTGCACATTACAAACTGACCAAAGTCATGCTAACCCTGTACCATGTACGTGTACTGACTGAATAGTAGGCATGACATTTGCACAAGCAATTTTTACTCTAAAATTAGGCTAATGTCTGCTCCACTGAAAAATCGAATCACTATTATAAGGAATACACTATTATAAGGAATACATTCCGTCAAATAGTTCGGTCCGTCAGAAAACACCAAATGGTAAGAAGAAGGTTGCCAGAAAATACTTTTGTATGAGCCTATTTTCAGTGAAATTTTTTACACCTGTTATATGTGTTGGCATGCTCAATCTCCAGGAGTTTCCACTTGATCTTTTCCCGAATAAGTGACATTTTAAAACAATGAATTCATTTACAGTGATAAAATATACTCTTTTATCAACGCTTCTTAGACGAATCGCCAACTACTATTATGCACCATTAATTCACTGCAAAGCCGTATTTTGAGAAAACAACAGGCAAAGAGCGTGTTAGTTGAACACTGTGCTCTTGACGTGCATCGTGCAAACAGCGCACAGCATTAGCAACAAGCAAAAAACGCTGAATCTATTTTAACGAATAAAAAGTCAAAAAAAAAAAAAAACCGTGCAGGAGTAAGCAATTTCGCATATAACATGCAAACACTCACATTAACAAGCGAAGAAGTCTACTGGAGATTCAAAGTACATCGTTACGGCTCATTCGATTCATATTCCGTCCATTAAACTAGTGAACCTGTGAAATGTTCCCCATATGACACATCAAATTTTAGTTCTCAACAATCGTCAATTTCCACGTATAATTTAATGAGGAAAATCACACTGAGGAGAAATCAGATCTTATTAAATCAAATTTTCAACATATACAAAATGGAAAGAAAGAGAATTGAAAATTAGTTTGCGACCCCTTAGAAGAGGAAATAAAAGTGGTAAACTCGATGACGTGAGGGTTCAAGACTACACATAAATAGAGGACGACGATTTTCGTTTGAGCAATAGAAGGGGAGCGATAAAAGTCACAAATAACTATGCTTCGAGAAAACCAGAAATTGCAAGCGTGCAAGTAAATTCGATCATTTTTACTTCGCCGATGTTGTTAACGTCAAGCTGGAAGATGAGAGGAAGCGATACTTGTTAAGAAATGAAGGGGGAAATAATGGGAAACGTTCTAACTTCAGCGGTTGAGAATGGATACTGTAAAAGTTTGTCAGTGTAGTTATACACTCCCAAACATTGCCATAAACGCCTAAGACAGACGCATTCAGGCCTACAAAAGGCATTACATCTGTACAGAAAAAGCCCGTAAGCATGAAATAAAACAGAGCAAATTTCCCAGAATCCCTACAAATCGTCGACATATTTCTTTCCTAATCCCGAAAAAACTGGAGTTGCTCTCGAGGAGTAGAAGAAAGATGCAGGGCGAGGAAACGGATCAGAAGGATGAAGTTTACCCATCAGCTCTCAAGACATACTGGGAGCCCTATGACGGAGAGGAGAGCTTCGAGTAATAAGCAGTAAGGAAGCGTGCCGGAAAGAAGCTGACAATCGATAATATTTAGAAAACTGAAGTTGAGCTTCCTTCCTACAACCGTTAGATAACCTTAAGCAAAGGTTGGAGAAAGTTATTCAATCAATAAAAAATGGGAAACTGGAAATACTACATCGCTCAAAAACGTCGCTGAGTACTCTGCGGAAGTAACATTTCGTTTTCAATGATGCGGCGAAAAAAGAAGATCAGTAAAGTATTTAGTGCTGGTGAAATTGCTCTTCTACAGCAAAGGCAAACCACATTTCCTTATAAGCCAATTCTTGATTGACACTAAGAAGGAAGTGGTGTAAGAGGTTTAAATAAGTTAAAAGTGCGCAGTACGTTCAGTTGTAAGACTAGAAGTAAGCTCATCTAAGTGTAAACAAAGAACAACGAAAATTCTCGAAAGATCTTAGACACCAAACATAATGACGGCTACTATCGACAGCTTGAATGCAGTAATATTTGAGTTCCACCTCGATAATGCAATTTGACAGAAAAGCTAACCAATGGAATTCCGCATTGCATAGAAAACATACACCGGCAAAAAGTCAAAATGAAGATAGGACCACTTTTAAGTCGAAGGTGACAATAATGAGGTAGAAAGAGTAAACAAGTTGCCAAACCATATCGGTCGGCTCTCTTTAAACGGCTTCATATAACAAAATCCGGTTGTCATTATCTTACAGAAAATGTGTTAACGGTAATTATAGAGCATTTTATGGACCAACAAAAACGCACCGAAAATCAGACATATTGGAATAAAAAAATGCCTAAATGGAAACATCTGAGAAAATATCTCCTAAGATCTGTAAAACGATAATCTAAAATCACAAGAATAAATCGATAACGAATAAATCTAGGGTAAAAGAATGCCCTTAAAAACAGCCATTTACATGGAAGTCAAAGCTCACTGAAATCATTAAAATTAAGGACAGAATTTGGATATCCACTTCGACAGGAGGAGAATTATGATCGACTAACGATTTTAAAAAAGGGGCGAAAAAAACGAGTGCATAACATCCAAAAGCTCGGTTTCCATTGCCTCTTCACATGTTTACAGTTTATTAACGAGACTGTAAGAGAAATGCTAGAGACTGTCATATTAAACTGGACACCTAAGCGCCTTGATGATAAAGCCGCTCATCGCTAAGCGTGCTACCAGCGTGCATTAAAGAATTCACGTAACGTTCAATATTTGCTTAAAACATCAATCAGTTTCTACCGCAGTGGCAAAGCTTGTCACTGGTAGGCAGTGAAGGAGATATAAAGAAAGAAAATGTGCGAAAATAAGGTGAAGCGTGTTAGGCACCAGAGCTAAAATGACGAAATACTCGAAACTAAACACCTCATCCACCTCTGCAATATCTCAGAAATGCACTTCCCGACGTCAAAAAAAAGAGAAAAAAAACAAAGAATGACAAAACAGCAGCAGCAGCAGCAGCAGCAGCAGCAAAATATGCAGCAAGCACATGCTCACAATTCAACTTGAATGCCGTACCGCTTGAGAAGATAATGCTTCGATTCGAGAGAGATGGATCGTGAATGTCGTCTGAAAAATGCGCAACGCATCTACAGATCCCAACTAATTGCGATTCGTTTTGTTAAACGCTGCCGATTTTCAAGATATAAAAAGCTTCCGCTCAATAGGTTTGTGAAAGAACAGTAAAAAGATGCACCGAGAGCTAAAAAGTTATAGAATGAATCAAAGTAATAAATTACTAGCTAACTAGAGGTTAACCGTCCATAAATTATACAGAATTATTTACAACCCGAGCTGAGGACTACTGAACTCACTGTGACTCAGGTGCCGTATATTACAACTAAACTAACACACACTTCACAGTGTATTGTGGTGATTGTTACAAATCGCAATGTTCTAACATAGGCAACAACTATCAAATGTCTACGCAACAATCTACGACACATTAATATCACTTAGACACTGCCCATGCTAATTAACCCGTATATACCCTTTTCATAATAGCGACTCTGCAGCATACCGTAAAAGACGAGAAAGTGTTTTATTTTCTTAACTTACGGGAATGGGAAGAGAGAAGGAGGGATGGTCGACTTCTATAAATCCCTAACCAAGGGAAATACTTCCTAACAAAATTCCCCCCACCCCTTAACTTCTCAGATTCTTCCACAACTTTGAACAATTATCATTAAAAGGTCTGCGCAACAAAAAACTTATGCTACTTCTACCAAAATCAGAAGATTTTTTAAAGCACGTTTCTTTATTTCAATGACCTCTTTCACTTTCTTTCTATCGCCTGTTTCAGCGATCCCTGTCTCGCCTTTCTGTTTCTTCAAACGATCTTCTCCATGCTCCTATTCTGTAGAAATGATTCTCTAAAAATTTATTTCCTACTACCCCACTCAGTATCGATCCTGTTATTCCAGTAAATCCGACAAAATGACCTTAAAGGCTTTTTGTAAGTGCTGCGACTCAACGCACAGGACCAATGCGCTGCCTCTTTGATCTCTTCCTCAAGTGGTATATATCCACGCAACTTGCTGACTGTAGTTCCAAGTCGAGCGCAGCATAAGACAACGTCAATAAGTCTACTGCGAATTGACTGAACAGCGCCTATGACAAAGAACTTAAATTGGATTTACTAACTGCTCTACGAAAAAATAAACAGACGGAAGCACAAAAGCAGCCTAAGCGTGAACATGAACGTTAACAGCAGAAAGCTGACGCAATTCCGGTTCTAAACGAACGCACATCAATAAAGCAGCACAGTAGCTTTCCTTAAACTCTTTATATATTTCATCATGCTGCATACTTCTTCCCTCAAGAAAACGCAACATTCGGCCATAAAATATGAAGGAAATTCAGCACCATCATGAACGAGGAACTCCGCCTACTTCAATTCATGTCGACTTTCTTACTACACTTTGACTCGGTTTAGAGAGATACCGACGGTTCTTTTTCTCTCAATATCAAAGAAGAACATTGCCGAACTCAGCATACGGACTGACAGAGCGGGAAAGTGATTAAATCAACACCTCTACTATTAAAAAGAAAATCAGTCGGCGGATAGCAGAAGAAAAAATCATATAAATGAATAAAAGCAGCGTTAGAAACAGACGTGCATGCCCCCATCTCCCACTTTCCTTTCTGCTTTTCAGAAAAGGTCCTTAGGTTGCAGGCTTTTGGTCGGAACTTGCCGCACACTTAAAATTTGCCACCCATTTACTAGGAAAACGTCAGAGACCACGACTTTAATTAGTAAAATTGAAGCCTGTTCAAAGAAACTTCAGCAAACGGTTTCATTCCAATGAACCATAGAGGAGGAGCATAAATGTGACACACTAGCTCGGAAAGGAAATAAATCGAAGGCATTGAAAACTTAGTGCTGTCGCATAACTTTTCAGCAAAAAATTCTAAAATTCTCTTTTGCTCTCTTTACAAGATTTCCATCTTTTTCCTCATCTTACTTAACGTTTGGTTGTGGTCTATATTCTTAAAGGCCGCTGACTGCTTCCTAACTGGGAGTATGAGGGAGACAAGTAAACTGCCATGTGTGAAGAGGAAACGTCTCATGATTCATATCCTGCCCGACGCATTTAAGATTGAATTAGCTAATGGATACTGACAATGATCGAAAAATCAAGCACAGCGATAGCTGATTAACAAATGGGACAAGCTAGGAAAGGAGGTGGAAAATTGGAAACCTAAAACTTTCTATTGTGGTATGCAGACAATGGGACCGATCCCTCTTCCTTGCTTCCCATTCCACAAGCATCGATTGCGGGAATGCTTAAACCACTGTAACAGCGACCTCAGTTGAAATCGGTTACACAAAACAATAGCTCGCTTTGAAGTGGAATTTCGCCTTTTATGGCTGCGTTCAAGAAAGATCACCTCGGGCTACAGAAAGTTGAAACCTTGAAACCTCAAACGATATATCCGCAGAGAGACGATAACACTTTACAAACATGCTCAGAGAAGAGTTCAATTTCACTGCCACTTTAGTTGCATTGCATTCGAGACAACGAGCTATAGAGCACATCTTTTGCAATAGGTAAGTAAAAAGCAGGCAAATAAAAAAAAGAATTAGTAAACAATGTGCAAGTGCAAGCGACACCTTTAGTGAAGAATGCTTTTTGAGCCATTTCACTGGAGGCGTCAGTACCACATCAACATGCTCGCTTACAATATACTCCTTGTCGACGGCTGCATTGTTGCTTTTATATTCTTCCTCCGTCTCCATAACCGCTGGTGCTGATATCTCGTGCGGTATGCATAACTCCGATTGATCAAGTAATGACGCGTCTTCGGCTATTGCTGAAAACAACGACCGATCATACAAACCTTTACAACATTTAACTGAATATGTTGCATGAACCATTGCCAGCAGGACAGTAGCTAATGTGAAGGCAGAAATAAAATGAAGCTTTCTTACACATAAGAACATAATCAGAAGGTATACAACAATACTCCTTGAAAACCACCATGCATTTGGCGTATTCCTACGCTTTCCACCAATGCTTTTGTAAATTTCTATAGATAAAAGCACAATGAATGGTCGTCGAACAGCATTCTGACGACCAAAACCACGAGAACACTTCCCAGTGATATCCAGAGTGAACAAAATAAGACGACGAAACAGCAATGAAAAGAAATGGAGGAACATTAGCTACCAAATCAATGACACCGACGAGTATAGACATTTGGACTCGGTAGATAAGACTCAGGTAATTAGACAGCGTTACACAAAAAGGAGGATCGCTTATCGTATAGTTCAGAATGACAGACAACAATATGAAAAAAGTCGCACAGTTACACCCCTTTTTTAGACGACATTTGCAAAGCAAAATCAACTACAGAAGCACTCCAAAATTGATTCCACTGCAAAGCACAGGTTTTTAATCGAAGACGTCATATCAGTCGTATGAAAAGTTGCGGTTAAACAAGCGGCCGATTACGAACAGGTGCAGATAGCCCAAACTCGTTCGCGTCGATCGATGACTTTAACCTCATCGCAACCAGAATCTGATATTACCTACTTCCATGAAATAATGGATTAAACTTGGGATCGAATTTGAACTGGATCCGACGGGCAAACTTTACGAAACATTTTGTGACTTCAGCAACACGAAGAAGTTTATGATGGTAGTGAGAAGGTTCGTGACAAAAGACCAACTCCAAGAATTCACAGATTCAGAAAAAAAGGTGATTAGCAAGGAGAGAAGACTAATAAATATCGATGAAAGAGGATAACAAAAGAGAAGTTTGAGAGTCTAATGAAAAGCGACCAGCTGTTAAGAGTTTGAAACATGCCACATAACATTTCTATGTTAAGCAAAATTGAAATATAAAGACATAAGAGGTAAGAAAAATGCCATGCACAGGCACACTTTTATATCCTTTATTCTCATTCCAGAAAGAAATGTTTTATATACCTCAATAACTTCGCATTTGCAAAGCACACTAAGACAACACCATGTCTGTTTATATATCTGTCTGTTTGCAAGTTCCGTGCTTGTAAAGTCTAAACCAGTGAATACAAAATCAAAATTTCACGGTGTAATGTAATGATAGGTTGCCAACCCACAAGATCTTTCATGACGTCCTTGAGCACTACAAAAGATTTGCACGTAATTTCCTCTGCTTGGGTCACACGAAATGCGAAACTTGTAAGGCAATGACGAATGCAAAAGCGCGTCATCCGTCACCCTGTCTGGCATGCCTTCCCACCAGTCCTAATCATTAGTTGTAACTGAAGGTGAAACACACCATATCTGTTCTTATCACAAAACCGAAAAGGCTACAGTTTGTGAGAAAATATTCTAAAAAACATAACTCATGCACTGGGAGTGGAAGCATTAGGTGGGCCAACAGTAAAGAACACAAGGCACACAAGTGGTTAGTAAGGAAAACAACGGACTCATACTGCAGCCGTTGTTGAGACGCACAATAGGCACTGATTGAAATCTGTTTGATTTCGTGATTAGCTGTTGACGCGGCGGTTGCCTCTGGAGAGTGTATCGCGTAAAGGTTGGCTGGGGACCTTCGCGCTTCGAATGTGCCTCCAGCTCGATTTCATGCAAGACACGAGCTACTGGGAAGCGGAATGTCGAGCCACGCGAGAGCAGTGGAATACGCGGCCTTAATCGACTACAATCATCGATCACATTCACTACGCAAAAAATGAGCACAGATCCTTAACGCGTAATTCAACTCTACCATTACGATGAAATGCTAAGTTGATGAGCTCTCGGAAAAAAGCCCACAACCAGAATCCGCATAAAACGTGGTAGCGGCCGATAATAACCGCATTCTCTGATTACACTCAACTGTAGAGTTGTAACAGAAGAGGCAAATAAAACATGCTGAGAGTGTCAAATCGTTAACAGCGAAACGCACAGCATTCAGTTGAATTTTCATTCAACAACGAGTCAGCAATTCCTACCTTATACGCTCAGATGCAAAAGCGATACGTACGTAGAACCTTTCGAAAAAAGCTGCAAAGACTTTTCCTCGGATTCCCAGTCTTTATGTTAGCATATTCTGTACCTATGACGTACTTCCACGGTGAGCAACACTCGCCAGTCGGCAGGCGAAAGCATTAAATTTACTTGGAAAACTTCGGCTTGATATGCTTGGCGTCGTTTTCGGTGAAGAATGCCTGCTGCGAGAGAATATGCCGCCATAGATGTTTGGCAAATGTCGCCGATGGACAGTGTAGCTTGAGGGTGGTCGATTTTGAAATATGCGCCTTCGTGTTTCTCTGTAAAGTAAAAGTGGCACAATACCTCAGTGCAACTCGACAGACTATTCGATTCATTTATATCACATTTCGCAGCAGAGAAAAAAGCTTTAAGTTTACTTTTTAGGTCTGAAACAAGTTCGGCAGTCGACGAAAGGGACCGCTGAAGAGACTGAAGATGAATGAAATCACCACAAAAGTTATCTGCTCATGCAGCAGACAAATATGTAAGCACTTCAGAGTTATACTACTAATAACTGGCTGTTTCGCTGGCATCCGTCCAAAAAAAGCAAAAAATCAAACTTTAAGTATAAAGAAAAGCTCGATAATGCGCAAACGCATAACCGCTCCAAATTGATCACACCTACCACATTCGAGTGATTTATAGCGAATAATGCTGCAGTATTCAAGAGTTTAGAACGAAAGCCATTTCCTCTAAAAGTCCAGAAGAACGAACTTTCTGGAAAGATCTCATCAAGGTCACTGTGCCTTTTAGCTCATCCAGTTGCTTGTGAAAGACTGCAAAGCAGTACAACTGAGCGCTCGAATCATCACAGTCTTGAGAAATGTGACGGTGAAACAAAACATAGCACACAGACATGCTCAAAACAACCAGTTACTTACTGATGAAATCAAATGGAGCTACCAACACTTCGCTATGACACACTTACATTGATATCTTCGGCCGAAGCTGCATCTGGGGGCACATACGAAGCTACAGGAGTTATAAAAAGCGCTTTGCCCAGGTAATCCACCTTTTGAAGTTGTTCCCTGCAACAACTGACCTCATCTGCCCGTAAATAACAGCAGAGAACTGCATGCTCTAACAGTGATCCCAAGCATATAACTTCCGCAATGAATTTACCAGTGCAATGTTGGCTGTACTGACTGCTGTGCAAGAAGATAGCTTTTAGTGAATCAGGGGTTTGGACAACGAACTCCACAGTCCCTGAATCCGTGATCTCGAAACTCTGAGCACACGCATCACAATCAATTACTATCCACTTAGATAATGCCAATTTGGAAATTTTTCCTCGTTTCTGACAAAAACACCTTCATTGACAAAAGGTATTGAAAAATGCAATCCCAATGAAAGGAGCGATGTGGATTTTTTCGCAAAGACTTTATCACTTACGCTGATTTTTTGCGATTTCTGTCATCCATGCGAAAATATAAGCAAAATTCCGAAATACATTACATCGATTACAATGATCGAGAGCTCATTTCAATATACCGCGTTTGAATAACGAAAACAGTTCTTCGATACCCTACTGTCGAATTTGCTGCATCCCATCGATATCAATATAGATTCCGCTGCTATGTCAACAACCCATATGCACTATCTAAATGGATAGTAATTGCAATAGTAATGGATAGTATATGCAAACAACGATTTTCGATATATATGAAAAACCAACTAGATTACGGGAGGATCTTCTCTTGCAACATCAGTGAAACATTCTCACTTGAGTAAAAACACAACTAAATGTTTATGACCTTCACACTCTGCTGATCAATAAGTGAACTGAGAAAACATTGCGAAGTCCGCTCACTTATGATATAAGACTACATCAGTCAGAGCAAGCAGATTCGTTCGAGGGTGCGGCTGTCACCATCTTTTATCAAGTAGAGATTATACGGAAACATAAGTCCCTGAAGCATTTACGCATCGGGGCCCGCCAACGCAAAGTGAGGTCTTCGATCCAGGCGCTTAGATCTCCTAATCACCTATGTCGACGACCACCCACGAAGTTCGAAGAACAGTCTCACACTAAGCGACCCATTTGCATAACGCTTCTTCCATCAAAATTAGGTGAAAAAATTCGCTACTTTGAACAATTGTTTGACTTCGAAAAAGTGGATCAGAAAAAGAGTAACAAAATCGAAAAAAGTGGACCAGCTGATGTGGTGGATCACGCGACCGGCATGAAAGATGTAGACTCCACGGTGCGCAGCACCCACATAAAGTGCTTGCCCTTGTTTATCCTGAAAGTCTCTTTGATTTTGAGTTGTTCCTCCATCAACTTACTACAACCTTCCGAGAAAACTTCGGGAAGAATGAGCGCCGTTATACAAAAACGATTAGGAAATAAGGAAACGCAATCAAGAAACAATATGAAGGGTTTAGCCACTTTTGCGGCTGCAACTAGAAACCTTAAAATATCTCTAAAAAGTGACTACAACTCCAATCAACTGGTGACTGGAACGATATCTAAACTGCACAAGACGCTGCCGATTACACCTGGCAGATTCACGAGTAAAAAGAAAAGGAAACCAAGATTCAAGCTATAATTATACGAAAAATATAAATAATAACGCATACAACACAGACTCAAAACAAAAGCTTTTCATTCTCGTTGCTTGCGCATAAATAAGTCAACTAATAACACATCTTTGCCCAAATTATTCGGTAGACTGAAAGAGAGCATAAGACCTCAAATTCTAGAAAAAAAAAGGTATTTCGATACAGCATACCATGGCATGAAAAGACAGACCGTCTCGTATATAGCGACTTAAAAGAATGCACTGTGATAATTTTCAAGAGGACAATGTACAAAGAGATTCCGTAGCCAGCATACCATCTATTATAGAGGAAAAGGGGTAACCGAAATCTGTGGTCATTTTTCCAGCAATAAACATGCCAAAAAATAAGGGTTCAGGCGTGCTCCATAAAAAACAATCAACGTTTCAAAATCAGCAAAAAAAGACATGTCTACATACAAAGAATAATGAACAAAACGCAAAAGAAACTTTCCCGAACGTGAAAAGATGAATGGAACTTTTCAACTTCTCTGAGGACGACGATACACATAAATGTGCTAATATAGTTCGTAATTAATTAGGACATGTTAACCTCAATCACCTCCCCTACCACTTTTTCGCAAAATTTTAGGCTCACACTATACTACACGACAAAATTATTGGTGCTCCATCGATATTAATCATACTTCCTAAATAGAAGTGGGACTGAAACAGCACGTGGCTATTATTGATGGATAATCTGTATTTTAAATACAGTTCAAAATGACCGCAATATTTCCAAGGCCATATATTTAAGAAAATCGTTTCATCAAAAATTAGGTAGAATTTTGCAGTTGGATTACGTGAGAAGAGCTATGAATGATCCGGTACAAGCAAAGAGCTCGCAATGACTCCAAACTCATATATCCCAAACAATGATTAGTAATAAAAACACTTACTGTGACGGCGTATGGATCGATGCCATACGTTTCAAGTTTTGAGGCCTTCTTTAAAAACTCCATTTCCGCTTCAGCCACTGTCAAACCCCTAAAAGCAATCAGTTTAGCAACTGCCCACAAAGCAACAATTATCTGGTATCTATGCAATGTATGCAGCAAATGACGAATTTATTGAATTAAAAAAAGCATTATTTGTGAACAAAGATGTTATGTTCCTCGGCTACACACACCTCAGTAATTTCCTACTAATCTATTCAAAAAGAAAGAGTGGAAACACCAACTTGAAGTGCTTATGTTCCTCGGCTACCTTCTCTTCAAGTTTGGCCGTCTGCTTAGGTAACAGTTTATACTCGGAAACATAGCCGGGTGAACGTGGCTCAGCATCGTAGTCACCGATCACAGCTGAAAAAATGACCATTCAAATGCAACGCTTCAGGATGCACCCAACCGATAAACTATCTTCACTACGGCTTCCAATTCATAATAAATCAACGATCGTTAGAGAAAGTCAACTAGGCAACTAACCGGTGGAAATTTGCATTTAGACTGCTACAAAATACCTAAACCAACGAGGATAATCTATGTTAAGAGATATATGGCTCTCTCTTTAGACTATCCCCCTTCCCCTTTCTCTTTAACGGTATGAGCTATGCCTTCTGCTTTTACAAACACACTCACTTTCAGCCGTCATCTCATGGAAACCTCTACAGCATTTCTGGATCGGTCAGTCGCTTTCGAATTTCCCAATTTATATCACCTCCACTAGCAGGACTTCCGAGAAATTTGCTGATTCATTGCAAGCTGTATATGCAGGAATAAGTCAAATATTAGCAAAACATTCACAAAAAATAGAAATGTGACCTCAACGGTAATGCAACAGATAACAGCCGTCACTCAAACAGCAGACTATAACAGATGGATATTTACTGCTCTCTGAACAGTCACTGTTGCCTTTTCACTTCCCCACATTGACAACATTTCAACACTGATGCGACGCCAATCAAACGATCACTACCACAAGTGAATGTGATTTACCTTCAGAGAGCTAATAAACGAAACATAAGAGATATCTTTTAATACACATAAAAAGATGCCTCACCTTGAAGAATAAGGGCACCCAATATGGCAGCTTCATTTTGAGAGCAGCACAATCGCCCATGCAGGAGGTCTCTCTGGAGTTGCACGAAAAGCTGATATCTGCAGTAATAGCAAATGTACACTAAGGAAACGATGGTGATAACTATATGCATGGATCGACTTCTTTCTTTAATCTGAAGGTCCCATGCAGACATCTTCCGAAACGCTTAAAGACCTCTGCAATGATATCAACTGTAACCGCTGCTGAAACAAATAGCTTCTTTAAAAATTGTCCAACCATCGTTAATGAAGAAAGTGAGCAATACACAGCTTAGAGATAAACTCTGCTTTAAGGAGAGCGAATCTTTTTAACCAAAAATCGGATAATATTATTGTCGAAATGAAGATTAGAACTAAGCGAGATTTGCCGACAGCGTCAGCTTCAGCAAGCACTTTTCGCACTAAACCTGAAAAGAATGAGAAAGTTCCAAAAAAAGCAAACCTCGTGATCTCTTCTTTAAGCACAGTGACATCGGATGGATAGAAGCGGACACGGAAGAGCAGTGCCACATTCGGACCTGCAAGTTAACATGAGCTGAGCACAAAAGAACTTATGAAGAAGAATGACTGCAAATAAAGCCTTAAAGGTGATACATTTTTTGCAAGAACAGCCAGTGTTTTCATCCTTGCTACCACAACGACTCCGATAAAAACACTACAGTTTATCGAAAAAGGTATTATCTTCATCGAAAACTTAAAATCCCTCACTCTCACGTTCGAAGTAAGCAAGAAAAAATCACTATTTCATTTTATATTTAATTCCAGATTGCACAGCAAATGAGACGCGCGCGATCCCGGCCGATCACGACTTTCGGTTGGAGCTTGCAGCAGCAACTACCACTTCTCCAATCTCTTCTCACCTCACCCCTCCTCCTCCTACCTTCTTCCATCTCCCCCAACCGATGATGTATATATTTTTCTAGCACCTAGTTAGCTTGATGAATTTCTTACATTTATTGATTTTCCACTGAAATTTATCATTCTGCTCTCTAAAATCGCATATTTCTTTCCCTTACTGCAAGTTTCATCAAAAACAATTCCCTCTGCCCCTTGAAAATTTTTGCTTTTTCTTAGACCTCAGAGTGGACAAGTACAGCTGCAATGAGCAAAAAATTTGAGATCCGCATAAAATAATCAACCTTATTCATCTCATTCATGAAGTCTTCCCTCCAAGCAAACGACCTTTCACCTGTCTTTCTGTCTTTTTGGTTGCAAACCAGACTTATTCATTGGACCGTTAAACTTAGGTAAATGTATGCATTTCAATATATGCATAACCGCGTTTTGAGTATGCATTTCACAAGAAGACGTGAGACTAATTTCTTAACAAAATTTTCGTCAATTCGTTTAAATGACTGGGAATTGCTGTAGTGATCGCAAAACGCCTTTGTGTTCAACGTTCTCTAGAGAACGCAGAGATGTAAAACAGCATTATTTCATAAGATCGCAGCAGAGAACTACAACTGAAGTGACTTTTCGATACGAACATAGCTCAATGCATGTATTACATTCACAGATAAATGGACGGAAATAAACAGAACCCATCGCTCACCTCTGACCTGTTTCGATATCGCTTTGTTGAGGTCCAACCAGTACTAAAAGTAACATATTATTAGTAGTGTAAACGAAAACAGGATTTAATTGATGCTTACAGCTTAATGAGCACTACTTAATGATGTATACTTTCAACCTCGAATCTTTTTGATAAGGTTACAGAATAGAGCTGCGAATTCGCTTCCTCTGCGGCATATTAATTTCGAGGTAAATGCTTGAATCCCCACAAATTTTGTCTTGATGCTGGAGGTTTCAAACACCGGTGTGATATTATGTCGAAAAACAAGTGGGTTTCTCTCAACATTTGTATGCATTATATGTACAGACGACACATTTTTCAACGAAGTTGACAATCAGTTTTGCAGCGTCTTCAGTTTTTGTAGCATTTTCATGCTATCTCGGAAAAGTTGTCTCCAGCGATTTCGTCTACTCTTCCACCTCTCTCTCCAACTCACATTTCACACAATCGAATGTCAACCAAAATCCAAAACATCGGGCAATCAGCACATCACTGGGAGTTCAACGAAGGCGGTCAGAAAATTCAACAGAAGTTAACTGATGTCACCCGCATTTACACAATTCATATAATATATATCGTCGAACTAAACGCTTGAGTGATCACCACAATGACTTTAGTTCTTCGCTCATCCTGTCCACCACTTATTTACGCTTTAAAAGCACCCGCCTCATGTGATTTAGTGACACCTCTCGTCGTTCTCTTCAACGTTACTGCAAAAAAGAGAGCAAAACGTATGCAAATAAAGCATATCGAAGCAAGCGCGACGTTAATTGACCCACATACGGCACTCGACCATATATTTTAACGCGTATGCCGAACGATCTCGACGCACCCAACTAAACACCTGTTGGCAAACAACCAAAACACATTCAACGCTCTCTTATTTACACTTCAAACGTAACGAAAAATACACAAAACACATCGACGCGCGCGCTCACCGATATCACGCTATAAACAAGAACTAAAGTTCACTGACATCTTTTTCTGTCCAAATAGGTTCATTAAGACCTCCTCCTCCGTTCACCCTCTCCCCACAACCCAAATACTCGATCCTCATCACGCAGTGCACGCGCAACAGAAAAGGATCAAGCACTGTGAGCAATGCGCTGAAGACAAAAGAAAGACTTTACGACGAATGGTGAGATATTCAAAAGAAAAACTACTGCGCCATCGCTGAGGATTATTTAGTGGGATGAAATAAGCTGCTGATTAAAAAAGCTCTTAAATTATGACGACATAAAAAATCATTTTGAGGAAGGGAGTCGGAAAGGATTACACGACAAAATAATCTTTGATGAGCTTGGAATCAGTGGATCAATTTTATGCGTTGTGTGGCGTGAACAAAGTCATCTTCTATTTTGCAAAGGCAATAAATGTAAGAAGAGAATGCATGAATGGACTGTCACAAACACGTTTAATTACCACTTTGAGATTCAAATAAGTATAAATGTAACGACAACGAAGATAAGTCGATCGAAAGCTGCAAATCTGCGTTCTTCGTTATCATCTTTGTTGATGCTGATATAGTAATTAAAAAAGTCTCCAAAAGTATTGATTCATTTAAGGAAAAACGGTGCAGCAAATAAACTGCTTCGATGTGAAATCAGTGAAATGAAGACCCACTCGATGTTTATCAGTGCCTTGAGAGCGAAGACCAAAATAGTCCTCTTCGACGATGTTCAGGAAATCGCAAACATAATCCAAGATTTGTTGTGCCTCAACACTCTTCTGCAAAGATAGAGCTCTAATAATCGATCAGATCTCATCAATATAAAAACAGAATGAAAAACAAAAAGATCAGCTTGACTTTGAAAGGGAGAAAGGAAAAAGATAAGCGCAAAATCAAATAAAATCTAACATATAAAGAAAAAAGAGAGCAGAGAAAGATAAAGCCACTTAGAATTCAATAGTGTTTAATCTCACGCAAATACAAAGTAGGAGATGATTTCAATAGGTTTTATGATTCGAAAATGCTATTCGATTTATTCGAAATACAAGTGAAAACGAGTTGTGAATAGGCGCGAACACGCGACTAATAACTTCATTAATAAAAGAACCCGCTGACAAATGTGAATCACTAGAAATATGAAATATATGGGAAAATGCGCATAAATGGATCACTTTATTCGCATTTTTCCCCTCGAAAAAAGGAAAAGATCGCCGATAATCTATAAAGAAACGAATCATATATCAGATAAAAGGATTAAAAAAAGAGGTACGACTACTGCAGATGACCTTCCCCACGGCTTCCCCAATCGTATAGATTGAATGCGCTCGAATTTCTGGCTGAATACGACTACAATTTGCACCTTTTGAGAGATTATTGCTTCTGGTGAGAACACTTCTGGAGGGCACAACATCACAATATAGCAAACGACGATATTTCCGGAGAAAAAGAACATTCCAGTAACAGTCGAATGTTACGCGGCAACATCCTCAAAAAGACTGATGCAAACTCAGTACGAAAGGGATCCAGGAAATGCGCAAAGCGATCAAACAAAGAACGGAAGCACGAATTAGGCAACCATTCAAAACGAATGCACGCACGAAACATTCCTTTGCCCCTCCCGCAAACGCACTTCCATGTGGTCATACAAGGTTCCATAAATTTTCTTTACCATGCAGTGAACCTGACCTTTAATTCAAACGAACGACATGGTATTTTCATAAATAATATTCAGCTGTAAAATTTGTTGAAAGCTTATGGATTATTTTGAATTATTATAGTAAAAAATAGTTACTTCACACCGTTCAGCGACTAGTCACTAGCAAACGATTCATTTTTGATAATTTTTAAGCCTTAGAAGGGTAGAGGTTTAGAATCAAAGCATTAAACTGATATCAAAGGCATCACGAGAGTTGAAGACAGTAAGAGCGATATTAAGATTATAATTTTTCAGCCCTCAAAACACCTCTTTTCGCTTTTCGAGTAAAACAAATTTCTCCTTCATAGCAAAGCCTGTGCAACGATCTCAGCATTAAACGAGTATTTCGAACACTTAAACTGCACTACTTTGCGCATTTTGTTGCCCGGAAATCCCCATGAAGTATGGTAGTAGTCTAAGCACCCCCAAAAATCCTTCACTCACCCCACCATTTTGTCCTCCTACCCCTTCTACCCCCCTCCCCCTCACACTGTAATGGTGCTTCAGTCATGTGACTAGAACAAGAGCGGTATTCACATTGTTAACCATAAGCTTGGACATTTTTTTCCAGACGACATCAACGCACAAAACGAAGGGAATAACCACGGAGGAAAGGGATATTATATTTGTTGAAGATCGACGCCACAGTGATGGCCGCGTAAATGCGATACTTTCAAGCGCAGTACATGCAAAAACGCTCAAACACAAAACAGCCTTAATAAAAGAGACCATGTTCCTACTTATATATGAGCATCCTCATCGATGACGACCCTCATGATAGTGATGTATGCGCCAATCGACTCGGCATTAATGCATCACGTTAGCTGAATGTCAACGAAAGACAACCTTGAATTCTTGATAAATTGTTTCATTGTCATCAAGAAGCTGCACGGTGGCCTTGTAGTCCCTGGATGACATCAAGCTCGAGCGGGCACTGATTCTGCCGATGAAAGAAGAAGCGACAAGGGACGTGTCCCCCGTCATCCCGCCTGCCCCCGCAGCTCTCGCCTGCAAACAACAACCGCGCGTCGTCCTGCTGTCAAAATAAGCACACCTTACAATACACGCACATACTATTGCGTTCACTGAATCAGCGTTCACAAATGGAGAAAAAGAGAGCGGAAAATCTAGAAACACGCATGCCCGTAAACCTGTTCGACAACACCGCCAATTCCTTTAACACTTTCCGGGGGAAATCCTCACCTACAGTCTTCAATACAAACAGCAAAGCACGAATATGGGCGAACTCGATGAGCTTTCATCTCGCACTCATCGATGGTACGACCCACACCAGTGAACAACGGCTTCCATCGAATGTTTCCTCACAGCAGAATCCAATAAACTCGAAGACGACACGGGATGTGAAAAAATGGATAGAGAAGCATGGTGGGTGAAAATGTCCCTTTCAAGTCATTTCTCTGCAGAATACAGCCCCGATAGTAAAAACTTGTGCAGCCCAAGTACATCAAACAGAATCAACAGCTGTCGTTCCAAAAACATTTCGACAGGGAATACACCTCTGAGAGGATGGAGTGTACTGCGTTTAGAATATCCCACTAGATGAGATGGATATGCAGGATATTCGGGGATGATGTGGACATGAAGTTCTTATTAATAAACCTCGATGATGACGCTGGAGAGCTTTTTGTATCTTCTCATCCGGAAAGGCGTCACACTTTCCGGATGAGAAGACGAATATAAGAACTCTACCACTACGTAGAGAGAAGAGTTCCGGTGAGTGGATGCTTAATTTTTTTAAACGGTCGACTAAAAAGCAACACAAAGAAAAGAGTGAAGGAGGATAGAAGAACGCTTTTACTGCACTAAGCGTTCAGTTTTTTTAAACAACGATACAATTAGGGAGGAATGTTGTTGTGTGGTTACTGGAAACAAATTCGAAAGTAAAATAAGAGTAAGCGGGAGGAGTTGAAAAGAAACGGCGAAGGCAATCGAACACGTGAACGCGTACGACAGCTGATGAATCGAGCGAATCGCAGCGCCGTACACTGAGATTCTCCGACGGTTCGCCCCATTTCTCCACTTTTTTCTCGTCCGCCGACAGTTGAGCATCCGAACAGCTGCCAGTACTATCTACACACTAGCGGTGGGATTTTTCAAGGAAAGTTTTCACCGGAGGACACCCTTCTTTATCTCTCGTTTCCCTTTCTTCACATATTTCCCTCTTTATCATGACTTTTTATCTATCGTACGTTAACAGTTACCTTCCTCGGGTAAGCACTTCACTCGTTTCTTAAAATCACCTCTGTCGCCAGCAAACTTTCAAAGACAAAGATGCTGTCATGCAAGACCGACATATAGGTTCGCTTTTTCAACTATTCGTCTCTTAGAATATTTTTATTTTCACTCCTCCTAAAGTGCACAATGGCTGAGCTCGGATTATGGAGGTGGATAGCATAAAAATAAGAAAAAGTGATGCAAAGAAATAAGAAATGGCTCATCGAAGAGGGCACAACGATGCAGCAAAACAGAGCTTACGAAAAAAGTAAACAATCTGACGGTCGAACGAGGCGAAACGTTCGAGTTGGCAAAAGTGATGAGAGAACGAAATAATGAAACGACGTGAAACGTATATCACCGTCAATGCGATCGATGTGTACGCAGCATTGAGAGAACCAGCCGGCTGCACTGAACATTCTCTTTGCTTTCAAAACAATGAGCTTTTTCTCTCTCTACACAACAGAAGATTCGTTTTTCTTTGCGGTTACACTCGAACAGCTGCAAAACAAAATTAATCTGTAAACCTTAGTAGGAGATGATCACTGAGAGATTGAGAACAGTGGATACGAGAGGATCCTATGATACAAATCGATTAGGTTATTGCTGAAATTCATAAATTAATGCAATATTATTAGACTGATATACGCATTTCAATAATTCCATCACAATGCGCTTTCATAAAAAATTTCCAAAAAGCGCATAACAAAAACCAAAATACCAATGAAAAACGCATTAGAAAGTATACAACGATGGAGTGGGCAACGAACGATAAGACACTCGTGACAGGCGAACGAATATTGCGCATATTAACCAACGAAGAGATCTCTTCTATTGACATTTCTCATCTCCAGCCGTCCATTCTCTTCATCCACTAATCGGGCAACTGCGTTTCTTTGACTATATTTTGTTCACCACACCAAACATCGCGCTCTCTTGTGAGGGAGACGACTTCTCCACAGTACATTTATATGCCAAGTGCATATATAACATTAAAGCGAATGCGACCCCTTATCAAGCAAACTCGTTCGACAATAAAGGAAAGTGGAAATTGCGCCAAATGGGTTAGCACGATAGGCGCCTTTGCAATCAGCTTACTCGACCAATTAGTTCTATTAATTCCCCAACATATAAAAAATATACAAAATAATTTCTCTGACTTCCTAATAAATATATGGATAAATAAATAAACGGCCATTCAAAGCTGATGAATGAATAATATATATTATAGCCACCATATTTTTCCCCATTCCATCTTCAGTGACTTCTGAGTTGAAACTATGAGGCGGGCAGATGGTGCGATGAACAGACAGGTGGACAGGCGAACAGACAACAGTAACATAGGTAAATTTGAAAAAGCACACAGAAATAAATAACGACTGCCACTAGTGGAGTAGAGACCTCTAAGCAACTAAGGGACACCAAATTTTACATTAATGGGCTCCTCACCACGAAAAGGTGTCGCGCAAATGACAACATTCGTGCTATGCGGCTCTCCACTTACACATCTCCACTTCCACGTTTACAAAATTCCGCCTGAACGCTTACAATGTATCCGCTTTTAGGTAATCTTCCCACGCAAATATATTTTGCCTGTGTTCTTTACATCTGCCATTACCCGCAATTTTCCCAACAATTTCCCACTATATTTTCGTTAAACCTCTTATAATTTGAGTCTCTGAAATTACTTAAACCAATAAAACTTTGTGTAAGTACGTGTTGCATATTCAAAAGACCGTAACAACGATGAGAGGCAAAGACAATATTTATATTGCAAGCGAGTTAGGGTGGTGGAGGGGAGCCTCACATTACAGCGAGTTGACGACATGGAAGGGATGCGGGGAATGGAGGACCCCCATATTACGGGAGGGTGAAGAGAATTGGAATGAGGCGCAAGAAATGAACGTAAAATGATCAGAACGTTGATTGTTCGCGTCGGCGACAGTGGAGTACGTTGCTTTATCGCTAGCGAATTTGCCGTAAGATAGCCGTCAATGCAGTGTCATTTCGATAAACATTTCAAACCCTTAGGTCCAACTCGAATGCCGAAACATCGAAGGAATATCTACACCACCGCCAACTGGAGTACTTCATAAGCTCAGCTCTACAAATGTCTACAAGTTAACCTCGCTAAAGACGCAGTCTATATAGCAATTAGCTCTCTTGTATTCCCATTGATAAAGTACAGTGTTAGGCAGTGGGTCTTCGCCTACCATGTGTCCTAAAATAGGAATAAACGTTCCTTTCATTTATGATAAAACTATAACCACATTTAAGTGCATTAAAATTGCCCCATTTACTAAATCGTTTTTTAGCAACCTACAATGAAAGAAGCAAGCCAGCATCGCTGTTTTTAGGCTGGACGATACAACATTATTGGTGGTGACCATTGCTGTTTTCAGACTTTCAACGGATTTCTTATAGATCTCGACATTTGATGTCACTAACGGGAAGGGAAACAATTCCGAGTTTTACTCTTCATGAGCACAGCAAATTTCTTAGCTAGCGGTGACCGGCTTCACCTTAACGTTACTCTAGAATTAATATATCTATAAATGCTAATGTAATTAAAATGGTAAGGCTTTAAGCTTAAACCCTAGGTTATAATCTTGAAGAAGTATGCTGTAGCACGCTTGTTACCACTGCAGCAGCCGCACCGTCTCGATAAGTGCTCCTCCGAGCGTTTACTTTCCACGTTTCCTACCAAATATCCTGTTTGAGGATCAGTACTGATGAAGAGTACCCAACGCAGGAATACAGATGCGCGAAATAAGAAACTGAGTCAAGTTTAGCAGCTTGTAAGCGAACAAGGTGAACACCTCAACTTATCTATATTTTTAATTACTCATCGATTGCAAAATTCGAACTTTCTTTTTTTGCGCTTTTCAAATGAGAACTATGCTTATATTTAAGTGGAATTTTTTTTGCATTCATATGTATACTGATTTAATGGTTATTACTTATGGTTTGCCTATGCTCACTATCGATATTCACTGAAAAAGCTTATGCAACCATTCATATGGACCACTTCTTTCGGTTTACAGTTTATGGACCATTGCCGACGGATTTACGGACAACTGAGATCGTTTATGGATCGGTGCTTATGGAATGTTTCATAGATATTTTCTTCGAAGAGGATCTTAGGTTACCAGCACCTCAGAGCACGACCTTTTTAATTTTCTAGAGCTTTAAAAGTTCTCAAGGTGTACTCTCTAAAAGCGATGTAAATTAGGTCTTTAGTGCGTTCACTTCGTTTGTTTAGTGAAAATACTAGCAGAAAGATGTCACAATTGTTTATTTAATAGTTGCAACGTGCGATATTCGTTATGAAATGCATTCGAACGTGCAGAAAAAGTGATAGTGTTGCAGCATTGTTCAAATAACAATAATGATATTGTTGTAGGATCGGCAAGAGAAAGCAGAAGAACACTGCCGACAAGCGCAAATCAACTGCAATAAGTGAATGAGATCGTTAGGTGAGAGTAAATGAGTGCTCTTTGCAATAATCAACAAATAATCTAAACTATAGCACTTCCAATGAACAGAAACGAGATTTTAAGCGACAAATAAAATATCTTAATTTTCATTGTTTTTGTGGATAAATATTGCGACCACACGATCGCAGTATTTCGTTACTGAAAAGACTAAACGATAGCAATTGGATTGGCGAATGAAGCGATCCTCCCTCCCCTCCCACCAAAGAAAACATCAACAAAAACATTTCTCGAGGTATTTTAGCAATCAGCAGATATACACAGCTGAATCAACGGCAATGTTTTGCGCTGAAAAGCTGCCTAGTAACAAACAACTATACAATATGGTAGGGGCGAAAAACGAGAGAAAAAGCTGATAACGCCATTGAACGCCCTGCGAAGCATTTCGGTTATCGATACGAACACTGCTTAGTTTGCTAAAATAAAAACAACGGGTTGTTATATTTCTCTTTTTTTGCCACACGCATAAAAATCTGCTTTGTTTCTGAGAGCGACCGCTACAGTTGCAAAATGAGAAACTCGCAAACTTAACGAAACGACTGATGAAGTATGCAGAAACGAGCGGGATCAATTCGACGGTACGTTTGCACAGAAACTAGTTGGGGATCTTTTTTACCGATTTTAAATATCCCCAAACATAAATCTCCCACTCTTTATTGAAATGTATCACCCCAACGATGCATTCGTAATTCATTCCTCATGATGATGGAGTTTTCCACTCCTTGCTTTATAATCCAGCAATATCCCGTTAAAAAATCCACAAACAATGTTGCAGAAGCGACTGCTTTCCCAAGACTTACCTAACTAGACGTTCTTCCAGCGGTTTTCTTTTAATGGATATATATTTAACAGTTCACTACTCCGCTCCCCAACACCAGATCGTGTTTTCCTCTCAGAATAAAATAGTGCAAATCGCCCAAGTGTTTTATACTGAAGTTTAATTATATATTCGCACCTTCGAAGCAACAAAAAAACCGTTATGCTTGTCAGGTAAAACTTTATTGCTTTAAATATTCCATATGCGTTAATAAGCAAATTGAATAAATTTTGTTAAATATAGAAATATCGCGTTTCACACACAAATACACACGTTTACACCATTTATCAGAAGCGGAAAATGAGCTTGTTAGACAGCCACATACCAAACATAATTACATACTGCGCTATACATAAAGGCAGAACCACCCGGAAATGTAAGACAGCGAAACGATGCAGCAACTGCTGCTACAGCTGGACAAATGCGCCGACTTAAACTGCGACGCCAAGCGATCTTAAGCAGTACCTACTGAAACACCCATATATCCTGGAATAACGATCACATATCGTGAGCATAACCTGCCTCCTTTTTCAAAGGCACAAATGCTGCAATCAGACAAGCGGCATCCGCAACGCTAACGCGAACACCTGTGCGGTTTGGTAAGCTACATAAGAACGGCTCATTCAGTGATTTAATTTGGAAAACGACGCGTAGCAAAACTGCCGAACACGTTAGCGATAATTAAGCGAACGCACGAAAAGGTGGCGGCAGATTAATTTTTAAATAGCAAAAGCGAAGCAGAAACGCATCGGTGGGGGAAATTGGCAGAAGGCACACAACTACATCTCACAACGGACGAGAGGAGAGGGGGGAGGCGGTGGCATAGACTAGCTACATTGCATTTCAGGAAAAAGTTGAAGTTATCACAGCGGGGAAATTGTATCGTCGAAAATCTGCATAAGTGCGTTGAACTCTCGAGCGTGACGTGCATTCATGCGATCGCATAATAAAGACGCCTTCACACGCATTTCTGTTAATTGTTGCACACACCTGCAACTCCGTCTTTCAAATTCGTACCAACAATCCTTGGAACGTATATCACCATCGTCGTTATTACTTTGTTAACTGGACTTAACAACGCAACCACTTCAAATCTTTTGCAGTTAGTGTTGAACTGCCAACGGTCTTTCAAAACAAACCAAAATGCTTCATCGTTTGTTTTGTAAAAAGATGAAGCAAATATAGCACTTTCAATTATGGGTATTGGCTACGTCTTAAAAGCGGGCAAGACTAACGAACCTAGAAAATACAGCAAACAACACTGTAAGCCTGAATTCAGTTATTCAATGACCTCAGCGCAGAAATCACACCATCTGCGAATCTATTTGCGGTGTTTCGTATGCACAACTTAGTGAAGAAACCTATAAGAAACCAGAAAATACTTTCTTTCCTTCACCGATGATTGTGTGTTTCTAGGATTCCCACCTGGTGCCATTTAACCAGATCAAAACAACCTGATGGTAATGGCCCCATGACCGTCATATTTCAACAACGGAAACTATGGATAACAATTCGCTAACGCAAATGTCGTAACATTAATAATTCCTTATCGCACAGAATTCAGTTACACACTTTACGAGACCCGAATGTTCCCGCTGCGTCGTTTCGGTGTCAGTGAACAAAAATACGCAACGCATGAGTGGCAGCAAGCTATCTACACCTCAAGCGGCATCCAAATCGTTTCGAATCTAAACGAAACCAACACACTGCCCCATCAGTTACATCTTTAACATGCACACCCGCATAAGAGACCTAATGAGACATTTGCAGCTATAACACAAGATGTTATACGTGACGCAACCACCTTACTCATAAAGAACACGAGTACCACTCGACGACGGTTTACAGCTCATCTCCGAAGTTAATAACCCAACTCATTCCAATTCGATATCATACCACTGATAATCGTATAACAAATCTTCGTAAATATCAACATTCCAGTTATCACAACAACACATATTTATAGTGCCGTCATCTTTTTTAAACCTCTGTGCGGCTTTTTTATATTGCTGCGAGACGGCGAGCAAAATTAATGACGAAACGGCACAAACGCGCGAAAAATACCAACTTTACACATTTGGAATGTCGCTCCTCGGCCGTAACGTCAACACCAATGTGCGATGGCTGCTGTGCACCCATACGTATAACGTTACCAAACCCGGTGATAGCTGTACGCAGGGCGGTCAAAGCAATCTAAAAACACACAAAGCAGTCGGCATCACTTGAAATCCAAACTCACTGCGACGAACTTATTGAAGAATATTTGAATGCTGCCGTATTCAAGTGCGACTATACAGCTGCATTTCATTTTCACCTTTCTTAAAAATTCCTCAGTTCTACCGAAGAATCGGTAACAACAAACCGTATTACTTTATGGAACAATAAAAATAAACGCCTAAGTTTTTCTCTTCGGAATTTGCCGGTTCCAACCAGCTCATCCAAACTATGCTGCGCCTTACGGTGTGCCTTAAGTACAGTACACTAACAGTCGTTAGCAATACGAAAATGGATACCTCAACGTAGTGTTCGTGCTTGCTGGCCACTAGAACACCGATATGAGCCAAAACAGCGCAGCACATCGAGAGATTCCAAGTGGTGGGCGAGTGATTGAGTGCAGCAAGCAGTTCACCCACCAGTGCCGCTTCACCAAATCGTGCGGCTTCTGTCAGTGCAGCATCAATGCCACGTGTACGCCAACACTGTCGTAGACTGTCCAACGAAGCTCGTCGTTGAGCTAATACTACCTCAACGTTGGCGTGTCCTTTGCTGATCTCCTCCAGAACCGCGTTCTCATCGCAACAGCTATCAACCGAACCCGTGCCCAGTTCCTCCACAACCATTGCGCCCTTTTTGCTTTTCTCTTCCTTAATGAACGCCAATATTTTGCTCAATCAACCAAAAACAATCTTAATAAAATCACAGATTTTAAAAATCATATAAAATAACGATCATAAACTGATTCAAGAATCCGAGACTGACCCGATAAAGCAATGAATCCGATGGGAAATATGCATTCAGTAATCACAAAATGATCACAAAAATGCTTCTGAAGCCCAACACTATGATGCGAGAGAATTCTTACCTATATTTAAAGTATTTAATTCCTTTCAAATACCAATATTCATTAAAATGCGTAAGGATTGACGGAATGAGCCATTTCATATTCAGATGTTAAACCTATAAAAAATACTCCACTTACTCGATCAGATCGTTTCCTCTGTGAGGCAGTACGTACATCAGGTGCCGAAGATGTGCACGCAAGGACGCCTCCTGAAATGACCCCACATTACCGAACGGCTAAAATATTTGAAAATCGCATAAAGGATCAACAGCCGCATCGTTTCTCAAATCATTCGGACGGATGCAGATAACTTTCACGGAAGTAATGAAACGCAAACTGACTTGTTGACTCCAATATCGCAGGCATGAAATCTTAAGAACTGCTTCCATCTTTACAACGACGCTCATCGGCTGTTTTTCGAACGCTAAGCGATGAGGTCATGGACGTAATTCTCGAAGACAGCTTAACTTAACAATGTTCATACAATTCGAGGGAATATTGATGAAATGAATGCTGAAACGTTGAGAAAGAAAAGAAGCACAGCGACCGACGAACATTTCTTTAGGGTGAACAACTTCTACTCTTCTGATGAAATGACACCTCAGACAGCACAACATTATTCAAATATGCACAACTCAAATCAAAGCACCTCATAAACCAGTAACCTCGACAAACAAAAAAGGCCCTTAAATAGTCATTTCAAGAGGCAAACCGTTGCTGCTCTTATTATTGGCCAATGAACGTCTTATTCGAGAACCACTTGCCACCGTACTCTTTGTGTTGTTCCTAAAATAGGTTACCACGCGTTATGATTTTAGAAATATTGCGCACCGACAATGAAAAAATTCGAAGATTGACGGCGCAACTGCAGAACCTGTCACTGCTTGCCGAAAGATCTAATGTTATGTCACCTCAAGCATCCCACTTACAAAAGTATAGTAGCTGCGTCACACAAGGGCATCTTTAAACAACTTCAGAGTTCCAGAATAAGTGAAACGCAACAGTAGTGCACCGACATGTATCATTCAGATTTCTTCGATTAAACCAAAGAATTAAGAGAGCACTTAGACGACGATAGCCAACTGAGGCACTTAAATGAAAGTACACATCAAATTTTATGAAATACCAAACGAAGGCTATGTAATCGTAGATTTTTTCCTCAAGAATTTTCGCTTTAAAACTGGTGCCCAAAAATGAAACGGCTCACTTTGAGTTCACTTCCGACCGACGAGTTTTCAACGTATTTGGTCGTGACTGAGATGGTGGCGATGAAGCATTTACCATTGATATAATAAAAGTCTAAATGAAGAAAATTACTTTAAAGAGATAAAAAACTTTCGAGTTCTGCAAATTATTCTCTTAAGATATTTCTCCACTATAAAAGGGAAAAAAACAATTTCATAACAGTTGCATATTTTTAACCACCAAACAGCAATATTCACATTATTAACGATAAATGTTTATTGTTGCCTTATTCAGAAATTATTTCGTTGCAGAGATGATTGCATAGAGTGTATCCTAGCGCAACATCAGTGCACTCTTCACAAGTGGCGACAAATCATGCACAGCAGCACTTACTTATTACTGCCCAACTGCTAGTGTACTCAAACTGATCGCTGCACACATTCGTAGTTAATAAAAAAAACCGACAAATGCATTACTTGCATCAAAACTATAGAGAATTTTTTATAATTTTCGAAATTCAATATGGATACCCCTTCTTCGAATATACCTACAATTATTAGGTATGGACGCGAAACTACGGTAAAATCAACTATTTAGAGCGAATATAAAAATCGCCTCAAAGCAAATTCGTTTCGTTTTCTCCGAACCCACAACGGCTATACTGCTGGCTGGCTACCCACTGATCGCTTCGATTTTTCACTTATTCTTGCCACTGGAAAGCTATCTGATGCAACCAACCTTCCGAATCGATATACGTTTTATCCACAGTACTACGTAATTGACGTTACTCAATTATTCCATAATTAGTGGCATTACCGCTTATGAGAAAAGGACCAGTAATGTTCTGACTCTTTTTCTTTCCCTGTCTCCCACTTTCGAAACGAAATTCAGATTCAAGTAACTTATCTCTTTCCTGCCGCAATAGAACATATTCTAGCTAACAGAATGAACCAGGTTAAAATAACACAAAACTACTGAATAAGAAGAGGATATGTAAAATGAAAGAGAAGAAAAAACTGCGAATGAGGTATGAATGAAATTTACACATATCGTTGGATGTTCACATTTAAACGCGGAAATAAGCCGTTAGAACTTCGAGCGATTCGCCGAACTCGTTTACAGCGCAAAAGGGTATGAATTCCGTTAGCAACTAAATAAAAAAGCGTTGACGTCACAAATGGTTTAAAAAGTGATACTGCCATTGCGAATATATTCTTGCGAATCGTTGCGCACTAAGGTTCCCATATATAAAACGGGAAAAAAACTCTAAAAACTTCAAAAACATCAATAAAGCAATCGAGAGTACTCCGTGGAACTGGGAAAACGAAAAATCATGTTGGGAACAAAACCGAAACCCTCGGCACCGTGAATGAATGCTTAAAAATGGAACCTCTTCACTAGGCGGTAAAGCGAGCGGCTGTGGTGGTGGTGTACGAGGAAGGGTGTGCGTTGGCATGAAAATATCCTGTTCGCTTAGTTCCTCCATTGGCATCTCGATCGCGCCCTTTTGCGCATCAATCTCACTTATCTCCTCTTCGGTGATCTCCTCTTCCTTTATCGGCACCACCGGCTCTTGTTTCCTCTCCGACTGTTCATTTAGCAAAGTCTGCAATATGTTCTGATAACAATACACATATTCTACTCGAAATTCGACAATGTACATGACCACATCAGAAAATGGTAGATAAAGTGACCGATCAGCTAAGACTTGCACATAAAAGCTGCCGCGACTTAGCCACTTTCTCCTCCCAGGAATGTCACTTGCGGGATGGAAAATTGTAGCCACTCCTTTGCCGTTTGGAAATCATTTCCGGATAAGAAGATGCCCTCACATATATACACAGCTATATATATGCTGAAGGTCACAAAGTTCATCTTCGTGAATTCCATATTTCCATAAACTGTTAGATTTAAAAGCATCGAAGAAATATGTGTAATATGGAACGAGAAATAAATTAGCAAAGAGCGGGAGACGACTAAAAGTCGGCAACGAATAATACCATCGAGGTGTTGTGTAAACTAGGCGAAATGCAACAAATAGAACCGCTTTACGGCAAGTCGAACTCGTTGTATAGAAGCAGCTGCTGCGGCTTCAACGCCAAACTGCGCAACGCTCTCAACACAACGTCATCCATTTTTTGCAAAATGTTCCCCTTTTCAATGATATGCACACAACAGAACTAGTGGAAAACCAATACCATCCATAAACTGAACAAAGTATAAAAATAAAACAGACTGACAAAATAATGTAGAATCCAGGTCAATGATGAGAAAAAAATAAGAGCGCAAAAGAGCGATTGTTGAATTAAACATTTCGTATGGCATCAACCGTCGATGCAGTTCTTAAACACACTTATTATCTCGTGTTACCGCAGAAAGACAATGATAATCAGGCGACAGACAAGTGGACTTAAACGAGCCGATTAATAAAGGAATTAAACGAAAAGTGTCCAAATTAGACGAAACGTTGCAACGAAGAGAGCAATGTGCGTCGCTAGGCAACCTATAAGAGGAAGAAAACACCGTCCCAAGACGTGGCTAGCAGAAAGCCTGCCGGGAAGAATGCCACTGGCCTGGATGAGAACCTGGCCGGAGCATGCCACACCACGTACAGCTAGCCAATCATGCAACCGCTTTCCGTCCGCCTTTTGAGTGTAATCATCAGTCTAGCACTTCCTTACACCTCCCAGCCACCCAACTCCTTACGAGATTTCAGCTATGAACAAATGCAAATGGACGCTTACATATTTTCATATCCGGCCAGCTTCACCACGACATGAAGAACCACCCTACGTGTTCCCGAAAAGATATGCAACGTTAGTACTTCTCAACTAACCTTCTTTCCAACCAAACTAAAGATACCTAATGCCACATTTCGTTCCTTCTGCATCATTTAACTAACTCAATGAAAATATGGGAAAATTAGCCTTCAGCGCCTAGTCGCAGGAAGAGTCTTACGGATTGATCGCCGCAAAATCCGGTGTACTAGTGGCTTTTTTAATAAATATTGAAAGCACTAGCAAATGCAGTCCGTTAAACTTGTTTTAAGGACGTGGAAGACATTGAATATATGCGAGAAGCGCTAAAATATTCTGCAACAGATAGAAAATGCGCTACACTTCAGTTTGCCAGCCGATTATTCCTCAGATATTAGTATGAAAGATAAAGGTGTGCTGCAATAAACATTTGGACTGGTTGATGAAAGCGGTGACTCAATTTTGAAGATCATTCATAAACTCAGCAACAAGGTTCCTCCAGCATTTGACGGTATCCCATTACTGTACCCGAGGTACGCCGCGAAAGCAATCTCATGACCGTTCAGAATAACCGTTTTTTGCTCCCCTCCTGTTCAGATCTTTTTATTTCTTGGAAGTGTGCGTTCGCTTTATCCTGGCTGAAGAAACCAGCCTTCACCTCAGTGAAAAACTACTGCCCGAATAATCTGACCTCCCCCACCTTTAGCTTTTTAAAGGTAATCAACAGAGATGCAACAATGAGTCATTTTGTGCAAAGCGTGGCCAGTTCCGCTTCGTCCCTGGTCGGTCCGTGATGCTGCCACTTTTTCGTGCTTAGACGAACGGGTGAATGCGTTGATGAACGCAGTTCAAACCGAAACTTTGCATACTTATGAGGCAAGGCTCCCTGACTTGAAGAGCTGCTTTTGAAAAAAATATGGAGTCATCGGCTCTTTTAGGAAGTGGGTCAGAGTGTTCCTATGTAAACGAAAATTCCAAGTAAGAATTAGATTCCAAGTAAAATTCCAAGAATCTTTACTCCACTCCACACCCATTTCCTTGGGGTGTGCCACAAGAAAGTGCTTCGGGTCCTTTTCTGTTGCCCATATTACCGATGTTTCCTACAACATTCCAAGCGAAACTAAGCTCTTTAAAGACAACTCCAAAGTTCTCTTCCACTGCATGGTCTCACCTACGACTTCCACATTCCATAAACGGAGCTTGATGCAATCGCCAAATAGCAGGGAATCTCATAAAAAACGCCAACAGTTCGTACCTACTATCAGCAAAAATGTTTTTTTTCTCCGATTAGGATGTTATATTCTCTCTACTACAAATGTGCTTTATGATCCTGGAATTCTTAACAACCCTAAGCTTCACTCGAGGTGACAGCGTTCCACTCTCGCTGAAAACCGCTGAAAACTGCAAAAACTGTATTCTACATGCATTACGCCACAGACATATCGAGTGGGCATTTGATTTCGTCGCCTACTGCCGACCCCTTTTCGGATGCTGCTCTTACGTATGGCACCCTCGTGTGGGTTCTAATATTATTTTTCTAGAAAAGATCCGGAAACGGCCTACCCATAGTGCTTTTGGGAATGTTTAGTAAACATTCCCAAAAGCACTATGGGTAGGCCGTTTGTGCATGTCAGCCGTCAAATTCGGCTAAAAACTTTAACCTCGAATCACTGAAATACCGCTCAATTTTGACCTGACTGTTTGTTGCAAAACAGTTTTCGCTCTTTCCAACATCTCGCTGCCAGAAATATTCCAAGTTATCCCTTTTGTTAGTCAAAGTGCGCACCGCTTTCAGTTCGCTGAAGAATTTTGCGGCACAAACAATGTTCTGTTTTGTAAGGAATCTGCTTCTGATCCATATCATTAATACAGTCATTCCTTCAGCTCTTCAAACGCGACCGAATCCTTCAGCCTGCACACTGATGCCACGTTTATATATTAAGCGCCTATTTAGCTGAATTACAGCTTTCAAAACGACTTGTTTTTTCTCGTTTTCTCGCTCACGCACCTTTTATGCTTTCCCACTTGGGCATATCGAAATAAGTCAAAATAAACGTCATAAATTGATAATCAATTAAACAACTCTAAAACGACATAGATAATAATTAAAAGCTCGAAGTTTTTCTTTCCAAAGGGGTATTAGGATGCACCTCAATATACTGGAAAATGAACAAATTTCCCACCCAAGGGACCGTTTCGTAAATTGCTGAAATGCAGCATCTAGCAAATTTTCCTATTCTTCCACAAAGAATGGTGTAACTCTTCTAAATCCATTTATAGACCTAAGAAAAATTTGATATCAGCATCTATATCATATATGAGTAGCTATTTATTAAAGGCTGAAATTATCGCGTCTATGAAACCTGCTTACGTGAAAAGGTACTGAATGAAGGTTGAGCAGATTAAAGGATATGGATCGGCCTAGCATGAATACTTCAGAGTCACCGACAGCCATCGCCAATGAATGCTCACATTGTGGAACGGAACACTGACCGAGAATATCGAACGGTTCCCAACAAATTGCGCCACATCGTCTGAATTTGAAAATGACTCTCGAATATTTCTAACGCATCGATCAACGAGAAATCACAGAAATTTCTGCGGTTTTGAGAACTCTTTCTCAGACTCCTTCAATCAAAACCCTATCTGGAAATCTTTCCATGATACCTAAAACTTTTTCATAATATTACATCTCATCTTCCAGAATTAGAAACAAAAAAGGTCACCAAGCAAAGCTGAAGAGTGAATTTGTTCTTCATCACTCCAACTACCCTCTTGCTTGGACTTGCTCTTCTCTAGGAAAAAGAGCAAATTTAAGTCACTGTTCTCAATTTATTGCCACCTGATAAGGAGAACCAGAAAAAACAGCTATTTTTGATAATAAACAGTACTCCGTTAATGGAAAATCTGCTTGAAGGGAATTTAAGTGCAAAAAATCCAAGGCTGCGCTGACTTTCGAAAACGCAACAATCCATAGCGACTAACATCAAAAAACGGTTTGGCTCACTATTAAAAACAACCAGTATATAGTCGTACATTCGAGGGTTCCGCCAACACTTTGGACTTTAAAGGAATGAAAGTGATACGGAGGACGACAATAATCATATAAACAACTTGGCCACAAATTGCAATGAAACAAAAACCATTAGTCTTTCAACACTATAACAACTTAAAGAACAGGTTATAAATATGAGAAAAATAAATACCGATCAGTGAGCGTGAAAAGCGCGCAACCGTCGTTATGAAAGGCGATCGCCCTCGGGATGCCATCAGTTGGTTCGCTCTGTGAGACGCATTCCTCGGAATCAATGTCCCAAAAGCGCACCAATCGATCTTCGGAAGCGGCCGCCAATAAATACTCGGACGGATGGAAACATACATGTAAAACCTGCAAACATGCTTCAATCAAAGCAAGAAACAACTGTAAATGACTTAAACATTAGTGCATTCACTGAAAAGAAACCATGTTAAATTGATAAAAGGATAAATGGAAAGAAGTATTTATGGAATTAAAGTGCGCATGAAGCAACAGAAAAAGTAATGAATTATATATTTCTTATATATATATACTTTTGCGCATGAAGCAAAAGTAATGAATTATATATATATATATAAGAAATATTGTTTCACATCTCTCCTATCATACAACTCGGCGTCATCAACCTCTTGTTTTAAATCCGAATTCATCGTAGCACACTACCGAACAGATACTCAGTTTGGTTGACAGAGGAGAATTATATCGATTGATGATTTATGCCGTATTGCGTTCAAATAACTTATGTCTTCGATATAAACTTAGACATATCCACCTTAAACATTAGCAAATGCAGTGTCGAATATTCGCCCCACAGACGATTCAACAAAAGTCCCATTAGCGCAGAGGAAACAGCCATTTAAGTTGAAACAGACCTGAGAAGAAGATGACAGAGATCGCATATCCCTAATTCGAGGGTCCATCATATACAGGTGGTCCGAGCCAAGTGCAACGAAAGCATCATTAGGACTGAACCTGGCACAATTCGCCGGTCGGTCTAAACGACGCACAAGAACATTCGCCGGATGTTGCCGTGTATCCCACAAAGTCACCGTACAGTCTGACGATACAGACGCCCAAACGTAAATCGACCTGAAGACATAGAGAGAATTCAATTCCGCGCTAAAATCGAATTGGGTGAGCTTAACATCCCCGACAGCAGAACATTTATGGAAGAAAAACGACAGCAACTAGAAATTATGCAAAGAAATTATTACGAATTTAACCGAATTCAGTAGGTTACTATGACATGCGGGACAAGTAAATCATGGAGGCGCTCCAAACAAGCGTTCTTCGAATGACTATTAATAAAAATTTAGGCTAAAACTCAAGCATAAACGGATGGCCTTATTTACAGAAGGGATCGGTGTTCATGCCACTAAAAGAGTTCTTCCTAGCACCTCACAAATAACTTACCTATTACTCTGAACAACAGCGTTGACTCGCCCGTTATGGCCAACCAATGTTCGTAGCTCACGACCTGCAACAGGCCAATTTCCGAACGTGTCGACGACTATGAATTACTTCCGATAAAAAAGCATTTCATCGTTTCTTAAAATTCCTTAAAACACTGCTAACCCAGGCTGTTTCACATAATTTTATGCTCACTCCTCGTGAGCCACTAGACGATTTTCTTTTTCTGTAGAAATCAGCAAGCTAATTTGAAAGAAAAAAATGAACAGTTAAACACTATCATCGAAAACGTAGTAATAATCGCAGAGAAAGCAAGAGGTGCGCTTTTTCTGCTTATGCATTACTCTTACCCGCGGGAAAATAACATGATTTATTTAACTTGTAGAGTAATTATGAAAGGATTGAGAACTTCACACCAGCCCTGATGCAAATTCACCTACGATGGCCATATCTTAAGGCACTCTTCTCGGAAATGGTGGTCTGAGAACGAAACTGCCCACAATCACCAGATCTGCTGCTTACCTTAAACGCATTTGAGTGTCAGCCACCAATCTGAAAACCAAAAATAATACTGCCAACTCATACAAGCTCAAGCCTATAGTGAAACGGGTTTTCCTTGAGTCAGCTGCACAGATCAACCATCCCATCCCATCTATCAATCTACCAATAGCTCATAACATGGATCACAAATTTCCAACTCGTCATACCGGTGTTTAAGTCGACGAGTTTGACAACGGTCGAGATTGAGTATGCTAGAGAGCGCTCATCGTGTCCCAGTGCTATGCACTCTACGGTCGACGTATTTGTGCCATTCAATATCTGAAACACTACATTTAATTAGAAGACCAACGGTGAAAACTGAAAATAAGTCAAACGACTGTAATTCACAACTTCAAAATCACTTCCATACTAGTTTTAACTAATTTTGACCTTTGGAACATCGGAAGGACAACTTTAAGTCATACTGCTGTTGCAAACAACTCCATTCTAAAGCTGTACGTTTATCAATAAAAAACAAAAATGTTGGAAACATCACTGAATGATTTTTTGAACGCCATTTCCGTATCACTCCATCGGACAATTTGTTTGTCTGCTGCAAATTCAGACCATTCTTGAGCACCGAAAGTTCGGTGTTTAAAGAAGAGAGACGGACTCATTTCACGGTAAGCAATGGCTGTTAACCTCCTATATATACATATATATATATATATATATATATATATATATATATATATATATATATATATATATACATATATATATAAGACCTAACAAGCAGCCGAACAGATGAAACCTCAATGAATAATTGAAAGTAGCAGAAAGATCGCAAACCCTGTCTTCTTCGTCGGCGAACGAGTACTGCGTTAAAGGTGGCCCAACAAATATCCTCTTCGAGCGCACTCCAATTGCTCCAACAGACGCTGAATCGGCGTTCACCTGTTTCTCAACTGCAATCAACCAAAATACCACACTTTAATATGCTTAACCATCGAGAGATGATGTCATGTTGCATAGCAAAGAAGAGGATTCAATGCAAATGCAGGCAACAAACGATACATAAGCACTCAGCAAATTTACAAGACAGGCAGATTCAGTCAGTGTTGGCTATTCAGGTGCGTTGAACACTAATATATCATCACTTTCAAAAAATAATGCAGCCAAATAGTAATTAACAATGCAACACCCCTGCAGAACTATCTCGACCTACCTCAACGCTTCATCCTTTCAATGAGGAGAATTAGCTCTACCACATCAGCAAAGTAAGCCACACCACTGAAACACAATCATCGGACATATTTCACAAATCATTAGTCATTTTGATCCTTCATTCCGACTGAAGCAAGCTACGTCAATATAAAAGATTTTGTTCTCCATAACAAAACACTTGAATCGCTATGGTTGCAGATCACTTATCAGTGTTCATTCAACACCAACCACACTTCCGCCCAAATATGGATCAAGTCTTTGCTGAGCCCTTTCATCACTGAATTCCTGCCTCCGTAGAGAGCGTGACTGATAAATGTCTATCTCTAAACCGAGTTTACATCGGAACTCAGAGTGGAACGAGGCGAAGACGAGACGCGCTACAACAAATCCCTAACTTCGGACGTTGAATTTACGGGAAGTTACAGGTAAGAATTAAGAATTGAAATCTGATCGCATTTCTCATTGATCTCTAAGTAGAGCGAATTCCTCCTCATCTCAATTAAATGAAAAATTAAAATGTAAATAATAACCGTTTGGTAAACTGAAATAAGCCAAGAAGTAAAGGCGATTCTGCTTGAGGCCCCAAATTGAAGCTATATTCACGAAAAAAAGAACAGGCTCATTTAGATGAAGTACGTTTCTGCACTGTTCTGCGTTCAATCAAATCTGCGCAGCAAAATACAATCATCATTGTGCATCTTTTCACTTCAATAAGTGCATCTCTGCAAAATCGCCGAACATAATGGCCACTATCTATTCAATCGCCTTTCTCTCTCTAAAAAGAGACATCCACTTGGAAAATTTAAGAATGTTGCAAGGCTCCGTCTTTCTCATCGGTTATTAAATATTCTCCGTCTTATTTATCGATGAAAGAGCTATCGAAGAGACGATCTTAAAAGAAGTCGAAACGAGAAGTTCAAATGATTCGTATCCAATTTCTATGCTCACTGAGAGGGGGCTGAAAGATGTAACCGGGAAATTATCGATTGCACAACGTGTATATACAACGAAAAATCCAACATGATTTGTTTCAACACACAATTACCTCGTCGAATATTTGAAAAGTGAGTAAAAATTACAACGGTATGCTTCCCGCGATTAAATTTCTACCGCTGTTTCTACTAACAGTCGAGAGCTGCTTACACTGAACTTCGATTAAAAAAACAACTGCCAACTGAGGTGAGAGCTTGAGTGAATTCACTCCTTCCCTCTTTTTCTCCCAACGACTATTGCTGTAGAAGCTTGTTCAAAAGTGAGGGACAGTGGTCACATCAGCATTCATTTCGAACAAGTGGACAAAGGAAATTCAGCGTCAGCAGATAAAAACTGCGAACTGCAATGACCACAACGAAGCAAGAAAAAGAACTCTGAGAAGGAAACCAACTTACAAACTGTTTGCATCTGGTTGAGCCCATACGCTTACCAAATGTGCTCGATCAGCACCGTCTGAAAACTCACGTAAGTATCAAAGAGCATTAGTAGGCAGCGAGCAAACTTCAGTACGCAATAACCGTAAATGAATGCTTAATCGATTATATGAAACTACTCACTATGCGTTGAATGCAGAATATTTCTGGAAGAAGAAAACAAACAAGTGAAAAATGAAAGAGATAGTTTAACGGAAGTTGTTTCCACTGCTTCCTATGTGAAAAAACATCGCTTATGAGACAACTAAAATGCGTTGAATTTCTTCGCAAAATACATCCCGAAATGTGAACAACTTCAGCGAGTGAAATGAGAGAAAAAGAGAGAGCACTTAATTCCATCCTCCCTTCGTTCCTCCTTCCCTCACCCCCTTTCCTTGTAAAAATACCATTACTCGTCTTGAAGCATTTATGAGGAAAAAGTAACATTTCCCTCCCACCACTAGTTCTCTTATGCAGTTTCCATAAACTGCTTCCGACTGACAAAAAACCTTTCAAAGAACAACTCAGCGATGACCTAAAATTGTTAGTTCATTCGCTAAATAAAAACTTGTTACACAAAAGAGAGAGAAATAAACGGGTACGGATCAAAGCGTGACCCCAAATCATATATTTATGTTTTGGTGGGACGTACTCAGAAACGACGGTGATTGATAACTGCAGATCATCGTGCTCACGGTGCTCCGAGAATGGAGAAGAACACTGAGTATCGCTATTGCAAAAGCGCAGTAAAGTATTAGAAAAGTATCCCTACTTGAGTGCTGTTGACAGATTTCGAAAGCAAAGTGGCAAAAACTAAGCAAAAGCTCGTTAACAATATGCTAAGGATATTTCCTACCGCTAGAAATAATCAATCGACAACATCATATCGTTCTGTGAATTGTTTACGCTCATCATACACATCCAAGTTCTTGCTTCGCTCAACATTCATACATAGCAATAAAAGATTTGCATTAACCATATTCGGCCGATACGAAAGAAGGTGTTCAGGCTAAAAATAGTCCCAACCGGAAAGCCGATTGGACTTAGCTCTAATATACAAGTGAATCAAAAACAAGGGAACAACGCCCGAAAGGCAGCATTTCTTTTCAAAAGATCAAAAAGTACCTGTTAACAAGCACATCAACTAGATTCATGAATTCATTCCGCATGAACGAAAAAAGACGCAACCGGTTCCAATTTTTCTAAAGCCAACTAGAAACCAACCTGAACCAGTTAATGAAACGAATCCTCATCTGGACTAGTTTCGAAAATCTCCCCTCGGATATTGCATGGAATAACAATCGAATAAAATGAAAATTTCCTGCGAAGATTAACGATCTCTGAGGATACAAGGATCAGCACTCAATAACTTCGACGTAAACCGGCCATCCAGTGCAATCATTGATGTTTATTTCGATGAATTCATTCATATGAGATGATATTCACATAGATGCAATAGAGATGGGAGGATTTTCGACGTTAAGCCGGATAGTTGGTTCATTCTAAAAAAAAGGCGAAGCAGGGAAAAGCCCACTTTAACGCCGCAGACATTGATTCGAGTTCCTCCCGCAACGTCGCAAAATTCGCCTATTTTTATCAACTATGAACAGCTAGGTCATTGTGCGATCATTGGTACAACGCAATACATCGCTCCAATATATTTCGTCACTCATTCTGGAAATTCGCCCACCAAAACCGATAGAGATGAGGCCTCGCCGGAAAAAAAAAAAACAAGCGGCAACGACAAATCGATATTGCACGTCGACGGATACCCGTAATCAAGAAGAGACGATGCACTTCGCTAAACGGAACCGCTCGAATGCCACTGCATGACGCATATCAGCTTTATCGAACCAAATTCGACACAGCCTCAATAAAAAAAATCCACATTTCACCTCCACGTTTTCGCTTTAAGACCAAACGTTCCATATGTGAAAACACCAACCCTCATTCGACGTATGTCCCTTCACTTCAGCAATTGCTAGAGAGAGACATCTTCCATCGAAACATTCCAAATTTACGTTTCTTCAGAGCGGCTTTCGACGACACCGTACTTGGGATTACTATGAAATTGAATTGCCTTAGTTAGGCAGCTAACCGTTTTGTCACTACTTCTTTATAATATTAACGACTTCCATCGTCATACGATTTGAGATGAACGCGTCTCGTGGAGCTCTTCGTTAATTGACATTTTTCAACTCGTCGACGGCCGAAACGATGTTTGCGAAAAATTTTGACCTTAATATCTATTGAAAAAGACAATTTTAGACTCAAAAAAAACTATTGGTGCCGATCGAAGCATAGAAAACGAAATTGCCCGACTCCCACTGATCTCAACGAAATTCCCAAACACGCTATTTGTGAATCACCATACCTGAAAACCCTCACTGAAGCGGAAGACTGCTAGAAGACAATCAAGCGAATCGAAAGGAGAAATCATCGAGTCTTTTAATCGAGAGAAGGAAGGAGGAGTACAAGCGCGCCTCTAAACATTCGGAGATCATCGAGAAACACCAACTGAACTTGATTATGCTGCCTTAGTTCACAATTCGAGATCCTAAACATCTAGCGTAACTTTTAAGTTAACCGCTACAATGGGCCACGTTTTCTTTTGATCCTATCTTTGCCACACCAACACGTATCCCAAAACTTAGTCTTGATTTGATTTCAAAGCCGACCGTACAAACATCAACGCAACGCTTAAGTTAAATAGGTTTGTGCGACGTTTCTGAACGTCTAGTTGGAACATCATATTTCAGAGATTCAGCGTGATTCCTTCGCTCGCCAAGACTGAAAGAAAAAACATAAGAGCTTTGATAAAGCAACAGCGCCTCCGTCACAACCAAATAGCCAAGCCACCAGAACTTTCTTCAGACCGCGTAAAATTTATTCGTGAGATTCAGTCGCCGAATAACCATTTATATATACGTGGCATACATATTCGACAGAACAGAGCAAGTAAATATTCGCGCCCACTTCAAACCAGACCAAAACTTAAACCAACCCAATGCGATCCAAACGGTTGCGCTCCCTACTCTCGTCCACCTTTCCCAATCAAAAAGTCACTGTGGCATCCAACAACCATATGAATATCTTCTCGAGCAGTACACCTGCTGGCAACACTACGTTCATCCAGCACTGGAACACATGCTTGCACTCAACCAGATAGGGCGCTCCGAACGACTCCTCCCCTTCCCTCTCCCTCCCTCGCACTAACCAAATACGTTCGCGAGTAGTGGAAAGCGACATGTAGACTTCCAGGAAGCTACCACCAATGCAAAAGAAGCAAACAACACAAAAAAGTGACGAAAACGATTTACGCCTACAGACGGTTGTTAGGTGGCATTAACGAAGGGTGTGCTCACACAACAACAATAGAGAAACAACGAAATCAACATCTGAACACGTATCCCTCAAAACAGCGGTACGCCTAAAGCAATCCTGGCAATAACCCAGCACGAGTCTCAATCATTTAGCACAGAACTTGAAACTGGTGAATCGAAGAAACGTATACAGAACACTTAAAAAATGAAAATGGCCTTGAAATAGGCGTAAAGCATTCAAGAGTAGGCAAACAAGACTCCTCCCTGGAAGAAAGGGCAAGTAGCGCTTACCCGTAGCACAAGGAAAGTCACCCCATTTCCACACTCTTCACTTGAAAGTCTCTTACAAACCAGGGGTAACTTTAAAAAGATATAGCGGTAACTTAGCTGACCGAAAGTTTCAATCGAACATTTAACTTGCAGCGCATATCGGAGAACGAACATCACTTTCGGCCGAGACTTCGACGGCAACTCCCAACAGATAGAAGGGAAATCGGCGATGACATACGAAGAATTCGACAAACATAACATATTAGGAAATTAATTTGCTGTCTTCACTTACGACCCTTGAGAAAAACTTTCGAATATTGAATCAACACACTCGCTTCTACCACCCGTTTCTACTCCCTCCAACATCAAAAGCTGCGAGTTCTGTGTATATATTGGCTCCGTGACTAGTTCGAGGCCCACGGCAGTCACTAGCGCCCACAAAAACGATTGTTGTCAAAGGTGGTGACTGTTCGGTGATTCAATAAACGCAAAAAGAAACAACTGCGTGAATGGTATTGAAGTAGAGCGATAGGAAATTTTAAGCACATTGTCGAGGCTCCATATAGATACTTCCCAACAATACTGCAGGACAAGAGCGAAACCTAAAAGTCTCTAAAAACCTCCCGAATATTTTCCCGAACATTTAGTCCCCATTAATCCCAGCTCGTTATGCTACTGTTTGTTTTATATACAAAAATGATGGAAAGGACAAAATACAGCAGACGAGAGAGAGAGCATAATTGGGCAGGACAATGGAGATGGGAGATGGAAGAGTGGGGGACGGTTGAGGAGATGGAGAGAAGAGAATAACATGACGCCTAATTAGCACGATGACTCTTCTCTCGTTTTTCATAATCAGCCGATACATCATCATCACAAAGAAACATGCACCCTCGACAAATCCAACATTTTCCTCGATACAAAGATCACATGAAGACAAAATCCGTTTGCATAGTCATCTAAGAACAAAAACTGTTAAATACTACCACATCCGAAATGAGGTACCTTCTCATTGTTTCTTCTTGCAACGAACACGTTTAGAATTGAGACAAAACGATGATATCCATTAATAGCACAGTATTGCACTTCAATGATGAGAATATACCTAACCTGAAGTGACTATCAGAAAAAAACCTCTAACAACTCCTCCACTTAACCTCACGTAGGACATCAAAAATTGCCCAAGAAAAGCAATCTTCAGCAACTACCCGAACTAATAAAATGCGTTTCTTCCTTCAAACATAAACGGTTACTAGATATGAGTGACCGAAATCTACACGAGCTGCAGCTGATCTCTAACGCGGTATCGACACCAGGCGTAAACCCATACTGCCACATTTAATGACCATTCATAGTCGAAGTCGCCCTCCCCTCTTCTACGTTTCTCAAAATGCATAACGCCAATGCCTTAGGTAAACAACCATTTGATACATATCGATCAGTCTGCGTTAAATGCGATCTCAGTCGTGGCTGGAATTAATCGAAGGCCCCTACACTCGTGCTACCAAGAGAAAACTTAACTACAGAGAAACCACCCGACCTTGACCTTCAAGTTCCCGTTCCATAAGAGCTTAGAGGCACATCTTACTGCCAACCTCGACTGTTCTGCCGACCAGATATCCTCAACTTCCAACTTCCAAATTTGTCCTATTCGACAGAACTGCTCAGATTCTGCGTTTTTTTCCACTTCATTCTGAAATTTTCGATACAACAATCGAATTTTACAACTTGGGACAGGACAAACGAGAAATTGAAGGCGTTTGCTTCATCTACTTGAACGATAAAGGCTGTCACCCACATATGACAACATATTACTGGATGGGTGAAAACTGTTGAGTGCTTCAAAACGAAGAGATAAAACTGTCGCATGAACATGGGAAGAGTAAACTAGCTGATAGGTATCTATCATTAAACGTAAATTATAATAGAGATATGCATGGAAGAAGCAACTGCAAGAGAAGATGATGGAACAAATAAAGCAAAAGCAATTGCAACGAGGAGAACTGATGAGACTTTCGAAGAGATGACTGTCGAATTGCTTGCAGAATACATCGAGCAACGAGAAATGTTGCAAAACGTTGAGAAACAGGAGATAACTGCAACGATTCTGCAACACTGCATCGACAGAGAACTGCTGCAAGGCGGTAAAGCTATCAATGCAATGCAATCCTCATACAATAAAATGCAGTTGAACGATGTGCGTTATAGAAAAGAGGCATATGGCGATATAAGTGCAAAAGGCGGAAAGCTAGCAGAGGTAGATAAGACCACAACGTTTAAAGGAAACGAGAAGAGAAGGGATCACGATTGAGGTCCGTCGAAGAGCCCCTCGATGAAGCGTACTCGCATGACGCACGTACGTCGGCCACCGATGGTGCGCTCGCCGTTGCCGACGTTATGGTCGAACTGCGTCGTTCCGGAGGTGCCGGTTTGCAGCTACCTAAATAGGCTAAACTAAACAAAAGAAACACAGCAAATTAAATCACTTCGATGAGACTCTTTCAGCGACACCACACGAGGGAGCAGATTCCAGCCGAGTGAGGTTGCTCACTCCTGTTTCTTCCACTAAAAAACATGAAGCATGCGGCAACTCCGCCTCAATCCAAAGTAAACATACCAGCCGACCAGCAAGTTCCACCTCAGTGAAGTGCTCTTATATGCTAGATCGATGAAGCCTCAGAACAGCAACGTTGCTGCATACACATAACTGAGACATGATGACATCTGACGATATGCAAATGCTTTCTTTCGAGGTCAAAAGTCATCCTTTAAGTGATTGCTGATTCACCTGTCTCATAGAGAACAACAATGTGACCACATATAACTCCAATAATCCTTCAACTCCACGGAACCCTGAAAGGAGCAAACAGGAGAGGGAAGATCTCGTAAACTTCGCGTTTTTTTCACGCTCTCCACCAACAACTCATTGGGCTTAAAGACGAAAGCGAAATTTGTTAAAAAAGGAGTTTAAGGCGTAAAAATAAGACTAGTGAAAAATAATGCGACCAGCTGAAATCAAAAATCCTCTCTAGAGTGACCAGATGAGGAACACGGAAGAAAAAAAAAGAGTAGAGGGCCCTACTCGTATTTAAACGAAAGCAACTGAAAAATCACTAATCCCCTGGATCTTTTTTTCGAAAAATGTCCGATCGACATCTTGTATCTGTGGATGAAACTAGGAAACTAAGAAGGATAAGCAGCGCAATAAATTGCTAAAGTGATCTTTGAAGTGCTCAAAAATATATCGTTTATTCCCTCTCGTCCAAAGCCTTTGCTGAAAAGAACAGTAAACAGTGGGGGAAATTCTTTACGCGAGATCACAACTGCCGAGTGTTATGCACCATTGCGGTTCACTAGGCTCATCGCACATTACACACAGGCGAACGCTGCGCTTCTTATCGACGGCGATTGTTGATTAATTTCATCCGGTATAAATCTGATAGCTCACAACAGCGGATCGGCCGTTCATTATTCACCAGCCGGAAATGCACAACCGAGAGATTCAATTTCAACGACCTATGAGCCATTTTTTAGCATAAAAAACGGAAATAGGATCACATCTCATTTTTCAGTCAATAGATATTGACTGTTTTCCGATGAATACGTAAGAAAGCGAATCAAAACTAGCACTATCAGTTGCATGCAACTTTGTAAAAGAAAAAATGCGATATTCGTGAGAACTTTCACAAATCACCTAAAGCAACACCAACTCCGCCAAGGAACTATTTGATAAGAAAGAGTGAACGGAAAAAAGAAAATCACCTGAACGTAATCGGACCACCTGATGTGCAAGAGGGGTTGCCTGTGCCGACTTACAATACGAATCCAACTCCGAACCGAGCTTATCTATTTGCTGAATCGTTTCCGCTATCAGCGAATTTGCTTGATATTCCGCTGCAATCAATTAAATCCCTATTACGGCAAAAACACGAGCATCGTAACAATATTGTTATTTTAAGTATCTCTTTTGATCAGTGCTTTCATTCCCTCACTAATTCTGATTCAATCCTTGTAGCACCCAGTATAATGCATCCCCCCCCCCCTTTCCTTCTCATCTCATAACTCAAAGCATTTAGAGCAGAAAATTCTTTTCTTAGACACTGCAAACCTTGAATGCAGTTTTTGCTAAGATACCGTTGAAGTATTGACTTTAACTTTTTTTCTGAAGGCCGAAAGAGTAGAGTGATCACTTCGACTGCAGCTGATTAATTAATTCCACCCATCATATTCTATGAATCGCCCGTCAACTTCTCCGAAGGAAGTGAACACTACCTTCCTCTCTTTTTCCACAGCGGCTGTCCACCCCAACATTTTGCTCTTCTCTTCAGAGACTGTGTAGTTTTCGCACATCCCTTAGATCAATAAGCAATTCGTAAAGTGTACACGTTGGCTTTTAGAACATTTCGCATTACCTACGTACCAGAATTTATGCACCCAAACAAACAAAAAAACAAACAATGAAAGTCCCTAGAGCACTGTAGCACTCGCCCAAAAGGAAAAGATGTTCCAAAGTGTTCCAACTTGCCAACGAGTGTAGTTTTTCCCGATACATTAGAGACATGTCATACAGTAGCTGAGCTATATTTATAAACCTGGCCCAGGAAACTGCGCCGGATATTTTCCATTTAGCCTCCTCGTTATGTCGACAATAGACGAAAGTAAAATCCCGAAGATAGCTGAATCCTGCTCATCTCAAGAAGCGAAGTAATTTTTTTCAATGAGTGATACCGTAAATCTTTAACTTCCAAAATATGAGCTCGCTATTCATTCTCGACAACGAATTTATTTCTGTTATACTTCAATCCTTCTAACAAGACTATACTGCATCAAGTGTCATTTTGGTCATATAAGCAGTAACGAAAAAACGGATGACGCACTAACAAAGTGCAACACTAACAGCTATTGGAAGCCATAGAAGAGAAGTGCGTGCCTGAGGGTACCGATCGGCATTGCGGTGATCCAAAAATGGCACGCTCATCACATGCAAAACTCAGTGGTCGTGACGGGCGACGAGCAACTGCCTCGCGAGATACGTCCGATGACGACGCGTATGCGTTGCCGTTTCGCTGCGGTGTTGTTGTTACCTTAAGGGCATCCAATACGTGCATGCCATATTACTACAGTAAACCCGTTATTCCAAAGACACACGCCAACCTTTTTGAACGATGTAAGCAAAAGGTAACAGAAGTGGATGTGTAGCCGACCTACCTACTCTCTTCTAGCATCGTTCTCACTGATATGCTGCTCTGTTAACATATGTTGTAAATTCTACGAGCAACAAGCAGTGAATTGGGACATTTTTTAATGCTGCATGAGGATGTCATTGAGTTGAGCTTTTTGCTATAAGCACTTTTGATGCAACCTATACTAGGGGAATACTTTGGCAATCCTGGTATAATGGATTATCAACAACGTTTTAATTTGTTGGTACCTCCTCTAAGGAAAACAAATAACCATTGAACGAATCGAACCAATTCACTGCAAAATCCATTTACCTATTCACTTCTTGTGCTAACTGCAACTAGCTATGTTGCATGACATGCCCACGCACTTCAGAATTAAACTTTCTTTGTTATGGAGCATTCTGCTTACGAGTGCACTATTCGATGCAATACAACTCATGAGAGAAAAAACATAAGATTATGGAGCTATAATCAAATAAATCTGTAATAGAGAAAGCTATCAACACACCTGCTCCGATTGCGTTTCGTTGAAATCAGGTAAGACTGAAGATACTGATGAAGAGCTTGAAACATTTCTTTTCGGAAGAGGCGGCTTCGTCAAAGGCAACTGCTGCGACGGAGAGGGCGGTGAGAAAGTGTGAGCATTAAGCTTGCCACGTCGCGGTTGCTCCACCACTGATATAGTATGCGCGCGCATTGATGAAACCGCACTTGTCTGACCACCTGCAAATTTGAAGCAGTTGAATGTTGTGCGAACTATCTCAAACTCATTGACAGGATTCATCTCCCTCTCTTCCTCCTAAGCTTCCAGGTATCGACTTTCACCTTCGCTCAATCACTGTGAGCACACAGCACGAGGAAGCTTTTTCTTATATAAACGAATTTACGAACATTTGACGCGCAATCTTCGCATGGATACAAACAACTGCCTCCCCACTGATGCAGCAGTAAGATAGGCGCAGCACTCTATGCACCAACTCACAGGCTATATTTCAAAGGGTGTTCGCAGCCTACAAGCTGATCTAAGTTAAGACAAAAAACTGTCGCTGCAATCTGCCGTCACGTTGCTGACGCCGGTCCTAGGCCTCTCTATTCATCACTAGAAATCCTCCCCGTCACCGCCTAATATTAGCCGGCATATAAAAGACTACATATAACGTGGCAATTTAATATGCAGTCTGAAAGATAAAAGAAAAGCTTAAAATCAATACCCGGTAAGGAGGTGGGCCAAGTGAACGTAGTTGGTGATGGCGAAGGTGCTCTCAGCGAAACATCGTCGTTGTTATAGACGTAAGATGTACGGTTCGCGTTCAAGGAGATGCAATTACGCCACGAATAGTCAGCACCTTGATGAATATCCGAAAGGATTGTCTCGATCATCGCACATGCATCAACCGATCGCACCGTCGAGTGGAGATGTTCGGCGACTTGCCGCACGTGTGCACTCTCTTCCAACACGCAGAGCTCGTTATTCTGCAAAGTATTTCCATGTGCTTTTAGCACAACTCAAGACACTAAGTCGACACCATAATATAAAGATCACACTTGATGAACCACTCGTTAGGAAACTCTGACAATTCCACTAAATCACTGCATATCTGTATCGCTAAAAATCGTTCGATCGCAGAATAAACTCAACACAGCGTTGGATAGCCGATCACATCAGAGTCGTTTCTAATATTTTCCCAAAATATTTTCTATTTTCCACAGTGACTACTGAAAATATTTCTTGTCAACATCCAGTTATCACTACCTATATCTACGACTCCCCAATCGACATGTCATCCAATCACACAACGATTCAATGGTGGTCTTTGCTCCTACTCTCAAGAGCATTATAAAACAAATCGATCAGCTAAAGGGAAAAGATATTTTTAATAAACATATATATCCGACGCAAATAGAACAAACAATGTGCCAAATAACTCTATGGAGGCTGAATATCTGAAAGGAGGCCAATGAAAGTAGCCATACTAAGCTTGACAATAAAATAACTCTCACAAGAACAGGAAGTAGTGCCGAGATGAAAAATGACAGCTGATTTCTTTGTTCGACGAGTAGTGCGTAGCATATTCGCCTCTGCTCGCTAACCGCAGATACGTCGATGCCACCTTTGTGCGAGCGTACCTTCAAATAATGGCCCCTCATTTACTATTCACATAAGCAGAAAAAGAAATCAACAAAATTATCCGGCCGTGGCGAACATCGGACGAGGCCAGACCGATGTCTCGAATAAAACTTTTCACCTCAGATAAGTCACCGCATCGTTGCTGCTTGTGAATATCTCTCGCTTCGGCACAACTACTCGCTGTCACTTGAGAAAACACCGCAAACTGCCGCTACTGACACCGACCCTAATTTTACAAATTCGCCGAACATTAGGTCTTCTATTTATATCACATTTCAGAATGACCTCTATTCAAGAACTGTTTCTGCTACAAAAAGTCTTCTATTTGATGACATTTGCCTCCTCAAATTGCGAAACGTCCTAGTGTCACGTAAGCCTTACTTTCAAGCACCATCATATAACATGCTCAAGTCTCAAGTTTGATTATCTATTCAAGGAAATGCGACAATCGGCTCTCTTATAGCAAGATCTTCGGTTCGACAGAGGATTAATCAAACGTCATTATCAGTGCCCTTCACGATGATGAATACAAAACTCGAAAATAGTGAATTGCAGCTTTCCTATTTCAGCACCGTCAATAAGACGATATTAAAAATCCTCTGAAAAAAAAATAACTGTTTATGGGCGCTTTCATAAGACCGCAAAGGGAGAAGTTAACTAAAAAACGGCGTCTAATGCAGATACGATCAAAGAGAAGCTGTATCGGAAAAGAAACCTTTCTGCAAAACTTGCTGGCATGCCTATCCATTTCGGAGATTCGCTGCTTCCACTGGCTGCCTTTGTTCTGAATGCTTAGTGCCAGCTCATCGGTGAGCGCATCTGCTAGGCTCCTAAGACGGTTCTCGATTGAGCGCTGTCGCATGCACACTCGCGTCAAACACGCGCCCATATCACGTGTTGCTCCTTCAATTACAGCTACCTCTTACTTTTTGTTATTTAGACGAACCTGTTTTATTTTGACAGCGGCGAAAATGTGAACACACTTGAAACTCTTCAACGATCATCGGTTTCTATGAAGTTGCACCCGCCGTATCTTACTTTAATCATTTCGTTGTTCAGTTTTTCGAAGGCGAATTTCCACCAATCCTTCAGAATTATGAATGATATAGACTCTCTCACACTGGGAATTTCCTTCAGCTATATATAAAACTGCATTTGCTCATAGTCGTTCAGTAGCAATTTCTGCAATGTCAATGTTCTCTGACAGTACGCAAGCAACGACCATCCCTCCGTGACGAAACACTCTGTCGCTGCTTCGGCTTTAGATGGCAGTTGCTTTGCGCAGTTCATCCGCTACTATTGCTTCGTTCTCCATACGCCTTGAATACAGCAAGGCTGACGTATCTCTTTTGCTAGCGCTTGACCTCTTTCAACTCCTGCGTGTTTTTGGAGAACCGCTCGCGGTTGACCCGTCGCTATAATTGACCCTCTTTTGCTCGGGTGAGTGTTCAGTTATGTTTCCAGTTCTTTTGAGAAGCTGTAGGTAACTTTTTAGCTCGAAAGACTTCTGGATGAACCGCTTTGACGTAAGGCCACATAATTTCGTGGATTTCGGTTAGACTTGTAACTGGACACCGATGATGGGTCAAAAATCGGCACTGTTAACACGGCGGAAAATGGCTACAATCATCGGTTAAGAAGCAAAGAAAATCGGATGAAATACTATGAAGCAAGCGTGAACTATTCGGCTCGCTAAGCTCTCTGTACAGCTGTCGCAGTGTTGTTACAATGGCACGTAACATCAAAACGTAACGAGAAATTCGACGAAAAACACAGTCATGCAAAGCACATAAAAATGATTTACCTTTAAGGTTATTGGCTGCATCTCCCACTGATTGTATCGCATCGACGAAAGCGCTCATGCAACTCAGAGTTGTCTTTAACTGTGAAGCCAACTTAAGTGCCTTCTGAGAGACGTTCTCCCATGCCGGATACATCACCTGCTTATCAATACATTCTTTTATATCCTCCGCACAAAACCTTCAGAAATAACTCGGCCACCACAGACATCGCCAACAGTTTAGAAACAGAAGAGAAGAGTGGTTGCTACCTCTAGTAGCTAGGATTTATATTCATCGCCGATAACCTTCTCGCCATCAGTGTACTTGCAAAGCGAATAGGCGGATAATATGAGCTGACAAAGCGGGCGTACAAAGATGAAAGGCTACATCCAAATAAAAAAGACCGCAAGTAAATAAATCAACCTGTCTTATCCCAAAATGAGGGAAGGATACGAAGAACTCCACGCGTCACGAGAGGCCATTCACAATCTAATTCACCTCTACCATCAAATTTTATGAAGAAGGCAGTTACAACTACGTTAGACTGCTTAAGCGTCACCGAATAAATGCGGCTTCTTTATTTAGCAATCGCCCTCCCTTCTTCGTCGATTAAGACTAACCATGGGGAAGAAAAATTCTCCTCGCAAAGCATGACATGAATGCCACTCATATGAAATGAAAATAATGAGACCTTCATATCCTGCACAACGCTTTGATACATCGACGCGAGCGCATTGAATTCCGCGTCGCAATCCATCGTTAAGTTGATGAATGTCCAAAGGCGGCACCTTCTCAATTAATGAGCAGCTAAGCAAAACACTCCTCACGCTAAACTGTCTACCGTCTGCTGAAAAAAGAACAGCTTTATGCACCTACGTCGTTAGCATTAACGATACATGAGAAACGATCATTTCACTATGAGAAAACAATAGGTACATGAAAACCGTTGCCGCTTCGTTCAGCTTCAATCTTCGATCGTTACGTGTTCAGTTGGATGCCCTCTCACACTTCGCTGTAGCTCCTGCTCCATCTCACATCTTCCTATAAAAGAGCACCATTTCTTCCCTCTTCACCTAGCCTTGCCGCAACTCTAACGGGTAAACATTTGCCCTTCATGTCGTCTCCTATCACGCCTTCTATTACGCGTGGCTGGCAAATAAGGTTGTAATGATCCACGCTGATGGTGCAAAGATCCTCCTCACTATTCAGGACTTTTTCAGCGTCAAATAGCGAGGGCAGATACAGCATACCCCTTCATTTCACAAGCAAAGCAAGCGAATCGTTCATAAGAACAACGTGGGAAAGGTAGAATGGAAAAAGTGGAGACAATGAAACGAAACGCAAAGGTGCACTTCGTAGTGCATCTGGCATAAAACCTCCGACTTTTCCTTCTGGAGAGGAGGTACGATAGTCCACCTAAGGGGACAGTTCGAGATTATTTATTCTGAGGATGAAATTGTTTCGTTGTTCCAGGCTCACTGGATCAGCCTGAATGTTTCGTCGCCAGATAACTCCGAGGGGTTAAAATTTTGACACCCTCCTTCTTCCTCCTCCCCCCCCCCCCCCCCCCCCCCCAATCCCTCACAGTTTATTCTAAGAATGCCCGTCCAATTTAAAAGGCATCATTCAGAGGATACTGACGAAGTCACCTCACCCCACCATCGGCGATGCGGCAACTAAAGCTGCACAGCTACGTGAAGTGTTGCTGAGAACAGGTGAAGTCACTTGAGAACCGCCTCTATAACAGCGAAAAAGCTGGTTAAAACTAAGTTAAAGTGATATATTGACAATTTTGCTTTTGATGTCACTGAAAGCGCCCTGCATCTGAAAAATCAACAGTGAAACTCCTTCAACGATAAGAAACACTTCCATGATCAATGAACCCTTTCTGCTAACTGAAACTCGCGGTCGCTAATTTCGACAAAAAGCGATTCAGCACACTTATCTCGGAAGCTAACAACTATATTTTCGGCCGTAATCACTTCTTGGAGCATCAACCATTCAGTGGCGTTCAAATGGTTCTATCGAGTTTGTGCCCAGGCTCGACTAAAAGTTACCCAGGTACTGCTTGGTATGTCCGCTACCTTGTTTAGTTCACATATCTAGAAAAGTGTCCTCGAAAATGCACTCGACCTTTGAGTCGGTCCTGAATCGCTCACAGTAATTACATGGGAAAGGGCACAAATTTCCACTACAACAGAGATCGAGTACTACAAGACCACCCACGTAACAAAGTGAAATAACCACCCCCACCCGGCCCTCAACCGCCTGACCACCCTTGCTTTCCCTCCCGCAACCAAATATGCAAAGAATGCAGCAACAACAGCACACAACGCGAAAGCGCTCGCCGATTAGCTGCAGTTGGATTTAAGCCAAGAAAAGAATAAATCGTCCGGTTCGCACCATTCTAAAAGCCAAGAAGAGTTGAGGGAATTTTAAAGTGGGACAAAAAGAAGTCGGCAATCCCCGCCGCGGACATCATAAAAGCAGCAATTCAGGAATAGGAGAGGCGGGAGAGGTACTCGGTGGCACTTCCGTCAGATGAATTCATTTAGCGGCATAGAGAGCTACTACACTTAGAAGTGCTACATTAAAACAATGATATAGAAAAGTTGAGTCGAACAAGACGTTTATAAGTAGAGAAAATATGCAAAGTCGGTGAAGTTTTCGAGTGGGAATGAGTTAAGTCTCACTCTGACTACTCTAAAAGCACCCTTAATAATGGTGTACAATATGGTGTGCATTTAATTTTACAATAACGTTTCGTGAAAGAGTTCTAGAGGAGGAGGAAGCGCGGAGGCAATAGAATCAGCTGCACCTCCTCAATTTCTCGAGCTATCATAGGTTCTCATTTATGTCGTCTAAACTTTAAAGGTCGCTTTTATTGAACACCTGAAGTCTTTTCAACCGCGTTCTTTGGGGAGTGATTTTAGCCAAATTTCACGCCATAATCGTTGAAAATGAGACAAAGTATGTGCGATTTTCCAACAACAATTTTCAACGATCTAAATGCGAAAGTAATCTCGAAATATTTTAGTCAAAGAAAGAGTGAAAGAAATGGCAAACTTTCTCGAAAGAGAATCGCCATCTAGGCTTCAGAAACGTTAAGGAATCTAGTTGTGTACGATAAAACATCCTTTCCAACTAATCGAGTACTATGAGAACGACTCTATAATCAACTGTGAAAGCACTCCAGCAAATACTGTAGCATCAATTAATTCATCGAATATAGCGATTCATTATTCATCATATGTAGGAAAAAGTACAAATGTGAGGAAAAAAATTTTTTTTGCCCGCTTCTCACGGCAGCTGGAAGTGCATCTTTTGTCACAACCACTTAGTTTTCATCAGAAAGTTTCCTTGTTCCGATCATATTTGTATTGGGTGTGGCATCGAACAGTCAACTCGTGATCTAACACTGACGTGATCACATTTACTCGTCCACTCGATTCCCGTTTATTGTTTACTGCGTAATAGCACTCACTTGTACTTTCTGAGGTCTTTGGTTCTATTCGTATTTGGGGTCGCCCCAATAAGCTACTTCCATCACACTTGTCCGCTCAAATATCGGCATCCACAAACGGTCAGCGGCTCATGCCGTGCATCTACAATCGGTCGCTTGTAAGCGGGCACCCGTCAGTTGCAACAGTTGCACTAAAAACGCATATGAAATTTAAAGTTTGAAGTGAAATTGGCATCGAGAAGTAATTCATACGTTGCCAATTGTTCTACTAGGCCACTTTTGCTAATTCCTAAACTCTTTATTGTTTCCTGCTCGAAATCAATATTTTAGCCACAGCGGATTCCTCTAAGATGTGCTGTCGCTAAAGGTAAAATTCCTCTAAAAATGGCCAACGCGAAGTCCACAAAGCGGGAATCGTTTCCGCCATTAATTTTCCCCTCCGTTGCTTAGATCCTCATCACTTCTAACTCAAACTATATATATATCAAACATTATTTTTATTGGAATATATGTATAAATTGCGATTCATAACTTGGTAGCTGCACTGCATCTACAGCATTTATACGACCTACAGCTGCTCTTGCATTGTGTTCACGTCTGACATTTGAAGCATGTGACAAGCAACGGCGTTCGCCGTGATTTCTGGCGCGTGTCATCCATCGAAGCAGTGACAAGTGCGCTTCCAGCATACGCACTTTTGCAACGTCCTCTTTTTTGTCATCCCGACGGCGTATCACACATTTTCGGATTTTGGATCTTAAGTAATAAAAAAGAAATTCTGCTGATCTCACCAGTTGACCGATCAAACGTTCATCATTTTGTTATTTATTACCTCCACCCTCCTTCATTCAACACCCGAAGAATTTCTTCTGATAGATTCACTATTTCGGATCCTTTGTAAGGGCACCAGGTTCATTTTCTATTTCGCAGTGGTGTTTACTTCCCCAAAAAACATTTTTCACTCCATAAATAAGTGTCTGTTCGTGGGGTAAAATTACATAGATACACGTCGAGAGTAACACAGACAGCTGAGCGAATTCACCTGAAATAAAAACGCAGAGGTCATCGGTTTAAAAAGTGCGATGTTACGACCGGGCTCAGTAATGCTTGCGTCTCGTCGCTTCCTAAAACCATCCCAAGTACTAAAATTTAATGTATGAAAGAAGAACTATCGAGTAATCGTCATTATTGAGACAATAGGCGTATAGGCGAGGGTAATATTTGTCTCTCCGATATGACGTCGCAACACCACAGCACAGAGTGAAACAAATCGGTTGTGTTGACGCGATACTCGCTTAGTGCTGCACTTGAAACGTGCAATACTGTAATCAGCAAACCAATTTCAGCAAACAGTTGACCGCACATTTGTGCGAAGCTGAATCACTCATCGTTTACTTCATACTCACTCGTTCCTCTCCTGTGCTTTTCCTGATCGTTTTTCCGTCCCTTCATTCATTTCACAAATTAGAGGTCGCCGTTTCCATCTTGCAGTGTCTAAAAAAATAAGCCATGAATGCGACCTCTTTTATACATATATGTTAAAAATACGAGCACTCATCGATCAATTCAACTTCATATGTTCTCTTAGGTGTCATTCAGATGAGAATTTTCCCACAAGAAGGAATTTCTAATAAATTAATTGGACATGTCGCGTTCACACCATTGTAGAAGTAATCACAGTTTGGTCATAATAGAATGCTACTTGCTATTATCTCGGAAAGTATTCAATTCTTGTGGAAATGCCTTGATGTTTCACTAACAAAAATGCAATAATTTCGCACAAGAATTCAGTGCAGCGATGATTCTTTCCAGTGTGAGGCGTTGCTTTCAGTGTCAACTCTCGTTCCATAGAACTTTTGGAAACACTGCTAAATAGCTATGAGGGAGTAAGTTTGCACCATGTAAACATTCGTCACCATTAAATAAAACATGGGTATTTATACTGCATTGCTTTCAATGATCTTACTTTCTCATGTAGGGTAACTGCGAAATTGTGTTCAGTTTGTGGCTGGCAGCCAAGCTCAGCACCAGATCGATAGGTGGATGACTGACTAGTTTTTGAGCGTCAATGTCTGCATTTCGCCTCGGCAGCTCACTCACCCCGTTGATTCGTTTCCTAGTAACGGGCTGTTTTATAATGAAAATGCTATCGAGATAATTGTTTGAAGTGTAATGCGATCATAGAGTTTTTCGTTGTAAGAATTTTCTGAATACCTTTTTTGTGGTGCATTCTTGTTAGTTGTCAGTGTCTCTAAGGAACTAAACGGTTGCAGTCGGCGTCAGAGTTGATCCCTGTGGTTGAATTTTGAAGGTCATCACTCCACAGAAAGGAAAATATCGCCAAGTGGTCACTTCTCTACTTTCTTAGCGTCACCTTTGCAATTCATTGTGTGCTTCCCTCTTATGCATACGTGGAACTGAATTGGTCAGTGCTTTCTGCGACAGTCAAATTTCACAAAGGCTACCGGTCACCATCAGCCGCTTGTAGAGAGTAATTATTCAAAGATCAGTGAATACTCTCGGAGGTTTTCGAAAACGTTGAACATAATCGACAGTCATATAAAAATACGGATTTTACTAGCAATTTCGTATTCCCTCGTTACTTCCATATTGTTGTAAAATGTTAGGAAAACACGTGCTGCATTCTTCTAATGAAGATTCCATAAATGCGGTCCTTTATTTAAGAATTCGTTCCTCAACGGCGCGTTTTTCTATTGCATTGCGAAGATCTCTCCCTGCGATCTTTTGTTTTTCTTCACAGGCCTCCCGCGTTCACTCCACTTCTACAGTTTCTTTCTATATGATTGGTTTCCAGTAGATATTTTTCTCACACTTTATCTTCATTCATTTTCCTCCTCAGTTCCAGTCGCTTTTTTCTCCTCACAATTCGCTCGTTCATTCTTAACGCACCGTCGAAGCTTTTAACGTTTTGTTATTGAAGTGCTTAGAGGTTTTCATTGACCTCTAAGTGCTTAGGGGTTTTCATTCCAATAGCTAACACTTTAGGGGAAAACGAACAGAAATATAATGGATCTATGCATTCTCTCATGGCTCTCTCACAATAATCGGTCTTCTATGAGATTCTCGACTACCTTAAGGTTTTTCAGGTATTCACCTAACAAAAAAGTCAGTTACCATTTGCACATATAACAGAACTGCGTGATGAAAAATGTTTTTTCAACGTGAATTGAGCATATCTCAATTAGCTTTATGCAATATCCCATGCATTGTGAAACGCTCCTCTTGCTGATTTTTCACTCATTTATCAACGAAGGAAGAAACGATGGATAAGAGGAAGGAGTGATGTTTTCTGCTTCGAATGACGCGAAATAACCGAACAGAATGATCTGACATTTTGCTCAATGCGTAATTCCTCGGATGACTTCTCGATAAATGAGCCGTACATCGACCGAACATCCAACAAACTAAGAGGGGCTAGGGAGTAACGAAAAAAGGCAAAGTGCTATATCGTGTAGCACGACTTATTATTAATAAACCTGAATCGCTAAACACACCAGTGCTATTTTATGCTTGCGTTTTCTCATTTTTTCGAACTCGCTCTCATGTTTTGTTTTTCACAAAGCAACTTTTCTCCTTCTTTCCCTTCTTCAAATTCTTTTTTTCAATTCCTCTGCTTTCCTCTATCTTTCATCTCTGCTGTATTGTAGGGGAGTGTGTTGAAACGCAAATTTCTTCGCTCATTTAGCAACGATCATAAATATTTGTGTATCATTATTTCACCTAATCATTTCATAAACATTATTATGCTTTTTCTTCGAAATATAATCACAGCTTTTTAATATTGCAGTCATTATGACAGCACTTGATAATTATTGTGCCAGTATGCTGCCGCGACCCAGGGTTTCTGTTCTTTCGAAATCGTAGAAAGGGAAAATTTCCTAGTGAAAGAGCACCTTCAATGTCTAATATTTTATTCCTCTCCGTTTAAAATGACATCTTGCATTTATTAGAAAATTTCTGCGAGAGCTAAAATCTCATTGGAGAAAGTATTTTCTTTTCTTCATAATCCTCAAAAAATGAATCTGTTTTGAATAAATCGCAACGAGAGAGTCGTTATCCAATGTTTCGTAGCATTTGGAGAGGAGAACAAAGCTTTTATCGGCACTCCTCTCAGTCACCAACCATCAATAAATGCCATTCCTTTTTTTGTTCTGACGTAGCAGAATCATCTTTCAAATAACAGAAACACTAAAAGGTTGACCATCCATCAACAAACATCACACTCAGTGTCATTACATAACTAGAGGCATCTTCCATGCTGAGAGATGTTGCTTTGTTCTCAGTTGCAAATAAAATCGTTTTCGCCCAGCCAGTGCATCATTGCCTTATTTATGCTGAATAGGCAGGCACATCGTCGAATTAATATCGGCTATAAATTAATAAAATTCATCAATTTCACTTAATTCATTTCATTCGTACGCAAAAGGAGTGAGTAAAATTAAGAACGCTTTTTGGCAAAGAAATTGCAATTGTATCAGTTTCTTTTCCACATTTCCCCTCAATAAAATGCGTCATTTATAACTTGATAGAATAGATTTCGTTGAATGAATTCGCTAATATCGAGAAAGTTATTGTTCTCAGTTGTATTCATCGTGAAAGCGGTCACTTAAAAATACTGTTCATAGAATCCGTACACGTTTCGATAAATGTCTAGTCACTTTTCACTGTCGCTCGCTTACGATAAAGTTTCTTCATTGACCGCTACTCTCACCATTTTCGGCATTCAGTTACTTGCGAATATCGACGAAGGTAATAGAAATTCATTTGAAGTGAATTATTCCAATAGATCCGTAATAACCGCTGTGTAGTATTGCTGAAATGATAATTTGTACTATACGCTGAGCAGTGCCCTTCATAAACGATGTTCATTAACGCGATGTGTTATTGAGAATATTTTATAGGGGAAACAGACGACGTTGCAATAATAAAGATCGTTTCCCACTCAAATTTCAAAGATCGATATTAAACGAAACCGGTTGGCGGAAGTGGTGCGTATCGCGGATCCAGTTTTGCTATGATTTGGCATCATTTTTTTTACCGGAAATATGAACGAATTCGAAGGATATAACACGAATATTGCGGTGAAAACTCGCTCATTTATATCGAATAAGTTAGTAGCATATCGCCAATTCATATGAGACGATCAGGAATGAAAATTCTCATGTCTTTGAACTTAAAAGAAAGAAATTCATCGGTCATTGAAGCTACGATGGGCCGCTTATGCGGTCATGGAAGTTGTTGTTTTCGAAAACTCTAAACGACGACGTGACGTAAGATGCTGAAAAAATAGAACGAAAACGTGATGTGCTGTTTACCTGTAAACGGTGGGAGTTTTTGGAGAATCTTTCGCACGTGTGTGCCCACATCACTGATAACGGAACTCTAAAATAATGGGGAATTATTGCGATAAAATCTCAACGATCTCTTTAGTTCTTTTTGTTTGTTTGTTGAAATTCTATCCTTCGAAAGTTCCATTGAAATCCGTTCTTAAAGCCAAAACTGTCACTTTAAAAGATTGCATTTTCCACCTTTTTATCATCAATTTTATCAATAAATGTGACGTTGAGTATTATTGTTCGCTGTGTGAACGAAAAACATGAAAGTGGAAAAGCAACAAAAACGCTTCTGCAAATATTCAAAGCGATTTGTGTTTAGACTATCGGTGAGAGACTTAGCGAAGAGCCTATTTTATAATTGGTTACATTTTGTGGTACTTAGTGATTTTTCGCAGAATTGAATGATGGCTGAGCGAAAATGCTGCCATATATAAGAGACAATTTGACAAATGTCGTTGCGGATACTTCAATTGATTTGTTAACGAATCGATAAGCGATGATAGACTTCATTGTCGACATATGTTCTTTTCTAATCTTATAGTCGATTTCAATGGAAAGTTCGCATCGGTTATATGATATTCGTAATAATAAAAATAAAAATTGAAACTTTTAAGTGCTGAAAGTCGAAATTTTCCAAACATTTTTTTCAAATTTATAAAGGCACTAAGGTGTTTTCATTTTTCTCTTTCTTCTGATGGGATTCTCATTTCTGAGTGATTTTTTTGTTATTGAATCCAATTTTTATGAACGTTTTTTAACTTTCTATTTCCTCTCGATTCTAGTTCCGATTCACTTTTTAGTTTCGATTCATAAAGCAAGAAGGACTCGAGTCAACGCAGCATTCATCGAGTATATTCGGAATTCAACCTTTTCCGGGAGTCTCCTCGAGCGTATTAATCTCCACCTATGATCGATTTGAGTGCATTTGTGTGCGTCGTGCACCATTATTGCACACAACTATAGAGTCATAGGTACCACGAAACGCTGTCTGCAAGTCTTCACATTTCGTGCTCTCTTTGATCTCTCATTGATCGCCTCTTTGCATCGTTGAATTTATTAATGGCGTTTGCTATTGCTCTTTCACTTGCAACTGTTGTTGTTTTGTTATTGCGATTGTTTCTGTTCGTTCGTTGTGAGTGTCGCTTAAAGGGTGCTGCGAAGGCAAATAGGACCGACCTATCATGAGCGTTCTCATCGAGCATTAAAAGACACTTATGCCAACAATATCTACATTTGCCATTCACGGATATGAGTTCGATTTCTCATTGATGTTTGAACAGGAGAGGTTTTTTTTTTAAATATGGAGGGTACATGTGAGAATCGGGTGTTTTAGATTGGTGGAAATGGGAAATATAGCTATGAAGTGTTTCATGCGGATCACGTTTAATGTAATCGAGACGAGTCGTTATACGCAGCTTCCGTTGTCTCAAAGTATTTTCAATTTTCCACTAGTGGCGCTCAGATATCGGTCGTTGTAAGCATATTTAGCAGCAGAGCAACAGATTGAGTCCTATATATGTGAATTCGGCAAATTGCCAAAGTTGACGCAGCTGACCACTTGATCGTAATCGATTAGAGATCAGCAGCACTTGCCAGCGACCGATGACATGGTGGAGTACGTGCGATTGGAAATATTACAGTTATGGGTCGCGATTTTGGATGATGCAATGAGATTTTTTTTATTTCTAATCATTTTAAGTACTCAGTCGTAGCGATGAATCACTTTACTGTTATTTGATAGTTTTCAATGATATTTCATCTGTTGCTTGGTATTCCTCAGCGGCTCACGTATATGTTTAGATTGAAGCAACGCCGTTAGTCCGCTATATAGCATAGATTGAAGTCTTCGGCTAAGTTTCACCGTTGATCGATCACTCTTAAAGGTTTCTGCACTGAGTAAAGTGCGCTGAAAAGATCCTCGTAGGTTTAACGCAGCTCGGCAATTGCTCTAAGTAGTGTTATGGCAGTTTCATGTAAGTAGGCTATGAGATGAACTGCCCTAATGAGTGCACCATATGTCTGTTTTCTTTTCTCTTTTGTTTCATTTCTTTACTTGCTTTCTTTCAAAACAGCTCTTACAAATACTCTTGTAGTGGGCTCAGTTCATTGGGCGGCTGAAGCAATTATTACCTCGTCGGCATCGCAATGTAATTCTCATTAAACCCTTAGATCTAGTCATTTTCCATGTTTTTTTTCGCTGCGATCTTTGATCGTTAAGATTTCGCGATGTGATTTTATTTACCAAGAAAGAGTTGTTTCCCGTCAATTGTAATTGCTATTAACGCCTTGAATTCTACTTGTTTTTTTGCCCGCTTTCCTCACTCCTTTCTGATCAGAAACTGTAGTGGATCGCGCTTGTGATTGTGACGTCTTGGCATGTTCAACATTCCGAACGGACTGAGCTGTTCCTTTTAAGAGCGATAATATATGCTGAAGGCGTCACGACATGAGACCCTCTTCATCTATGCAGTCCATTTCGGCACTTGTTCGCTTTGAATTTGAAGAGTTGTGAGCGATGACGAGGATTTTCTCAGTGGGGAGAACTCTTTAGGAGTCGTATTCGATGAGAGTCTCTCAGATGTCAAATTCGATGGTTAACTTTCTAGAAGTTATATTTGTGGGAATGACTTCCCAGTGGCATCGAATTTAATTCTAATGTAAGAATCATGTTGTTGTTGCACCCTCTTGTACAGCAGCTAAGAATCGGTATCGTCGAACTAAGTGAGGTTAAAAAATTCCGGCTATAGATAGTTAGATATATTTGCCTACCGCGTAGTTTCAGCTTGACGACCGCTGAAGCTATTTGATACACATATTGGAAGTAGTATATCCGTCGTTTTCCACGTGTTTATAGTTGCAGTTAAATATTAACGTAATCGATATGGTTTCGGCAAGTTCATTGATGTTTCCTCGCAGTTCACGAAATTCGTTGCTCGGAGGACGAAATAGAGAAAGCGCAGCATTTTTTCCTAATCGATTGGAGTGCAGTTATTCGCGGAATTCAACTCGAAAAGGATAAAGCGTTGCGTTGTACTAGCTGGCATTGATGTTTTCCCACTAATTCTTCGCAGGAAATATATCCTCACAAAGGGGGTTGAGGGGGACGACGAGCAACCACTGCGTGAGGCAAAGAGAACCATTTTTTCTTTCATTTTAGAGCTCACAAACCACTTTTTGTTAGTTGGAAGGCGGAAAGTCATTGGCTCGTAAACTGCGGTGAACAACATTACAGCGTGCCATGATGCAGAGATAAGCCCATGAAAGAAAAAAAAAACTACGGCGAAAGAGAGGTGATAACGTCTCTGTGTTTACCAAGCGTACTTTTGCGTCTGAAATTCCTCATTAAACTATCGGTTGCGAGCGCCCCACGGCATAAATTGAGCCCACTTTCGAAGAGAGCCGATGTTTAGTCTTAAGTGCCCTTTTTCTCTCTCCATTTCCAACAAGAATTTAACACAAGGACGTCTATTTCCGTCGTTTTTTCGCCCTTAAATACCGATCGAAAACACTTTCGAGTAAAGTTTGGAAATTCGTTAAGTGTGGTGAAGTGTGAAGGAATCTGAAGAAGAGGGAAGCGTTGAGCTGTTCGCTGAGGTCGTAGAATGTATGAAGCGTTAATTTTATAGTTCATCGAACATCTCTTCTGGCCATAATCCTTGAAATAAGCTCACATTGTTTGAGTTCATTTATTTAGTTGCTGCTGATCGATTTCACTGCTTGAATTCGTTTAAAATGTGAATAAAATTGGTCGCTGATGAGACATATCGCGCTAGCAGAAGAGCTCTACTTATGAAGCTTTCTTTGTTTCAAAAATATAACTGTTTGTTTTTTATCGATGACTATCGATGAAAGGCTATCGATGTTAGGCTATCGATGAAATCAGTCTGCATTTTTTGTGTTTTCTATGCGATTTATGATCGCCGACATGCTTAACTGATGATTTCCTCGTCGTTTCATATATTGTAGTGTCGATATAAGCCGAAGCACTCTTATTCACGAAATTGGGCGGCGACGTTGTTTTCAGGGCTTAGCTAAAGAGTGATATCCGACTCGCATATCGTTCGCGTCGAGTTTGGCGGGATGTTTTTTGACGATTATAAGGATTGTTGTAACGAACACGAGAAGCCATTACTATTGACTATACGAGGCAGACTTTATGATGTCGCACTTTTCGCCCATAAACATCCGGGCGGAGCAAAGGTGAACTCCTCCTAATTGATTTTCTCTTTCTTCGCAATTTATTCGCCAATAAATCATCGCTTATTTACCCTTGTTTGTACTTTCTTTATTTCACACGTATCGCTGTCGTTTCAACAACAATTGTTTTAGCGTTGTTTCACTTCCGCATCGTCAAACATTCACAAACGTATATTTTTGCCCCTTTTTTTCATTGCTGCATTGGTTAATTGCTTTCATTAAAACTTCTAAGATGTGATCTCGATAAGTTCTCGAGGGATTTTTATTGCAGTGATTTTATTCTTCAACGCCACCTCTTTCTAAAATTTGCCAACTCATTCCGTCAGTTTTTGTGATTGGAAATTTAAGATTTATCAAAGACGCAATAGTGTTTTTCCTTCCAAAGTTCGCTGAGTTCGTTCACTAAGGAAGGAATATTTCATTTCGAGGTGATGAGGCGTTTAATTCATCACCTATATACAAAACATGATTACCTTCGTGGATGAAAGCGTTCAGGTGCTGCGAAGAGTTGCCGGGGAGGAAGCGGATCGATTTATGGAAGGGCGTGAGCGTATCATGGGTGTTAAACACGAGCACTCGGATGCAGCCTATCGGATGCTTGAGCGATATGCCGTCGATAAATGCTTTCAGGTTATTTCTTCCTTATCGTAATTCTATTGCAAAATGACTATAAACACCTGAATTGAATGTTTAAGTTGTTTCTTTACTATTTACGAATTTAAGTATTCGTTTTATTTTCATGAGAACATAGTAACTTTTTTGAGTTTTATTATTGTTTTTGTTTGTCTGTTTGTTTGTTTTTTTGCTGAAAATGTTGCGGTCAATATTTGCGAGAAGTCGTTCATTCAGCGCACAACACCTTCATTAATGCGTCACCGCGCATAACTCAATCATATCCTTTGCACATTCTTCGCCCCTCTCAATTTCACTCATTCTATAGTACTGCTGTTTAGCGATGCTGCAGTTGAGACAGTGCAGTCTTCTGTGGCAGTGTGATTAAAGTGCGCATTCAATGGCGCAGTTCTCCTCTAGATTTGATCATCTGAGTGCTGTAAAAAGCACTCATTGATCCCTTTATTTGGTCTTTAAAAGATACCTGCCGTGTTTATAATTTTTTTTTTTTGACGATTCATAGGCAACTGTGAATGTTAGAGACGTGTGAATCGTGGAAATTGCCATCTTCAGGAGAAAGTGCCTAAGCAGCGGAAGGTGGTTAGCTGAAAAATATCTTTTTTAGTGGCATGGAAAGCGGGAGTAGGTCCTTTGAGGTATTTAAATACTTCCCTTTGGTAGTGTTCATGTTTGATCATTCGTCTCTTTTTTTTTCTCGTGGTATATGGTGGACGCAATAAATTCGTGCTTGAAAGCAGTTCTTATTGTTGCAAAAATCCATCCGTAGCAGTTGAGATAATGACACAGAATAATGCGGATGGCTCGTTGAAATGCCGGATGTGACGAAACATCAAAGAATCCGTGCAATCTATTCTGAGCGTGAATCGTTTTAAGAACGAGGATAATCTACTCAAAGGTGACGCAATGTTGCTGAAGGTGGGTAATTTGGGAGATAAGTACTGGACATGGATTCATCAACCATACGAAGGCTCTTTGCGTTTATTCGAGTCAGATATGCTCGAGATGCTGACGCGAACCAGCTGGTGGGTTGTGCCAGTCGTATGGATGCCTCTTGTTATTTTCTTTACTGCACGTGGATTCAGACTTGTTTTTACTCATTATGGTTTGTTCTTTATTTGCTTATTTTTGATTCTTTTAGCATTTATTGTTATTTTCATGAGCAGTACTCGTGATGAACTAGAAAGGAGAAGTTTCCTCAAAGAAAATTTGTTGTTAGGCATCGATGCACAGTATCTTTAGTTAATGGTGCTGCTTACCGTTTTTATTCCGACTTTTTCATAGATACAAACAAGCTTCTGGCAATTTGTTTCTGCAATGAAATTTTGCTTTACCGTATCAAGCCCATTAAAAATGGTATTCGGACACGTGTGCATTTATATGGATCGGATAGTGGGGACTTTTAGAGACAACTTAATATTAGCTGCATGTGTTGTTAAGGGTTTTTGATTGAGATGAAGCTAAGATTGGAAATTTCGTGGTTATTTCTTAACGGAGCGTTAACCAGGGTTATATCAGCGTCTATAAATTTTGAATTTGTTTTCCATGAGGGTCGATGTCAGAATTTCAGCAGCGTTTTCACAGATCATGTGACTGCGTCAATCTTTCTGAATGAGGAAGTTTAAACAGTTTCAGTTTGAAAAGCGTTGCTGCGTGAGTCGATTTATGAATGCAGTTTCAGGTTTCCTGCAAGGACTTTTCATATGGGCAATCTTTTTCACACTTGGTGTTCTCGCATGGACTCTGATGGAGTATATTCTACATAGATTTGCATTCCATTGGCAACCGAATCCAAAATCACCAAATCAAATCATGCTTCACTTCTTATTGCATGGGCTTCACCACAAGGTATATTTAATTTGTTTTTGCATGGCGTCCCATTTCAACTACTTATAGTAAGAAGATTCTTACGCAGTGTTTTTATAGTGCACTTTGTAAACGTCAAAAAAACTTGTCTCTCACCTCTCTTCGGTCACTTTCTTCTTAAAAGTGAACCGTGAGAAATCCGCTTTTTGTGAATATTTTATTGTTTGCTGAAGAAATTGTGTCGGAGTGAGGTCGCGTAATTTTGCTAATGATGCTTTAAAAACATAAAGTGAAATGTTTTAATTTGCTACCTCACTGCACTTGATCATCCCTGACAGTTATATTTTTTAATGCTAACTGGTTTTTGGCTATTTCGGACTTGTGCAATGCCATTGTTTATAGACTCCAATGGATGGGGAAAGATTGGTATTCCCACCTGTGCCGGCATTACCTATTGTGCTTTTCTTTTATTTCGTTTATGTAACAATACTGCCGTATGATATTTTCTGCTGCTTTGGGGCCGGTAAACTATTCGGCTATATAATCTACGATGTATCGCACTATTATCTCCATCATGGAAATCCCCGTCCGTCGACTAACTTCCATTTTCGCAAGGTATACCACCATAATCACCACTTCAAGGAGTTCGACCTTGGTAAATTTTTCACTCAGTATATTGATAGGGGATGGATATTATAGCATGGTGAGTAGTACACGAGCAGAATAGCTTCGATGTGATATCTCTTTCTCACGTATAAATATTTTATGAAAATAAAGATTATATAATAGAAGCTTCCTAGACAAAGAACTAGTATTTACGAAATATCTCTATTTAGTAGGAATTTTGATGTATAACGAAAAGAGCAAGAATTATGATGATTGGCTAACAATGTATTGGTTCATCGAGAAATGAAAAAAGATTTCCATGATCCTTATTATGCATCCGTATGACCACGTGAAGTGGGAAACAGATAATGTGAGAATGTAATGTTCGGGTGACGATAAGCGAAACAAATTGGCTGAATTCAGCCGCTTTTTCTGTTTTTTTTTTTTTTCATCTCTCTACTTTCTCTTGTAATCAAAGTTCAGTTGTGAACTGCAATTCATTGTTTCCTTAGAAAATGTCCTATTTTTAATTTTTGAAGATAAGATTTGTGTTTCAGCATTCGGCATATCGACCATATTATGGGATCACATTTTCGGTACGGTTGGTATGGGACCGCTGTAAGAAGTTTGTTTTCAATTACAATGTATTGTTTAAATTATAAAAACGTTAAGTGAACGTCCGTTCTCATATTCCAGAGTGTTTCCTCTTCGAATCCTCTCAGAATCGACTGGCATAGCCTATGATGTTATAAAGTTTAGTTGTTGTTGTTTTTGTAAACTACAGTGATGTTTCATTAAACATAACAGAGGTGGCATTTCAAGGTTCTTCATAGTTTTGGCCACTTAGTGCATGTACTTCCATACAAGCAAAGAAGCAGACAGGTATTGAGGAATGAGTTGAGGTAGAGAAGTGAAAAGAGGACAGTGGGCAACTCAAACAAAATTGTCCGAAACGTTTTATGATAGGAACCTTTGCAACAAAAACCAAGTTTTTTTCCCAACTTCCGCTGACGGCTGAAAAAATATTTAGTATAAGGTTGATTCCGAAGGGCGTATGGAAGCGAACTTTCTTTTATATGAAGTAATATTCATTTATTCGAATTTCTGCTACTATTAAAAACAGGAAATAGAATTGTTTAGTTCACGAGAATAGTAAAGAATAAAACATCGACCTCTGCGGCATCCGTTGTGAATTTGAAAAATGCGTTAAAACGTGAAAACTTACGAATACTATTATTTCATTCAAAGGATACGCTTTCTACAATTCAATTGAGACGATAAGACGACCAAAACAATAAAAAAGAAATGACGACATTGTTAACACCAAGGCCAAAGGCTGACTACAAGATCGCTAGTATTGGAGGAATATTAGGAAGAAACCACATGAAAAGATTAACCGCTGGACGTCACTCACTGTTCACAGCATTCCTGACGCCCGGAAATGTGGGCACAAATAATTGGAAAGAGACGTTTAATCGACAAATAATCTACGTAAGAAAGAAACGTTGCCGCTGCTGAAAAGGAAATACATGACATAGACACCAAGGCAGCAGTTATGGCCGGATTCCCCTCTTTTTTATTACAAATTAACAGCCATCCGAAATGGATAGGATGGCAATATTACCGTCGGAAATGCGCAACAGATCAAAAAGCAAACATGAGTCAGCGTAGACCTATCAGCAGTAAAAATTTTCGGCATCGGCTTTGAAATCGCTTCGGGAACATCGACCCACTCGGAAGCAACATATTCGCTCCTCTGCCCAGCTTGATGACAATTTGTACTTCGGTGAGAAAGAGAACGAACCGCGTTGACACAGAATCGTGTGAGCGTATGTACTGAACGTCCTAGCAGTAGCTTGTACCACTCAAAAATACGAGAACTCACGGTCTGAATCGTTGTATGCGACATTCCTCGCCACGTTTTGCAGCTGAACAAAAAACGGTTCTCTCTCGTGATCCCAAGCGCCATACTTTGTACTAATGACCACCATTGGTTAAATGGTGAATTCTTTTTAGTTACGTTCGTCGACTCTCGTTTGAAATCGCTTTCTCAGAGTTATCTAACTAGAATTGTTTATTTTAAGTGTGTACTGTTTTGCAGTTGTGTACCTTTTGACGAGTTGCTCATATGAGAGTGATTGTGTTTTTACCGATTGTTCGTGATGTTTTGCGCCGAAAATTTGTGATTCATATCAATCTGCATTTTTTAATGAACCATATCTTTACGTTCACTCTTTTTTTTCCCATCTAAGTGATGCCAGCCGATTAAAATTCATGTGGTCACCTACTCTGGTAGCCAGCATGGCTTCAGATAGCTAAGTGGCATCACCGATTGCTTGCATCAGCGGAACTGCTTTCTTCGCTGTCCTTCAGAATGTGATCCCACTGGTTGTCCGCTATTTGTAATGCTTTAATAAATTCATATGGTCTTGCTGTGTCTCGATCCACTCAGGTATGCAAATAAATCGTCTAATTTTGGCTCTTTCCGACATCTCTCCTTCACGCGCCATTCCGTTCCTCACCTTTGGGTGCATTTTTACCTTACTGCTATCCGCATCACAGTTGAGTGTAGCGTGATTTCGTGCCACTTTCACACCACCGCAACGATGACATCATCGCCTGCTATGCGACAATGATGCACAGAATTCAGCTCGAATTACACGATTTTTACTCAACCATAATACCCTATAATTAAAGGCGTTTCTTTAGCATTGCAGGTTTCGGATGATAAAACAAATCTCCATGAATAATCCTTTCCGAAATGCAGTCGATCAGTGGGGGCTGATATTGGGGTATGTCGTCACTCATTCGTCCTTGCAATGCATCCAGCTCTTTCAGCCGTTTTTCGATCTCCTTCTTTTCCATTTCCAAGCTCGTCAACTTCTCGTCGATCTTTAAAAAAAACGAGATGAAAATATTCTCTAAAGTGTTCCTTCGATTTCATGCCCTTTCTTCCTCCCTGTCTACGGTAAAGTAAAGGGGAATGAAGCCAATTTCGACAAGAAACCCGTCAGAACAAAGTGATCTAAACCTGAAGTTCTATAGAGGAAGAAGGTACGCCCAAATAAAATAATCTTATTCATAAAATAAAACAAAGGAATTCATGGATTTATTTGCAAGAAAGCCAGACATCTCTTCTCAAATATGCTCATCCTCTCGACTTTTCATACCACTGTGGACGGATAACACTAACAGAAAGTAGCCCATTAACTTCCCCCCAACCATACGCGCTTCTAGAGAGTGATAAATCTACAGCTTTCATGTCTACATTCAGAGCCTCACAGTTTATTTAAATATGCGGCATACAAAAGACTCCACATCCTCAAAATTCATATTTTAGGTAAGCTGACAAGGTGGTCTCCCGAAGATATGCCGCACGCCATCATCAGTAATAAACAACTTTCAGTGAGGAATTGAAATGGGTGAAAACCAGCGTCACTCCATCCATCGCATATGAATTATGCGTTCGCGAACACAACTAGACCATATCCTTATCTGTGAAAGTCTGTCAAATCCTCTTTGAATTACGTATATCCAAGTTCACATCTAAGAAATTATGATCTGGAACATATTCATGTATGTTCAACCGTTCATTCACTGAAAGCAAATAAACTCCTCCTCGTCGGTAGAATGAAGATGATAGGATCAAAGCTAGTATAAGAATGTTGCAGGAGGAAAGTTCACTTTCTTCTCCGGACTGCTCCAGCTTTCTTCCATTCAAGAAGTGTTAGCCCACATAGCATGACGTCTCACGAGGACAAGCGAAACAGCAATAGAGGGTGAATATTTTCTGATACACAGGGCATTTCCCTTCCAAAAAAATAAATATCTGGTGACACCGACTGCTCTCGTTATTACCCCATATTTGTTGACGTCGTACCAGAAACAACTTGCTCATACCAACCTCTTTTTCGTATTTGTCTCTATCGGCGATGAAGCGTTCATGCAGTTCGGTAAGTCGAGCTTCTTTCTCTTTCTCTACACGCAACTTCAGCTGTGCTTCTGCCCATGCCTTCCGCCTCTTCTCGGTCATCTGTTCTGGCAATTTGGGCACGTAATACGCTATTTTTAATTCGGAAAGAATCTGAAAAAGGATCACCATGAAGTCATCAACGAAGATTACAAATTCTCAAACGCTTTAAGTCTGTAATGTGAATGGAAAGGAAGATAACGTCAAACAGCACTTAAGTATATTTACAACTAAGAAAGAAAGGAAAATAAAGTGAAGGGGAAACCTTTTAAAACAAATGGAAACGTAACAGAAGATTCCATTAATACAAATTGGTGCGGACAATGATCTGTGATTTAAATAAATATATATATACGTTTGGAGTTCCGTTACTTTTTCAAAAAATGGCTCAGCGTTACAATAACAAGAGAGGCGATAACCACAATCTGATGAGCTAAATGCTGGCACAGCATAAAAACTGAATATGGGTATTTCCCACTTGAATTTAAGTTCTCTGGATCAATAAAGGCAGTAACTTCTATCATGGCCATCATGGCGTAGGTGGTCTTAGAGCGATAAAATAGTTGTATAAAGGTACACATGCCAGCAGCAACATACCTTCTCGAATGCATCCGAATCGGTTTCACGCAATTTCCGTAACAATTTTCGTCGAAAATTTATCACCAGGAATATCCGATGGGTCAGCCAAGTGGGCTTCTAAAACAACGCTTACTTGTCATATCTTTATAGTCAACTGATAGATGTGCCACATTCAAAAGGATTACTTCAGTAAGCCCTATAAAAATACTTGCACGAAGTTACACATAATGTTTCCAGTAGTATCCACTGCTGTTTCACACGTCTACATCAATTAATTTCGCTTTGTGGTCACATCTCTACGGTCGAACATAAGCCTTGTATAACTGAACCTTGTAGGAAGAAACTAATAGCAGAAATCACTCCAAACACATACTTCTGAATGAAACATTCCACTAAAAGTACCGTTAAAACTAGAACAGAAGACGACAATGCTTCGCTCAAGATCGAATAGCGAATGGATCAGGATGTTTTTTTTGTTTACTCGTACAAAGAAGTAAGTATTTGGATGATAGCTATAACTTCAAGTGAGCATTAATAACGTTGAAAAAAAAAGACATCAAAACTACAAAATTTCCACCAACTTTCGGTGTATTGTTAATTTCCTCCACAAGCAAGCTCCAATGTCGAATAAGCGACGTAAGCCACCCGACTGAAATATTTCAACTGAAGGCAAAGATCTCAACATTATAAAAGATATCAACCTCACATATACACACAACCGTTCACTCAGCCCATCAGCGTAGCATGAAATCATCAGTTCTGTTTGAATATTCGATGAGCAAAGTCATTGTCAATGCTATCACCAGATCACAGCACGCATTAAGAAGATAGTTCAACTCTCATCTTATATTTCCGTTCAGTTGTGTAATCTCCTTTCACTCGCTTCCTAGCATCTGCCCAATACTCGGATTTGATGTGACCTCAACACAAACACTGTATTATCAAATACAAGCGTGATACGATAATTAAAAAAACACACATACATAAAAGAATAGCAATATAAGGCATAAAAAGTTACTTCTCATTTCGAGAGAGTGTGAGTCGAGTTCATGCTTTTTCACTTGCCCCACTAGAGCATTCTTCCAAGCGTCCGTCAAATCCCTTCTCGTTCCATATTCGATACTAAAAGAAATGAACACAAGATTCAACTATCGAATTCTTTAGATGCAAAGTCATACACTGTTGCAATCATTTCGGTTACTATCATGCATGAATTTGCTAAAAAAAACAAAACGAGGAAGATACTTAAAAATAGAAAAACTTTACTACCCTAGACGAGGAGCACGCTTAACGCTTTATTTAAATATGCTTCCGGCACAGCGCCTCTTTCATCAGAACTGCTTCAAAAACACTGTCCACCCGTTTCTGAAGTATCCTCAACGAAAAATCAAGAAATAAGGCGTATGACATTGGTGTTGCACAGCGTAACTTACCTGAAGATACGCTTGACGGATTCCGGAGCAGCTGTAAGTGCATCAACGTGTGCATAGGCGATACGAGGTGCGCTTTTATCAATCGCCGGTAGCCACTGCTCCCGATCCCTACCGATCAGTCGATCCTCGCCTTTCATCATTACTTCACGCTCACTGCCAACCTTCTCCGCATAGAGCTTGCCCAACGCTTCCACATAATTATCATCTAGGTGGCTTAAATCAACCAAAAAGATGTTGCTTGGAAAGCTAAAGAAGTCAAAATTAGCGGCTGACACCGCTAAAGGACATTTCGGAATCTCCCTAGCAAGACAACTGTCGAAATGCAACTGCAAAATCAAGAATACAATTATAGCGCCATGATGGAGTACTCTATAAGCGAAAAAAATTGTCCTCAAAATGGCTTATAGAAAGAAAATGGTTAAAACACTTCCACTGGCTCCGGAGTAATTCAAAAGTTCCATACTCATAAAACTCGAACAAAATGACCCCATTCCTAGAGTAAATAAACAGCAATAGGTGGATAGTATGGAAAAGATGGTACTATAAGAATAGATTGTGTCGAGAAAATCAGTACATCAAGAGTGGTTAAGTGTGCTAATACCATTAATGGTACCTAATAGTTGTCAATAGTATAAAGTTAACTGCAACTACTAGATAGAGAGGCGATGAAAGACTATAGAGCGAAATATGTGAAAATCTGAAGAAAACAAAGAGAATTTCAAAAATAGATTTGAAATATATTAAAGAAATGGAAAAAAAAAATAAAGAAAAATTTGTCGGAACATAAAAACGCTCTCTAACTGCTCAAATTTCTCTGGAAATCACAATCTTACAGATATTAAGAATTACGGAAACAAGAGTCACTGAAAATGTTTGCAATCATTCATGAGTATTGCTTTCATTCAACATACAATAAATTCATGACAACTTCAATACAAAAACAAACAGTTCCTCGACCATCTTGCACCTTCTTCGACCTTCATCATCATCAAAAGATCAGACTTTCACGATTTGCGCCAACTAGTGCAGTATTATCATATCACACAGAAACTAGACTCCGAGTTGAAAAAAAAAAACACTCACAAAATACACCAAATTGAGAGATTAAAGATATTTGAGAAAGTATATTTAGTACTGTGTTCCTTTCCTCGAAAGCTAACTTCTGAACACATCGAAATCACATTTTATTTCGATCACGGGAGGAAATTTTGCCTGCAAAAGTCAAATCTTGATCCAAAAAATTTACCAAGCGGTAGTGCACTGGCCGCTTTCTCGAAATATTCCGGATCTTGTCGTGCCGGATCAGTAACTTTCTTATGGATGTTGAAGAACGGTCGTCGAGCTCGAGAAATAGCAGCACTTACATGTAGCGATCTTCGAAAGCAGCATAGCCTTCTCAACAAAACATTGCCGGATGAATGCATATAAGCAACTCTAAAGAGGAATTGTTAATGTTTGCGACGTGATCGAATATTCGAACAACAATAATACGGAAAAACGTTTTGGCTGAGAAAAATCTCTGAGAGTCGATTAGGCAGTACACTTATATCTTCACGAACGAGGCGGAAGGTGAAAGATGATTGGCACCAAAGCCGAGGTAAAGAGTTCCCATTTAATCTCGATGAGGATCAAATCCTAACTCGAAGGTATCGGAACCGTTCTTGCAACGATGACAGCTGCCAGCAACCATGGAATGTAGAATAACGAGTTTATTTCATGTAAATTACACTAACCTCTAATAGATTTCTTTAACTACAAGTATAGACAACAGAGGCTCGAAAAATAAATCACCAATAAACATCCCAACCTCTTTTCATAAAGCGAATAAATGATGTAACTATGAAAAGAAAGCTAATCGGCCAAAACAAACCGAAACATGTCTGCAAAACATCACAACGACGAGAAGCGGCTACTACTTCAATTCGCCGCGATTCCATTTTCCCTAGCCATAATTCGTGCAAGGCTTTTTACCGACATAAGCGCCACCGATTGTAACATTGAAATCCTAAGGAACCGACTTGGTTTGCGATGATATTCGCACAACTACCTACCTTCACCTTCCCCAACATTACACCAACTTTTTCCCATGGAGGGCGAAGAGTTGAGTCTCTCTAAAAACACCTCACTTCATAAAAATAAAGTCACACCTAAAATATACCGGTATACTTTGATGACGCTCAAGTATTATACCTTTGCCTCTTTGAGGTGTATTCTCTTATCTTCACATAAACGATGCAACTCATTAGAAAATCAGCCGGGTGGAAAAGTAACAGCCATATAGGAGAGATGGTTGAGGGATCGACTAGTGAAACCACTAGTGCACCCCAGTACGCCGGTGTTGTCGATTTTTGCAGATCTCAGCACTAGGTGATCCGGCATAATGGAGACAATCAACATACTCTTCGGATAGACTCAAAAATGGCTCTGCAGGATACAACCCCAATTTTTGAAGAAGCGCTTTGCCTAGGCACTAGGGGTATCACTAATCGCTCTCAAAGCTGAAAACTTGTGCTCAGTCACGCAAGATGAAAAGCAAGATCGACCAAGCATCCCACATCGACATTTGCGCCACAAACCTCGTTAACATCTCACAGAAACGGATCATTGCGTACTCGCTTGGAAATGAAACTATTCCTTTTGTTTGTTCTCGTTGCAAGATGCGTTCGACATTCAAGGTATACAGATCGTGGCCGGCGGCGGAGACGTTCATTTCCATTTTGGAAAACTTCATCCAAATTGCAACCATTGCATTATAAACACACTCGAATTAATGTTAATGAATTGATGTTTTCGTCAAACGATTGGAGATGATCTCAGGTTATGAGAAGACTAAAGACTGATGTTATTGAATATTCGCTCAGAACGGTGTCACCAAACGGTGTCACCCTTAATCCCTTTTAAGGGAGATGGTGATGTTTCGAATTTTCTCCACTCATGTATGCCTTCATATAGAGCCTACAAATAATAACAATGCGGCTGATATGCGAAAATGTGAAAAAAGAACAGATGAGGTGATGCGAGGATATTCAACAACGAATTGAAACGAGCGCTAATCGGCATGGCTGCTCATTGATCGCTTGAATAAGTAGCTTGAGGCAGTCTTAATAGATGTACTGCTTTCATGGCGTTTATCTACTTTATTTTCGCCAAAATAGGCAACCGCAACACAAATAGCAAACAAGAGAGCAGCAGGTATATTCTTGCGGCAAACACCCCCCCTTCCCTAACCACACTGAACTTCAAATGAGTGAGCACAATTCATTGCTTTGGAACATACTTCATAGTGAATTTTATTCAGAGGAAACCCTGTGAAATCGGCAAACAAGATCGCTCGAAAGTCGATCAGCAACGAGCGAATACACGCATCCCACAAAGCCAATCGTCCACACCAACAACACTTCGGTTTTTCTTCAACGGATACAGGCCAACAACAAAGGCTCTAACGGCTAGACAGCTCAACGGATCGAATCAATTGCAACAAAGCTCGAAAGTCTGTTCACCCACTGAAAGCAAGACGCAACGATGCGCTGCACTCAGCTCAGTGTGAATCGACATAAGATGAAAGCTAAACCTACATTTCTCCACGGCCATCTTGAGTGGGTGAAACTCCTCTCAAATTCCATTAAAGGACATCAACCAATCACGATATGAGTCTGACCCATTAACATATGATTAATGATTCAATTTGGTCACGGCCCCATTCCGCAAGTCTGATTAGTTCAACTTTAATAGGCAAAGCAAACTTCGACTGGCTAAAATCAAAAAACTACTCGATGAATAGTGCTTTCTAAGGTGACTATTTTTCTAAGGTTACAACCCTATTGTGAATAAACACTTGGGATATCTTAACTGGAGATATTACCAACGTTAAAATAACACAAGAGAAACATGACCAACTTGAATAGCGAGGTACGAAGACGAGGCAATCGCCAGAAATCATGCACGACCCTCAATTTATGCTTTTACTACGCCTGAACTTTTCGGTTCTTTGTATGACCATAACAGTTCTATACTAGGAAATGTTTTATGAGGTCCAAGAAGACGCTTTACTTGCTCCCATTTCTACTTCTTCAGTAAACCAACATTTCGCTAATGACCGGCGTGTCTGTGTGGATATCGCTTCATAACGTACCGCAGTTACTCGTTTACCTGTGGGTAATAACTCTGCCCAAAGGGTAGTACAACGAGCCGGTTAATGAGACTTCTCGCCACTTCTTCAGTGATAACAAGTCCCACATTTATATTGGAAAATATATTTACACTCTCAGAATCGATGTGACAATTCGTGGAAGCATCGAGACAGAGTTCATACAAAAATCCGTTCAACAAAATTGACGCCGCTAACATGAAACATGTGCAGAGAATTACGTTCCTAGGTAGCGCAAAGCTGCACTACCCCATCAATAATCGCCCAAGCACTGCTTATACGCCACTTCACTAACATTGGATAGCTCAACGCTGATAACCTGCTTCGAAGGGTCAAATACCGAACGAAATTCCACTTTGAACCTTTTCCCAGCCATCATTTGAGTCCCTCCTTGTGCGGAACATATCGGCTAATGGAGTTGTGAACTGGCAGCAAAACCCGCAAAATGTCAATATGCCGCAGTGACAACGGTTCGAGATGCCTAGACAATGAAAACTTTCCATACGCATGATACGAAATCGAGTAAGCATTTAAAGGCTTTATTGATAACGACGTGAAGAGCAGAGAGGGCAGCCAATATAGCAGAAGATCAGTACTGGACAGGTCGTACGGTGATTGTGGCGTCATTTCGAATTAATGCATCATCAATCTCCACTTTCTCGCGCATAAGCTGCCCGTAGCGTGCCTGTAGCTCCTTCTCCCTTTTCTCCTTAAAGTTATATTCACATTTTATGATTTTATGGAAAATAAGGCTCATAAAAAATAAAGCCTTTAGGAGATGTAGCCCAATATGAAGATCAAAGACAGCGCAAGCAGCAACCTTGACATGACATAAGCAGCGCCTCGCAAATTAAACGCCCACAACTATCAACCACTAATCCGACACAAGATAGTTAGAGAATCCCACCTCCACCAAATCAGCAGAAAATTAAGAATACAACTCCATTTCAACTGTTAAAAATCACAAATCATATGCTTTTGAATGTATCGCCTGCTCCGAATACACCCCTAAGATCTCATCCTCATCCAGTGAGCAGTCCAAAAACCTTTCGCTCCCTCGATAAAATTAGGCAATTAATGTAACTTACATGAGCTAACAGGACTCCCTAAGTTTCGGTTTTTCACTTCAGATTGCCTTACGGCCGGATTTTCATTATGAATCTTACGGGTACTTTTCGTTTCCGCTTATCTTTCCGATCACTCAAATGGCACCGGTAGTGCCGTCCACTCTCATAAACATTGAGAAACACGAGTTCTGAGCTCAAAGAACACTAGAGGCGTAACTCATTTATAACCCTCGTATATTTATTTAGCGGAGTAATCAAGCAGTCAAAGGTCGAAGCTACGATTTCCTGTCTCTGTACAAACAATGAGTGAAAATTTTCGTTACAAAAATGACTCGAGTTCTATTTCATGAGGAATTCTGTTGCGATGCGGTGATCTGTGCACATCAAATTCAAGTGTTCTTGAAAAGAAGCAGGTAAAGCAATGAAACCAACCTGTGCGACTACTTCTTCGTTGAGTTTGCCAAGTCGTTTATTGGCAGCGAGTGCCTCATGCTCGGTTAATCGCAAAAATGTATTTCTCTCACGCTCACATGCCTCCAGTTCGGTGCGCACCTCTTCGATACGCTTTCTCAGATGGACTTCAATGCTCTGCAATCAAAAACAAAACTCAACTATGCCAAATGCTTCGACTGAAATTCAAAAATATGCTCAATGAAAGCGTTCTTCAATAGCGGACGACATTTCGAAATGAGAGTGTGCAACGTGAATGACATAATCGGATAAACCTAATTACGATGCAGCAGCACAGTTGGCTTGGAATCAAAGGCATACCTGATAACCCGCCAGCTTCACTTTAAGTCTTTTCTCCAATTTTGCTGTCTTCTTCGCCCTTCCGTTCATCCAGTCACGATAAAGCTGAAAGACTGCACCATTAGTAACGGTATACACTCATCTCCTATCAGGATAATCAAATTTTTTCCAACGGAACCAATTTTTTTTCCAAAAACGTCGAAATATAAAGAGAAAAGTTAGGGCATTGCATCAAGTTTTTTAAGAATTGCTGCAGTTTCAGCATCAGAACGTAACAGGAATAAAATCGATTTATCACGATGAAAATTAAACGTAAGCAGCACCTGCCAATATCATTGCTCTTTTGAAATTGCCTTTTTTAACAGCACATTAGCTAAAGAGAAAAAAGGTTCTCCTATCACCAATTCAAAGAACCTGCGGAAGAGGAGAGGTCACATACTTCTGTTCTACGAATGTTACAAAAAACACGAAGGCAAAAGCCGAAATCCTTTTAGCACATCACTGCACAACAACTGCCAAGTTCGAAGAGTCAATGCTTTTGTCAATCATCTTACACCAGCCTCCCATATGGGTAATGTCAAGCAAAACTATGCCACATTTGACATTTGATGAAAGATTAGATGCGCTACGCAGAGAAAAGTGCACCTGGAATTTAGCCGAGAGTGCCTCCACCTGGTCCCTTTTTGAGAGGACGCCGAGACGCGTGAACTTGGTACCCTGTGTGAGAATCAGCTCCGACGAGCATTGATCAATCACATGCCACATATTGGCGTTCAAATCGCACTTCTCCTCCTATAATTGTTGCTTCAAACATCACAGAAATGAAACCCAGGAAACGACATCAACCAACGAGTGAATTCAATAAATCAAGTGGAATAACCATGTCGCAGTTACACTCAACTTTCTGCACCAGCATCAATACTCTTCGGTGCTGGTACAACTGCCGATGCCTGTCGCATTCATTATTAAGCAGTTATATGCAGCTTACATGACTTTAAAAATACCCACCGGACGTAACTCCGCCTGGATCAGTTGTTCGGCCATTTGTATGTCTTCTTGAGAAACGCTTTTAACTGGCTCACCCTCAACATCGTGCTTCACGACATCCAACATCTCCATCTTGATGAGATCATCAGCCTGTAAGAAAGAGGTCATGGATAATAGCCACTCGGTGGTTATTGAACTCGTTCCGTTACCTCATTAAGAAAGCGTTTATACTCATAGTTGAGTGATCTTTCAACAGCAGTGAGCCAGCTGCCACCTATACCTTAATAACATTGAAAAGATGCCAATAAAGAACACTTTCATACAAAATACCGTCGAAAAACGTAAAAGCAAGTCACCGAAAGACCTGAGAGTATCATAATGAAACGAATGATAATAAACGTACCCTCGTCAAATCGTTTCGATTCGGCGCTGGCTTGAAACAATGATCGTAGATCTGCGTGGGCTTTGGCAAATTTCTCTGCACAACTTGTGACTCTTTCGCCAATTGCCAAATCTTCTCCATCTCCTTTTCATGCGCTCTTTTGGCTACCACCTGAATGTATATAACTCATAGTGCCTCAGTACACTGCGCTTTACAGTGAAGTACAAATACGGATGAAAAAAAACTGCATAAAGTGAATAAAGAAGGAGAACGCTCAGTTAGACAAATGGAAGTGATAAAAGACGGAAAAGCGCGAGTAGTCAACACACATCGCTGGCATCCTCGATCCATTCCGGCTGTTCTTGAGCTGGCTCATTCTCCTCTTCTGGCACCACGATCTCATAGTCGTTCTTTGGTTCTGGCAACTGGCTGAGTGCTTTTCTTAACTGGTTTCGAGTATCGTACGCACTGCAACCACATGAGAGATCAGATGGATGAATTAATCACGTCAATGTGTGTATACCCCACACCAATCGATCATATCAACAAATCAAACAAAATGAAGCTGCGGCGATCAGCCACAGAGCACAAAAGTAGAATAAACCTTCTCCACTGTAAAAGCGTCGCTCAATTAGGTGTTAACAGAAGTGTATAAACGATAAAAACATTCTGAGGAGGATAAACTATGTGTGGATTTAAACATGGAAAACAGATGACGTTATACCAACAAAGATCCTCATCACCAGTGCTAATTACTAGATGTAAGTACAGAAACAGCGCGACATGAATTTTTCTTTCAGGAAACTGGAATCAGACATAACGGGAACAACAGAAAAGAACTGTATGTCACACCGATCTTCCCTTCTCTCCTCCCTTTTCTAGTCCTCACAGCACACATACTAGTTACCGTTGGGATGAACTGGAAGTTCATACTTTAAAGAAACGAAATGGGGGAATTATTAAACAGAAAAGAGCAAACTTAACCTTTGAGAAGTATTAATGCTCAATTCATCTCTAAACGGCGTCGCCGGCGTCCCTGGATCTATGCTACTCGGCGTACCTGGAAAAAAAAGCTTAGATAAAGATTCCCTGAACCTTCTGATACAAAAACGACACATTTTGCTCTTCTCCATGAAAAATTCTGCAGTTTCAAACTTAATTACGGTTTCAGGAAATTTCCTGGATCAGCTACAGCTTAAGCGGGATGTCGATCTGAGCTATACCGCATGCTGCCGTCCTACCGAGCTATTAGGATTGGCACGCTCGCTGAGGCAAGAGTGGAGACCCAAGACCACACAACTTCACCTAAGATGAAATGGAAGTGACAGGACCAGACATTAATTCATAATAAATGATCTGTCCAATAAAATAAAATAAATACGCCCACAACCGAATCAAGAAAAAGTGCTCAAACAACCTTCAAAAACACTTCTCGGTGTTGCTCCCACCGCCGAAAGAACTGTGTTAGGAGTGCTGACGAGGTGAGACTGTGGGAGAGCAGATTGCAGATTGAGCTCATGTAACGGCGTGTTGACGCCTCCTTTTAGTGGTGTCTGCACGTTGTGTAAGGCCAACAAGTTTTCCGCTTCCTGGAATCAACACCGCCATAGAACAACTGTGAAAACGTTTCATGGAAAAGTTGCCGCCTGGATCAGCTATAGCGATGACGATGTAACCACAAACAAATGCAAAGAAACCTTTTGAAGCACGTCAACATGAACAGTTGGGGTGCGCTGCGTAACATTCGGTGTGTCTCTTGCCGATGTTTGATAGTCGTGCAGAAGAGTGCTGAAATGTACACTACATACATATACATTAACATGGGCAAATTTTAAAGAAAGCAATTTCATTCAAAGACGAAAAAACCGATGACTTTCTGTACATAAAAACATGTTTCACACATTGCTTAGTGGTCCCGACACAGAAGAGATAAGCGAAAGCGATATCCGCCGTCAAATTCATCCCTCACTGTGCGCTGAAATTCTCCAGTGATACGACTGCCTTTCGCACAAATACATGAACTTTCAAAACGAGCAGACACATCACCTCCGATAAGCTAGCACAATCCTCATTGATAACTTCGCGATCCTATTTTCCTCTACTTTTATAATAAGGAGGATGGCACGGTAATTTTTGTGAGTAGAATACGGTTCGCAACTCTGAAAACTTGGAACCCTCTGTGATCAGACGACTAAACAATATTTACCTGAGCACGTATTCAGCTCGCAAAACTGCTTCTTTAAAGAGGCTATCAAATAAGCTTCAACGACACCAGTTTATCAGTACACCTGTGCGTCACCACATCATCGCAACACATCAGCCAAATATTTTACACTTTGACGAGCATATGATAGGGATGCCACAGATACTACTAAGACTTCTATGCGTATCAGCTACCATAATACCATAGGAGCGATGCTACTTTCTACCTTTTTCGTGGATAGGCTTTCGGAATTGTTGGGAAAGTGGCCCATTTCTTAGAAATCGTTGTAGTCAGTCGATCATCGGCAGCACTCTACTCCGACACTACCTACACAACTACCCGCATTGACAAGATTAGCCAAGGCGACGGCGTCATGTGCCATTCTCCCGTCTGCGTTCAGTAAATGACAAACAAGAAATTACCTCGTCGGGTTGTTGTCGCTGAACTCGCGAACTGTGTCACTTGCGTGCCCAATCTTTACGATCTGTTCCATCTCGCTATCGGAGATCTGCGGCGTTGGTAAGACCAGCTTTGATCGCTTCTTTTCAACCTTCTGCGCAAATATCGACTCCGGATTCTCATCCATTCTTCAAAAATGCAATCTATTTTTTCATAACAAAATGTGACCTTATATATCAGAAAGAACAAATCGTTCCCGCAAATGAGGAAACCTCGCTAAAAGCATGACTCACAGAGCAAGTGACAAGTGATATACGAGGTTGTTGTGATGAACTCATGAAACATTGTTTAAGACACAGAAAGACCCCGTTCTTTGATAGTGAAGAAAGAATCACTGATAATAATGCCAGCTGTCAGAACGTTGCCCAATCTAGTTTTCATCGTCTGTTCATAAAGTGTAGAATGTTCAGAGACTGTTTGCCTATTTTCCCGTACTGTACTTTTCCTGTATCTAAGCTTATATTCCACTAAACAATTCGCGTAGAAAAGAAGACTGCAAAAACACACCTCCGTTTCTTCAGCCGTTCACGATCTTTCTTTCGCTCTTCGTTTTCCACATCATCCCTTCTCAGTCCCTCGATTTCTGCTCGTGTTTGTTTCTTGAAAGTGGTATCCTTCTCGTATTTGTCTTCTGATGGGTCATGAAAGCCGGCAGGAACAGGCTTCTCGAACGGTATCTATAACACAAGTTAGATGACTTTTAACCTTCGATGTCAATGGGACCCTCCCTCGATGCTGCGCAAGCAAAATTTCCAAAAACCAACAACGCTTGAAAGCCCCACAAAATGTGCGGTTGTCAAATTAAGGAAAAAACGATGTTAGTGAATAATGCCTCAAGTTGAAAAGAACAGTCATCTGCTTACTTCGGCACTGTAATCAATGTGTGTGACGTTTCTTCGCTGGAACTTGTGAGAGCCCCATGAGATACCTGCAGCACGCAATTCGCGACGTTTCTGCAGTGAGGCTAGACGTCGAGCCTCCGAGAGCTGCTTCTCTCGAGCTTTACGTTTCGCCTGAAATAGGGAATCATCGCACCATATTCGATTACCTCAAAATACATCATACTGGATCAATTATCGCCTGGACTACACCTCGAAGATTGGTCTCTGTGACATAAATAAACGCCTAGATCCACTGCACTGAAAGAATCTGTTCAAGATTATTACGCAAAAGTGCGTTGCCAGGTCACCATCCCCTCCTATAGACAAGTTCATCCCTCAGTTTTCGAGATGTAAACTTCGAGCGCCAATATCAGAGTGTCGTACATCCACAAAGTGTCGTACATTAAAACATAACTCACTGCCACACTTAGTGCATTCCTGGCCTCGTGAGCCTATCGAAGTAGCAAATCCATAGCCTTCTTTTTTTAATAAATCACATCAGAAACAGTAATTGCTAGGTTAAAACAATGTGGATAGACAACATGAATGCACCTGCGAGCTGAACCACAGCAACAAGATTCTCTTGCATTTTTTCAACGGTACTCTTCCACTTGTTAGAATGTGTGCTTCCTTCCGTTCGTCTCTCCCCGACTCCCTCTTTTTCATTCTATTTCCTTTGACGATACATGTTGCTTGAAAAATATAACTGCAAGCTGCACCAACCCACGACGGAAAAGCGGTTTATAAGCTCATCAGCACCCCTTTCTCCTCGTTTTTTTTTTTAGTGTGGAGCAGAATTCGCCCTCATGCAAGATGGTATCCTAAATCTAGCTCGCAAGTATACCACCTTTCCCAATTACCTTTTTGCCTTGCGTGTTTGCGAGTCTGGCGCGGGCCTCCGACAACATTTCCAATTCATCTTCATCCATATCGATAGGATCAGGTCTGGCTGGCTTTGTTTCGGGAGTTGGATCTATCTCGCCTGGCTTCAATTTACGCGCCTCGCTCAGATCTTCGCTTTGGTCGACCATTTCAGACTTTTTCTGTGCCTTAAAGTGCATCTATTCGACAAAGTTATCTCGAAAAAAGGTCACTCCACACCCTATCAGTGCTCTGTGGTAAAGGAATTTTCGTTTAGAACAATAACCTCAAATCTCTATTGAACATTTTCACTTCAGAATCAAAAATATGCATAATGAGCTCCCCAAAAACCTGTAGGAGCCGGAGGACGTAATAAAATGTGATTATGGAGCCGTTCGAAAATGAACGATTTAATATTACTTCGCAATACCCAATCCGGTCAATTTATGAAGAACAGATTTATATTTTATGGAAAATTCAAAGCAAACTAGATGGAACTAATTCAACGACAATAAGGAGACGAATGGCCAATTTTAACAAACTCCCCTCTAGCTGCAACTATAGGAATATGGGCATGCAAATACAACTGCAGCCACTTATTTCTGGAACTGCAACTGCAACCTCATCAAGGAGATGTTCATATCGTTCCAAACATTGCGCCGCTGTGCGTCCAACAATTGGTGCTATCGTTCTCCATTGCGTTGGCATAAGCTTCGCAAGATGTAACAATTTCTCGTCCTCCTCGTGAGACCACTCCGTCTTCTTTATTCCCGGATCCAGCCATTCATACCATCGAGCCTAAACAAACATCAAAATGCACATAATGACAACACATAACAATGGTCATCGAAAAAGTTATCTGTGATCGAAATAATTAGCTCAATTGGTAAATAATCGACGATGCTAAAAAGCAAAGAAATCGGCTGCATCTGATAAGCAGTCGAAACCACCACTACTAAACTAAGAGGGTTCTAGGACTTGAAATTCTATTCAAGCTGACCCTCGGAGTGAAAAGATAGGCGTGAATCAGCGAACTAAGCAAGGATACTTCGCTCTTGATTCTAAGTTCAAAAGAGCAAATTAACAAGAATAGCCATAAGAAAGACGGTTTCTAACTCACCTTGCATTGTTTGGCCGATTTGCGATGAAGTAACGATGCAATCCGACTCCACTGGTTTTTACCATATTTCATGATCGCCGCCTTCAGGATCTCATCCTGAAATTTCAAACATTTGATGATTTTGGTATCTCAGTTATGAACAACCATCATTTTATTTATTGGTGGGTTAAAATAAACTTAGATAACTTTGCAGACCGAATTGCTTCAATAACTCTTGATTAAATTTGTATAGGCTAATGATTCAAACTAGAAATGAGCAAAGATCGTTGATATAAATAAAGCGAAGCATTTCGTTATATGCCGCTTTCGACATCATTCTATTTCCGATGCAAGACTTCAGTGAACCCAAGTAGCGTATATGAGACAAATTTAATTAGCACTCATTCATAAACAAAAACAACCGCATAAAGAGAACCTAAACAGATATGTTGGAAGCTTAGTGGACTTTTGACACGTCGAAACGTGGCGGGTTGCTTCTGTCAAACATTTAACGACGATGGACGAACATAATGATTTCTGAGGGTAGTGAGTTTAATTGGGGGCGTAAATTATTACTGCATGATGCAGGTCTTTAGAGAACAAGTCGAAGTGGCAAACTCGACAGTCACTGCCGACTGAGTCAGGACGAACTAGCAGAATTGGGGAATCTTACATTCACTGAATTGGTACTGAAACATTTATTTTCTATAACATCCAGCTAGCAAATTATGATAACCTGAAACGTTTCACACCCTTAACAGTGAAATGGGACCACACACTCAGTGGAACAAACCTGTAAGCAACACAGTTCGCTTTCTCAAGCTTTTGAAGCTAACTTCAAATGCGCTAGAAAATAGATAAGAAAAACCACTACGAATCCAAAACAAACCTCAGTGTTGCGCCAGACGCCTCCCTTGATAATAACCCGTACCATCGTCGATACCTTCTGCAAAATATCGAATTTTGTGGATCCGTTGTCACAATCTGATAGGGAATTGCACACGGGTAATATAAGAAGTAATAAGTGATCTTACATAATAAAATAAGCGGCCAAAAATTTTTAACATCACTATTTCCGCAGCTACGGCGGTTAGGTGACCGAAGCAGTTGGCGAGAACATTTTCCTGTTCGAGCAAAGTGCAAGCATCCCACATCTGGAGATGATAAATGAGCACTCGTGTTCGCTGCTCCTAGGGTGGTCACGATTCTTTTCTTTTACCGGCAACTCACTGCGCTCGTCAGTATGCACTTAGGTGCCACAAAGGGGAAAGGGTGAAATCTTTTTGCTGCTTCAACTCCTTTCTAGAAGAGATCCGATAACCGAGATGTACTTCTAGCTGACAGGATCCGACTCCATCGTCCTCTTCAGAGAATGTTCACATGGCAAGAAAGAAGACGATCATGAGCTGAAGTGTTTTCGAACCTATTAGAATTGAAGTCAGGTGATGTGTGGAGGAAGGGAATTTTAAGTGGCAACAGAAGAAGTGCAGAGAAAAAAAAGACGATACAAGGGAATGAAATGTAAGCGAGCAGCACGAAGTATGTGCGTAAACATGAGGTATGAAAAACTATACGCCAACACGAAAACAACGAATGATGAAAGATGGAGAAAGCGGAAGCAAATCGTGACATGAGAAGCGCCTAAAAATGTCCTCTAACGCAATAAATCCTCAGTGAAACAACGCAACGTGAGGAACTCGAATCTCTCCGAAATATTCCACGAACTGCTCGGAATTACTTTCAAAGAAGAAATTAACTTCTGAAAGCTCTAAATTAATAAAAACTGGAAGATGAGGATGCTTTAGATTAACTACTACTATTAACGGATCCAAAGAGACGAGAAACCATGTGAAATTTCAAGCAGAGAATTACCGACGCTCAAAATTTTGTTCTAAGAAAACATCACACCACTCCCCTCGATAATAATCACACGAACTAATTCCACTCAAATTGCAAACGAGTTGCCCACTTCCTACTTCATCCCACACTAACTATGCGAAAACCGTTCCATGGGCAAACTTCGAAATGTTAATGTTGGAGGGGATTCGTGGTGTGGCTAACGGTACTCTTGCAGCACTAAATCAAGCAGATAAACGTGCTACGCCTAATGTGGACGTGTTTTTCGACTAATGAAAAGGGTGAGTGATGGGCGCTTGCGTAGTGAGATAAAAGTAAAGCTCCGGCATGGCGCTATGGCAGCGACCGAGTGTGGGTGGGGGGACACGAGCCGGAAATCGTCCGTCGAACAAAATATTTGAGAGCAAAAGATAGGCAACAATACTTTACGAGCGAGGACGACAGCTCTTAGAGATGAGTGGAACCAAAGAGTCGAAGCTGCTCGAAGTCTCACTTACGTACGCTTCGGATATCGGTTGGAGTGACCTAGAGGAGATGCAAATTGTTGGCTGTGGTACCCGATAATTGGCAATATGGAAGCGAAACAGAAGATTTCGCATGCCGACATTGATAGATGAAAAAGAAGAGTACAGTAGTGCATATATGAGAATTGCGTTGCATGCACGATGCAGCTAGAAAGGACACAAATGATATCATTTATTGCTTCATTAATACAAAACTATATTCTCTCGCAGCTAACGCTTCTGACAGCATAAACGAGTCACTGCGAGAGGCAATTTTAGCTCGCGAGCTACGGAATCCATCGTATTTGCACTGCAACATAATCTTTTAGAGACGGCTGGAGGATTTGCTCGTATTTAACGGCAATCAGTCGGTTAACAGGATTCGAGGAATCTCTATGGAGAGCCGAGATGAGCATTGTGAGGCACAACGTTGGAGAGCAAAGTCGCCACTTAATATGGGTACAAATTTGCGCGTTCATTGACGAATGCTTGCGAATTCTCGCATTTGACGAAAGAGTATTAAATAGGTTCATAGCAGGAAAGGGTACCAACTTGAATATATCATCTCAGGGAGGAAATTTTACAAATATTCCTATTTAGGAGAGTATTGAAGGAATGCTTAAGCAGCGGTTAGCGAGTGAGAATATTCGCCGGAGAAGCACTCTCTCAATGAACGAGTTTTGAAAGCGGTTCACGCATGCAACAACCACTTTCTGTTGCCGTGCCCATTGACAACGCCGTGATGAGCCCGAAACATGGCGCAAGTGCTCAACTTCATCAATTAGCTTATATGATTCTCCGAAATGTGCTACAATTACGTCGTATGGAATATTTGCCTCTTCATTTCATAGTTGCGAACTGTTTCGTTAATGTAAAGTGTGCGGATTAGCTGCAAGGGAAACTCTCTTCGATCAGCATTTTTGTAGTTGGCGTTTGCGGCTTCATAGTCTCTAGAGTTTTGTCTCTCGTGCTTAATGAGTGGTTGGGTCTTCGGCGATGATTGAATGCTTATGTAAGGAGGATCTGCACATGATATCTTTGAAATCTACACAAAGCATTCGAGGAGTGTCGCTTGCTTGTCAATCCAAAACGCGCACACTTTCCTATCGAGGCGTCAGCAGATTATCGCAACATGGTGGTGTCATAGTGCTGTTCGTTGTCGTATACATAAGCTTTTATCAACTGGAGGAGACGACATGTCGTTTCATATTGGAATATCGGCTATCGTTCTTAGGCTTATTTTTGCATAGGGAATCTTTTCATCGCAGTATGTTGGCAGTGCCTCTTTTAGACTTACTTCCGAAGGCACTAACTTCACTTGCTATAAGCAAAAGAAGTGGCACCCCTTGAAGCTTCGAAACGATCAAAGCGTATAGCTTTCTGAGTGGTCCAGTCGAAAAAGTAGTCCGACTCGACAAATGAGTTCAGCTGACGGTTGAAGTGAACGGGCTGCGTTTCTTGCAAACTTCGTCTGCTCTTATGGCTTCTGACTCACTTTCCAAACTGTTACATATTCGTCAATGAACTCACACCCCCGTCGTATTAATACCAACCGGTGACACAAAGCACGCCTTTCGGCAGGCAAAATCACTAAATCCGGGACAGCAGGTGCATGCGCAATCGTGTCCCTTTCCAAGTGGAAGGCATCTGATGTTCGCAGCTCGCCGTACGGTAGCGGTTCTGTTGTGAAGCCCTCACTGAGCGTTGGCCACTTATTGTCTAGCAGTTGAGTGGTGTCAAGAGAACGTGCTGTGGCAGTGGAGTGACGGCAGTGTCGGCAGGTGAGCCTAGGAGAACCACCAGGTTATATATAAGACTGTGCTCTGGATTTGGAAGAACTAGCTCGGTGTTGATATATTCATGTTGGTGCTCGCAGTTCGGTGTGGTAGAATGGCGCACACGCATCGTGTTGATTACGCTATTCTGTTATGATCTCATTGGACGTTGCTGTGGCTTCATCGGATATTTACATCCACGAAAGGCTGACAGCGCAAAACTCGAGCGACCGCCCTCGCACCGCCGACTTTCTAGCTGAGAAAGTTCCTCGAAAGGTTAGCGGTCATTTGGTTAGCGTAGTGTTGTTGATGATACTCTGCTGCTCGTGTGTACGTGTAGATTTTGCAAGCTTCGTTCTACTCATCCGTGGAGCGGAGACGTTGCTGAGCGTAGAAACATCTACATCCGGGCACTTAATCCATCATTTGCATATCGAAATGCTTTCCTCGTTCGTTCTTCAGGATGTCAGTTATGTGGGTGAAGACATATATAAAGATTTCGGCAGTTGCTGATGTAACCAGTTTCCGATCCATCAGAGCTGTCGGGTCGACTCAGAGCTCTATGAGGTGTTTTTTAGAGTTTGTTGATTTAAAAACTTAAAAAAGCGAGTTTCCAAATTTTTATCTCTCACATTTTGATAAGGTGCTTAGGGGTGGAAGTGAAAACGTGAAAGCATCCAAAAAAACCTCGCCGCTTTCATTTAATATTTCGGCGACCGTTAAATATTGCTCGCGAAATTTTCCCTTCAACTCTCAGCTTCGTCCGGGAGTGTTTTGAAACTTTGTTCAAGAGAAAACCCTTTTTTAAAGTCGGTGCTTTTCCTAACAAACAACCTCTCTCATCACCAACTTAGTGTCAAGGAGGATAGGAACCTGGAAGTTCATCATCTAAAATAAGTTCTTCTTTTCTGTCGCAAAATGGAGCGCACATTAACCGAAGTTCCTCACATTTCCCGTTCTGAACTGTGCGCTTTGCTTAAATTATGGTCATGATCTTCCATTAGCATTCAAAATATCTTGAGAGAAAACTTTGGAAAGCAGTGTTGTTCGGATCGGACGATGTCAAAAATGCTTCTTATAAAAGCACTCAGAGGATAAGGGAAATCTCCAAAACCGAGAACATACCGACCGAAACCGCTGTAAGGAAAGCTGTATTGTTGTAATAGAAGAATATAAGAAATCCAAAGCGCTAATATAGCATTGTTGAGGGGAGATGTGAAACGATGCCAATTTCCAATGAGGCAGGTAATCTGCTGCAATGAGGATGGTACCTGTATCTTTTTTCATCATCCACATGTGCAAAATTCAGCTCTCTGTTCGGCTTACCGGTTTGCTAGGTGTGATTTTATTGCTTAGTGAAGTGCTTCAATTATCCGTGTGGTGGTCGGCTTACGGTGAAGAGTGGAAAAAAAGGTGATTTGCACAGCACCCCAATTATAGATGTGTTATCAATTGTTTTTTATGGGTCTAGTGTGGTGTCTTTATTGTTGAAAAACTACACTTGTTATTTGGCGATCATCTCAGCAAATTTCATTCATAGTTCCATATTGCACAAATCCGTTTTGAACTGCTTTTTCCGTTGCCTAAAGGAGATCCATCGATCCGCTAAGTCGGCGTTGAATTTCCCACACGACATTAGGCGCTATGCATTTATTGTTGCTAAATATATTGTGTTAGGTTGTTGGGATTTCAGCGGAGATTTCGGAGGAAATTATTGAAACGATGGGACTCGTGACGCAATTCTTCGCTACTCACTAATTTCGTTGATTCTTCCAAAAAAAAGGAGATTGTTCTTTTCTTTGGCACTGATATATGCGATCTATGTGACGGCGTTTGTGCCGCGCATTGTATCGTCTATGAGAGTCGGATTTTCTTGGTTCCATTCAAGTGGACCGTAGTATTCCTGCATCCAGCTGTTGCACAATGACCGTCGGCAGGGATGCGCCCAATTCGCTGTAACAAATTAAACTCGAATATGGCTCAAACATGCGTTATCACTATTGCCTGTGATCTGTTTCCATAACGGATCCGTTACTAAGACTCTCACTGTGATCGATCCCTTCTCGTCTCTCATCCTTTGGCATAATACAGGGGTTGGATTATTGGAGTGGAACCGTATTTAATAGTTATAGCACGTACTCTTCAGCGGGTACTTTCAGTTGTTTGCTGTCCACCGCTCTATATCACGTTCATTATTTGCTTTTCTCACCTCATCAACGAATTCAGCTCAGTTATATCTACTTTATTCCCTTTGTTTGACTTTTAATATTTTCTTGTTTATTGTTCTCACTTAGATGCATTTTTATGTGTGAGATTTAACGTTTCTTCACCACCTCTATACTTCCGAGGTGTTTCACCTCTATACTTCATCTCTATCTTCTGTTGTCGAAGTTCATTTTCACCATCCATTCATTCCTAATTTATTGTTGCCTGAAGAAGGCCAATAAATTGATGATTCGCTTGCGATACGTAAGTTGCTAACCTATGTCTGTAAATAAAGGTTTGGCGTACAATTCAGAACAGATGTATATATAGGAAGTTTCGTTGTATTATTTCAGATTAGGTGGGCTGATGCTGAATTTTGTTCTAAAAGAAGTTAACAACAAGTTTGCTTTAAGGAGGAGGGGTGGATGGTGCGCAAGGGCCGTTCGCTGGGCTCGTTGTTGTTCGGGCGACGGGGACGACAGTCTCGTGATAGCATGGGTTTTGGCGATGCAAGCGTCCATCATGCACTGATTGTCATATTCCTCGAATACTTTGCCTGGGGCCTGCTCACAGTTCCAGTCATCAATGTTAGTTTCAGCAATTGTTCATATTCGTTAGCTGAATGGTGTCTAAAACGATGGTTTATGAGGGAAGTGCTGTGACGATCACGCACTAATCGTTAATTATTCAACGATTCGGTACTGTTTCATGTCTACGTTAGTTGCTGCTGCTATGTGTCATGTTGAACGACGTTCTCGTCTGATATTGGGAGGAGTGAAGAAACACACCGTTTTTATTGCTATTTTGGTGCGTTTGCAGAACTCGTTTCTGCATTACTAACGAACCGAAAAAGTTCTGACTTTGTGGGCAGAAATCGATCATTGATAATGTTGATTTCGCCGGCAGTTCGAATGATTTCACTGCCTTTTGTAGGGCGTGCCAATGCGCTCCTTTGTTTTGTTGATTGATTGTAAATTGGGAGCTCGTTATTTGTTGGAATAATAGAGTAATGAGGGAAAGGCTAAATTTTTATTTTGATATCGGAGAGCACAGTGGATTCCATCTATCAGTTATGCGCATTAACGCGATGTATTAGGATAGGAGAGGAAAAAAGAGGAACGACGGGTTCAGTAATGAGTGAGCCCTTTGTTCATATTTGTCTTAATCATTATATTCGCTCTATATATCTCCCAGTAACGTTTTGCTGACGATACAAAGGGACTTATCCCTTTTGAAGGCCAACTGTGATAAGCGAGCTCTTTTGAGCAAGGGATACTAAACGAGCATATATCGTGGATATGAGTTGCATCACTGGTTTCTTGTAAAAGCGAAAATTTTGTTCGAAAGTCGTGAAGGGTCCCGAAGAACGTGATGTTGGAACTGGGGAGATGTTTGATCACTAGGAGCGCAGGAGATGCAAGTGTCTTGTGCGGTGGCCAAGAAATATTTTCATCGCTCTCACTGATCTTCCCAACTCCTCTTCTTATGCTTTTTCCACTGTTCTTTATATCACCGCGAGCTTTTCTTTCGTTCCTTTGCAGGTATTGGCTGATACATTTCCTGCCAACAAGTTCCTGATGAATGGAATGATATTGGGAGTTAAGGGATTCTTATCATTCCTAAGCGCCCCTCTCGTGGGCGCACTCTCAGATACGTGGGGTCGCAAATCATTCCTCCTGCTCACTGTGTTCTGCACGTGCATGCCCATACCGTGCTTGAAGATCAGTCCCTGGTTCGCCTTTATTTGCAGTTTTTGGGCCGTTATTTGTAGGCAGCATTTCAGTTTATTTATCTGTTTGTATGACTGCAGTGTTTGAGAACACTTTTAGTGAGGAGTATATCTTGAGGCAGGCCTGTGCTGGCATTACTCTAGTTGTGCTGGCTCGTTGTGGCTGTTCAAATTAGTCGTTGCTGAAATTGTTGTTGGAGTGCGGTTACTTATAAAGAAGGGACATTGGACTCATAAAGTTTTCTAAGCTGAAAGCTTAACTTCAAAGCACGCTTTCAGGTGTCGTTTACATTTTATTTTGAACCTCGTTTTAGACGCCGTAGATTCGTGGCGATCTGCAAGAGATCATGTTAAAACGTGAAATATTTAACGATATTTGTCCACTCGCGTTCTTATTGCATCAGCCTCGCTGAATTGTTGCCGTTATGTTTTCAGTGTTTCAGGTGGTACTTTGCTCTGTTTTCAATAAGTGGTCTGTTCTCGGTAACGTTCAGTGTAGTTCTGGCATATGTGGCCGATATTACCGAGAAGAACGACCGGTCGGCGGCTTATGGACTAGTATCGGCGACTTTTGCTGCATCTTTGGTAACATCACCGGCATTGGGAGCATGGATATCGGAGGCTTGGGGCGACGAGGCGGTTGTTCTTTTGGTTAGCTCAATTTCAGCAGTGCTTGTCGATCGCCCCGTAATCTATAAGTTTTTGGCATTTTCAGCTTGCGTTTCTTGTGGTGCATAGAAGTCTTTACAAGCGGCATAGGTCTAACCATTGTCGCTGTGAATTGCAGTGGTTGCTCAACTCTTTGAAGCAGAATCTTGCAAGACACTTGGCATACCGGCTTGAGGAATGGCCTCAATAGCAGGGTCGCCTCATTTATTATCTCTGTATTATGATAAACACCTTTTTCCTGCATGAATAAATATGCCGTTGCGCCTGTTGCTGCTGGAGGAGATCGGCTTATTTATTGACAGATTAATGTGATCTGTCCAGCTATGCTTCTCAGTTTGCCATCAGTGCTAAGCGTCAAAATTTTTCGAGTTGGATGATGTCACATGAGCTGCTTCTTAGGCGTTTCAAAGTTTTACTTGCGTTGGCACTGTGGTATATTGCATCCACATAGGTGCTTGCGAGCATTATATTTTAAACCACATCCATCTCCATAAAAAACCCGTTCGTTTCTCATCCTCTACTTCGGATAGAAGGCGGTTTCCTATGGTTGAGTTGAAAGTAGTTTGTTTTACCGTCAAGAGTAGTGGCTGTTTCCAATCAGACCCGTTGCTAACGCAAGCAGACTTCATTCTGGTTCATTTTGCATACTGCATTGCGATAATGGCTGGTGCGACTAGTGTGCTAATCGAAAATAAAGATTCTTCATTCTCAGGAGGGCTCCGTTCGTTTTTCGTTGCCTAAGTGCGTTTCAGTGCATTCCCCATTACTAGAACATTTATGTGAGAAAATTTTGTGTGGAATTAAGTTGTTAGGTAGCGTAAATCATAATAGTTTTTGGTGGGCTATGAAGTTTATGTTGATAAGTTGGAAAATTTAAAACTTGGCCTGGAGACATTTTAAATTGGAGTTAAGTACCGAATATTGTGGCATTTCGCATCCGTCGGTAAGTTATTTCTTTATAGGCGACAGCGGTGGCGGCGCTTGACGTGCTCTTCATTCTAGTAGCGGTACCTGAAAGTCTGCCGATGCATCTACGACACTCTCTGGACTCAGTTTCCTGGCACTCAGCCGATCCGTTTGCAACTCTTCGGATTGTATGGGAGGATGGAATGGTGATGCAGTTGGCTGCGGTTGTTTTTCTGAGCTATCTACCGGAAGCTGGACAGTTCTCTTGTTTCTTCGTTTACCTTAAACTGGTGGTCGGCTTCACTCCAGAAGCAGTGGCAGCGTTTATCGGTTGGTTTTTTGTCACTTTTGTTGTTGTGTGTTGTCAGTGATCCAAGGTGTCCTATCAGTGAGACCAAAGGCGGGTGGTCTGTGACTGTTTTGGAAGTTTTTCTTCATTTGGTTGGAAGTGTCCCCGAATGATGTAAGCAGTCCAGGAGGCCAGTGATGTTGCAAATGCAATACATATGAGCTGCTTCGATGAATATATCCTGATGCGTGCAGCTGTCGAACACTTTCGTAGTTAACTGTGTAAGCGAAGATTATGTAGCAGCTTCTCCTATTGCGGCATCGATGTAGTGAAGGTGGAAGCAATAGAAGTCTGCATTTCTTTTTCTTTTGATTGGTTCGAGTGCGAATAAATTTCTGGAATATTAGTTGCTGTAAAAAATAAATCTCTCTGAGCGAACTTTCAAGTTAGGAGACAATAAAAGTTAAAGATTTAGAATTTATGAATTTTGTATTCATTTCTTGTATTGCTCTAAGCGAAGTTATATATTTGATCTAGCGTACATCCTGTTGACTCAAAGCCTGTTTGAGAATGTGATGATGTTGTTATTGAAACAAGAAGACCTCTTAGAAACGGTCTTTTTGAATATGAAACCCCGTGGTCATTAGAATGCGGTAGTAGTTGCAACTTAAAAACATCAAGACCCACACTTTGATGTATGCTATTAATTCCGCTTAGGTTTATATTCATCGAGGTGCATATAATATTGCATTTAAATACGTTTATAGATAAAATGCCAGGTAAGAACTAAAGAGGTGGCAAAAACCTGCGACTGTTTGAATGGTTCTTGCTTGAAATTGTGCCTGCTTGGGTGCCGGAGAAAGCCAGGGTTTTTATTTGACGAGGTACGGTATTCGACGTTTTTTAGCAGCTTTAGGCTTTTATAAATGTCGTGACTTTTATAAATGTCTCAGATGTAATGAAATGTGCGTGGATTTGCCTTACTGTTGTAAGAAGTCGCGTCACATAACGTTCAGAAAAACGATAACGAATGAGTGCATTTAAAGGGGGGCAGTCTGAACTTCATTATTAATAAGCTGTGTTCGTTAATAGATTGACTCTATATTGTTTTTGTTTGCGAGAGTTTCGGCAATACTACGCATGATTTATGCAGAAAGCGTAATCGGCTTATCACAGCTACTGCATTCACCGTCTCGAGTGAATTATTTCCCGTTGAAAACACTTTCGTTGAGAATTCAGACGTTCTCACTGCACTTCAGCCATTGTTTGCTATCAGAGAATGGCGTTGTGGCTTCGTTGTCTTTGGGAATTCATATCCTCCGGAACAAATAGTTTCATTTTCACAAAGAGTGCTTTCAGGTTTGGTGGGTATATTGTCGGTGGTTGCTCAGACGGGTGTTCTTCTTTTACTAACACAAGCTATCGGTACTAAACATACGATAACTCTTGGTCTTTGCTTCCAGTGTGCACAGTTGACGTGGTGAGTTTATTTTGGTGACCACTTTATGCGATGCTTTACTGCCATCATTTGAAATGTTGTAAATTTCTGATGATCTTGTTTGATAAGTAAACGCCGGCTGCTGTAAGTGACGTCTAACTCATCCAAAGTTCATATTGTATAGTTATGGGTTTATCGGATTCTTTAATAATCGCCATGGAGAAGTAAAACCTCGTGTGCATGTGCATGGATTTGCCCCCCAATTAGAGAAGTAAAACCTCATGAAAGAACAATAGAAATGACCGTAAATATTTGACGAGGGAAGTGCTGTGCACATCATCAATTAAAGCAGTATAACTGCGATGTGAAACGAACCATCTGACAAGGTTCGTTGAAACAGTCGTGATGAGCAGACGATTCAAGAAATGGTTTAATGCAGTGCTTTAAGAGGAAAATGAGACTGAAACAGTGATGAAACAAAACGTCGTAAAGGATGCGGTCACCACTTCGACGATCTCACTTCGTTATTTCTAAGTTTTACTGATGGATCGTGCTCCATGAGTGCTAGATTGAGATCATATGAGTCGTTGTTATTATCACTCTTTTGCACTAAAGTCGATTGGAGCAGTCGTAAGTGAGCTGGCGTTTAGCGACCTCAGCATTATGTCACGTTTTCCGGTCTTAACTGTGAATGATCTTGGTTTCATCGGTTGTTGCAGATGTGACAGTTAAGTATGATTGCACATTTTCTAATGAACAGAAAGATATCCACTCAGCGTCGGGAACAGGGGGATTCGGTTGCTGAAGGGCGCTTCAACAGTGTTTTAGGTATGGGTTAGGAACGAAGTACTGGATGATGTGGGCAGCGGGCTTGCTGGCAGCTATGAGCCAACTCACTTACCCGTCAATAAGCGCGTTTGTCAGCATCCAGAGTGATCGCGACAAACAGGGTACTGTGCAGGGTGTCGTTACCGGTATTCGAGGACTGTGCCAAGGTTTGTTGTTTTCATAAGTATCCTCCAGCGTTGCTTTCAGTACTGGACGATCTGAAAAAGGGTTACAGGATTGAAGTGTTTTAACGAGGCGAAAGATGAAAAATAGCTGCAGTGTGTAGCCGCGTTGGAGTAAGGATTGATCGTTCAGCTCCGTAGTTTGTTTTTGAAGATAGCCATATTTATTGATAATATGATGTGATGTACTTAATGGCAGTAACATTTTCCTTAACATGGGCTCACAGATGTAAGAAGCTTTCATTATCGGCGAGGTCTTACTTTATGGTGCACTTCTTTTCGGATTCTGGTTCGTAATAATCAGTTCAAGGATCGTGACTTCAACATAATCAAGGATAAGAGCAAGCTAGCAAGTGGAAGTCGTTGCCCGCGTATGGGATCCATTCCAGCGCAACCCATTCCGCTCACTCAATGCGTTACCATCTGACCCATTCGAATTTCTAGGGTATGAGAGTGGCAAAACTGATTACGCCATAAAGAGGAACGGTTTCATTCTCTAATGCCTCATCGTTTGGAAGGTTGCCAAACGCTGAATTTTCCCTTCGGTGTCTGAAGAATTTGTTGGCCAAGAAATAGGATGTTGCTTAATGTGGCAAATTAATTCCATTCCATATATATTCCCTCCAGCTTTCAGATTAAACGACGCTGATTATTTAGCTCGTTTTTGTTTTCAGAAGGTCTGAGTTGTCGATAAGATTTTAACGTTTGTTTCAAAAGAACATACCGTTCACTGCTAAAAAAGTAAAATAAAATAGGACGAAAAAGAAGGAGCAGTGGCGCTTCGAAATATTATAATAGAGCTTCCCCTTCTCGTCAACGATTCGATGAAAACATTTTGAGGGTTTTCATTGTGGTTTTCAGGTCTTGGTCCAGCACTCTTTGGATTTATATTCTATCAGTTCGATATGGATCTTAACATCGACAACGATGAAACAGGGCATGTGGGTATTGCGCAGTTTCCTGCGCCAAGGATTCGGCCACAAACCATTTCGGTCATATCACCGCGAAGAAACGTTACGTCAACTGATCGACCGACGTTTAGTTGGGTACATGACTTGTTTTCTATTATGCAAACGGCCTTGCTGAAAATCGGGGAATTTAGTAATTTATTTTTCATTTCTCGTTATATAAGTCGGAAGTCATTTTCCTAAATCGCCATTAACCGCTGTTTATTTGTTGATTAGTTGATGCAGGAACACTTTTCCACACGAACCGTTCGCTTACGTTAGCAGTTTACTCAGTTAGCTTAATTGTAAATTGAGGTGATGGCCGCGATTTGTGTAAGGAGAATGTTTTCATAATTCACCGGTTTTGCCAGTATGGACTCTGATTCCCCTATCAACGATTAATAGTACGAAGCACGAACACCGTTGACCGACTTTTGGTTGTGACTGAATATTTTTTGAATTGGATAATAAAACTTCTTACTGTGATCGAAACAAATGAGCATAGGTCTATTGCGTTTAGCTGTTTGAGCCGTTAGAGTCAGCTTTTTGAATATTTCAAATTAGAAAGTTCTGATTACTGAAGTGCGCCTTGAATCGGTGAAGCACCTAAAATTACTCTTATTTATACGTCGGGTTTTTTCAGCAGTTGATACCAGGACCGCCTTTCTTATTCGGTGCACTGCTGGTTTTATTAGCTCTAGCGGTGAACTCTTCGCTCCCAAAGAGTCCATCCTCAGGTGGGCGATTTTTTCGGCGACCGACTCCAATTCACAGCCGTCAGTCGTCCGCCGATACGGCAAAACTTTTACAGAATTCATCCTGACATAATTCGCGTAAGTGTATAATTTTCCGTGTCAGTAGAGTATAAATTTCGATAAGTTGCTCGATGCGGCGTATTTTCTTTAATCGAAGTTTTACTACTCATGATTTTTGTGTTGTATCGACATGTGTGAGCAAGCCGTAATAGGCAATGGTGCACAAAGTCGGTGACATGGTGGAAGGAAACTGCCAGTCAGGAAAGGGTGTAAAGCAGTTATATCTACTTTGCTGGAGTTGTTTGCTGGAGCAGTTATATCTACTCAGATTTTGTTTTCATGTTTCATTGTTGAGGTTCTCCACTGATTGAAACGCGTTATAAGGTGGAATTAAATTTGCTGAACAGATGGTAATAGAATGGTGAAAGTAAATGGAAAGAGATGTTGGAAATTTTCAGATAGTTACTGTCAGTGATGATGAAGGCTGTCGGTGGTTGGCAATTAAGGTGAACGATATGGGATCCTTCTTAGGGAAGACTAGAAAATGAGTAAGTGTTGGCAAAGAGGTGAGTTGAGCAAGGAGCGAAAAAGCAATAGTTGGCTGGGGTTTTTCTCATGTTTTTTACTTTTCACTGCATTAACAGTGTTTGGAATCGATGTAATTGGACGAAAGTTCATTGATGGTTGAGCAATTGAGGATATGTTGTTAGAGATTGTTCACTTCAAATGTGTTTTGCCAGTTTTGATTATCATTACAGGTTTCACTTTTTACTCTTTGGCTGTGTTGTATAGATCGCTGAAATTATAGAGTTGCCTCCCACCTGCTGAATTGACTCATTGCTGTTCGCGTTGTTTGTTGTGCTGCATGAGTCGGTTAGCAGGAGGCACTGTTGAAGAAATTTGTCTTTTTTTTATACCCTCATTGCAGCCTTCAGTCTTTTCGTTTTATTTTGCTTGGTGAAAGGTTGTTAGATTCGAGTTAAAAATGAACGCGGATCATCAGAGAGTGAGCTTCATGGAGACAGATCGCTGAGAGTCGGACACCAAGGAGGCCTTCTGCCGTTTCCATGCGTCTTCTCTCTCTCCCACACTGTCTCCTTTCCTATTTGTCCCTCTCTCCCTTCTCTCTCTGTCGTTATTCCCGTTGCCAGTACATTATTACGCCTTCGCAAGATTATGTTTTATTTTAACTGCATGAGCCGGCTTCATTTACAGTAGACAGCACGTTCGTTGGGTTGTATGGATGCACCACAACATACTAAATCAGTGCGTCCGTCGTTGCTTCTTTCTCAGTCCCCTTGATGTACCCTACCACAACAGTTGCGGTCGTTTAGAAAACTCTCTAAATGCCTCTAAGTTGATCAAATCGAAATACCGGACGTAGTTTGCGACGGGATTCGGCAATGGAATTACGATTGTAGAAATATTTCCTCCCCATCTACGATAGTGCCTGTCGTTATCGAGCTGCGCTTTTACAATAGGTTCGGGTCGGCATTCATGCTCAGTTGAACGCCTCATACAGATCACCATTTCTGTATTCTAATGCAAGCCAGTGTTTATCTCAGTCTGTTGTTCGTTCATTCGCATCGTAGATATATAGCATCGTGGATGCAGAGCTCTAATATTGTGCATTTTCTGATTTTTCCCAGAGTGATACGATCCAGCATTATATTTTGTAATGTGAGATTATTACCGGAGTGGAAAATATATTTTAGAGACTCTTTATGTGCAGAACGGAATGGCTCTTTTGGCATGTGGACGCTTCGCGAATAGAGCCTTTCATATCGTTTTTTATTGTCCACAACTTTTTTACATCCTAAGCATTATACTTACTTCTCTTGTTTGTCCAAAATGGGGCCAGTTTCCACTCCTGTTGCTGTAGAGATCCGAACCGCAGAAGTGATAGATGCGTGATTGTGTACGCTCTCAGATTATCTCATATGCTCATTGTGAGACCCGATGCGTTAAGTGTTTTTATGAATTTATTTACATTGAGCTGAGAATCTACTTAGGTAGGAAGAATTTGCTGTGGAATGCCCATGTTTGAAACATGCAATCCCATCTCTGTCTTGGTTAGCAAAATTCCGTGTTTAAGAGTATTACACTGACATCGATCGCTTCTCTTGCGTCGTCTTCTTCGGAAACCCAATTTCAATATTGAGCGTACGGATCTTTGAGAACCTCCGTCGCTGATTGCAACTTTGGTTAAAAGTGCCCATCCTTTACATTGCTCAGTGGTACCTCTTGCACCAATACTTTTCTCGTTGGCCTGTTAGTAACGTTGTGGTACATCAAACCACTCCAGAGAAGCATAGAATATCTCCTCGTGGTTACATCGTTGTTCACCACAGGAAGTTTACCTACAATAGATGAACAACGGGCACTTCAATGAAGTTGAGGAACTAGGTTGAAGCTTATAAAGAAAATGTACGTTTCTAACCGACATGAACCACCTGATTGGTTGTACTGTGTGGATGTTTTATCACTAACTCTTATTACTGTTTGCAATCTTTTTCGTTGAATGAATAATTTCGAAATTTGATGGAATCACGACGAATGCGAATGTTTCCGTTTATGCTCATATAATTCTTTATTTGTGTATTTTGACGTACCGAATAAAAGCAATAATTGGATGGATCATCGCTCGTAAGCTCGCTTCTTGGAATCGATTGGTGCCCCTCCTCTTGAGTGCTCCTGATTTATAATATTTATTGGCGCTGAGAAATAAAAATAAGGAAATATTTGATTCGACGATTCTTACCGCTACTATTAATGTTCCATTATCAACAACTACAACATTTGAGCATTGATTTCATTGATGGTACTATTTAGTGTCACCACTACCTCCGACTTTTGTTATATAATAAAGCAATTAAGATCACCCATATTCCATATTCGATGCTGTTCGCGCTAATGTTATAGCGCTACGGCGAAGCGGTTAATTCATTGTGGAAAAGGTTGTCACATGAAATCATCGGTGCTCACTACTGTCGTTCTTTATAGTGATTCACACGAGAGAGGTAACTGCGTAAGTTTCGACAAGGTAAACTCGAAGGGAAGGCAGATGCATCTTGTTGCTGCTCACTGCCGTAAATAAGCTACAGACTCTGTTTTGTTGACATAAAACGAATCGTAATCAAGCATTTATTTATTCAGCAGTGAAATATAAACGAAGAGGAGACGAAGGAAAAGGACGCACCGGATACGAACTATCTCGGTAGTGTTGTGCAGCCGGATGGCATCAACAAACTATGGGCGCTGATCTTTCAACAGATTGCCTATCGCCCAGAAAACACTCGATGAGTGCAATCCACAGCAACCAAAAATGCTATTTTTAACGATCGGGGAGACATTCGAGGTTCGCAAATCCTCGTTGACAACTACAGATCTCGTGTGCCCTGATAGGCTTCAGTGATACATATGTCCGATGAAATATGCAAAACGGGAGGTAGTGAAATGAAAGGAAGTTTCCAAGGCGTAGAACGATTAGACCTATGTCTCATATGGAAGCAAGCATAGCGTGTGCAAAACAAACTTTCGAAGTGTCGTTCATTTTGTTTGCATTCACGAGGATCGCAAAAAATCTGTTTGCTTTTCGAGTCAATGTCATAAGAAAGTCCGAGAGGAACGTCGCTCAACTCTTTACCAGGACTAACAAGCACTTATGACGGTGCAGCAGTGCTATATTGCGGTGCCGACCACATCTATCGTGAAGTGTTTTGTTCTCGAAGTTGGCCGGCTGCAGCCGCAGTTCAGTGCAAAGCAACTAGTTGAACCTGCTTGACAGGTCTGAAACCACGTTTTGTCCTTCTATATCGTAGGTTACGAGCGATCCCTGTTCTGCTTGATAGCCTATAGACGCCGTGAATGCTTATCGGCGATGGTTGGCAGCAGTCTTATTGGTTGTTTACTTGTCACGTTTCGATACGACTTCTTTGCTCAGCTTTATTTTCTTTCTTTCGACAAAAGCGATAGGTGGAACAGTGTGGCGATCCCTTTCGTTGTGCCTCAACGTCCGTGATGATCCTAACTTTCGAGCTTGCAGCGTTCTCAGAGCTCGCTAATGCATAAAAGCTTAAGAGGCCCCAAAAAACTCAGACGCTTTGATCGAAGGAGCAAAACGATTTCAGAAACCCAACGTTTGCGAGATTCTTCAGAAAAGCTTTGAAGCCGAGGGAGCGAGGGACGAAATCCCACCCCGTTGCGCAACGTCGAGAACAGGTGAATACTGCGTTCAGTGCGAACCAAATTTTTTCAAATCTTAGTGCTCGCCACAATGTGATAGCGGAATATATTTTTCGCTGATCAACTCAAATGAGGATGCAAACAGTCGTTTTGTGATCCATGCTGGAAGTTGAGTGGTCGGCATATATGCTGCGCTTTTACTCTTGTTACTTTGAAGTTTGGAGATGACATTTGCGGCGATTTCGAATGTTTAGGTCGAAATTCGTCTTGCTGAGAGAGTCGCCGCTGAAGTCGTCTCCTTCTGGCGGTTAGGCAAGGGAGAAGGGATTGATAGATTTTGTTTGCGTAATCTTCTGCTCTAAAAAAAAGTCCTTTTATTGGTTGGTTTTTTTTTTGCGCAATAAACTTGTTTGTTGAATTCTCTCAGTACCTTCAGTAATTTTTTTTTTTCTGGACGCGAAACCTCTTTCCGTTGATCGACGTTTGTTAAGTGAGGAGGTTTTGCCGAAAGAACGATAGTGGGAGGGCTTGTAACGTATCGCGCTTCGCCGGCTTATGTTTTGTCTTGAGTGCAATAACGGTCAACGTGTATTCGTTGGCAGTAATTTCATTATCGGCACTTCCATCCCACTAAAAATAAGAATCATCCAAAGTTTCCTCGATATTGCATCATTGGAATGTAATGACTAAGTGAAGGTGATGGACTGCTGATCAGTAAAACTCTTCGTGAAGGGAGTAATGGAAGTAAAAGTTAAGAGATTAATTAAAGTAGCGGAAATGATGTGAAATTCCTAATCGTTCGTTCTTAAACAAACATCTTTCACTGCAGAATCTGAGTACATCTTGTGGGGATTTACTAGGAATTCCGATATTATCGGCGGTCATGACTGAAAGGCTGTTTCCGCATCCCTCCGTCATCAGTCAACCTTCTTTTCTATATTTTACACACAAAAAAAGTTCTGCGCTTGTTAGCCGTTGGAATTATTCTTCTCTCTGCCGCCCCTCTACGCTCTCATCCCTCTCTCCTCCCCCCTCTCTCCTGGAAATGTTTCCTGATGATATTAGTGCGGATGTTGTATTTTAGTCTCATCTTTTCTGGAGTGCAGTCTCAGATCCTTTTCATGCTTCACACTTAATGTCGCTTTAAATGTCAACGTATTATCATTTGTGTGTATTCCATCAATAGCCTTCTGAAGCGTTATTTATTGTGTATTGTGATCCAATTCAACAAATTCTTACGAAACTTGAGATTTCAGTATGAAGCACAAGCTGACTGAGGATGATCTCGATGATGGGGACGCGAAACGGCAAACCAATAGATTGCTGCAAATGCAGATCGATGCCTATATATGTGAAAAACAACTTTCCGATCATGAGAGGAAGAAATATCGTGAACTTGCCAGTCGTATCACAGCTTACGTCGCTCAGTTAAGTGAGGCAAACACAGAGTATGACGTAAGTTTATTCTGTCTCTAGTGCAATTATTTTTAATGAGACTTTAGCGGAGAGCGGTCGGTCATTGGTCAAAGCAGTGGAAATTGGACTCAACCGTGTACCTTCGGATTGTACGGGAAGAAGCGTTCTTGAAATGTGCTCTGTGTGACCAACAAACGACGACCAAACTTTTTTTGTGGCTGACCGGACGGAACCGAGGATGTTTTGAGTTTTGCGTGTCGTCATACTTAGCGAAGTGTTGTTGATGTTCGCCGCAGAGGATAAATTCCCCGAATGTGGTAGACACGAAGCCGATCGGTTTATTAAACGAATAACGGCCGCCATTTATTATTTATGTGGGATTTTCTTGTGAATCCTTGCATATCTCATGACGCTCTAGAAATGTTGTGGAAATCACTCATAGAGTACAGACTTTATCCGAGCCTAAATATGTAGAGTGAACAGCTGTGTGGCTCATACTCGGATCTTTAAAATTTATCATCTTTTCTCTTCATTATACTCATCTTTTTTTCTTCACAAAGCGCAATACAAAGATGGAGGGTTAGCTTTGGGGACATCCATAAAGTATCATGAAGGGCTCGCTCTAACTCATTTCTTGGTGTGATTTTGCCCAACCCATCGTCGACATGTCGTCCGTAGAGGTTGCTACAAATACCTTCTAGTGAGTAGATATGCGATCGCTCAGATTGTTTTTTATCAACTACCAACTAAGCATATTTCTGTTATAAAGTTAAGGTCCTTATCAGCTAAATATTTCTGTTAAAGTGCTATAAAGGCATGGGTGTTAAGGTGCTTCCAATATGCCTCACCCAGGTTCCTTCAGTACGCCGTCCTGGTTCCACCCGATCTCCATCTATCAAAGGTATGTATCACGCCTGAAAAATCAGCTGTTTGAGCACCAAGGTTTGAATTAAGTTTTTTGTGACATTCTTTTGAGGTGAATTGCGATGAATAAAGATGTGGGTTTATTGAGGTGTGGGATACGAGTGAGTTGACAAAAGCAGGTATTGAATTCCCGTTTCGCCTGCCTTTCGGTCGAAAATTATCGGATGTTAGTTCGTCGCGACGCTGCCACTGGATTGCGCCAGAATGCATTCTCCAGCTAAGTGATCATGCGCTGGGTTTGGCGACGAAAGTCGATCCTGCTTTAGATATGGAGATTATCATTCCTCAGGTCAGTCGCTTTTTAATAGCTATCTTGCATCATTTTTGCCAGTTATGCGAATTATGAGCGCTCAAGTGGTGAGAACTGTGTGCTGCTTTCCTCCTTTTTCGCTCCCTCTCTCTCATTGCCTTGCTCGCTGTCCCTCCCTCCTTGCCATCCTTTCTTTCACCCGTTCTCTTTCCTTCTTTCCGGCTTTCACTCCACTCTTGCTTCACAAAGTCCGCAACCCCTCAACGGCGAGTAAATAGAGACTGAAATTCTGGAATGCACATGAGAAAGTAACCGGCTTAAGGAATTGGCTTACAAGTATCGTATTTGTCCATAAATTCCGATTTTCTCAGTGTCAACCATTCGTCCGGTTTGTTGTATCGTTATTCGATACAAAACTCTAAAGCCATTTCTTTAACGTTTTCAGATATTCATTTCAGAAGTATTTTGGATCTCGTGATTTCTTGAATTTTGCTTATCATGTTAAACGAGCTCAGTATGCTTGTCACTTGGCTGCAGAATTACGTGCATACAACTGTGCGGTACGATTCGCAACGGAGGAGGGCGATCGATACAGGCCCATTCTTATCGTCACCAAAGACGACGCGAGTATGGTATTTCCTTCACCTTGGGTACCGATTGTGGCACAGAATGTTTTTTCTTTAGGTTTTAGCTTGAGGTATTGCTCAGCGTCTCACGACTAATTATTTTCACGTTTGCTTCCTCTTGATATGCAATAAGGGAAAGAGTTTAGAGATAGGAGTGAAGAGCGTCGATTTCTGTATCAGTGTGCTAAGTTGATGATTAAGTGTGCGCGTCAAACAGTCGATATTATCTTTGTTTTTAGCGTTGCGTTTTCATTTCTCGCCTCCAGATGGATTTGCTAAGCCGAACCGATTTCGGCCCGGCAATAATAATCTCCGATCGTTATTCTGCCTTGGTGCCGAAGGAGCAATCGGTATTTGCATACTCATAATTTATTCTCTTTATTTTATAATTATACAGCAATGTGTACATTAGCAGTTATGTATTGCTGGGATATTTCCGCCTGCCGTAAATATAATAGTGCATAACGCTATAATAAGAATTGGTCACGCTTAGGAGGATTGTTTATCAAGTTTAGCTGACAGCGTGATGTTATCGGTGAGACGCTGTCCGTTGCCACATCATTTAATCGAGATATATCCAACGATTTGGCGCCGGGAGGGTGATTTGATTCTCATTTTGTGAGCGCTTGAAAAGATAAAAACTGATGTTAGAAAATAAAGTGAGAAATCGAGAGGATCATTCTTGTGGCGTTTTTTTTTGTTTTGCTAACTTTGTAATAGTGAGGATTATTTGAAATCGTTTAAGTCTGATGGATTGTTGAAATACCGTTTCAATGGTAACTTCCTCATATTAACATTGTCATTCTTTCACATCGCGTTTTTGTTATTGGATCTTTTCGATGGAGTGGTCTATTGTCGCAGTGAGGGGAGAGAAGGTATTTTTGGGTGGAAAGTGCCACGATTTTGGCTTTATTCTGTGGAATTTTCTTGTGGAGAAGCTCTCGATGGGTGGTCCCGTCGGAGAGGAAAGCTAGAGAGTACTAATGCAATATTCATCACCACTTGAAAACACCAGAGAGTGCTGTACAAGTTATCATTTTTCGGAAAAACTATTTGAGGTTTAATAGCGCGTTCTGAGATAAATTTAACGGTTGGTGTTGGAATTGCTGAAATGAGTGCTCACATGAGATTTAATTTATTGAGCCTCTTGATGCTTGGAATATTTCTTTCAATGGTTATGAGATGGTGGCGTTGTGAAGCTTCCTTGAGAACTTTGTTCTTCTACTTCACACCGTTTCAGCACTCTCGACAGTGATTCGTTTTTATAGATGGTGACCCGCCAACACCGTTTTATAATGCGAGCATTCTTTCGGACTTGGTGCGAAGACAGTTGGACAGCGTTTTCAAGAAGTTCCTCGAGGACAAGCCGAACTTCGTCAAGGCTATTTTTATGATCAGAGCGTGGATGCAGACACGATTTTTCACTAAGGTACGCTTCCGTTTATTAATGTTTCAGATGAGATAGGGCTTAAAAGATAACTCACCACGTGGCTTACTTGAAGGGCTGAGCACATATGATGCGGGCATTTAATACACCTGAACCTTAGGTGCACTATGCAAGGTTTCAGTCGGTTTAGAAATCCTGGGAAGGCCATCAGATTTTGACTGGAAAGCCAGAAGAAAACGGAGGATTCCTCAAATGATCTAGAAAGTTTCATCGCATTTTCTATCATCAACCTATAGGATCTCAGTACGGCGTCGTCGTTGACGTTTTACCAATTGAAATTTCCGCCATATTTGATGTACGTGTTATAAAGTATTTACTTATCATATACCTACGTATAAAATATCATAACTTTATTGAACCTTCGTCTCACTAATGGCGACCGATTTAACAAGTTCCCCATCCTCTCCTGCGTCTTAATTCCGTTCGCTCAGCCATCCCCCATAGTCGTTCGCCAACAGATCAAATAATAGGTACAATAATACCCAGCACCAGCTCCATGATGTGGCTTGTGTCGAGGGCCAAATTTGTCGTTCGGATGTAATCTGTTTCACATTTGGTCGGTTTTTTGCAGTGATTTTAGAGTTTCGTTCCTCATATTACCCCATAGAGTAAGAGAAGAGCTCGAACAGCGTTCAAATACAATGGATTAGAGGTTTTCCAAGCGGGGAAACTAAAGCTTCGTTCTGTCAGGAAAATGCTACTTCTGCCATAGCTATAGCAAGACAGTGAATGTTGGGAATAGAATTTTCCAAGGATTGTAGATTTTCGGTGGTTTTTTGGTGGGAAAGAAGATAAACGTGGCGTAAATGTGGTATTGTTGTAGTGCGTTCCACATAGTTAGTTCAATGCTGGCGAGCATGTAAATGGATCTTCTCCGATAAAATTGAACTGCTTCCATCAAAACAATTAGGCCATTCAGCCGCACGAAGTGCAACTGAATTTGCTTATTTTCAGAGGCGTGACGGCTTCAGCAATACGCTTATTACTGCGTGGATACTGCATTTGTACCGCAAAGACATCGTTTCGAGGTGGAGTGGAGTTGTCGGCATTATTGAGGCATTCTTCAGCTCCATTGGTTCTTTTTTTTGCTCATTTGATATCTTAGCCAGTAGTGTGCTGTTGGCTACGGTTATTTTCTTCAATGCTTGTCTAAATTTTTCCAGTGATAAATGCTGTGTCGTATTGAACGTAAGCGATGGGGCTGAGTCTTTGTTGAGTTGCTTTAGACCCAGGAGGGAGTTTGTCAATCCCGCTGTGAAATGTGGGAGGATTTTCTTGATTAGTGCAATTCATGTTTGTGACCCTTAAATCTGCTAAATATACTTTGTCGCATTCCCCTCAAATATTTCTTTCTGGTGTTAAGTATTGCAGAAACCCTTGTAAAATAGGCTGTAAAAATGTTTCGTTCTTTGAGGGGGGAATTATCGATGTGAATAAGTTGAATTGAAGAAAAAGCTTCCACTCGAGGATGGTGACCTTTCGGGAGAAAAGATATCAGCGCTCTAAGAATTAAGTGGTGTGTGTTCAGAATAGTTTCTAATTCTGCCAGGCATGAAGTCTTGTTGGTGGAATGATTTATTTAAGTTATGTGCTGATTTCTCGTGAAAGGTCATAATTGGCTTCGACTCGACTTCAGCAGTCAGCAGAAGAAATACATGGCTGTGTTTAAGCTGGTGGTTTTAGTATCTTTTGTGCAAAGAGCAGAGAGTGCTCCTGAAGTTGATCTCATTGCCGTTTCATCACGATGTGGTGCGGTACAGAAGCTTCAGATTGGGCAAAAACATTGAGTTTGAATGACTTTCGTTATTTCCCACTAGTATAACAATAAGTGAAATCTAGCAAAACCTTTGTATTACCTTTCTGGAAAACTTAGCAGGAGGAAACTTTAAAACTAAATTTGAGTTGTTTAAAGGCTGCATTTTTCTGCAACAAATTGGAAAATCGTTAAGGTGAAGAGTTATATTTAGTTAATAATACTTTATAACAGCAAATTATTATTTTGTGATATTTAGTGTCGACGAATTGGAAAGATGCTCGTCTTGCGCTTGTCGAAAATATCGACGAATCGACATTCAAACAATTCACTGATCATTTCAATTTTGTATTTCTTGATGAAACGGGCTATTTGAATTTGGCACGTGCATTAAGCGTCACTGCATGGGACAATATTCGAGATGCGGCAGCGTTAAGTGCCAACAAACTAGTCAGTTTCAACGACTTCGATCCGCTTTTCACGATCGAAAGGCCGTTCGAGCTCTCATTTGATCTCTATATTAAGTAAGTTGACGTGTAATCCATTTCAGTGAATATTGTTTGATTGATTATTGTATTGTGGCAGTTTTCATGATGCATTTAATGAGTGCGTATGTACAAATCGTTGGAGGAATCTTGTAAGTAATTTTTGCCACATCAAATAAGGATTCATTTCCCTGATGAGAGAGCTGTTTTCATACTGTGTTGTTATTGATTATCGGTCATCTAAATTAAAAGAGAATGAACCACTTACTGATAGGTTCCGGGAGTGAAACGCCAGTGATTTCAAAAGTGGAATGGTGGCAGAACGACAACAAATGAACTTCTAATTTAATAGTGGACATTTGAGTTGAAATGCGGGGACCGCATATCCACCAACGTTGCAAGGCCCAGTGGAGACTATTTGCGCCAGTAGGTTATATGTAGAGTTGACATTGTGCCTTGTTATTGTTGAGAGCGTTTTTGTGACCAACCAAAGCACTCCTGAAGAGAGGCGCTTCATAGAAGGACTTGAACACGTGATGGCATGAATCCCAACCCTTATGTAATAAGGGTCGTGCTTTGTTTGCATCATTAGCAGATATGAATTTTGCGTGTGAAAGGTAAATATGACTAAAATCCATATAAGACATCTCCGCTGAAGTTTTCATCTCGGTCTTTTTTTATAATTCCACTAATTGATTGTTTTTGCCACTTTATTTCCCTTTTGGCATACTTTTTTCTCTTATTGTCACCATTATATAGCTCCTGCGACTTTCGTCTGAAGCGTTCAGTAGCTAGAACATCATGTTTCATTTGTCGGTAATTAAATATGGCATTCGCAAGTGAACAGATCTGAATTTCATCCCACTGCTAGTCTAACTTAAAGCATATAATGGTCATACATAGTCTAAAGTCATTGAACTATCCTCTGAAGATGCCACAACCGATCACAGTAAAGAAATTATTATGTGAGTGTTTTCACCGAACTCTGTTTTATGGTCGTTGCGCCCTTTCGGTCAGTTCATTTTATCATCACGTACCGTTGCTTGTTGCGAATGCTTTCTGAACGAAGCAGTCTGCAGAAAGAACCAAAATGACCTTCAATTCATCGTTGAAATATCGGAGGTTTACAGTCTTGTTGAAGAATATTTACTTTTTTTCCTCTCTCAGAGTACGGATATGGAAGGATACTGTGCTGGAGCAGTTAAGGCGTACGCAGTTAAAAGAGTTGATAAGTAGATGCAATGATTGGTCGAGGATTGCATTGGATCGTATCACTTCACTCATGAAAAAGGCGTGGGCAGGACGTGCATCTTTATTCGACATCGATATACAGGTGATGCAATTTATAATCTCGGAAGGTTATTCAATTTCGCGTATGTTGTTGGTGCTCTCAGTGAGATTTCTGACTTATTTTGCTACCTGAATCAAGAATCACGTCGTAGTATGGCATGAGCACGTTTATACGTCAGATTCCAGTTTAGGCTTTTTTTCGCATCTCGTTTGAATTCAATTCCCATGGTTAGGAATTGCTACGGTTTGACTTGCCATGGCTTATGATAGGTCATACAATAGCTGTCAGCGTCGCTTAGTTTCTTTTTTTATTGCTTTACATTGTCTAGTTGTTTCAGATGGGTTGTTTTGGCGATGAGCGGGATTCTGATTCCGATCTTCAGGCTCTTCTTTTGGCGAACAACGACATTCCTTCCTTCGATTTACCGGAGCAGGTTTTATTTTATACACGCACTTAAGCGTTTAAGGGGCAGGTCACTTGAAGAAAATTCAGCATCCTCGAGTATCAATGAAATATCAGTTCACAATTTGAAATTCCCGGCCCGTTAGTCCGAATTTATTCAAATGTGATAGCAGATTGGATCTTGATTGGATTTGCCCACTTACGCGTTCTATAGCTAAATGCCTTGCTTCTGATGCATCTAGTCTCGACTCTCCGTCTTCTGAAATTCGCATACGCACACACTGATAAAGATATTGGAATCCTTTCCGCATTATTAAAATTTCCACTACAGCATTCAAGATTGTTTTGGCAATTTGAAGTGAGCTGTCACTTAATTGCGACATTTAAACGAGTGTTGTTTCAGTCGGGTGCGATTTTCTTTCTCTGAGATTATCGCGAATCAGTTATTCGAGATGTGCCTAGGAGCGAATCCGTATTCCAATTTCACATAGTGTTTAGCAAACAACGTCACATTTTGCTTCACAGGCTACATGAGACGTTTGCGGGAAGTAATACCGCTAACGTGTAAATTGAGGCAGCTGTTGCATCAGCTGCATTATTTGTGTAATTCAGATGTACAATTGATTTATTTCACCCTGAGGGTCATTGTACAAAACACAGTTTTTACTTGTCGCTTTTTATGTTTTCGTTCGTCACTGCCGTACCGATGTGATTTTCAGTGGGAATTATCTTCTAAGCCAATTGATGTGGAGTCGATGGACATGCATTTGACGTTGGGCGTTCGTCTTATGGCTGGATGGGAAAGCAGTATCACTCGTGGTCCGCCTGCCAAATTACCAGAAGCTGATGACTTTCGTCATTTCTGGGGAGAGGTTTCTGAATTGCGCAAATTTCCCGATAACGCGATTTGTGAAGCGGTCGTTTGGAATGAACGCGCAAATTCACCACGTGTGCCATTTCAAATATGCCGGCATATTTTATCGCGGTATATGCCTCATCGTTTCTTTTTACCGCTCAGCAATATATCACTGCTTTGTCTTTGGTTTTCGACCATCCTGCCTGTTGGCTTTACGATAGCATATTTGGGTGTTGAAATCTTGTTAGATGAGGTCAAGGTAATTTTGGGTCATCGGCTGCTTTGTTTTATCAACTGGGGGCATTTCAGTGCGCACATTCCTGTAACGAATTGGATAAAATTTCATCTAAGCGTTTCCTTAAGTGTTCTAAGTTGACGAATTAGCCGCCTGAATAACTTCTTATGAATTTGTGATATTGCCAGTTGACAAGTTTATTGTCTAATCTTCGAAGGTAGCTGCTTCTTACTTTGGTTGGCACCAATAGAGATAGTGGACTTCTTAGGAAGTTAAGTTTGTAATGAAAGTTTTATGGCTTGTTATATTGGACGTGAAGAAAGAGACTTCATATTAATAGCTGTCAATTGAGGGGGTCATCAGTTATTGTAACTCTATTCCCGATTGGAGTTAGATTGGTATGCGCTCCAAATGGCCACACTCATCCTCTGATCCTCACTTTTTACATTCGATGTCGCGTTGATGTCTTTATCATATAGCTGAAGGCATATTTGCAGTCATTTGAATATAATAGCAGAGTGCTTCGAAGAGAGGAGTGTTCTCGATGGCGGCATCCTCCCTAGCGTAACGGAACGCTATGAGGTGATTACAAATGCGTTCGAGAAGCTATCAAAGAAGCTTCGCGCTATTCATGACTTGCCTCTGCTTATCACCAGTATCAAGCCCGTATCGTGTTTTCTTCGACGTACTTCGGTAAGTGCATTTGCCTACTTAGAGGTTTCAAGATACCATTGTCGGGCGATTAGCATCGCATAATTCCGCATAAAATTCAAAAAGTAAATGATTTTCTATCTGCTTCAGGCTTGCAGTCACATTTTTGGTGATTGCAAAACATTTTTTCAACTTCTATGAGGCAGAAGAGGATGGACGTTGTTTTTGGTTATTTTCGTGAAGGACGTCGTAAACGCTATGAAAAGTTGAAATTTTGAGCGTTCGGAATGAAATAGCTAACGATATTGAGTGAAACAATTACCCGTTACTCCTATTATGTAAGTAATGGGGAGAGAACAAATCCTCCGTAATAGCGTCTGTGTGCAATTTTGAGAGCCAATATGAAAACCTCGCAAATTCTTATTACGGCGAAATATTTTTGCAAATGAGAATTTTCAGTAGATTTAAGAAATTCTCATCCTTTTTTCGCCTTAATGAAAACAATTGATGTTTTTTTAGTAATGTTGAAAAGGATGTCGGACGACTCTCTTGCTTGTTGTTTATACGCAGTTTGCTGTTGTCTCATAAATGATAATCGAGCTACCGTGAACATATTGATTTTATGACTTTTTATATTTGAGCCAATATAACTCTAAATGCGGTTTTATGGGCCAGCGTTGCCCGTTTTTTTAGAACCACCGCATTGTTCTTCCCACATGAGAGTTTCCGTCAGTGGGATGTTTATACCGTGCTTAAGCACAATCAGGTTTGTGATCATACAATATTTGAAGACGTTACAAGTTTTTATGAAATTTTTTTAAATTACAGCCGTATCCGCCGCCGTCCTCAGATTGTGTCGTAGATGCGTGGTCGTCGAAAGTGGTAGATCAGGTTGCTTTTCCGCTTCGTTCGACCTGTCCACCCTACCTACCAACTGTTGAAGGTTTGTATCTGATAAGAAACTCATATAAGCTTTTGAAACCTTTTCCAACCTTGCATTTTCATGGCACTCAGCCTAGTTTCATATCGCATTATAGCCATTTTGTTTCGTTGATGGCAGATTCCCATAAACAGAGTTCGATATTTATGAAGACAAAATACTTTGCTTCAGTCTCTAATGTTACCTCTCAATCGCTGTGCTGCTGCATTCAGAAGAAGCACAGTTTTATGGAAATTGAATTGAATTCACGTTATTTATACTCTATTTGCGTTTTGACTACCCTGTTTAATATTACAGTCGGCAACGGAATGAAATTCCCTCCGTTGCTGTGACGCAAGACGAGCTAAGAAAAGATAAAGTGCGAACGACGTCTTTTTTCAGCTTATGGATCTCCCAAGTTCTTGGATTCTGGTGGTATCGGATGATGGTTTATGAGGTCGAGGTGTTGTAGGGGAGCAGATTTTAGAATTTCATTTTGGGTATAAATAATATCACCTCACGACGCAAAAGTAGTGTTGCGCTCATGTGGAGAATATTGTGTCCGTTTAAGTGTACGCTGATTATTTTCATATAATGTTCATTCAACGTTTCTCTTAACGATGTGACATTTTCGGCTGCATTCAGTATATCTTCCAGCACGCTGAGCGTCTTCGTATATACAAACTGGGCATTTTGTTGCGATCGTTTAATATCATTTCTGCTTTGTTATAAATGAGAATCATTGCCACCAGTAGAATAAAATAAGAGTAACACATTATTTCAGTACATTTAACAATGGAGCACAGTGGCAAGTGGGGTGAGGATTTGGATGCAATTGCTCATCTCAAAACTGCCTTCTATAGTGAACTATGTAAAATTCTCAACGAAAAGTTCGCGACGCATGCCTATCCATATGAGAAGCATGCAATTGTTCTCTTGGTAAGTTGGAAAGCAATTCGAATAGGATGAATAAATTCCAGCATAGGTGTTTCGTTACTATGTCAGTCATGTGCAGCATTACGATTACTTTCGTTTGATTGTGTTTGGGAATGATGGCCGAAGATTTCTTTTCAGTTTAAGTGAACCGTTTTTCCTCCTTGAGTTTTTAGAGGGAAGGATGGTGAAAGCAGATGAGACTGCAAGGAAATGAGATACTTTTCAGTTAGCCCATTTGCTACAAACCAACGCTTTCTCAATTTTACGTCAGAGGTGATCTTGATGATGCCGTCATTGCATTTAGGACGGTGTCGTGTTTCGTTTATTGATTTCATACTCAAAGGAAGTGCACATAATGAGGAAGCTCGCAGCTACTAAAGGTGGTCAGCTGAGGGATACGGTCGAAACGAGGCTGAAGGAGAAGGAACTGATTCTGCAGCCGAGTTTAGCTGCCCATCTTTACAGGTTTACCTCGTTGCGACTGCTTCCAGTAGTATTTTGTAAAGTTTGCAGTGTTCACATGATTGAGCCAGATGATGCTCACTGGTGCGTAGAAGGTGGCGACTAGCCTTCTTTTCTATAAAACTGGCTGATAACAAAACTTTTCGGGTTTGATTGGCATCTTCTGTTAACTTCGTTTTTTTTTTTCATTTTTCTCCATTTTGGTGGAAGAATTATTGGCTTATTAAGAGCAGAAATGTTTTCAATAAGATTTTAAAAAGAGAGTTCGTGGCTCCACAACGTTATGATTCAAATGTGCCTTTAAATTTTTTTTGCCAAATGAACTCGGTAGATTTCATTGCTATTTTCAGCCCCTCTTTTTTTAGACAAAGTGGCCACTGAGACTGTGCAGAATGCTAATATATTTTGACAAATCTCTTCAATTGTAATATTGGTAGAAGAGGGACTAACTGAATTGTTCTTATTGAAGGTCAGTGTGTGTAAAATTTATATGTTTAGTGTGAGTGAGCAATTCGTCGCGTTCGCACCCGCATGTCGTCTTGCATTGAAATGGTTATCGTCACAGATGCTATCGCAGTTCATTGACCCTATAATGGTTGAAACTATTATGGCTGATGTCTTTTTGAGGCCTTTCACAGGTTACCAGCCGAGGTTTGCCTCTAAACGTTCTTTGTAAATTTGCTGATCCATGTTAGGTGTCGATGGAAAGATGTATTTTGTTCGTCGCTTCTCATTTCCGGAATTTGTTTCAGCCAAACGGTGCTTTTAACGGTTGAGCGATTAAGTAGCTTTGTGCCAAGAGACATATTTGTTGCTTATAATGAGGAGTAAGAGTTGGGTAAGACTAAGAGCGTCTTCTGGGAGATTGAACGTGAAATCATTTGAAGTCGGTCGTGTGCTTACCTGCACCTCTGCTAGAGAGCAGTTCTGAATTTGAAATGGTAGAGTCAGTAAAAGAATAATTAAGTTTTTGTATTTTTGCATGCCCTTGCTGTTGCAAATGTTCATTTCTCTAGTGGTATCTATAACTAGGACTTCAGATAAGAAAGTTCATTATTGTCGGTCCTCAATCTCCACTACTTTCTTCAGAGCTAAGCTTAGTTTTTTGAAGTTGAAGTAGTGGTGTTTATCTTTGTCGATATCGCAAAATTTTTTTTGAAAGGAAACGTGCAATTCAAAGTGTGATCATATACAGATGCTACTGTTTCTCTGAGATTATGACCGAGGCAAGGAGAGTGTTTTGCAGGACGGCGTTTATGGGATTTGCGCATTTCTTGAGACTGCTTTCATTTCATAATTGGCTGCTACGACCATTGCTTGTCGATTTCACTAATGAATGGAACGGTAATCACCCTCACGTAGGGTTTTTGGTTTTGGCTGTGATAACATATCGTATGGAATCACATACGATGATGGAACCTTTTTCCTTTCGAGTAAGGGAAAGAAACGGCAATCTGAAACCTCCTAATGTTCTGGGATAAGCTATAGTCGAACTGCAAAACACATAGAAAAAAAGGAATCTAGATGGAAATGTAATTACAGGATAAGAAATATTGAAAACTTTCAATCGGAATATCGAGTATAATTGTATGGCAAACAGCTGAAATATGACCATCCTTAGCAGCTTGATTTGTAAGTTTCAACTATGTTGTGTGAATGATTTTTTGTCTGATAAGCCTTGGATGTTTGTCACTCGATAGGGATTGAGTTTCGGCGAGAAGTAATGAGTCGCAAATTTTGCCCAAGTGATGGACTCAATTTTTCATCGGAATATGAGGTGCAAGACTAGAGCCTTTAAGCAACATATTTCAGTGAAAAACAGTGGGCAAAAATGTAGTCAAAATTGCGGAGTCACAGAATTTCTCCAAAATTGTACGGAAGAGGGATATCTCTTTATATGTGTAGGAATGGGCACAGCTCATGCGTCATTTATACTTGCTAGTGCTATACATTTCTGATATAGCGTAGAACGCCCTCAATGGCGTATCCAGTTCCCGAAGAATATCTGCCACCATACGGCATGTCATCGTGTGATGTAATGAATGTGATAATCACTTTGTATCATCAGTTGGTTATTGTGTGGTGGCTTGGCGGAACGTATTTCGTGTGCTTATGTCATTAGTGATGTGTAACTTATGGACGTTTCTCAGTGGGAAACTTTCATTAAAAGACCGTATTTGAAGGTTAGACTTTCAGCTGATGACATCTATACAATGCAAAATGACTTTGCTAAAATGCGCCCGGTTCTGCCGCCAATGGTTGTTTGCGTTCCTGAGGACCGCACAGGATGTAGGTATGATATTCTTATTCATTCGTTTGTTTCGTTTTGCGACTTTTCTTTCTGATAACACCGGCATAACACTGATTGTTCGGCATTCCTGCATAAGCCCGTGGTTGTCACGCAGTGCCATTTTTTTAAAAGAAGCAATTCGTTCTGCCCGGGCGTAATCCAAACTGAATGGAATTCAGTAGACTCGTGTGTCCAGGTCTAGCAAAGCATCTCTAATTATTATCTCAACAGAGGTAGTCAGTGTGACTGAGTAGTAGGTTTTCGTGAAGCAGTCGAGTTTTTTCTTGATTTTTTCGAGTAACGGTGGGTGGGCAAGAACACAATTCCATGGCAAAGGAAGGGAGCCACATAAGTCCTACGCAAGAAGTTGTTCAGCCGAAGCTACATCATCTGTCCATTCTGCTTTATGAAAGTCGATCAAAAATTGTGTGGAATAAGTAAATTTTTGTGGTTAAGTTAGATAATGGCTTTCGCAAGAACAGCATTATTCACTATCCACGAAACTCAAGTGCCTCTTACATAGGACAGGAAATTCCTGCAGAACAATATTGTCGCTCGCGAAAAGATTTGAAAAGAAGTTTGTAAATAGTTCGCATTTTCACATCTCTCCTATAATTGACTCACAACCGCCTTCCTTCTAGAATGCGTATTTTATAATGACTTCTCAGTCTGATATTTAAGTAAATGAAACACCTGTGCATTTCCTCCACGCATGCACCTTTCTCGCCCTTAGGTAAATTTAGTGCACTGTGCTCGGTAATCCTCAGAACACAAGGGTTATCGACGTTATGAGGATCAGGCTGTGGGAATTTTTTTGCCACCGGCGACTCGAGGCGTTTGATGCTCGCTTACTTCGAGAGGGAATTTTCATCGATGAATTATCAAATGTTAATATTATGTACCTAGTCAAGAAACATTGGTACATTTCGTCGATTAAGAACGCACCAGATGCAGTTCGCACTCACACCGCGGAAGTTGAACACCTATGCTTATCACTTGTGCACTCTTACCATTTTAAAGTTTTATAGTAATTATTTTTCTTTCCGATCTTTGTTCTCTTTTATCAGCAAGAAGTATATTTGTAGTTGGACGAGAGAAGAACCACAGGCAGTCATATTGAAACGTGTAATGAAGCTAGCAAGCAACGCACTCACGTTGATTCGATGGAACATTGCGTTTGCAAAACCGATTAATCTCACAGTTAGTTTATTGGCCTTTCACTTTTCGAACTACTCTACCCTCATGTTCGATTTCAACCTTCCAGCAAGGAGTGAGTCCTATGCATGTTTCAAACACTTTTTCGTGACCTTGGTAGTTGAGAGATAAGTTTTTAATGGCACTGATCATAAGTATGGATGGCATCGGGTTCATTGTTCACTTATTTTCCCCTGCTTCCGTTGTCGAATCCATCAAGAACAACAGGAGTAAATTCGTTTCTAGTGGAGATGAATCTGTCATAACAGGTATTCAACTAGACGCATCGATAGACATCGTTGTCAGCAGCTCTCTTTTGAGGCAAATTCGATGCTCGAATTGTTGACACATTTGTTGGGGACCTGATTAATCGATCTCTGCGTTTGAGTTTCATGTTAGAATATTTTGTATCGGAGCTTATTTTAGTTTTTCCTCGAATTTCTTCACAATGCCAAACTTTAATTAGAGCTCGGATATGTTTGGCTGACTACATTGTATGCCCATCTCCCAGGTGATTTTCGCACACAACATCAATTCGAATATTTGCTAACTTGAAAATTGTGCGAAGTTTGTCCAAGCCGACCAGCTCAGTTTGATGACGGAAAACGAAGGACCAACGAATAGTTTGAGGGGTTCGGAGAATCGTACAGAGACCAAGTTTTCCAGCGTAAACGAGGGTGGCCATCTAGCACCCAAAGATGCAGAAATATGAGGATCTTTTGTAGGGATTGTTTACCGCAAGCGACATGCGCTGCGACGGATGGATTTATCTGCGCGGGAAGTATTTGGTGAGACGAAAAAAGCTGAAAAGAAACTCTGTCTCGGGTGTGCTGCCTGTTTACGATTATGACCCGGTAGGCAACTATCTGAGCAAAGTGCGGACCGCTTTCAACTCGTTCGCCATTTTCTTTCATGACAAATATAATGGAGATCGCATTGGAGTCGTCTGGAAACCTGGTGCTTTAAAAGCGAAAGAATCTAACGTGAGTTTTCTAAAGACGTACAGTTTTCTAAAGACGATCAGTGATCTAGGTGAATTGAGGTATCGAATGCAAACTTTAATTCGTTCGTAATGGATGAGCAGTGGACAGATGAAGCAGTCGAGATTGATCATGAGATGGGTTGTATTGGTAGGGATGGAGAGTGACGCTTAAAGTGTAGTATGGCGAGGAATGCAAACTACATTTAGGGCAATATTTCTGGATGAAGTACAGTAGCCATTTGCAAAACCTGTTGTAACGGTTTCCAGCTTTTGAAGCTGCTTTTTGCGCGATTTAATGTAGATGCGCTTAACATTCTGCTTCATTTACTAAGGAATAAATTAAAAGAAACAAGAGAAATGGTTTGTTTAGTTTCGTGCGGAAAATCAACAGTTTTGTGACATTTGCTTGCTGTTCGAATTCGGCGTCTACGTTTGGTAATGTTGTTTAAACTCGCTGGGCCGAGAATTAGATTGCATGGGTTACCTCAAAAAAGGTATTTTCTTGGGTTAATTCGGATTGAATGGCGACGGAGGTTTCAGATATCTAGTTGTTTGTGTCGGTATTTGAATGAGGAGAGTGGAATGATGCAAATGGATAAAGAATCGATCCGCGAAGACCTGGTGCTTCTTGGACGTGGCATTGTTCGCAAAGTTGTATTCAGTGGCGAATGATAACAGTTCGCTACAAAAAGCCTCAGTTTAGCTTGTTTGCTCTGTTGAGGATGTTGTCTTTGTCTTTGTTGTTGTCGATGTTTACTTAGGAGTTATTTGCTCGCATTAAAGCTGCTAATATTGACGACGTCACTTCCAAATAGGTTCGTTTTGTTGCATTGCCAATGTCCACTTCGAACACATAAACGAGTCGCACTGAAATTTTCTCGATTAAGCACCTTTGATTTGCTGAAAATATTATTTCTTCTAGAGGTTTCATTGTAGGAATTTGGAGTTTCTTTCAATATTTTAGTGAACAATTAAGCTGTGAGGTCTTTTGAAGAGTGTTCGATGGTCTTCTTTCGTGCCTCCAGAGGTAATAATAGCATTCAGCTGCAGTTGCCAGTCATTGTGAAGACTTTAGGTGTTTTAAAGATGTTGCTTTATTCGTTGCACCTCTCTCTTACATTTTTTGTGGTAAAGAAATACTTTTTGTTGTTGCAGGAAGTTGTTGTTTCACTTACTGTTGCATTACTTGCGTGCTCCGCCCAGTGTTTTGAATAAATTATTGAAGATGCATTGCTATGCTCTTCATTCATCGCATAAAGCATTCGTCGATTCTCTCTTCTATCACAGTGTCGATTTATGTGTTGTAATATGCTCAGTGATGCTTGCTTGCAAAGCAATAAATTACTACTGTTGAAGGTTTCTTTTGTAGTTATAGCTTCTTTATTTCGTTATTGACGATATTAAGCACTGCTTATGATACATCATTTTGTTTATTGTTTTCTTTCCTATCGTATAGACTAGTATCTGTTCTTAAAAGAGGAGGATAATTCCGCTTAGTAAGAAAAATTGCACTTGGAATAGTCAGCAATTCTCAGCACGCGAATTCCCACTGTTTTACGGAATTGTTCTACCACATTCACTGAAAAAAAGGCTTAAATGAATCGTGCTTTGTTGGGTGGTTCCATTTGTGGGTTTTTCTTTTGGTGGTCGATATGCTGCAAGTAGACAGGTTATTCTGGAAAATTAGTAAAGAAAATACAGAGCATGAGTGGCAAATGCGCGCATTATAACAGCTTTCGAAAAATGCGTCATTTGAACGTGTTGTTTGTTTCTGCAGGCGAGATGGATGAACTTGTAACAATGTTGGCGGGGAGCTCGGTCACACATCCAGCCAGCACCACCGGCGAACATCCACACTTTTCACTCTACAAGAATGCCAGGAAGATCGAAGCTAACCAGAAAAGGCGACGTGAGGAGTATCTGGCTCGTCAGAAGGAGTAGGTTTGAGTTGTGCTCTTTTCACTTCAGCAACTCTCTCTAGATTTCAGAGGGCCGAAATGCAGATGGAACTTCGACGACAGTGTCAAATTTAGATAGTGTTATTAGTATGCTTGGTTCATGCTCATCTGATTTGAGGGCACGCTTTAACTATGCCAATCGTGCGAGAAACCTGGCCATGAACACGTTCGATAATGAGGAAGAGGAAATGGACGTTGATACAAAGGTGACTAGCAAAGGCAAGCGACGGAGAAATCGCTATGCGGATGAGCTCATGCTAAGCGAATGGCTGGTGGATATACCGGAGACTCTTTCAAGTGACTGGATATGTGTGCCGTGTCCAGTCGGAAAACGTGCGTTGGTGGTGGCCTCAAATGTAGGTGCTTTTTTGATTTGTTCGTATGCAGACATTGTTCTTCGAATAACCATGAAAAAGGAGGCGAGAGGAGAAGTGCGTGAAGTTTTGCCCTTCGGCGAGATGGGTATTGTTGCTTTTCAGTCTCTGACGAATTGTTGATGAGGAAACAACTTAACTGTGACCGGTTTTGTTTTCCACATTTTTGAAAACTTTTCTGCTATTTCCATTCTAGCACAGAACTTGTTCCAAAGAAACGATGTATAAACACAGCGGATGACGGTTAAACAAAGGGGATGATTCGGAAAAGGTAACTGGAGAGGTGATATGTGTTGATGAAGAGAAAGATACTACAAGGAGAGGGAATAATTCGTCATTGTCCGCTAGAGCGTAGAGACAATGTGCATTTGATAATGTGGAGATGGAGAGTTGAAATGTTAGTTGTTTGCTTAAGGGTGTGACAAATGCGTATTCCAAGTCTGGATATTTGCTCAAGCAGTTCTCTTCGTATCTTCCTGGAGGAAATCGATCGTCCTGCTGTATGTTTCAACACTTATTATATCTTCCGATTTGCGTGAGCATGTGTGGCTGCAGGTGTGATTCTCTGCATCTTTGTCAAACAGCTTAAGGCGCATGAGCGAGACGATTGGGTTCCTCAGCAATATGTTTTTAATCCATCTTTTTCTTTTCATTTTTCTCTCAAAAATACCCCTATCGGGTCTTTGAATTTTAATTGGCCATTATGAGCCAACGATTAGGAAGGTATTAGGGGCGTCGAAAAGGTTTTCTAAATTCATATCACACTGTGTGCACCGTGTGACATCATCTATCGTGCAATCGTATCCTCATCATGGCTGCAGAAATGTCGATTCTATTTGAAGCGGAAGTCCCTTCCAAGGTTGTACGTGCAAGCACGGTACTAGGTGGTGCCGTCATCAGAGACGCGCTGTCATGAGCTAGTGGTAATTTTCGCTACATAGAGCCATTTTTTGGCTTAAAAAAGCTGACTTGAGTGCAGATGAACAAGTCCTCCTGCATCTCAATCGCGCCATGGAAATTATTGTCCTATCCGCGCTGTGAAGCCCACCTCTGTGTAGAAACAGCCCCATCGAGCATAGTAAAGGATGGAAATTCAGAAACTGTTATGCTGGTGATACCAACTTTTCATGACGTCTGATAATTCTCCACACTTCGATCAAAGCAGATGATACCAAATATCTCGAGATTTCGTCCCTTTGTGGATTACTTTCGAAATGCTCCTCTACACTTGAACGAGAACTACGATTTTATGAGCTCGTTCAATGGGCATTTGTTTTAAGCTCACTACACTCTGCTAGACTGCATTTTCTTATCCGAGCAATCGACATTTTATTGCCTGGATATGATCGCTTGGAACGACACTATTGTTGCTGACTCCGATTTCGATTGTCGCCTTTTTCTACTCAGCTCGAGAATTACGGAAAATGAAAACTTCAGAGAAGTTTCTAAGCAGTTTCCTGTAAGAGATTTTATTTTCCGTGGAGATGTTGAAGTTACTCGATGGAATTTTATGTGAAAATGGTATTAAACAGATACCCTAGTATAACTCACATCTTCTTAGAGATAAGTTTTAGTTCGTTTGAAGTTATAGATTTATTTTTTTCGAAGTATGGATGACTTATTTGAATCCGTTGTGTATTCATATTATTTAATGCAGTTGTGCAGTGTTTCAACAATGCCAGTTGCCCACTGTTGTATTCGGATCCCGTGAATTCTTCCTTTCATTCTTTGTTGATCAGGAGTTGCGCGTTGTGGACATATTTGTCTGTTCATGCTGAGTGAGCCGCAAGCTTCAGTGTCCTGAGTAAATGAAACTATATATTCAAGCTAATGCATAAATGCCGTTAGGATCTATGCCAAGTAATTGAAGGTTCATGAATAGGAGGTGTGATTATTGTTATGTTCGTTGGTAAGTGTTGAGGGTGGTGTTACGAATTTGCGCTTACAAATCGTGTAGAGTTTGTTAGCGAAACGTTTTCTGATAAGGCTTTCGTTGGCTATGGAATATATGTCTAAAGTGCAGTTGTATTTATCGGCAACAGCAAGATCGTTTGTCAGTTGCGATTTATTTTTGCAGTGTTATTGCCTTTATAGAACTGAATGCGGCGTAGGTTGGGTAATGTTAACAAAGTAAGATGTGCATTGCAGTACCGATTTCTCTGCTTGCCAACATGCCGCTGTGACAAGTCGTTAATGGAGCAGCTCATGCGGACCGAATTCACTTTTGAGCTTGACGGAGTATTATTCTATCATACTGCGGCCCTCTACCGACCTGGTCGAAGCCCTCTTGGTTGGTATTTGCTTCCTTTCGGTAGCCACCTGCGCGCCATCCACAAGCACCTTGTTTGGAGAGATTTACCTTTCTATTATGCCAGATGCAAACATAGGTCTTATTAACGTTTGGAATGTAGATTGTGTAGGAGGAGGTTGGCATATTGCAGTACTGCAGCCCCAACAAATAGATATGGATGCTTTTTTTGCGTTGTGTTAGAAATTAATTTGCATATTTAATGCGTTTATTATATTATAAGAAATTCGGTGGGTCGCTGTATGTACACGGTTTCATGTTTAAGCGGATGTGAAGGCGCATTGAGGAAGTGTCACCTCCGGCAGGCTTTGATTTAATGCGCTTATTCTGTCAATGCATATGAATGAGTATTTTCTCATTTCAGTGGGGTGGTTGAAACCTTGGATGATGCCAGAGATTCTGTCAGTAAAAATACCGGCTTCGTTGATGAAGGGGAACTCGACGACAAAGGGTACCTCACAAAAATTTATCAACGATTATAACTCAGGACACAAACGACAGCCAAGAAGAGATGGGTCTGAGTCAACAGTAGTGGAGTCTCTTTCTGTTAATGCAAATGTCGAGTCTTGAGGAGCTATTCTGAAGCTGTATGGCCTTATCATGCTGTACGCTGTTTCTATAGCCATTCTTGATGTTATCTGGCAAAAATCAAAGCGGCAAGAGATTATGGCAGACTTTGGTAACAAGTAGCCCCAGGATTGGGCATTGTGAGGTCGAAAGTGAGGGTGCTGATTTTTTTTCATAAGTTTTTGGGGTCCGATGGATTATCATTTCGTTAGTGCTTCACCTTCATATGGATATGCTGATTCTCCTTTATAGACATTCTTTTTTTAATCTAAAGGATTATTAAGAAGAAAGAAGCTTCAGTTTTTATATTGCTGCCTTCAATGCGCCGTAGCGCAAAACATGCCCAGTGAAAATTCAAACGTTAGGAACGGCTATGAGTCTTTCAGTTACTCGATAGTGATGTATGACATTCTCATATGGTGCAATGTCTAACATTGCTGGAGACAAGCAAAAGAGGGATGGATAAATCATTTCTGTTCGTTTCATTCCTATTCAAGTAATTGGATTATTATGTTTTCTGGATCAAAAGTTGTTCCTCGCTCTTCAAGAGAGTTAACAGTTAAAATTCATAAATTAGCAAAATTGTTTTTCATTCCGAGTGGTATCGTTATATGCTTAAATTTGTTTTTTATTTATTCCATAATCAAAAAATTTGTTAATTCGGTACAGTGCCAAAGTTTATTTGCAGTTATTTGACTCACCCGTCCATCGTTATTTTTGTTGAATAGATGTTTAGCGCTACTTGTAAAGTTTTTGGCATTTGCACCTCATAACAGCTGCATTTAATTGTTTCATAGCGACTTAAGGTCACCCTTTGAGACTCTGCATTGAGGTCGTCTTGCTTATGCGTAACCAGCTATTCCGTTATCATTCAGCCTGCTTGCATGTTCTCAAGTGTTTTTGATTCCCCATTTCCGCTGTCTCGTCTTATACTTAAAGAAATTACAATGAAGAAACATGTCAGCCCACAATCATATTTTAATCACCGTGTTCGGTTGTAGCTGTACTGTTGATTTCACTTGACGGTTTTGTACGCTTAAGGCGCGTTCTCAGCATCGCCTTATGTGTAGAACGTGTATATGTGCCCCGATCACCTATATCGTCATCGCCATTCAGTCGTGTTCCTCTGCTTCACGCGTTTGGTTTCATAAGATGGAGCATGAATTTCTGCCTAGGATGAAATATGGGTCTTAAAGAAAGCGAAGAGAAGTTGGAAGCGTAATGATGTATTAATGGCATTGTTGATCTCGAACTGTGAGCATAACGCAATCGTCGCTTGCAGATTGGCTCTAGTGCCGTTGTTCTGTATTGGTTTCGATTTGAGTTAAAGTTCTTTATTTATCGAAGAACTGCTTCACACAATTAAACGAAGCCGAAATGCAGCAACTAGCGAGGAGTGGGTCCCCGCTCATTAGCCATGAGGTCGAAGACATTTCTTCATTCCGGTAGTGCTTGACGCTGGTCTGATATCTCTTTCTGTTGTTAACCGTGTTATTAACAGTGATGATAGTCACATCTGAAGATATAGTCATTGCCCTCAGCTATGCTTCCACTACACGTTTCACTACTAGGAAACAATTTGATGACTTCTTTACGTGTAGTTATTGGTGTATGTATGACGTCGTGGCGTATGCGAGGGCGTAACACCTAAGTTACTTCAAGAAGCGTTAGTGCTTCTTCAGGAAGGGAGTGAAGAATTTGGTGGCAGACTTATTAGATACGGCTCTTATTGAGTACATTCTGAGGTGCGTTGTACGAACACATAGGAGGAACGAAAAGGTTTAATGCTCGAGGGGTCCTACGGTTGGTGAATTTCACTCACTTACAGAATAATTTGCTATGAAAATGGTGGGTTCGTGTGAGATAGCGAAGTTGATCCGATTTAACTTCAACGGTCTAACTGTGTCGTGAAGTTTATGTGAGTAAACGACAGTTAAAAATTCCAAAGTAAGGTGGGAAAATTTGGGAGTGTAACAGAGCAATCAAGGAAACCCGTTGAGGAAGGCAATTGACTTAACCACCTGACGGCACGTAGTCGGTACGAGAATAAGGTGGCGCAAAGATTGGCTAACTGTTCATCAAGCTTCATCCGTAACTTAGACGTTTAGCGACAAGGCCAATTTAGCATGAGTACAACAAATGCGCCAATTTTGTGCGCTCTGAAGTTCCTTCATTCTTGCACGTTTATTATTAATGAGTTGTACCGACCTTCCCTGCACTATGTCTCCTGTGTATGAAGTAGTTTTGCTGTTCGCTCAAGCGTTCTAATACCGACACATTTTAACTGACGTAATTTGCTCAAAGTTGAGAAGTTCAACGACAAAGAACAATTTTATCAGGGCGAAAGTCTCAATGAAGAACCGAACATGAAGCCCTAGCTAGGAGTCGATCAAAGAATAGGGACGCCGTGCCAGATCAACCAGCTCACCAGTGGGACAGTGGGGTAAAATTCATCCAAAAAGGATGTGAAGAATTCGAGACTGCCCTCGAATTGGTTAGCATGTTTTGCAGAATGTCAAAACAATACCGTACGAAATGCCTTTTGCATTTACACCTAACTACGAAGCTAACGGCAGTCAAAACATCATTGACGTTCACCCCCCTTTCTCTACTCCTTTCACCATTTCCAAGTCCCTATCTTTCGTCATTTTTGGTAACCTGCTCATCGGTCTTTCCCTCACTTTCCGCCCGGTTCGTTTGCCCACGGCGGTCATCTGCGGCGCCACTTTCAGAAGTTAAGCTTCTCATGTACACGAATATTGAACTCAACACCTTCATCGTTTTATCGCGCACAACCAATAATATTCAATGCTGCAGTATCTTAATATTGTCATCTGCACCGCTATCGTCCTGAGAATATGACAGGTGTAAGTCCATACTGCCACAGGAGTCGATTAGTTCTAAACAATCAACCCGATGCCACCCCGAACTAAACGCACCTTCAGAAATCTATCTCTGTGCAATGTCTCGCGATACTCGTTCGGAATTGGTGGTTTGTAGTAGTTTGGAGATGGTGGATATTTGATCGTTTTATGTTTGCGCTCTACGTATGGGAATGACATGTGGACCAATCAGTAGTATTGATGAGGAGTCTTTTGCTTTTTTAAGAACAACACAAAATTATTTTACTCAAATTGCCGTAAAGGAACCTTGAGAACACTCAAAAGTCATTCACACTGCCAGCAATAAATAATTCAACATTTTTACGAGGGGAAGAATTACTTCTCAAGTGCTGAGACATACCAGTTGCATTGAAATGCATTTAAAGAGGACACTTCATACGGCAAATATGCAAATATATCCTCGAGCATAACGATATTGAAGGTAAATGTTTAGCTGGATTGAAGGATTTCAGCTTTCCCATTATTTCGTCGTGCTGAATAAACCTTCAAATCACACGTCCAATTCTTTGCATTGGTATATCAATAGATAAGTAGACGTGCAGCCCGTCACCTTTCTCTGCGGGAAGTCTGCGGGTAGTACACTTAGAAGAGGTTAAATCCACAAGAATCATAACGAACTTAAGTAAAACATCTCACATATCATATGATTATAGATGACCTTCAGATTCTTATTGACAGGAGGCATTTCGAAAGATGAAAACACTTTTATGTCGATAAAGTTATTGAAATCATGAAAGGACTTCCATCTTAATGCTCAAACGTCCAAGCAGCATTAAACTATGGATCATATCTTCTGTGAACAAGACAGCGGTACATTTATAACGAGGCGTTTTGAAGGAGGGAGCTAGGGATATTATGTCTGCGTGAGTGCTTGCATGCATATGTGCTTACATGCTGGTATTTGCGATTTCACTTCTTGCCATATCTCAATAAATGAAAACTAGTTGCATCTCCCATAAATAAGAGGATACTCTTAACTGCTTACATCTATGATAAAAGACGGCAAATTTTAAAGCACTAACGAGTATTTCCTCGTAAAACACGTCCAAAGGACATTTCATTGCTATAGAAAGCTCATAATGAGTGATGTTTTTCTCTTATTTCCATGCTAAATCTAGTGACCTTTCTGTCCTTTCTACTTCATAAGTGATTATCGATGTCTCACACTCATTTTAAATAAGTATTTTTTATTCTTATCTAAAATGTATCATTCGCCTGTAATACATCTCTCCCCTTTGCTTGTTTAATTGCCACAAAACCCGTTTGTCAAGTGAAAAAAGCAAACGATTGCGGATTACTAGCTGCTGCTTCGCCACTGAATAGTACGTGCACATGAACCGGCGCTGAATACGTGCACGCACATGAACCAGCCGTCCATCCCATGCAATTGTTAAAAAACACCGGCGTATCCAATCACATACTTCACTGGGAGGTATACGAGGTGAGCGTGAGGCCCCGCCAACAAAGCCTTCCATATTCGTTGGGGCCGCAGAACCACACGCCAAATGAATTTACACATATTGATAACGCATGCAGTACCAACGTGTACAACCAGTCGCACGTCTGATGTACTAACTTCTCTTTACGGCGACTAACACGTAGTGAAAGATCAAAGATGGAAACGACCGCATTTGTCAGTTATTGTAAATCATCCGCTAAGCATCCTTATTTTGCTTTTGAGGACTTGCTAAAATAATATGCACAGCCAAGGTTTTTCACATTTTCACTGCGTGGTACAAATTTGATAGGATTTTTCATCGCAACCTTCTTTCGATTGCCACTCGCGGGAATGTCCTAGTTGCTGAGACTGAGCGGCGAAATCGAGAAGTGCGAGTAGAAGAAAGAATTAGAGCTATGCCTTCCAGGGTCGTTGATCATTAAACTGCTTTCATTGCCCTTAACTCTCACCTGGAGCGTTTTTATATCAACAAAGTTTAGTCGGCAATTGTTATGCATCTAGCTTGTCAGCCAAAATTGTATGGAGTATCCGTAGTGAACGCTGATTGGCAGTAAGATTTAGAAAACAGAGGCGGAATTTCTGAAAATAAATTTATTTCGTTGAAGAGCTAGGAATCGCTATCTGAATATTATTATACAATATGTGCTTTCCTATGTTTTCGCTGCATATTGCTTTCTTCCGCTCTTACATGCAGCGAATGGCTCCAGGAAATTGCCTTATGAAGGAAAGGTGGCTAAATCGGCTGGGTATGGTTCGGGATCGCTGGGGTATGGACAGTAATCTAGCAAGCAGAGTGCAGGAAGTAGTTGCGGGTGCACATGAGTAGCCAAGCATTCTATGATGAATCGGTGGCTGACTCATCGCCGATGCAGCCATAAACCCGTCCTAACGTGCCGTCGGCAGTCACCGCTCTCAGCCTCTAATTGGGCATCATTGCGATGCGACGTCCAAGGGTGCGCACCGCCGGCTTCGAGGGGCGTGTATCGCGAGGGTTGACGGCACTCGGTGTATGGCTGCGGCGCATGTCGAGCACATAGGCCATAAGCACAAGTGTACTGCATGAAGATGTTGCGCACAGTTGCGCAGGTATGTTGCTGCTCGCTGGTGTTCTTATCGAGGTGTTCGTTCGTTACTGGACAGCTTGACTGTGATATTCTGGACCAGGAATGTCGCATACGCTACCGGCAAAATATGCACGCTGGACAACCATTATTTAAGAGCCGTATTACAGGCGGTGGCGGTTCTTCGAGATGTAATTACCAGGATATTTGGCTTATTCCTGGGCGTGCAGACGCAAGTTGCAGTAAGTTCTTTCGTAGCCTCATTTATGGAACTATGGACGAATGTTAGTGGGGAACGGCGATTTGCCTTTAGAATAGAGCTGGTTCGATTTCACATGACAAACCGTTTGACGCCGGTGCATAGAATTAAGTAAAGCAATGCGTTGGCGATTCTTGATGCAAATATAGGTGCCAGTAACGGAAACTCGAAAACGCTGCAATAATATTTCGATCGGTATAGGCGCTACCTACAGAAGTAGTGATTAGTGTTCAATATCTGCAACTTTTTGCAATGTCCACTGCTTTCTGATTCGTTTTACTGGTGATATCGGAAAGCATGACTGCGATCGGATAGCATATTTCCGCTACTGATATGGGATTGTGCGGATATCTGGCTCAGCAAGATCCTTCTGCAAATGCTAAATAGTTTTGCTTGTGAAGATTGCGAGATAACGAATATCTGTAATCGTATTAACCTCTTCGCATTCAGGTTATCGCTGAGGAACATACTGAACTCATATCATTTTCTGCAATCAATTTTTATTTGTTTAAAATCCTTATGAGGTTTTTTGTCTCATGTAGTGATGAATTATTATTGGCCTTAATAAACACTAGGTAAATAAAATTACAATAAGTAAATAAATTAATTATTTGGCCATAATAAGAATGAAAACCTAAAAAGACATTTGTCACGTTCATTAGACTTCCTCACTGTTATAATTAACAGTGCACTAATGAGCAGTTGAAATAGTTGTGGAGTTTGTGGAGCTCGTAGAACGGTGTGGCTAGCTGTTGAGGTGAGAAAGGAGCGGGAGGAGAGGGAACGGACGAATCGTAGAAATCTAGAAATGGCCGGTCGTTTAAGGTGGTTGATTAGACGCCAGCTTTTCGAGCATCAGATAAGCAGTAAATAAAAGAGAACATTATATAGCAAAACTAGTTCTGATCTATTTTCGCGTATAGCGCTGCTTTCATTCATCTGACAGGCCTATTGATGCTCCAAAAAAAGGATTTATCAATTTGCGACATATGAAACCCATTGTGCAATATAGGATTATTGCTCGACGAGTGCCGTGGACGTTGAATTGTTTCCGAATTGTCTGTTGCTCCCATTTTCCAGCACTCATTCAACAACGATTCTTTTCAGGAGTGAGTTTACTGAGAAAAAAGAGAGCGTTTAGAAGTGATATCTGAATGTAGGAGTGGATCTCATCAGAAGTTGTTGCATGTTGACGTGGATTCAGTGAATAGTTCTGGTTGTGCATGACATTTGTCTCCGTAGCCCTGTCGCTGCCTTATACCTCTAACGATCTACTGTGATTATATGAATACAAATTTAAAGCATATCTATCCGTTTATTAGTATAAAGAAATTCGCCGCTCGTAAACTCTCTTCAGTGCATATGAAAAAATCGGTTTTACCGGCAGAGCACTTTACGTGCTCCTCAGATTATATGCGACATTTCAGAAAGAATATTACAGTTTTCTTTTAATTTCTAACGAAATATTTGAGTAATAAAGTAGTTTTATCGTGGGTTTGAAGGCTTTTCTACATTCGAAAAGATTGGTTAAATTCAGGAGGGAAGTTATCTTCAAGGAGACGCCGTTTGTTTTGTTTGATTTATTTTCCTTGGATTTTTTCCTAGCCTCTTCCTCGACAGACGGGAATGTTTCCTGGATAAGATAAGGTTTTAGATATCGGATGAGCATATAATAGAGCGTTAAACCAAGAGCATTTGCTGCTACTTGTGACCTATTTTGATAGGCGGCCAACTGGATATACTTCTGGATAAATGCTCTCAAAAGAGGCCGACTGATGCTCCGGAAATGCTTATATTTGAAAGATTTCTAAATTTTACGATTTTCCGACAAGGATTTCCAATTCAAAAATGGTCTGCATTCGGACAAATGCAGTATGTATGCTCGTCAAGGATTTTTAATGTTGTACGACGAGGTGGTTTATATTTCAAGGATGAGAGGGACGAAAAGGCGTGGTTCTTTTTTTTCCGCCGTTTCGTTACTGGCATTTTTGTTAGTCGGTAGGATTCATGGGGTATTGCTTGCGTAGCAAAAGTACTAACCATGGATCATCAACGCATTACATATTTGCGCGAATTTTCTACACCTATCAGGTGAATAGTTGCTGAATTTGCACTCTCTTAAGAGGAACTGATATCGAGTGAGATGGGTGTTCCGCCGCTTTCCATAAGTCATTTCAAACAGAAGCTGTTGAGGGAGAGCAAAAAAAGTATGCTTTCAGTACAAGCTTCACTCTCAGAACAAAAATGTTCGTGAAATTGTCAACTTGAAAAATCTATATATAAAGCGCCTTTGAACTATTAAAACCATTAGATTTAAGTAAAGGGAAGAGGTGAATCCACAAACCTACAAAACAGAGAGCCTTTAAGAAACAAAATGCATTTAAGCGATATTTTTAGTACCACTTGTTGCTGAATCTCTTTCGAATCCGGAGAATTCGAAATTCTGGGTTAAGGCAAGTGATAAATCTGAGAAAATTCTGTTACGATATGTAAAAAAGTTAGTGAAGAAGCACTGATTGTGATGTTTAGACTCAGTGCGCGGAAACACCATACAGTTTTTGGCATCCAACTGAAACCGATTTGTGTTGTGGAAGGCAGTAGTTTGCATCGACTTGAACGTGAACGATGTTGATTTTCATATTTCGTTTCCTGCACATTTTAGTTTATATATTATACATCTACCGAGGATTTATCTTTCATTTCCATTTCCATTCCTTTTCCCTCGCGCGTTGTTTATTTCGCTTCTTTACTTTTCCGTTTCCCTCTGAAAGTAATAAAGAGTTTCTTGCCGGCAGCAAATCGAAAAACGCACGAAGAGGTGGCGGAGGGGAATCGGGGGCATAGAGTTGGTGTGATGCCGACGTGTGTATTTTAATGCATCAGCGCAACCGTTTATCCGAATATTCAGGGGCGGTGACAAAGCATTTAAGAGTGTTGCTATATGAATCCAAGCTGTTCCATATATCCACGACCAAAAAAAAAATTCTTTTTGATACTCTACAATACTCAGTGGGTTTGATCTTGTAAATTTTTGTACCTCTTTGACAGTAATTAGCGCATAAAAATGATGAGTCACGACGAAAGTGAAGAATATGGCGGAAGCACTCGCTGTTTAGATATTTTCCTTACAGACTTCTCATCTCCTGCATTTCATACGCTTCGGCCATTCCACTACAACTTGCTGCCCTCTTTCCATGTCCTTTTGACGGATAACGAGTTCTCAGGATGTGATTGCACCTAACGAGGGTGGGATCGATGGCACTTCACGTTTCATCGATGCAACACGATTTGATGAATTGTGTGTGCTCGAATATCGCCACAATGGTTTTCCTGTTTTTGGGTAGCTGCCGTTGAGGGGCCTCACTATGATCGCCAACTGGTTTTCGCGCTCCTCTATAAATGCCAGCTCAAAGCGTTTTAAGTGCTGTTTTCACCCAAGAAAAGCTGTGTCCTCATTTTCTCTATTACATGTAAGCAGTGATAAACAAACACACTTATAGCAATTAAAACAACGAATTCACCTCAAACCATAAATTGCAAAGACACTCGTGCCAATCATCTGTTTGTAGGACTCATTTTTTCTTGCACCCAGTGCCTAAGGTTATTTATTACTCATAAGAATTTGCAGTCAGAATGTCTTCTGCTTGCATGAATCCTCCAGTTTCACACGATACGATTTTTAAGACGTTTATATGATCCCATAGATTTGAGGTTGGTTTAAGTTCTTGGTTTCATAATTTTCAGAAATTGTCGATAAAAAGTTAGAACACGAAGAGTTTGTAACGAAATTCTGTAGAAGATTCTCTTCATTAAGGCGAGCACTAACTAAAATATGCATTTTGCAGCGCGACCAGGAGCAAAGCGTATTTTGGAGATTGACCCAAGACAAGTTGTAATCCGTCCGGAGGTCGTGAGGTTACCTGGTTGCTTCACAGTCGAAATCAAGAACATTCATATATTAGAACATGAGGATGCTATTGGGAATAGCTTCTTCGCGAAAGCCGAGTACCAGTGGTGGAATGTGAAGGACTTTTCCGAGCTAAAATGTCAGAATGCGAGTAACAACGGTTGTGGCGGATATGGTAACAACTGGTCAGGTTTTTTGTTTTCAGAATTTTCTCAGCCATCGACGAGTTTTTCGTATTCGTTTTTTCCTCTCTCTATTTCGAGAGAAAGCAGCAGTGTTCCTTTTAATCCTCTGCAAACTATATTAAACATCATTATATGATTTACTGTGTATTTCTAAGTGGATTAGCTGCGAAGTGAAGTCAGATATTCGCTATTAGAGGCAGCATGTGCTTTTAGTTGTCATAATATTATATGTATCATACGGTATGCGGAACTATAAATCTCTCATGTTCCTACATTCACGTAATTGTGCTTCACTGTTGATCATTTTAAATTGATAATACTGCGGTATCAGCGCACATGTGTTTTTATTGTTTATCGAAGTTTTGCATTATCGGAACAGTGTGTTAATGTTGATACTTATTTCTCTCCTAGAATATCGTTCAATTGCAGTTATTACTGCGATATTTGCGAGAGCCTAAGTGAGCTAGGAAACTCGCAAGCGCACTCAACGTTAGCTGATCAGCTACGTGGAATCAACTGTCCTGACCATTCCGGATTCTACACTTTCAGGTATTGCAAGCATTTTTCAATGCTCTTCATTTATCGTTAGCACACTGGAAATGTTGTCGTTTGATGGTTGGTCAATGTAAGTGGTCCACGAGAACTGCTATGATAACAACAAGCTGACACTGAAAGAGTACCCCCAACTTATTGGTGTAGGTGCTCAATTAGGATATGAGGAGCATTGCGAGAAAGACAAATATCGGTTCATCCATATTGGTCATCCGTGAACTATCCGCCTTAAGCGATCGGAACAGTGTGTTAATGTTGATACTTATTTCTCTCCTAGAATATCGTTCAACTGCAGTTATTATTGTGATATTTGCGAGAGCCTAAGTGAGCTAGCCTAAGTGAGTAACTATCCGCCTCATTCGTATGATATTTGACTCTGTGCTGAGAGGTATTCCAAAAAGTTTTCGGTGAGGCTGATTGAAAGTTAGGGATTAGGAAGACTGAGTGTTTCCATTTTCCGTACAAAGTGCAGAACTTTGCTTCGGAGTAATTCGAAAAAATGCGTCATTGAAAAAGTGCAGAATAGGGCGACGTTTAAAAGCTATCGCTTTGTGCAGTCGACAACTTCAAACAAACATCGCGAAATAGTCGAAACTTCCTTGAAAGTCTTCTAAGCATATCTCTTCTAGATTCCCCGTTTATTTAATTTTACAGCAGTGAGTTTTTATGAATCACTTTGCTAAATATCTGTGCAAAGTTTATTAATTTTTTTACTATGCAGTGTTTTTAATTGTAATATTACTTGATAACATCGTTGAAACGGAACGGTTAACATTCGAATCACAACGCTTCACTTGATTTTCGATGAGCTCCTGAGAAGCTGTTAGAGGTTCGGAGTAGTCGAAATTCAGAGTATTCGTTCTAAGTGATGGGAATAATCAACTTGTTTCCACCACTCAGCGGTCACTACTAAAGACTAATTAAGAACGTTATTGCTCCTAAGGTGCTTCTCAGTTGCTGTATAATTTATACCCACAGCGTTGGTCATTATTTAGTACAGAAATAAAAGGAAGTGAATGCAAGTATTAGACAGGCAGTCCTGCAATGTTTATTTTAATCCTTCTGTTGTATATAGCAGCGGCATTAAAGCAGTTCAACGAATACGCAGTTATTTAAGGAAGGAATTTTGTTTTAATGACTGGGCGGCGTTCGATGCAGATGGCGACTGTCAATTCGATTTTTTCCAAGGCGATAAGTTTTCCGACTATCGTTCCGCGTTGTCATCTCTTCAGCAAATTGGATATGTATGCTTCATATTTCTTCAGTTTGAACCTCGGAGATTTTTCAAATGGTCTCCTTTTTTGATTTTCTTTAAGAAACCTTTACGCTATCCACTGACTTGAATATAAAGCATTTCAAATGATTTCTCTAATCAGATCTAAAGGTGGACATTTTCGGAAAGTACATTGAAGATCGATATTAAAGGATATAGAGAGATATATCTGAACTATTTCAATACACGTAAACTATTCCAGTTTCGCAGGATAGTATCGTTTGTCATTATTGATGTCTAGATACAATGACCATATCTTGATCCCGGGGGGAGTTAGGCGATTGTCGCTGTTGGTTGTGGAACACTTTGTAATTAATTTCTTAATGCTTCCTTATTTATTGGTTCATTTCTTAAGCACGCATTTTTCTGAATCGGCTAACCGAAAATTATCTTAATTAAGCGCTATTTTCAAGTCGATGTTGTGCGCGTTGATGTTATAGACGTCGGTAGATTGCTTCGATAGGGCAATATCGGGCAAGAGGTACATTTTAATGGAAACTTGAAGCACATGGTGTCTGTGTTGAGCGCGTGTAATTTCTTCGCAATATATCCAGGAATTTATAGACGCTGCGTCTTTGTTGAGGTTTCCGTGATGGTCTAAATCCTCTTGCGTGCCATTATTCAAGTTATGATGATTTCGCGACAAACGTCAGTTTATACCTTTTGATTAATCTGTCCATTCCTCTTGCCTCCTCCTCCTTCCGCATCCCTGGACAACGATTTCAAAGACGTAGTTAAGGAAAAGGGTAGACGAAATAGATGAGAGGATAGGCACAGTCAGGCTGTTTCTATGAAAGCAGAAATACAGAAACGATAATTGGCGTTAGCCATGTTAAAGGGCACTGTGGTGGCAAAACTGAGGCTGGCATTCAATGCGACTGGCATTGTAAAACAAAAGAAGGCTGCAAAAGAGGCACAAATCGAGGAGAGTGTTATGCGTGAACTAGAGGAGAGGCGCCGCACATGGGATGTTAACAATGGGCAATTCGACCGTTTTCGACAGTGGTACATCGAATACCGTAAGAATATTTGGCACAGGTATGCATTATAGTTACTGTTATTCTTTTGTCTGGTCCCCTTCTGGTAGAGAGGCACCATTGTCATGTACAGAATGATCGGTGCTCCTTGCCCAACTATATCTCCTTCAGACTGTGAAAATTTGAAAGCAGAAGAGGACAACTCCGTCTTTTTGAGCTCTATATAGAGCAACGCGCCTTCACTGACTTGTTTATTGCCACTCGTAATTCGCTGAAATCGCTTGCGTTATTTAGATTTGGTGAAAACCGCCTAAACATATTTGAAGCAGATAAGGCATTATCTAAAAAATCACGTTCGATAGCATCTCCCCACCAATAATTTCATTTCTGCATTTATGTTCAATGTCCATCAGTTGCCATGTCAACCAAATTTGGGTATTCAACGAGAGACATTTTTTACAAAGATCCCTGTTTTACGTGCTCCACCGATCAGATTTGAGTGCATTGTTGGGGTGAATCGCGAATGCGGATTCAATTTCCTTTTATATTCTAAAAAGCCGATGTAGTCGGTATACATTGGTCGGTACGCTGGCGGCCTTAGAGTAGTTTCCAAGTTAGACATTGCTTTGGTCCATCAACCTTCCGTAAATTTCACATCGTCAGGATTTTTGGAGTGACCACTTCTGCATTCTACGAATGTAAGTTCTTAATATGCTGGCGGCTTACAAATGGCGCTTAAAAAGCCGGATATTCGCCTTCTTCTCTTTAATTCTTAATGAATTGAAAACAAAAGGGATTCCGCACCCATCAGATTCGCATCACTGTTATGAACACAGAAGTTATTCGTGTTCATTATCACCGTCATTTTATCTCCAGCTGATTTCATTATGAAAAATCTTCACGTTCGCTTTTTTTAAACTATTTGGTGACAGATTTGCAGGCATGCATTATAAAACCAATTTGATCACTTGATTGCTGTTTTTCGCTGGAAAGCGCTCTTTTTGTCTTCAGTAAACTAATAGTGATTTGAAGAACGACGCTGTGCGTGATTAGGGAGGACATTATGTGTTTCAGTTTACGAAGAAAGCCTCTTTGAAACAGGGCGTTCAGTTTGCGATACCAAGGAGTGTCATTAACGTTTACCTCGAAGTTATTTAACGTATTGTGTAAATATGTATGAGTTGTAACTCCTTGAAGGTTTTACTGTAGACCGTACTAAAAATAAAACTCCGCGTTTGAGAAGAAGGCAGTAGAAAAATGAACTTGATGATATTCTAAGAAGTTAAGAAATTGCTGTTGAATTGTTTAGCTCAAATCCAGTGGAATTTAATCGGTTGCGCTCACTTCTGATCAGGAGTTTGGAGAGAAAACTCATTTTCATAGAACGCCGCCATATTCGACGATAGTTTAAGATGGGGCATTCTTCTTTCCGATTCTGTTGACAACGATTTTAGATGCACATGATTGTTTTCTAATATGCGGTATGAGCTTATGCAAATCTTATAAAGGTTCAGTACATAAATGTGCATGCATTAATACAGTTATTGAGTACAAATTTGTGGCAAACATTAGACATGGAAATATTTTACAGTTTTCTATTATGTTTGTTCCATAGCATTTCCAGCATTTTAAAGTTGGAAGTATTTGTTTTGTAGAATGAAACCCTTTAAAATATTTAATAATTCGATATAATTTTAGGGACGATTATTTGCCGTGGTTGCTGTATGAGAACGAAATTTCGTGTTTGCGGTTGACATTCGACGTATGCGAGCGAGTGCCTCGACGTTATGCTTATGGACCGCGTTATACGTGCAACTAGAGATGGTCATGAACACTGCTCAACAATAACAGATCTCTTTAGCGTGTCGTTCAACTGCGTTCTCAATGCTTTGTTTTGCCGTGCTGTCGGAAGCACTGTGTGTTGAGGTTGGAGGCTCTCTGTAGTGCGGTCGTGAAAATTTGCAGTGAGAGGTGGATAATGATTTCGAGTGTTGTTCCTTGTCGTTCTCTACCACCGACAGTGCAATCAGAGGGGAATATGCTCTTTTTAATAGTGCACCCAATCCCTCCGTTCACTTTTCTTTTCTGACTTTGTAGTGAAAATTTACTCTAATTTCGTTTATTCTTAGTTTGCGTATAAGGGATTTCAGAGAATTTTGTGTGAATGAGTTCGGTGATCTGTCAGGTATGAACCGAACACTGTCGGTTGTTATGCTTTGCTTCTTGAATATGTAATTCGCTGGTAGCGATGCCCTTAAGGGAAAGTGAATATGAAGCATGCAGTTAGCTGCGGCATTATTTTTCTTTCTTTGCAAGGTGAAACAATCGTCTCGACAATTGCCAAGTTAATGTTCTTGAAAATGCAAATCACTTCGACGCAAGTTAAATACCCAAAGATAGTCGTTGAAGGAATCATTAGTGTTTGCTGGTTCTCTACGTATCTTCTTCACTTAAGTGCAATTTCCAACCTCATTTTGAACCTATCCCATCATTTCTCGTTGTAATGTTTAGCGTTCCACTTGTAATGGCGTACGTCGATCTGATGTCACGCCCAAGGTTATCGTAGTTTATTGAATCGAGCGCGTGCTCGTGTTATCATCATATTGATTTAACGAAAGATATAGAACTAACAGTCTATGAATGCCTTGGTCAAAAGCAGTGAAGCTGCATACCAGTTGCGATAATTCATACGCGATGCTCAATGCGGCATTATAACATCTGACTTTATGCATCACGCCTTTGTACACAACCATTTTGTGTCTCCTATCTGACTGCAGTGCGTCGTTATATGTGGGAATAGCGACGAATATAAGTATACGCTGGTTGGGGTTTCTTTTCGGGAAGCTTTTTTGCATGGTTATCATTTTGCAGCAACCTGTCTTTTATGAGTCGCATTGCGGATTGATCCAGAAGAGCACAGGTCGGTATAGGGCAAGTTTTTGTAGTGATTCCTTATTGAGACAGCTGATCCATAAAATATCAAGCCCACGAATCCTGCTTCCATTTATAATCAGCAGTGCAGTAGATGTAAGAGCCGAAGGGAGCAGCTTATGAAATCTTCGACGATAACCCCTCCTCTCTTCCCATACTGCTGGCATCGGTCGGCAATCCGATAAGTTGATTGTCGTCGAGGTTCACTCCCCTTTCTTGAGCTTTCATCAGTCAATTAGAGAACCTTGCTTTTTCGACTTGATTGAGTAAGAGTGACTGACGAATAAAGGGTCAATGAGAATTGTTGTGTGCGCATGCTGAAGTGAAATCGCAAGGGAATACCACGCTTCGGAGCGTTTCTGGTGAATGGCGACTGTCGGGTGTCAATTATGGCAAGGTTATGTGACAGCCGCTAAGCCGCTATTGTATGAGAGTGCACGGTTACCTCGATCAGAGGACATGCGTCCAATAATTCTTTTTTTTTCGCTGTTGTCGATAGCGTAATCATTGCCGCGCAATAATGTGTCCTTGTTGGCGAGAACTTAGTGACATTGTTGAAGGATTTAATTCGTTAGCTGTCACGTCATTCTCGGTTATTAAAGACTCAGCTGACCTTGCAGCACGTCGCGCACTTTGAAAGCCTCTCTTCTGCAAGAGATTTTTTAAGGTTGGAACGCCATTCACCTGGAGAAGTGTGTACTGTGAGGGAAGGACGCCTCGTGCACGTCGGGTAAAGTTCGTCAAACGAGGTGCTGATCGGAAAAAAATCACAGGCATTAAGTTCCTGTGACAAAAAAAATTGGTGAAGAAGGTTGTGAATGTTTTTTGGAAATAAAATAGCCAGTGCAAACACCCTATTCATCATTTCAATGTGTGCAGTATGCACAGTATTATTGGAATAAGGAAGTGGGGCAATCCATGAAACATTTGAGGACGCATGCTGTTTGATATTTTACGCAAAACAGCTAATACTTGATAGCAGCTACCAGCAGCATACAATGCACCTTTGGATTCTTTCGCACATAAGAGTGCATTCGACATAAGTGCTATATATGGGGGAATATGTTGAACTTTGATAATTTGTTACGAATAAACAGCTAAGGGACATTTCGCGACGTTGGTCGGCATTCGTTCTTGTTTGCTGACATTAAAGAGCGTTGAATTTATCGGTCAAATGAGGTGACCGTGGGTTGCCATTGGCGAATTGCATGAATTGCGGCACTGGAACTGTTCAAACTTGTGCTCACTGGGTGGCCTCCTACAGTTTCGCCTCTGTTTTGCATCCATGTAGTGAGATATTTTGCATGATCCTTATTCGGACTGCATGAGAGTACACTCCAATGAACAGTGAGCTGGGAAACAACTCCACATTTACTGCTTACTGACTCAGCGTTTCAAACATTCTTCTCCTCCTCATTTTACCACCACACTTGAGGTCAGTTTCTTAGCTTCAATAAATCTTTCGAGGTGGAAAACTTGCACCCTCATATGTTTATTTAAAATTATTCAGAAGGTAATTTGTGCTCAGTTATTATCCAGCCACCCACAAAACGGTAAGTATCATCGTCGGAGGTAGAATGTGAGTTCCTTCTGTTATATGAGTTCCTTCTGTTGCTTCCATTCCTTTTTTGTATATTAAAGAGTTCCATGATGTGCTCAACATCCCATGCAAACTTCTGAGCAAAAACCAAAACCTATGCAGTTAACAGTTCGTAATGAGATTTTTAAATAGTGAACGCTCCATTTAAAGGAAGAATCAATCTGAATACCCAAATGATCAGAAGAAACGTCTTGCTGCCACATCTTTGACGAATCACTCAAAAAATCGAAGTCCATTTGCACCTCGTGAAAATCACCTTAGTTCGTAAAATGGGCGTTTAATCGTTAAGTTCTCACTCCTAGAACGCTTTCCTTGGGAATTTCATTCGGCAGTGCTTGATACACCTAAAATGAACTCTTGCTTTGGAGTACAGACGAAAGTACTATGAAAGTGCGAGGACAAATACAAAGTGTTAAGATGTCACATCTTCCATGCAAGCTGCACAAGGCTGCGAAGTTTCGAATATTGGTGCTGTGGATAACATCTGATAATATTTTCCAGCGATACTACGCAGAACTGAATGAGATTACGAGTTCGTCGCTCTATAAGGCCGAATCAGATTCACGACATTACATACTTGGCTTCCGTAGGAGTATTTAAAGCATATTCGAAGGGCGGACATTAGCATCACAGATATTAACGCTGAAAAGTGAACGAGTCTTCTGGTCCGGAAGCTTTTTGGCGTTGACCGACTCAGTACTGGATAGTGCAAGTTGGAAAGGCTGTGATGAAGGCATGCACACTAACCTATTATTTATTAAAAGCCGAAAAAAGGTAAGATGTGCAGAACCAGAAGGCAACGAGACACAACTAGAAGGCACAGTCAATCCAGAAACATTTCTAGAAATCACCATGCACTAATGTCCATAGTTCTCATCAAAATCCGGCCTGATCATGATTTCACAACCACCTTTGTCACATCTCAAGTCTACTTCAACCTGGGGTTTGTTCTTGTCTGCTGCACAATAAACCTAAACGAATATCATCAAACTTTGTTCTTTATTGATTCATTCAGAGTGCACTGTAATCTCATCCAGAGTTGCTATGAAGAAGTGTACTTTGTGGCACCCTCGAAACGAAATTCAGCATAATGTAATCCATGAAAGCATGTACACCTTCGTCAACGATTCACATATGATATATATCATTAATGCATTCAGAAATGATTGTAACCAAGCGGATATATAGGAAAGCTATCTGTCTCGGCAGTACAAACGGTGATAGAATTCAATGCGAAGGAAAACTTATTCCAACCAAAGAAGTGAACAGTTAAAAAGTAACAGCACTACTAGCGTGAAGCGACAACAACGCAAGGGGACACAAACGCAGGACAGAGCAGGAATGAGAGCAACTTCTATCACATAGTAAGCTTAAATTTGAGTAACCTGGCTTGAAATTCCTCGTTTCACTTCACTCAGTTACCATTTTCTTCTCGTTTTACTGTTTAAAGTCTCAGATCAAAAAATTGAACCGAGTTCCGAATAATCGATAAACTTGGAAATGTTTTATTGCTGGGCTATAAAAGAGTGGAAGTGAACAGTCCGTAGGCGATTTCTTGCGAAATTTGTGGAGATCGAACGAAAACCCTCGCAGTACGACTACAGCAACACGCAGTGCCGTCAACGTTTCACAACTTTTGAGACATCGACAATGAAAATCTCTCATAGAGTCACTGTGAGGAAAACAAAAGCGGCACTCGATGCAATCCACTAATCCGGAAATTTGGCCACCTGAAATTTTATCCGCTCCGTTCCTAAGTGCTATAAGCCTAAATAGAAGTAAGCAATGCTAGCAATGGAAGCAAGAGACGACAGCAATAAAATACGAAAAATAATCGCGAGGGAAAGAACTTGTGGCAATATAAGTAAGAAGCTATATCAGCAAAGGAAAAAGAAAGCAATATTAGCAAACAATTCAATTGGTCAGCGAGTGTGCGCCGAAGCTAAGCTCCGGGTGTTCTAACCACTCTCTCTCCTCTTTCAGAACCTCTTCCCACCTCTCAAACGCCAGCATGCATAGCGCGTACGTGGGAAAAATACTTGCCAAAAACGAGTTTGACTACCTACATAGAAAATATAGCTTACTTCTCATTTATACTGAAATGAACACCATCCCTCAGAAGTGCACAGATGCTTCTATTTCCCACTGCGATAAACAGCCTGCATCTCTTAGCTGGGAAAGTCTATAGCACTGATGGAAAGTCTCGCTGATCATTGGAAACGACACAAAAGTATCAACAAGTACCAGGAGCCAACATTTCTGTCTAAACTATGACATAGCATTTTTGGTGCAACTGAGAGGTTCAGAGGCAAAAATTTCGACAAGAATAACTTTTAGAAACAATTCTTAAGAGTTCCTCAGTAAGCTGAATCCAATGAAGACATGTCTACTCAAAAGATCCTCAACCTTCCGCAACATTTCCCACGACGAAAAATTAGACCCCACCTTCCTCCTTCCTGAATACGAAAATAGTTTGCTTCCGACTATATAATGAATCATTTTTAACGCAGGCACACGGCATTTAAGTTAAGGCGGCATCTATCAATTCTCTTTCATTGATACTATTTAAAGCGTTATGAAGCAAAGTCTTCTACTCAAATGCGCGTCCATTCCCCGCATCGATTACGTCGACATCGGAGGCGCACCTGTTGATAAAACCATCTGCGGCCTAAGAGGTACTGATACATGCACGAAAAGCAGTGAATGTTTAAGTGGTAGTCATCTTTCATACCGCAGAAAAAAACGTTCCAGTTTCTTCTTTTAATCAAGGAGTAGTGACATAATAAAGCCACTCATTTGAACAGCTCATCTTCTGCTAAGAACGAACACGATGCTTTAATATTTCTGAAATTTTACACACCTTAGTTGTCACTTCGAAATAAATTCATTCACATCGCCGCACGTCTCACACATTCAAATGCATCTATTTCTTCAGCATTTGAATTCGGCCAGTCTGAAGTCGACTCCTCAGGTTAGCCTCATGTTCAGCTTTTTTCCTTCTCTCTATAGCCGCCATCCTTCTCGCTCTCCTTGCTTGCCTCTCTCTTCGCAGCCTCTCTAATGCTTCCATATGTCGTCTTGCCGCTCTCTCTTCGTTTTCCGGAATCGCTTTTCTACGATGTCTCGACACCGAGCTCGCCTAAAGGAAAACAATGACGACAACGCCACCGACAGGAAATCAATTTGGCTCTATGCTTGTTCTAGTCATATGACTAGCCATCTGCTCAGTCACATACGACTCGTTATGACCGAATCAGGATAACTACATAATTTAAGGGGCAATGACTATGGATTTAAACATATTATAAACAACTAACTACTTTGGTAAATAAAATGATGCATGGCGCATGTGTCCATTCGCGGTATCGCCTTCGGCAGCCAGATAAGTAGGGAAAGAAGGATAAGTTAAGTGAAGCTGCCTGTTTTTACTGTTAGAAGTGCCTACTGGAATGCCATCGGGAGTAGTCTTAAGAGGCGAAAATATCGAGCGCTCCCTGCTCATACGACGAACAATAGAATCAGTGATCCTCTTTTTGATTTTCGCCACCTCTCGTTTTCTCGCCGCTTTCACCTTTTCACGAATAATGCGCGCATTCTCGCTGCTTTGTTGGCGAACTTGGATGTATCTGAAAAATTTACGTTAGCGGAACAACATTTCATCAACATATCTGTACGACTATTTGCGGCCGAATAAGTTCCTTTTCGTAGCGAGGGTGTCATGCACAAATAACACTCATTCCAAAATGATTTAGCATAGACACAGAGAAGGAGAGAGGAGGGACAGAATTTTTTGGTATTGCAAGTGTTGACGAGAACGAAGCGGAGGAGAATAATTAGAGTCCAACATAAGTAGTGGTGAAATATCCTTGGCTGATTTACTCAGATAAGATCGCCAATAGGTCCTGACATTTTTGTGAACCGCTGAGAGGCAGTCGCAAACGGGAGTAGAAGGTGTAGATGAGCAAAGTCGAAGAACGGGGGAGACTGGTGGGTTCACATCAGAATCGACCCCGACTTTCGGGTAGTGTGGACTTCACGGCGGAAAGAAGAGTATACTTCTCAGTGACCAACTCACCATATTTCATTGTCGGCTTCTTGTGAGGTCTCTGTCTCCCTTTAATATGCAGAGACTTCAAATAAACTGACCAATATGACAGACAGAAGGAGAGGGAAAGCAGGGGTGGGGGAGGGACGGAAGAATAATTTGCTCGCACCACTCCGATCACAGAAATAAGCATCTGGGTAGAAATACCTTATTAATCTTCGTCGTTCGCGCTCCCTTTTAATGATATTTGATGTTTCGTTCGGCGTAAGCGAACCCAAATGCATTCGACGTGGTGAGTGCGTTCGACAGTTCATCTCAATATCCACTGAAAAAAGGTGGAAAAACAATGACATGGAAATACCGATGGCGATAACGGCATCGATAGCTCAACATTTACTTCACGAAAATTGTATTTTTTCACTTTTGGAGTTGAAGCTGAACCATTAGACACGGTAATGGAAATGCAAAACACCGTTCGTGACTGAATCGACCAATGAGAAGAAGCCAGATGGCAATTGCCACTCATGAGGTTTCGGGTAGAAATCACCTCCCCTTATATAAGAGAAATACACTTCTGAATTACTGCTTGAAAAAGGCGATTTTACTGCTCTGGAATCCAAAAAGTCACTTCGTTTATAGAAAGCTGTTGTTGAAAGATCCTCAAATATACCTCCTTCTTGAAAGGTTGCGGCGTTTAGCCCACTCTCTTCCTCCCTCGTCCTTACAAGCTCCTCATACCGAAAGTTCCCGTCATAGAAGTGTCCCTTTCTGAAAGTGGTGACTATTGTAAGGCTTTTTTTTCGACTTAGGGATTTCGAAAGTTGCAAACACTAGCCTCTGGGTTTGTAGCACACATATACGCTCAGCTCCTACTTAGATAAATTCGCTCAGTTATATGATATGTTCCATATCGTTCGAATTGCTAGATTTATCTATCAGAAATGAACATATGAATTGAACGAATCAACGAACTCGGTTAGAGCACAAATCTCCGCCGATTGTAGTCAAATATGAAAATGAAATCGCCAGTAAACCCGCATATCCTAAGAGAAGACTAATGAGCACGACCTCAGCTCCAGCATAACCTCATCTAGCAACTTCCTACCAAGTTCTTGAATAAATAAATCCATCCCTCTCCCTTATCCTCCCCCTCCGCATCCGTGAATTCAAATAAAACAATATAGAATCTAGAGCAAAACGGGTAATTGAGATTGGCGAAGCGTCAAAATTTGATTCGAAAATGTTGTTTTTCTTGTTAGAACGCGGCCACTATTGCCGCGCTTTTAATATCGCCATCACGCATGTAATGTTTGTTGATGTAGATGGCTGTGATTTTCTATTTTTGAGGGTGTTTTCTAGTTCCAGTAGGTGAGGTGGGGGTTCAGGTCGCTCGAACTTTAGTTGTTTTCGTGAGGTGCTTCAGCGCGAGAACTTCGAGGAGAAAGCGTCAAGCGTATGTTGACTTCGTGCGTCGCTGTTTCCTTTATCCGTTCCGACGTTTTAAGAACAATGTTAATGCTGTGGGCGCTTTGTTGCCGCACTGAACGTGTAATTTTCACAAAGGAACTAAGAATTCAACGAGTATACCAAAGAACTCGAACTAATTTAGCGGCGAGTGCAAAGTTCTCGTTGAAATTATTGCTCTCCTTTAGCTTTGTGCTTGTGTTGCTTTTTTTCTGGTCTATAGAGTTATAACGGTGAGAAGTATTTCATTCAGGAATATCGGGTCGGCGGTACTTATTGGATGCATGAGCGGGGGGTGGACCAGAAACGAAGTATGATCGTTTCTGAGTCGATTCGACCACTCGATTCTCATGTTGTCGAGGTTAGCTACTTTCCTTTGTACTATTTGGCGCTTAATAGTAGCATTTATTAACTCGTTAGTATTCGCCTTCAATTTTACTTCTTTTTGTGGTCGGTCCACAAAGACGCTTTCTGCGTTAACCTGAGATGATGGAGGATATACCCAGTGCTGTAGTAAGAGAGTGTGCACGGATCTTCCATGTACGAGGTTCTTTTATAAAGATAAAGATGACGTTTGCAAGAAAGGGGAGATGGTGGAAGAACGACCTTATTTCACTAGTAGGTTGTTGCTTCATATAAACCGAAGCGTATATTTTGAACATGCTTATGGATACGTTGAACTAGAGTGTCATCATTGATGGATACAAAGACGGTACATGGATCCGCCTATAAAGAAAATCACTCATTTGAGACATCCGACGGAGTAATCAAGCAAATCTGTAGATATGTCCGGTTATTTGTGCTGAGTGCAAAGTTGATAGGCTGATGATCTAACCACTAATCAACTGCTATATTCCATTTCCCTCGTCATTAATTTTTATTTTAACTGCCTAAAAGTAAAAACTTTATTCTGTCGATAGGCAGGCGAGCTCTCAGTCATCACCCATTGTCGGTCGCAGACAAAGTCTGACCACAGCTGCAATTGTCTTTGTCATTTGTGATATGTTGGGTGCATTAGGTTATTGCATTTTTTTTGCAGCCCGTTATGGTACGAATACGTTCGCTTTCAGAAGCGATCCCGCTCATCCCTCGTTTAGCATCTTTATTCGGCCATGGCTGTTTCTCAAAGGCTTTTATATTGATTATGACCCCAAAGGAACAGTGGAAAATATCGGGCTCATGGAAGTGATTATTTCTCTTAACATAACTTCCACTCTGTTTTCTTCACTCGACAATGAATTATTCAATGCATAACTGTATCTGTTCACTTTTCGTGGTCTTTTTTATGAGGAGAAAAGAAGCTATGCGCCATATTGGCCGCATTAGACCATAGCCCAGTTTGTTGGCCACTATGGGCAATGTGCGTTTTTTTTTTTAAGACGGTGATATACGTTTAATTGAGTTGTTGTTCATTTTAAGTAGAGCTTATTCTAGGCGAGCAAACTTCGCTATCGTACCTTGGAGGATGGAAGTGGTGAGATGCTGGAAATAGCCGATGATGATACTGTTACGGTAACATCCCTTCCAGGAGGCGTTCTGCTCTACAGAGTGACTGCCGACTTCCGTCTGCTTGATGTAAGATTCTTCGCCATCTTTTCATTTTTCCCTATTAGAGATGAATAAGAATCACTTTAAATACTGCCAGGTGAGGCCTCTTGGAAGTTGCTCATGTGGTTTCTCAAAATTCAAAGGTCATACATTGTAGATCGAGTGTGCTCGAAAAAAGACGCATTTGGGCCTTCAATGCAAATGGAGTTTATTTCCTTTAAAGTGAACAAAGCAGGCTGATATTTTTGTGATTGAACGGCCAAATTTAATCAAGAAAAGGAGGGAGGGGTGTTGGAGAGGTTTAGGTGCGCACTCGCTGCGGCATTGGCTCCTCCCTTCTTTGGTATGACTGCGATCATGCACGTACTCTTCGGAAGTATTTAGTTTGCGCTTCATCCATAAGCAACAGCGCAATTTCGTTGTGCAGCTCTTTCGCCATTCAACGTTGTCCACATGAGGCTATGAACTTTAGTCACTCTGCGCGTCGTACGTAAACTTGTAGCAATTTATATGGAAGCCTTAGTTTTCGTAACAAATATTTTTGAAATAGGCCGCTGTATATCAGGAGACATGGAACCTTCTGACGCTCATTGTTGGACTCTTGAAAACTCTCCATTCGCCGGACAGATCTCCAAGCTTCAATAACTTCACATCAACTGTCTTACCTTCAGCTTTAGGCGATTTGTGGTTGCCGATTATTTGAGAGTAATGTCAGCATTCATTAAGACGAAGGGTAGCGAGCAAAAGTCTTTCTTATTCATCCCTATCAGTGTGAGTTTTGGACGGCGTAGTTTTGTGAATTTGAAAAAAGGGCCGTTGGAAGAAAGCGTTTCGGCATTCACGACTCTGTGTGTATGACTGGAATTAGGTGATCAAGAATTTCGCTCATGTTAAATATTTGTTTGATACTCACTTATAGATGCAAACGCGTTTGCACGTTCGTTTCTGTAGTATCTTCGAGTTTCCAAAGAAAGAATTTGTATGCATAAAATCCGTCGTGAAAAGGCTATCATCTGATCCTTTGATTATGGTTCAATTTTCTTCTGTGACAGTTGTTCTTTTCGATCGGAAATATAGTTGAAAATGTAAAGCAGTACCCTTTTAACATCTTCAACAATTATAGTCTTGCTGGGCATAATTTAACGTGATTGCAAAAACCTCTTCCATTTCACGCGTTACCCTTTTTTTCAAGGCCTTCTGGTGCGATTTTCCGACAACAGCAACCGGTGGCGATTTTTTCGACAACTGCATTTGTCTTATCGGCAGTCAGGTTATTCAGTTCTGTCCAAGGAACGGCTGCCAGATTTATGCAGTGACGCTTCCATTCTCAGTGAGTGCTTCACACTTTGTAAACTTGTTGCCTTTGAACTTGTCTGTCTTTTCCATGTTCTGCTAAAGTGACAGTCATGTGATTGAGGGAATAGGATTATAAATCACTGTTTGGGAAACATCATGACTTCTTGCTTGGGAGTTTATGCTAGTAGGTGTAATGCGGAGAAGATAGATGGTGTCCCTTTCCTCCCGAGCTTCCCATTTTGGGTATCCATATATCCGAGGGAGTGCGAATTTCAAGCAGCTATAGGCGCCGATCTAAACTTGCGTGACAGAAGTGAATCTGTTTTTGAAGTGCCTAGCTGAAGCCCGATCACATGGATTTATTCTCGTGCTGAAATTTTAGGAATTTTCTCAAACTTAATCGAGCTCCAGTTGAGCGCGAGGTAGGCGCTGCATATTTCAATCCAACACAAACGAACTCCCCTGTTGCGCTTGAAGTGCACACCAGTTGCTTCACCTCTGAGGGGAACCATTTGAAGGTTCCGAGGTTTTCACGGGAATTGCTAAAATCCAGCGATAACCACACATTAGATAAAAATTACAAGTTCGAAAGTTTAGCGATGCACAGAGACGTGTAAATCTTCTAATTTTTTCCCACCAAGCCACTGAGTCGTCATTAAAGGTTATCATTTGAAGTTGGCTGTAATAAAGACATTGTAGGCAAATTTTGCCCGCAGATTTCGGTTCTAAAATTTGGTTTCGAGCATGTTGTCAGTTAAGGAGTTGTAGGTTCGACCTAAATATCGACTAGGATTTAATACGCTGCCTGATCTTTCTTAATTTGGTAATTTTCTTGAGTTGATATGAGATAAAATGGCTCTTTTTCCGCATTCAAACGTACTTGTTTTTGTCGTTGAATTGAGAACTCGAGAGTCTTAATGCGTCGTATGGGAGTGTATTCTCAGATGTGCAATCATTCTGTCCTTTTTGTTATGGTAAAACGATTGCTGAAGTACGTTGTTTTGATTGTGAGCAACTCTGTAAGATTTATCAGTAAATAAGTCTGATTTTTTCTGAGCCGCTTTAAACTGTTTTCGGTGGAATTTGTTGCACTTAACAGTGATAGGAGTACGACGTTCTAACGTTGAGGTCGCAGTTAATCCTGAGATATTGCTTCGCCGAATTGTCGCTTGAAAACTGAATTTCCTTTACCTCTCTTTAATGGGGTTATTCTATAGATTTAATGTTGTTGTTATTGCCTTTTGTTTGTTTGTTTGTTTGTTTGTTTTCGAATGTAACGAGGCTGCTCTCTTTGCAGGCATTTTTTCATCAAATCGTTATTGAAAGATTTCGTGGTGCACTTTTTTTGACACAATCAGTCATCTTTTCAAATTTATATATTCTTATCTGTGAAGTACTTGTAAGTATATAACTTTTGCAGGTATCAAAGGTATTGCAGTCGCCATATGGACTAATTCTGGAAAAAGATCACCCACCGAGATCAAAAAGGTATATTCCTTTCAGTTACATACAACCGAGGAAAATTCTTTCCCCCAGGTGACAAGAAAAACCGACGAGTCAGTAATGCAACTTCATTTGACGATCGAACATGATGAATATTATTGTTTAGAAGACTTTTTCCGCTCACGCAATTGTTCCTAATGCTAATAAGTTCATTCGGGACCACTATTTACATCGTACAATCGTCCCAGTTTTTCTTCTCTAAATTTTTCGTCGCTCTTTCCGAATCTGATTCATAGCTCTCTCACTACGAATAGTTATAGAGGGAGATCCGTGAAAGAGTAATTACCGGCGAAACTTTAAGAATTATATTTAGCTGGGCAGGTTATGAGCAATTCATATCTCATATTTCTTCGTCAGTTCAAGCGATGTCACGCAAATGGAGCCAGTGGATGGTTTAGGAGGAACATGAAAACATTAAATCTTCTCAAATGAAAACATTAAATCTCAAATTTTTAGACGATTTTAATTTTAAAGGTGTTTCCTAGCTGAAATCTAAAAGCTGCTCTATCTCTTTTTCTTCCATGGCGACAATTAACAGCTGAGGTCAATAGGACAAGAAACCACGATTGAGGTATTCCGATGTAAACAACTGTGCCAATTCCCTTACTTGTATGTGTAATTTCCTTCTTTTGTTTATGACGCATGTGCTCCTAAAATTGTCATTTCAAAGCAGACTTCTTCTTTAAGCATTCAGTATTCCCCAAATGTCTTTTTATATACTGTGTTGTCAATATATTGATGAATGAGATCATCTCATTTTTACCCTTTGCAGATTCGATACGTTGTTTCCACATTTGTTTTCTTTGTCACATCCATATAACGAAGTTCTACCAGTTGTTTGTAGAAGCAAAGGTTGGTCATTTTGATTTCTCGCATAGATATACCTACCAAAGTATTTTCCTGGTAAGCCGTTTTTTGGCTGAGAATACTAGTGGAGAATGTCAAAGAAGGAAACTGGGTGGAACAAAAGAGTCGAACAAGCGGTATTCCAGGCATTTTCTGGATGCAGTGAAGGTCATACGTTGGTGGCAAAGGAAATATGCGCTGAGAGTGGTTTGTTGCTACCGTGATTCTGAGGAAGTCATCGAGCAGATTCCTCCTTGTTATCGCTATGGTAACATTGAAGAATATTTGTCGTTGATGGGCATTTTCATTGTATATTGTTGTTTTCGGGTTAGCAGTCATATAGAAATAAGCAAATCTTGACAGCAGGATGTAACCGCCGTTGAGTGCAGAAACCGATGGGGGAAGTAAGAATCGAATAGAGGTCAAGTTTGCCGTTCTTCAGACGCAGAACTTTGCGTCTTTACTTTTCTGTTATTTTTGTCAGCCTATTTAGTTAAGAACAATGTAAGCCAGGTTTATTCCTCATGGATCAGGTCAAAAGAGCAAAGCGGAGTGCGTCTTGAAAGTGCATATGACTAGTGTCATGTTGCGCAATTGCTAATGCAGATATGCGTTATTTATTTATTTTTAAGCGACGCAATCATAGAAAGATAACGAAGCAAACGGCGCACAGGTCATACCCCGTTTAAAAAGAGGCAAAAGGCTACATTTGCCGTTTGCTCGAGGGATTGCCTCTAATTGTCATTATTGAGTGCTGGCAATTAGAATTACTCGAAGTTTCATGCGTTCTGTGTTTGGAGTATCAAACTCAGTTGGAATTGATGTTAACCCATCGTTTTTGCAACTTTTCTGTTGTCAGATATTGTTAGATACTCTTGGGAAAAGTAGTTGAAATTTATCCCAGCAACCTGTAAGGAGGAGAGCGGATACTAAAATATTTCGGGAAATGTTAAAAGGACGCTCTTTCGTGATGTTAACTTTCCTTGCCGTTGGGCTATCCGAGGGGAACGACCGATTGCTTTGTTGTGTTGAACCTTTTATTAAACATTAACCTTATACATTAAACTTTTTATAGACGATCAAAAGTCGTGTCATTACGTGTCGGACGCGCTCGAGCTAGAGGCATTGAATACGCTGAAAGGGAGTCGACTATTGCTTTGCTACAGTTCGAGGTCTTGTGCTCATTCATTGTATTTCATGCGCACAGTAACAAAGGAGGAATGGAAATATGCGGCAAGCAAAGCCGAAAGCCTCGTTTCGCGCAGTACGAGGGGAACACCAGCGGGTAAATTTTTTGCTTCTTGTCTTTTTTTGAAAATATGTTCGAAATGAAGTTTTCATGCTAAAAGAATAGGGAGTTCTATAGAAACAGACAGTGAAAGGCCTGGAAGGGCGTATTTTTTTAGGGGAGGAAGGGAGTCGAGAGTGGATTGGATTCTGTCATGGTGATACATCGATTAGCTTAATCGATGGCTGTAGTCTTTGCTTCCCTGCATATGCATACCCATCATTTAATAAACACATCAGCGTTTCAGAAGCATCCGTTGGACAATCGCCATTGTGTCCATCATTTCTGGTAACGCCAAGGAATCGGCCTAGAATAGGTTAGTTTTTATCTTTAAAAAACACGCGTTCGTTTAATCTGTCTCCTTTCACCTCGATCTTTTGTTGCTTTTCCTTATCATTCTTAAGTTGCAGCTTATTGGAAACACAGCTGTGACATTCCGTCATCGCTAACTGAAATCCTTTCATCGTTTCTTTTTTTTTTAATAGTAGAAAAGCGAAATTCCTCGTTTAGAGGTTTGACTCTCAGTTTGTCTGTTTTGCTCATTTTCCTCTTTTGTGACTCTTTTCAGGTAATTTATCTGTCAAGTCTGCTGTCATACAAAAGATAGCCCAGATTCTCGATATGCTTCATTAGCTGTGCTTTTGGTGTATCTTTGTACGAGATATCATCGCATTATATAACAGTTTGCGAGCAGGGATGTTGCATGCATCCTTAGCACTAGAGTTTAACGAAAATTCCTTGTGATTTTGTGGTACGTTATTCATTTTTCAATTCCAATAGGGTAACACGATCAGCGATCCGGTTGTGTTGTACTGATTTCTGCCGGAGCAGTCGCATCATTTGCTGCATTTTGCTCTAACGGCTCCTTCGAATTGTTCTTCCAGAAGACCGCCTTTATTCGTATTAAGATATTTATTCAGACTCTAAGTGATGTATTTGTTAGGAAAATATCGATGATCCCCACCAACAAATTCGCATAAATGCCGCAAGAATACTGCTGTTTTTTTTCCATTAGTAACGATCTCGCCTCAAATCTTCATTTGCTGCAAAAATTAGCCAAATAAAAGAGTACTTTAATAGTTGCGATTAACGGCTGTGAAAGCAGTTAAGAAGGGCGCGTCTTAATAAAGCTTCACCAATTTCTATTATATTCATTAAGGTGCTTGAGTGTTAAGTACGCATTAACAAATGTAATTAAGGGAAGATATTCTATCATTTCAGCATATTACAGTTTATTTTGACTCCCCATCTGTCACACCTATTCTTTGTATCGGTACCAGAAATGTTATTCGAAATAAGGAGCAACTTAAAGCACATCAACGTTGTTTAGCGTCGTCATCGGCATTTACAGCCTCTCTTATCCGTTTGCTCGTGCGTTGCATTCGGAAGAAATTCCTCGGACAGTGTATCACCAAGATTCAACATGACATTAGATAAATAGCAACACCGTGCAAAGTATGTTCCTTTAACGGATCGAATTAGACGGTGAGGTTAAATGACGATATGTGGGGCATACTGGGAGGGGCAGAGGGCTGAATAGGTGTTCTGAAAAATTCAGCTCACTGCCGTACTGCATACTTCGAGCATATGCATATCGAAAGGACATTTTTGAAGAGTTGGGAATTTCTTCAGGAAGTGGTTAAAATCTGATATATGAGGTAAATCGCAAAGCTTCAGTTTTTCAAAAGCATCTTATGCTTTGTTATGATATAATTGGCAATATAATGATGAAATTTAGCTATTTGAGTGCGTATGATGGCAAATTATAGTGCTCGTTCCAGGGAATCTCGAAATTTCTAGAAATACTTTGGCATCGCAGAGCCCAAAAGTTTTTGATGGTTTAACTCGATGATGATATCAACATTAGGAAATTCTGTGGTCATGCGTAGCCAGTATTTTATTCCCATCAACGTATTAAGTGCTGAACAATTCATGGGAGCGGGGTGAGCGAGCGGCGTGTTGAAATGATACGCGGTTCGCTGAGAAGCATAGAATCTTTGTCAAATGCGAAGGTTGGCATAGTATTCGGTGAGCTCAAACGTCTGAGGGCGCTGAGTTCGTGTGCGGAGCGAGCGGCACGTGACCTTATTATGCTTCGGCTACGTTGCGTTCGTCGTGATGGTGACAGACATTGTTGCTGAAATAATCGACTTCATGGAATAAGTCAGCGTGCTAAATGGGGTCATATTTATAAATGGCTCGTTCATAAGATGTCAGTGATTATTTGAGGTTGGAGCCTTCTGCGCTTTGTGATAACGTAGTTTTAACGAGATGAGAGCACACTCCGAGGGACGCGATCGCACTTGAAATATGGCTGGAAAGGAGTAGCACTGAATCCCTCACTCCCAAACACCACGATTCGTCTCTGAAGGAGGAAGCTTCCTGTTTCATTTTTCATCGTCATCGTATGCTCCATTTCACTTCCAGTGATCTGGCTCATTGAGGTGTTCATCTCAAATAAGCCATATATATCACCAAGAGGGTTTTATTTGGACTGAATTAAGACCGTTAAGGCTTACATTAGCTGATTGTGGGGCAAGTGTGGATGTGCAAATGTTCTTTGAAGTAGGCGAATTTTGATCGATGACCGCATGTGAACGACTTCTATTCGACCGTACGGAGGCCATTGAAATGATGCTACTGAAACGAATAGAGTTTTTTCTTGACGAAACAAAAAAGCATTGATAGGTATGATTGAGCTTTGAGATACGGAGTATTTTTAGTGCGTTTGCTTTAGCTTCACTATAGAACAACTCACATCGTCGCAATTCCGTATCACGTTATCGTAGAAATAAGTGTCTTGTATCCAAAGATTCAGCTGGGTGTCTCATCGCAGTGAATGAAATTTGTATCTTATTTTTCGATGGCGGACTTTCGAAGATTCAAAGTTCGCTTGCGCTGATTTGGTGTCTTTACTAATGCTGTAGTATTTTCGCTTGCAGAACTCCTGCATTGATAGTTTCTTGTTAATACAGCTTTAGCCTCAAATGTAGTTCTTAAGCAGTAAATCAGCAGATTTCTTGAGGAGGTATATTCATTCGAAGCGAGAGAGGTTCTACTCAAGGATATACGATAAAGTAGCTTAAAGCGAAATGGACTCACTTTGTGAGACTGAGCCTGAGTGGCTTTCTGCTTAAATTCGAGGCATACCCATGCCTCATGGCTTCAGTAACAGAGTCCATAAATTGCTTCCAAGCATTTTCTACTACTTCCTCATTCCATTCGCGTTTGCGCCCAAAGATAATACTCCGAATCCTGAAAACCTAAAGGATGATACTCCAAATCCTGAGGACCGAAAGGATGATATTCCGAATCCTGAAAACCGAAAAGATAATACCCTGCATCCTGAGAACCTAACACTACTTCATTAATGCTTATATAAAGCAAAAACAGAGATTTAAGAGATTGAAGGTAAGTGCAAGTAGATTCTTTTCTGTTTCATTTTTTTATTATCGTTTTTTGAAGTGAAGTCCTGGGCGAGTCGTAATTTGACGTCGAAAAATGAAGTGCATCCACATTATTGAATGAGTTATTCGTGATTACATTTGAAATTTTCAGCGTTCCGAATGTGATTTCAGCGTAAAATTTCCGCTCATGAACACCCGTCGAGGTAACCTTTCGTAAGGTATTTTTGAGAATATGTTGAATTTTGCATAGAATCACGACGATTATTAACAAACGCTCTACGATGAGTGAGGCATAATCGGTATTTGTTGGCGATTGCTTTTGCGAGTTGTCTCGAAAAAGGTTGCCAATAAGCGGAGTCGTCCAAATTGCGAGCGTATGTTACATGACGAGCACCCAGTCGTTGTGCGCGTGAATAAACCGCCTCAGGTTCTGCTTTATGTACCTTGACGAGTACATGCAGGAAATCACGAACCTGTAAAATATGCGCCCGATTGTTTATTTAGTTGGGAGGGAGGGAAAGGGGGTTTATTCGGTTTTTCTTCTTCACAGTTCCTCTGCTCGCAGTCTCTTCTGTTCCGCCATCAGAGGACGATAAGAAAATCTCCTTGGAAGTGGTGGCAGGTGAAAGAAAGTAGGCATTCGGCTGATAGTTGTCAGTTTATAAATGTAAAAATCGAAAATTTGTGTTGATGTGATGTTAAAGTGTCACCTTGATTTGAATTCCACACTTCACTTCCATATCCCTACCTGTAGCGTTATTATTCGCATATAACCTTATGCGTCTTTTCCGCTCTAAGGCAGATTCGTAGATTACGTAGAAATTTGCCTTTAAGAGCTTCTAGTTTGACACTGTGCTGGGAGGTGAATTCTAGACTTTGTTCTTGCTTCACTTCCTTCACTATCGTTGAAGTTTTTGGTCAAGAATGGAAAAAGGAGCGCGCCAAAGTGATGAGAATGCAAATCGACCACATCTCAGGCCAGAAGACCTGTATAAATGTACCATAGTGAGTTTTCTACGAGAAATCTTTTGCCATCTGAATTCCCAACGTCGTGCACCACGTTTAAGAAAAAAATGTTGAGGATGGAATCAGAGATCGTCGCACTGTGAAGGTATTATCATTTCATGGGACAGAAGTTTACTGAAAGCGAGCAGTAATTTTCGCACGTCATGCGTAAAGATGGCCTGAGGTGTGAGTATGCAAAAGGGTGCTTAACGTTCATTCCATGCCAATAACGGTAGCGCTTTTCGTCCATCTCTTTCGCACATTTTTTCTTATTAAGATGGGACGCCAAAGCTCTCACTATACGCCTTCAAAAATGCTGTATTAGCATCAGATTCGTGGGAATTGGAGCTGAGAGACGTGAGGTGATGTTTAAAAAAAAGCTCACAATTACTGCTTAAATTGAGTGCTAATGAAATAGAGGAACGATATCTTTGTTAATGATATGAAATGTCACATAGAATTGAGGCAATTTTTCGTCGTCATAAAAAGAATACTGATTCGTTGTTTGAGTGTCGCCTCATTGCACCTCCGTTGAGATATTGGGAAAGCGTAAATGAGTTCAGTAAATGGCAGGAGTTGATGAGGAGCGTTCGTTGTCGTTGCTGAGGTTTTCGCTTGTGTCCGCAACGATTTCATGACTAGTTTTTTATTCAAAAATGGAGATCATCTCGTCCTTTTATGCTGATTTACGATTTTTGTGAGTTCGGAGAAATTGTTACGAAAAACGAGGAATTTGGTGGATCCGATCTGATGTTTTCGAATATAAATGCCGACTCGCACTTCGTGATAGCGAACGTCTGTTACACGGCGAAAATCTGACCGATCGCTATTTGTTGAGACTTTTTATTTTCATTCTGAGAGATTAAAGAGTCGGAATAGCAGATTTTGATTTGGAGTACAGTCTCTTCGAATATTTCACAGAAACTGAATTGTAAGTGAATGGAGCAGTTTATTGTAATATAATTGAGTAGTAACCTTTTTCAAATGGCCTTTGCTGTAACTGCATTAAGCAAAAAAGGGAATTTTCGAATCACTGAGTTGAAGAGGGACGCAACCATGTTTATAAAGCTGGAATGTTTGAATTGAATTATCCGAGTGGGATGGGTGTGGGAGGAGAGATTTTAGGTGCGTAGATGGGAGTATATACGGAAAGGCGCTCGAGTAGTAAAAAAGAGGAGAGGTGCATAATTACTCGAGGTACAGCCAGATGATTAGGCCGGATAACTTTGACAGAAACATAAAGAGTAAGCATACAGAGGAAATGATATTCATAAATTGCGTGTTTGAAGCGTAGTCGGATTGCATACTCTCGTCCAGCTGAACCAAAGACCAGAGCCATGTGGGTGTCTGCTCGGCAGCCGATAACCAAGCGTCGCTGAAATTTAAAACTTCCCTGAGCATCTTCGATGTTTGTGGACTTGATTGAGTTAATGCGGACGATGTAGATTTACACATGAAAGGCTTTTTCTCGCCTTTTACGACCGAGCAGAGAAAGTCCATAATATTTCGGTGTTTTTTTTTATTGGAAAAAGAATCTTTCATCTGCTCCAGAAAGAAGAAGTAATTTTCGGGGATTTTCATCGAAACTCGAGATCTATCCTCAATCAGGTCTCATCGGGCAAATTGGCTTGCCTCTGTCGATCATTTGGCTCGGCGTTGATGTGCACCGTTAATAGTAACGAAATCAGTTTAGGTAACTGTTCGCGCTTCAAGGGGCAACTTTGTTGAGTCGATATTATTTTTTCAAAGCGCGTAGTATGGAGAATTTATCGCTCACTTTTGTGCTCAGGATATTCCATTTGAAGTCGGCTTTTTCCTTTTCACTCATTTATTCACCGAATTATTTAGCGAATATTTGTGGATTGATGGTCATATTTGTGTATTTTAGAAGCGGTGTGTCATATCTTGAAGTAATCGTTTCACTTTCGTGAACATAGAAGCAAAAAAAGCAAAGGGAAATGAATTGTATTCTCACGTTGACATCTCCTCCACTATTTTGCTTTATTTATAGACCTTTTCGCTGCTTCTATTATGCAACCATCGGCTAACATTCGAGGGTATTGAATATCCACTGAATTGTAAACATTGTCAACGAGCACGCATATAGCCGGGATTCATCTTTTTTTCCCTGTCATCGCTCCAGAGGGAACCGTTGCATCATAGAATGAGTCTGCAGCGTTGCAGTGATTGAAGTCGAAAAAATTAATGTCTACTTGTAAGATATCGCATCTTTTACTGTTTACCTGTCGAAATGACTCTCACCTTATTTATTAACGTCCGTTATATATAGTGGACATAGAAAAAAGTGAGTGGGAAAGCTGGCACGGTGTACTTGTTCGCATTTGTTGTGTACGTTCTATCCACCAGCTTGTGCGGTTAATCACCTCGATGCATACACATGTCTACGCGGAAAGAGGTTTTCTGGTTCCAGTATTGGTCGGAATGCCTCTTCTCTCTGTCTTTCTCCGCCTCTCCCTCTCTCCCCCTTATCCTTACCAATTATCACTGTCTCCAGTCCAGGCACACTGTTCTCCTACCTACCTAGCATATATTTAAATTCGTTAGGACGTGGTTTCTAAGGGGACAGTTTTATAGTCGTTTGAAGTTGTAAAAGTTTGTATTGATAGATTAAGGCGTTTGTTGCATTTGATATATTTTCTGTCGACGATTGCAAAAGAAAGAGGCAATGAGAGGTGAAGAAAGCCTCGCAGTGCAATTTCAGCCAAGGTGAAGAAAGCCTCGCAGTGGCAGTGAAGTAATGTTTGTAAGAGGCGCGGTGTTTTGCCTTTGCTTTTCTGCTGATTTGTGCTTTTGAAGATGCCGTAGCATCCTCTTAGTGAATGGCTTGTAGGGAAGATTAAATTTGAGCCCCGAAAATTCATCTAAACGTTTCTCTTAGTGAGTGCATAAGCAAATACTGGCATAGACGATGTAAATGACTTTAGTATGCGTTATGGAAATATCTCGTCGATTCGTTTATTTTAGAGGGATGGAAGGTGGTTACACTCAATGAGGCATCTAGGCTATAGAGGGAGGGGTGATCGGACTCCATTGATGAACCATAAATCTTGCCTTTATGTTTTTCTGCAATAATCTCAGAAAGTGTTCGTCTCGATTGCTTGATGCTCGCAGCCACTACGGTTGGAAGTTTTCGTCGAAATAAGTTTTTTTCAAATTTTAAAAGTTCGCATAGGGAATATTCTTTACAAATATTAAATTTTAATTTCTATCAGAAGTGATCCTCAATGGGAATTTGGTTTAGGAAGTCGTCCGTTAAGGTAACAATCGATTATCTCATAGTTCATTCTCATTCTTGGATCGGACCGATAATTCAGTGGCTCTTGTTTTTTGCAATATTTTACACTCTAGCTCTTCTAATAATTGGCTATATTTCCCCGTTTCTTATGGCAGCTCAGAATAGTAATCGCCGTCGATAATAAAGAAGGAGTGATTACTTTTAGTTATAGAAAGTAACGTACGATAATGTTAATAGGGATGGGGGTGATTATCAGTCATTTAAGTTTTTTTGCTGAAGAGTGAAGATGACAGTTGCTCAAATAAGAGAAGCGATGCAAACGTTGCTTTAAATTGGGAAGCTTTTGTAGTGTTTTGCGTCCTTCGAAAAAGCCATTATTGCTCGATCTCTGCCGTCGAGTTTCTCGCCTTTAATGGAAATCGCGCTAATTCTCCGCTCTTTTTTGCCTTAGAAAATCACAATATGTGAATCAGCTTTATTGTGCTCGGATGCGAAAATGCAAAAGCTCTTTTCAGTGTTTTTCTTTTTGCACATAAAATTCTCGAAATTAGATGCTCAGTGGATGGCATTCATTGAGCAATAGCGACTGATATTTTACGTCCGTATTGTGAATTTTGAAACGATATTTGGAACGAATTGGTTGCTAAATCGTTGAATGTAAGGGGTTATGCAACTTAGCGCGTCTATCAGTCGACACTACTGCGTGGGGAATGCAGTTGCCCCAATATACCCATGGGATTAGTGGAAATTGCCTAAGTAAAATATTTATATTAGTGGAATTTTCCCTTCGCAACCTTTCACTCTCTTTTTTTTGGCACAGTGATTTCAATGCTGTGTGGATTATTGGATATTTAAGTATCGCCCAAGTGGATGATTATCTCTCGTCGTACTAAATGTTCAGGTTGTTGTTTGTTTGCCTCTTCTTTTTCCCTCTAGAAAATTCTTTTTCTATGTTCCTCATTCTCTTTTTGACATTTTCGGCTGAAAAAAGCGTTTCGATAAATTAGATGACCTTGATGGGCTCACCCGAATTGCTTCGATGATGGAACCTAGTGAATAATTTGTCCGTGAAATTTTTTTGGAATTATCATATTCAAAGCAGGAAGTAATGTTAGGGATATAGTGTTGTTCGTTGCTCATTTGCCCAATTTGTGAGTCCTTGCAGTTTAAATTCTTTTGATTTGTCCTGTATTGCCATCGTAGTCACAGTCAGGAACCGTTCTTTGGGACGTGATGTGAAAAAAACGTACCTGATGCAATTTATGAGCTGATTGGAGTCAACAGAATAAATAAGGCTCCAGGAGTCGATGACTGGTTGTCGGTGGTCTTTACAACGCTGGTGGAAGGTTGACGCGCGACATCCCATAGCTCGAATGTGGCCGTGACAGCCTACTAATGTTCCGCTCCTGTTTCGTTGGTCAACATTCGCCGCCTCTTTCTCAGCGTTCATGCCCGCCTCTCGACCACTGACTGTTATTTTAATTCCCCTTCGAACGCCGCCTTCCATTTTTGATGATCACTGTGTTGCAGTGTTCACATCTCTTTATGACCATTCCTGGCCTTTATTGTCATCCGTCGTTCAAGCAAGAACACACTGTCTAGCGTGTCGTTGTGGTTGTCTTGTCAAAAGAGGGTTCTTAGTTCCGTTCATAGTGCCTTTAAACAGACGTTAGAGGCATAGGTGGAATCAAATGCTGCAAGGTGTCTCAACATTTGCAGGTAGGAACTTTTTTTAACAAAGCAAAAAAGGGTTCGCCGTTCTGAGCTCTCAGGGATTCGTTCTACACCGCATTCCGAGCGCTGAAGTCGAGGAAAGCTCATGTACATGAGCACCTACACCTACGAAATGTGGATGCAACTGACGATTTACATTGCTAGATGGGTAACAGCATTAAACATATTTTGATGTTTTGCTTTGAGGATTTTCATTGCATTGCTCGACGAATTGATAAATAAGTAACATAGGACAAAGCGAAAATTGATCTAAGAAACACATCAGCACTTCTTAAAGGTTATGGAGTATGATGTAGTTTTGCGGTCAGGTCGCTTAAAAGTTATAAAAAAAAGTGGCAGTAATCAGCAACGTTTGAGATATAGTAGGAAACTGCAGAAATAACTCTCTTATGCACTTAAAGTGGGCTTCGTTTCATTAGGGGACGAGGAGTGAATAAGCGCTTCTCAAGTCTCGTGCTGAGGATCGGGAAAAGTTAGGGAAATGTGAAAGTGGGATAATTTGAGCGAAAGAAGTAGAGCATGGAAGGACATCTTACGTAAAGCGAGAAGGTGCAAGTGGATGTGCATAATAAGGAAGGCGTATCGGCGATGCGGGACGTTCTTCGAATGCACATGTTAGCTGGTGGATTTTTTGACCGGTCTATAAGAGAAGAGAATTGCACGAAAGTTGAAATTCTCGTATTCTCTATAAAAATTGAATAGAGTGGAGCAGTGGGAGAAGGGAGGGTTAATTCATATCAAGTAGGTTTTATTTCGCCATTTGATGTGATATTAGTGTGAGGTGTAAGTTATAGGAGGCAATAAAAGTGGACTTTTTTATCGGACTAAACATATAAGTTCCACTCTCAGTGGGATTTATTTAATCGTTTCGTTTACAGTGCTCCAACTAAAAAGTGCTTCTTGAGAGGTGCCATCAACGTTCTAAGCTTCCTTCATTATCCTAAAGATGTGTATTCGGCTTAGAATGTCGGAAAAGTCGATTTTTCGCACCTATTTTTTGCTAACTGCGCTTTAGTCTCCGATACGGTGTGTGTGATCGTTAGTTCGAGCAAATTGGACAACGTGGTAGCGAAAACTCAAAAATATACTGCATCTTTATGAGTACTGATGTCTGTTAGCTCTCTTTTATTGGCTATAAGAGTGATAGCGGCAATCTTACCACTATTATCTTTAGATTTTTCTACTGTTGATGTCGTTTTTGTTTCTTATCTTATTTGGATTCTTTGTGTAATTTGAGTCGTTGGTTGTAAGTTTTTATGGTGATTGACGATCCATAGTGTTTACATTAGTGACGCATAAAATCGTATTTACTTGCAGATCAGATCACTACATTTGCCTTTATAACTTACGCTCCATCTTCAGCATCTTATGAAGTGTAATTAACGATGTTTTAAACAAAGTTTGTTTGTTCAATACACAGAAGTTGTGTTGAATTGGAAGCTGAGAAAGGTTATTTTTTATTCGAATTCTTATTTTATTCAGCCGTTTCTTTTGAATTTAGGTGAACTCGCTCATGCAAGTTTCACACCTTTCTCGGAATATGTAGGTGTGAGATCGTGATGGCTGTTCACTGCGTTCGCTGTTCAGTGCTATCGGCTTATAGTAGTTGACGGCGACCTTGTTTAATTCCTCTTTTTTTGATTTTCTTTCAAGAGCAGAGGCTGGCAAAAGGTGTAGTAGAAGTGACCTTCTTGTCCGTTCGTAACGTCTGTTAGGAGGACCCAGTCCTTATGATTACGTTCGGTGCACCTGTTCATTAAACGTAGGAGAATAATCGCCGTGTGGTTCCTGCAGTGATGTAAAGAGGCTCTTTAGACATAAGCTGAGGCCTTTGTATGCTAGGGTTCTCCGAAAATCCACAACTAGTAATGACGTTCGGGTGTCTCTCACAAAAGTGTAGAAAAAAAAGGAATCTGCGAAGTGGTCGTTAGCAAAGCTGCATCCTGTCTAATTGACGTGAGAATAGCAAGGTGGCAGGGTTCTTGAGCGGTGACATTTTAAACTTCACTGGCAACATGTCATGGGGATGGTCTGAAGGTGTGTCGGCTCAACTCTTAAAACAAGGGAAGTGTGGTCGACACATCAATTACAGTGTTTTCGCATAGAAATTTGCTGAAAGCGTTGAACGAGTGGGATTGTAACTCTCATTTCAAGGGTTTGTTTGTACTTCTAGCAAGTGGTATATTAAAATTGGGTGGAGTTACCTGTTCGTCATGCGGCCTTTAATCGACTCTTGCCAGCTATTCTTCGAAGCACTTTTTAGTGCTGAAAACTTAACAGTTGATCGCTTTCATTGTCGTCGTATTTCGCCGTTTTACTCATTCATTGAGTGAGGCACTCTATTTGAAGACTCCACGTTGGGTTTCTCTGCAATTATCCATCTCAATGGTCGAAGAAATAGCCGTTTTTTCTTGAGGAGAGTAACGTTATTTGATTCCGTTTTGCAGTGAAATGCTCAAAATTGCATTTACATTTATTGCTTGCTGAAATGCAAATTATTTCGATCGATGGTCGTAATTATATTTTTGGTGTATGTGGAAACGTTAACATAATGCGATCAGTGTTTCTTTGGTGCTAAAAAGGAAGTACAAATCATAAGTGTTGCGATGTAAAAATGATGAGTGGTGAACCAGCAAGTTGAGTGAAGAACCAGTCGATATTTAAAATGTCTGCTCGTACTCCACCAATTTCTCTCGGATGTATTTTGTTACTTTCTTTTCATATGTACTCTTTATTGATACTCTTACTTTCTTTATTGATTTTGTATTCATTGACATTATGAAAATGTGGGGTCGGATCAGTGAATATTATTGATTAGCCTTTCGTGCTTGAAGGTCGAAGAAATGATGGCAAAGCATCGTTGTTTTGGGTGTGAAGTAGATTGCTTGAGGGCAGTTAATTGCTGCTTCATGATGGATTCATCTAAGAAGAGGCAAGCGTTGCTTATTTTCTTCGCATAAGAGTCGTTTTTTTCTCTTTTTGTGATAGTCATTTTCGCACGATTAAAGTTGCTGAGAATTCGCTTATGCTCATATAGGTCGAAGGACGTCCATGCGGAGTTTTTGAGAAATACGTCAACTTGAGCCATTTATCACTCAGAAAATACCTTCAGATCTCATACTCTGTCACTGAGAGCTAAGCGGACCACGAGGGAATTCGTTGCATGGCTGTTTCGTTGAAAATACTAATAAATTTTTGGGATGTTCCGTCGATTGTGCCGTCCATAAATCTCTCAAAACATATTACCCGAATTCTCTTCAACATGTTTCATATGATTTTTTGCGTTTCTTTCATAAGTCGTATGGAAAAATCCAATAATCTAAGCGGGGAGAGAAAGCATTCCCTGTTATTGCATTTTTGTTGAAGAGAGAAACGTTTTGAAAGATTTCCACAATTTGTCGACTTAATTGCAACGTTGTAAATTGGTACACTGAATTAAGCAGCTCTGCAAATGCGATATCCTCACAGTGGGATAATATGACCATGGAGGGCAGTTTTTGAAGGTGCATCTTTCATTCAAAATTACGGTGAATGCGCATTGTGGATAAATCCTTCGCATTTTCCATTATTGCAAATGCTCTTTCATCGTTTATCTTCATATCCCTGTTCTTTGCCTTCCTTATATCTGTAATATTGATCAATCAGTTGAGCTTTAATTTAGATACAGTAAATTGGAAATCCTGAAAGTTCAAAAATCGAATGATTTTAATTGCAGACAGACAAGAACCAGCTCATATCGTGTGCACACGTTCGATGACGGCTGCTGCAACATTCATTCACTCACTACCTTTTTCCCCAACTGGTAGAATAATACACAGGCGAGTTCTACTTGTTTTACTCTTTCTCACTCTGTATTGTAGTATATTTGTTAGTCTCGATGTATTGTATTGCATCGTATTGGTCACATTCGGCATTTAAAAGGTTGGATTTACACGCTGTTAATGATGGCTTCCTTTCGCAGCCAATTTTTAAATCACAAAAGCCTTTCATCCAATTTCCACATTCTTTCTGTCCATTTGGCATTCGTTTGCAGAACAAAAAATCGATTATGCTGTGAATTGCCTCTGTAACGTCAAGGAAGCTTTATATTTGGGTGTTCTTTCCACTGGTTGAAAGTAATTGTAAATGTGGTCAAATTAAATTAATCGGTGAGAAATCCTGAGATCATCAAATTATTCAGTTTCTAATGCGGGCATCGATGAATTCTAGCTTAGGTTAGTTGGCGACGAAATAAATGGGCTCTTATTTCGGCTTCGTAGAGCCGAATTACGTCAGCTGCTATGTACGAACTGTTTTTTTTTTGAGGTCCTTCTCCGAAGGAAGATCTTTTTAATTTTCCAAGGATTCGAGGTGAAATTTCTCTCGGTTCTGTATGGCAAGAAATGGAAGAGGTCCCCTGTTTTCTTCAGTTGCTGAGTTGAAAACTCCTTGTTCACAAGCGTTAGGTCTCTCCAATGCAGCTGCACTTGAAGGAAATGTATATTTTCTTTCAGCCGATCGTTTCGGGACGCTGCTCTCTTTCGATCGAGAGGAACAAGTACGTTGAATTGCAACTGTATTTTGATGCTCCTCTCCAAGAATATAGTTAAGAATTTGGTGGATTTGGTCCAATTCGTTTCATCTTTCTTTCTCCCCAACCCGCATACGCGATTGCCGTCAAGATCCTCGTTTTTCTTTTTTAGAGATAGTATATTGTGAACGAAAAGTCTCGTAAGAAGAATTGTTCGAAATTTTCACTTATTTAGTTCGTAATCTTAGTGAACCCTTATAGTCGATAAACTTTAATGGCCATTTAATTAATTCTGAAAGTAATCCAATGTTAAGAATATATGAGTGTTTAAATCACAAAGCAGTGCATTGTTGATGTCAGTGTGCAGTATAGTTTCCGAACAACAGCTGCTCAGATGATTGCGGTCAGCGAGAAGTTGCCGCAAGTGAGAGGATAGTTGAAGTGTCGTTGAGGCATTTAAGATAGTATAAACATTTTTTAACCACTTACTGTCCACTCTATGATATTATTTATTGGAAGTCTTTTAAGACACAGTAGAGTAGTGTGTATTTGCTTTTGTTTTGCTAAGCTAACGGCTATCAGTGGAACGTTGCTGAGTGTGCTTTGTTTTAAAGCGTTAATAACTGCTTTAACAAGCTATGAAAATAGTCTATCGTACCTCATTTTTTTATCATTCGACGACCTAAATTGCGACATTCCTTAACGGCTCTCCCTCGTCAATTGTTAATTTGAGGTATTTGTCTATTGTTGCTTTTGGGAAGTTCGATGTTAAGTTTTGTCAAATAGAAGATTTATGAGGAAAAAGGAGAAAATTTGCGACTTCTTCACGAATTGATTTTTTTCTTTTTTTTGGAACTCTAGAGAGGTTGATTTTCGCTTGATTGCGTACCTCAAATGTAATCGAAACTCAGTGAATGCTGAATTTCGTATTTTTATAGCCTTCGAAGCGTCACCAAGACTGGCATCATTATATGAACAACGTGGGATCGTTTCGGCTATCGACATGCGTGGCTCCGAACTAGAGCTAATAGCACCTGAGGTAACAAAGTGCGGCAGTTTTCATCTCCGTTTGGGTAGTTCTCTAGCTTCTGAGTTCGCTTCAAACGCATAAAATAAAGGATCGCGGAAACAGTGTGTGATTCAAGGGAATTGTTGTTACCATATAGAAAGACTTTACTTTCGCATACTGTTTTCGCGTTTTTCCATCGTTGCTTGTTTATCAAACGGAAATTAACTAAAGATCGTGGAATGTCAGGAGAACAGTTCTTTTACACTTCACTTCCCACGTTATTGACGGTTGCTTATCCCTTTTTTCTCGGAGAGTCTGCATTACATTATTAAAATAGCGAGTGGAACAAATAGGTGGGATGCTGACCTGTGGATTTTAGGCTATCGATTTGTGCTGCAAGATGAATTACCGAATTATTTGCGTGAATGAGCGGAAAGAAGAGGAATGCAGTTATATTTAATGATCGGAAGCTGTCATTCAAATTGGCATGCTGTAATTGAGAACAGGGTGAGCATCTCATCAAGAGATGATTCTGAACAGGAAGGCGATGAAGCAGAAAATTTCTCTTCCGTTTCTCTCTTTGTCTTTTTTTAAATCTTAATGACTTCAAAATGCACAGTGAGCTTTGCCGATCTTTTAGTTAAAGCAGTTCATTTAGATGTGTATCGAATCTATTTGGACAGAGCCACGGCGTCGTAACGCGGATGATATGCCAAGCAGAATGCCAGCAACAATTTCATTCTTCACTACAGGTTATGCCCATTTATTCGATGGTTGCGCTATTTTCTAAGTTGATGCCTCATTCGAGAAAATATTTGTTGAGAACTTCAGGTTTCCGCATTAAATCGTGCACAGTATTGACAGCGCTTCGCAGATGTGCTATTATTAGCATATTATTGGGCACCGTTGCACTGGTAGCTACGATATATATATATATATATATATATATATATACGATATATATATATATATGTATATATATATATGTATATATATGTATGTATATATAGTGCAGTATGTCACCCATTCTGAGAAGCCACGGTTGAAAATTCGTAGCTGTTTTTGCTCTTTTGAGGCTTAAAAGCAGCCTTGTCCGCTTATCTTATTTTATACGGCTTTCGCCTTGTATTACGACCAAACAGCTCTAGCCACAGAAGCCAGAAGTGCTAGCAGAATCGTTGTGATTTCGAAAATCCGTACAATGGATTTTCTGCCAGAAAAACTGTTGATTGATTACGCTTATGTTTTATTAAAGGAAAACCTAGAAACTAACAAAAGGTAAAAGATACTACTACGAGAAGTTTGTCGAAATTGGTTCGCCCCTGAATGCTCATGTTGATTGATGCCTTGTTTCGTTTTTCTTTTGCTTCCCGATTTATCCATCGTATATTCACTATTAATATGAAATATTTCATCTTCTTTAGTTCATTCTATGGGGGTGTTATTTTCAGATCTCATCGGGCAGAATTACGCATGTTTCTATTCGAGTGAATGGGAGATATTGAAATGTGTGCGTGTCATATCACATGATGATGGCTCGTTCACCGCCGCGAGGACATACACGGCTATCAAATGTATTTCGGCAACCAATATTGAGGTATGCTCCTGACGTTTTAGTTATGTTATATAGGACTATGTTTTATTTCGTTAGCTGTTTCAATCTGTGGAAGATTTTTTAAACGAAAGTTGATACATATCAAAGAGTAATTTTCAGAGCTAGTTGTCCCAGTGAACTGTAGCTGCACTCCTATAAGTCGCAATTTATTTTACAGATATTTTAAGCTGTTGAGAATATTTAAGAAAAATATATAAATCACAATTTTATAGGTCGCTTCTTGAGTTTCTTTTCTTTTATGATTATTGGCTTTGGTCGGCATCGAGAGTGTGAACATGTGCTGTATCCTATTAAGGGTCGACGTATGATGGCGGTCGTGGAAATGGATCGCAGTACCGTTTTGTACACAGGTATCTACAGATTGGGTACTCTCTACGCACAGTATGGAACTATCGAAAGATCGATGTTTCCTTCAAATTCCAATCAAGTAATCTCTGAATTAATGACACCTGTGACTTAAAAAAAATTAGCTATTCCGTTGAAAGTTCTACTTTCAATTTTACAGTGCACTCATTTTGTTATCGCTAAATTAGCCATTAGGACGTTAAGGGGTTGTGAATTTTTTGGCAACGGTTTAGGAGTGCAACGAGTGAAAGTGTTTCAGATCGCTTGTGCGGTGAAATTATTTCCAGAGAGTTACCTGTAACTTTTATTTCCTTCAAAGACTTTCGGTATCTCTTAATAAGTGGTCTCGTTTTATCTGCCTTCAATGTGGCTGCAGTTCGCATCTCTTACGTGATTACTTTCTTCAGCAATTTCAAATCCCTCAAATCTTTTGTTGCATTGTGAATTGTTCTCTTAATTGAAAATGACCCTCACAATTGAATGATTGCAAAGATGCGAGTTGATTTTTGCTCGTTTCTAGTGAGAACTTTCTCGTCGATGAAGCTTATTCGCTGAATCCTCACAAGTGCACATTGAAATGAATTTGTAGTCACGTATACCTAAAGACTGCATTCATCTTTTGGAATATTTATTGCAGTTTCCGTTTCTTGCGAACTGAGAAAAAAGTTCATTTCTGCTTTCTTTTTTTCAGATCCTTGGATAGGTTTTCAATTTTTTTTTTTTTTTTGAATCTGCTTAATCGACAGCCGATTGAGGCAAGTGTCGGTCTTTAGAGATGCTTGATGGTTTTCTGAGAGAGTTTCGGATTCATGATTGCGAGAGTTTTTAAATTTCTGGATCCTAGCATGATCTGGTTTCAGTCTCCTCATACTCAAGAGTCAGCGTGTGGTATAACGGTATGTGCTCCAGTAGATTCTGTATGGCCATTTCGACAAGGTCATTTCTTGCTTGTGAGTTAATTTTGGTTGTTATTTTATGGGTTCAGAGACTAAAGAATCGTCTTCTGTGTGGGATTCTGAGGCAACTTAAACACGAGCTTTCGATAAGGTGAAGATATTCAAATATGATGAAAGTCATCTGGATGTTGCCAAAGGGATTGTCACTAATATACGTTTCATCCCATTGCTCCCCCCTTCGTCTCTTTCCTCGGCATCTCCCAACTCATTTGTCCAACGCGTTCAGAAATTAACTGGAGTGAAATTTATTGTTCTTGTTAGCTGGCATTATAAAAACCGTCAATGCTCAATTTTTGAAGACGCGAATTGTGCGATCGAGCTAAGGACTCGCTGCTTCCGGGAGCTGATAACGCTGTTCGCTGTAAGGTTAACAAGCGACATATAGCACTTATGATAAAACCGAAATCTTAAATTTAGATTTAACTGTCCTTCGAACGCTGTTTGATAGTCTCCACTGATTAGTTAATATTTTGCAGCAAGAAAAGGACTCATCGTACTCGATTTGTAGTGTACCGCCGTCGACCTCATGTGATTTTGGTTTGTTTACTTCTTTATACAGAAATAGAGAAAGCGGCACTCGTTAATCTCAATTTTGTTCAGTGTTATGCAGCATATGCATTTTCTTCCTCACGTAAGCTATCGTTATTCGGCATCGAACTTTTGCTGGTAAAGAGGGGTGGGAGGGGAGGGGGGAGACATGGAGGAGGATAGCGTGACATGAGCTCAGACAACTCACCCTCCAGATGTAATGTTAAAAAGTATATGCATTAAAGCGCCTGTTTTTGCACTTTCAAACGCCGAGTTAAATTATACAGATTTCTTACTTACATCTTCGACTTATATTCTTTTATCATTTGTGAGACATTGGTTGCATCATATCATTGAAAATGGCGCAGTGCATGATTGGAAGTATAGTTGCCCAAGCTGCCCAAGCTTTTACAGTAGCTGTGGAATTTTTGTCTAGTCATTTGATCACGAAGCGCAAATACAGGCGCTTAGTCCTCTCGTGGTGTTTTTGCAATGGAGTCGTCTCGCACGACATATTTTCCCATCCTATCCCATCGTTTCCGCTACGGTCTCCACTGCGGTCTCCTTCCCTTCCTTTCTTTGCTCTTCGTCCGTCCGCAGCCGTCTTTATTATTGGATGATTTCGTAGTGGGGTACTTTATCCGTGGTTAATGCTGATTGTCAATACAGTTTTACTGATTGATTGGTGTTGTGTTGGGGTCTGGTGAGATTTAAAACCGTGAAGCTGGTGTACATTTTAGGTTCAAGTTTGGTGGGGAATTGGTTGAATGTACTTGTATGAATTTCTGATTATATTTGTGATATTTTTTAATGTAACATCTTTAGGTGTCTCATTCATAGATATTTGTTTTTTTTTAAAGTTATAATTTGACAACATTTGAAGTGAAAGAATGCTTGGATCGCATATGCTCACTGCTTCCGAATGACAAATCATTACGGTTTGCGTCTTCGTGGGTATTGGAGAACAGCTGGAGACTTACGTGCCGTTGTCGTGATAATCGACTCGCTTTGGAGGTGGCGCTCTTCATTCAATTTGTTTTCTCGCGATGTGGAATTCTGATTCACGACTTCGTTCATTTCAGAGAGGTACATTCTTTTTATTTGTATTTTTATTGACTTACTAATGGGACCATAAACATGAAATATGCAAGCATGAACAAAAACGAAGGGCAAAACTTGCGCAAAGCTACAATCAGCCGCAATAGATGTTCAGTATGAGAAATATAAGGACTTCCGATACCTAAGAGCGGCAGTAATGTATAGATCGGAAGGACTCGGCCGCAGTCTAAAAGTTGAAGGAGCGGATGCATTGAAGATATCGGCACGAAAGAAATACCAAATCCGCCTATCGCGAAATTTAAAAAATAGATGGAACATTGCGTGTTTTGGTGTGTTGAAAGTGTTGTGACGTCGATTTTGAATAAGGCAAACTTCACAACTATGACATTTCAATGGTTCTGGATGGAAGGTTTTTATAGAAGTGAATTGGCGTGATCGGATCACGGTGGATTTTTGTGAAAAGCAGTATGGGTGAAGTGCCTCTCTACATTCTGTGATAGTCTGATTACAAAAAAGCCGGCTAAGAAGACCCACCAGAAGGACTGTATTGCAGTGTAGATCGACAGTAAGATGATCAAGGCATTTCGCTTATGATGAATAGATGTATGCTGCTAAGCGGAAGGAATGCAGTTTTTCTTTTTCTTTTTTTTGCAGCGCACAACGCAGATTTCATAGGCTGTTTATAATGGAATAAGTTCGGTGCTTTTCATAGAATTTCGTAACTCTTTCAGATTGAACGAATAAAAGTACAATGCGCCTCGAGTGCCGCAGATCCAAAAAAGAAACGCACCATCCCGGGCGACAGATCATCGGTAATTCACTTTTTGAGTAATGTTTTCAACCTCATTTGCAGTTTTCGTTTCGAGTGAAATCTTTTCTGCACAATTCGTTTGGCAGTTGATTGTAGTTAACTGCTAAGAGATAAACGTCATCGGCAACTCGCTCTGAAGCATTCGCCAATTGTGCCATCCCGAGCCGAGATCAGCTAAGAGATGGTTATGCAACGATGCATCATAAATGATGAGAGCGACGCAAATTTTGTTCGTTTTTGCCTCTTTCAGTTCGCGTACTTGTCGTTTCATTTAATTAGTTGCATTGCTACATTCTCGGATCGGACGTTTTCTTAAAAAGAATATTGGTTGAAGCTATCTCAGTCTGTCTTTCGTCAACCTGTGCCAACCTTTATGTCCTCTGTCGTGTTTCTCCCCATATCTGTTGCATTCGTGAAATTGCAAGGTGAAGTTGATATAGACTTGAGCGTAATAAAGGATGATGCTGAGTTAAGAGGCAGGAATTGGTCGAACTAAACAGCATTGATCGCGAACTGTGTGGTCCTTGTATCAGTTCTCTGAATCAACGGGATGGGATGTGCTGTATCGTAGAGAATGCAGCGAGCAACGTGATATTGTTGTTTCAGGCGTGGGAATATTTACTTTCAATGCAGTATGTGGATGCGGGTGAGTTAGGGATGTCGACGCATCGTTACACGGTGGATTTGTCAGATGAGGCCGAGCTTCATTCGCATGCTCTTTTTATGATATCGGGCTTGCACGCTGGCTATGAGCATGCCAAGATGGACACTCGACTCTCATTTATAACCCCGATGATGGCTTCCTCGTTGCACGCTTTATCCGTGTTCGTTATTTTAATTTCCATCCCTAATGTTTTATCCATTTTCATTGAACCATGAAAACTTCTTTGCGCTATTAAGACCTCTTTGACTGTATGTTTTTGTCATACTTTTTAAAGCAGCAATCGCCCGATTGAGGTTTAGTGATGAAAAATTCTTAATTAAAGTATTCGAAAAGGAAGCCAGCCTGTAGAGCAGTTTTCATTCATTGATCTAATCCATGATAGTGGAATTTCAACGCAATTACTTCACCAACGCATGCCCGCCCTTCGGGTCTTTTTTTAGCGTTTGTTCTCTTTTTTAGTGCTTGCAGCGAGTGTAATGAAATGTCGCATAGGTGTGGAACTTAATGAGTGGTTTGTGGGAGGGACCACTTTTAGGTAGGAGTTAAGTGGAGATGAGTGTCGGTTCAGACAACCCTTCTAGTGTTTTTTACTAAGTGGGTTGGATAAGCTGAATGTTGTGCATCCTAGAGCCGAAATGCAATGAAATCTACGATAGCTTATTTCTAAGTATGTTTTTAATTCATCAATTCATCATGTAATGGCAAGTTTCATTCGATCATTGTGTTAATAGACGAATAACTCAAAATGTGCATGTTTTGTTTTTCTATGATTGGTTCTCTTTTTGCAGTGTCTTCGATCTTCCTGCCTACGTGAATTATTACAGAGAAGATTTTCCATGGTTGATGGAAGAAACATTCAACGTCAGAGGCGGTCAGTTCAACATATTAATTTCTAATTAAGGTTGAGGTGTTTTGAGATAGCCGTATTTATTCCTTTTCTTGCTGATATGAAATCATGAAGGGGTCTACTTAAAGAAATTATTGCCCCATATGTGCTCACATATTTTCATCAGCATGGATTTGTTGCAACTGTTGTACTGCCAAGTTCGGTTAATTCTTTTGTTTTTGCTGAATATTGTATCATTTACTGAGAGATTCTTGATTCATTTGCTTGAATGCATTCAGTGCGCCCTTCCTTCCCTTCTAGTCCATCCGGTTCTTTCCATTCCATCTCAACTGGTTACATTTATGTAGAAAGGTCCGTTGTGATTTTACGCTTCTCTAAGAGAATCGTGGTCACTCATTGTCGTAAGTGATCGTCACACATGATGCTGATCGATTTCTTAATGATTTGAATTGAATAAAGGTAACGCCGCAAAATGTGGTATTCATGAATAATATGTTGGGAGCATTAGAGGATAGTGGTTCGAGAAATTAGCAAATAGGTTTGATGTTAGTAGTGCGGCGGTTGAATTCTTCACCAATTTGAAGTTTTAGTTTTATTGCATTGAATACCGTCACGAATTATTCTGCACTTCAACTGCATGATGCTTCCGTATTGATGTTTCGTCTTCATCAAGTTTTTCTGAAATAGAGGTCACATATCACCCAAACGCGACTTGAATTCACTCATCACCAGTCTGTTAGTTGTTGATTTCCTTCCCATTTTGAGCATCTGTCCAACCGGTTCTTCTTCACTCCTTCAGCTTGAGTGCAATTATATTCATTATTTATGTGAATTATCAAATAATCTTTCAATTCATATTATGTCTACTGAAGCAATGGTGCAATCTCTTCGTTAAAAAACTTGAAACGATCGATGGCAAACAATTGCAGGTGTAAACAAAGAGAGCCTCTGGGGTGTTCATCGCTTTTCTGAGCGCGTCCCATCGTTCCATGGATCTGTGTTGCGCCTTATACAGGAACATGGCTCGTTGGGTTCATTCTCATGTCCGGCAAAGTGTTTACCAGTAGTCGTCATCATTGCTGTTGGGTTGCAAAAAATCCGATCTTCGGTTGATCTCCAGGTGAAGTCAACTTCTGTGGTAGTACCTCTTGGTTGGTATTCATTGAGGCTCATGCTCGTCGCATTTGCATGAACATTTGTTTCTCAGTGGAGAACTTTCCCATCATAGAACCATATTGTGAATCCTAATTCAGACACCTTTCAATTAGTTTTGGGCCAATTCTGCAAAATGAATTGACACCGACTTCGAGTGCATTGCACCCCGAATTTTGATTCCAATTTCCACTTCGAAATGACTCCAGTTTACTCCGACGTTTGAAAAAGTAGGCTCTTGACTGCAATTTTTTCCAGTGCAAATAGTCGCATGCCAAATTAATTCCAGAACTCAGCAAAACAATCGACCTCGCAGTGAACTTTCGAGATTATTCTCCTCTGCTCGCGGGTGCACTGAGAACATGTATCTTGTAGAATTAATTGTATGGGCAATTGATAAAGTGGGAACATGATTACGCTATTTTTTGTGTTATCATTCGTTAATAATTTGCGGTGGTGGTTGGTGTAGTAGATCTCGTCAGGTTACTAAAAGGCATGATCTCATGAGGTCATTTGGTAGGAATCTCAGCTTATATTGTCTTGATTAGGAAGAAACAGTGAGAAATAATTTTCTTGCAGAAGGCAATCGGTAAGAACTGGAATAAGAAACTCGAATTATGTGATGCGGACGCGGCCGTGCTGACTAACATCTTGGATAGCGAGGAGAGCAGTGTCGCTTATAAGTATGTAACCCTCTGTGCGTCTCGCTTGGTAGATCTTTTAGGCGGAATTGCCCCATGCTTGGCAGCAATATGGGATTTTTGTCACATTCTCCTAGATTATCGAGTAGAACCTTTCTTAGTGGAAAGCTTCGTATCCTCTCGGTGGAACATTTTGAGCTGACCATTCCACTAGACGATCATCATTAAGATTAATTCAGCTGCATTTGTTTTTCATTGCTGTTGAAACTGAAAAATGTCACCGTTGCAAGGCGAGTGACCGATTTGTGGATTCCTGATAAGTCGTGATGTGAATAATTGAGATTTGCTAAAAACTAATTTTTTGGTTTCATGCCATGCTGTTAAGTGATGTAGTCGTTTATAAAGGTTCTGGCAGCCTTACTTGTTTGCAGATGCAGGAGATGTGCGTGCCTTTTTAATGTAGATGAGCACTACATGGTGCATCTGCCACCGTCGATATCACTTCTCGTTTGTGAGCTCTTATACGACGATCATATGTTGGCGCTGAATTTCTTTGCACCCGCGCCAGAGATGAAACCGTACAGGCTGGTTTTCTAGAGATTTTTTTAAAATATTCTTTCTCAGATAGTATGTCTGTATGAGTGAACAAATAAAGAAAGGAGGATGTACATGTAATATACGTTATCGCTGAAGGGTACGAGCTTGCAGAGCATTGCCTTCGGAAGAAGATATCCAGGAAACAGTTCGACGGCGCTGGAAAGACGACGGGAGATTTGCAAATGCAACGCAGATGCTCGACAGTTCGCGTCCGATTTTCGTACCTGTGGTCGTCAGTTTTTCTTTGCCCTCTGTTATTAATTTGAATGCAGCTTTTTGCAGTATTCCTTTTGTATGTGTTGTAATGATTCAGATCCTCCGCTTAAATGTTAAGCCTTTTTGGCGTTCAACATATCGGCAACTTCCAAACTATGATCCAGTAAAGCTCTGAGGACTAAATTTGTTTTATGGGTGTGAAATGTGCTTTGACGATTATCATCCAATTCCGTGTTCACTTCCCAGTTGCTTTTTTTGTGGTATATGTGCTTGAACTTGTTATGAAATCTATGAACAAATCTGTGTTGTTGTGAGAAGTGGACTTTTCGCTTGAATTTTCATTCAGCTCGTCCTCTTTTTCCCTTTTTGTACGCATATTCTACTCATGAAAACAGTTGATGGGACCCCGAATCGCGAAAAGTCTGACTTCATGAGATTGCTTCTTCGAAAGTTTTTGCTTTTTTTCAAATCGCACGCATATAGATCGGACTAATTAGGAGCTTGAAGAAGTTAGCTGTCTATCAAAGAAAAGCTTATTACACAAGAGCAGAATATAGGTGAAAGTTGCAAAACGAGCCTATGAATTGACCTGGTTTTGGTAATAACCAATTCTGCGGTTTTTGAACGGGTGGAGTGAATTAACCGTTCACTTGAAGCAGTTTTCTCCCTATTAGGGCATCAACGAGGTACGCTAATACTGATGTATAATTGAGATTAAGGAAGTGAACGTAGGCATGGTATTACGTTATGCAGTGTTATGCTCAGAAGGTTTTCTGATTAAACGATTGCAAATGCGGATTCTTCGGACGGTCTAAGGAATCTGATGTGGTTAGGACGTTTGCAAAGAAGCGTTTGCAATAAGAGTTAGGGTGGAAAAGATTTATATGGGTCGGGTGGGGAGTTTTCTGAAATTTTTCGCCACCCCTCTTCTGGCTTATAAAAGGTTTTAAATATTGGAGTTTAGATATTGAAACCAAAAGTTGAAAATTGTCATTATATATGTAGCGGAGTTCAGGTGCTGCGCTCATTTATGAATCATCCGGATTTTAGTGGTGCCTTCATCGGCAGCGTTTAAAATGAGTATCAGAACGTGAAGCTACAAATGAAAAGATCGAGAGCGCAAAATCGAGCGAACGCATCGGTTTACTCATACTATCGTATTTAGCTAACTGCAATGGCAGCATAATTTGACGGGTTTTTTTCCGCACGAAGGGAGCGTGGGATATGGAGTCAGGAAGCGTTAGAACATCGCGATAATGCAGGTGTGGTTGCATTTCAGGTGGGAGTACCAGAATTGGAGCAGCGCGAAGCGCAAGAGCAACTGCTAACAATGCTGAATTTGCGTGCTCTCGCTCAGTGTTTTGGTCGTGCGGCATTGGACTTCCGTCATTGCGTTCCCGCGATGAATGCCCCGCTAAGTGTGCCTACTCTTTGCTTTCAAGGCAGAACCCATCCGGCGAATACACCGTTCGAAATGCAACAAACCGAGGTACCGAAATTTGTTTCTTCCTCCAGTACTCAGCTCTATGTATATATATTGCAGTTCATGCTGCAATGAACGGGTTGCCGTGTAGTTAGATGACAGTGTCGAATATTTGTAGGAGAAGGGAATACGGTTTGATGTATTGGACGTCGAATGTTATTCGCAGAAGTCTTCAGAATCTGGGATGGTAAAGCTTTGAAAGAATTTTCGAGAAAATTTTTCCCCAACACCTGAGTGTTATCTCCTTCGATATTCGTCCAAAAAAGCGTGAAATGTCATAAGGTGGCAGGTTTGCTTAGGTGTTGCAATTCATTCTGCGAAAGATTGGTTTAGTGACAAGTCGGCAAAAGCCTTCCAGCGGTTATCCGGGATCTCAAGGCATGCCTCATATTCTGCAGCTTTAAATTGTAGAGATATGCCTATTGTTATAGCTAGGTTTCCGGGTGTGTAAGGTTTTCTCGCTTATGAGTGATTCCCTATATGTGCGCGTAGAAAGGTTAAACGCGAAGTATTGAAGTTCATAGAATCATTTGATCTCTCATTCGTGGTGTCTTGAAAGTGAAGTAGTTTTTGATAGAGTGACCTATAGGTTAATAATGTAAAACCCTCAACTTGTCGTAGTTGTGTATTCGGCGTTCATCAAGGTGTGCTCACCAATGCATATTACCACGATCACTAGGTGCAGGTGAACTCGTCGCACATCTAACATGGTTGGAACTAAAGAAATTACTTGTTTGGAGGTGGCGAAAGCGATCATTGAATGGGGAGCATACTACAATGGTCTGGCAACTGCATTGCGAATCGGTGGCGAGCGCAGCTGCAAGCTTGACGGCGAATGGTTAGCGTTAAGCGCTAGTGAGCAGGTAACCTGTTTATTTGAACGTTTGAGTATTTGCACATTAGCAGTGAGGAGTGGCTTATACAAGATTAAAAAGGTTAACTGATTAAATGAATTCTAGGAAGGCGTTTTTTTGCATCTGCGTAAGGGATAGCCACCGTGTCGTTAAATAGGAATTACTTATAGGAATGAATGTTATTCGTCGCTAAGCCATAGTAAAAAATGTGGGGCATCTCAGCGACGAATCTATGGATTAGTGTGCCCGCGCAGTCAGAACTGAGCCATTGAATTCCTTTACACCTTCTGTTGTTCTGCGGAGGCACTTTGTCGCTATTGGAATCGATGACTTGGCCCAACTTTCGTGGAATAGTATACACTGTATACGAGTGGATTCAACATATTTGATTTAACGTCGACTTTAACGAACGAGGTGGTTATTCGATATGCGGAAATCGTTTTATTGTTTCTACAGAATCTTATCTCAGGTCTGTTGGTCCGATCATCTGTTTCCATTGTTCTTTTCAGAAAGACAGCGCGTCCGCAGGTATGATGTACGGATTCGGCTTAAATGGTCATATTGCTAAAATGAACTTGTTTACGATTCATGAATTGCTGAGCGCAGGCGATCGTCTCATGAGTGTTTCTGTCTTGCTCGGCTATGCGGCGAACATGGTTGCAACTGGTGATCGACAGGCGCATAAATTTTTCTTAATCTTTATGTTCTTTTTTCTTTTGCTTATCGGCTGCCTTATTTTGTTGTTCTGTTTAGTGAAAACTTCATCGAGTGAAGAGAGGGATCGGAATCGGAATGAATTCTTCAGATACATACGGAATGTTGAGAATAATTAGATAATTGCTGTCATATGTTTTCAATGCGGATGAGAGAATGAAATGAGGCAAGTAAACGCGCATATTAAGAGGAATATTGAGAAGTTCGCGAGATGGCGAAAGAAATCAGTTTTTATTCTGCTTTATCAGAGTTGACGAAATTTTATCAATTCTTATCGGGAAAACTTTCGAAATCGGAGTTAAAATGAGTGCATTATTAGGGTTAAACAACGGGCAACAAGTGATACGTTTCGGAAACTTTTAAGCAGCACTTATGTCTCATAAATGCTGAACAGTGCAGTTTTGTATTCTTAATATCTCTCATATGTTTCGTTTTATTTGAAGCGAAAATGAAGTTGTTTAAATGGTTAAAAGGATGCTGATCTGATCTTTAAGTATTGTGACGATAGTATATATCCACGGATAAAATTATTTGAGCATTTCGTATTTGCTAAAGGAAATTTCTTAAAATAGGTTAATTGAGATTTTTTTTTCTCAGATTCACAAAATGTTGGTCACACATCTACCATTCATGATGGGTCCTACGTTACTGGAACTGCATATTGACCCGATCGTGCAAACGGCAGCATTAGTGGGTTTGGGGCTGCTTTTTGCCAAGTCGTCGAATTTGGGCATTCTTACCGTTCTTTTAAACGAAATGGGCAAACCAGCTCCAGTCGATCAGGAACCGTGGACGGATAGATATTCGTATACGCTTGCTGTTGGATTCGCTATTGGTCTTATTTCACTCGGTAATATTTCGTAGTCTTTTCTTTACTTTATAAAGCGTATACGTTAAATGACAGAAGGTGATTTAATACCATAAGTCACTTGGACAATTTAGATGAATTATTTTTAAACGATGAGGGTCGTTGCTAAGTCGTTCATGCAGATGGAGACACACGAAGCCTATATACCCTTGCCGGAAAAGAAAATTCCTCGTTCATTGTCATTATAGAAATCGTCTGCGCTATTGACGGAGTAAAAGAGATCTCTAACTTAAAGAAGGTGTCATGAGATGTTGGAGAATGTTGACGAGGCGACCGCAATTCTTTTAGCAAAGGTCAAGGGTATTCCGAGGCAATTCCGAGGTATTCGGGTTATTATACTGTCAGCAGATTTTTAGCAGAAAATATGGCTATTATCGCCAAATATAGCACCATTGGAGCTGAAGTCTGGTTGTCCGAGAAGTAAGCCGTTTTCCAATAGGAATACTTCCGAAATGTGTTATTACTTTTCGATCAAAAGCGTAATCCGTGAGCGATGAATTCATAATGTGAGCCCAGTGGGCAGTGTTCGTTGTGAAATTGATGGATCCGTGCATATAAATATTTAGGCGGTGGTGAAGAGCTATCGGCGAATATTCCGTTTGTCGAGCGTTACCCATCGTTGCAGTCACGTCTGTTGTTGATGATGGAGGGTGGACGACGGTCTCTTTGTGTCTTTCCAACGAGCTCACCAACCGATGTTTTGCTGCATGGCGCATGCGAGACAGTGAATCCCCATACCTCTCAAACATCCAATCATGTAATGGAGTTCGACAATATCAATCCGCATCTTTCGAGTGATTCTTCTTCTGGTTTTTTTGTAACGACTTTCCATCATTTTGCAGGTGGCAGGTGCTTGCATTCAGTTGACTGACTAATATAAGCTTTTGGATATTAAATGGTCCCATGCGTTTGCCCTTTATCATTTCACAGTGTTACGTAAGGAGGGAGAAGAAGAAGAATGGGAGGTGAAACCATTATTCAATAACCTGGAAAATGCCTTTCAAATGAATGAGCAATGTTTCGTTCAGAGCAAAGTTCCACTTACGCTCCCTATCCCATTTTTTTGGATGACATTAACATCACAGCCGCAATTGCAGTTTTAACCGCGAGTTTGCAAGGAAGCCCATCTGCATTGTATACTTATAAACAAGCCATTTCGTGACACCAATAGGCAGTCGATTTCAATCGGTTCATTGTGAACTCGTCTACTCCTTTTGCTTGTCATTGAAAATTCCACTAGGTTTTATATTGTTTATATTCGTCTCTTCAATGCTGAAATAATTGATAATCTTACAGAGTTAGTGTAGAGGGGATTCATGGTCGATTCCAGTGTTTTTTCTTAGCCGCTGTTTGAAAAGTTTGTGGATCGCTATATCTTGTTCCTTTCTTCCCTTTCATTTCATGAGCTTCAATGCTTGTTTCAGGTGGTCCTGCAACAGTGGCACTTGGATTGATGTACTTGCGCACTGGTAATAAAATGGTAGCAAAACGAATGAGAGCACCAGAGACGTTGTCGAATCTCGAAAAAGTTAGACCCGATCATTTGCTTTTAAGGTAAGCTTTTTTTTGGACAGGTGAGTCGTTTTTTGATAGTTCGCATAAAGGCCTTAATCTTCAAAGGAAATATTCCTCAAGTAGATCACTATATATCGGAGGATATGCAACTTTTTTAATGCTCGCTGCAGAGCTCTTGATCGCTGTCCATCGGCGTGCACAGTCTTCAAGCTTTAATAAGTTCGCTTAGAATCTGTAGCCTTCAGTTTCAAATGTTTTATGCTTACTGTTTGTGCTGAATATTCTCAGCTGTAATCAGTGTGCGCGCATAAGCACCTCTATGAACAGATTACTCAGGATGTGCACTTTTTTCATATTTTCTGAGCGGCAACTGATCTTTCTGCTCACTTTTGAGAACCAACATCCATAGGGTCACGCTGAGTTTGTGATGAGTTGTTACCTTAAGTTTATCTTGGCAAACATTGTCTTTTCTTCTTGGCAAAATTGCTGTTATACGCCCACAATCGATGATGGTTTTTTTCTAGTCGAAGTGAATAAAGCAGGGCGTGATTACGTTGGTTGAAAAAACGCTTTGCAGCTGTATCGCGTCGGAGCCTCAAAGTATTGGTATTTGACATAGCAGTTCACTATGATTCGCATTTAAGGCAAACTTATAAAATATATCTGTCGTTAGGTGCAGCATATGTTTAGTCAAAGTTCTCGACTGTTTTCTGCTGCACCCGCTTAGCTTGAGATCCATTCAGAGTAGCTACTTGAACTTGCCTTCTGAAGTCGTCTTTGATGTTCGGGAACCAAAAAGAAGTAACGTATTTAATGGGTATTCATTAAGTCTCGGTATGTTCACCTGCTCTCTGTCATTTCATTGTGCTGGCACTTCTGTCACTGAGGGATTTCTCTTTTTTTTGTTTTCCGATGTGGGATATAAATTTAAACTGGTTAAGGACTCTGTGCCAGTCGTTGATTCTATGGGATCAAATTGAGCCGACTAGGGCGTATGTCGAGGAATTAGTGCCTCCGGTTGTTCGACAGTATGTGAGTCGATTTTTCGACGAGGAGGCCCTTCTTGTGGACGAAGATACCGCATATTTGAGTACCATTATGGATTTGGAGACGATTGCGCGGGTTTGTTGCGCTTTTGAAGTTTTACGCAATTCTCGATGATGCGAAGTTATTCAACATTAACTGTGGGAAATGAAAATAGACTTCGATATTTGGGGCAAATTTAACGAAAGTGCTGTTTGCGAGGCTATTTGTTGACTGAATCAATGCTCAGTTTTTTCTCTTCTTTCTCTTTTTTTTTCCGTTTTCACATTCATCGCGATCTTTTCATTGGATCACATATGACATAAACCAAACCTCACTTTTTCATAAGCTGCGTTATTTATATATGCGTTTACTATACTGGTTTGAAGCAAGCAGTAGCACTTACTAGTTGGTTTATTGATCGTATTTGGATAGGTTGCTACTCGTAACTTGGGTACGTGACGGCCCACTATTCCGCTTTTCAGTCGGACCCTCTGTTGGAGCATTTTGTTTTATTGAATTTTCCGTCGAAAAATATTGGTCTCAGTATATATTTGCAGAGCTATTTGTACATAGTGGCGGGGGCGTGTTTCGCGATCGCAATCCGCTTTGCCTCATCTTGTTGCAGTGAGGCGTTCAGAACGATCGTAAGTGTTTTTAGTTTTTTGGATTATGAGAGTTCCCACTTCTTCACTTTCATTTTTTTAAACTTTTTATATCCAATTACTTCAATTTTTATATTCATGCTGTCGGCTTAAAGAAAAAAGCGATTGGAATAAAGTGAACACAGAGGTTAGGGTGGTTCTTTGAAAGGTGGGGTCTTTTTCCGAAGCGGGAGGGTCTACAGTGAAAATTAGATGTTGTCTTATCGTCTTGCATATAGGTGAAAGTGGATATATATAGGCGAATAGAAGTCGATTCGGAAAAATTCAAGCAAAAGCGAGTATATGAGAATTTGAGGGATCAGTGGGAAGTTATGCTGTCCGAAATGTCTGCTTTTGATCGTTAGTCCGTTAGCTGCTTCGTGGTGAACTAAGAAACAGTGGGGATCATTTTAGAAGCGCTGCTTCCCATCGATTTTCACAACTTCTTTACACTTCAAAACGGATTGTCGTGCATACTCACCTATTTCATCTCAGGATACGTTATCGATTCGAGATCACCTCACCGCAACTTCTGGGATAGTTCTAAGTTTATTTTGCGTTTTGGGATCTTTCGCAGCTTTTTAAAAATTTTACTGCCCAAATCAGAATTCACATAAACTTCTGCAGCGCAGAGTGTTAAACGATTCTAGTTGTTTGTGCTAATTGCAGAGGATTGTTTAGATGCATTATTTGTCGATCGTTTTTATTGAATGGGGTCCAACTGATAGGAGTCTACGACTTTGTCACACGGCTGGTTCTACGGTGTGCTCTTCTGTGCTCAACCAGTTGCTCTATTCGGTTGCTCTGGTAGGTGCTACTCGACATTTCATCGGTGTTAATTTCGTTGAAGTTGCCCATTTAGGCAATTTGGTCGGGTGATTCGGAGAATGCAAAATTACCTCCATTTTACAATCAAATACATGTATTTATTAAAGACGAACACAACAAGTAGTGTTACTTTTTATTTTATTTCCGCTAATGAAGATAAGCCGATCACGAATGCGATCGCCTGAATTGACCACCAGGAACGAGTTTTAAAAACGAAATTCCGCCACACAGAGAGTGAACCAGCTTGGATAGAGAGTCATACTCGACGCACCTTCTTCGGTGAGCAAAATAGTTGTGCTATAAAGTGTTGAAACACGATGCCTGAGAGATTTAAATTCGAGTTTTTGTTGGAGCGTTTGCAGCGGAAGATTTCTGTCCATTATAGCCGATACAGTCTTTGTTTTTATGGACATCTTTTCGAGCGGACTGCTGCTTAGAGTGGACTGCTTTTCTTGAGAATAGCTAGCCCTCTGGTATAGGTGATTCAGGTTCAGTAATACTGAAGGAGGTAACTGAGATTTTGTAGTGTTTCTTTGCATCGCTCACCTGCGATGACCTCCTTTTATGTGTTTATGATGTCCTAAGGAGGATGGAGGCAGATTGACGTTCAGAATGGTCAGTGCAAAAGCTTTCATTGAAAATTCGATGTTGTTTCGATTTGTCTGCGCACTTGTACAGTTGATATGAACTCTTTGAGAGCGATCATTTGGCACTAAGATATAATCGAAGCATATCAGCGCGTCTTGCTTCCCTCATACTTGAAATATTTTACAGATATGCCTCTAGAAGTCGAAACCGATGGTATCTTTCATTATTAGCACAGTTGAATCTGCTCGACCCACTTTTTGTTAGGTAAATGTGGACGCTTTATTGTCGTATGATTCGATAAGCAAAGTCGCAGGTGATGGCGGGCAGTGGTGACTTGGAAGTGCTCCGCATGTGCCGTGTTCTACGTCGACGCGTTACGGAGCACAGTACTCACAAGGACGCAACTGTTTATAGTACTCAAGTAGCAGTGAGTACTGCTATCGGATTTCTAATGATGGGCAAAGGGAGGTAAGCGTTGAAAAAACGTGCTGACCTACTTGGTTACGTTTCTTGATGTGACTGGATGGTGGCCTCTTGCATTTGTATAGGTGGGGGAAGGTGGGGACACATCACTTTAATCAGCGTTCCATTTCTTGCCTCATTTTCGGTAGACCATCAAATCATATGTGCGGCGCCTATCATTTCTGTTCTCCCTATTCAGTGGATGGTCATTTGAGTGTGTCGGATTTTCAGAAAAGTGGCTGCGATTTGATGGTAAGCAATCGCCAAGAGATGTAGGAGTTTTATTGATAGAAAGATTAAGAGGAAGAAATTTTTCCGAAAGTGAGATGTCAGCCAAAACACAGAATTCTTGATGCGTTCGCCGCCTGTTCCAGTTGAATTGATGATTCATTGAGCTCATGGATTGCTGAAATATACAGTGGGCAGATATGTCTAATTTCTTATGCTTATCTGAATGAAATGTCTTTCAATAAAACCGTTGGGAAGTTTTTTATATATTTGATATGTTTTATATTCAATGTATTTAATTAACATAAATATTTAAGAGTAGTAAATGAGAAAAGTTCATCTCAGTCTTTGCTAGAAGAGTAAATTTTGGAGCTCAGGAAGTAGAGACACCAAGAAAAGTGATGTACAACTCCACGGACTCTCATTAATCCTGGCTAGAGATTGACTGGGATATTCTAGAATCTGATCCCTCTGTGGTTATGTCCTCTTTAAGAGCACGCCGAAATGACCTTTGTTGTTGAGTTATAGAGCAAATCAATTCGCCCACTTGTTTGTTATTTGAAAAAAATGCTACAGAAACTTGATGCCATAATATTAGATAGAGTTGTCTAGCCCGTCATTAATGACACACTAATCGCTCCATTTTGGGTGGATTTCGATGTGATTCCCCATGAAACGCATATTGCCATGATGCAGCTATAACATGGACATTGTAAAGTGAATGATTTGTTTCAGATACGCATTTGCGACAAACGATTTGTCTATTGCTGCATTGGTAATATCGCTGTTTCCTGTCGCTCCCCATAGCGTCAGTGACAACAGGTAGGTTCTTTCAAAGTGTGGAGGGGTTTCAGGATGGGGATATGGAATACAACCTTATGTGAACGTTCATGCAAAAAGGTGAAAGTGTTACGCAGGAATGGGACAGTTCATTCATAAGAACATAGAGAGGTTGTCCTTCGAAAATAATGTCTGATTAGTGGACACTGTTGAGAGAATGGGGAGGATGTACTTTATTTATGAGGATTCCCATTTCTTCACCCCAAAAGTGCTTGAGTACAACTTCAAATGCCACTTTTATGTTAAAATACTTGAATAACGAATTTCTCGAAATTCGTCGTTTCGTCGCTCAGATTCGATCGTCGTTGTCCGGTAATGATAATCACGGAAATTAGTAAGCTTTTTATTGTATATTTCCTCATAAAAACATCCATATCTCATATCCACTGTCCTCTCCCTCTGTTTTAGAGGAGTCTTTCATTCAATCGGGCCTTATTTTATTCAGCTTCGCCATCAAAATTTTCAAGAAAAAAACGCTTCGATGATCAGATTAGCGTCGATAACGGTCGTTTGCGATTCATCGATGCCACTGTTTAGGACATATTTGCAACCGCTACGATTTCTTTGGTCATTGGCGGCGGAGGAGCGTCTTGTTGAGGTGGTCGACGCCGAAACCGATGAAGCGCTTGATCAAGCAACCCTTGCTATCCGCTTTAAGGTCTGTTTGCTTATAGGACGTTTTGGATTGTATAACTTCACAGGACTTGCTTCATCTTTCATTGATAAAAATGCCCACCTTTAACAAGAGCACTTTTTTAGTGAGTTCAGTGAGACCGGTTTAATCATGAGAGGGATCTTTACTAGATGCAGAATGCACATTTCATGTGGTAGAAACATTTTCTCACCCACTGTATTTTATTTTCTCGAGAGTGTAGTGTTGACCTTGGAGTGGACCTGTGATTTCTTTTGAGGGAGGGAAGAGTATTTGGGAAAAGCTGTAAAATTTTGAGGCTTCAAGATGGTCATTGTTATCGCCGAACCTCATACAAGGTTTTATATGGAGACCATTCTGAAAATGAAAGCCATTGTCTGGCGGCTACTCCCGATGACTTTAGGGAGTAGTTCGAAATAATTTTAGCTACCTGACACATAGTGAGCCACGGAAAGGTCAGCGTAGTTCAGCTTCCAGACAGACGTACCGACGACTTTTTTGTCCACATCAGTAGCTTAAACTCCCTCTCCTCTCCTACCTCGTTTACCTCCCTGCTTCCTTTTCTGCTCATCTGGCAACGACAGCAGGCAACCGGATTCCTTTATGCAGGTCATAAGCTGCGAATAAAAATATTATCGAAATGAATGAACAAAGTGAAAGAAACCTTTGAGCTCACAGAGGTCATTTTGTGCTGCAAATCAGCGCGTAGAGCTTTATTTGGAAGTGACATCGAAAGGTCTCTGCATACTGACTATCCACGTACAGGAAAAATTACGTTTCTTGCTTTGGCATGAGTAAGCAAGAGATTGTGTCATTGTTGCAATTCAGAATTTGGAGGCGTTATTAGGCCAACTCTACCGGATTCAGGCTGAGGTATCAAAAAATGGGCATATTCCAGCGTGATGCGCTTTCTCGACACGGCATATGGCGATATGAGAATTCCGTAGTCCAGTCGTCAGGAAGAATCCGGTTTTGGAGGTGTGCTGCTGTGTGGCATCACATTTTTTCTGTTTTTTAAGGAAGGCCTTTTTAGAAAAGAAAGCCTTAGAAGCTTGCAAACGACGAGCACTTTGAAGAGTAAGCACTCATCTTAAGGGTTACCTTCTTTTCGCTAGCAGCTGTCCGACATATCGTCCCAGCAAGATAGCGTCTTCGATAGGTTGACCCATTGGAACGTTGTTACTAAGTTATGTTATTTTTAAGCAATCAAAGCTGAAGGACGCAACTCTTGGTTTCATGCACTCACCGCTCATCTTACCGGAGCTGTCGAATATTTCAGAGGTTCAAGCATTTTTCGTTGTTCTGTTAACGATTCAGCAAAATATGGCACTTGTTGTGCATCCGAGTACTCAAAAATTGTTCAGTTAACACAAGAAAGCATCGCTGTTCTCGCTGTATCGTCATGTTGACGCAAGATTACTATTAGGTTCTTTTTGATGTTCTCATTTCAGTATTTTTCTTGCTTTACAAACGTTGGTAACGATGAGATTTGAAGTTTGAGCGGAACTCAGAATGGAATCATGAGTGATTAAACAGATTAGAACTGGAGAGGAATTAAGCAATGAAGTAGAAATTATTGAATCATCACATCCCTATTGTGACCCAATAACCTTCAGATAACGTTCACATGCGACAATTACGAGAGTCGTGTCTTTCACCTGCAAAAGCCGGCTGACTTACAAGAAATAGAAACTGTGCTTAGAGCAAGGCATGGATCACTTCCGCTCACTCGAATCGGAAGGTTTGATTAATCTCTTGTCTATCGCCCTCTTCATTTTTTTTTCTCCTAAAATTGTTTCACAGTTGTATTTTCCATACGGCTTTCTCCTTCATTAGAAATCGTTTTACTAACCTATGCAGTTTTTGTGAATATCTTTCTGTAGATTTTCAAGCCGTGACATAACTGTACTTTTCATCGTTGCTTTTTGAATGTTTAATTAATTTGTATGAATATAAGCGTAGCTCCTCTGTTTCACTTCTACTAATATTTCTGAAGTGTGTACGCGAAGTGTGGGCCTAAGGTAAATATCGGAAATTCGAAAATTTGATGGTCAAATGATCCAGTAGATTATATGGAAAGCCGGAAGATGACTATAAAATTTTGCTGGTGTCTTGCAGAAAGAGACATATACGGATTCCTCGTTTTTCCTTTCAGAGAGAAATATTTTGCACCATCTCAGCAGATTTCGCAGCCTGACGAGCGTTATGCCGAAATCTGAGAGAGACAGTGTAGTCGCATTATGAGTTGGCACTTTTAGAGGCATGAATTTTTGCAGATAAAGGGTGCCTAAATTTTTTCGAGCATTGCTAACAGCAGTTAAACGGCATTCAGATTTTTAAAGTGTTCAAAGCGCGGACTGTACGAGAGTGAAAATGAGGACGGTGGGATTGGCATGTGCCGTCAGAATGTAGAAGTCCGACACTTTAAGGGGAAATTTGTTGTAAATGCTTCGCCTTATTTCCTCTAATTTTTCATTTCGGCTACCAAAATCCATTCTCATCCAAAGGAAAGACTTCGGAAACACGCGAATATGGAGATCGCCCAACTTTTGAGACGCCATTTGAAAAGGCGTGCTTACTTGTTCTCAAGTCTTTTTTTTTCCTTTAAGTGGACCAAAATTTATTGCTGTATGCATTTCGAGGCAGCAGTTTCTGTAATATTTCTTTAATTTGCTCATTGATAAAGCGGTGCTTCATGTCTCATGATCACTTGATCATTTTGCAGAGTTAAAGCTAAAATCACTCAGAGTCGGGAATCGCATAAAGACATCGACATAGGTGACGACGATTTGAAAAACTGTAATATTGGCGAAATGTTATTGGATGCAGAGGAGATTGATGAGGAGGAAATAGTGAAAGAAGTCGAAGAAGAAAAAGGAGCAAGTAGCGGGACGATGGTTGAGGGTGCTCAATCGTCTGAAGAACGAGGAGAGCAAAAGTGGGGTCCGTCATATACGGATGAGGTTGATCGCGTTATAGAGATGTTCAGCGCGGTATTTGGAACGAGTGATGCTCACGGTTTCTTGCGTCAATTTATGAAGGTTCACCCACTTTGATGTTTAAGCGATTATGCAGTGCAGTTTTGCCGAATGTGTAGTGAGAGTAAGAAAACGCTATAAATTGATTAGCGCAGAATTCACCGAGAACTTTTATCGCGATCGAGGAAATCTACGAAGAAACGAGATTTGATGATAGTTATATGTTGCGTTTGAATATTAAATTCAAATGGTTGCTTTCCACTGTATGTGAGATGAGAGAGGGAGGAAGGGAACGCGAGATTATTTGCGCGTCGTTGGCGTTTCATGACAAATTAATATAGCAGCAGTCGTTCCTTCTATGAGCACAATCATCGGGGTGGATTATTGGCGTTTATGATTCGAATATTTTTCGTCTTTTTAGAGCCCTTTTATAATATGATACGATGTAGTGTAATGACTGCTTTTTTGATGAGTTGTTTCTGATATAATGGCTTCAGAGATCTTTCGAGCTCTTTGAGGCCATTATAACAACATAAGAACTTAATAAAGAGGGCAGTAAATATGATCCGTGTTGTTACAGCATCCAGAATGTTATACTTATCTAAAAAGAAGACTTCACTGATTTCATATGGTGGTGGGTTTTGTTGCAAACATGTGCATCGCATCAGTACTTCTCAGTGATAAATTGTTTGAAGTTGGACGCGAGGCAATGAAAACTTTTACGTTTTTGAGGGAAGTGATTTTAAGGATATGGTTGAAAACGATGCTACACGCTTTCCAAGAGTGCAATTCGACGAGGTGAAATCGTTTTTGGAGAGGTGTGAGAGAAAGCGTTTCGAACCGACGGCTATTTCAAGCGAATTGGTCGACTCAGTAAGAAACCTGCGATGAGATGTTTTCGTGGCCGAATAGGGTGCTTCTACATTTTGGATCATATTCTTTCGAGGTATGAATAACCATCGCTCTTCTAATGAGAAATCTGAGGACATCCACATGATTGGTGACCATTCCACATTTCTTTGCACTATAAAATTGCATTGAACGCAATAATGCTCATTCATGTTCGTTGTTTTCCGCTGTTGTTGGATAACAGTTTCGATTGCTTTTGTTTTCATTCACGTTCATTACGTTATTCACCTTGCTAATAATTTATTAATCGTTTTTCATGGAGAATTTTTTGTTCTAGTTGATGTGCCTTTTAAGAAGTCGTCTAGGAATTATTAATCAAAGCGGGAAATGCTTTCTTTGTTATCAGGTTACACGTCCAGGATGCTTGTCTTAGAACGTTTATCGGGAGGTGTATTCATCCTCTCCGTTCAGTAACTTTAAGGTATTATAGCTGTTCCTCTTTTTGCTTCCGAAGAACCTGATCTTATTTCCGTTGATTTCTTTCTTGAAACCTTTAGAAACGTCCAGTTTCTCTGCTGCACAATTCGTGATGCGATTACCATTGAAATTCTGATTCGCACACTGACAATGTAGAGTATTGGTGAACGGATACGACTGAATAACGAAATCGTGGTCTGCCATGTAATAGGAGGGAGGGGAAGGGGAGGGGTCAGAAATAATTCCTTCTCAGCCATGTCGTAAACACCTGCTATGAGTTATTACTTGGGTTCCGACGTGTTGGTGCATCCGATCAAAGTGTTTCATCCTGTTCGATCTCATTTGTTTGCAAGAATAAAGCTTGTTATTAATAGTACTTTGACAGCATATTGCTCGAATTGCATCTTTGCCATACTCTCCGATTTCAATTACCTCATCAACGACAAGCCTCAGCTACTTGTAAAACCTGTTCAGTCTGTTAAAGTCTTCGTTAAGGCAAAGGGACGCAGATACCGTGTTGTGCTGCATATAAGAAAGTGATCGTAGTGTTCGAAAGTCTCATTCACACGGACAATGAAGATTTCGTTGTGAAAGTTTGGCGTTGGAGTGAGCATATCCCGTTCAACTCGTTCGTTTAGATGCCATAGAGGATTTCAATGTCCTATTGGATCGTTTGGATGCCCTAAGTGCCTCACAGTCGTGAAATATGCGGCCATCATGCTGGGTGTCAGTCGCATCCGTGTTCTTCGCTTTCAATAGTTCCTGTGACAACAGATGAGCCGGTGTTGGACGTCACCTCGAACACTTGATAGACAGGAGTTGAACATTTCATAGTGGTGATGTCAATCAGGCAATACAGTGGGGACGACTCTAGCGCGACCTCAAGTTGCGATCCACTTGGCGTAGCGCAAAATCGCTTCATACTTCAACACTGTGGACTCTGAATCGCAGCCACGTGCATCTGCATCACCAATATCCATCGAACGATGTTTAGTGGAATCAGTAGCATGTATCATGCATTCTCACCTCGATGTCCGTCAGTCTTCGGCAGGTACACGGGAAATAATTTGCAAGCAGCATAAATCAAGCCATATTTTTTTAGACGCTCGTTGCATATAGCAAGGAATATATCAGCGTTTACCATAATATCTGTCGAACTCGTGCAAGATGGAGCCTACGCTAGCGAAATGGAACCGATGCCCAGCTAAATGGACTCGGGGGGAGAACCCCAAGGCCATTCCAGAAACTGCTGCATATGTTAACGCCTTCAATTCGTTGTGGCTAGCGGGAAATTAGGGCTATTCGCCGACTTTCAGCGGCCGAATATCTTGATTTTCTAAAGCACTGGTTAGGAGATTTGAATTTTCCACCTCTACTTGCAAGCATGACCTCTATGACGTGTACTCAAGGACCCTTCCTCTCGTCGTTGCCGCAAGTTTTAGCAAGGGATCCATCTGTAACTACCGGTTTTTTTTGAATATTTTTAGTGACTGCGCTACTGTCGTCGCAATCACACTCGGAACATGCAACGATGGGTAGAAGAGAGTCTCAGGATGGATTACAGTCAAGTATTTCTTCAAATCCTTGGGGACTGCAGATATTTGGAGACGGTTTTTCCCACCCGCCATCCGAACGTCTGGATAGCACCAACCCGGCACTGCGGAACGGAAATATGCAGCCGAAAGATATTTGAGTAACAGGGTTGGAATGAAGGGTAAAACGTGGGTCTGAATTTATACCTCGAGTCTCTCGGCAAATTACGCGTTAAAGATGAACTCGATTTCAATCGTGCTCTCCAGGCATTCCCTGCACGTTCCTTTTTGCGAGGATGAGGGATGCAACAGTGAATCTGCTGCCGAGTGATCTGTAGCGGTCGAATGAGTTCTTGCATTTTGTGAGGAGGGGAAATACAGCAAAACTGGCCGGAAACGGCAAAAGGGTTCGAGTTTTTTCGTAGAACAAGTGGAGAACATGCCCTCTTTCTCAAAATGTACACGAAATATAAAGGTGCAATTTTTAACTGTAGACACAAATACATGAAATCATTCATATAAATTGAAGTTATCGTGGTATTAAGTGAACCTATGTGTGGAAACTATTCAAAGCATCCCTTCTGTAGAACAAATTTCATCGTTGGGGATTCAAACTCGTCGGAGGTTCATCAAAAGAGATCGGCGGAGGTGCCATATCGTAGATTCAACCGTGCACAAATGGCAGTCATGCGATAATTTCATGAAAATATAGGTTGAGCGTAAAAATTTGCTCATATTCTCATCACGCTAGATTGTTTTGCGGATCGTTGTTTGAGTCTCTAAATTCCGGCGATGCTTCGGCGGTGGTACGAGATGGGGCTTTTTTTGAAGAGCTGATGAGATGCTGTTATTGGCGTGGAGTGCTTTCCGCAATCCGCTTACCGCAGAGGTGCGTTTCTCAGCTGAGTCGATCGAACGATCCAAACAAACTTGTCGACTTATCTGCTTTTACACCAGGTGAACCGTTTGTTTCACACTATTTTCGTATCTGTTTCGACGTTTTCCTCGATTTCTTTTATGTTGCCTTTACGCCATCGGCATTGTTGTTCATATCTCATTAATTAACTTAACGAGCCCACCTTCAATTTACTTTTTTTTCATTATCAATATGGTTGTTGTCTATTTCTATTTTACTGTCATAATATCTTGTGGAGAGTATAGTCACCACTAAGCGATATTGAAATTTTTAGTTGAAATTGGAGCTAGCAAGCAGAAATGAAACGTTAATAGTGATTATTGGCACTGTTTTTCAGATAAAGTACGCAACTTTGGCATCGTAGCGCATGTCGATCACGGCAAGAGTACATTAGCTGATCGACTATTAGAGCTAACTGGTGTTGTTAATTCGATACATGAAGAACAGATGCTTGATCGACTTCAGGTATTTTTATTTACTCTCAGAAGAGTCGTTTCAAGAGGGATTCCTACGTTTCGAGGTCTGCTTTAGCTTTAGCATTCACTGTTGTGCTCATATTTTCGGTAATCTCCCCGAAAACATGTCATCATCATAGCTGATACCTTGCACTGTTAAAGCTTTATTGGTTATTAATGACGGTCGTTTGAAGAAGCAGCCTGATGTGAGATCTATGCTTCTGTAAGTGCTTCTCATTAAAAGTCAAGTTACAGCTTTTTCTTTGCAAGCCTCATTGTTAACTGAGCAAATGGGAATTTTTAATAACATCCTCATAATCGATCTTGTCGTCGATGTCCTCTGTGGCCCTCTTGACATTCTTTCTTCTTCCAATTCAGATGGATCATATTCTGCACGGTCGGCAAAAATTTTTGATTGCCTTGATGTATTAGGTAGCAAGTCATTGGATGTGATGTTAGCGGAAGTGAACGACAGAAGTGAAAGTTATCTGCAGGTGGAACGAGAGCGTGGCATTACGGTGAAAGCGCAAACATGCACTATGATTTATAAGGTCGGCTATTTTGCGTATACTTCGTTTGCTATGGGTGTGAAATAGTCGCAGATCGTGGGTTCGTTTTAGTGGATTTTCCTGAAACATTGTGGTTTCCCTTGCTGCATTCCTCCCTCCTCCATTCTCATTCGTCCTGTTTTTCTCTCCACGAAACCGTTATATCCAACCTGTTTCTTCACTCACAGATTTGGCTTGCTTTAGCATTTGCATTTATTGAAGTAAAATCCTCCTCTCTACTTAGAAGAGGTGGTGATTGGTTTCTTTGCAACATCCGCGAAAGGATTTATTAGAGCGATGAAGGAGTCGTTGGACATATGCGCTAAATATCGCTCACGAGCTGATGCCGAGCACGTATATGCTAATAGAAGCTTGGTAATGAAGAAAAGCTGTATCGATAAGTATTGCTAATGATTTTCTGCAACAACAGAATTCAAAGAGTCACAGAGTAAAACTTTTTAAGTGTTATTTTCTTGTGGAATCTGTTTTTTTCTCTCTTCAGGATTTGCTTCTGAATTTGATAGACACACCGGGACACGCAGACTTCAATTTTGAGGTTTCGAGGTCGTTGGCTGCATCCGATGGCATATTGCTTCTCGTTGCTGCCAATCAGGTCTCTCCTACTTTCATACTCGAATCTAATTTTATGTTTATCTCCATCACAGTGTTTATGATCCTGAGATGTCATATTCAGTTCCTGAAATCGTCAACGTTTATTGGGTTTCTAAAGGGAGTATATTTGCAGTTGCAGAACTAGAGGGAAGTGAGATTTACTGTTTTGTGGCTTTGTTGCCGTTTTTTTTAAAGATTTTAGAATAGCACTGTTTCGAATCTTATATTCTTTAGTACTTATTAGTACTAATCTTATATTCGCCCCGGTTATTGTCGAACACTCGAAAGCGTTATTTCTACTCAAGTTGGCGGAAATTGTATAGCTGGTTATTGTTCTTGCACGCATATTAATTAGATGATGTCAACAAATATCTATGTGTAATTTTATTCGATTCGTGCGCTAATTTTTCATTGCTTCTGTGACGCCCATTTAGTAGTTTTGTATTTTTCTTCGCTTTGTTTTCAGGTTTTTCTTTTTTTCCACCTCTTCTTCGCGCTATATTTCAGTTCTCCATTTACTTGCCTGAGCTGTCAACTCACGGAAGATTGAAAGGGGGACGAGAAGCGGAAATGAGTTGAACGGTTAAGAGGTGAGATTTTTTCTTTCAGGGCGTCCAAGCACAAACGATAGCTAATTTTTGGTTGGCCTTCGAACGTGGATTAACAATAATACCGGTCATCAATAAAATCGATCTTAAAGGAGTGGATATCGCTGAAGTAAGCAGCAAAGTTTCTTTTTTTCAAAATTCAGCAAATTAAGCTAAGCATTAAATAAATGCATCGTTTCGTTCCAGATCGTGCGGTTCATGCGAAAGGCAGAGATGGTACAGCTATTAGGCAATTGGTAGACATCCGTATAGCTTTCCCAATTTTGGGAATAGTTTTTCCTTGTATTTGCCAGTAACGGGATGGCTGCTCTGCTTTAACGTTTGAAGATTATGTTTTCATTACTATGGTCAGTTAACAGTCAGAATCACGGCTGTATTACGTCGAGGGAATGTTAATCGACCATACGACTAAAATCCTCATATTTGTAAAAGAGGAATTGGTACTGGAGTTGCTGAGAATCCTTTAGACTGCGGTGAGTAAACTGTATTCTGTTGAAAATTATTGTTTGGACGTAATTATCCATACAGCTTCCCATTTGGTTGAAAGAATTATATAATGCAAAAAGTAGTTACATTCATACAGTTTTGCAAGCCAGCGACTTAGAATCGAGAAGATGGAGCAAAACTACACGCGTTAGTTCACTGAGAATTTTCGAGCAGTTACAACCCAAATTTCACTAGTACGACAGATGTGAGCACCAACGAAGGGTTCATTTTCCAGAACTCACTGAATAGTTGCGTTCAGGTGGAAAATCAACTACAGAACCTATTCGAATTTGACGCGAACGATATTATTCATATTTCGGCTAAATCGGGAACGAATGTATCGCTCATTTTGGATTCCGTCGTGCAGAGGTCGTTGATTTATTTGACAGGTCTTCTGTTTACTTCAACTGCTCGATCTTCTTTATAGCGTATTCTGGTTTCTGCAGTGTAACTTTAGAAACTAAGGAAGCGCAAATATAAATTACAAGCAGATCGCTATCTGAGAAGTTGGCTTGGAATCTAATGTACATGGCTGATTTCCATTTGCAGTGAAATTCGATATCAGGAAAAAAACGATATGAAATAAGCCGATAAGGATGTAGAAGGAAGTGGAAGAGATTGGAAGTGGCAGAGATGACCGTTAAACATGTCGCAAACGAGAGTCAAGTTAGACGCTGTAGTGGGAATGCTTGATCTCCCCAGTCTTTATTTAAAAAGTTCAATCTGAATTCAATACCGTCCTAAGAATGTCGCAACTGAAAAAAGTCCAGAATCATCTGTTATGAGAGTGAAAAGCTGCTTCAGGATGCTGAATTCAGATCTGAAGTCAGTGTAACCTGCGTCTGCGCGATAGGTATGCTATATGGATAAAAGCTGAAGTATACATTTTGAGGGACTGGTATATCGAAGTTAGAATTGTAGTCGAAATGTCTCTCTGTGGTTATCACTTTGAGAGTTCGCAACATTCGCTCAGATTGTTTCAGAATAGCGGCGCCAACGGCTGATCGGTTGCGACGCTTCCGGTGTATAATTTATGATAGCTGGTTTGATAAGTTTCGAGGTGCAGTAGCATGTGTTCTCGTCAAAGAAGGCTCCGTCGCTCGGGGGGATGTTATCCGTTCATTTCATGCTCAGAAACGCTACGAGGTTATCGAAGTTGGCATAATGCATCCTGGAATGACACCTGTGGAAGTAAGTATGCATGTTTTAATTTTTCTGAGTTTCAGCACTCGTGAGGTTTTTGTGATTGAGGATGCATATAATTCTTGATTCCAAGAAATATATATATATATATATATATATATATATATATATATATACATATATGCGTCTTTGCATTTCTACACATTTTAATCTCGTTATTTAAAAAACGGTGATAGATGGGGAATGGGAGAACACAATCTCCGTTTGATATTGTTGGTGTAAGTTTAATAGACAAAATGATATAGCTCGTATAGAATCAAAATTTCACGCATCTCGTGTTGGTTTATACTGGAATGAAGGCTGAAGGTCTCTTTCATTGCTTTCACTGCGGCTGCGACTTTGTTTCCGTTTAGGGACTTTCAATAAGGTTTTCTACTTCTACGAATTTTAGAGACTATACGCTGGTCAAGCCGGCTATATAATAGCGAATATGAAGACGGTGAAAGAAGCAGTGGCGGGAGAAACATTATTCGTGGGTGAGTCTTCGGACGAAGTGGTGCCGTTGCCAGGCTTCAAACCAGTGAAACCAACCGTCTATGCGGGCCTTTATCCGCTAGATGCAGGAGAATATGATTCGTTAAAGCACGCTGTTGAACAGCTAGCACTCAACGATCCCTCGGTGGAACTGACTCCGGGTTCTAGTCCCGCGTTGGGACTCGGATGGCGAGTTGGCTTTCTTGGTGTTCTGCATATGGAAGTAGGTTCTTTGTTCATTTCGTTCCACTTCATGTAAATAGTGGACAGTTAAAGTTACGATGCAAGAACCATTAGTCGGAAAAAAAGGAAATGCCCACATCACATTGAATTCTGCTTGCACACATACCGAAACAGAGTAGGTTTTACGGTTGGTGCACATCACAATTCATGAGGCCTAGAAAATGGGGCTATTGGATCCTGAATGCTTTTTCCAACGTTTTATCGTTTTAGAAGGTAAAATGAAGTGTTTGATTATTTTGGTTTTGTTCATAAGAGTTTCCTGACGTCTTCATAATTGCTAAATTATGGCTGTCGAAAGAAAATAATTTTCCGATGTTATCGAATCCGAGGAGTGCAGTTGACTGCGAAAAAACTTGGCACAACCAAGTTTCTTGATGAAATAGGTCATGGCATATTTCGCTTTCAATGTGGCATATGTAAAATAATTGATAAACTACTAACGTGTAAAACTATATAAAACATTCGACGATACAGACATCAGAGAGGTGTCGCATGGATAATCTACTATTGTCAACGTGAAATTGCGCTTTTCAGCTGAAGAAAAATCTGTTAAATACGAAGGACATCATTTAGATTTGCTAAGTGAAGTTTTCGATGTCAGCGGCCGTACTGGAAGTGAATATAAACTCAAGTGAGGCGTATAGATGACGGTTGTGCTTCTTTCATTGTCTCATTTCTTTGGATTCTGTAATAAATGCTTAAAGAATTAATTTTTCAGATGTTAAGAGAGGACCAAATTTTTCCTCGAAATTTTCGATCTGTTTTTTTCTTCCATTGATTTGATTTTGTAGGTATTCACTAGTCGATTGGAGCAAGAATATCACGCAAATGTGATTCTCACTGCACCAAATGTTGAGTTTCGCGCACTTATTAAGGATAACGAAGCGATTCGAAAGAAAAGATAAGATTTTTAGTTATTTTTTCTGTCACCCAAAAAGGTGAATATCATCACCTTCAGTGCCGCATATAACCACTTAATTTTTCACTTTGTTTTCTTAACATAGACTCTGGATAGTTGACTCCATTAGTTGCAGTTCAGAAATACTGACGTCAAATTTTGTCGATCAGTGGTTACACTAATAAAGCAAAATGGTTATAAAAATTTCTCCTACTTCCAGATTCGTTCCTATCACAAATCATTCAGTTTTCTTTCAAATTTTTATGCACTGATTCTGATAGTGATGACATATGAGCATATTTTCCACCGTGTAATTTTGATAGAGGCCTGCCGCCACCATAAAGTGATATCATTGTTATTCAGATAAATAATAGATCGCCTTGTGATACGTCATAGTAATGCAATGAAACAATTAGCACTCGACGGTAATAATGAATATTGTAAAGTAACTTAGAATTTTGTGAGTGATGGTTCAGATATAATGGAGAGGCAGAAATCCGTATTTTGGATCCATCGAAATTTCCGGATCCAAGCGACATTGAAAGGTTTCTGGAGCCAATGGTTAAACTGATGATGCTTATACCCAATGAGCATATCGGAGTCGTAAACGCATTATGTGCAGCGGCACGTGGACGACGTGGTGAAACGCAATCGATAGATACGTCGAGACTTTCACTCACATGGCGAATGCCACTAGCAGAGATTGTCGTCGACTTTTTTGAACGACTCAAAAGAATTACGAGGTGGTGTAATGATGCTTGTTTTGTGTGCTGGCGTTCAGCATTGATATGACTGGAAGGGTATGGAAGGGGAATTGACTAGCCAAAAGTGAATAAAGTATAAAAAGATGCTGGTAGCCAGTGTAGTAAGGAAGTAGCCAACATTAGCAGTGACGAGGTGAACTTAAATTTGAAAATGTTCTGCTCAAATCTCATGGAAAGGAATACCGTTTCATTGAATGGTTTTCTTTCATTCAAAGTTTTCTCGATTGCTTGTCTATTCTGACCTTACAAGAAGTTTTGAGTAGTTTTTATAAACATCGGTGTCAAATAATGTGACGAATGACTAAATGATCGTTGAAAACAGATTTCGGAGTGAAAGATTCATTTAAAATCGTTTTCTGTTCTGGTTAAAGTCGTCGTTCATATTACTGTTGGCCGTTATCACGAATTGATGTTTCTCGGCTTAAGGTCCTATAGGGAAAGGCTGGGACCATGGGGGGAGGGTGAGGAGGAAGGTGAAAAGGGCATGCATGGGTCATTGGTATGGTATCTTCTTTTGTTTCTTCTTCGATTATCTGGAACTCGATTAACTTGTTGTGCAGTAGCTATGCGGGAAGACTTAATAGGAGTATTTGTACGTTTGCGCAAAATTCGAAATACTTAACCATGGGTTTAATTGATTGTTTTTAGGCGTAGTAGAATTCAATAGTTCCTTCATATGAACGAATGAAATCTCAGACGAGTAACTGTTCATTATTTATTATGAGGCATCAGTAGCATTGCTTCACTTGTAATTCTTCTGGTTTACTTCACTACCACTTTGAATATTGATCGCGTTAATTCAGCGGTTACGCGTCATTCGAGTATGAGTTCGATGGATACGATGAGGTGGAGTTGCTTAAGATGAACGTATCGATTAATGGTACGTCGATTGACGAATTCTCGCAAGTAATTCCAGCGCCGATGCTCCGAGAACGTGCGAAATTGATCGTCTCTAGACTGCGGAAGGTTTTTAAAATTTAAAACACTATGTGATCTTTCATTATGAAATGTGTTACTCTGTTGTGTAGCATAGCTAAGCTTATTTTATACGAAGAAGAGACAGAAGATGGGAAATATCGATCGAAGAATAAGCCTTGGTAGGGCAGTATACGTGTATGTAACTATGGGCAGTTAATTAAGACCGCATACTTCAGAAGCTCTTTTCAAGAATATTGGTATTCGCTCGTATGTTGTTTACTTTATGAAACTTTTGAAGGAAATCCCGCGACAGCAGTTTGAGGTGGTTGTGAGAGCGACGGTAGGCAACTCTTCAAAGGTAGTTGCACAGGCGGTTATCGCACCAATGCGAAAGGATTTCACGCAGTTGCTCAAGGGCAATTTTGGAGGCATGGTTAAATTTCATTGTCATGTGAACTTCGAAAGTTTTACTTCCACTCACACTTGAAAATCCCACACTGCAGATGACCATTGGGAATATTTTGCTTCCTCAGCGGCTAAGAGCAGTTGCCGTTGAGGACGAGACTCAGGTGCAAGATACTATGTCACTTGAGTACTACTGTCCCAACTCTCCGCTTCACCTGGGGAACTTACTCACTCTTTTATGCAGTAGTATATTGTCATCAAACGTTACTGAATTTCTACAGGTGAGTTGAAAACTGTCACTTGTGAGTAATACACCGATTCGTTATTACTTTTAAATAAAGATGAATTTGGAAAAAATTGCCTTGTTATGTGTCACGAACTTTGCGTTCTGTCAGCACGTGCTCTGCGCTGATTAGCATCGTGTTAAAAGAACTGCCAGTTGCTGAAACTGCGTTGCTTAACGACAAGTCACCGCAATTCTCAAGGCTGAAAGGAAAACATGGGGCTACATTCACTTAGCGGGAGCGTGTTAATTTCTTCCCTGGATAACTTTTACGCTCAGCATTCTTTGGATTTATTAGGATGGATCAGTCGGTCCGCAGATCCGGCACGCCCTTACTGGTTCTTGCGTCGGAATGAAAAATGGTGGCTCGTTGTAGTCATATGCGTGTGTTTGATTGACCGTTAGTCAGGTGGTTTGGTTTTTATTATAGTTGGTGTTCCTGTCTCAGGCGTCCGTATTCTGCCTCTAGTTCCATCATTAAAACTGGTACCGAATATCGACGTTTGGCGCTTCGTGTTCTCGGTAGGAATGGTGGTATAGAGAAGTTGGACAGAAGGTGTATGCGCTTGAAACAAGGAGGCGGAAGTTGTATGGCTGTGGTTTGTGTCCCGTTGCAGGTGGCACGTGGTTGCAATGTTTCAGCTTCGGGAGGTTCCTGTTACGAATATGAAGCTGCTGTGGAATTATATTCGATAGAATCTAGCAGCACAAAGGAGAGCAATACGCTAATTGTCATATAGTTGAGGCCGCACAGGATTTCGATTTCGTTAATTGCCTTGGCTAATTTCAGTTCATTTTAAAGCGTTTTGTGAATTTTAATGCTTGAAACACCGTTCGTCTAATTCTTGTTATGAAGTCCTGTTGAGCTGCCTGGTACCCTTGTTTGCGTAATTGAATTAATATCGCTGGACGCTTCGGAATGGAGTAGGTATTAATAAATTATAGATGTAATGCTGGTTGCTTCTGGCTTATTGAAGTATAGTTTTTTCTTCAGGGGGTGGCATGGAACGACTGAATAAGAAGCTTTCTCATCAGAAAAAAGGAAAGGAACGGATGAAAATGATCGGTCGCGTACAAATACCGAAGGAAGCGTTCCTGAATGTGCTCCGAAATTGAGTTATCGTAGTTAAACATTAGCGTTCTATTAGGATGAAGTTCAATTTCAGTCGGCGTTGATTGTATTTTCTTATTGAATGATGTTATCACTGCGCCTAGTCTAATATGCCATTACTGAGCGGTTAATTCAGTGCGCAAAATGCTTGTCACTTTTTTGTCCCGAATTCCTTCAGGAAACGTTTATCTCAAGATTGTCCTGTGCAGTCATCACGTGCTCATGCGGATTTCTGATGAAAGACCGTTTGATTTATTAGCGAGGTTACTTCAGCAGTGACTCTTATGCTCAACCGAAGAAGGAAATTACGTGATTTGTTGACTATTCTTTCTCGTTGTTTAACTGTAATGTTTCGTCTCTTTTGAAGGTGACGCCTCTTTGCTGCGGTGCACCATTAGTCGCTGTATCATGTAAGGGGTGTTTTTTGTTGCGTTGTGCACGAGGAATTTGCCGATGGCTTCAATAAATAACAAAGTTTAACAGTGTTGTTTGTCGTTTGAATCAAATGATTTATATTCTTGTTGTCAGTCGATACTTCAATAATGTCACTTTTGTGCCATCTTCTATTCATAATGCAAATTGTCGCGTTGAGCTAAGAAATTTTCAACGACTCTACAAGGTGGAGAAGAGAATATTATTAGTCTGAATTACGCCTAGTCGAATATTTTTGAGAATTTGCGACATGACTTGCATGCATGGAATGTGTGTGTGAACGATTGCGACATTCCCAATGTGAAATCCACGAAGTTCGAAATTTTGCTGTAAAGTCCATCAATCGTCAAACTAGCTGGGAAGCAACTCCGAAGTCACAACGAAAGCTCATAACAAGAGAAACTGATCGAATGCAAGCAAAGGGTTCTCTGTGGTATAGATCCGTGGTTGAGTGGCTTTAGCTTTGGCGATCTGCATGCCAGGATGTCGACTTGAAAGCGTGAAATGAAAAAGGACGAAGCGAACCGATTGGCGTGTAGGCATTGCAGTGAGCGGATAGCAACTTGGGCGTTCATTGTGCATTGGAATGATTCGGAATTATCATCATAAGTCAGGAAACACTCCTCAAAAGGTTAATAAATCAAAGCGCATATTGGAAAGAGGAGAGGAACCACTGAAGAACGGCAATGTTTACTTATTTCGCGTATCACATGTAAAGTACAGAGCAGAAAAAAAGGAACTATCAATTAATACGCATAAAAATTAGTCTGAAAATAAGTTTCGAGAATAATCGATGCATTCCATGCGAAATAAGTTGAAAGAAATGGAGAAAAACAAAAAGAACAAACTAGTGGAGGCATGAAAAGTTCAAGTCAACGTAAAGGATTTACTTTAGCTGATTAGAGCTATTTCGAGAGAAAGCACCGCATTCGATAGGTACGGTTCTTTTTGTTGTTCTTGATCAGAATACTAAAAACATTCCGCTGAAAATATGTTTTTGATAATATCTAAAAGCAAAACCACCTTTGCGGGCAACTCTTCACTACTTGATGGCGTTAATGGTTGGATTTTTGACGACGTTTGCTACTCCCGTTGAAGCGCAACGTCTCATAAGATTCAATTGCTGATTTGTTTTGACTTTGGTGCACTTTGAGTATATCTCTATTAAAATAATTTTTCATTACTTGTGAACTGGTCACCGTTTCACTCTTCTTTCATCGATTCTGTCCGATGAAATTCGATTGTTTTGATAAGCTTAAATGGAAACCGAAAAGCGCTAATCACGAGTGCAGTGAATCATATAATCTAATTTTAACTCCGCCAGCGTTCTGTGAAAACCGGTGAATTTATGGCATTCGACAGTATGGTGCGCCACAAGACTCTATGGGGTGATGAGATTAAGGAAAACGACGCTTGAATTTTGTGCGGATTTGGAGATGATAATTTCTATCGATTACCGATTGCGTGAAGTGTCTCTGAAACTGTGCGCTTCACAAGATAGAGATGAGCTGCAATGTTATGACAACAGGAGCTGGTGAGGAGAGGGCTGGTGGTCTAGGATTATCGGCGTTAGTTTTCTTATGCCATCCCCTTCTGCTTTCGCTGCGAGTTGCTTGACAACACATCTTTATTGTTCTAAATGATCAACTTTTTGCAACTTTCTGCAACTTTATACAAATGTCAACTGATTGCTGACGCATTTTGAAAATGCCAAATTTTAATATGAGGTGTTTAGTTCTTCCCTCTTAGGCACTTCCTATAGTGAAACATGGCTTAGACTCGCTAACGTCGATCCCTAAAAGTATTATGTATCGTAAACGACCTAATAAAGAGCTAACATCTCGAGTAAGACGAAGTGGTTCGGTGGGTCGTTGTTACATGTGCAGCTTTTCATTTCACAGACACGTTTTATTAGCGGGCTTTCGTCTTCACCGCGCGATACCTATGAAGGGATTTGTGCGCAGCTTTGAGGCCAATGCTGTGTATTATAACGCATATCAGAATCGTTCGCAAAGTGGGCTCAAAGTTATGGCAGCGAAGTAGGTAAGAGGTCTCGTGGTCGAAAGTTTAAACAAGGGGATGATGCGAATGGAAAAATGATACTGTTTTGCTGAGCGGTCGAAATTATTGATAGAAGAGAATCCGAAACTTCATAGTGGCATCAGTTACACTGAGTGCCCTACGATAAGTTTTTTTTGTTACTCGAAATACTTCTTAGTATCGGTGTGAAAAGAGAAATCCGAACAACCGCAATAAAATCGATTAAAAGGCCATCTCATTGCAAGTGCAATTTTGCTAACTAGCATTACTACTCTTTGATGAACTGAAGGAGCAGAATCGAACAGCAGTTAATATCACTGCCAATATTTAGAATTTTATGTTTATTTTTTGAAGGCGACGCTAATTGCATAAGCGATAAACTACACAACGCACATAAAAGAACTGAAGTCATTTTAGTTTACAGCAGTTGAATCAAAGATTAATTGCGGTCGATTTGTTACTGCATTCTAAAAGTGCAAAATCATCCAAGTTCTACTTGCCTAAGCATTCTGCAACTCTGATGTGAGCACGTCTGCCGGCTGGTCGCCAGTTCGATGAGATAATCCAACACAGAAAGCTTAAAGTGTTCAGCATCAACATTCAACAGTTGCATTCCATTATAGCTTTTCCTCTTCGTTCCAGATTTCCATAAGTGAATGAAGTGACAACTCTATCGGTGTATCTCGTCAATTTGTCACACAGAAGAGCCAAATTACTGTCAGTAATCCTTTTGGGCGTTATATTTCGAAAAATTACTGTAAATGTCCATACAAAGCTATTCGCTGTTAGTGAAGGCTTTAATCTAAACGACACGAACACTGTGATATGTATGTCGCCGATGCTGTGGCTTTTTTCTTTCGGCTTGGGAGAGAGCAATTCGAGCAAGCTGGCAATTTTGCTCACAGACAATTTTTGCGAAACGTTTCATTTGTCTAGAGAGTGAGGTAACTGCTTCACGTGAATTATTTGCAGTGTGCATTCCACAACAATACGATAAACTGTCGATGGAATTTGGAAAAGAACTGGTTACGGCAGTGCGATAAAGCCGATGATTAAGAAATAAAGAAATTTCCGTCCATTTGACGACGTCTCAAAAACTCATCGTCTGACAGAAATTTTCGCTGAAAACTTTTCCTCTCTATTCAATAAAAGGTATGACTGGGCTTAGCTACCCTTTTTGGTTTGATCTATTAAATGGCCCTATATTTGAAGATCTCATTTTCGGCAACTACTGCAAAATTTTTGCATTTCCATCATATTCTGGTGTCACGATTAAAAAGTGAATTTATACGACGCTGCCGAGATCGAGAGAAGATATTTCGTGGAAATGAGAACGTCAAATATAAGGCCATTATGCGCAAATATGAAAACTTCATGCCCGCTTATTTATTTTAATGTTCATGCTAAAGAATTTTGATAATGCAGAAATATCGTACCACCGGAACGATTCATTAATATCATCTGTACATTAAATGACAATACTGATTTCATGGAGTAGAAGTGACATATCTTTGTACAACAATCTGCACCTAGCACGCCACATGGAATGGGTGATAGATATGCGCCTTTAAAAAGTGCTGGTTTCCGTAAAAACCTTAATTGTGGACGCCACCGAGCTTCAGAGTATGAGGAAGAGAGAAAAAATGCATCGTGTCAGGAAAAATTAATACGTTTAAGATTGCGGTGAGATAATCGACTCTTCGCAGATATCTTAAAGGATACAACTTACGCTAGAAAAGATCGATTATAAGCTTATAAATTCTGTGAGGTGTGGAAATTTCTTGCCAAAAACAAATTAATTTCTGTGAAATTCTCCAGTAGAGATTAAGTGAGTATCCTATTGTCGACGAACCGAACAACGAAAAACAACAGAGACGTAAGTCGACAACTTGATTTTTTCGTCGAAAACTATTTGCGACGATACTAAAATTTTCCTAAGAAAATGCTAAAGAATGTGGCCACTACAACTTCGTCAACAGTAGTTTTTTATCGCACATTCAATTCGCGATACCAAACTGTCGAAGTCAGAATCAATTACCGTTCCAAATCAAGTCGTTCTTTCGTGGTTCTTGGTCCATTTTACAATTTCTGGAGCTGCAGAGCCTTCTGCGGCAGTACCAGAAGAGGCATGCCAAAAATAGTTTTCAAGGGCATTCTAACAAATCAACGAATAGATGAATGAAATGGGAACCTTCATCAAACAGCATGTGAGTAAACAAGGTGCCTGTCACGATAATTTGGTTGCTGACTACTTCAGAAATCACCGAACATATCACCTTCCGTTTGAAAAATTAAGAAGGCTGCATTAACTCTTCTTGACATGATGTATGTAATCACGTGGCTTTAACAAGCTACACATTCCGTGTTGTGTGTTCACGCGGATACACGACTACTCAGTAAACATTTAATCTGTTCGGAAATAGTCCATAATTTTAGAAATAGAAGCCAATTCGTTTTTAATGTTGTGCAGTATGACTGTGCTTCAAATAGCCCCTGCAATGTCCCAGTGATGCTCCCTACGACTACAGTTTCCTCCAGAAGTGAAGGCCTCAATATCTGCAATAAAGTGGCAAAGGAAAATAGCACACAGCTAGTGAAATGAAGGTGAGTGACCCAGAAAAACCTCGCAGGACAAATAGTTGGGACAGGTAGGAATAGAAACAGTTAAGATTCAACGCGGGATCTTATTTATTAAGACGATAACAGTAGGTCTATGTCAATGGATTCCGTGAGTGGGATGTGAAAATGCTGTTTAACATATTGTTTCTGCGATCCTTTTCAAATCGGTGTATGAGGAATTTCTCAACGCCGGTTATGCCAAAAAATAATTTTCCGCACAAGGTGATTAACGTCGGAGGATGTGGATCGCTCACCATAGACGCAGTCACGAGTACCATGATATAGCGAGCTACGACAAGATATATGAAAAGACGGAACAGTGCTAAGAAATGTTCCGTATATGGGCTCTTAAGCAATAATGAGAGGCTAACGGCTCTATCGCCAAAGTCGAGGTGGCAGTCATCTCTCTCTTGTTTATGAAGAGGGAAATTTCACAGCGCTGACCGAAATCATTCTTCAAATTCACGTGGACTGCATAGCTTATCAAACAATTTTTGAATGCTGGTAGTCGTAGGTAAAATGAGAGTGAGAAAACCTCAACTGGACGGCCTTGATAGTTTTTTGTGCCTTAGGGGACCGCTTCTATTTCTTCAGATCAGCGACTTTTACATTCTGCGGCATCCCGGCACTCCTTCGTATCATAATTCCTCGTGATATCAATAAGCAGCACTGGAAATCCTGACGTCAAAGAGTAGCAGCCTCTTGTAGATTGGCCTTGCGCTATGCGGTATACACGCCGCATGTAACCAGTTTCGATCGATTGCAAACATACTTTTTTTGCCTTTGATAAGTTATTTAAAAAGAAAGAATGACAGCGTAGAAAAAATGCGATGCGTTTTTCCGTGCGAGACATGCTGTGCATCATTCATTCGTTGTCCGCATTCCATCTTAGGTTGTCCAAGGTGGGACGGTTATAGCACAGTAGTTGGACGACCTTGTGTTACGTGGTGTTATTAGCTCCGCCCTTAGTCGTTTCTAAAATTACACTGAAGTGAATTTGAGTTGAGTGACTTGTTTACGTCAAGAGTGAACGAAGGCGTATAAAAGGCAGTCGGAGACTGCCATCCGCAGTTTCGGTAGTAGCTGTCGACTGATCAGCATTATCGCTCTTATCGCAATGATAACGCCTCTTCAAGCAACAGCCTTCACGGTGTTTGCAGCTCTCGTAAGCTGTGTTGACAGTCGAGCCGTCGAGTTCAGATTACCCGATGCGACTCTTTCAGAAGAAACTCAACGTGAGTTATTAGTATCATAATTACTACCGACGGAAATGCATTCTCGACCTTGTTTTATTGGTTGCAACAAATTCCTTCTCCATCCATTTCAGATGATTACTTGAAAGATTAGCGGTTCTTGAAGGATTTTAGATTTAGAAACAGACGTTAGAAACAAGTTTGAGTCTTTCTTCGTAGGAATCGCGCTCTTAAAATATGCAGAGATCAGAATATTTTAATATCGTGCACATCTAACGTTGCAAAGAGAGGTGTTATGTAATGGTGGACGTTTGTGTTGCTTGAATTATCTGAAAAGGACGTTTCAAAAATATAATAGAAAGAGAGCTTCATGGAACTAGGAGTAGTGTATTCGTTTGGATCAGTTCGCTGTCCCAAGTTACGCTCGTTTAGATGAAAATGTTCTACTTTGTGGCGAGATGAGAGAGCGGGGTGGGGATGAGCTACTGTTAGCGCACATGAAGGATGCATTTTTGGTGAGTGAACTCTTCGACAGCTTATTACACCGTGCAGAGATTGGCAGCATATTCCCTTCAATTTCATAGAACGAAAAACGTCTTTTTATAGCTTAATCGATAAGCGAACGCTTTTTTAGCGCTTTCCTCATAACTTTTCACTTATTTTTCCTTGAAGGTGGTACTTTGATTATGCATTCAAACTCAATTATAGGTGAGAAATTTCTTCGATCAGACGCAAATAACGATCAGAAGCTGACCTTCGATGAGTTCCTCCACATGGAGTTTCCTTACGTACTCATGAAGAAAACGGAGTTCGACAGATATGACACCAACGGTAAGCTAACGAGCCATTTAGAACTTCGAATGAGTGCATAACGAAATAAGTTCTGAAGAATAAATGCAAGCACCGGTTTCCAACAGGCGGAAATTGAGACAGTTTTGTTCTGAAACACGGGTAGAACATCAGCATACACACCATTCCTGACCAAGAAACGAGAAATAAATTTCTTTCTAGGAAAGCAGTACAATTCTTGCCTAGTTTCTTAGCATACTGTTTAGCATGAAAGTTATAATGACATAGTTTCTTAACTGCTTTGCAGTTTCCTCTTTATGGACGTCCAATAAGTGCATGCGTAGAAAGGGGAAAGGGGATAACGAAAAGGAAATGAGGAGATGTGTCTAATCAAAAGTATGTTCATCAAAGTATCACCTCTCAAAACATTTTCCATCTTGGTGGGAAAAAACAAATCAGTTTAATAACTTTTAAACTCCATTTCCATTCACCTTATGGTCGAAAGAAAAGTGAAAATAATAAAGCGCATATTTTAGGCAAGAGAGTGTCGGACATTTTTGTTGATTTGACCACATCGCTAAATGATCTCACTCTTGTAGGAGATGGCGTAGTAAGCAGCGATGAATTTAAAGGACAGCTGGCACTACATACCGACAAATATGATCGTCATCGTGCACGCTATTTCGGTAGAATATACGGTGTAAGTTTTTATACTGGGGTAGAAAAAAAATTGATATCATGGTAATAGAGTGTACATGATATTGCTGCCGCCACTCGATGGTTTACATCGATAAGGGAAATTGAGTGTCTTTTGATATGATCAAAGGAAGTAGGTTGGTTAAGAATGTAAGCAGGGTGCTTGATTAAATTAGAATTAGCGACGATTCAAAAACTTCAAAACGATAGACTGTGGCGTTCGAAACCGCTGTCTGGATTGTATGAACAGTAGTAATGCCTCGCCTTTCCAATGTGCAAAGATATACTTCTAAATAAGTTCAATTCTTCATACAAATGGGATATATAGATAGCAAAAGCGCGCAGTTCAGGAGGAGCTAAAAATCAATGGAAGATGGATGCGGTGGGGAAGGTGGAACAAATGCGATCTGTGTAGTAGACATTTGCTTTCTCTATTCTCAGCTATCTGCATCCTTATTGCGACATGTTCTTATTGTGCAAGAAAACCGCTTCAAGTATTCAATATACCTGCTTTCTCCTTACACATAAAGGAGAGTATTCTACGAATGAAACCGCTGAGTATCGAAGATGTCCATGCTGCGTCTTAGAAGTCATAACATCAGCCAAAATATAATAATGAAATACATCCTTGGTTTGCCTTCAAAGCATAAAAGGGTTATTCCTTCTTAACGGCACAGCCATAACCTTTCCAAGGGTGTTCATGGGAATAATAAATTGGGAAAATGACGTTACTACAGGATTACGATGAGGATTTTGATATGAAGCTAAGCGAAGAGGAAGTGAAGAAAATGATTGAACATCGATTCCAACTTAAACCAGGCGCAAACTTTGCTGGAATTTTCCGCTCATTCGACTCCAACAAAGATGGCGGACTTGATATAGACGGTTGGTTTTCTGATGACGTTTTCTTATACGAATTAATTCGTTAGGTTTGCTGAAATTAGCGTCAATTACTTAGACTTTGCTTTAGACGGCTTACTTTTGAGTTGGAGTTGGTTTTGGCTTTAAATGAGGGATAGTCGTTAATCTAGAGAGTTATGGAATTCAACAGAATAATTTGTAAATAACGAATTATCTGTGCTAATTTCTCATAGTTCGAAATTATGCACAAATTTTTGCGCAGTCATTTTGTTTATTTTGTAAATGAGTGGATACGAAAAGAGTAATGGATTGAGTTATGGCACTCAGATTTTGGTGTCTGGTGCTTATTTCTTAAGCAATTTTTAGGGTAGGATCACTGCTGCATAACAGAATACTTTTGCTGATCATGATTACTGGTTGATGGAAGTAGAAAATCTGAAAAGAAAAGCGCCCCTTAAAAGAGCGTATTGAATTTGCACCTTTAATTATAACGAAGTTTTTTTTTTTCTAGAGTATATCAAGTTCGATGAGGACATGCCTTTGGAGGAGTTTGTGCCAGGCGAGGAGTCGAAAGGTGGTTCTGGTGTTCCATCAAAGAAGACGAAGTCTCATTCGTCGTCGGATACGAAGTCCAGCTGCGAATCTTAATGCGGCGCAGTTGCCACATTGAAATTTATCCTCTCCTGCCCCCTTATTCGCTTTATCATGAAATTTCCCATGGAAATTTATCGAGATTAGAAAAAGGCCAATCTAGACGTAAATGTTATGAGTTCTCCAAGACGTTAAAAGAGATGAAGAAAACAGTAGGGGAGGCAGCTGTAAGTATCATTTCCGAGTTGTAGTCGCCTCTGTCTGTATATAAACGTCGATGTAAATGATGTATAATTTAATTTCGTTTTTGTTTAGGTTATTTTTACAGTTGTTATCATCGTTGCCGTCGACACAGAGATCACGCGATTTGATATTTACGGGGTTTTTGGATGAATTTGACAATCTGTGTATGAAGATGAGAAACTGTTTGCATTTTATAGCACAATTGTGTCTCATTGTTAATGATTTTTTGAGCGATTTGAAATATTTCGTCAGAAGAACGTTGCAATGCATTATGTGCTAGTATGCTAACAGCTTAATGCATACTGTGAGTGCATTACGGCGGCATATGTGGATGAGCAGAAATCCTTCGTGTTTCTCCGTTAGCAAAATTTGTTCAGCATAAGTCTAACATAACATTATTATGTTCACTTTCGATTCGTGTTAAGTTTGTGAGCATTGTAATTAGTGCATTATTCGGGCGAAATTAAAGAACAACAAAGTTCAGTGAGTCGACCACCTCTTTCAAAGTATTGTTTCCGATAGAGCAACAACTGACCACTAGCCACTGACCTTTATGCCGCTTAAAGACATCAGTGTATTGGACTATTTTAAGTGGTGATGTTTGTGCCTAGCTATTCGCTTTGTTTAGCTGAACGCGTTCTACCGTAAGCGGCGACCAACTTGTCACCCTTACCGTACACAGCAATGAGGGTCATCGGAGGTTAATCAAAGCAAATGTCGACTCTCAGTAGATATATCACTACTTTTCAGTTTTTTAACGCTAATTTTGATTTCTTTCCCCACGACGTCTATTCCATGTAGGCATAAATATCGTTTATAAAAGTGCGCGCTTTTTTTTCATTCGTTTCTTTGGAACTCACCTACTTTTTGCTGTATGGATCACTTTTAACAGTCCTTCCAGTCGGAAGAATACAACAGCAATTGAAGAGGCTTTTAGTTGAGCGTCGAATGTGATCACTGTGGCAGTTACTTACTGTTTCGAGTAGACTTTGAGAGTTTGAGCATCAGCATAAGAAGGAACGTTGACCACGCCATGCAATGGTGCACTACTGCACAAAATTCTATCAGCTAACAAAGAAAAAAAAAAAACAATAAGAAGAATAATTTATTGACATATTATCGTGGAATTTTGTTCAAAATCTTGAGGTTCCTCCTTGCTGTGGACAAGCGCAGATGCTTCATTGATCTGAAAACAAAGAATCTGAATCACTGGACCCCGCACACAATCAGATGACGTTGTTCGACAAATTTGTTTAAATATTTGCGCATGATGCTATATACCGTTGTGGTTGCACAGTTATTTTAGTATAGCTTGCAAGGAAGTTGCTGCAACCAGCTGGATAAGCGCATTCTTTTAAAGCACGCATGCGTCTATCTTTTTCATTATGAGAACAAAGTCCTTCCGATGACTGCTTTTGGCAGTCAGGGATCATGTTTTGTTTAATTCAGTTGAAATCTTACGATGAAATCACTCGGAATAAGATCGTATTGGTTGGCGTCAAGCTTGATGGATAGATCACTCGAAAGTCAACTGGTGATCTAATACAGAAGTGATCACATTTAATCATACAGTCGATTCTCGTTTATTGTTTATCACATGATGTCACTTAGTGACTCATGTGCTCTTGTGTCACCCTGACGGTATCTGGGACCAATACAAGTAGGGCTTGGCTCATTTCAGATGTCTTCGGCTCGACTAGTGTTTGAGTGTCATGGTGCTTTTCCACAAATTACTTTTACTCTCCCACTTATGCCGTTGCATATGGGCATCTAAGGACGATCATCTCCTCCAGCGTTCCGCCTAAACTCCGTCCCGATGACGTCGCCGCTGCCAGTCACAACAAGGCTATTCAACTAAGCTCCCCAGCATCGCAATGCCTTCAAGGCAGAAGATGCGAACATTCCGAAAACGTGTTTTCGCACGACTCCTCAAACCCATCAAACTTTCAGTTTTTTCCCACTCCTAATCACTTGGTAAGCATTCTGAAATTTGCAGTCGAGTCTCCTATTGAACTCAAAGAGAGGAGGATAAGGGCAAACTGCAGTTTTCTACTGTAATAGCCAGCAACACTGCTCGACAGCCAAGCTTATTCGACGATCTACTTTGGTCGAAGTTATGCAGTTTTTTGAAGGATAATTACAGCCGTCGGTAGGTCTATTTTCGGGCTCGATGTGCGCATCATCTGAAGAGATGTGCCAGTTATTTTGCCAAATTTTTTTGCATATATCCTCAAAAACCTCTCGTGAAAAATGCAGTCAAGATAAAATGGTGTAAAGTTTCAGGCCTGTGGGGTCCTAGAGAAAGCGAGAGAGCTAGGAGAGGCTTCGTTGTGCTTGTAGATCGTTACCTGACTCTTGTTATTGCGATACATTGTGCTCGCATAAAACTGTAGTGGAAAAGCTATTTTTCGGGAAGCTGCGGGCTCGGCATGCCGCCATATTTGAAAGCGACTCGTTCGATGCAGGGCTTCTGCTGGAGTCCGGAAGATGTGACTGCGCTAGACACGTTGACGTGCAAAACTTAATGGAGTAGCTGTGGATCTTTTAAAAGCTGGTTGCCAATGGACAGGGTTCGCTTTGTGGAAGTTCGGAAAAGTGATGATAGTCATCTTATATCATTCTCGGAAAAGTAAGGTATATGATGCGGAGAGTGTGATGTGTCCGCTGAATTCATTTCTTGCTACGAAAATAGTAGGCAGTGAAAATATAAACGATTTTGGAGCCGTGGGCAAAGTGCAAGATGCAGTTCTGGAAGATAGCAGCTCCACATAATATATCACAATTTCACCTACATTTTCTGGCAACGAGAGTATAGTCAGGGAATTTTTGCGGTTGACAGGGCATACTTTATGGTGTAATGTGACACAGTCTAAGAAATTTTTCTGACGTTAGCGTATGATCTAATACGTATGGAGAAAGTATGTGCTCAGCAAACGATATTCTTACGTAGTTTATGAAATTTTAATGTCCAGTAGTATAGCATAATGCAGCGTGAGAAACTTCTGAGATTGTGAAGCCTAACGTAATGTAGTCTTCAAAATCTGATAGGAAGCAATGGCAAAAATGCTTCTTTGGTGTGATTCAAATTGCTTCAAATGCTGTTTATATTCATATACTTTGGTTCATTTCTGGACTTTGAAACGAAAAATTTAAAGATAATAGTGGTTAAAAAATCATAGTGAATTGATAGTACTGTTCGGCAATATTTCTACTAATTCTTGCTCATCTAATACTGATTAAACGTTGCCTGTTCTGCTGCTTCCTGTTGCTACCAAACCTTGGAATCGGAAACAGGTTGTATAATACCCTTTTCGCCTACTAGGAGCAGCCGCTTTTTTTCCTATCTCGCAAAGATGAAAATCTAGCTGGAAGGAGGGAAAGACGAGATTGACAAGTTGTGGAGCTCGGACAGCGGTGGGTTACCTTAGCGTTAATGTGTGGCTTCTGAAGATTTCCATTTTTTGGCCTTGTCAAGTAACTTTTAGAAGTGTTGGAGATGTTTTTGTGCATTCGAAACGCGTCTTTGAAATAGCTGAAAGAGTATGTAAGGCTTGCATTTTTTTTGTAATATCAGGTCGAATGAGCTTTTTTTGCTTTTCATTTCATAAATTATTTCGATTAAGTGAGCCAGTTTTAGAATGTTTCTGTTAAAAAACATGCTGAAGAAGTGATATTTTCCGTTCGAGTGCGCAAAAAATGAATTCGAAGAAATTCCAAATGCGAGGCATCTTCAACATACTCATATAATTTGACTCGTTTTCGACATAGCAATTGTGTTTGTTTGTGAATGTTGCATTTCTATAAAAGTGTCTTCATGTTGGAATAATTCAGTTGAAAATAGCACCATTCTAGTACGATTTGTTCTTTTTCTTAGATTCAGTGTTCTCTTTGTAATTCTACGAAAAACGAATATTTTATTCGTTTCTATGTGGGCTCATGCATTCATAAAGCATCCACCTTGATCCCGCCTAGCTGCAACCAACCACTTTCCGGTTATGTCCACCACATCACCATATCCTTTATTGCAATTTTTTTTTTTTTCAGTTTGCGATGACAAGAATGACTTCGCTCACAGAGATTGTGTTAAACCCACATGGGCGAATGTGGTGGCCTCGTTTCAGAAAATTCTCATCAGAGTCGGCAGAATTTCCCCGAGGTCGAAATCCAACGAGTTATCTATATGCGGAACCCGTTGAGAGGATTCGCACAACGGCTGCTCGCAGGAGCTGATGACTGTGAATTCAGAATACAGTAATCCATGGTCCTTTCTTAAAATATGTCTTCTGGGTGAAATGTTGGAAATGATAGGACCTTCTCAAGATGGATCCCTGGATGGCGTTTGTAAGTCTTTTATAACTCATCTCATCTGTGTATAATAACATCTCTGCTTTATTTACCACTCTTTCACTCAACTGTGGATATGTTTCTTCGAAGACCTCAAATGGGAGTTTCTAGAGCTAGTTCGCTGAACTCTAATATGCTTTAGATCCGATAGTAACAACTTACATGAACGCATAAATCTTAGCCTACATATGCGAAGAGAGTGCAGTGTACATTGTTCATAGAGTGGAAGTTAAAGTAAATGGCGTACTGAAAAATAAATTGTGCTTTTTTGCCGTTGAAAACGCATATTTAATGAAAATGTGGATTATGTCAACTTTAAGTTTGTAAAAAATTAGTGAAGTCCAATGAATAAAGATGTATTTGTAATTTGAAGGTTATATTGTTGGCTAGACAATGGATGAAGCTATTTGACTTTTGTGATCGGTGCTTTGGAGTGCTCTATGATGTTCATGTGGTGGTAAATCATGAAAAAGCCTAATTCTATTACCCAGTTTGGGTAACGAGCGAAATGTTTGGTCTCTTTTTAATAGAACCGCAAACAGACAATTATGGTAGCCGTACGTTTATTCACTTGCGTTTCTTCACAGTCAAACGAAGAAGCTATTGTTGAGCATTTTCCTGCCACCTGCTATGGCAAAAAATTGGGGATACATAATGTTCTCGCAGAAGTTTTGCTTCAGATTTCAAAGCTGTAAATATTTTGTCCGAAATGTTTGGAGGACAGGAGAAGACTGCAAATTTAACATTTCGAGGGTATGATAGCTGAGGTATTATTAACGAGGCTATGATATACTTTCTTTCAGTGCATTCGGAGCTTTTCAGTTCACAATATCAGTAGTACATGAGCGATAGGGATAGAAAAGGTGAGAACGAGATGGATTAACCTGAAAGGCAATTCAGCATCAACACATTTCGTCTAGTATAGCAGATATGCTCGTTTTAATGACCTCGTTTTAATATCCATGAAGAGCTGGATAAGTTAGCACCTATACGAACTTGACTCAGAATTGAGGATTTGAAACCATTATTAGAAGGCTGTAAAATTACACAGTGCTGCAGGTAGAAAGAAAGGCCAGCAGCAGGTTTGCCTTCTAGGCTTCATTCTGTTCAGAGAACTACGAACAACGAGAGACTGATGGAGTTGTGGGAATCGTGCGATGAAATACCGCTAGTGGAGATAAAGGATGCAGCAAGATGGGCTCTGCATAGAGGGGCAGCTTAAATGAAAGCATATTTACAGTATTTACATGTTTTAAAATACTGTAAATGATTTAATGCAAATCTTCGAAATAATAGCCTACGTTAGACACGCAACAAAGTTGGATATCAGTATACTAAGAGAGCAACAGTGACGAACTGCAAGGAACATAAACAGCGGCAGTTTTGATTAGTGGAAGTGTCGATGTATGGCACATCCTTCAGCAGGAATGCAACGACGGCAGCTAAAAACTGAACAAAAAAGAAACAACCACAACAATCAAAATCACGTACACTCAAAGGCATGCTTTTGATTTTCGAAGATAGAATACGATGAAAGCGAAGCTCAAAAGGACCGCAACGCACAACGCCATCAACGTTGAAAGTCCTACTGATAAAATGCAATTGCCACCTTCAACTGAATGCACCACAGTCGGCTGTCCGTGAATTAGTGAAGCTCGATGGCGTAGTTCATAGGGCGGAATTAGTGTCTGAAATCAATGAGGATATTTACTTCTATCATTTACAGCCGTTCTTCGGTTGGGAATTACGTTGACACGTGCAGTATTAGCAGATATTGTTGTTCGCTCAAACATTACTTTTGTTGAAATATTGCGGTTTAATATCGCCTAAATATTTGGATTTGTATTTAGGCAAATGATCCGACAAATTTCCATGAATGTCGTGAGTTTACACTTGCAAGAAAGTCGACATCATTTTCTTCAAGTTCAACGAACCCCATCAACAGGATCAGAGAAGCTGATGAACTTCTGGAGATTCTTTGGAAGGTGATCATGGAGTCGGTTATTCTATGTATGAAGAAGCAAGCGCACCTGATAATAAAACAAGTGTGGTGGTTGCAAGGTGAGCAGCCGCAAAGATATTTCACATCGTTCATTGAACTGATGTACTTTATTGATTGGTCACTAATCCCTATACTGATCTCTTAGTTTCCGTGTGAGATTGATAATTTCAAATTTCATACCTGATCGGAGATATCCAAAGTGCTAATGTCAGCGCGAACGTCCATCGTATTTTCATCGTATCCAGCATCACGTTTTCTCAGAAGTCGGAACGCAGGCCTATTGCCAACTTTATTTGCTACCGATTTCACGGATCCATATCCTTGAGGCTCTGTGCATTTTGGTCTTCCGCACTCACTGTTCGGCTCCTTGATTGTAATCCTGATCTGGCACTGATAGAACAGCTGTGACCGGTCTGCATATTTATAAACATGCGCCTCCTGTCCTGCTATCAGATCGGTTGGATATTCGAGATTATTAAGAAGGTATTTATCGAGTGCGCAACCGTCCTCATTCAGCAACTCAACCTTGTCACCATTTCCATCATCAACAAAGCACGAATGAATAATGGCGCAGAAAGTATCCACTGTCTCAGAATCACAAGTCCATTTGTGATAGACCTGTTGCCCAATTGTAGCGATCTGCACTGGTTGCCCTGTTGGCCCACCATCGAGAATCTGAAACGTAAGCTTTATCATCTCCTAGAAGATATGTGGCTATATCAACTTCCCATAGTAATGTTGCTGCAATAAACACTGTTAGAACAAAATTTCTACTTTCATGTGCACGGCCATAAAACATTTAGTTGGAATGCCGTCGCTGCATGAAACATATGCAATATGCTTTTCCAACCAAAAGCTTATCAAGTGCACTCAGGAAAGCTGAACACTTCCATCAGTTAACACTTTTCGTTTCTACTAGTGAATTTAATAGTTCATCTCATGTGCATTTACCTCATATTTGCAGATGGGCATCGGGACGAGCTGTGTCGCAAACGCAGTGGTGATTTCTGAGACTTCGATCTGCGTGCTGACCGTCTTGTCAGCTTCCATGTAAAAGCACTGAACACGGTAAGCTCGGTCGACCTTCGTTATGAAGAGTGGATGGAAAGTGATAATGACCGTCGTTGTAACAAAAATGCCGCGTGGATTCAGTGAGCGCGTCCGAGCTACGTTGCAGCTTTCGAATGGCAATGCGATGCCGGCTACTTTACGTCCGTTTTCATCATTTCGGCACCCTTCTTGATTGTACAATCCCTTAACATAAACGTGGCCTTCGAATGAATTCCTAGTATTGAAATTAATGGTAATTGAGGTCGGGCCACATTCGATCTCTGGCTCTCCCTCAACTCCGTTATCGACCGGAATAGCTTTTGCGAAAGCAATAAGAGCAAAATGCAAGGTGAGTTGTCGGATCATTGCTGTTGAAGATGGTACCATCTTTCCCTTTAACAGAACCTTATATAGTCTTCATTGATGATCAAGGGAATCCTGACAGTATGAATGCCGGAGGCGTTTGACCCTTATTTCCGCAGTTTTTAAATGTTTTTCGAGCGCTCTGAGCGATAATTTTTTTTCAGAACAAAACAATTTATCGATCATCTTCACTGAAAGAGAAGTGGAAACAGTGGAAGCGTTTTCGACATATTCGTTGTTTTGTTGGGGCGAAGTGAAATTGACGAAATAATGAGAAGATGCTGATTAATGCCATAGGATCTATTTCACTTTTTGATGTCGCTTGTGTCCGCTCATGCACTGGAGCGTAAATGACCGATATTCGTTCTGAAACAAGACTCCTTCCTGCCCAATGCAGTTTCATGAAATCAGCACTTGGCGTTCATCCTGATCAACTGAAACAGGTATGCTGGAAAACTTTCATGCTGATGCGTAAACACATAAATATGATTAGCTTCACCTCACATCCGTCCTTTTGATGTCTCGCAAACAATGCATTAAACAGTTAATATAACAAACTTGCAATTACATCTACTTATTTGTACACAGCTGCACTATTTTCTTTGCTTTACGAGGGTAGCACAAACACACTCATCAACAAAATTTACGTGTGCTTTACCAGGCGGTAAGCCTCCACTATTCGCCCCAAAACTAAATTGCGAGTGAAACCGATATATGCAAAATTTATCTTATATTTGGAAAAAATATGCATTTGACTTGTTAGAGCGTCTAAAAATCTCTGAGGCACGTCAATTATTTCCACATATTTTTTGCACTGGTTTTTGCAATCTAACCGTCTCATTTTTTGGTTTCGCAGAAGAAAATGAGAAGAAGAAGAAAATATTCGCCGTGTCATCGGCTTTCCAAGGTCTTAAAGAATAAGTGGAAATACTCTCCCTTACAATCGGCACCTATTTAGCTCCATCTCATTTTTAAAAACTCGACGACTTCTACCTTTTTCTTAATCAATATATTGCTTCACTATCGTGTCACTTCAAAAATTTTCATCAGGAAAGTCGTTACTCTATTGGACAGCATGCATTTCATGAATATTAACCTCACTGCAACTTCCTTCTTCCATAAAGAAGTAACACACGTTGACCAGCTATAATTTCAGCTCATGCTCATTCAGTTTGAACACTGAAGTTATCAATGAGAAGCGAACAAACACGAAAATTTCCATGAAATCGGAACGAAAGCTGTGATGGTCAGTATTGTTTAAACCAAACTCTCGCGATGACTTCTTTGGAATCACTGCTACATGATGATCGGAGTCCTCATATTAATGCAGTATAACAGCGCCGTGTTACTATCTGTTATAGAAGTGCTTCGTGAGAGGTATGCTATCGTTAGGGGGTTCCGTAAGAGAGATTATTGCGCCTTGTGCTATTCCTGGTATATGTAAGTGGAGTCACGAATTTTGATCGGTATCTGCAAGCTTTTTGACGATGATTTAAAGAATCGTAGATGAATTGGAGGTACCCATTAGATTTTGATGAGCTTAGATGTGATTTATTTCGTCTTTCTTAATGGCCTAAGACTTGGCAGTTGGACATTGTTAGAGGATAATATCGTCTGCTGCTTGTTGATTTGAAGCAGGAATACTTGTTCCTAACTGCGGATGTTTTGATTCCTTTCACCAGTTTCGTCTGAGATTTAGGATTGTTATTTAACTGATCTTTGCATTCGAAGTCGATAACAATTAAGGCTTTTCAGGCGGCACATTCCATTGTATTAATACGGATGCACTGAACATTATAAAAGGCCCTAAATGCCTGTTGTCCTTCCGTTATTGAATATAACCGTCCATTATCTTCGCTTTTGAAGTTAAAAATAAACATATTAGGAAAGGTAAACATATTAGGAAAAATACGTTCCACGAAAATAGCTTTCGAAAAATTCTTTCAGATTCAAACAACCGAAACTATGGAACTCATCTGAATATTTCCTGTCTAAATTTGTTTGAATAATGCTGTCTGCTGTTGAACTTCATATTATGTTTTAAAATTTTCAGTGTCCAACCTTCAAGTTCAGAGCACAATCGTTTCCTTTCTGGGGTCATCAGAGCGTGCAATAAATTAAACGTTGGTGTCGTCTCGGCGTCTAGCGCTTTTACATTTAGGATTTATCTAAAGCATTTCCATATTTGCAAAATCTAGCTTATTCTAGCTGACGCTGGCTTTTTTGTTCACGGTGATCGGGTGTCTTACTTTTTCTTTTATCTGTTTTGATCTTTCAAGTATCTTTATTTTATTTGCGATATTAAGGGCTCACAACAAAAAGCCACATCTCCATCATCACCGGAAAGCTCACCATGTGAGCTGGAATTTTGTGGCAAAGATGCATCTCGATATTTGAGTGCAGTATTAACGAAATAATAGGCCACAGTGCTCGTGTGTATGAAACCTATTGATCTAAAAAGGGCAATTACAATGCCCCGAAACCAATGTGATTCATTTCACGTGCAAGGCCTGCTCGACTAAAAAGATGAAGACTGTTGCAGTTTGAATATCGCGAGGCAGTGCTAATTGAACTATTCACAATCTTGTCCGGTTGTTCTCCTAAATCAGGAAGATCAGGAACATTAGAAAGTCATCTATGCCCATTATCGTTCTTTAATGATAACTCCAGTCACAGTTTTGAGAATTCGTTCTTTACAAATCTTCAGTTATGTGTTTTTCGGAGCATCCAGTGATGTGATCGGTACCCGACTTGCAACTGGAGTTTTACGATGATTTTCGCTTATCGTTAATTATAAGTCTTCAAGTCCCCAGGAATTTTCCAGTTCGGACCTGCTAGCACATGATTTTGCTTTTGTGCTCACGTATCGAAAGTTGTGCCTTTCACTGATCCTAACCTGAGGAAATAACACTAAAAGTAGTCTTTGAAAAATATTGAGGAACTATAGCTGAGCATTTGAAGTTGTGATTTTTTTGTTTCAAAGTTTTCCACAATGAGACATTAGCGACGAGAGGGAGGAGGAATGGAGGAAAAAGTTATGATGAGAAATAAAGTGAAACGAAAATCGACAGGATAAGTAAAAGAAAAAATAACGAACTTTCGAGGAGGAATAAAGTTGGCGGAAAGAAAGACAGGAACAGGAAAAATCCCATTTATAAATTAAAGATGACTTTAATGAATGATTTTTAATTGCTTTCGTTTTCTTTTATGAGCGTTTCGTGGTGTTATAACAAAATGTGCCATTTGTTGATCTGGTTCCCACCAAAACATTGCGGATGAAGTTTTTACGCCATTAAAAGTTCGAAAGGACAGTGAAACTCTCTTCTTGAAGATCCCGTTTCCGTTTGAATGTTTCTCATTGAGTTTTTTCTTTCCTTTTTCAAACGTAAAGTTCAATTTTTTCCTATTCCATTAAGCTTAGTTCGAGTAGCACATATGTATCAGGTTTTTTTCGTAACGTGACGCGAAACTAGTCAAAGTAAATGTTTAGCAATGGAGTAACAAACCTCGAAATTGAATTATGTCATAGAAAATCATATTGTAAGCGTATTTCTTTCATAATCACTCTTCCGCTTCCAGCTTCTTTCAATTGTTTTTATTACGCATTTCTTTCAGATTTCCATATGTAGGATGCACTGCAGCGACATCATCTGTATATATGAATGCGCGAATGAATGGGAGGAGTGAGGAAACGATCGAAGGCACGAATGAATGGGCACGAATCAAAACATGTGTGAATGGATGGTTGCTCTAGAGAATGAACGCAGGACACACGTAGGTGAATACACGGCTGAACGAATGCAGGAATTAGTGAATGCAGAACTGGATGAATGGAATGAACGTGCGATCGAATGAATGTACGAACTAATGACTGCATGACTGAGTGAGCGCATTAATTAGTGGATGCATGAACGAAGTGAACGGAAAGGAATGAATGAAGTTGGATGAGTGGAATTTGACTGGATGGAATTCGGTAAGAGGCGAGAATACATGAAGGCAGTAGAAAGGTGCAATGAATGAGTGAGACGAATGGATTTGGTAAATGCACAAACGTGCTCCGTGGAAGGAATAAATGAGTGCAATAAAAGATGAACGGAATGAATGAACTGGAAATGGTGCAGTAGAGTGGATGAATTGGAACCAGTGAGTTTAGTGGAACTAATAAATGGAAAGAGTGGATGAATAAGTAAATAAATATAATATGCACACTGAGAAAAGGGAATTCATGGTGAATAGCAGGAAAAAAATATCAGCACTGATCAAAAACAATAAAACTATAGCAGAAAATGGATTATGGGAATGGGAATTTAGCACGAGAAAAAGGCTATATCGGCTTGCTGGATTTCCTGCCGAGCAAAGATTTGATACAAACGGAAAGATATGATGCATTCAGGAGAAAGGGCGCATTTGCGAACGACTGAGATGCATGGAAATAGTATGTGTGCGATATGTAAACCATTGCGCCTTGCACCATTTCTAGTCTGGCTGATCATGAGGTCTAGTACGACTGTGGAATTTGATAAAGATTTGACACATGGAATCGTGCAAAGGTAGGCTTACATCCAAGTGAGGAAACTCAGAAGAGCGGGACGATATGATTCGTTAACGTAGCATGTTTCATAATTTTACGACAATACTGCAGAAGTGATATTCACGAGTTCAGGATGTGGATCAATATCGCTCGTTAGTTGTTTTCGACCAGCCTCTTCAGAGGTGCGAAAGGATGGGATTGAAGAAACTGAATAACAAAAAAATTCATAATTTCTTACTCTTTATATAAATTTTCTTGGCGAGGAGGTAAAAATCCCCTGTGATTCAATTTCTGGTAGCAAATGAAAGCTGCTCGCCCGATTCACAGGACCCGTTTAGTAGAGCACCTTTTGACTGACTCAAATAGGTGAATATTTAGGAGTTTCCTGAGGAAGCAAATAGCGCAGTCATACTGATCACTATATTTTGAAAAATAATAGGCTTGTTATATCTTTCACACCTCCAAACAAACGTTTCTATCTTTTTTCTCGCTTCAGTTATCCATAACAATAACTTTACTGCTCTGTGGTAGTGGATCTCTAGGGAGATTCAGAGTACTGGAGAGCTCATATTCTTGCCTCTGTAAATTTCACCCGTTATGACCATATCAGAAAGGATTAAAGCACAGTCTTCTTAATCCCTTACTAAACTGATTACTGAGCGCATCGAATGTTGCTTCCGGAATTTCCTCTCGAATGTTGTTCAACATCCTCTCTCACGCACCTATTAGTAAGGCTCATTATTCGGTACAGCACAAGCTGCATTTAGCATGAGTCAATTTTACTACAATCGACACACACTTCAACCAGTCGGGCGCACGCTGCTTCAAGAGAACACAGATAGTGCAACCCACCAACCCGAGAGCAGTGCGCGCTACTCACGTCCCGGGCAGTTCACGGCTCGATTGCGAACCGCCATGGTCCCAGACGACCGTTGCAAGGACGACCGCTTGCGTGAAAGTCTAGAAGCACACTGGTGTCCCGTAATCAAACACTCTCTGTATCTATAGGCGGCGTCTCTTGGCTCAGCACATTTGAAGGAAGCTTGCTCTATCATAATCATCTCTTCTCTGTCTTGCCCGAAAACAGTTGATTGATAATTTTTTGATTATCGCCATGTAGTGGCCATTATTGCAAAATTTTCATTTCTCAATGCATTTTCTCCGCTTATCATAGGTCGTATTTCCTTTTAATATCCCTGCTGTCATGTTCTTTGTTGCACATTATTTGCTGTTCTAGAACTGCATGATCACGGCTGTACGAACGAAAACATTGCTTAACGAAAGTGAAATACTCTAGTTTTTAAAAATCTGCACCCAATTTAGTTTATCGCAAGTAATGATGCTGCCGGAACATCTTAACTGACGCAGTCGATCCTCATATGTGTGTGCATTAAAAAAATCGTTAACCGACACTAACAGTATCTGATTTCAAAAAATATGCATTTCACCCCGAAACCAATCATGCGACAACTACATTAAAATTGGGCACGCGTGAAATGTTTTTACGGAAAATATTAAAAGAACCTTTAGCCTTCCGTATAAGCACCCCATCCCATAATACTTAGTGCATCTAAACAACAAATATTGAATTTTTTTGAATGTCTACCAGGAGAACACTATTACCGTTGTGGAGATAAGTTAATAAACGACTATTTCAGAGGAGATGAGATTTTCCGCTCGAATGTACAAGATATGTCGACAAAATTATTCATGCAGCAAGCGAAAACACCATCACTTCGGAATGTTCCGCTGATGCGTTCTGTGGCAATATTATTCTATTGCCTTTGAGGTACACCCACTTTCACTTCGTGACAGATACAGGCATGTACCTCGCCGGACGTCCGGATGTTCATTACATTTGCCTGCAGAAGCAGTGTGGGCTTTTGTATGCCTTTCTTTTGATCGACAAGTTTCGTATGTTGCTAACAACTGACAAATGTACACAACAATATAGTCACATTTAACTGTTCGCGCAAATCCTTTCCTCTCCTCGCAACTCGACGGGCGCAAAGTCGAAGTCCGACGGGTAATGAAAAACATAAATGAAAAAAAAAAACACAATCTTTTAGGCTGAAGCTAGCAGATACATAAACAAGCGTTACTCACATACACATTCCTAGACACCCATTGCAAATGTGACTTTGCAGAGTCGCATGCGCAGTAATATTTCCAGATCACGCTAGAATTATTCTCCTCACGTCACATTTCAAAACATCAGGGAATACTTCCGATGCACATGTTTGTGTAAAGACTGCCACATAGCTATCATCTGAAACGGACAGCCAGTGCCGTTGCGCATAAACTACGCTTTATACCGCATACTGGGGAAGTTTGTGCAATAAAAGTTTTTACAAACTGTAACAAAGTGGTTTTAATGTCAGAAAAATGTTCGGTATAAAAGTCGGGGTGTTTTGACAGCAAACATCAAGTTACACGGAGTACAACAGAGATATTGCTAGGAGGACACTGGGTTAAGAATAAACTGAGGCTTGACAAGATGAATGACCCAAAATTATATGGAAAAGGAGTTGAACTAGAGAGTGGGAAGATTTTGCAGACGGAGAAGTCAATTAGATTTAAAATGAAGGAGATTTAGTCGTATAGGAGAAAGAGGAGAGGAGAAGTGAAAAGCAAAAAAGATCGCCATTTTTGAATTGCATTGCGTTGTTGTTTTATGCATCGATCAACAAATAACAATGACTCCTTGTTTTCCATTTCATTGAGCTCTTTAAGATTTCTCTCAGATCAAGTGGAACTTGAAATGAAATGAACGAAGCCACAATGGCTGATGTGCAACAGATGAAAAAGGTGTGAAACCGAAAAGACTGTTAAAATTGAAAATCGATTAGTGCAGAATCAGTGAACAAAAATTCGGCACCGATGGAAACAGTGAATAAAAATTCATATACCTGGCACACTAAGAGGTTGATGCTAAATGTGATAAATTGCACTACTCGACGTCAGTTCTCCTCATAAGCTAAAGAAATCTGCATCTGTTTTAACTGCGCATTGCGACCTTGAATTTGAAAAAAACAAAACTTTTTTGTCGTCATCCAGCGTAGCAGATCGTGCTCTTTCATCTAGCTTCGTGCTCGTCAAAGGAACACCACAGAATTCGCATTATTCCCCTTGAAATGTTAATCTATCTACGAAAGAAATCTTTACGATTCTGCTTAAAAGAGTTGTTTCTGGCATATTAATGGTGTTATGTGGCTTCACGCATAGGAGGTTATCAAAAAATGTATTTAACGTATACGTACATAATGTCACCGACAAACTGCATACATTTTGACGAATCTCCTCAGCAGTAACAATGAACAGACGAAGGAGCTCGCTTAATTTGTATACCTATCACTTACAAACATTGAAAGACTCTTGATTATGGTACAAATAACGATGAAGCATTCTGAGAACGAAAGTCTCAAGAATGTATCAAAAACAGATTTTAGACAACTATTGTTGCAAATTCGACGTGAAAAGCGCATTAGGAGCAAAATTGTTCGCCCTCCTTTAAGCGAACTAGCAGACTGCATATGTTGGAGAGGCTTCTCACATCCAACATTTCACGGCAGGCACCAACAACCTGATATCGCAAAAATGTTATCACTTGAGAAGGGGAGCAGTCGGTCTTCGGAGGTAAAAGATGACAACTAATAAGGCGATAGCAACCGCGCCAACTCCTACTAATGCCGATGTTGTTTGAGGCGATATGCAGGCTCTATCTTGAATAACAGCCACTATCATTTGTTGTCGCCCGCTGTGCAGATGATCAAGAGGAAGTGCTTGGGCCTGAAGACGATTACTGCTATCGTAAAGTAAATCACTGCAAACAAGTATAGACGTGTCCAATGCATTTCGAAGCAAACTCTGACAGTGCACTCTGTGATCTTTAGAATTTTCGATCTAGTAAAGCTCCACCAAGAGTGGTACTGAGATTTAGTCGCAGTAAGAGATCACTGCGAATATTTCACTAACTTGAACGCTTTTTTTTCACGTGTCATCTATTAATCTTTCACTTTCCACGAGAAGCTCACTTTCACTACATTCGCCATTTTGACGGGACGTATGTTATACGTGTGTTTTTTATTGTTGGATAATGATGTTTTGTTTATGAAATCGGTTGCTTTGAAAATATATTTGGTAAAGGTGAGTGTTCAAGAATTATTAGAATACTGCTTCACCATTTTCCTAATGGGAAATGCATGGAATGGACTTTCAAAGCGTGCAGCTCACCTGATCTGAAATGTCCAGAGTGCTAATGTCCGTGCGAACATCCACTGTGTTTTCATCATCTGCGGCACGCTTTCTGAGAAGACGAAGAGTTGCTTTGTTGACTGGTTTAGCACCCGCGGACTTAACAGCACCAAATCCTTGTGGCTCTGAGCATTTTGGTCGTTCGCATTCACTGTTTGGTTCTTTGATAGTGATTCTGATCTGGCACTGATAGAAGAGTTGCGATCTGTCGGCGTATTTGTAGACATGCGCTTCTTGCCCAGCCATCAGGTCTGTTGGGTACTCGAGGTTGTTCAGAAGGTATTTGTCCAGAGCACATCCTTCGTCGTTGATAATCTGCACCTTGTCACCGTTTCCATCGTCGACGAAGCACGAATGGACGACTGCGCAGAAAGTATCAACAGTTTCTGAATCGCAAGTCCACTTATGATATACCTGTTGACCAATAACAGCAAACTGAATTGGCTGCCCACTTGGTCCTCCATCGAGAATCTGGAAAGTTCGATTACTCAAACAACTCTTTTAGTCTTTTCTTGATTAGTTACAGGGGATTTTGGAGAACAGTGTTTTGATTTCATACAGCCAACAGTATTGAACAATATTTTATTGATCTCTTTTGAAGTTGCCAGTGAATTTCATGCTTGGCGGCTGTTCTGAATTCTTGAGGACCTTCTGAGCAAAACTATCAAAAGTTATTTCAGACAACTATTTTGGTATAGTTTCTGGACCACTTCGACTGAACAGTGACCAGTTGCTGTTGCCTCTTCAAAGGAAAGGTTAGCATAAGTTTCTCTGCTTACCTCATATTTGCAGATGGGCATCGGGATGAGCTGTGTCGCAAACGCAGTGGTGATTTCTGAGACTTCGATCTGCGTGCTGACCGTCTTGTCAGCTTCCATGTAAAAGCACTGAACACGGTAAGCTCGGTCGACCTTCGTTATGAAGAGTGGATGGAAAGTGATAATGACCGTCGTTGTAACAAAAATGCCGCGTGGATTCAGTGAGCGCGTCCGAGCTACGTTGCAGCTTTCGAATGGCAATGCGATGCCGGCTACTTTACGTCCGTTTTCATCATTTCGGCACCCTTCTTGATTGTACAATCCCTTAACATAAACATGGCCTTCGAATGAATTCCTAGTATTGAAATTAACGGTAATTGAGGTCGGGCCACATTCGATCTCTGGCTCTCCCTCAACTCCGTTATCGACTGGAACAGCTCGTGTGAAGGTAGCAAGCGCAAAGCAGATGATCGCTTGACGAAACATCCCTTGTCATGTAAAAGATACGGCAGTGATCGCCGTCCATCGTGGGCATCTTTTATAGATGACGCATGGTTCCTGAGAAAGGGGTCACTTGGGAAGTTGACCTCGTGTGTTTCTGTAGGTGTTCTTATATCCCGGAGGTTTTGCGTGCTTGACGTTGCACTTTTTTGGTGCACGGTAGTGCAAACGTGCGATGGTGTGAGAAACGGTTTTCGACATAATTTTTGTTTCATTCTTTGTCGAAATGAAAATCGTCGTAAACAAAGGCTGCGTTCTGATGAGCGTTGATGCCCTTTCACTTGTGCGGTTGCTGTTCCGGTCACAAGACGCATCTGCCATCAATCCACTTTGAGTTGCCACCGACCACACTCAGCGTTTCCGCGTTCGCAGTAGATGCTGGCTTCTTACGCTCCAACATACTTTCTCTCTCACCAGCAGCTTTCCTGCGCTCTTGCGTGACCACACAGCAGCGAGATTCTAGTGTTGTCCTAATTCTGTTCTCCAGGTTACCTTCGTGCGAACAGTATTGCAGGTTACCTTCATGCGCCGAATTACTTTGAATGATTTCCTTCGATAGCCACATTTTAACAACAAAAGCAGGAACGAGTAAATCGCTTCAAATGCAAGCGAAAACATAAGTTCGCTTAACATTTTTTGTTGTGAACGACAGTGATACGCAGGATTGCAACTCGCTGTAAAGCGTCACCATTCTACCTGGTTAAATCAGGGAGGCAAGTAGCTCACTTTATGCTCCGCATCAGATTTTCGTTCACGACGCTACATCTAACGCAAAAATACACGTTACATCTATTCCCTAGGTAGGCTTTACGATCGTCAGAGATCTCAGACGAAATCAGTGCGGAAAGGTAGTTGCAGTTCACAATTTTACGTAAAGTTTTTCTGATTAAACCTGCTTCTAAAAATGGCAAAACAAAAGTAGATTTGAACTCACTGTCGAAAGTTACAAAGAAAACTGTCGTTTTAGAGTGGTCTTCTGAGCGTTACACTGTAAAGGTATAGTTGAGGGGTACGGAGCGAATGCTTGAGAACTGACCAACAGATTAAGCGTACCCGCATTTCACAAGGGGAATTTGCACAATAACATTTGGTGTGTTCTCGGCTTGTTCTCGGCTTGCTCCATTTCCATCATTTTCCCTTTACCGAAGGTGCTTAATTAAGGCAATGATGATATCTGGCAAGCTTGTTGTGAAGATATTCGAAGTGGGAGGCAGTGATGGCGTGCAAGCGGCGTTATGAGTTCACTACAATTTATAATGGTCCTTATGAGATATACTATCAACCTGGCGCAACAGACCTTCATGTCAAAATACAGGACTTTTAAGACCACATTTGTGCAAGATGAGCGTGGCAAGCGCATGGGATGCGCCAGTTTTTTTCTTTTTTTTTCTGCATTTCTGCGGATGGAGAAAAATGAACTAGATATGAAGCATATCGCATAAGAACTCTGACGGGAACTTTCAGGAGGTCTTTTTGTTTCTGGGCACTCATAGTACAGCACAACAGTTGGTAGCAACAGGTTGGGTTACTTGATCCGCTCCTTCAGGACTTCCTCCGACTACAGGGATGAGCAACGAATTTTGAGGTAATGCGCAAACTGTCTACCTAGAATAAAAACAAAAGACACAGAGAGAGCGAGAACGGGAGTGTGGAAAGAGATGAACTAATCTTCAACACGTTAATACGCTGTCTGGTAACAGCATGTTGAAATGTTTTACACAAATTATTCTTCCCTGCACATCGAAAATATTCGCGGTAATAGGAGCCGATGAGAATGTTTCCGCTTAACGCGCGGAACTGATCAGATTACAATGTCTTGAGATTTTCAGACTCAAGTAAATCCATTTGTGGATTCGTTGGGTCAGAATAGAGGTGAGCACTCTAAGGCAAGTTTATTCTTCTTGTAAGACGCTTCAAGAAGTGACCTTATGAAAATCCAAAATTTCGTTAACTGAGGGAAGCAGCACAAAGAGAAACAATTACAGACAAGGCTTCACAAGGTCAGTTTCGTGCCCAACACGCCAGTGCCAACCTAGTAACCTATTCGGAAGCAAGTAATTGAAAGGCGACTTGGCATGTACACGAACGGCAGTTTTCCTTTCAGGTCTTTTATTCATCATTCTCACTGCAGAAGCCTTCAATCTCCGTCAGCGGACCCACCCCAGCTTCAAAAAATTGGCACCGTTCTATTAACGACACAGCTTCAAACTCTCCTCCACAGTTTTAAGACCACCTGTATTCCCCCACTCGGGCAGCTTAGGAACCCAATCCCACTCGAGAAAATTTTATTAAATGGAAGTCCGCACTGCGACAAACAAAACGGCTCTTTGCAACGATGTTTTGAAGGTGTAAAAAACGGTGGAGAAAGCTTTGTGATGTCAGCCATGGCAACAGTCTAATAACGTTCAAATTCAGCAAATCGTCACATCAGAGCATGAAAACGCGGTAAAGGATGTTGAAGGTGAAATGTTGGAGTTAATCAGGAAGATATTCTGCCAAGCCTTAGAATACAAATTCCAGTTTCTCTGTCCTTTAGTTTTTCAACCTCGATATCTTAAGGCCATTGATTCTTGACTTTACAATGGATAGTGCTTTTATGCTGTTGAGTTTTGCCGCATCCAATAATAGCAGTCAGCAAATCTGCACTAGGAACACTTCCTTTCTCAAGGTCGCTTAAGTTTCTTCCACCCCCTTCCAGCGTGACCACAATGAACGTCTGGCGATGTCTGTAACCGGGAGGTACAGAAAATTGGTATTTCTGCAAGTGCTAACGAATGTACTTACTCGCCAGAGGACCATGATGTTACGTATGGCGGTTGATGTCGTTCTTTCATTGGTCTGAGATTCCGCCTTAGTGCCGACACATTTTTGAAAGGAAACGTTTACTTTAAACTAATCGAATATGAGAATCACCCTCTGAGATGGGCATACAAAGATGAAAATAGAGGCGACAGCAAGAGCTGAAGAAGAAAGACAATAAATTGCAGGAAAATATGGCGAGAGAAAGAGAACGACTAGAAAGACGAAAATAAGGAAGGAGTGAAACATGAAATTTGAAAACGATGCGAAATGAAAGGTGCTAAGATGATTTTCGTGTATTAAAAATAGTTCACATATTACTGCGTACAAGGTACCCTTGAGGTCTAATTTAACGAAACAAAATAATGCGTGATTATAGTCCAGCTATTTTCTTAAGGTCTGCGGTGGCGAATATAGGAGAGAAGAACGACAAGAGCAGCAACAGCGAGAATGCCCATTCCGATGAACACGGAGAATCCCATAGGCGACATGCAGATTCCTTCCTGAACGGCTGAGAGAACAACCGACTGACCGTAGTGCTGACGGGGACGGTGGCGGAGATCCAGTGGCAGAGCCTGCGCCTGCAACAATGAGGTCATTCTCAAGCTGTATCAGATGATAGCACATAATCATTTCAACATGCGAGAGTGCCTATCACGTGCCTAAAGGTGCAGTGGAGTGAGATAATGAAGATGGGCATGAAGTTATGTCACAACGATCTCTAGCCATGTGATACCGAATGCTCTTATTTTACACGCTCCCCTGAAGATTCTTTGCGCGCATTCCAGTAGGAAAGCCAAGTACAGAATCTGCAAATTCACATCCTAGATGTCATCTATTTTTCAAGTGACCAGCGGATGCAGCGCCCAAGTTGGAGGCTTTTGCCAACGAGATAATATGACTGTCTATTCACAAACGGGTGAGTATTTCATAAACATATGGCAAGAAGGATTGATGGGCAGTTAAAAAGTAGCTGAAATTTCACCTGGTCGGAAATATCCAGAGTGCTGATATCTGTGCGCACATCCATTGTATTGTCGAAATCAGCAGCACGTTTCTTGAGTAGTCGAAGGGCTGGTCTGTTCGCTGCTTTTGCGGCACCTGACTTCACAGCACCGAAACCTTGTGGCTCTGTGCATTTTGGTCGTTCGCATTCACTGTTTGGTTCTTTGATAGTGATTCTGATCTGGCACTGATAGAAGAGTTGCGATCTATCGGCGTACTTGTAAACATGTGCTTCTTGCCCAGCCATCAGGTCTGTTGGGTACTCGAGGTTGTTCAGAAGGTATTTGTCCAAAGCACATCCTTCTTCGTTGATAATCTGCACCGTGTCACCGTCTCCATCGTCAACGAAGCACGAATGGACGACTGCGCAGAAAGTATCAACGGTTTCTGAATCGCAAGTCCACTTATGATATACCTGTTGACCAATAACAGCAAACTGAATTGGCTGTCCACTTGGTCCTCCATCCAGAATCTAAATAAATTTTGCATGCTGTTCAGAGAAAAATCAAAACGAGAGACTTTGTTCGCACTTTCGCTCTCTTCAGTAACAGGTTTGCTCAAAATAAGGAGACAAACAAATGTCCGATAAGACAAAAAAGTGTCCGATAACGGTACCTATCAGACATTATAAGAACGACAAAAAATGCAGTCCAATCTTGAAGAAAACTTAGGTAGTCTATGAAAAGTTCATAGCAGGAAATCAGAACATCTTGAGAAGTACCAAAGTGGGGACTGGGAATGTGCATTTGGTAGAAGGTTTCAACTAACGTTTTCCACCTGGCCAAATGCGAAGATTAAGAACGTAAATTCAACATTTTTGAGAGATCCATTTTCTGCAATAATTTTAATTGTCGGCAAAGAAATAAGCTGCATAAGTAATGTGCAATATCAACAGCACGCCAGTAACGTTTGAAATATTTTCCATTTGGCTGCATCCAGCATCCCGTCAGGATAATTGATCCATAGAAGAGCTGGGTGGAACGTTCTGAGTAAATCGAACAATTCAAACGAGAGGCGATGACAAACCGTAACTTTTCTACTACTATTCCACTGTATAAACACTAAATTGCGAAGCCAATTTTGAACATACCTCATATTTGCAAATCGGCATTGGCACGACCTGCGTCTGAAAGGCAGTAATAATCTCCGATACTTCTAGCTGAGTGCTGACTGTCTTATCAGCCTCCATATAGAAGCACTGCACACGGTAGGCTCTATCGACCTTTGTAACAAAGAGCGGATGGAACGTGATGACCACTGTCGTCGTCACGAAGATGCCACGAGGATTTAAAGATCGGGTTCGGGCCACATTACACGTATCAAAAGGCAACTCGATGCCCGCTACTTGGCGCCCGCCTTCATCAGAGCGACATCCTTCTTGGTCATAGAGTCCTTTTACATAAACATGCCCCTTGAACGGATTGCGTGTATTGAAGTTTACAGTTATAGAAGTGGGACCGCACTCGATTTCCGGCTCTCCTTCAACACCATTGTCAACAGGAATTGCACTAACGAACGTAATCAGTGACAGATAGAAGGCAACTGGCAGTGTGTGGGACATCTCCGGACGACGACGGTGATGAGCGCTCTTCCAGTGAGTGTTTTATATAGAAAATGCACTTGCGAACAATTATCACCTAAAAGGGGGTCGAGCAAAATCGTTGACGCCCTCATTGTCTCATCGCTTTTGTGCAGATGATGATGGCAAATCATTGTCACTCGAAACAATCAAGAACAAACGTTTCAAATGTATTGGAAAGAATGTGAAGAGAAGATTCAAAAAATCTGCGGTGCAGTGAAGGCAAAGACAAGTCTAAACGAACCAAGTATACTCACAACCCAAATCCAGACTAAGTGCAATGTGTCAGCGTGTGAGGTGCAACCGATACTACCGCAAGGTGCTCCAGGAACAGGAATACTCATCGTCCATCGCTAAAGTGTTGCACGTTCCGAGTGGAGGCTAAAATTGACAGATTCACGTGCTGCAACAAACGAACAAAACAGATTGTTCGTCTCGTTTTAAACAATATATTTTGACTAACCGCTATTATTAGCGCTGCATCGGCTTACAGTAATCGATACCGTTACAGTGGATTGCCTAAAAGTCAGTATGTATTTTGCCCCAAATTTTTGAGGTGACTACATGAATGAAATCCCGCTCATATGACAGCTGCGTCATGACCGAGAAACTGAAACTAAGCCTAATGTCATTTCTCCAGTGTTTCATTTCTGAATTGGCATTCTTATTCGGGCTTGAAGAGTCTATGTCGTACGGTATGTTTGGTGAGGCCCGCCCGAATGCTTTGCATGTATTCCAAACAAAAATTAGCGGAACTGCTCATTGCAAACAAGAGGCGTTAAGACATTGCCCGTCATTCTTATAGAGGCAGTTCATTCAAAACAGGTAAGAGAGTTGAAAGAACCATTTTTGTTTTAGTGCATCACTGACACTCCCCATGGAGCAACAGTGTCATCAAAAAAGCGCCAGAATATCATCGGAGTGGCAGCGAAATAAAAACAAGCCGAAATTATGCAACTAGAATCGCACTGTGTGATTCATATGAATGAATTTCTTGCACAGCAATTCTGCGATACACGACAACGCTTTGCAACTGAGTTCTAGGCGTGGTGTCGACCGCTGTGTGCGGCCAACACCAGCGGCTTCGTGCGCTATTCCCGCAAAATTTCAGATTCAGTTCCGAGGTCAAACCCTCATACTCGTTAGTGACGCTGCAGCTGTACAGTTACTTCTTAAGCGAACGTAGTAAACGACAACCCTCCGTACGGCAACTCATGCAGCACATTGCACAGAAAGGCGTAAGCAAGACCACACACGTCGTTGTTGACGCAATGATGAAAATCAGGTGAATTATGAGAGAAATTATGAAAACCAAAGGCTGAAAAAAAAATTATTTTCTAATGGCGAACACGCTTCCGTGAAAGTTATGCTCAGAAAGTTCATGAGCTTCGATTACTTAATCACTCGGCTAGCTTAACAAGGCCTACAGAAGTGCGGTCACATAGAAGTTGCGTCGCCAAGAAGTAAACATTCCGCCAGTAAATTCGCTAATGCAAAGGTGGATAAAAACCTGGAAAACCTGGGTCCTTGTTGCTGGGAAGGGCACATAAACGAAAAATGCCTTCATGATTTCATTCTCTGTTGTCTATTCATTTGCATGCATTTATCCGTATTATGAGAAGTGAAGTGGAAAATTATCCTTTCGCAAGCGTCTAAAAAGGTCTACACAAAAGATTAACGAAGAGGTAGGATGTCTTCAGTGCAACGAGGCTAAAATATTCCTATCGCCGAGGCAGGCGTCCAAGAACAGAGTCACTAATCGCGTCTATTAGCAATGATATCCTGTTTCTCAAAGACTGGGAATGAAGTTTTTTCTCATCATCTTCTTCTTTCCACTGCAATATTACGAAATGTTCGCGAGGATCGACAAAATGGATCAGCAGCAAGTGACCAAACTGGGTAGGTATCAAAAAGGACGAGAGCTGCAGGAAGGTAGGAAAGCATCTGTTTTCGAGGTGCCTAAATCCTCTGAACAAACTAGGGCTTGCTATTGTTTCTGATTCCCAAGCAATGAGGAAACACAACAATCCCCTCTTCCCTCATCTTCGTCCTCTCCTCTTCCCAATGCTTCTGTCACAAATGCGAGGCATAACTCTTCCATTCACAAATTTGTCTTTAACACATTCCATTTCCATGCCTTCTAGACTCAGAACATCATCTGTGCTTAGTGACAGCCGAACATGACGCAAACCTGGCTTATTGACAATAGGAGCCAAATTCCGAGTTGCATGCTCAGGCAGCTTTGATATATGCAAGTAAGATTTTTTTCGCGCTGATAAGCTCGATGGCTATTTAGCGGCTTCAGTGCCTGCCCGCTATTTCGCTCTCGTTTATCCTGAAGACTTATTTTTGCAAGAAGCACATCCGTAGTAGATGGCGGAAGGCTGAAAAGAACGAGGTGAGGAGAGCCTTGCTCGTGAGTGGGCATCTACTTTCTTCTTCATCGTTCAAGTAAAAAACTTTGATACGATTTGATCGCTCTTCCACCGAAAATTTGTGGTGCCAAATGATGAAACGTACCACTCACCAGAGGTATTTATGCTTTTTTAGCAATTTTTTCTTTTCTTTGGAGGTATTCCTACAGAAGACTAGGCATTCGCATTGCTAAATATTATCCACAGTTGCGACCATAGTCGCTGAGTGCCTTCTTCCTACTTTTCTGAGATATTATTTCAAGGTGCTTTTGTCATATGCGGATAGCATTGTGTCGTATCCATCGATTCTCCTGTTCCCCTTATTATTTCGTTTTTTGACTGAATGAGACCACAGGATTCCGCTAATTTCAACATCACTAATTGAAAAAGGTAATGTGGGTTTACTGGTCGGTGTCGGAAAACAGTTTACAATAGCAAGGGGAACGGTTTTTATCGAATTTGAAGGCATTTATCAACACCTACTTGGTTAGGCGTGAAGGCAAATTATAAGACCAAGTACTCATAAGAAAGTGGCAAGAAACCAGTGAAAGAAAGCACGGATGTAACTGAGATAGACAAAGTCTTACAGATTTGAGAATTCCTCAGAAGAAATGACAGTGTGTATGAAAGCGATGCAGAGAAAAGAGAAAGCAACATAGATCAAGGATGAAAATGCTCGTAAGACGGTAAAAGTTACACCAAAGGCAAAAAAAACAAAATTTAGCTGGAGCGACAAAGAACATCATTAAAATATTTTTATCACGTAAACAGAAAATATGAATTATATATTGGCACCACTGCTCTACTTCTTGAGAGCACCCTTCGTTTTTCCAGTGTATGAAGTAAAGACCACCACACCAGCAACGACAAGAACGCCAATTCCCATGAGGATAGCTAATCCCATTGGCGACAAGCAGATCCCGTTTTGAATTGTCGAAAGTACAACAGGTTGTCCATAAAGTTGGCGCGCTCTGTGGCGGAGGTCGGCTGGCAACATCTGAGCCTGAAAAGCAACTTTGATTGAAGCAAATAGCCAGCACGAACGGAAAATTTGCGCTGCGTGGAACGTGATGATACCATGACCACTAACGCTACACTTCCGCAAAATCCTTCGTTGTCATGTTACAACTACAAAAACGCACCGGATTATCGTAACACTGCAAGATGTTATGGATATTTAACCTGGTCGGAAATATCCAGAGTGCTGATATCTGTGCGCACATCCATTGTATTGTCGAAATCAGCAGCACGTTTCTTGAGTAGTCGAAGGGCTGGTCTGTTCGCTGCTTTTGCGGCACCTGACTTCACAGCACCGAAACCTTGTGGCTCTGTGCATTTTGGTCGTTCGCATTCACTGTTTGGTTCTTTGATAGTGATTCTGATCTGGCACTGATAGAAGAGTTGCGATCTATCGGCGTACTTGTAAACATGTGCTTCTTGCCCAGCCATCAGGTCTGTTGGGTACTCGAGGTTGTTCAGAAGGTATTTGTCCAAAGCACATCCTTCTTCGTTGATAATCTGCACCGTGTCACCGTCTCCATCGTCAACGAAGCACGAATGGACGACTGCGCAGAAAGTATCAACGGTTTCTGAATCGCAAGTCCACTTATGATATACCTGTTGACCAATAACAGCAAACTGAATTGGCTGCCCACTTGGTCCTCCGTCAAGAATCTAAAATGCGATACATAATTCACCTTTTTGTTCGCAACACCTGTTGAGTTCACCATGTTAAATGCATATAAATTCGGTAACAGTAAGAAATAACGTCGCCGAGCATGGTTCTTATTTGTCACATTATTAATTATAACCAACTGAATCATAAAATGGCTACAGATATTGAAAGCTAATCTTTACTGCAACACCGTCAAGAACAAACTGTGCGAAGAAACCTCGGAAATCCTTATGACCACTCACAGGTTTCACTACATCATCAAAGACACCCGGTAGCAAGCTCTCCGACGAAGAATATTGTTTGGCATAGCCTGCCTACTTCCTCATCAGTTTGAAATGACGATCGTTAAGAAATGGTTAACTATTGCAAATTCACCTCATATCTGCAGATGGGCATTGGCACATTCTGTGTCTGGAATGCAGTCGTGATCTCTGACACTTCCAACTGTGTGCTGACTGTCTTATCAGCCTCCATATAGAAGCATTGCACACGATAAGCGCGATCAACTTTCGTAAGGAAAAGTGGATGAAAGCTGATAACAACTGTCGTCGTTACAAAGATTCCGCGAGGATTCAGCGAGCGCGTACGACCCACGTTGCAGCTGTCGAAAGACAGTTCAATACCGGCCACTTGACGTCCGCCCTCATCCGAACGGCATCCTTGTTGATCATAAAGCCCCTTCACGTAGACGTGTCCTTCAAACGGATTTCGCGTGTTAAAATTGATAGTAATCGACGTTGGTCCGCATTCCACTTCGGGCTCGCCCTCGACGCTGTTATCAACGGGAATCCCGTCGACGAGTGCGACCATGGTCAGACAAACGATTGATACTGCTGCTGTGCGGAACATCTCCGGATTTTGCTTCTTTTCCATCCATCCGGCTCCTTTTATAGAGGACACTGAACTGTTCGGATTGCGGTAAAAGGAGGTCGCCTGAAGTGATCGATCCGCCCCCACGTCTCATTGCATCTTCATCTGGATGTGGCAGTCGACATCGGGATGTTTGCTGATCATTATTGCCTTGAGCGAAACACGTGAACGCGACGTAATAGGGAACGTTTTAAACACATGTTTTTATTGCTGCACATGTGTGTGTCTGTGTGTATGTGTGCGTCTGTGTGTGTACAATGACCAAAGAGGGAGCGAAACCAAAGTGCAAAACAATACGACCACACTAATCATCGGTGTCTTTTACTCCCTTTTTCCAAAGTGCACCATTAAAATGCCGCAGTCCAAACGATAGTTCATTATGGGTTATTCAAAAATGGAATACTGTCTGCTGATTGCCAACTTTTCAGACCAGCTTTCGTTTGTTGCAATGTTCTGAGATCGTTCATATGCTGATCAAATTATTATTAAAAATAAAATCGAGTACAATTATTGCGTCAGCTGAAGTAAATTTTGGCAAATTTGTTAGCAGCTTATCCTTTAGGCTAAGATTTTTATGCCAGAAAAGAATAACCATCATCCGGCACATGTCTTTGTGCACCGACTGCCACACCAGTCACCGCAGTCACCTAACAGACCTTGTTTCGTTTGGTAGAGTTTGAATCGACTTTATCTCCATACTGCGAGCCAAGGTGTTTCTCTCCATACTATTTGCAAATAGCAAGCTTCAATATGTTAGAAATGAGTATTTGCCTTAATTTCTGCACCAACTTTTATGGAAGTTATTATTTTAGAAGTAGGGAAAATTTGCTGCAAGCAATCATTTTCGCCGTTACGTACGCATGCCTACAGTATGAAATGCAGGAGTATATGAAACAAGAATTTCCATAGAAAAATTCAGAAGATGTTCACCAAGAGTGGTAAGCGTCGATACAAAATCACAGTGAACTGGTTATAATTTAGCACTCTGACGAAATTTTCCCCGCGAAGAGAAGCTTGTAAAGAAAAAGCGATGGATAAATTTCGATGAAGAGAAAAAACCGAATAGTTAAAAAACCGGCAATACCAACTAAGAACAGAACAGAGATTTTGATGAAGGCGTCCGCTTTCAGCAGGAGATTAAACAAAACGACTTGTATATTTGTTTCTAAGTTCGAGGGAACGGAAGCCATTTCTTTCGTTGCGTCAGCTCAGCATTTTCACGGATTTCATCCTAAGACTCTTTCGTGTTCAATTTTCATGGCACAATTGCACTCTCTCATAACCCAAAAAGATGTTTAGCATAAGCGACCTGAATGGTGGAATTAAGAAATCGAGCAACCATTATTGATAAAGTTATGGCCTCTCGCGTTCACCACCCTTTCTGAATAGGTAATTAGCAAGGAACTTGCGGTCTCGAAAACTACTGCCCGCACGAAATCACCTCAGAATTTTCTGCTTCTTTGGAAATTCCATCGCAGTAGATGCTGAACGAGAGTACGCGACAACTTCGTTATTGATAATGGCGCCCTGCACGGTAAAGCCTTTTTTGCTAAGGAAACAAAATCTGACAAGACTTTTCACTGTCAGAAACAACCCGCGAGAAGATTTTCTACCACGTGCAATCTGATCTCTCAATTAATTTCCCCTTGCTGCATGTGTGGTCGCAGATCGACATTTCTGCACTAGCCACTTATATCGCATTATTAGTCCTATCGCTCATTCTGGAGAAAAATCGAGGATTCGGCAATTGGCGGGGAAAAGAGGTGCGAGCCTTCAGTCATTTCGCGTATACCTGTATATTCATAGCGTTCTCAAAAGATAAGTTCATCGCATAAAGGCAAGCTGTGCAGACGTTGACTCTGGATCTTAATGGGGTAATTGTCCTTAAATTTCGAAAATAGTGTGGGAGAGGGGATGGTGTTAGTAAGAGTAGGTGGGTGACACACGCGAGCATTTTCATCCGCATTTCCTCGTTTGCAGAACAGAAATGTGTGTAGTTTATTCATCTAAGAGCGCTCAAATCTCCTAATTTTTGGGCAGTTGATCTCCCATTATGTCACAGTTTCGAGGAGAGGTCACCTCCCCTCCCCCAGTTCCTCCATCAGCGTAACACCAGCACTAAGCTTTCCATTTCGATTAGCAAACGGCTGTTTTCTACTGAGTGCATTCAAATGGAACGAGCGCATTCTCCCACTCGAAAATTCCGTTTTCGTTACCAGCCATCCTCCCAGTGTAGGCTCTCACTTTCACGCAACCTGCTTCATAATTCTCTCGTCCTGCTTTCGCGACTTATTAATTTCAAGCCGCTCAAAAATTCACTTATGCGCTATGTTTTGTCACACGTACTCTCTCAGCGAAATGCATCTGCATCACTCAGCAAAGACTAGCTTATCATCGTGCGCAGGAATCAATGACTGAGTGAATTTTCGCTCAAAGTAAGCTTCCTTTTGATGCTGAGATACTCGATGGTGCGTCAAGCATTTTAGTTAACAGCTAGCATTTCTAAAACAGTTGCGACAAGTGTAGTCAGCAGGCAAGGATAAGTCGAACATGAAGAATGCTTTTCTTATCCGCGAATTCCTCGACCATCCTGAAGAGGTCCGCGTTCGGCGCGTCACGCGACATCGTTATGGGCTGTGGTGTTTAAGGACTAGCTGGAGATACTTCATATAAAGATAATGAATACCCAACAACGATGCATTCATATTATACCGAATCGCTGAATGACTTAAAACTGCGGTTTTTAATTAAAGAGAATTAAGTAACAAATTAGTTTCTTGATGAGTGTGCTCCAAGAGGTCACCACCAGTAACCTCAAATTATCGTCATGTTTGTATCACTCTCGTTCTCCGTTAAACAGTCGACAAGGGCACTCCCTTCGTATATAGTGTTTGAGCCATTTCTTGGCGTTCATTGAAAACTGATGCGATTTTTTTGCTATTCGAACGTTTGGATCGAAATTTGCGTGGAAGAATAATTTTCACGATCACTGTAGCGATCATTTTCATGTTTATCGTATAGTGCGCAATTTCCCGCAGTCTTCAACAAATCTAGGCATATCGCCATCTCAGAAAGCATTTCGTTTTTCCATAGCTGGATAATTTTTTGAATTATTGGATCACATTAGTGAATATAAAGGTAGAAATATATGTAGATGTTTTCATCAGACGGGTAAACAACTGTTCGACCATTGATCGAGCTGAGCTGGTACATTTCCAGTTGCGAATTTTATTCTAATATAGACTGTAAAGGAATTTTTCGTAGCCACATCTTGTCAGTACGGAAGATATGCACACGTTTAATTAATTATAGGTACGTTTTTCAAATATCCAAATAGCCGTTTTGTGGAGAATAATTTCATATTTGCGCATTGCGTCTAATCTATAAGCCTTATCTATGAAACTACTGCATCATAACTAGTTGTTTTCGTAAGGCGCTTGCCTTCGCTTCTTGGTTCTCGTTTATCTTTCTCGCCTTCTTTTTACGTCTTTTTTCTTTATTTTTTTTTCTTTTCCTAACGTTCCCAAACCTGTGAATGCATTCATTGAGATGAAAGGGCACTGTTTACAGGGAGAAAAGAAAGTTGATCGTCGTGTCCTTTTTCTCTCATTCACTTATGCTCGCTTTCATTAATTCATCAAAATTGTTTGCCCTGCCTTGTTCATCCAGACTTTCATATTATGAACCATAACACAGGGGAACCTTTGGGTAAATATGTGGCTCATGCAGAACGTTTTATCGCTTTGAGCACAGGTTTATTGAGCCCATAACCGAGTGGTGTATAGTCACAAGGGCAACAGCGCCGAATGTCACAGACGTTGTTCGATTTAGTGTTTTATTAAGTAAGGATTCAAAATGTAACCAGAGCAGCATATGAAATCCTTAGTTTTCAATGAAAAACAAGCTCTCCTAATTGAGTCTTCAACTGTGAAGATTGCTAAGTGAAGTCGTCTTCCTAAACCGATATGGGCGCTCAAAGGGCTTCAAATAACTGATCGGAGGATCAGTTACAAAGTTGAAGGTTGCATTTTATCCTGCATTTCAGATGTTTTGCATTTTATTTCATTCACCTCCTTGCTAGAAAATAAACAACAGAATGAGGCTGCAATCCAGTTTGGAAGTTACATGATGCATAGTTGTGGATCCACCCAAATTCTTCATACATACGCTGTACTTTTAACGAGTCAAGACCAAGCTTAGTGGTCAGGTCTAAGGAATGGCGTTGAAACTGCTGTTATTGTCATTATTTGCAGTAAAATTAAAGCTGACTGTGATGTGAATAGAACTGATATGTGTTATAGTTTATTTTTACTCGCTTTTGTATTCATATAGCGTTCATAATAATGAGAAGTAGGCATTATCAGTTTGTCTACATAAAGCGTTTCGTAGCGAAAATCTTTTCGAACTATAAAGATGGCAGAGAAACCATTTGTGAGATTCCTACAGAATATTTTGATCGATTTATTTCAACAAAATTTTATAAGCGTCCAGCAGTAGCGCACGTATTATAAAAATCTAGTTTTTCACTGGGAAGAAAAAACGTTCGAAATTTTTCCATCACCTGGCTGTTTACTATTGATGCAGCATACCTGAGCGATATTGCATACGTTCTACTCAAAAATTAACAACAGAAGAACGAAGAAAGAGACTGACAGTCTCTGTGAGACTGTAGAGGCGAAGAACGAAGAGACTGACATGCTCGTAGAGGCGAAATAAACTGCGCATTTACAGATGCGTTTGCACTGAACAAGAGCCTCTTGGTATATATTATATTTAAAATCTGCAATAAAACAAATTTTGTATGATGTACAACAAAATGGCATATAGTTATATTCTCTGATTAGGTAATTAGATGGATAAATTGATTATTTTATGGACAACGAGGAAAGGTCAAATAGCCACTGTCAGCGGAATCTTACGAATTCAAATTCGCATATGGGCAATTAGGGGGATAATTGCAGCGACCAAGGAATACTGGAAGCGGAGGATGAAATACGCAGTTGTTGCTCAGCTTTGCTGCGGTTGAAAGGATGAGGCGCTGCCTGCCATATTCATTAGCGCCGTGTGATAGCCTTCGCGGGATCGTCTGTCGCTGCAAGTCAGAAACGTCAAAAGCGTTGAAAATGGTAATATGTGCCCATATTGATTACACCTCAAACCGCCTTAATTTGAGCAAAAATAGCATGTGGCAGACGAGTGTGGAGCGCAGTTATTCATTTTGGACACACGCTTGAAATTTTAACCTTTCGAAGTTACCTGTTTGAAAATTTCGAGAGTTCGAAAGCCAGTTCGAACGTCGACTGTAGTAGCACCGTTGTACGCTGAACGTTTCTTAAGAAGTCGCATAGGTGGTTGCTTTGCACTTACATTCGAACCCATTTAATGGCACCAAAGCCACGTAGTTCATTGCATTTCGGTCGCTCATATTCCTTGCCTGGTTCTTCGAAAATGATCTTAACCTGACACTGATAATAAAGTTGTGATCTGTCAGCGTATCCATAAACGTGTGGTTCCTGGCCAGTTATCAAATCCATCGGGTACTCGATATTGTTAATAAAGTATTTATCAAGTGCACAACGTCCATTCGCTGAGACGTTGCACCGTTTCGCCTTCCCCATTATCCACAAAGCACGATTGCACCATCGAACAGAACAAATCCACACTTTTCGAATCGAAAGTCCATTGGTGCTTTACTTGTTGGCCAACAATTGATAAATCCATCTCCCTCAGTCGCAAATAGAGCGCTACCTTACATGAGCTGATGACATAAGCAAATGCCATAATGAATCACGTACACAGTGGTTTCAATAGGCACAACAGATGAACAGAAAATGCTATTAAGCCTGAAGGAATGGAAAACTACCTGTTACATCACGGTTGTCTTGATATATCCTCCGAGATCATACACACCGAAGGTCTGTAATTTACAAAATAATACAAAGCTGGTCGGCTGAATATTTCATGTGCAATGAGTGCATGCGAAGTACGATCGTCTGCAAACGAGATAAATAACTCATACGCGAGGTATAGCAATTTCTCATGAAGATTAATTGTCGAAACAACGTAATGTTCTCTTGAGAAGTGAATCAAAACACGATTCGTGACAATGGAAATGAAAAACTTTATTGCATTTTTAGTCCACCACCTACTTGATGATGACGCACAAGTAGAATCGAAGTCGGCAAACATTCGACGTTTAAGAAGAAAACTATAACTGAAGATTGAAAAAATGACGCAGAAATTTCGCATAGCGACATATTTGTCATTTCTGACCAAAGTCCTGCTGTAAAAATCCTCGAAGCGCGAAATAATTACAGGGTCATGCAACGTGCTATGTTGGTAGAAAATTAGCAGTAGGTAGTGAGGAATGTGGAGTGGGACCCTTGTTTTCTAACTACGTCACGTCGGCGACGCCACTAGAGAAGAATTCCTTAACTTTTTTCTCCTCAACTTTTTCATGGAGCTTCTTCCCAGATAGGTTGCCTTCCGGGTGAAGCCGGTTGTGACTACAGGTCTGCATCACGCTAACATTGAGAATACCACATATATCGTCTCTCCATGTAGAAATCCTTCAAATGTTTCGAGGTGATCAAGTGAAAACGTGGCTTACCTCGTATTGGCACGTTGGCATTCGCACTATCGATATGAGGAAAGCAGTTGTAATATCTGATACCTCAGCATGACTGCTCAACACTTTATCAGCCTGTATGCAGAAACAGTGGATTCTATATATGCGATCGACTTTCGTTAGAAATACGGGATGAAAGGCAATGACCACCGTTGCCATCAGTGTGGATTCAAAATTCTTGTTCTGGCTAAATTACGCACATCGAACGGCAGCTCGATGCCAGCCACTTGACGTCCACTTCATCATTACGACATCCATCGTGATCGTAGGGACCTTTCACGAAAACTTGACCCTCAAAAGTGGAATGTGGAAAAGAGTTGTTCGCGTAGAAATTGACTTTGATCGAGGAGGGACCACATTCCACTTCGGGATCACCCTCCACTTCATGATCAGCTGGGATCAGTGTCACTGCGGAAGCGTTCGTGACGAGACAGAGGAGCACCGATCGAACGATCATGACGGGTTGGAGTTTTTATTGGAAGAAATGGATAGCTTTTATATGAAAGCCAATTGTTAAAGGCCACAACGCTTCCGTCCTCTAATCCCGATGGTGAATTGTGAGCGCTGTCAACCACAAACATTATCGCCGTCGTGACTCCCACTGAACGAAATAGTTGACGATGTGCAGTGAAATGTGTCTCACCTATCGACCTTTTTAAGTCGCAGGCGAATTTCGCGGAAGAAAGATTGTCGCGCGTTATGATATTGTAATATGCGAAAGCAGACGCATTCAAAGGGCGATTTTCTTGGGAAAGAGGTCGAGCTTTGTTGCTGCAAATAGCATGTTCGTTGTGCACGCGTTGACGGATCATTCCAGAAAAAAAGAGCAATGGGATTGAATGGCATAGCATCGGTGAGGGTGGTGCTTGTTGTCCTTTATGTGACTACTTGGTTCGGACCATTGCTACTCACATCATGCCGTCGCAAATAAAACTTAGTGACTTCCCACTGTTTCATGCATTATCGGTTTTGGTAGTCGATCGTACCGTCGGCGCATCTATTCCTTAAGAGGATCCTTCCAGCAAACCGGGTCCAGGTAGAGCTACAATGGTTTTGCATTCTGCTGATGCAGTGTTGGTAAACAGTCACTAATGAGAACCGAACGTTAGTGACTGTTTTGTTCTCCTTAGTGACTGTTTACCTTCAGCTGACTTTTTCAAGGATACTTTATAAGCCGCGTATTGCTCTTCAACGAAAGGGGTAGATGACCAGTGTGGTCCTATACTGGAATGAAAATTCATCTATTTTTTCTACGAAAATTCCATCCCATCCTATTTCCTTCTCATCCGGCGCTGCATTTCTCGCTTATATTTTGGTGATGCTTGTCGAATGAGGAAAAGGCTGTCATAAAATTATCAATAATTTTAGATCCCAGAAAAGGAACAGTGAAGAAACAGTCGATACGCGGCAAGAACGCAAATTTCATGTTTATATTTGGTGAGAAAGAAAAACTTGTTCTTAGCGTGTTCTTACTCACTCTGGAAATGCGTAGTTGGCCAAGAAATGAGAAAAACTCTTTAAAAGCTGGAGATAGGAGGGTTAAAGCGATGAAAAGATGGATGATGCTTGGCTTTGGACGGGGGAGGGAATGCGAGTTACTTTTTGAAGGAACACGGAAATACTTCCACCTCTGGAACTTCCCACCTTTCGACCATCTTTTACGCAAGTTTCATTATAAGTGTTCGTAAGAAGCACCGAATGAAAAAGCGTGCAAGCGGCACAGCGCTCACTTCGCACTCTTACTTTGGAGGATATTTCACGACTACTTTAAATGATGCTGTTTGAAAAAACAAAAAGAACACTTCGTTTCGCAGTGCTCTTCAGAACAATCGATGATCAGCGAATCGCACATCACAAGAACTCTGAAGCGTTGATGTGGAAAACTTCTCTTGGGCCAAAAAAAACTGTCGCATCAGTTCGTATCCTTTTCCAGTTTTTTATTTCTCGGCTGTAATTCATTTCGAAATCCGATTTTCGAATTAATCTTGAACTTAAATATTTTTGCGCCCAGTGTTCTAGAATGTGAGCTAATAAATGCAAATCGCTTCATTACAGTTTGCATATTCTCGTCGACGGCAACACTCTCAGCCACTGGCCAGAAAAACGCACAGTGATATTTTTGCTTACGATACGTGCAACATCTCAAATATATGATGTTCTATCCCAAGTCATGCTGAAATGCGTCATCAATAAGTTGTACATCAACTGCTTTCGGGTGGGGCAGGAATGCAATGATTATGGGATAGAGCAAGCTCTCATCAAATGTGTTGAGGCAAGAGACGGCGCCTATATAAATGTAGAGATTGTTTGATTATAGAACATCAGTGTGCTTCTAGCTTTTCACTTGAGAGCTCGTCCTTGAGATGATCCTTTTGGACATTAGCGGTTCGAAGTCGAGCCGCCCAGCACTTGGGACTGAGGAGGGCCCAATACTGCTTGTCAGCGGAGGTGGGACTATGTGTGCTGCAACTCTGTCGGAGCGACAACTATCATAGCTACCATCCATCTTCCACCATCCGCATGCCACCACTTATATTATCCCCTCCTCGTTACTGTCGTTCTTTTCTTGAGGATTATTAAAAACTTTTGTCCGTTTTCACGTTGGTGGATTGTCAAGCACCTGGTTGAACCTCAAAAGAGAAGGAATTTGCGGGCTCTTTTTGAGGATAGAGGATCAGCATAAGGACTCCACCCCTCTACACTGAGCCGTTCGTCTATAACAGAAATCGAAAAAAAAAGAAAATGATTAGTCTATCCTTAATCGAAGGTGGACTGAAGTCATTCGCCTCTGGCAGCAAAAGATTGTGATTCGAGTTCCATCGGTTTCTGTGTTTTTTCCTCTACTGCTACTCCCTTTCCAGCGATCTGTAAAGACCTAAACTTAGCAAAATTCCGTTGTTACGGAATTTTTTCATGAAACAACTCGGCGAAGTGTTGTCAAAAGGTCAATGCTAGACCTGAACAGTTACTATACAACCGTTGTATGGTTGAACCACAGCAAGCGGTTAGTAAATAGTTCAGCACTGGTGTCACCAGTGACTCATCTAATCAAAAGGCACTGGACAATGAATCTTTATTTGGTATTCTCCTAGATTCCATCGAAGTTTCGAAAGAAGTCACAAGGTAAGTGTGCTCCGTTTATAGTCATCTTGAAGCCTCCGAAAGTGTTTTTCCGATATAATTGGCAGGAACTGACATGTTCTCTCTTCAGTGAATGGTTTGCTGCAACTTATCATTTAAAAAAAATGTTCTAACTCAACAGCTATAAATAACATCGGTCAAGTGGGTTGCTGCTATAAGAATTTTCCACTTTCAGTTTTCATTTGAAAGGAAAACCAAAACTGAGTGCAATGACAATGCAGCAATCCGACCGCTTTTTCGTCGTCGGCTGTGTCGTTGTGATCGTCTTTTAAATGCTCTTCAAACTCCTCGCCACGGTACTGCGCATCAAGAGGTGCATCTCGGACATGACGGCGGTGTTCAGGACACCTGGGGCATCTGAAGAACACCTCTACTGAAGAAGATCTCATATTGCCGCAGGCATCATGCATCACTACGGCGACGGCGCTGCGACAGTTCCTTTGTTTCGCAGTGCGTTAAACACTTTTTTCTGCTCCTCTTTTTCTGAAAATATGGCAATAGATGAACAAGGATCGAGGAAAAATTCTGGAAGAAAATCAGGGCGGAGCGGGATGGGTTACAGCACGTTTTGTCATGAAATGATTATGCAACGGTTGCAATTTTTCGTGAAAGAATGGTGCGATCAAAGAAGCGAAATAACACACCTTGGTTCTTCATCCTATTGTTATCTTTTATTGCGTGAGACATTCACCACGTGATTTTCCTTTCTATGATTTTCTGACTCAGTGCTGCACTTGCTCAGGTGTTATATGAAAATAAGCTTGAAAGCTTGATCGCACGAAAAACCACTTAAAGTGAGCTCATTCGCATGCTGAAATTCTCTGCGCATGATGATGACTAGGACTAATGGCAACTGTTGCACCTGCTGATGGTAGAGATTGCAAAAGACAGTGCGAAAATAGTTTTATTGTTACTCTCGACACTCAGAAGATAAAATTGTTATGTAAAAATGCGGGATATGTCATATCAAATAGAATAAATACTTCTGATAACTTTGCACAGTAAGATCTATTTGTTAAAATTAGTTAATGTTGAAAAAATCTTGTATCAGATGAATGGGAAGGAGCTGAGGTGGAGGGAAATGGAAGTAAGGGTGCGAAGGAGTTGACCAGGTCCAGTAAAGCTTCTTGTATGTTCATGTTTCGATAAATGACAGTTGAATAAAAAAATTGGGATAAATAGGGAGACATTGAATCAAAGAAATTCACTGTGAGCAATTTTTACCAAAATCACGCAATATTTGATATGATGGTTTTCCGAGATCCTTACTCGTGCAAGCAGATCACCTGTATGCTGCATTCCTAAGCAGTCTGAGCGCACTACAAAAATCAGTCAGGCATATTGTATAGATCCGTCGCCAGATCAGATGTTGGTCTCAAAAATTCTCTCTTCAGTGCAACTCGAACAGGTAAAATTGCTCTTTGGAAGAGGAGTGAAGCTAGTTTTAGTTATTCGGTCAAAGTTTCTCGATATCCCATTTAACACTTCCTTATCTACCTCTATCTACTAATCAAGTTAAAATTACTAAAGAAAAATATAGTTTAAAAAAGTAAATTAGTATAAAAAACTGAACTCTTTCTTCTGTTGGTAATACTTAAGAGATTTGTGGTAGTATTTAGCCATGATGATCCTGTTTCCTATGACGCACCATATTCCTAAGACTTCATCACTTACGTAAACTCGCCTTGAGTATGATTGAGTTGCTTAATAAACGGAGATTACGCCTACAGTCCTCACAACTGCCTCCTTAAATGCCAACCATGTCTCCGCGAATGCTGAATTTGAGAAAGGGGCGGTTCAATCAGTGCAAGAAGACGACCCCTTTGCCAGTGACAGACAGCACACATTTATTTTCTCGGATGGGCACTATATAAAAGGCACCCTGTAAGAATTTGATCGCAACAAGTCCAATGTTTTTACCAGGAGTACTCGTTTGCATAGTGCTCGCTGGGTTCGCTTCTGCGATCCCAGTCGACAATGGAGTGGAGGGAGAGCCGGAGATCGAGTGTGGTCCCGTTTCAATCACAATCAACTTCAACACTCGGAACCCATTCCAAGGGCACGTTTATGTGAAGGGATTATACGATCAGGAGGGATGTCGAAACGACGAAAATGGGCGTAGTGTGGCAGGAATAACGCTACCGTTCGACAGTTGTAATGTGGCACGGACTCGTTCGTTGAATCCTAGAGGCGTCTTCGTAACTACGACGGTGGTAATCTCATTCCATCCCCTTTTCGTTACCAAAGTAGACAGAGCATACCGCATTCAGTGCTTCTACATGGAGGCGGACAAGACCGTCAGCACTCAGCTGGAAGTGTCCGAAATCACAACCGCTTTCCAAACGCAGGTTGTCCCGATGCCCATCTGCAGATATGAAGTAAGAGATTCTCACCTTATCATATTTACTGCAGGTGTTTTGCTGCAAGTAACTGCAGTTGTCCCGCGATTCCTTCTCAGAAAAAGAACCGTTATAGCAGCAGTAGTACTTCTTCACGCTTCGGCTAAGATTTATTTCTGAAACGATATTCCGTATGTTTTTTTCGCATTTTGCATATCATGCATTCAGTCTATGTCATAAATGAAACGAAAACAAAACGTTCTTTTTTTTCAGTATATATCGTTGATGATGTGAAACAGCAGCGAGTGGCCAATAGTAGAATCGATTCGGGTGGCGAAACTGAAGAACATCAGAGGTTGACCAAAGCGAAGTAGTTCACTTGAAGCAAATGACATTGTTAGCCAAAAAAATATTGCACTGAGCTTTACTCAATTTTTCAGCAGCAATGCAATAAATTATGCAGTCATTCTTCTCATCTCTCTGTTTTCCTGCCACGGTTACAATGAGGCTAATCATTTGCAAACATAGTGCCGAAAATGTGAAACGTGTGAAGTGCTAACCATATTGCGAAAACTACTAATCGGTTTGCATCACAAAACAAGTCATTTGTAGATACTTGACGGTGGCCCAACAGGACAGCCTATCCAATTTGCAACTATTGGGCAGCAGGTATATCACAAATGGACTTGTGATTCGGAGACTGTTGACACCTTCTGTGCAGTAGTGCACTCATGCTTCGTTGACGACGGCAACGGTGATACGGTGCAACTCTTAAACGAGGAAGGATGTGCTTTGGACAAATACCTTCTGAACAACCTCGAGTACCCAACAGACCTGATGGCTGGGCAAGAAGCACATGTTTACAAGTACGCCGATAGATCGCAACTCTTCTATCAGTGCCAGATCAGAATCACTATCAAAGAACCAAACAGTGAATGCGAACGACCAAAATGCACAGAGCCACAAGGTTTCGGTGCTGTGAAGTCAGGTGCCGCAAAAGCAGCGAACAGACCAGCCCTTCGACTACTCAAGAAACGTGCTGCTGATTTCGATAATACAATGGATGTGCGCACAGATATCAGCACTCTGGATATTTCCGACCAGGTGAAATTTCAGCTACTTTTTAACTGCCCATCAATCCTTCTTGCCATATGTTTATGAAATACTCACCCGTTTGTGAATAGGCAGTCATATTATCTCGTTGGCAAAAGCCTCCAACTTGGGCGCTGCATCCGCTGGTCACTTGAAAAATAGATGACATCTAGGATGTGAATTTGCAGATTCTGTACTTGGCTTTCCTACTGGAATGCGCGCAAAGAATCTTCAGGGGAGCGTGTAAAATAAGAGCATTCGGTATCACATGGCTAGAGATCGTTGTGACATAACTTCATGCCCATCTTCATTATCTCACTCCACTGCACCTTTAGGCACGTGATAGGCACTCTCGCATGTTGAAATGATTATGTGCTATCATCTGATACAGCTTGAGAATGACCTCATTGTTGCAGGCGCAGGCTCTGCCACTGGATCTCCGCCACCGTCCCCGTCAGCACTACGGTCAGTCGGTTGTTCTCTCAGCCGTTCAGGAAGGAATCTGCATGTCGCCTATGGGATTCTCCGTGTTCATCGGAATGGGCATTCTCGCTGTTGCTGCTCTCGTCGTCCTTCTCTCCTACATTCGCCAACATAAATCTTGAAATTCCATTGGCCGGATGTTTTTGAATTTCATATTGTTCACACAGATTCTTCTTTCCATGCATCCCTTTCAAGCCTAGCACTGCCATATTTTTCACAGTTATCAGTAACGGAACTCTTTTATCCACTGTTTTAATGTTTATCACGTATATCTGCTCTATCTGCTTTATGGTCATTTCACATTCGCACTAAGTTGTCTTTTTCTCCTCCTTGCCTCTTCATCCTCATCACTTGTATTTTCTCAGCCACGCCCATATGGGTGGGTGATATCTTCAATGCAACGTCTCGATATAAATCCTCATTTCATGATAGTATATTGACAACAATTAAATATTCAACGAAGCATCTTCCAAATTTCCTCAAAGAACGCATGCAACCAACAATCGTAGTTGAATGTGGCACGATTAAGTGGAGCAAATTTCAAACAACTGAGAAGAAGCACGATGCAATTCACTCGATATAAGGTCTTATCGATTCTACAACTGAAATAGCCAGTGGTGCAAAAATTGACGCATGACGCAATGCTCAACAGTGCAACCGAGAACTTATGAAATTGCAAACTGAAAATCCTTACCCTTCTGAGTTTGGTTGATTCAAAAACTTCACTTATGCAAATTTAATTCCATCACTGAGCTATAAAACCATCGAGGAAATAAGTAGATGGCAACCATTTTTTTTCGTCCGCGTTTAACCGAAACTGACATGCTGCTGTTCTCGAGAAGTTTGGATGGCAAGAAATTTGATTTGTAGCACACTTCTGACTTTACAAGATAACGACAATTGTGTACGTCATTAGATTTTTGAACTGCTCCTTTCATGCTTTGCAAGGCTAAAGTCTAAACACTAAAGCATATCGTGACACCGAGAATTTCTTTCGAGTATTAAGCGAACAGCAAAATACAGACATTTGGCATCATCTATAGATTACCAAGGTTGGTAAGCACTAATGCTCACTTGCGAAAAAGCTAAATCCGGAAAAACCTTTTTATTCAGTTCGAAAAGCTTGAAGCGGATGCGGCCAGTATTCTACACCAACGAGGAAAGATGGACCTAACCATACTCGATTATTACTATAAACATCTCTCTTGATTTATTTAATGAAGTGAATCATTGATGCTTTATTTATGCATTGTATAAACATCTTTCGTCCAGTGAATGAGCAATTGAAACTTGCTATTCCCGAAGAATACGACACATCAGATCAACACGAGAGAAAAAGTGAAGGGATATTTCATAACGAATTTCTTGAAAAACCAAGTCGGGTAAGCCGTTGGTTAAGCGACTTCCATTCAGATGCACACATCTCACATAACAATTTCTGACATAAAATTTAATGCACGCGATGTTCATAAGAACCTTCACACTCTTCAAAAACCAAACATACCAAGAACATAGGTCGAAGAAACTTTGTACGTCACCTGTTCACTCTCATAGTCGCAATGCAGCCGCTGCATAGTTTTAGCTTTGTATTCTTATAGGAAAATATCTAGGAAAGTACCTTTACAGGAAATTCCAGCTTCGAGACTTAGGATAAAATGAATTCTCATTAGATCTGATATGTTACCTGTATATTGAATCCCTTTTTTTCTGTTGAAATGCACCTATCAAAACACTACAGCTTGTCTATGAAGCTCATCAGAGTGGGGTCTGCTCACTACATCCAAACACACGCTTTAAATTGCTAACTGGTTGCAACTATTTTCATCACATCGCCTATTCTGAGCGATATGATGACTGCAACAAGTGTATGCGGGTTGCTGGAAAAAATGTATTCGTCCCTTCTTTTGCGCTCACAAACTCTACGATTGATTCCCAGCGAATACTGTGGCATTGCGTATGTTTGACATTTCAACAGAACTTTCCAAGTTTACATCGTTTATCATAGTGTTGTTTTATGATAAATATCATGTCATATGCGTGCTCTACGAACGGAATGCACTCAATAGAGCGACTTTTTTGTTGCCTTTTACTAAGTAAATGAATGAATATCTCTGTCTATAAACAAAGATTTAACGATAAACACGAATAGTTCTGTTCAGAAATCAATTGATCATGTTTCGCATTAATGCGCATTTCTGGATTAACAATTAATTTAGCAAATACGATTATGAATTCAATTCCTCCTAACTTTTGTTTGTTGTTTGAAATTTTGAAGCGAATTCGCCATGGAACGCCCAAAAATAATGGCATAGCAATATGCTGAATGGTAAGCTTTTGACAGGTGCAAATGAATGTCCATTTTCTGAAGGTATTAATTGTCGAAAAAGGACAGTATAGCAGAATGATCACCTAAGTACATAGGCGTATTCGAGTTATTATGATTCGACGAAAAGAAAATGGGTATAAAGGAAAACCGTTCTACTAAAAAATGAGAGAACTGTACAGTGTGAATGTGAAGTGTGGAAGTGACCAAAACACGAGTAAGAGATGAGGAAGCAGGATACGCATTTCTGAAAGAGTATGTGCTAACAGCATCCAAGGGGGATTCCAAAAAAATGTCATCATTTTCTATAAGCTGATGCATTTTACAAGTAATGTTGTTGCACATTAACAAAACAGCTTGGGCTGCTTGTACTGATTTTTTAAGTAAGCGTTCACGTGACTCCGTATTCGCAGGGTTTTGCAGGCAACCTCTGCTGATTCATAGGGTTTTTTCGACGCTTGCGTTTGGTCTCCATGTTCTGCAGAAATGGCCCACCGTCCTCATTTCCATTTTGGGAAGAAGAATTGAAAAACCAGCTTTCTTCAAATAGCTCGATTTAAATATGGGATTCGAACAAGGTACACCGATGGAGCAATAATGCATCGCTCTCTTCACTATAATATCTAGCTAGTATTTAACTTGCCTTCGGTGTTGGCGACTCCATGCTCATATGCCCCACCCGTCAGTCAGTCAGCGTTAAGGTATTCAATTTTGCTTATTTTTGTTGGCATTTTTTCTTTTATCGGCGATTTCTCGTTTTGCTTCCATAACCTGAAACTTCGCTTCAAAATTTAACTGTACTTTTCCTTCGCAAAACGGGCATTCCTCCTCTATAGTAGAATTTCTCAGATCTTTCGGTTTGCGAAGGCAGTCAACGAATTCGAAGTCGATGCTTATAGGATTGAAAAGTTGAACGATCTTGAATACTCAAGCAAAATTCAATAGGTAAATGTTGTGCAAAAAAAGCTTGCATATCTGCAGAAACGTCATCTTCCACCTCTGTTTGTTAGTGCAACTTGTTCTCATTCCAAAATGGGAGCTTAAACTTATACACATAACAACAAATATACGAGCATTAGTAACAGTCATCTATGGAATGTAACTTAACTTGAGCTTTTCCATTGCCGAATGAGCGAGATGAGTACAGCGAATGTTGCAACAATAATTACAGCAGCACCCATCAACATTAAAATACTCAGCGGAGATATACAGACACCGCCATGGGTAGCTGACGAGATCACTGTTTGCTCGTGTTGTCCTTGAGGTATATGACGCAAATCAAGCGATAGTGCATGTGCCTAAAATTGCAATGCATTTTATGAGCCGACGGCAAATTTAGCTGCTCATTCGTTCATGGCGTCGCCATTGTTAAACCGAGATTGTTTTCTCTTCCAAGTACATTTTGGTCTGTAGTTGATCGGTTTCTGTTTCATGGCAGTCACTCACAGCATAGAATACTCTAATGAAATACTTCGCTATATTGAATGAATCCCTTCCATGATATATTCGATTGCCTCGAAAATGCTTCGCTACGAATTACCGCCCATCAGGCATAACTAACCGCCCATAAAAAATGATTCAAAATGTTCAATTAATCCGTGTATATGAGTTAATGTTACAGTCTAGACTTTTCGAAGAATGACCCAGTAGCTCTCTTCCCTTCTGCATTTTTGGCCACCACCTCCTTTCTCCTTTTGATCCGAAACCTCAAGGAATCGGAAAACATATTTAAGCTCCTACGATTAGTGAAAAGAAATAAAATTAGAGTGATTGATGTTATGATAAAGTGAACTGTTTCAATTAGTGAAAAGAAATTAGAGTGATAACTGAAGGAATGCATCATAATTGATGCATTAGAGCTGGAAACTAATCGCTCTCATAATTGAAATATTACTTTATGAAATAAAATGTGGACTTAAAAATAAACTTTATGGAACATTCTCAACGATACACTGCGACGTCAACACAAAAAGTGGAGGCGTCGTCACTTTTTTTAGGTGGGTGAGGAAAAGTAACTCAGGAAGGTGCTTCAGGCGAGCAAGCGGATATTTCTCTAACTTCGAGCAGCAGCAGACTTTTGACTATTGAGCAGACCCTGCTAGAGAGTACGCTTACAATATCGATGGCATCATTGATGCAATCGTTCCGAGAAGCAGCTGGAAGGTTACAATGCATCCCCATCTACGCTAAATATGCGTAATATTTTTGTCTTGTTAATATCGAAAAACAAGTATACAATTGTGAAGGTGGACCTAAATTAAAGCTCAAGAGCGATATTTCCCTCAAAGTAACTACAATACAACTAAATCACTATGTATAGTAGTAGGCTTTTGTAGATTGGAAACTTTACTGAGCGCATGTAAAAAACTTACGGGGTAAAATAAAGAGTTGACCATAAACCTCAAACCTCTAACAGTCTTTGTTAAACCGGGTACTTTCTGGGCAGTTCAATTTTCCTAGTTTTAGAAGTGCTGTTATAAGTGAGTAACTAATCGACGTAATGATTCAAGTGCGCATGCTGGAAAGGAGAATGACTGTTCTTGCTAGAATGCTCTAATTACATTAAGATAGCGATGGTGTGCCGAATCCGGCGCTGCCTTATAAATGTGTCCCGAAGTCATAATGAGTTTATTATCTAAAATTTCTAAACTCCATGTGCAAAATTCTCACCTGGTCAGAAATGTCCAAAATACTAAAGTCGGCACGAACATCAATGATATCGTCGCTATCAGCAGTACGCTTTCTCAAAAGTCGGAGTTGAGGTGCAGATTTTGCGGCTGTATCTGATCCTTCACTTCCTGATTTGATAGCTCCAAATCCCAATGGTTCTTTACACCTTGGCCGTTCACATTCACTGTATGGTTCTTTGATGGTGATTCTGATCTGGCACTGATAGAAGAGTTGCGATCTGTCGGCGTACTTGTAGACATATGCTTCTTGCCCAGCCATCAGGTCTGTTGGGTACTCGAGGTTGTTCAGAAGATATTTGTCCAAAGCACATCCTTCTTCGTTGATAATCTGCACCGTGTCACCGTTTCCATCGTCAACAAAGCATGAATGGACAACTGCACAGAAAGTATTAACGGTTTCTGAATCGCACGTCCACTTATGATATATCTGCTGACCAATAGTGGCGAAATGAACAAGTTCGCCAGTTGGTCCCCCATCCAGAATCTGAAAAAACGCTGTGAGCTTTCGATTCTTGAGCACGTTTGATGCAGGCAGTTGTAGTTGTCATTGAAATTTAGCAAAAGTCTGTGAAATCTGTTTGTTTTCTCCTGCGATGTTTTCTTTTGTTAATATTCTTGAAATTTCTTTCAAGCATCCTGCAGACTCTAGGGGATGCGGAATTTCGACCACCTCAAGGAACACCATATTCTAACTTTTTCTTTATGCCATTAAAAACGCTAAAATTGCTAGTTCCATTAAAGACAGCGATTTATTATCTATTCTGTTGTATGCTTTTTGGAATCCATTCGCAGATTTCGCTTTACGTACCGAGCTACCCATTGTCAGTATGGCTGTCCCCGAGGGCTGTTCAACATTTCAGGGATTACTGAACACTTTTACCATGACAGCTTTTTTCCCACTCTGTCTTACATAGTTTTCTCTCCTAACATCATCTATTTCCTAACCTTTATGACTACTGTTGCGGATATTCGTCAGAAGGCGTAACATCTTTTCACCATTCTACTAAGCTACTCTTGAGCTGCCGCAGATGTCGAATTAACTGGATCTGCATTCTCTGAGAAAAGCGAAGTGGCCGGCCGAATGCTTCAAGTCTTCATTTTGAAACGATGCGGAGGTCTAAAGAAAAGAGAACAACAAGCGGGTTGATTTAATAACAATGGAGAAAACTAGAATAACGATCAATCAATAGTTTTTGCATTCACTACTCACAAATTTTCGACAGTGAAATGCCTACGAATGTTCCACTATAACGTTTTATGGAAATACTTTTTTGACACGTGCATTCGTCGTCATCTTATGCACCCTACTTTCCTGCAATATCCCTTCGCATTTCCGTCACTCCAGATATCATTGTAGGAGCTAAAAAAGCATCACCTCATATCTGCAAGCCGGCATAGGCACCACTTGCGTCTGGAATCCAGTAGTGATTTCCGACACGTCTATCTGCGTGCTAACTGTCTTATCAGCCTCCATGTAGAAGCACTGTACGCGATATGCTCTGTCGACTTTCGTAAGAAAGAGTGGGTGGAAGGATATCACCACCGTTGTTGTGATGAACACACCTCGAGGATTGAGCGACCTTGTCCGAGCTACGTTGCAGGAATCGAAGGGCAACTTAATCCCAGCCACTTGCCTTCCTCCTTCATCGTTGCGGCATTCTTCTTGTTCATATAGGCCCTTGACGTAAACGTGACCCTCAAATGGGTTTTGGGTGTTGAAATTAACAGTGATCGATGTGGAGCCACATTCAATTTCAGGTTCACCCTCGACTCCATTATCCACAGGTATGGCTGCTACTAGTGAGCCAATTACTGCCACACAAAATACGAGGAGCTGGAACATACTAAAAAGAAGTGATGATTGTGCCAAAATTTATGGATGCTTTTATAGTTGCTTCGTTCGATACACAAGGACACTTGGAAAATAAGGTCATCCTTGGAGTTGATCCGCCTCTTTCCACTCCTCGTGCCAATCAGGTGACATTTTTTCAGCATTTATTGAGTGAACAACGGCAGCGAGAAGTGGTCATCATCGTTGCGGTTTCAAAGTCATTTTTGAAATCCTCGTTTTTAAGATGAGATCAACGAGATAAACAAATAAAACGGCACAATTAATCATTGGCTTCCGCACTGTGAGATGCACTTGCTCATTTTGCGTGTATGTTTTTCTGTATAGCGAAATGTTTCTCCATTTTTTGCGGATTGACCACTCGTTGAGCCATTTCCCTCTGTTCACATGCATCCTGCTATGCAATGCAAACAGCTTAAACTTCATTCCTTACGGTTGAATCGTTCTACATTAGTCGTCTCTATCACATACTCGCGCACGGACCAGCAGCTGGAAAATGGAACGCAAATTCTCCAATAAATGGTCAGAAGAATGAGCATGAAGTACTTTGCAACTGACTAACTTCACTGAACATCAAGTTATTCCCGAAAGATCAAATCTGTTTTGAATTTACTTTAGCAAGCACAGAAATAAATACGAAACAAAGTGGGAATGTTCGATTGCTTGTGTAACTCAGGTCTCAAAGGTGTGATTTATTCGTTACTAATGTGGCGACTCGGAGTTCGATGTTAGCCTTTCCGAATATTTGCAGTGAGCAGGATTGTTTGTAATTTCGATGACTGATTTCACCTATTTCATTTGCGAAGTGCAACAGAGCGATCTTCCTACTTACGAGAGGATGATAGAGAAAATAAACGCCGTATTTTATTATGTCAATCTAGGAGGCTTTTTTTTCGGCGCATTACGTACAATATGAATCAGTAAAAAATGGTTTTTTTTTTTCAGCCACTTTTCTTTTAGCACTTGTGCTTCTATTTGGCATTTTTCTTCTTCAAAGGAATAGCCGTTTCATAGAGGATTTTTTCCTTATACGTGCGCATATTTTGCTTGCCTACACCAAATACCAAGTTTTATTTTATTTCCGTATTTATTTGATTTTTTCCTATCTTTTCTTACTTTCAATCCATATTTTAAACTTTTTGACATGCAAATTGCAAGTCATTTATTTTGATTCTCATTTCAGTGCGGACTTCAGCGTAGTCGACATTTAAGTGGTGCCAGATTCGTATCTGAGGGAGGGGAGGAAGAGGACGTTTCCGCCGCTGATGTCGGCATTGTTAGACGTAAAAGTCTCATTTGCGCCCTAACATTTTGCATTTTATTCATGTTCGGAAGAGTTAGTGAAGCAGCTATTTGGGGTGTGGTGAAAACGTTCGCTACAAAGTGGTCGTGCGTAGAGGAAGTATCTGCATAGACTGCGCTTAGGAATTTATTTCATATTTCTTTTATTCGAACGTTAAGCGTTAAGCGTTAAACTTGTGGAGGTGGAGAAAAACTATATCAGTAGCACTAAACGTGGACAAACGATGACGGTTGAAGTTGCTTTCTGATAGTGATTGCAATCGCACAGAAGTGTAAGCAAAACTCTGAAAAAAAAAAAACATATGTGTGTGTTTCGGTCACAAATATATTACGAGGAAAAGAAGTCATTGAAGAGCATCATCAGGTGCGAAAACTGCTATGCCGATTAGGGAGCATCCAACATTTCTGCTCCTAAACCATTTATATTAGCTAAATAACATCATCTACCAGAGATGGAAGAATTTAAAGAACCGATGATATGTACAATGTGTCAAGGCTTACCCAACAGCCTCCATAGCAGAGATCTTGTCAGAAACGACGCATCATAGTCCGCAAAGCGTAGAGCTGTCGACAACCTCGTTTTACGTTTATTTCTGTAACAGTTTTCACAGATATGGAATCCTTCACCGAGTTTACTACCAAGTCCAGAATTTGTGAATTTTCTTTCATCGGTCCCTTTCTCGTCTATTCTTGGAACCGCATTTGCTTACGAAGTTGGGTCTTCTCATTATCGATGGCATTATTTAATGACCACTGCACAACGTTTTGTGTTGACAAGATATGAATGGTACTTAATTATTGGAGAATATTTTTCTTCTTCAAAATTTTTAGGTCAACTTATATGGCGAGAATGAGGGCATTCAGCCTGGTAGTGGGAAAAATTTTTAATATTACAATGTGAATTTCTATTACTCAAAAGCATAGATCGAATTCATCCATATTTTTTTTTCTGAAAGGCATTAAAATGAAATTAGAGAAATTACCGAGCAAAGAGAACACGAAAATACGCGTGAAGTTTACAAAGTTATGCTTCCGAAATTCTCTCTGATACTGAAAAAATGCTCAGAGGTTCGATGTATCGTTTTTTTTTTTCATCAAAATAGTCACCGGAAATATTTGAAGTTATGCTTGAGATATAACAAACAGGTAGCAAACACCTTATGAAATAAATAAACATCTATCAAAACGTTTGTTGAAGTACTATTTAGCGCATATTGTGTGTCACGTCACATGAACTCCGAAAATGAATGCGAAAACGAAAGGATTAAAGCATCTCCCAAGAAGGGGAATATCTGATGGTCATTCACAAGATCTCCTACGTCTTCTGTGCAAAGCATCTTTCGATACTGTCAATTCAAAGTAATGTCTACACTGCAATAAATACAGCGTACTGCTTTCAGTTAAAAATATATTGCTATATACTGCTACGGCGCGGCATTTATTTACTATTTTATCGTGCTAAAAAAACTACTGCTACGTTTCTAAAAAATTCTCGATGAATAATGAAGAAATTACGGGTGGGGGATATTGTTCGATGCTCATTCGAAGTATCAGCTAAACCTGCAGAGTGAGAGAGAGAAACAGGTGGAGAAAAAGTGGGGACTTTGAATTTCAGAACTCATTGTTGGCATATCGCGTGGTCGCAGACACTTGGAGCAAAATTCGCAGCCATCAAAAATATGGCCTTTTAAATGCAATAGTAATCTCTCAAAAAATACTGTGAAAATAATTCTTAAAGTGGGTTTTGTGTAATATGAAAACGATACTGTGATGCTAACAAAAAGTATTATCAGAGAGAGCTAACAAAGCCATCTAGACGTGAAGGAATTGCGCTCTGAAGAATAAAAATAAATAGAAAAAAGTAAAGCAATGAGGCGAAAAACATAAAAAATTCAGGACGGGAAAAAATTTCACTTTGCATTCGCAGCTAAAAGCGATGGAAAAAAGATATGAGAAAAATATAGGATACTTAGGGTGAAAAAAAACTAAATTATATTGAGTAGGAGAGTAAGATAGAAAATAAAGATGAATGTTTAAAGAGAGAGAAGAATTTCTGTTTCTTGCTGCTAAGCGGCAGTAATCGTAGATCGTTTATGTGCGTTCAGCAAGAAATTCACAATTTATAAAATTCCAGCGACTTCTTCTACAAGAATCTCTTTAATATTTCATATTTAAATCACTCCTTAAATTTCGCTTTATCGCCGAGCAGATATTTAGTTGTGAAGCTAGAGTTCATTCTAATTTTTCAGATTCTATATAATCAGATAATACCACCGCCAAACTTTTTTTGCTATCTACCACGTTCGTTTCAGAGATCGTCGCCCGTTATTTTTCTCCCTTATCTGCATCGAATTCAAGTGGCTGGTCAACAGTGCGTTAACAATGCTCGTTCTTTGACAGAATTTTCTCAAGTTCTCACTGTGGTCACGATACCAGTTCACTCCCAGTCCATCGATACATACAAATTAGAAGCCAAATGCAGTATCAAATCAAAGCATGGCGAAGACTACCAAAGCATATTCGAGCCTACCAATATTTGTTCTCCCACTCTCCGCAAAAAACTAAGTATTGAGGACTTAGAGGTTTTATAACGACCACCGTAAGATTGTATTGTGGAGGGGTGTGTGGGTTCTGTGAGAGGCGGGGGTTATTTCTCAACTGCTATTTTGGCAGTTCGCAACAGCAGTGTGTGCAGCACACACGCAGAAATATACGGACGCAAAAGCATTCTCTTACATAAGGCAAAACTTTTCTTCATCTTTTTGAATATTCAGTGGACAGGATGGCTATTCGGACAGACGGTAGCCTTCTGCTAAGATTAGAGCAGGGAGCAAAATTCTTTCCTGTTAGAAGGGTACCTTCAACAGCTACCCAAGCACCGACATTCTTTCTTCGTCAAAATATTTTCAAGTCCTAATTATGAAGGTTGTAGCGTAAAGTTCTAGTGAATAGGTTTTGCGTTAGTAGAGCTGCAAAGGAATGAGCCTAAGCGCTAGCGTTAATTCCTTTTCAGTCCCGTTCCACATGGAAGTTTTCATATGAACAAATGTGTTGTTTCTACCTAACCTCGTAGATTTTACACACTGTCGCTGTCCTTCCTTCACACCAACCTCATTTTGGTCCGTGTTCCTAGATCTGCATTTTCGGGCATAATTTATTTATAATCCTGTTGCCATGCTGCAGTGACCGAAAAACGCGTCAAACGCACAACCACGCACTGCTTGGCGCGTTTAGCAAAATTGTTTATTTAAACCTTGCAGGCAGCGGGAAACTCCCTAAGCACAAGTTTTCCTATCCGATTCTACAGACTAGAAATTAAATTTACTGGGTAACCAGTGAATTTGAAGGTTAGAGCAGAAAAGTGTGAAAAACCGTTTAGTTGGTTGCTCAACGGACGTCATTGGAACACTCCCATCTAGCGCTTTTTTTTGCAAATTCGCTCTCTTCTCTTTTTCCGAGACCATTGTTTGAGATGAAAAACCCTCGAGAAAAATTTGAAGGGATTTAGAGATCGTGATGGCAAAATGAGTTCAATTTTGGTACGTTGAACGAGGCAGCCAAGCAGCCTGAACGGTGTCAGTGTTCTTATTTTCGAACCGAATGCTAAATTTAAGTCCAAGAATTGAACAATTTCAAACAAAGGGGCAATGAAGTTGTCCCCATGTGGGGAGAGTTTTACGTTTCCTGACTTTTTTCACCTTGAGGCGTTTAATGTATAGTTAAAACTTTCACAATTTATTTTGCCACTTTGCACTCATCACATGAAACATCCTTCAGCGGCTCATTCTACAACTCACAAATTGTATCTTTCTTAGTTACAAGCAGTAATGGACCAAAAAATCTCCTGTTATCACTTCAATTTCGAGTTGAGACCGGGACGAAAGCTGAAGCGTTCACTTAGATCGAGGAATCTTTGGTGTGCCGCAGGACACAACGACGGCCGAAGTGTTCAGATCGGCATAATATCTCACGAATGGGGATTTCCGAGCACTGATTTGCCAACGATAATATTCTTTATAATTTCAGAAACGTTTTCTATTTTTTCCATACTTTTACGTCCTCAGTTCAAGTTTCAGGCGACATTCTCATGCACATCAATCTGATGGAAAGTCACAATGTGCTACGCGGTGCAAAGCGTTCCTCAGATCTTTCGTTTAATGACCCTTAAAGCATCACCACGCAGAGAACACAACAGAGTCAAATATTAGGCGTCTATTTTTTTCTCACAAAATTTCTTTGATTTGATGTCCTTAATGCGTTACTCATTTGAGTGCCTATTGAGTAATACAAGACTATAGATTACCTCCAAATTCCTCCAAATCGCTCGAAGGCAGTCGAGTCTAGGCGAAGTTCAAGTTTCACCGCTGCGCACATCTGATTTGAGACTCTCATTGAATTGTCGAAACGATCACGCTTATCGATAAAATTTACACTCAAAATTTATGGAGTCTCTCTCGAATAATTACTGTGCTTTATACAAGTATTACTGACACAATCTATAAATTCACTTTCATATTTGAAGCAATTTTCTTTTGATTTGTGCATTTGATTAACCGCCTAAAGATGCTTCTCTTAAAACACTTTCGTGGATGTACATCTGTTGCAAATTTCTTAGATTAGATCATCCGACTGACGACATTTATCGTGGAATGAAACAGCTTATCAGAAGAATAATCGAAAATAATGAACTAAAACTTCACTAAAGGAGCGAAAATAACCTGAAAACTACCCCACAAAGTTCAGTTCCGCTGGAAGGGAAACCATTGCGACGTTGAATCAGTTCATCGAATTCACATCATTCCCCCCCCTCCCCCCCCCCCCCCCCCATATTTAATGTTCGTTTCGTTTCTGAAAAAAAAAGTGAAGATTATTTTTTAGCTCCACCGAAATATAAAAGATCCTCGTGAACACTGATGCTGAATTTACTTGTTGGGAATTTCCACGACAATTCATAGAAGCGTTCTTTAAAATTTCATATTCATTTCGAAGTGATATGATCGCCAAGAAAGCAGTCCAAAAATAAAGCTTCGAATTCTTTCAGCTTTCTTCTACTCAATGAAGTTCTTTGTCCTCTGCTAGTTTCGCTGGCTATCTATGATTCGAGTGCTTCTTTCTTTCCATTCTTTATCAGTTCCACACTACTTCCGCTACAATAATTTCTCATACCAGCATTCTTAGACACTCCTAAATCATAATAATAATTTAATTATGAATATGGAGAAAGCGGATTTTATATGCCATAAATTCTTTTCCCTCACACGTAAAGTAATATCAGAGCCAATATCAGAGAGCCACTTCACTCGGGTATGAGAGATGTGAGGAAGGGACTAGATGGAAGGGTGATGAAATACAACTACGACACTTTTTATGCTGGCAGCAATAATTCTGAAATAGCTTTAAAAAATGTCTCAAAAAATGTAATGAAATGCACAAATTTTGCACTTTTTGTAACTAGTTTAAGTTTAACATGTTCGCCGGTTGCTTCCACTTTGCTAATAATCGCCCACTCTTGAACCGGTCAAGAAATGTAGCCATTTGACAACGAACACTTGTCCACTTCTTGCGAGAAAATGAAGAAAGATTGAATTCATCCATTCCAATTAGCTTGACTGCATGCATGCTTCATATAACTCGAATTGGCTGGTGGATATGAAGCGTCGTAATTTGAGCCGACAGGAACATTTGTATGTTTTTAAGTGAAAATTTTCATGCAACATCTTTACTAAAAGCACATGATCATTCGATGTTTAAATGAAGCTTTCTTGTGAGTAACTTCACTGAAACAAAAAAGATTGTTTCCGTGAAGTCGTATGCGCGTAAGAGAAAACTGGTTGGCTAATGCAGGTTGTCATTTCACGGATGCCACTAGATGTTCTGTTTACCGCGTCATATATGGGTTCGGGAAAGCTGGTTGAAGTGTGGAAAATGTTTTGCTTATGTAGATAAGAACGAGAAGCACATTATGCCTCAGGAGTTCTGTGACGTTCGCTAATGTGATCAGTGGATTTTATATGGTCGCTGCATGTCCAGTCATTGAACGTACTCGGGCTTTGTGAAGCAGTTAAAAACTTGACTTTTCACAATATCCTTAGTGCTCAGTCACAGTGTATTTCAAAACGAAAACAAATGCGATCGTGCAATAATCCAGAATGAATAATGTGGATGCATAACACTTTGCCAAGAAATACAGCGAATTATTTGCATGGTGTTATTTTATGAAAAAAACTTCATATTTATGCAGAACTCTCAGCAACAAGCAAACTCAAAATTTTATACTATTTAGTTGCCTGTACATTTCGCAGAGAGGAAGGACGATGAATACCATCGAATAAAAAAATATCTGAGTTGGCGAGCGCAGGCAGACATCGAACAGACATGAATAGTGCAAGGCAAGGGAAGGTAGTGCAGGGGACAGGGTCGGCGACGAGAATAACGAGAGGCTGAAGGATGATGGCATATCCCCTTTCGATGGAGCGTTTTCCAGCTTGCTATTGCTGCTTTTACATGACATTTATTGGAAGTGTAAACTTCGACTCCAATTTCAGCCGTTCACAAAACAGTCGTTTCCATTGGGAACAGTGTCACGGGAATATATTTCATAAAGTTGCTGTGGGAATTTGTTTGCTATGAGTGAATAGCGTGCGACACTTCCGTTGCGAACAACAATCGACAGAGCGAAATGAAACATTTATTAATCTACGCAATAGAAATATGAAATAATTTTTCGAAATTATGCTGAAATTATTCGAACTGAATTTGAAAACAAATAATTAAATACGAAATTGGAGCTTCTTATTCGGGAAAACATGTGAAAAAACTCAGGATGAGTTCTTTTAGCTTCATTGCAGAAAAAAAAAGCTATTCCGTCATCAAAATCAAATAGACCTCCTTCAATTGGCGCAGTAATCAAACAGAATAGGAGCATTTAAAAGCTAGTAACTGTAAAAGTAATGCAGTCTCCTACTGAATATGAAAAATGAATTACGAAACATTTTGCTGTATGATTTATGACAATAGGAATAAGTTCTTAATAATTCTATAGCAACATATCTTTGTTAGGTTTGACACATTCGACGGACATACATATTTAATGAAACTTTTGACACACATATTTAGTGAAACTTTAAAAAAATCGAAATTTTACAATTTTTTTGTCAAAACGCTCTTGACATTCCATTGGTTTTTTTGCAAATAGCTTCAGAGAAATAAGCAAAGAAAATAAATTTTTCTGAGTGATCTTCAAAGCAATCAAACCATTTAATCTCATATTTTCGGTAATTAACTGTTTTCTTTATATAGGTTTTCATCGCAAATTACTAAGATTGGATAAAGAAATTATTTTTTTCTGTAAGTGACGGCATCGCCATTTTGAAATTTCAAAGATGGTTTCGCGTATGATAGCGGATGTCTTTTCTTTTCTATCAACCAAGAATGAAATGCCCACAGATGCTGCTCCTAAGTTCCTTCAAAAAACCAACCCATTTCATTGCTCCAATCTCTTTCTGATTGAGCCTCTCAAGTGCTACAAGCGACGGCGACGACGTTGAAGAAAACAAAGTGTAGGGCAGAAAGCAATAACCAATAACTTGTCCATCGATGCCGGTATGCAAGAGCACATGCTAGATAGAGGAAACAGTCTGTGGGGGTCCATCACACCTCCTAAACTACTGACAGAACCAAAGCATGCAAACGGATCAAAGCTAGACCTTTATAAACCCTAGATATCGCCTGGGATTACACAAAAACACATGAGTCGATCAACGACTTTATGTGAAGAAAAATAAACAGGAATCGGCTAGACGAATAAATGAGATCACTTCAGTGTTGGATCAAAAGTAGGTATCTTGGGTTGGCTCTTCGGTGCTACACTCAAAATCCGACGAGAAAAAGATTTTAAATGACAGAGGAATGAAATGCACACTTTCCATTCATTGCAAATAAAACGTCAAGTTAGTTAATCTCTTTGCCGCCTCAGTGGGTCACTAATGATTTTTGAAGTGTCGCACTAGCCACTTTATCATTACACCTGTATTCTGAGTTGATAGCAGTAATGTTAGGTTCTAGGTTACTTTACGGTTGCCTTTGATATGCTGAAGTCTTGCTGTCATTTAGATATATAGTAATCGCTTTTTCTTTTTCCAAAGTAGAAATAAGTCTTGATTTCAAAGATTCTCGAATTTTTGACTTCAAAATTTTCATGCAGACTTTCTAAGATTCATTTTTGCGACTTTGTCTTCTTGATTCAATGTGTTTTAGTCAGTGATGCGCGGTGTTCGCCTCCGCTACTGGAAACATCATCTAAATCACATTGAGGCAATGGATTATGTATTGTGTTCCTTGACTGCTGATCATCAGAGCTAATCACTTCGACGTTGTCGCTGATAGGGCTGAACAACTGACTAGTTTTTAATATCGAACCAGTCACAAATAATTAGTTTAACACTAATCACGTAGGCTAATCACAATAAAGATCATCTCTGAAAGTTTGTTTGGAAGGCAGAGCTGTTACTGTTTTGATTTGAGTCTGTTTACAGCCGAGTTTTCGCTGAGCCTGTTGGAGATCTAGGTCTTGGCCAACAATAATTTCATTTGAACTCATTCAGCTAAACATTATCACCATTATCCTAATATGTTTCAGTTCCTCGTTATATGACTAAAATTATTGAGGCCCATCATGGTTTGAAGTGCATCATTTATCTTGTGGAAATAGCCGAATATAATGTTTAGCTTGGTAATTTCTACAGTGATGGCGCAGTTTTCGTTAGTGTTGCTCCCACCACAGTCTCCTACATGTGAATTTAATTCAAAATTCGCTACGGCGATGGTGTAAGGCTTTAGCTGTGTTCCTTCTTTAGAGAGAGTTCTTTCTGTCTCATCTGCCGCAGTTGTGAGCCCTAATAGTTTATAAATAATGTGGCATAAGTTAGCTAAGAGGCGATCAATTTTGTGGCTGAAAAATTGCACGAATTCCCACATGCCCAGAGGGTGATTGTTTAGAAATGTGTGGCTGTTGTGGTTTTTAACATCATCTCAAATGTTCATGCATGAACAGTGAACAATAGCGTCCTATTAGCAAATCAAATAAATATGGCCGATACTGCACTGATTACATTTATGCTCGAAGTATTTGCTGTAAGTCGAATTGTGCTCAAGATCTGACCACTTTCACGGATACAGTAGAATTTTATTGCTTAGTTTACAAGGAAGTTCAGAAATTAATTTTACGGCCTCAGAAGAGAAAGAGTGAATATGAATACTTCAAAAACGAACAGTATTTCAGTTGATATCATGAACAGTCGAAATATATTGTTCGCAACAATTGCTAGGAAAATAATTGCCAACATGAAATTCGAATTTTTGATTCTTCTATTATGTGGCGTTGCTCAATATAATCCGAGCAAAAATACAAAGCGTTCTTTTACTTGAAAAAACCGTCCAAGTATGAATATAATTTGCCATCAGTATGGTCGATAATATGATGTACTAAAGTTCTTCTAAACTAGTGCTAGGATATATCAGGTCGCAAATAGATGAATATGTTATCCATGAGAAGGGATAAAGAAGTAATAAAGCCATGAGTTGGTTTCAACAACATTCTTGAAATATACAAAATATCACATTTTTAGCGCATAAACTGCAATAAATTGCCCCGATCTATAAAGCATTCTTCTTTGTATATACAATTTCTATATCAGAGTGAGTGCAAATCCTCTCCAAAACGAATCTTTAAGATGCGAATATATCAAGTCGTTTCTATTAATAAACAACATTATTGGTCATCTATTTCTTGCGAGTTGAAGTAATTTGGCGCCCTCAGTTTGGCATATCAAAAATTATTGAAAACTCTAGATTTTTTTTGAAAGTGTCGCAAGATTAAAGGCTAGTTCTTAAATCACGACGAAAATTTCCTACTCAAGTAAAGCAAAAGGTAAAGATTATTGATGAAACGAAGTATGCCATGTTCATGAATTAAAAGGAGTGTTTCAATTTCGACTTTTGCTCATAATGGATTAGAATTTGCACGCGAACATAATTAATTATATAGGTGATTCTGAAGCTCCTGAGATCGAACCGATTTATTGTGGAGCAGACTTGTCTGGCTTTTGGAGTGGTAATTTCTCCTTCTTTCGTGGCATTTTTGGCGATGCTGTTACATCTTCGTTGACGGGAAGTAACTCTTCGAAAGGCATATTCTCATCGAATTTGATGTACTCTGAAAGAGTTTCACTAGTCTTGAAATATTACCAACCAATAAGATAGCCGAATTCGTAGCTTCTGTGTGATGGAAATTCTCTTCTTAATACTACAATCGACGAGTTCCGTGTAATGCGACAGTTAATAACTTTTTTCACCCCACATTACTGCCATGCCATCTAATGTGGGATCTACACATCTCATAATGAACTGTTTCCAGACACGCTTTGACCGTTTGTATCACGAGACATGGGAGCCATTAAGTCATGCACAACATTAAGAGAATGGTTGTTCGATTTTATAGTTGACAGTATCGTTTTAATGAGCGATATTGCAAGCAGCTGTTTTTTTCAACATGAATTTTTTTAATACGATGAGCTTTCATACTTGAAAATGTTCATGAAGCTATTCTTCGAGGGCAGTCCACATTCACTGGTGTATTGAAAATTTGCGTGAACTATCATACTAATGCATATTGTGCAGATGTTGCACTCATAATGTGTAAATATTTATAGCATAGCCTACGAAATCAGTATGGCTTGAAATAGCATAATTTACATAACCCTAGTGCAACATATCAAAGTGTGTGCAGTTCACGAAAATATATGCATTTGATGAAAGCATTTTTAAATAACATTAATGGCGAGGACGTTCAAGATAATAAAATCACCAACCGTAGATATCGAGTCCTCCATCCCCGTCTTTATCAAACAAGGAGAAAATGCGGTGGAAGTTTGCCTTCGTTTTAAGTAGGAATCGATTTGCGAGGATTTTCTTCACTTCCTCTTCGTCCAGCTTCATATCAAAATTTTCATCAAAGTCCTGAAATAAACCTTTGAAAACATGAACCTTAATGCACTCTTGTAAGAAAAGCCTATGTGAAAGGGTTTTTTCAACGCTGTCAGCTGTTTGGTAAAAGAGGGGCATTTATATGTTTTTTTTAATGAGGTGCCGTAAATTTTCCTTAGATCGTTTATCGCTGCATCACGGGTGTATGAATGCATACCTATCACATCAGCGCCTACATTTGCTGAACGCAGTTGGTTCGAGAATCTCGAACGCAATAAATATAAGTATGGCCGTCCATTTCGGCCTCTGTTGCATTTCATTAATACCCCCACGTGCCACTCACATGAGCGGCTATAAATCTGACGACATAATTTCGTTCTGCAGCTGGTTTGTTGGGGATTCAGCAAAGATTTCGCGTTTATTCTTTGTACATTTAATCCTTCAGTGGGATAACGCATCAGCAGGAGTCCTGCTATCGTTCCAGGATGATTTACCAGACGCCTTGACAGAAAATCCGAGAAGAAACGAGAGTATTTGGTGTTGATGTTCCTATCACTTTTTTCTCTCTTTTAGGTAGTATGTTTAGAAACATTAGAGAAGAGTATGTGACTATGGATTATTCTGTTATTTGCTCACCTCTTCATCATCACCGCCGTTGTTGTAACCAAAAGGATATTAGTACTCTTGGAAACAAATCATTTCTAAACGAAAGTAGACATGTTGCTTTCCAGCTTTCTCACACATTTTGTATGTTGATGACTTTCTAAAGATCAACTGTATAGAGAAAAAAATATGCTTAAGAATGTTATTGCTTGAATTTGAAGGGAGAAAACGGGTGCACTTTTAGTAGAGACATAAGAAGGTAAGAAAAATGCTCCAGTAAAAGTTCCGAACTTTCTAAATTATGAAAAAAATTGTACAGATATAACGGATATTATTCTGGATGTAAATAAATACAAATCGTTACGTCGTAAAGTTTTCCAAAATATCGACCACGGCGGTCGGCGGATTTCTCGTTTTGTTCGCGAAAGTGCTCATCATATTCCTTTCGTGAAACAACACCATCTTCTTCAAAAATGCTTCGATTAACCATACCTAATATAGTATCTAATACAAATTCAACAATCACAGTTGTTTGCTGAATTTTTGATGAGAGAATCGAAGCGAAGTTGTGAGCTCATAATTTATAACCTTAATTTCCGCTTCGCATATAAAATTTGCAAGTCATTTTTAGCTTTTTGAGTGATAGTAACTTTCTCAAGGATTCAGACTGGATGCTTCCAAACTTTACATGTTCGTCACATGAAATATTTTCCCGCTATTATATGGTAAGGAATAAAGCAACTGAGCAACCAAAGCAACCAAAGCTTTGGTGCGAGTTATTTATTTCATCATCTCTTGTAATCGTTGACCAGATTCTTTTAAAGAGCATCATTAGCAGAGCATCATTAGCTAAAGTCATGCTTAGTACTAACTATTTTTATCATAGCTGTCGAATTCTTCCTTCTTGATACGATCGTATGGTAGATCACTGTGAAGAAATTCATCGAACGTCAGTTTATCGTCGTGGTTTCCATCAGATCTTACAAATTTCTGTTCTGCAAACATTAGTGATAAAAATTCCGATAAATCTACTTCAGTTATTTTTTTGTCGGTGGAAACAAATAATAATTCATTGTACTGATGAATTAAATTATCCCATCACAAAAATGCTTGTTCCAAGTGCTAATCCAGACCTTGGAGCGTGTTTCTCGTGATAAAGTTTGATTATCAGTCAAGCTATTCGCTGCCTCTTTTCAATCAATACTTCTTGATGCCTTGTCTCAAATCGGTGTTGTCTCTTTGACAGACACGCTGATCGAAGAACTGTGTTTGTGGAAGTATCGAATTAGAAAATTTTCTGTAGCCTACCAAACCATCTTCAGTTCACAGATGGGCACGATTATATCTTTGACAGCATAGGCCATTTCTGTTCGTTAAATTTACCGCTCTATGAGCATAAACAACTACGATTCGACGTGCTCAATACAAAAAAAAACCTTGGGGGTGGGGAGGGAGGGGTTGGGAAAGTCCAGTGTTTTCCAAGCATATCACTTTAGACGGCCTTGGTTCGACATGTTCAGCGAATAATTTTTGCGCCTACCAATTATGCCACTCTTGTAGTTCACTAGTTAAATTGTACTACCAGTGAAAGTATCGTCCCTATCCGTTTGCTGTGCAATTCTCCAAAGTGCTTTTTTTCCAAAAGGTTTTTACGTGGATTGAGTAAAAACGAGTGTTTTTGTTTTAAAAGCATTATGACGCATCTATGAAATATCCGCAGAGTACTCGTCACCAATATCGAACAACTTTTATGGTGGATTCGATGAACATTCAACTAGTTTCTAAATATTCATCAACTATTGAATAAACTTTCCTCGCTGATCTCGTGCAGTGAACACATCGCATAAACTACTACTTCTTGATAACTCTAAGAGAACGTTCACTTTTGATTGCGAGGAAAAGCGTAGTGTGATCCCGTCTTAATCTCCTCCCTTATCATTAAAACGTCGACTCCATAACAAAGCCGCTGAAAAAATAGCTAACTGATCCAATTCATCATTCGGATATTCCTAAAAGTTAATGAAGATAAGATGAGGAAACGTCATTTGCAAGAAAGGATGAGAAATGTCATGTTGTGCGACCTTTGAAACATCAAAACAAACGTCAAGTCACCAGGTGTCTCCTCGGGAAATTCTTCGTTAGGAAGCTTAAAGTCGACCAACGCTCGTCCTTCGACCAGGCATCCTGTCACGATGGTCAGCACAATAAAACTACAGATTGTTGGACACATTTACCAGAACAATTTGACAGCTGACTTGGAACGAGATGAGTAGTTGTGAATAGCCACTTTGCAACTGGCTTGTATTGCCGACTAGTTCGATTGCCACTGAGCACTTAAATACGCTAGTGTTAGTCATCGATGCTTCTATATTTAGTTGGGGTGGGGCTATTTACATCGGAGCCGGTCGCTTTCTTCAAGGCGGAGTAATTCACAGAAGGAGGAGCATGCTGCTGTAGAATGTTCTTGGAATGAAAACGTGTTTATGATGAGCAAATTTACGTATTTTGTAAAGCGAAACAATAAATTTTCATTAAGAACTCTGCTTGTAATAAAAAGAAAGCGAACAATCAATCTGTAATTGCGTTCATGAGATGTGAGGCAATGTGCGCAACATAAAACTCAATGATTGATAGAACTCACTTCGTTAATAACTGCATCCGCTAACCTCACCTCACTACTTATTGCCTGCCTATCTGACTCTTTCTTGCCTACGTGTAAAGTTAGCCAAGCCCATTTTACTCATTTGAAGAGCACCGTGTGCCAAAGGATACGCCAGCTGTATGCCCTATTGCGATGGCCCTTCCTAATGCATTATCTCGTTTTTATTCTTTCCGCATGTTGAATTTCATACCAAGCTCAGATCTCGGGGTTGGCATTCCATACAAGTTTGAACTAATTTGCTACGTTTGCAGGAAAGTTCAGGTTGAACGGAATCAGTGCACTTCGGAGCTATCACATTTGCACTTTGCGCTTTTCACAGGTGAAACATTCGCGGTATTCCGTGAACTCCAATTTATTGAAAACTTCAAGTTTAACAAGCGTGGAATTCTTGGCTTTTGAGCCAGGCTCATAGGGAAAAGCAGATTTGACTGTGTGAGCCAATAGAAACAACTTTTTCTTCAATGCTGTCATGAGTACTCTTGCTGTAAAGCAGACACAAAGCAACTGCTACTGCGCCTCAAGAAAGATTGCTCACGGATGGTTTGTTTTTGTTTGTCACGAACTTCGAGGTTTCCGAGAGCAGTGGAAATTCAACTATCCAACAGTCATCCCTTCTAGTGCCGTTTAGAGCCACAGATTGAGCTCCAGTCACTCTGATGAATGCTTTCGTTTACAATGCAATTTTTCTGCGTGAAAAACTTCTTTAAGGTCTTTTCCTAAATTAGCGCTCCAATGAAATTTTGTGGAATTTGGAATTCGATGAAAGTTGCTAAAAAATGTGCATGTAATATTTTCCTCTTCACTTTCTACGAAAAGAGTTGATTTTCGGCATGAGCATACGCGTTATTAGCAGGCATTTGACCATCCGAACTATACTGCAGTGAATAAAACACTGTTTCTTAAATCACATCAAAGGCACAGAGGAACTTCGGAAGCCTCAGACAGCAAGTCATGAGTATTGGAGCTTTGATTTCCTTGAAAGATTGGATTACTAATAGCAATCGAGTTCCATTACCAATCTCTAATGGTCGAACATTTTGATTTCAAAGTCAGCAAACTAACTTGCATTATTCAAACCGAACATATTGTGTATGGTCCTTGAGAAATAAGGAGCTCCTCAACCAGAGCTATAAAGCCCGGCCACTGTATATGGAGCTGCAACGAAGTACAGTTAGAGTTGCTGCAAAATAGTCTTGTTTGTGACAAATGAAGATGAGAAGACTAGAAAAAGAAAGATATCATCATATAAGTCGTAAACTGCATGGAACTCGACCGAATCTGGTTTTAACAGTGGATTTCTGCCAGAAAATTGAAATGTTCGAAGTTTCCGTGGCATTCTGCAGCAGGAAGCGATGAAAAAGAAACCGTTGCTCTTTTAAAACGACTGATGTCAAATTAATTGCAGAACTTGCACTCTTAAAGAGGAAGTTCTGAATAGCGCATTTTACCCGCCTTATGGCCTCGAAGTTTCCAAAGCCTCATGAACATTCAGTGCTCCTAAAAGTCTCTGAATTCGTTATCAGATGTCTTGTTCACTGCAAAACATATAGATTACTCAGCAAATTGGAATATCCTTCGAGACTGTAAACCATTGTTGCTGGATTGTTTCAGATGACTTAATATACCTTTTCAGTCTTATTAGTCCTGTCAAATTCCTTGTTGTTTTGATCCTCATTTGAGAACGGTCGTGCTTCCTAAGATACGTATTTCGTAGCCTTCTAGAATTGTCGCCTTTCGTACTACCCAGAATCCATACGCGCAGTTAACCGCCAAGTGGAGGAACATATGCCACTCCTAAGTAGAACAAAGTATTCTGGAAGTAGTCCTCTGATCTTTCATCAGCCTGATCCTCGGCAACAACCTTAGATCCTACTGATTTTATATGAAATTATTTCGCTTCAATAATTATCAGTGCATCAGCATTTTTGCAGGCCGTTTTCATCAAATCGAACCATTGAACATCAATTCGTTTTGTCTATAACCACACTGAGGCATAGATGCTTAACTCTCACTATTCTAAATCATTCTACTGCTAGCTCGACAAATATACAACCATAATAGAAGTGAGTTTCAGCTCTCAAAACTGAAACGGTGGTGTATTGATCGCAATACGATCCATCCTGCTGTGAGCTCGGTCTTCTACCTAATGAATCAGTAACAGTGCGATACGTTTTGTTTTGTTGTGTAACGTTTCCGGTTGGTTATTGAAAGAAATGTGCTATGGCGGTGAAATTATTCACTGCCAACTAGAAGTTAGATATTTGTTCACGAGAAAATATTCCATCTCCTTTTTTATGATTAACTATTCCCCAATTACGAACTCACAAAAATGGAGAATAATTTCAGCAACAATAAGGACACAACATTACTCATCTTACTGCTCGAACGATCCCCTTTCCACTTATCGTCTTATGCAGGCATTCCGCCAATAATTATTCCTCTATGCCGTCAATAGCTGTATGATGATACAGACTTAATGACGATGATTCATCTCTGTCAAATGTTTGGCGAGTTCAGTTTGCAAGTCGTAAGGCAATAACAAATCAATTTCTTTGCTCGGTGATTCGCCTTCTATGTTAATTTGAGCTGAATTTTTCATTCACATTTCCTCATTGACCATTCTCATCTATCGTAATTTCAGTACGATGAAGTCAGAGATAGAAATTTGAAAGTGAGGAGTAAGATGAGCAAACGCACATCCAGATATCCATATCGCACATTTACGGATTTCAACCGGATTTTGCTTAGAATTTTATCTTTGCAGCAAAATAGAAATCCTCAGTGAGACATAAGGTGCGTGGAGAATTTTTTGTGCATGTTAAATTTCTTTCCCGCAGCGTTTTGCTCATCGAGAAATAATGTGCCGAATTATCCGAGAATTTGAAATGATGATCGGAAAAGTTACATATATATATATATATATATATACATATATATAAGTTTCATTTAACTTCTGTTTGTCATTGGCGCAAAAATGTGGTAGCTGATGTCTTCAAAAGAATTTATGTCCCCATAGCCAAATCACGCTTGTTTCGAACAATTCACCGCATACAGCAGATCTCATTGTTTGATGTTTTTGTGCTTAAATCTCACAAATTTCTATATGCAAGTGACATTTTTTATGACTGTGCTGCTGCACATTCTGCTACTTAGAGAGGGATTGTTAATTTTCGCTAATCGTAAATTTGGTTAATTTTTTGGTCATTTCGCTACCTATTCCACTGATTCCACTTCCTTCTTCATGCTTATATTCTTGCACGCTTGGATTCCATAGCTGGTTGCGATGCGGACAATTCATTTTTCTGTGGAATAGGCAATGCTTCGAATGCGCCCGCAGTCTGCGTGCATTTCAGTTTTCTCCGTTGAATCGTCTCATAGAAGCGAAGTGTTGAAAATTTCATTGACTGAGAATCTTCAACACCTCAGATAGGCTTGAAACATAAGTCAGAATTGCATAACAGTTAAAATCAAGGGACATGATTGAACTGTCTCACTGAAGTAGACAGAGTGCACGACTGTTCCGAAGTTCACAAGACGTGTGCAGAATCAGTCGTGGTCTGTGAAATGTGGGAATAGAAGAAACGCACATGTGGCTCTACGACATGTGACGTTGCACTGTCTGCGCTGCCATCAAATATCATCGCTAGTCGTCAACAAATCCAGACATTTTGCCGAATAATTTATTTTTATTCTATATATCAAGTTGTGTTTTTGCGCTTTTCAGGGATCGTTAACAGCAGATTTTTCTCTCGTCGGGCGACTCCGAAAAATCGCTATTGCATCGCTGCCTTCCCACGCAATCGTGAACTTCTGGACAGCAAACAGTTTTACTTTGCTCGTTCTCAAAGAAGGCACGAGAAATGTCTTGTCGTCTCCCTTGTGCTCTGTGAGCCTAAAACGCTCGTTCATCCAGATGACAAGGGCGTTCGCTAGCAGATAGCAAAGAAACTTCTGAACACCAATACCTTGAAGCCGTCATGTCTTTATGAGTGTTTGGAAGGGGTCAAGATTCCGAATCCGCCTTTTTCAGGCCAGATGACTTAACTGGTGTGGAGTGGGTCGAACTTGGTAGATAGATCGAATGACTGACGTACTTTCAAGAAATGACATGTCATAAGCAAACTATTGCTACATTTTGGTGATGTGTGTGGACTCGAATGTTATGTGGCAGAAAGTGATGACCACTCCTCCAGTCACGGTGCTGATCGGGATTTTGCAGCGGCAAATAAACGTTTCTTTTTCATTTCACATTTCAATGTGTTAAGCAAGAACTGCATTTACAAGACGAAGTACAACAACACAAACGAAATTTCACAGCAGTCCACTTTTTAGGTTTTGTAGCTGGGTCATCTTGACTTTTCGAGTTAAGTAAAACATGGATTCTATCTATGCACAAATGGTTATGAAGAGCTTTGTTTCCTATGGCAATCTTCTTACTTTTGAAGAATCCGGTCGATTTATCTGGGCCGACGATTGAAGAACGAAAGTTGGTGCGTTGTGCTCACTTCATTTGCGCAATTGGGCCATCACGGATGCGTTGCCGAATTTACGCCGACTCTGAATGGCCTTAAGGCAATGGTTAATGGGTACTTGAGGGAACTTAAGACTAATTTATCTGGCAGTGATCGTTAGATTTTCATTTTCGAAATGACAAGACTTCTATTAAGTATTCGTTTTCCCGTGTTTTTTATGACCCATCTGACTGCATAGATATCGCGAAGAATGATGAGAGATGACGAAAACGTTTGAAATTAAAATATCACTCACTGCGGGAGCACTATTTTGTTCTTTCATTTCTGAACAGTTTGGGTAACTGTCTTCATTCTTGCATTTCCAGTTGGCTTTAGGGATGGACATTTCTCACTTTCATGCCTGGTTAGTATGGTTTTAAAAATGTTTGCAGCCTTTGAGGTAATATTGAACTTGGTCTTGGTATCTTTCTCAACCTACATTGGATTCATTTGTCAGAAGCGACAGCCCAGATAAAGTGCTGAACTGAATAACCCGTGGCTTGTTCATTTCGTCCTTCCCTTCGATTTTGCTTCGCGAAGTTTCCTCTTTGGTCTGTCTTTTTTTTTTTAAGAAGGTCTTTACTGTAAATTCGGCTAAGGATCTGGCAATACCGCACTCTGCTACAACCATGATGCTGTTTGTTTTATTATGGCTGTATTGGTATTTACTACTTTAAACCGGTTACTCATTTGTTGCTGGAATAAAGCTACATGAGGTCAATCGAATTTTATTGATTAAAAGAGAATTTCTTCAAATGCAACCGAAATTCTATTTTCACTGCCAGCCTTATTTCAGCAAACGACTAAAATTTCACAATGCATGCAATTTCGATTGAACCTCGATTGCGAACCAACCCAGACCGATATAAATTTTGATCGGTTGGATTACCAATATACTCTGGTACATAAACACACAAATGAGCATGAACGGAACGCACGCATACTCATGCATACTCATACTCACTTACACGCATATATACACATGTCCGCATAAGGCATACGCATATATAACAGATATTGTAGGTGTTTGAGTAATTTACGAACTCAACAACTTCTGCCTTCATGCTGGCTGGCATTTAAAGATTCCTGCAATCAGAATTCTTCTCTCTTTCTCTTTTTCTAAATAGAGTATAGGAGATGCTTACATGGGTCAATCTTCTAAATGACTATAACAGCTCATGGGAACAATGAAGTGCGTAGGATCAACATACGCAAAAATTTGGTATGCGCTTGATCGGAAGAGCGCATGCCTTTGGTCGACGCATCACGAGATGACTGTCGAAATGAGAGTGTCGCCAGAAAACTGCGGCTGGGAGAGTGGAAGAAAAAAGCTATGGAATGAGTGATAGTGATGTGTGGCCGTAGTTGAGCCGTTCAGACTCACATGTATAGCCACAACGTGAAAGCAGCTAAAAAAGCAAATTGGCAGCTGAAGATGAAATATACACATTTCGACTGCAACTATAAAGGTTCACAGCCTGCTAAACGAACCAAAGGGAGGGGCTAAGAACTTTCGCTCGAGAACGACAGCCTCACTCGACAAACTCCGCCACGAAACCAAGTAAGGAATGCAGGAATGCATAGAATAAAATAACTGAGGAGTGAAATGAAATTATTCCGTTGTCGCGGTGAGGTGGAAACTTTAAAGTTTAAACCAACGGCACGAATGATAGAGGTGGAAGGCCTGTAAAAAAAAGAGAATTCAAATTTGAGAGGAAATTTCTCTGCAACGCTTTTGGGAACATGGTCCGCTGATCCCTGAAAAGATCTTGTTTTCCATAGCTGATTCATATAAGTGGAGTTTGCCCAACAACGACGTTGCACCAACGCGTTGCGGTTTCGACAGATTCAGCTGGGAATGAATTAAGGCCGAGCGCTGTGTATGACGGAGTTATCAGGTCTCTTCGGTCACGTTGATGAAATTTGGTTTAAATCGGTCTACTGCTAAATATGACAATAAATCGTGAAAGCATCCGAAAGTTTAAATAATGGCTCATTCTGGGCGAAAAGCGCACGCAAGTTGAGTGCAAAAGCGCTCGAGAATGTTGCATCACCTCACACTGTTCTTCCATACATACATCTGCTAATGCAACAATGACCTTGTAGTGTGGCTCGTGTGCCGAAGGGGCTCAGTGCATACTGGCGTATACTTAATAACTCATTTTATTTGATACGGCGTCGAATGACAACCACACAGCACGTAACCAACTAACAAGTACTTTGATATCTTCATTTCTAAGCGATGCAACCAATTTATTCACACCGATCCAACATCGGTCAAGTTCAGATTACATTCCTTCTGTACGTATGCTGCATACACAGTTGTTCCTCTGCCGTTCTCACACATAGCAGGATAAAAAGCGGATTATCGAAATAGGCACACATATGAAACATACAACTTTTACTGATCTAATGTGCATCTTTTTTTCGAATATCTTAAATATCTATGGCTAGCATCTTTCATCTTGAGTGGGATTTTCCAGTTTTTTATTTCTTATTTTCAAAGAAAGAAGAAGAAACTGCATTCATCGAAGTGAGCACTTGAAGTGCTGCAGACTTGGCTCGCTCCACAGAAACTAAAGAAGTGGTGATCAGCGTTTCATTTACAAAAAATGAGCCATAATCTTTGCCGTCAGCAATTTCTTCATCGTTTAATGCGCTCTCGGTTTCGCCGCAGTTTCGTTCATCGGCTGCAGCACATCTTCATCGAGCAACATATACTCAATAAACGAACATTTTTGTTTCTGGGATGAGATTTAGAATTACGTCTTATTTTCGTCATCCATCGTTCTAAATATTTTTAATTACTAAAATAAAATGATTGCCGTCACTGAGGATAGCAAAAAAATTCGGCGGGAATGAGCTCCGATGTGTGATTAAAAATGCCGCAAATTCTATCAATAGGCGTTGAAGTTTTCTGTTGTCAAGGCGGACTGAATAGGCGAATGCCGCCAATCCTATCAACTGCACATTCACTGGCTTGAATTACGTTGCACTCTGTTATATGAACCGTTCCAACTAATTCTTAACTAACCGGGTAAGATGAAATTGGATTATGAGTCCATGTACCTGTTTACAGTTGCATCATAAAGATGATGTTCATTTAACTGTCCACTGTCATTTTACTCTCAACGAACAATATTTACAAGCAACTTTGTTGTGGGTTCCTAAATTTCAGTTTGGGCCTTCCTTACGGCACATCCACACCTTTTTTGTGATTAGCGCGAATCGAAGATACAGCTGTAGGATGAAAGCCTTACATATGGTTTAGCAAAGGAAGAGAATAAACCAGATCGTGCTATTTGAAGGTAATCTTTGCATATGCGATTGTTATACAGTAGTGTCTGCTTCCGTTTTGTTTACGTTTATGCAAAAAAATTTGTAGGTAATGAGTAATCCACCCACTTGAATTTTAATAGATATGGGCATCGTAGGGCAGTTATCGTAGGTATGGAGAAGCTGTGACGAAGGCTTCGAATCAAGCTTGAACATGGCATTGCCCTGCAGGTCACCACGACTTCTCTCTATAAGAGCTAAACTGTATTTCACCTTCTTGCAGTGGGCTTCCGCTTGCATGAACGAAGTGCAACCAATTCATCTCTTGTAAAGCCAATCCTTCAGAGTCTGCAATTGCTCAGTTGTTTTAGTGAGTAATCAAGCAATCACTAGGTCTACTTATTATATTCATACCATTATGCGATACTCGTCCAAGCAGCAAAAGGTTTTGATGATTTTATTGCCTGGGTTGAACAGAAATCATTTAGCAAGCATAATTCTCAGTTCTTTACTGTACGATCCCATGGTAAAACAGCAGTCATAATCTTTTTAAACTTAACTAAAATGCGCAGCAGTGGAAGACTTTCCCATTTCTGCTGTTGCTCGCAGAATTGTTCTGGCGAAGAAAATAGTTGCAGCATTGTAACAGCAAGAAAAAGAAAGTCAGTAATGGAATTCTAAACAAATTATCGCTTGATATGCTCAACGAAGGCATATTTTCGCATGTCCTACTTGACGAACAGTGAATGCAAGGTTCTGATCCATCATATTAGTTAGATATTAATATAAATATAAAATATTTATACATTTAAACCTGACTTGACGGGATGATCGCACCTACTGTGCATATTTTCATGAAATATTGTGCATCTCCTCTTTAGTGAGCGAATCGTACTGAATTCAGTATCGATAAAGTTGAAAGGAAACAACAGTTTAATGACGTTTGCCAATAGAGGGATCAACGCGTTGCTGGTTATTAACATAGGAAGTGATGAAAGTGACAACATTCCCGCTAATTACGCGTCGACTTAGTGTAAATGTAAGCATGGATTATATGCGCAGTAGGAGGATTGTTGACGAAAATAGTATGCACATTTAGAATTCCAGGCAAATTAAAACAAGTAGCCATTAAAGAGATCGTTTATGTAGAACTGAAACGAGTGTTGTGATCGTGGAATTTTTCATTGCGTTCGACGATGTGAATTGTAGCTACTGAGTGAAATGCACATTTATGATGGTAATTGAGTACGAACTAGGGGCACAACGCATCGCAAAAGAATTTCAAGAGTTTAAAGTGCGACGTGGAAAAGTTTAATCGCTCTTTTCAGAAAAAAGTGCCATCGCAAAATGACATATCTCCTTGGTATTTGAGGAATTCTAAACATTAGTACTCTTCCTTTTAGTAGCACCGTTTATCAGTGCAAACATTCACAGGTTTACTCCGCTTCAAAACAAAAAAAATTGTAATTTCATTTCATGGTCAACCTTAGGCATATGATCATAACAACGAAAAAAAGGATGTTGGCAAAATTACTGCTTATGCATCGCTCTTAGTTACTGCAGTTAGCGTCGATACTCGCAGAAATATTGATATGCAATTATGAAAATAGACAATCCACCATCAATATAAGTCATACTTTTTTTGTTAAACAACATGGCGAATGCTCATTTGTTAAAAAATTTCAATTTTACAGTGTAGATCTGATTGCATCATTGAACATTTTTGATGATCTTTTTCTGCTCACCACCCTATTTTAAAGTCAAGACGTGCTTTACTTCACATTTTATTTCTCGTTCACTCTATTATCAATTGTTCGTACATATTCGTCATTAATCAGTTATCTGACTGATTGCTCATCGTTAAACGTCTTCCTAGCACTTATTTCGCTTATATTTTATAGAATACTATTGACTTTCTGTGTGTGATTAAATTGCTTTTTTTTCGAGCATAAAACCAAAAGAACGTCAATTATTCGATAAGTTTTGATTAATGCGACGATAAACAGCATAAGAAAGCGTCTTGTTTCATGAAGCACCTAAGTATTTGTCATACTTTTTTCCTATTGTTTGTTGAGGGCTATTGTTTTCGATATTAAAGGTGGTTCTTTAATGTTATGAACGGTGCAGGTGCACTTACCCATTTTGTTATTTGCTGCTTTAATTGCTTCAACGTCACTTTTCATGTTAAATAAATTGATAGGCATTAGCGGTAAAAATTACGCATCTTTTTACTGGAGTGCTTTTGCTGAGATGCGCGGAAAAATGCCATCAGCGTGCATTGTTTCCACTCACTGAAAAGAACTTTCAGTTTCACGAGCAACAGGTTTTTGGCTAATCAAGTTCTTATGGCTGCCACATAAATTCAGAACTCTCTAGGTCAACTCAGATAAGGTAGAACTCATGTCACGTTCACTGTTTAAAACGTTGCTAAGTATTCATTCACGTCAAGAAGCATAAGGCATGATATGGCAATCAATCTCTTACAAATTCATAATGAAAATCTGGCTGGTAGCAGGTTGAAATAGAAGTGGATTTGGGTGAATTTCAAAAAATGGGTAGAAGAAAACTAGCGTTTATCGGTGAACTCATCACCTTTTTTTTGCCTTACGGAACATATGAAAGAGATAATTTCTTGACATATTATTATAATACTTCTTGAATGTTACCTCCAAAGTTGTTTCTCAGCGAAGATGACTGAGATATGCAAACTATATCTGATAAAATGTGATTGGCTCTAGAGAAATCTTTGTTGTGTTTAACATTACTTGACCATATTACCTTGCTAGCGTATCATTTCATCCTATTTTACTCTTCGCTTTTCCAATAATTTGAACTTCCAACCGAATTGATCGTATTTTGTTGCGACGAATTGTAACAGCATCAGATGAAGCTGTTCAAAATTCACCTGGTTTTTATGCATTAAATTTCGTTGTTTTTTTTCATGTTTCGGAATCGAACGGCTTACTAGCCATATTTGAAATTCGCTTTCAGCCACTTCAATAGACAGCCAATTCAGTCCCACAAATTTTCATATTTTCGACGCATTTACATTAAAGACAAAAGCTCACTTCCATTATAAACTCTCAATTAGAACTGTGAACAAAAATGCGGCATCCAATATCATATATCATCTGGCTGGACGTTGTGAAATGGCAAACTAATAAAATATTTCTATGACACGAACTTTGCCTAATTTGAGCAATTCGCTGCAATTAATCTTTTCGTTTCATGTCTAGGGCAACAAAAATCATTATCAATCGAGTTGCACTTTTGTAATTCCCAATTTAGTGGCAAGTGAATATTTCTTCTTCAGAGTTTTCGAACGAATCGACTATAAGCAACAAGAGCAGCCTTCTGAAAAAATTATTGCTGTTATAAGCCTTAAAAGTATAAAGCAAATCGCTTCTCACCGCATCATGCAATCTCTTGTAGTAGGGCAAAGACGTTGCAGAAAAAGTAATTTTGTTTTTCAACCATCTCATTCAATATCACCATGATCTTATTAATTCCCTTCATTCAAATCATGCTCCACTCTATTGACTATACAATAACCCGGTGAAAGCAAATATTATTGGTGTTTCGTCTTTCTCTCTTTGGTTCACTGATACTCACTTATCTTTATCGAAGTGATCAGCATAAACAAGATGCTTCAAGCACCTTCACGCTTTAGTTTTCCAAAAAAGCAACGATACATTTAGGCGGCAAGACAATTTGTTCCTTGTTCTTCGAATCGCACTGAAATTCTTCAAGAAAACGACTAGGATATTTCTGACATATCGTATTGAAGAAAGAAACAAGCATCATTTGGTTGCAGTCAACCCTTTTCCTCACTCAGCCACACCCTCTCCCCTCACTCCACCCTAACTAGCTTTCGTACATTCGCAGTGTTTACATCACTTTAAGTCTCACTCATATTTAGCTGCCACGAGTGAACGAGAATTCCAACTCCTCAGGTTTTGGCAAATTTCGTCTAGGCATATTCTCACTTAATCATTAGATGCGGAATTTTCCATCCCTATAGACGGGAATGTATTCTCATACAGTCAGTATCTATAAAGAATTTTATTTCAACGTGTCTGCTTGCATAAATGCCTCTGGTTCAACCAAATTTAACGCCCTGATATTTTGGACAACAAAATACTACTGATTTTGTTTCTGAGTGAGGTGTGGAATTTTCATAGCATTTCACATTGCAATTCATGCCTTAGGCACAACTTCAATCGAAATAATTCAAGGAAAGTACTGTCATATATGAGGATAAACACACTGGATCCAATCTAGCATCAACTCCCTCTATCCTTAAATTCAACCGCCTTCGAATACATTCTTCACGTTGATCTGCAAAACAGTAACACGGTTTGCGTTTACTGCGCTCAGTCATTTTCTCTTTCTTCCATTAAAAAGAGAGTTGCACTTTGAAGGTTCCTTTTGCAGCAGCAAAAAGAGGTAGAAAGACGCAAACCATAAACAAATTGGCTTAATAGACTCTCTAAATATGTTCGAACTAAAATTTCAAGGTTGGAATTTTTCCTGCGAATTTATCATAAAAGAAAACAAGGTACATTTGCGATTTTCGTTCACTGCTTGTTGCAATATAAAGTAATATTTGCAGTTAATATAGCTAAAGTGGAAAAGACAATCATTTAAAAGCCAAGAAGATATTCAACACCTACTGTTTATTTTTCCGCATATCAGAATATAATATGTCTAAAGAACTTCTATCTTTTAATTTAACGAATGTAATTCGGGTGAAATCTCAATGGTAGGATGGCGAATTGCAGTCCTGAATAGACGTTTCAAAGTCGGATTGCTTCTTACACGTGTAATGTAATGTGACGCGGCTGATTCACTCTTTGGCGCCGTTCCATGACAGAACTATTTAATGTTGATTGTTTTTCTCCTTTTTCCGTGTGCATTTCAGCTCATATGTTTGAGCATGTTGTCCTTTTTTTCCACATTCCCACTTTCAGTTATGACTATGTTTTCCTCAAAAAACAAATCACCCGAATGCGTATTTTCATATTTCATCCAGTAGGTTTAGAAAAAAATAGAAAGGTATGAAAGTGAGGCCGTTAGATGGTGGTGCACACCTGTCGGCATCTATATCCTCACAGAATAATATATTTATCATTTTTAGCTGGGCAGGTTAATTGGTTGGGTGAGCAAACATTGATTTGCAGTCCTATCATAAATGAGAACTTAGGTAGCGTAGAATCTAAACGGGCGATTTGCACAAACGGCGCAGCATATCCACATTTCATATTCGCGGACCGCATTTCAACACTTACATCGGCGATTAAATGTCCCATGAAATGTGCAACTGAAATTTTTTAGCTTTGTGTCAAGGGTACTACTATGAAACTGGCTGAAATTGTAAAAGTGCAAGAAATGCATACCGTTCTAAAGTGCTTGAACCAGGCGTTTCTATGAACCGAACACAATTGAATGCCCGATTCTTTCCCATTTCTATGGATCACATAGCATCTTTTGTATCGTTGTTGACGAAAGCCAGGGTCATTACGACCAATCGCAACCGGTGATTGCAACCCATGAAGTTCTTGCACCATCGTACAAGTTTATTTGGCTAAGAATTGAAACAACCAGCCAAACAATCTCAAACAAACATCAACACGTTAGTTCTTTGGCAAGTTTCAGCCTTTAGAAGGCAGTTTAAAGTGATGAGGCAAATTGACTCATCTGACAAATACAACTTTTTTTGTTTTTTGCAAAATTCGTTGGTGTTATTTGTACTGCATTGTTTACAAACTTTACAAATCCCAGCAGTTCACCCTACCTGAAGCCTGCCTTTGAAGCCTTATTTTAAGACATTGCTTGCACTAATGTTTTTACCAAACCAAACAGCAATTCTCTAAAATAGGTATCCTTGAAATTCTTAAATTTTTGTTTCAATAGCACAATTATCGTTGCTTGTGGGCCCTAAATAGCCTCTAGTCATCGTTTGAGTTTTTTTCACTCTCTTCACCAACTGTTTGTTATTTCGTTCAGCAAATCTAAGACCTGGACAACAGTTCTGTATACAGTGCGCAACTATCACACTTCAGCGAAGGAAAAATCTCTAATTGTAATGTAATTTCAAGATGAGATTTTCTACTTTTATACGAGTCGGATAAGGCGAACTATGCAATTGTCGAAGAAGAGATACATTCCTTTCGAACAAGCGTCCCAGTGATCTTCACCGAGAAGTTTTTCGCTGTGTATGACGCCTTACTGTTGAACATTTTTGTTGATTTTTTGTTGCATGTGACATATGAAATCTCGCAGTTGCTTTATTCCAACTTTGTACATAATTGATGAAACAGCATGAAAATATATTTACAGTGACAGTATAACGAGTATCAACAAACATCATACGCTGAAATATTCACAGTACATATACAAATCAGTGGCCATCAACTAATGCAATCTCTCTTATATGCTGAGTCAATGGGTTTATTCACTCGAAAGTCTACATGCTTATTTTCCTCGAAACAGACTTTTAACTGTCAAAAGTGCAAAATTTCACTGTTAATTAGAAGTAGCAGCAAATATAACAAAAAACTTTCATCAAATAAGCGAACGCTTTGCTAACACTTCAAGATTCCGGCGCCTTCTAGAAAAGAACATTGCAGCAGCCTCATATGCTGCAAATTTTGCGGTCTGTGCTTACACTCCTGCTTCTTGAACAGTCACTGCGTCATCCACTACGGAATCGATCAGTTTCTTCTTCTATGAAAGGTAATCATGCCAATTATAAAATTTAACGGTTGAGATAATTAGGCTTTCTGATCTACTCTGAGGCATTCTTTCACGATCATTCATCTCTCCTCTCGTTCGCACCATAATATTTTTATCATCGATAGCGCGTAAACAAATGCGAAGGAGAACAACTTGAAGACTGGGCCAAATGTGAATATATCTACACATTACAGTTGTATCCTCAAGATTCATTATTTTCATTAATGCGAAGTAAAGCTTTCGAGATCTTTTTATTTTTTAAAACCTACTATAATTTTTGGGTTTCTTCGTTTTCGGCAACCTCTCGTTTTCGAGAATCGCTGCCGGCTGCTCATCGATCCTCTCAAGTGGATCCAGCTCCTCAAAGGGCATTTCCTCGTCGAATTTGATGAACTCTGAAAGATCTTCATTACAGTATGAAGCACATTATGAAAAAATATGCAAAGTCAGTCGCGTGGAATCAATTGGCTGGCTAACAGCCAAGCAGGAAAGCAAATAATTATAACTTTTTGTTACTATGAATGCGAACATTTTCAATTTCACTCTTTAGAATTTAACCATTAAACGCTGTGACTGCTCAGTATGTCTCAACAAGTTATTTCAGTATTCACTGCGAGAAGTTAAATAAATTTGACGAGTTAGGCTCACCTTCAATTTCCAGGCCTCCGTCCTTGTTAACGTCAAAAGAGCTGAAGATTTTCGCAAAATTCGCTCGAGGCTTCAAGAGAAAGCGCTCAGCAAGCATCTTTCGCACTTCTTGCTCATTCATTCTCATGTCAAAGTCTTCGTCAAAGGTCTATAAAACAACCCGTAGTTAAATTGTAGCGAAAAAAATGCAGAAATGATAGTATATATGTATGTGTTGCTAATTTGTACTGGTGAATGAAAAAACGAAAACGAAGCGAACTTTTTCAATCGAGAACAAACAGAGAAGCCCCCTCTCATGATCTCTCAATTTGACGCCATTTCAACTCGTTTCTCATCATTTACAGCGATTTATGGCTGATGAAGATAGCAAAAAAAGTTGTTGAGTTTATAACTTTCCTTCTTCAAGTTCCCGTAGAAACTTACTTCATAGATCTTGCCGAAGTATTCTGCTCGGAGCTCATCTGATCTTTCTTTTTGCTCCGTCAAGTGTCTCTCGTATTCTTCGATGGAGATAACACCATCTCCTGCAAACACTCACTTTTCCAGCGGCTAAAAATACACGCTTCTTCTCTTAACTCCATTATCAACTTCATTAAGACATTATTCATCCATCTTGTCTCTTTTGTATTTCGAATGGGCCATTATCTAATCGACCATTTTGCAGTTATTGCTCCATTGTTTTAATGTTGTTTTAACAGAGAAATATGCAGAGCATTGCCTGATAAAATATCGAAAATGGTCAACACTTCGTCATGATTATCGAATTCATCGTTTTTGATGCGCTCTTATGGTGACATTGGCAGGACAGAATTAACATTTGATATGAGCAGTGGCATGAAACAACGATTCCTTGAAATTTGCTATATAGTATATATTACTTACTGTTTATATCATAGTAATCGAATTCATCCTTTTTGATGCGCTCATATGCTAGCTCTGTGTGAAGGAATTCATCAAAGGTCAACACTTCGTCATGATTAGCGTCCGATCGAGCGAATTTCTGTGCTGCAAAAGTTTCCCTTATTAAGAGGGAGGAGAACACATTATTCTTCTATAGAATCATTCCCACAATGATTTTGTAATGGTGTATAGAAATAAATATAAAACAGAAACTTGTAATCGAAACTTTAAAGTCTTAGTTTTTTGCAAAAGAAACCTTTCTCGAATTCTTCACGGTTTTGCCAACTTATGCTTTGCACCAATTACTTTATAGAATTTAAATGTTTTGGTAAGTAAATGAAAGTATCATTGGATGTGTTGGCTAATGGGTTCGTAATAGAATATGGTAATTTCTAGCTCCATTTATTCCGCATTTAAGCGAACTGATTCTAATGCAGTGTAACATTCATTAAATGAGCCAGACTATATGTTTGCATTATGTAAACATAAGTACCTGGCGTTTCTTCAGGGAAATCAGCATCGGGTAATCTTATTCCTATGGCGCGACATTCAACTGAGTTGAATAACGTAGAAAGGACAAAAAACAGAACGCAGATGCGTGTGGACATGATGTAGGAAGTAAAGCGAACGGTGTGTGAAAACCTTGGCTTTGATTTGAAGACGACAGACCAGTGGCTTTTATAGGCGTCTAATGTGTTTGTAACGTCATCAACGTGTTAATGAGTTCTATTTTAGGGCGTGGCAACGGCACTGCACCATCGCCAGCCACTTTGTATCTTTTCGCTGAACACTTTCATAAACCGAAAACGAGAAAATGCTGTTCGAGGAATGTAGAGACCATGTTACTCAAGAAAGCTGTACTCATGGAGAAAAAAGACACTGTCTTCTATTCTCTTTGATGACTATGATCGTTTAAGGCAAATATCGACCAAAAAATGCCCTCTAGAGATGTCAGTGTCTTCTACGACACGCCTGTTTCGACGCTTTCCTGATTAAATTGTAGTAGCTGGAAAACGACCCTAGCTATTACGCTTAGAGACGAATCGCTTTCTCCAAAAGTTACGAAATTCAGCTTTGATAAAATTGAATTCTCGCTGCTACGCTTCAGCAATGCACTTGCAGGACTCTTAAATGAAAAAAGTCGTATATTCTGATTTCCAAGTATTTGGGCTCATCTTAGTGAGACTCCAGCCGCCATTGGTTTTCCACACCTTTTAAACGCCTCCAATTAATGGAGGCGATGTGCGCGGTTCACGTTACGTTCTCATAGCAATGAGTTTCTATTTTTTGGGAGGAATACAGACTGGCAGAATGTTTGTCTACATATTTCGCTAGACGTTTGGAAATTTCATCGCTGTTTGCTCGTCATTTCGCCGAATCCGAATAATCACGTTGCCGCGTAATTTTCGCGTAGCAGTTGTTCAGCTATGTTTCAGATATATCGAAATGAATCATATGTAATGCTCAAGTTTCATGATATGATTACGCCTCTTCGATCAGCATGGCCAATTTGAAGTGAATTCACATATGCCGAGTTCATCGAGATGATTCTCGTCGAAAATTCGCGTTCTTAAAAAGTGTCAACGACAACAGTTTATTTTGGCCGTCATCGCCATCAATCATTAGGTGACGACGGTATTCACCGAGACCAAGTTATATGGCTCTCTGTGATGAATTCATCACTCATATACTAGTTTGCGCGTGAGAATTTTTTGTTTTTTTGTTTTTTCTGCAAAAGCTTTGTTTATTACGAAAGATTCTGACTAATTGGATTGTTTTCGAAAATCAAATTTTTTCCGTCCACATGCCATACTTGTGTCGAAGTATGGTCATATTGTTATTGTAAAAACGATTGATCGTGTTGACGACGCTCCTCTCAGAAACGCCACTCTCTTTAGAGCGCGTCAGAAGAGCTGTTTTTTTGAATCTATTTCTGCTGAATTTCGCGAATCGTTGTTTATTACCAAAACGCCACCATCCAAAAATAGTCGGCTCGTTAATGAAAAGTTCAAAAGAGTGCAAGATCGACATGAGACTCTATCGTTTTTGACAACTCTGACACTAGTTTTCGGTCAGTTTCACCTATCACGTACTAAGCGCCTAACACTATATGCTATCTAATATTTTTACTATCCGCTTAGTTTCCTCTGACCAATTCGACTCACCGGAACAATTGCTTCGTTCAGTTTTCACAGATTTCCTAAAATGGGGATCCTCGCTATGCCAGTTTTCAAACAAAGTGCTTTGATATTTTAGTGCCGCAAGATGAAGATCATATCCTCACTCCATCGGCCGCGTGCTTTCTCTACGTCAATGAAGCACTCTGTAAAAGAGTAGGTATGAACAAATACGATACGAGAGGCATACAAAACATGCGCAGAAACATTTAAATTATAGGCTTGTTTTTCTTTAGGTACTTTTCATCTATACCATCGATCACAACTGTAAATGGCCGAATGAAAATGCACGCCTCATAACCATATGTTCAAATGCAGCCTATGGGCAATTATGGGCGACAAATATTTGAAGTATTCTTGCCTTTCTGAGATATTTTCCACTCTTTACAACTGCTTTCTACCATAAAAGTGCTATTTGATTTAGATGGGCCGTTAGTGATGGGTTGTTCTCGCGCTCAAGTGGTCCAAAGTTATTAATAGGCGTGCTTCTTCCTTACTATTGAGAATGCCCAGGTTGAAACCTATTGGCTTATCAAACCGTTTTTTGCTCGTTCGATGATCGTGCGTTATGCTGTGATGTGGGAATTTTCGAGTGCAGTAGAATGCGGAAAGATTTTAACTTCGTGAATGTGCTTGAAATTGATTTATTGGAGTGAAGCGGCAATCACGCGGACCTGTTCGGTGATGATGCCCCCAAAATGATGTAAGTGCAACGATGCACCATTAAACTTTGTTTCGCTGAGTATTGCTTCTCACTTAATCAAGATCAGTGATTTCAATGGATCAAACGCAAAATTTGCCTATATCTTGCCTAACTCAAACTATTATCTGATAGGGCCCTGTAGGGACGGTAGGAATCATTCATTATTGGAACCTGTTGCAGAGCATGCTCAAAGAAAATCTGCACTTCAAAATTTGGGTGAGGAAACTTTCTCATCACTTCAACTGTTTACCACTCACCATTTTCATGAATCGAACAATTGGGCAGGTACGCTCTTTCGTCTGAACTCATTTCTTTGCCTGCCTCATTTCACCATCTATTACATGCTTCTCATTAATTCATCACAAGGAACAATATTCCTTCAGCAATGCTCGTCCTTTATTCACGTATATTTTTGTGAAAAAGAAAACACTAAGTTTACAACTAACTTCGCCGCATACTAAAATATTTATTCGTGCATGTCGGTCCAACTCAAATGCGCATTCCAATAGCAAAACTGAAGTTTGTGAATATTTTTTGTCTTCATCAAGGTGTTCTCACAAATTGGGTAAAATGGCATCGTTTCTTCGGAAACGTGATCGAAGTGGTTTTTATTGCGTATTGCTGCCCATCAAGTACTCTTCTCATACCAATAAAGTGTATCTTCTAATTGTACGTTCTTCTTTGAAAGTGAACAAGTTCGAAAGAAAGCCCTATGAAAAGTGAGTTCGTAAATGGCTTTAAATTGTGCGCTTACTTTATAGGTAACCATAACGAGTAAATAATTTTTATACTATGTGAGAGGGATGCGGACATGTGCACAGTGAAAACTAATTTTTCCACAAGAAGGAAACCCGGATAGAGAGAATCCTTTTCAAATTGAGTGCGTGAAACGATACCACTTTTCTCAAACCTCCTTCTCAATATGTGCCCGATTCCATCTAATAGTCATCCCTGCTTAGATATAGATAAGTATACGAGGAGCGATCCAGCTCCAGTACTTCTCGAAAATCAGCACGTACAGCAGTCAAATTCTGGGCTGACACGTGCACCAATAGCGGAACAGACAAAGAAGGGTAGATATATGGATGCAGACATACATTCAGTTACACAAACTTGTAGTTCAGTCCAGGGTGTGGTGATGCACCATAGGAGAGAATGCATATGTGAGGAGCAGTTGAGTGGAACTGACTTTTTGAGTTGAAGGTTTACTCTGTTTTGATTATAGCAAGTTTCTCATTTGTGGTAGTAGAAAGTTTTGTTCGTTTATACGGCAACGGTTCCATAAACGATAACGCATATTGCATCCATAGACAGAAGCTCATATTAGAATGTTTGCTCCACTCAGTGTAGCTCCTATATTTTTTCTTCTTTCGAATGATAGATTCTCCACAGATTCCACCTTATTCTACTTTGGTTACCAATGCCTCTATAAGTTCTAAAATGCTGCATTTACTGAAGAATATCTTAATTTTGATCGAATTTGTCTTATTCAGCAGTTTCTATCCATGTGCCTTTATTGTATGATATAATGGATGATGCTCATGCCGCATCCTGTAAATAAAATAACAGTCGAAAGTGTGCCATACATGAAAAATGGAACCGGATAACGTCCAAATGATTTCACTTTATAAGATTTGATTTTAGTTTTCTCTGAAATTCAATCTTTTAAATGCGACCGGTATTTTTGTTCATACGAGTTACGCCTCAAAACGCAGCTGCTTTACACAGCATTATACCCTGTGAACGGAGAAAAGTTCTTTGCTCGCATTCTTGCATCCTTCTGAACGTCGAAGGATGATAGGAGTTTTTAATTGCCTTAATGCTTCCTCTTCACAGCTTTAGGGAAATTTCACATCTTTCTCGATTGAAAGTCGTATTCCTCCTCTCTCTGCTTGCAAAAGCGTTCATTCATTAGAAGAGGTTGTAGCAATTTTCAGGGTTTCTGCGAGACGTCAGCACTATTGCCAAATAAAGGACCGCTATGTCTGATAGGCGATTACGAGTTGTCCATTCTTGAGACAATGTAAAATTGTTTCTGCTCTATCAAATGTGATGTTAGCAAATTCGAAAAAATCATAAATCATCCATGAATATCATTCAGTTGGATGTTTTTCGCATAGGCTGGAAGACTATCAGTCCCATGAGTTATACTGTAGTCTTTGCGTCCTTCACATGATCTTTTGTGCACCTTTTTTCCTCCATTTTCTTTAGCTGTACTTTTATCATGCTTTTTCACTGGGCTACATTTCCATTACGTTTCATAGGGAAATTGTGTACGTTTGTGCCTTTGCATCACTGTATATGTGCGTGGTGCTTGTCTGCCCACCTACGAGCCCATCACCTGTCCATACGTTTCCACTCAGTCTTTGCTCGTCGGTTTCACCAACAGATATTGAACCTGAGGCTATGGAATTTATTAGACGCGGTCCTTGTATGCCCCTGTATCAACCTTCAAAGTGGTCCATACATAATGAAAAAGGTACCTAAGGGTTTGATAGAGGCTTAAATATGCTCGCAAGCACTCACGCATTTTTGTGGCTATTCGACAATCAATCGGAGAGGAAAAACATTCTTTTAAAGAAAAAAACATCCACTAGCGAACACTTCAGATAGAACAGCAACGATTTTGCATATTTTACATTTTTTTCTAACAGTGTACGATAGTCGATCTGATGAACGGGATTGTGAAAATGTTTATCGTTGGTTTTTTGGCCTTCTCCAGTGGCTTTCAATCATTTCTATATTTCCTATCTTTTAAAAAATGTGATTATGTAGTATCAGTTTTACCGCTTCGGGTCACCAACTGAATACTTCAAAGTGGGTATTGATGGAAAATCATTCGTCAGCAAAACAGTTTCCACCGTTGAAGAATAATTGAATTTGCAATGGAAACGAATACTGAAATTGCAATGGATATCAGTTTACTATAGAATGCGATTCAATGTTGTAAACAACTGTTTAAATCGAGATACGGCTTCGGCGATGGGGGTGGTGAGGAGGAAAAACTTCCCAGCCCATCATTTCTCGGTTATTCCTATTTACAGGGAGGCGTATTTGCACGTTCCAAACATTCTGCACCTAAATTGCTTTCTAATTAAAGCATTGTTTGTGCTGTGTGGAATGTAAACGAACAAAATTCGATTAACTTCTTTGCCGTTAAGTCTAAAAGATGCAAGACATGGGATTCCTCAGCAGTCACGACGATGCTCTATCGCCACAATAATTGTGTACCCATGCAAGGTTATGAGTAAAACCTTTGTTCCTGTCTGTTTAGGAGGCCTCGAACGAAGGCTTCATTGTAGTGTTTGTGAGGATTATGCACGGATGTCCTTTCACTCACATTTACTTCCGCTGAAGGAAATTTGAAGAGTAGAAATCACATCGTCTATTGCTCGCAATGATCAGATTCCAGGGATCGTGGTTGCAGTCGGAAACGAAGCTAAGTAGTAGGCCGTTCAACATGAAATTTATGCAACATTTTTAGAGTATGCTCATGCATACATACGGAAAGTGACTAAAATAATTGCTGACTGACGATGAAAATTCCTCCACATAATTCCCAACATTTATATTTCAGTATTTACGCAAATATGAACGAGCTGAGCGTTTCAAAGTTTTTTATGATAACGTTAGCAGTTGACGGAGTAGTCATATTGAATGCAGTCTCATTAAGAAGTTCAAACTATCCTACTACTTCCATCATGGAATCATTATTGCTGCATTTTGGAACGTTCGCATTTTAAATTTTCAGCGTTGCGAATTTCAGCGTTTTTATTTCATCGAGTTTAATATCAGATGCATTGTTGCAGATGGAGAGATGTTTTGAAGAATTTTTATTAGCGATGTTGCTCGTTATTGTCGCAAGTGCAACTCATTAGCGATTTCGTTTTTCATCTGCTCTGAGATAACATTTCGTTTCCTTTTTAGAGTTATTTCTCCCACCGCCCCAAAGAAGGCGAAAAATTCCATCAACAAACACCTTATGAAGATAGTGGCGAACGCTGTTCATCTTTGCTAATATACAACGATTACGAGAAAAGAAAGCGTTCTTCAAAGAAAAAATTCATGGCAACCACTCTTTTATTGTTGCTATTTTTGATGGCGAATTGAAAACGATGTCGGCGTTGGCAAAGTGATCCCACTTCCATCTCAAACATAATGTACAACAATTCCTCAAAAAGCTCAACCCTTTTTAGTTTCGTCGTGAATTTTGGTGAAGGAACGAATGCAATGCCGCTTTTAGAGCCGCCTTAGAGCCATTATGCGCCGCTTTTAGAAGCGATTTTCACCTCTCATAAATACGAACAATGTAGATAGTTTTTTTCTTCACAATGGTTCGAGTACCGTGTCGAACAAAATTTGAGAAAAAAGAGAGGAATGCAGTGCCTCAAGAAGTTTAGCACTTTTTCAGCAATTTTTTTCGCATTCACAGCAAAAAAACTAGTTTAGCTTTGTTTGAGCATTCATATGCGTTTCACTACGTTGCATTCCACTTGGCGAATCGCAATTATAATCACACAAGCGACAATAGCCTTAGAAAATTCCGATGGATAATTTCGCTTCAATGGTTTAAGCATACATGCCTCTTCGATGGTTAAGTTTAATGTTGTGGTTTAACGAGCTGAAAGCGACACGCGACGTTTTAGTTTTATTTAATTTCCTTCCTTCATAGTTTACTTCGAATGAAAACTTCTATTCAAGCAATGATTTTATTAGTAGAAACTATCCTTCAGGTGGATGATATGTTATTGCTTCATTACGCTTTGCTTACAATAGATGATCGCTTATCACTTAACAGTATGACCCTCAATCAGTCACTCTGAAACGCTTAATTCATAAGTGTCGAAAATTTCGTCTTATAGTTGAGATCCATATGCAAATATGTATCGGCGCCGAGAGATGAGCGCTCACATAGGAGGGAGAGGGAAAGATGGAGGGTCTTATTCAGTTTTGTTCACTATCCTGCAGCATATGTTGGAAAACCACGATATATATTGCTTGCCAACCATCAGCTATGCTTTGTCTGATTCAAATGCTGAGCAGCAACGCGCAAAAATGCCCGGCATCCATTTTCACCTTTCTACCTGTAATTTGATGCAGACGTTCCTATCTCGTCACGCGTGCATCAGAGAAGTCCTTCCGAAATTTTTCTGTGTTGAAATGCATGCGTAAGGAAGAGTGGCATTCATATATCAGTGAATCAAGGAAACAGAACAATTTTATGTTGCTCTCCAGAAAGGAGAGTTCATAAAAGAGGATTATTCCAGACTCATCGCACAGCATTCTAGCAGAAATGAATGAACTTTTTTGTTTTAGAGTGCTATGTAGAGATAACTGAATCCAATCATAGGCTCTGCAACGAGACTACTGCATCAAATTTTCGTTTTGTACCAGCCAAAAACTTTTTAATTGAACGATATGACATTGCATATTTGTTTGATTGTTGTTGCTGTTTTTTTTTTTTAATTATCTTTGTGATGTAAAATCTGTAATGAATATTCCTCAGTTATTTTTTTCTCACCTGATATTTCCGCTACTTTTTACACTTTCTTCCCACGGTTCAGTGGAGGGCACAATTACAGCTATTTGGCGCAACATTATTATTCATTTAGGCATGAAGGGAGATCGTAATAAATGCCGATGAATGGCCACCACCAGCCTTATATTTGGGAGCTGTTTTTCACGTTAGCATGATGGCAGTTTTAAATGAACATCTCAGAACTGGTCGATCATACTGTCCTGTCAAAAACTGGGCACTCAATTTTAGGAATATGATTTCATGTGTGCAAAAGTAGGGCACATATGAGTGATATTCTTAAAATTCAAAACGACTCCTTCCAGATACTTTATCTGATTGAAATAGCAAAAAATGTGACAAATTCCTTGATTGAATGGTTTGCTAGCATATCTGACAAGGAAGTGAATGGCCCTTTATGAAGACAAAAATATTTTTCTTCTACCTGAAAAAGGTGCAATACCATCGGCCACTGGGAATAGTGTATGAAATTCTCCAAAAGAAAGGTTGGAAACCGGTTGGTCGGTCAGTTGGCGTTTGCTTTCTCACTTCCTTGCCTCACCATGGCTCCGTTCACATCATTCACGTTAAAAGAATTTATACTTCATTCCCTAAAAATGGTTTAAAAAAGAACTTTTTGAATATCTCTTTCGCAGTTAATCGCAAAAAAATGAACACAGCAAAGTATAACACTTAAAAGGACATGTGAGCAAAGAATGACCGAAAAGGTGAAGACAACTGCCATTGAAAATGATCCGTGGGTAGACCGTTAGGATCGTGAGAGAAACGCGTACTTCAAGGATGGGTAAGAGTGATCTATCAACCCTCGAGGTAGACGGTAAATGAGAGCTGAGAACCGCAAAACAATATCGAGAAGCAACAGCAGCAGTAAGCTTAACATAATTTAAAAATCGACTCCAATATGCTGAGGGAAAAATTGTTGAGAACTGCAAAGAAACTGACCGCATAATCTATGAGGCAAGCATGAACGAGATCAAATTCATTAGGAAATGTGAACATTTCATCTCAATGCAATCATATTCGCGATATAGGCGATCACTTTGAATGATGTCGTCAAATGAAAGGTAAGTTCATTCTAATGTGTTCATGTGAACTCCGAGCAGCTATATTCGATTAAGGACCTTTAATTAAACAAAGTTCACTGAGGCAGCAAAAACTTCATCGGTAACGCGAAATTTAGTATTTATGAAGGTGCGCCAAGAACAGCAAGGTAGCCGAAATAACGCCTGAAATTAAGGCAGTCTTCAAGAGCACGCTTACATGGATTGGCGTTGAGGATGGCTCAACTTGCAGCTGAAGATATGAAATGAGAGATATAAACTTAATGCATTTGACGAAAAGTCCTACCTGGCAGTGGACACGGGGTGCAAAACGTTTATTACGAACATCCGCAACGAAGTTAATTACCATGCTGATTCAGAGCGCTGCTGTTTCGGCATTGCGTTGAAGAATAATGCCTCGCTAGCACAACGCTGTTAAATACTATAACTCAAATGTTACTGGTAATCTTTGAATGGTGAAATACTCGGACCACATTGCAGAAGAACAATTAAATATCAGTATTCATAATACACTGAGAATATTTTCTAAAAAATGTAACGTACCACAATTGAACGTAGGCTGTAATCGGTGTTTATAGATCGCCATTAATGCGTTACATCATCAGACATGTGAACTGCTACAAAGAAGAGATGAGAGATCGATGACCGATACGAGGGAAACAAAAACTCTGATCAACTTCTCAAAACTCGACATTGGAAAAGCAGTTATTCCAGTGGAAAAAATCACCTGAATCTGCTGCCTCATTGCATTGTGTATTAATCTTTCCGACGTGGGATGACCATCGGCTGACCATTGCGATTTCTTTCAAGCAAAACATTTGTCTTTTCATGTCCATTTCATTTTTCGTTCACCCACATCCACCGCCTCACTTCATAAATACGTTCCAAAGGTTTCAGATTCTCAGAGGAAATCAACAGCATTTCACAACTGTTACAGTCGTTACAAACGCCTCCGAGAACGTCTCACTTCCTCGCCTATTTCTCTTTAATTCTCGCCGAGAAAACAAAACACTCTCACGTGTTCTGGCCTGTTTATTGCACTCAGAGCAATTTTATCGTCTCAACATAATGCTGTAATTTGGTTCATTTTTCATTTCTATTTTTTCTCGACTATTTACCTATGGGACAATCCTTCTAAGGACATAATTTCCTCAATTTGACGTAATAGATAACTTAACGAAGACATTTTAATAATTGGGTTATTACGTAAAAAACTATCGAGAGAACTGCCGCTCTCAATATAGAACTAATGTTTTATTTTCGATAGATCTCATCGAGTGACATTGTAGTTTAGCTAAATCAAACAAGTTCCTATGAAATCCTCCTGATTGCGGCTAAAGGCAATATAGATCAAGTACATGGCGCAATTTTACATAAGGAAAAAGAAACAGTCGTCATTCATAGCCGACATGTGGAAGCGTCAGTAGATATCGAAAAGAGCAAGTTAATCGCAACGTGCATTACTTCAAATACCGTTAAAAGATTTAGTGACTTCACAGTTTCGAATTAAATGCAAGCATTGGAAAGATAGCCTCCCCGAAGAACAATAAAATTCCCATCAAAGAAGGCCATATCGCAACGCGTCTTTATTCTCTTTATCTACGTGAACACCACGCTATCGTTCGTATCGTCTCTCATTTTCCCTCCTGTTCCGCTTAGTGCAGATCTGAAGCTTTCGTTATTTTATTAAAGTTCGTTGAAATATATCCGTAATTTTATGAGCAACAAATACTTGCTGAGGGTTCAACAGTGGGATCTGCGAGGATACTGCAGTCACCATCAAAAATGCGCTCTGTGTTAAACAATGAAGTGTAGGTGTCGCGTTTTATTAAGAAGGAACCATATGTTACAAGCATATGTGCAAGTAACTTCGCATTTTCCTTTTCCAGTTATCCTATCTATAGAATGTTCTTTAAACTGAAACGTTTCCTGTAGTGATCTTCTGAAAACTGACTCTTCAGCATCACTTCACTTAATTTCGATAAAATGCATGAAAATGCATTTCATTTTCATGATGGTTCGATTTTTTGTGTATTTTTTACACCACAACAGGATGGCATCCGTTGCATCCGTCGAATTGCATCCACTTTCCTTCAAGGAAAAAAGTTCCACTAGAATCATCGATATTTTCACCAACAAAGGCGAAATCCCTTTCCAACTTTTGCACTTCACAACGCATTCGCGTGCTCACATCATACTTAATAATGTCACGCATACAAGAGATTCCCAAGCACAAACAAATCGTCGCTTCTTTGGTTGTGATGCACAACAGCAAAGCGATCGGAATGCGGAATTTGAAATTCAAAAACAGAAACAAATTCTTAACGACCCGCAGCGCTTCTTTTCGTCGAAAAGAATGCCGATTCCATTCCTTCGAAATTGATTTCCGCCTCGAAAAAAACGGTGTTATTAAGGTAGGTTTCAACTACTATTGCACAATTATATTTCTAGAATTTACACATTTCCCATGCCTTTAAGCTGAATTTGATCACAGATTCGTATGAACAAATAAGCTGCGAATACAGCTGCTAAGAAACACGAAGCGCGCTCACTTCTTGGTAACGGTTATATATGAACGTATGCTGTATGCGTTGCATTATGTGGTTCTTCTTTGCGTTACCATCTATAATAATGGCGCATAGCTGAGACCAGCAACTATCTAGAGCGCTGCTGGTGAAATCGCTTGCCGGATTTTTTACTTTTTCTCCAGTATATTCTTAATAAATTTGAAAAAATTGCCTACTAATAAGTGAAAACACGAAGCGGTAATGTTGATTGACGCTACTATCGCTGGTTCTCTTCGTTTTTCAAATACCCAGTACAACGAACAACTGAAAAGAAAAAACAACTCAAAATTGCCAAAGAATTTGAGCGGTCTTTTCAGACGTTTTAATCTCTTTTTTCGAGTTCGGCAATGAAATTGGTAGTTTCGAGAAATATTTGGAGGGCGTACGCACAATTATAGAGTAACCGCATTCTTTGAAAGGGCAATGCATTTCTAACGAATGCCATTAACTTGCGACTCGTAAATAAACGATTTTAGAAGTATTAAATATTTTTCTGCACGACGTCATCGGTATTTTAAGATAGGCATTTAAGTAGAGAAATATTTTGAAGAGGAATTTAGCAATAAACAACAAAAAAGGAATCATTAATTCTTGAAAAGATATATTGTCCTCCTTCACTGGCATCTTCTTTGTTTTGCTTAGCTTCATTTGCCGCTGCGTATAGCATTTCACAAAGACAGAACCCGCCACAGCACATAAAAAATAGTGCCGTAAAAATATTCTCATCACCCATACGATTAACTGAAGGCTGTCATCATGATCTTAAGATGAAATAAAACTGCACTCGCCAATTTATAATTTCAGGCAAGCTCTAACTTTATAGTTAACGATATTGTCTCTGTGGGGCTTGCACTATGAAACTGAATTAGTGGTAATTTGAGTTGGTGTTGCATGCGATTTCAGTAATGAGTCATCGAGTAGCGATTTTATGGTACGAATGTATTACTCTTTAAATGAGCAGCATCCACGTGCATTCAATGATCAAAAAATGATTGACCGAAGACCGAAGAGGTTTTCATGAAGAATGAATTAATGGCTTTCTCATAATAGGCGCTCATAAAAACAGTATTGCTTTGAAATGAACTGACTATTGACGAGAAACGATAAATCACATAAAGTAACGCTGATCCCATGACAGTAGAAAATAAAACGTGAAAATGTGCAGCAAGAACTGTTATTTATTCTTTGATGTAAAAAGTTGGAAAACTCTTTAAAGTACGTTAGCGCAAACACCTCCAATGTTCACCGAGTTACAATTCGGTGAACAGACAATTAACACCTAGGACCAACATCAGTGTTTAGATTACATCGATTCAGACGTTGGTGAAGAGCTGAAGTGGGCCCATACAAAGCCTGTCATGAACAAAACACCCTGAGCTCTACTCTTAAGCTCAAGTTTCGGTGACCTTTAGCCATCGTGAAATATTATGCTACTTCAATAAAAATGATGTGTGCGGAATCATTTGGGTTAGTATATTCATGTTTTGGTCTAGACAAAATTACTGTCATACTGATGTCAATAGATGCCACTTATTAAGCAAAAACTGCAAAAAAAAAGCCCAACCGTGGCTACTACCGTTGTAGTGATTCCTGCAGCTTTTCTCGGCGCTTGTGCACAGCGTACTATGATGGCGAAATAGCCATGAATTTTGTTCGTCTGGATACTTGCACAGAGTCTCGGGTTTGTCATTCTCGCATTCGATAATGCAAAGTCTCGCGTCATGCAGATGAAGCAATTTCTTAGAAAAATTCAGCTCGCATTGATCGAGGAGACGTACATTGTTGCAGTGGTTTGCTTTTGCAATAACTGCATGTATACATTTTATGCTTTTTACTCAATGAAAACGATTCATAGAAGAACAGCAATAATAGAATTCAAACAAATAATATGCAACGTTAAAGTGGTAATGCGAGAATAAAGTCTTGCGATTGATTAAAATTCATAACCGATATGGTTGAATCGATAATGTATGTGTTTAAGATATATTCGATCGGCAAATTCATGACAGCCGCAAAGTGAAAACAGAATGACTAAGGCTTTGGATGCTCTCACAACAGATTTCGACAACATTAGCCAGCAAATCCCCACCAAGGTAAACAACGGGAGTGGACGGGAACAACGGGTCTAAACGACACTGTGAAAGCCATGCCACCAATCGTTTAATCATGGACCAGGAGGAGAATTCGACGTCGCTTCCACACAAGGTTCACTTTCTTGTGGCGCAACGGTGTGACTGAAGAAAATTCTTCAAGACAACAGCAGAGACCGAAGATCCTTATGAATGAATGCAAAAAAAAACGAAACCTACGAAATTAGAACCTGAAGTTAAGTGGGGATACAGTGAATAATTTTTTATTTGCTATTGCAACTTCACAGTAATTAATCATCTTCTGTAAATGCACTGGGAGCTTTTCTCCGTTCATCTGCGTAGGGTATTATGATGGCGATGTAGCCTTGATTTTCGGATGCTGTTCTTATCAATTCTGGTTTCTCGCTTAAGTAGTTGTTTACTTCAACAAGATTCGCCTTGATCCCTGCACGGAGCACATACTGACTGCCGTCCTCGCATTCAACAATACAAAGCCTCGTGTCGGGTAGAAGAGCCAGTCCTCCCTGAAAAAAATGTGACCGGTAACAAGCATTTTAATGATTGTTAAATAAATGGAGGTTAAATTTGGGGCGAGGGGGAGCGGGAAGAAAACTAGCTAAAAAAGACAAAACTCAGCAGGACAGTAAACGTGAGCAGGCAAAAGCAAAAGTGCAGTTCAGCGTATATAAAATTCCATATACTCTGCGCACTTCATTTTGGCGTGATTTGCGCAAACCATGAGCCTTTTCGAAGTAAGTGAATGTACGCCGCGCGGAACGGCTCCATGCATTGTTCCTAAGTCTACGAGCAGCTGCAGACATGCTTTAACGTTGTATACGGGGTCACTGCTGACTACACACACTGCTGAAATACTTACTGTTCGTTTAAGAAACACTTACACATCTTGCGCTGATCTTTATGTGAATACGTTCGATGTCGCTCCAAACAAGTGATGAACGCTTTCGACTCCTTTTGAGTATGTCAAAAATTTTCCCCCTCCATTGCATATAAAGCTTCCAGCTCATTTCTCTGCAAAAGAACTATCCCACTACCTATTGCGGCTTTGAAAGTTTTTCATTCTCCCTGGGTGCCGAAAACTAGACGCCCAACAACTAGAAATGTTAGTATCCCATCTAATATAGCATTTGTAACGCAAGATAGATCTCGAACCTGGAAATTCATCCAGAAAATTAAACTAAAGCATCCTTATGCAACACAAGCAACTGAAGATGATCCGAACGTATTTTCGGGCTGATGGACCGAAAATTCAGCTACCTTTAGATTTTAGATTTAAAAAATCTATTCACTGGAGGAGATGTACACTCAAACTCTCAAATATGCCTGTAACTTTCTTTTCGAGCATTAATTCATAAAGCAAGGCCGCTTTGAAACTACTTTTTGGAGACGCTTTCTCTGGCTGACAAAAGTAGCAGAATGGACCTGTGGGAAAAAACGTTAGATATCGTCATTGTTTTCACAAATTCTATACTAAGCACACACACAAGTATGTTACTAACGCGACAGCAAAAATGAGCACCTTCTTAGCCTTGCCGGTAACCTGTCTTTGGCTTCTATCTGTTCGCTTGTGCTTGCCCATTTGCCAACCGACCTTTGTAACTCGCTTGCTCATCGCTTCATGCTTTCTATTCAGCGTTACTACTATGACACCACTTGGATGTCGCAGGTAGCATAGATCGTTGTTATTGGTCAACACGTACCGCTTATACTCACGCTCAACCAACGACGGATACCTCATAACTGCAGACTGTATCGCCTCGCTCATCCTCACCGTACCTTTAATTTTTACTATTAACCAACGCAAATATTTCACGCACCTTCACTTCTTCCAAGCGCATTCGAATCGTTGGAGTAAAACAACAGACTCATATGGCACGTCAACGAACAAGAGTAAGCGACTGGAAGCAACATTCTCTCAATTAGCACCTCCAAAAGCATTTCCGTAGACTTTTATTCATAAATCATACCTAAGGCTCCCCTAAACCGTAACAGCAGTGGGAATAAGAAAAAAAAAACATTTTAGAAGGCACTGCATGCACATAAACCGAAATCGAGCTGCCTTCGAATTCCCCGACCACCGCAACCCTCTTCGGTATAATATACATAATCCCTATGGGATCAAACACTGACAATGGCCAGTTATGGACCATTCGAATCTACGTTTTTTCGATAGCATGAGCATATATTTATGAACAGCATAAACGAGTCAATTCGTTTATTGCACCGACAACGACAAATCGTCCCTGTCTGAGGCTAAACACCGAAAACGAACCAAAAGTACAACAAATCATTTCATCCAATTTTCTAGGGAGAAAGACAGAAATGAAACGCACTGCAAAAGCGACATATGTGAAGACGGTAAATCCTCGATGACAACTGAACGCACTGTCAGCATTACGAACGTCGACAATGAGAGGGAGGTGGATCATGAGCGTCTAGCAAACTTAGTAAAACCTCATAGACTTCATCAGAACCATACGAAAAAGCAAGCACAATTTTTCATGGGAAATTCATTTGCAGATGACTCTTAATTTAGCACTCATTCCCTCCCTCTGTCTAAATCATGCGTGGAACATGAGCAATCAATATCTTTCCTCCTTCCATAATCGAGTAAATACCAGTAAATAAACCCACTCGAGGCCTAACTTAGCAATACATATACACAGCGGTAAAATATGAAGGAAACATTATGCGCTTACAATGAAATGCGTTAATTCCTTTAAATGACAATACGCATATACTTCGAGTAATTCTTAAATTTAAATTACTATCAAGTGATGTACAGCTTCAAATATGACACACGCATTCGACAGACGAATATGAAATTCGCCACTATCGACCATGACAACGTTTACTGATAATCAACTGAAATGAGATCTCTCCTTCTCGTAAACTTACTTTTCTGGATTACACTTTCCGAGATCAGTAACGTCTATTTGTTGCTTTCATGCTCGATAAGCGTGTAATCAACGAGAAGGGGAAAAAACACTTGTTCACTGGCCGAATTTGAGACCGCGGCCTCTACAAGAGACCACATCATCACGGAATAATAACCGGTATGAACAACACAGCGGGAGCAGGCAAACAAAGCTCTTTTAACCTTCAACGACAATGAGCACAAATCTCTGGATCGCGAAAACAACAATTCTCAGATTATATGTTCTATAAAAAATATAAAATAGAAACAAATCAATAAATCTGGGATATGCGTAGATGTGTTCATTATAAAGACGCATAACACTGTCCTCGAAAGTGATCATTAGCATCCTTCGTCTATACTCGGTCACATTTCATCAAAAGTTAGTAAGTATTAGCTCACTTCTCAGCGGAACAAACATGTGTCCATACTGAAAGCAGTTCCTTCAATGCAGAAAACTTTCCAGCTATCTCCACGAATGCAAACTGCCACTTCTTTCACATACCCGTTCAGCAGTTCAAAGCAAAAACGCTCATAACTCATGTCAGCAACACCCACCCTCCAAAAAAACAAAAGGAGAAGCAAGACCGGAGAACAACAGAAGTCTCGAGCAGTCATTAGAAATCCGAGAGGGAAAAACAGAAAGGATTTTCAATCTACCTCGGAGACTCTCATGTGCTTCCCTCACTAATGAAGGTCCCTTGTTTGACAAACAAACACAGATTACCGACTTTCCGATGATGAAAGCAGAAGCTCTATTCTAATCACATCTTGCCAATATGTCGGTCATCACATTTTAAACTCTTCTCCGCGCTTTTCTATATTACATGTCACATCTTCTTTCACCGTTTCCCTTAACTCACTTCCCTACTCTTCAATGAAATCGATAAACAAGGAAACGCCTGCGGCGATATCAACGTTCGAGTAAAAGCAGTATTTAAAGACTAATGAACAAAGCAAAGCATCAGTAAGACCACATTCAATTATAAATCCGGGAACCTATTAGCGTCTTCTCGATAAGACTTCGGAATTTTAAACATTTTAAAGGTCAGATCATCGCGGAAGACCAGCTTCTGGAACGTGACCTTCGCTGAGATCGTTGGCAAGAGTGGAATTTCTGAAAAACAGTAACTATTAGCACTCCTTCTTTACTGCTCCCAATAACGGACAATTCCATAAGAGAAACAAATGGAAAACATCATTCTCCAAAGAGAGTAAATATGTGACCATGAAATCGATAATGAAGGCTATTTTCAAAATGAAAAGAGGATTTTCAGCCATGGATAGAATAGGGTTTGTAGGAGCGATCCCCTGAATACAAGAGTGGAAAAAAAGCTATGGCAATTATTCAGCTGTATTATCGGCAATCACTCTTACAAGGAGAAATAGGAACCATGCCATACACGAACATCTTACAACATAGACTAGTAGCAGGTGAAAGTTGATAAAACAATGGCCTGACATCTGCCAGAAAACGTGATGGAAGCCAGTAGCGCACAAACACGAGAATAATCAGAAAAAAGGGAACTTTGAAGAAATTACTAAAATGCATGAGTTCTCACATTACATTCTCTTAAGTTCACACAAACATAAACAGCGCGCAAAGGACGGCTTCCACAATAAACTTTCCAACGTTTAGAGTACGATAAAATTAAATCGTCTTTCTCAATGACTTATTCACTGCTATCATATCCGACTGTGATCGTATACCCTCAACATTGACGCGCTAACTTATGATACTAACTGCAGTAAGTGCTGTGATACAAAAAATCAATATAAGTTGCCCCCTCAATTCCAAAAAGGGGGTCCGAACGATACAATGAGGTCTGAAGGATCTTTCGCTCTACTTCTTCGACTTACGAGCAGAACTAGAAATCCTGCTGAGGGTTCTCTCACTTTAATCGTTTTTCGCCTCAAAAATTCGAGTCACCTCGTCATCTATCTGCTGTGATGGCCTGTAGTCGAGTTCTTTTCCTCTTCCCAAACCACAGTTCCAGAAAAACTTTCAAAAGAAAACCGAAACTCACCCAATCTTACAGGGAATCCGGGAGGCAGGCGAACTTCGCAGAAACGTCGTAGCTTATTTAAATGTTTGAAAGGTGCAACGATCTCCAAAATATCCAAAAGTACGCCCACTGACAATGGAAACTCCTCACTCTAAAGTTATGCAAATGTAGTAAATAAAAAATCCAGTCAGCTACGTTGTCACTCGGCAATAAACCGCCGCACAACATATAAACAAATGTACTGCCATTTAGTTAAATCATCGGCCCACTGTAATACATGAATTTTCATCTTAACGTGGGGCAGAAAACGTCTTCAGAAATAGTCATTCGAAGGTCTCGTAACTTCGTGCATACTTATGCATACATCAGTTTTACATATACCAGCACATTCAAATTCCTGCTCTCTGCTAGTACAGTTGGTGAACACCAATGTAATCGTATCTTTTAGGAAGTATCCTCTGAAGAAAATTCCACCGTGAAGATTCCCAAACAGACTACCAGGAATTAAAAGAATGCATTCAGCGCAAAACTCTAATCTCCAATAGGGACCCTTTCAGATTATCCACATAGCATATCAAGCGAGCTAATCGAACACTTCCTCATCCCTTATATCTACTCAAGGACGACCTCCCACAGAATTTTTTCCAGCATTGAGAGATTTTGGTGAATTTCCTGCACACTCTTCCCCTTTCATTGAGAAAAACATAAGAATTACTGAGTCTACCTCACTTCTAGTAAAGAAAGTCCTTATGTCTCTTCCTTCTCCTCCTTTCGAAGATAAGTCCAAATTTTCAAGCAAACTACACTTTTTATGCGTCTTTTTTTGCGTTCATTTATTCATTTGCTGCCAGAAAACTAATACACAAAGATCCTCCATTCAGTCGAACCAGCTCAAATTATACACCGAAGGCTAAAAAGCTGTGGCAGGTAACTAACACACCTCAAAGACCGAATCACGTTCCAGAAAAGTTACTGCTTTGTACTGAGAATGTTTAGCACCTACCAGTTCATGCTTACTCTCATAATATCCAGCGCACTGCTTTTCCTCTACAACTATTCCCTCAGCAAAGCTCAACACTAAATCATCGTTCCGTTGCGAAATCATTGAAACTGAAACGAAGTGTCAACCGCACGTTTAAAAAAGCGCTAACAAACAGCGTACATACCATAGCAATTAGGGCTTTAAACGTTTTTGTGTTTTGTTTAACCACCTGCGCTCTGCCAAGTGGTGGTGGAAGTCCCGGTGCCGCGCCCAGATATTCCTCCCATGTTGTTGGCATACGTCCGGGCGGCGGCAAACTCTTACGATGTTGCAAGCTCTGGAAACGCATTAAAAACAGATCGGCAAGTAGCAATTGCTTATTATGATTGCTTCTTCTTATACACTAACAGAAAGCAAAGAAAAGAGGTTTGAAATCACCTCATGCTTTATCATTCTGATATCTAATCGTTTTGAAGGTAAAATTCACCAACCTGGTTCCGGTCTCATATTTTTCAATGCTCAGTCACCGCAAAGCAATCAAAGAATGATCTTCCTTCCCAAGTCATGCAAAAAATATCACACAACTCACGCTCTTAAAGGTTGCTGAAAGAGAAAATTTGAGAGTACTGAATTCTTCGGAATACCACCTTTGATCAAACACTGAAAGCACTACTTTACTTCCAAACAAATATCCGTATAAACACATCTACACCACCAAATGAAGCACTCAATGCCGTAATCTGTCACAACGAATTATAAAAGAGGGAAAGTGGTTGATTACCTATTCTATTAGTGTGAAGTAACGCAATCACTAAGTAATTCACTGTAAGCACCCCGTTTATCAACACTTCGAAGCCCGGCACTAGCATCGTACCATATACAAAACTGCTACCAATGCATCTTTCTACGATGAGAAAATGCAGCATAAAGGCAGGCAATCAGAAAATCGTATGCATTACCTATTATGCAACCTGCCCACAAGAAAGTGGTGGTGCGGTATGAAATTTAAACGGCCCTAGGTGATGAACAGAATGAGATGCAATGCACGTTACACGGAAATCCAAAAATGCAAACAATGAAGCGGACCACAGATGGCAATCACACTGACCTAAATACGACTAGAAGAGTTTCGTGCCTTGAAAAAGTTCGTTTGAGAGTGGTGTTAGACGACACCACTCTCACGCAAAAACACAGCGGCACTGTATGACAAACCTACGATTCCACTTTGAGTCCGATTACTACACGAATATCGATATTTCTTCAGAAAGCATTGTTATACACATCTGCGACATCTTCATTCTCATCCCGCTCATCAAATGTTACGTTCCGATTACTTTCTGCAGTGAAATGTCATTCAATCTCGAATGCAATTAAAACACGTTTTCGTAAGGATGGTATTTCTCTCAGATCAAAAACAAACGAAACGAAACGATGATATGCGATCTTACCTTGAATTCATCGTCAGCCATTGCCGATCCCACGGCGAGGTTTTGCATAAATGCTTTATTCTTTTTGATATCCTCTGCTGTTAGATGCTCACGCCTCAAATAATTCTTAATTTTTTCGTTTCAAAGACGCATCTATCGAGAAATTGGAATTTTCTCTCTCATCTCAGAATTTGGTTGATCAAAAAAGAGGATGGGATTACATGATGCGGATGAGACCAGTTCTCTCTGCAAATGTGAGACTGTTTGAAAATCATGTTTACCCAAGAGCACAGGTAGGGCACTACAAAGGTATTATAGAACCAAAGAATGATGCTGGAGCACTAAGCTGAGTGCAGCAGACAAGTCGAAGTGAGATCTAATTTCCAATTCGCTGTTCATCCTATTCTGCTGCATAAACAACATAAGAATTTTCCCGAATTATCTTCGAAACTTACCTTTTGCGTGTGACCAATGACATTCCTTCTACAGTGTAGTAGCATGCGTCGTAGTCCCCAACCCTTTCCTGTAAACTTTTGAATTAGAAACCAATAAAACGAAAATAACTACCTAATGCCTCCAGAAATGTCTGTCTATGTTTATTAGTGGGTTGAAGGGTGAATAAAACTTCTCTTCTGCTGACGTTATGCGTTAGAAAAGCCAGAAACTCTTCAAGAGATTAAGTCTTCTTTCGATTCAATCAGCAATTTTTGCTTATAGCCATCAGCGTGCGACAAGAATAGGAGTAACGACCTTACAACGTATTTACTTTACTGTCAGTAAAAACTACCATGCGAAACAATAACTGTCGAAGCTGCAAGGATGGTAGTACTTTCAAATGCACCACACCTCCCCGCCGTATGCAACGCTTGATGATCCCATAACATAAGCAACCTTTCATTTCGAAACAAGGCACCCTTACACCGTTAAGATCGACGAGCAAACAGTATCAAATATCCAACCTAAAAAGAACCCGCAGACAAACTACTTCCCATCCTTCCTTCATCCTTTATTCGCGTTTCCTCTATTTTCCCTGCGTTATTCCTGATCATGTAACAATAGGATGATTTAATGCCGAACAACATCAAAATCCAAAACGGCAACAACAGCTGCTGCTCAAGCTAAGCTTGATGAAGAAAAGTCACAATCTCCTAAAACCCTTCAGCACTTTAATTTAATGAGCGGGAAGTAGGTTTTAGAAACATTCATGAGGATAGATCGTCAGATACACGTCCTGCTGGAAATGAAATACAGAGAACAATGGTTTGATGCCATAGGTGCGTGGGACCGCTAGCTAGATGAGATTATACCAATCTTTGGACACATTCAACTACACTGCAACTAGACCAAATTTCGTTCTAAACGCTCTAATTTTGGAGGCTGAGATAGAAAAGCCAATTCTCTCGTTTTTTCAGATATTGCTTTTATTGGTCAACAATCCGATACCTTTCTTATACTGCTCTTCTTGTCACATAATGGTTGCAATATTTATCCACAACCTACCTAAGGGGGAACGTAACTTCCCTTATTCACCACGAATCAAGTTGCTGCTAACCGCTTTTTCGTGCTTGAAGATCCACCCCGACATAGTTCGTTCGAAAGTAATTGGTTTAGTGGACATCTGTGCACTGACGATATCAGAAGACATCAAAACGTCGACTTCTTCGTCCAGCTCTGCATCCGATTCTTCGTAGCGAATCCTTTGAAAAACCTGAGAAATGAAACGCTATAAAGACCAGTTAAGTTCCAAAAACAATCACAACCATTTCTATCGAAACGCAGAGTTATCATTCGCCCACACTGCGTTCGACAGTTTGAAAATGCTACTCACCACAATTTAACACGTTCCAAGACCAATGCCCTAATGGTATGAAGGAAATAAGTCGATCAATACCAACCTTGGCCTTGTTATCTAATATGACCAACTGATCACGAGATTTGTCAGCTGCCGAGTTGTAAATGAATGAGATATCGCCGCGTTCCCAAGCTCTGTCGTTGAAATCCACTAAAGTCGTATCGAGCCTCAGGCAAGTCCCTCTCTTATAAATCTTACATACATCCGACGGCAACATACGCGATAGCAGTGGAACTGAAAACGTACAACACTGCTCGTGACATTAAAATTATACGGCCTCAGATGAATCCAGTGAATATCTGTAATCCACTGAGTCTTTCACTACGACCTCGCATCAACCGCTCCCTGTTCACAGCTATTTTTCTGAAAAAAAAAAAAAAAATTCAAACAGAATTTAAATCGGCCTCGAATAAAGAACTAAAATGAACGCAGAAAAATACGGTAAAATGAATCGGGTAGAAAAAAGAATACGATGACCAGGAAATATAAGTGGATAGGTCAAGACTTACTCCAACTATGGAAGTCCCATCTGAGCTCCAAGTAGAAATCCCCCAACTCTGCAAGCATCCTCAATAAATGTGGTTTCCTCGATGTCATGCTTTCTCGTGATTGAGCTTTCAACTTGCGAAGCATCGTTGTGACTGAAAGTTCGTCAAATTACCCATAAAGTCTTTGTGTAAATTAACTCCCTCCACATGCTTGGGTAATTTTCAGTTAACGCGTTGAAACAAATAGGAACTGAATAAAGTATCTGGCCAACAAAAATAATCCTTTTTTGGGAGCATTTATAAATTCTATCATCACACGAAGAAGCCGATAATACTCTATTCTCCCCTCCCTCTAGCTACTTTTGGTAAACAGTTCCGTTCTCAACATTCTTCCCTCTTTACATCTCCTCTTAAGGTGATAATTTAGTGCAATTCCCTCATGTACTCCCAGTAATAAATATGCATAAACGCTGAAACATCAACAATCCTAGTCCTTCTTATCGTACCTCAATAACGACCGCTTGCAAATGGGAGAAATCACTTACTTATCTGACGATCGCCATAGCTTACTGCCTCCATCAGACTATTCCATCCTTCCTTGTTTTTCACCTTCACAGGGGCATTGTGAGCCAAGAGTAATGCCGTCGCCTCTTGAAATTTAATGAAATGAAGGCAAAATTATTTTTTAATTAAATGAATGAATATGAACAGAACAAGTTAGAAAAAAAACATACAACAAATAATGGATATAAACAGGGCGTATGTTTCTGCCACCACCGTTCCACCTCATCGAGTAAACTAACACTACAACATCCTACAATACCGAGTCACGCTCGCCATGAACAACGACGATAAATGAGCAAAAGATTACGTGAAGATGTGTAGTATCTAAGGGTGACGATATAATGCAGGAGATCTGCTTTCGAATTCTCCCATTTGCCAGGATATGATGAATAAAAAGCATCGTGTGCAGGACATCGCCGTAAATAATACCTCTAATAATACCGCTGAGTAAATAGCGAAAAATTTATTTCGTTCTCGTAAGTTTTGCTCTCCATTCGGAATTAAAAGAATGCTAGATAACTACGTGCACCCACTGAGAAGTTCCTGGACAGTCATTAGCTATTCTCGCACAAGAGGATAGATGAACAGACGACGAATGGATAGGAAGATGGAAATGGTAAGAGGGGTTATGAATGAATGAAAGGTGAACAGTACGGATGGAGAGGCAGACAGAGGAACAACTTAGAGGCAGGTATCCTGCAGGTAGCTAGGGATCTTCAGTAACTCTGAAGAAGAATAATAATACCTCTTTTAAAAAATGAACTCTCGAAAGTTTCTATCGCTTTCTTCATACCAGTTCAACACTTCTCCTAATGTGACGAGATTTTATAACGCTCAAAAAACGCAACATAGAAATCGATAAACAGACAACAACTTAACTGATTAACACAAAGCAATTTCGATTAGAAATCAGCCATTTAAGCTTGGTCGATGAAATCTACATAGAAATTTTTGCTTACTTACGTGCACTTCTCAAAAAAAAAAACATCTTATTAAGTTATTGTTTGTACGGAAGAGCACCTGATTCAACACAACGCTCGGAATATAGCAAAACTATAGCCGTTTAGATTGAAATATTGTTGGCAACTTACCCCTGTGACCCAGCATTGTCGAAATATGGAGTGCTGTATTGCCATGCATATCCTGCTCATACAGATCTGCCCCTAAAAACCTCCGCTTTAAATACACCATTCAAAGAACACGTTGTCGTCGTCGCACACATTATCCCACTGGGTCGCTCCTTTCCTCACAGTTGCTCATTTTCAGATTTACTTGCAACTTGGGCAGGACGGCACGACGTCCAATCTTAGACTCGGAAGTACGCCGATTTACAGCAGCTTCTAATAAAATGAACTGGCTCATCTATATGCTTAAATCAACTTCTGCCTAGGAACTTGTCAAAACCTTTTGGATGTTTACGACTGACGTATGTTGACATTTTAAAGAGCTGATTAACGATGGTTGTATCACTCTTTAAAAACAGATTTGCTTACATCTGAGAATCACTTAATGAGCAATAAATTCTCGAGTACAGCTATGTTTTATTTGCAAAACTGGTGTACCACCTATTTCTTCGCTTGTCATGCCTTAAGCAGCTTTAACGCCTAAGACAGCTTCTTATTTATTATACTACGCATTTGTATTTTAAAACCATCATGCTGAACGACATGAAAGAAGCATCCAAATGACTGCTTCACCAAACGATTATTAATGCCGGATACAACCCGTTGCATGATACAGGTAGATGATGACTCAAAATGAACACATACTCAACTGTTACGCACTTGTTTATCGTTACTGCGATTGCATTCCCATTTTTGGTTGCTCGTTATGAAATCGATATCATCGGGAATTTGCACCACTAAAAACAACGTACCGTTTCTGATGAGCATCATGATCGATTGTGTGTCATTAAAGAACGCTGCACGATGCAACGGGAACTGCTCCTGATCGGACATTTTTTTAATGAAAGCGCCGGCCAATACGTCGGCGTCCTCTTGGATCTCAACGCCTCTGTGTACTTCTGCAACGAATTATTATTAAAAGAAATTTACGCCATTCACAAACAACGTTCCGATTATACGCATACTATAAAGACGCAATATCACTCAACATAATCAAAACAACCGTGCGATGAAACATTTCAAGAAGAGGGGAGCAAGCACGTTTAATCACTGTATATATATATTACAAACGATGGCAGTTCTATTCTGACTGATGATCTTATGCACCACCCAACAGGCCTGTTGCATTGCGTGCAAATGAGACAACGGAAAATAAAAGTGGATGAAACTGCCAGGTGTAGCTCAATAAGCTAGTGCATTTGTCAAGAAATCGATAGCTCACGGTTCCGATTCTGGCCGTTCCACCAAGTTCCCAGCCATCATCCTGCAAAAAAGCAATAAAATATTAACTCCCCTCCCTTAGCCAAACCTTGTTCCACTTCCACACTTTTCAAGCTCGTGAGAATTTCTTTTTCAGAAGCGGAAATTGTGACGTGTCAGTCAACCTCATCCCAGCTCACATTTCATGTGGAACCAGAGGATTAGCGAATAAGAGCTCTCGATGTGTGGATAATTTATAAAAATGGAGCGAAGTCAATGGGAACAACTTCCCTTCCGCCATCAGAAGAAACATTTGAACAAAGACAAAAAGGATACACAACTCGGAAAACAGACATCAACAAAAAACAAAACATCGGTACATCAAATAACGTGAAATGGAAAAACGAATCACAAAATAAGGCGAATTAGAATCATGTTATACACCTACCACATATACTAAAAAAATCAGCGCGACAATTTGAAAACATATGGCAACAATCGGCCGCCCTTTGAAATGTGAACAACAGAATCTCTCTGAAAGCGTTCTAAACCCAAAGCATCTCAGACTTAACAAAACCACTCAACTACGAATGAATCTGTGAATGGAGGATACATGAATGAGGTTCATGCTTGACGACGAAATAAAGCACTTCCATTCAACAGGCTTTCTCCAAGTCAACGATTCGACGGAAAGACTAGAGATCTTCACACTTTAGTCGACTTCTACAGAGAAGCGGTCCGATAAAACGGTAAGCACAATGATACCAACCGGATGCAACAACCTCACAAATAATGACTGCTTCCAGTCTCAACAAATAATTAGGCTTAGTCAACGTTAAGCGTTGACAATACGACAATCAACATTAACCTTTTCATGAGTGCACTTCAACGAGATAAGCAAAGAGAAGTATTGAACAACGCACGTACACCTAAGTGCGTGTGTTTGATTCAGCTCTTCTCTCGCATTCTGTGCATGCATCGCACAACGCATTATCAAGCAAAGATTCCCCATCCAAATTATCCACTGTGAAATCAGCATATCAAAAACCCGAATTATCTAACTGCTCTGCTCAAATTCTCTCATTCCTGGACATTCCATCATAAAAATACATCTAAGAGACCGGATTATGCCTATACAAAGCAGTCCATCAACGCAAGATAAATCAAAAATCCATATCAATCAGATGACTTCCGCTATCCGAGTCTTCACGCACTTATACCTCTTTAAATATAGCGCATTACAATCTACAATTCATACAAGTGAACATAAAATAACAATTTCAGCTTATAATAACATAGCGCCTCATCAATAAACCAAATTGATTGTGCTATTAGGCCATCGAACTGCTATAATTCACAATGTTCCACTCCCCTCTCCCAATTCCTCGGTTCTCCTCCCCTCTCACTAAGCAAGCAAGTGGTGAGAGGCATTAAAACTGTCGACAAACGGCACATGGTAAGAAAGGCATCTTCTTTAGCCGTCTTTAAAACACTGAACGTGAGAGGCATCCATTGAGATGTGATTAGTAACATTTCAAACGGTTCTGAATCACCCATTAAACAGTGGGATTTCGATGAATCGATTTGTGCAGTTTCGAGATCCAATCGAAGTTAGGAACTTAGCTGCAAGTCGGTTTGTATAACAAAAAGTGCTCGGAGAAACGTAAACTCTTTAAGACTGCAACCAACACCGCGATCCAAGTTGTAAGCAAACTGTGTGAAAGAAAGAAAACTTCGGGAAAAAAAACTGCCACAAACACAAAACGACAAAATGAAGGTATCATATATATGAAGTGAGCTTCTTAAACCAACAAAGAAGAATCAACAATGAGTAGAGGCCCATACAAAACCACCTGGTAAACGATCTGCCTTCTATGCAACCAACACCGTCTTCTATATGACTGCGTAACGAATTACGACTATCACGTTATTAGTACTTATGCTGTTCTATTTACGAAAAAAAGTCCGACCTGAGCAGTCACAGAAGCTAACAACTCTCTTTGCAGAATCACCTATAAGAAAGACTTAACGATGTAAAAGCTTCATTGTCGGTTCTAGATCCTAAGGAGGGTTCCAACTGGCTGCCACTAATTAAAAAAATTACTCGTTCCTCGGATGTACTTCATAAAGCAAGAAGTTTCAGTATGGAGTCCAGATTGTGGCCTATCATTTGAGCTAATGGATACCATCAACACTACTTCTTAAAGAGAATCGATAGAAGACGTCTCTCAAGAACACACCGCAGTTTATCAACAAATGCGCATTGGAAAAAAACCACAATGCGGTAGACAATGAAATTATGTTCGTTGCGCTTCAAACACTAATTTAAAATTGTTTGCGACTGGCGAAACCAACTGAATCCTCGAAGAACAACGCAACACATCCGATAAAACAAAAGCAACGGAATTATGCGGCAAAGAAGAGGTAAAAACGCGCGACAGGAGGGGGGAGGCGAAATGATGATCGCTGTTACTCGATCGTCGCAATGTTTCAGCACCACCCTGTGGAAGTCTGAAATTTGTTAGCTGATAATTTTAAACTTACAAAAGAAGAGGAAAGAGATATCAAAACCACGACTAGAAGGTGGTAAATAATATTATGTGAACACCACCACTCGCCACCTTAAGAAAATCCGACTATACTTCGAAGTTCAGGAAGGCCACCAAACACAGACACATGAACGTAATTGCGAAGGTGCAACTGCATGAAAATGCCGACCGCACACTTCACCATCAACTTTAATAGCTTGATAGGAAAACGTGCATCAATTAGGAAAACTATGCTCACGTTCTCCTCTGGCATAAGCAGAATATAACACTGCCACAATCTCTTCCAACACTAGGCAGCAACATCGAATCAATATGGGATTCCATCAAAACCATATCTGAATTCACTCATGGAAATGAGATTATCGGTTCGACGTCAATGTCATATCGCATAAAACTTTCTACTTGCATCGTGAAACGATTAATAATTTCAAATAAGAAATGCGAATAGCCAGAAATGATAGAATGAGCTTCAACTTGACGTATGTATTCTGCAAGGTGTACAATTCCCCACTTCAGAATCAACTTCGAAGGAATGCGAGGTAATTTTTTGCTTCTTGTTTTTTTAATAAGCCAAACACACTAACCGGTCTTCGACGTTCTTCAACGCCATCCCACTACCCTTAGTGCTAATCAATAAACAATATTGCGTTCTATAGAAAATCTTCGTAAGTCTCAGCCAATCTTCGAAGAAAAATTTAAAAAAAAGAAAAGAAAAATAAGTATGACTTCTGTAAGAAGAAAAAATATTTCTTCAAATTCCTCATCAGAATATTTTCTCAGTGCTCAAAATAGCATTGCAATACTTCAGCGAACTTCCTACTTACTTCTAAAATAAAGATGAGAAGTAAAATGAAAATTAAGAATAATCGAGATAAACGGTTATAAAAAATGACTGCTGCAACGTAATGATGGAATCAACTTCCGACTATAGCCAATGAAGAAATCGTCGCTGAATGCCTGTGAAAAATCACTCAACATTCAACAGAGCATTTTTCCTTTCGAAACACCCTATTAGCTGGTTTCATCTGTGGTCACTTGGGTGATGTTAACGTGCGCAAACGATGCGAAGCTGAACGAGCAAATGCTTTCAAGTCAGCAGCACGAGCGGCCGCCGATCGCCTCATCGCTGCTATCGCCCAGTCGGCTCTTTTCGCCGCCTCAATTTTTTTGTTTGCGTCGCAAATCGCACCCCACTAAGATGAATCGACATGATTTACTGCACGAGATGTCTCCCTTACAGCAATCATTCGCACAGTAGCACTGACGATTCATGGCGAATTTCAAGTGGACCGGAAAATTACATCAACAATGATAACATTAAAACGGATTCGTCACAACAAAACATGAACGTAGAAGAAAGAAATAAGAGATGATTGACGCACCTCTATCGCACTACATAGACCGAAAAAACCGATTTGTCCGTCTGGTTAGAGTCTATCTCTTCAAAGTAGTTGAAGTCTGATGTTTGCAGAAAATATCGCTCCGTGAAGGTGATTCAAATTTCTCAACATTTCACTCCTTGTAATCTTCCCATAAAATCTTCATTCATCGTCTGGGTTTAAGTTACACTATTGAAATTCCCTCCTCCCTTTCCCTCTTCTATAAAATCACAGATAGATGAGGTTATGGGAAAATAAAATGCAGCAACGCTTAATCATATCAAATTTTCTCTCAGCTCTATTTTCAGCGTATTTCGCAAATCTAAATGTCTGTCTGTGCCAGTGAGTTCGTTCGTTTGCACGTGCAGTATTTTCCAGCTGAGATCTCGTGCCTAGAATGAATACCAGAGTAGGTTTCCATATCACACTTCATATTCGTCAATAGCCTTACGAACAGTTTACATATATTTAAAGGCTCATTAATGTTATTTCACTTTTTATTGCCATCTGTGAAAGAGGTTAATAACGAGCCAACACTTACTGTGCTAACTTCTCCTCAGTCGTTTTCTTCACACTATAAAAGTTCATAAAATCTGGAGTAAAATTTATCCGGATATGTGGCGAACAAAGTGAAATATGGCTCCCTTGAGGCAACAGCTATTGTACACATCATATCCACGACGACACTTCCATCACTTTTCTTTCCCAGGAAATGAAAGAGTTCGGCTCACAAATAATAATGACATATAAATTCACAATCGGCAGAGCATGTGAACTCCTACAAGGCACATAAATTGCATCGCATACAACTGTGAACAGAAAGGTAACCAAAGAAAATAAGCAACGGTGGTGGTGATGTGCAACAAACAGGTAATCGTTGCATTCACTGCAGAGCGCTTTTCCACTTCACACAGACAAAAAAGCTTGGGAAGACCTAATGTGGAGCACATGATGCGTTCCCCTCAAGCAGTTTAGTATACGTTTAAAAAAATTCATAGTCGAAATCAATGACGAAATTAGCCAGCGAGTTTGCTACTTCTAAAGTTTGACTCATAACAAAATGAACAAGTTGCCCTCCCCTATGCCGTAACACAGCGACATCCATGAGAATCACATTCTATCCTCAAAGTCACATCTCCAAGTTTGAAACGTGGTGCTGCTCATTTAGGCACTTCTAATGTCAACTCAGCGACAAGGCGACATAATCCTCACGGAACAAAAAATACCCCTACAGTAATGGAAATGTGATAGATGCACGCATCAACACTACCATCTCACATAGTCTTAAAAAGCAAAGAAAAGTCAAGTTCAGCGTAAAATAGGTGAAGAAACACTCTGAAGCACACAATAACGGATATAGCAAATAATGCAAATGTTGAACGATGAGCTTCCTTCTATTGCGTATAAAAATATACAGCAATTGATTAAAGAACTAAGAGTTCATGGTAGAGATCAAGTGAGAACATGAAACTTCATAAACCTTGAAAAATTTCGAAGAAATAAACGCTGCCGATTGGCGATAAAAGGTTCTCCAAAAAATGAGATCGAAAACTGTCGTCGAGCAATCAGACTGACATTAACACAAATGCAACAGAGCAAGCGCTAGCGTCAACCGATCCAGTGAGCAGCACAAGAATCAATAACGACAACGATTGCTATATGTTCGATCTCATGTCGAAATGGTGCAAAATCTGTTGTGCTTTTATATGTTAGACCCAGAAAACAAAAAAAAGAGGAAGCGCTCATTATAGATGAATCCCATATGGAGCATTCGAGACGAACGTAAACTACATTAACAAACGATAACAGAGCTTCGATACAACGTTAGCAATAAACGACACCACAGTGATAACAGCCGTCTAAGACGACCACAATCAATCAATAATGTGGTCTACCATCTCGTAGTTATACTATTATGATCAGAGAAAAGAAAATTAATGGAATAGGTTGATTATTATATTGCTAACATAATGATGGTATATTTCTTGCACGATCCACCAACGCAGATGAGCAATAAACGCTAGTAAACCATACTGTACCGCTGTTTTTACTAGTCCGCCTATTCCTTCAATCATTTATGGTCGTTTAATTAGCTTTCCGCTTTCTTTGGTGCGCACAAAAACCTTTTCCTCCAAACTTTGGAATAAACTGAAAGAAAAAAATGTGTCGCTTGTGAAATGCTCCAGCAGCAGTAATACTGACCGCTTAAAGTTGAGATCATTTACCTAAGCACATAAAACATTGACTCTCGGAAAGAAGCCGGAAAAGCTTAATCACTATGACTTACGCACAAGTGAATATTGGAGAGCGAAAAAAAGGCGGAGAAGATGTAAATATCAACATAATATGCGTTTCAAATCAATTCACCTTTGGCACTCACCAACGAGGGGATGAGGAGAAAAAATGTTTCTGCGGAGTTAACAATGCATAGCGCGTCGATGAACAGCAAAGTTCTCAATGATGTCCATAGTTTTTGCCAGGAAAATACAGTACTTTCAGGAGCGCATTCCACGACCATGATGTATTTACAAATCAGCCCGCAAATTTTCTTAACGCCTCAAATAAAAAATCCAACACTGTACAAATTCGGCAACGAATCACACCAAAACTGGTTAATTGAAGCGAAAAAACCTAACTGAAATAGTTAGGAACAAGGGGATTATTCATACCGCAAAACTCAAAACAAAAGAAAAAGATTTCCTTCGAACCTCAAAATGAATGTGAATCAAGCGTTTAGTTACACTGAACCGGTAAGTAGAACCACACCATAAATGAACATATTCAGCTTTGAATGGGGAGACCTTTCGCGATAAGCGCCATGAAATCTGCCTCAAAGTGATGATTGGCAAATGATATTGCTAATAATTAAACGTTTCCATCCCTTCTGAGTGGAAAAAAGGCGATGCTTCTCATTCAGCGATACAATAAACGAGTAAAACTGCACACGAACAAAGCGTATTCGTGCACATCGAGAATAAACTCAACTTCACAACATAAAGAAATCCTAAATGTAGCGGAGATTTCCATAAAGAAAATCAGCCGCGGAAATCTGTGGAAAATTGATGAACTTTTTTTACGCGTATCGCATCTTTGAGACAATAGCGAAATGCGAAGAAGTACCCAGAGAAATGAGCGGCATCGTACAACATTAACGTGAAACCTTGTTTTCCTGGGGACGTTTATTTCACGCCAACTGAATCCATCAATGGGTGGCGGCTTTACAGCAAAGCGTTTCAAGCATTCCACGCAGAACCATACCCACTGACTGAAATAACGAAGACACAGTGACATCGTTAGGATTCACCATGGCGATTACTGAGCTGAACGAATAAGGCATTTCACATATTATTTAAATTATTCACATAAGGTAATTTCCAATTTAATGTCTGACGACCCTTCCAGGTGTGTGAGATGGTATGGAAGAGAGCGGATGATAATCAGCAAATACAGTCCTCAAACTATAAACGGCAAGCCCTAAGAGTACCCGACCGTTGCGAAAAATCATTAAATAAATAAGTCATATCACAACGACAAAAACATCCCTCAGGTAATACCGGTCCTCTGTTCTTTTCATTCCTCAGTTAGATTTTCCACATTTCTCAGCCAGTTCCAGTTCGCTGCACTACTGCTACAGTCTTGCTTTTTCTAGTTCGTTGACAGTCTCAGTTTAATTTGCGATTTCCTTATCATTAAGCGAAGATGCACCTAGTGGAGCGACTCTTAGAGTGGAAGCATTAGTTTCAGAATTGGCATTTTTGGTATGAAAAGACTTTAAAAACATTCCTAAAAAAAGTTTGACGATGACAATAACAACTGCAACGAGTAAGATGCCCATTAAAGCTGAGTGCAGAAATCAACAAGCGCAACCGAGGCGAGAAATAAACAATGTGATAATCAGGAGAAAAAAGCAAAGGCGACTTCTAAAGGAAAAGAGAGAAGAGGATAAAAAAGAAAGTAAAGGAAATTCAAAGAAAAAATCCTCTTTGTTAATCGAGTGATTAGTAAAAAAAGAAACCGCTGCTATATTATTAACGAGAGGAAATATACGGGGAATTTCGAATGAGAATTTTAATAGTGCTCTCTCTACTATATGAACGAAGAGAAATGATAATCATGAGCTGAATGAATCACATCTCACACCGATATAAAACACAATTCGGCGAATATAAATTGAAAAAACACTGACACATTTCGATTCCTTAAGTAAGCAACGAAGAGCATTTAGGCAATCAACGTTAAAGAACACAGCTTTCGCCATTTCTACGAAAAATTACCAATGCAGAGCTCTGATTGCAAAAATGTGTTCTATGCATCGACGGCTAGCGCAAAAGGCTCCGGTTGACGAACAACCCATTGAATATCGCTGAAGCAACGATCTTGATACGAATTCCCATATCGAGTGCATAAAATCTGCCCGTTAAAATTAAGGATAAATACGAGAAATACGTAAAATTTCGAAGCACACAAATCTATACCCCTCCCACCAACTTTCATCCACCAATCGGAGCAAATAAGTGGAATTACCGCTCATCGGCTCTAAAAAAGTAACGTTATCTCGATGCAGCTATGACCAAATCTTTAAATCATCAACAGCAATAATACAGCGAATTGAAAAGAGCAAATGGTAGGAGAATAGAAACGGAAATAATTTTCCACCGCCTCAGACTAACTATTTTAATGCTTCATGAGATCATAGACATAATCGTTTAGCACACCACATCGCGGAAAACAACAATCAACGACTTGATTTAAACGATTGATCACTGCTACTCAGCGTGCTATGAAAGCAAAAGCGTGCATCACATTAGTCGGCAACACATGCACCCACATACTCCGAATAATGAAACGCCATCGAATAGTGCCGAGAAGCATCCCAATTAGGTGTCTTCATTGTTTTTGGCTGCTTAGATGTGTGCAACTGCACGTTTAAAAGGTTGCTCCTAGTTCTTCTCAACAAAATAAAGCAAATATCGTCACAATGTTTCACTACCGAGTGCATAGGTACCCTCAATCGACTTGCCGACGATCGAGTTCATTAAATTGCAGTTTCCACCAGATTCCACGCTAGAAGACTAGTGCAAGATCCTCGCCATGTTCTTTGCGCTGTGGATTTGTGCGCCGTTGTTGTTCTCGCTTCGACTAGTGATGCTGGTATAAGTGAAACTCATGGAACATTCGTTCTAGTAGCAGTTCGTCCAGTGCACAGAATGCGGTGTCCTTCGTGCCGAAACATCCAAGACCATATCTTCGTCAGTGAGTACTTCTGATGCGGTTCGAGTAAAAGCCAATGAGCCTCATCAACTTCACGTTGACATTTAGTTGTTCTGGGCTCAACACTGCGTAAAATTGCAACGGCCAGCTCTCTTTCGCTCGTCTAGTCGTCCAGATCTCCCTGAACATCTGCACCATCGAAAGGCGGTCGGGTAAATGATGAAGAAGGCGTAGGTATAAGGGGCGAACATTTATCACACATACAATGCCGAGACAATCAAGAAGGGACACTAGGATAGGTTGAATCACCTGCACGATCCCGCAGTCGAATTGCACGCTGTCACCGATCACCTCGCGTGGTGGATCAGTCGCCCATAAGTACAAACTATGAAATATCGCCCAGGATGCGTTTTGAAATAAACGTAATTGCAGCGAATAATCCCTCAGATCATTAATGAAATTGTGTAACGATTGCGGGAGGAATCATATACAATTAAATTGTCTAGGCTGACGTTACCCAGAAAGCTATATCAATGAGGCCTAAGGTCATGCTATGAAGTTGTGTTGGTGCAATCTTGAGCAACAAAAGTTGACTTTGCTCAATTTTGCTCGCTTAATATACATGGTACCCGCATGATGTAAATCAGGTGGAATTTTCAAAACATATAGACGAGAGAGGCGGTACGGAAAGAAACAGTGGAGGGAGATAATGCTGATGGAGCGATGTTTTTATCAGTTTTGGATGCGATATAACTATATATAGTGCACAGAAGTGTAGCCATAATTGAACAGTGATTAATAGTCATTAAGGAATCAAGGAACAAGTCATTCTATAAACGTATGCCAGAGCTTATCTACCCATTGGTTAAATATAAGAATTATACATTTCAAATAACCGATGTCTTCATCGAAAGCCCTTTAGAAGACATAACGGATTTCACGATTTTTTATGACGAAGGATGAAGAATTTTCCGATGGAGATTATCCTTCCAATTTCATTAGTTGTCTCGATTTACGGTGTTTCTGAACTGTTTTCACTGATCGCTTAGCATCCCTGCTGTAAGAATGTTTCTTGAAGTCTGAAGATATTGTTTAAATTTCTAAATCCCAAAACATGAATAAGAGAGAAAAAAGCGCTACTCGCTCAGGCTCGGAATCTACGGCGCTAGTTGCTTCATCGAGTGGAAGAATTTTCCTCTCGCAAACACTAGCTCGAGCTATCGCTATTCGCCGCTTTTACCCTCCGGATAGCTGTGTTTCTTCCTCACCTATTTTCTTATCAAGACACTGCATTTAAGAACTAATTTTTAGCCCTTATTGCGTGGGCGTAACACATGTTTATCTTTATGTTATCATTTTTTATATACTATGTGCTATCCGGGTGTATGATCGCCAATACGTGTAAGAACTATTTCCGCTGCTATTTTTGTGTTTAAAAAAGCATATATACTCGAAATAACATGTTGTTTTACTGTTGATTTTCAAGGCAACACCTTAAGATATCGTCCGAATGTCGTAGAAGAATATTGCGAAAAAATGAAAGTTTAGGAAATCGTGGATTCTTCCACCGACTTTCTTCTTTATCCATAACATCGTTGACTTTGTTTACTTAGAAACTTACGTACGCATACAACTGTACTTATATAAATATCTAAAAGAATACCTTCATATAACGACGACACATATATGAGGATGAATGTAAAATTCCTTATATCCAAGCACCTCGAAACGCAGTGCAATTCTTGAATTTAGCCATCGATAGGTCTTTATTTAGTACAATTTCCAAGTTTTTAATTCATAACAAGGAAGGTTTCATTTTATATGATGGCATATACCGGAAATAATCCTAATTAACTGTCACAGAGTCATCGAAATATGACGCATAATTTCTTGTCGTCTCTTGGTCATAATGTATTTTTGCATTTTAACGAGAGTTTTTTCACATCTCGAAAAACTATGAGAGATTTCTTTGGTTTAAAATTCCCAAAAATATTCGGAAATATTCATTTGGAAAACGTTCATTTTGCCATCAACGCTCAATTCAAAAAATAAACTTATTTACAGAAATGCATGAACTCAAAACTTCTATGCATTCAACTTGTTGTGACGAAAATGCTAGCAAGAAGGAGCCCTCGTCTGTAAGCTTATTTTAGATAGACGCTAAAACTCTGAGAGTTAAAAGATCTGCTCACCAACGGTTGGAGAGTCGATAACTTTATGTGTATTTATCAGCTCCAATTCGAGTATAATCTTCCCCGACGATATTTGGCAATTGAGATCGAAGTAAATATTTTCCTTAACTGTACCTGAGAAGTCCTGGTTCCTGCCCTATCTAATGCCATTTTGCGGTACATAAGTGAAAAAGCGAAAGCCTCTTTAGATCTTTTCCGTCAATTCGCTGAAAACATTTCTTCCACTGCAAGACAAAATAACTCCATGATAGTCGAAACTATTAATTTAAGATATTCGACTATACAATCAACGTAACAACGAATAAAGAGGCCAACATAAACAGCACCAGTGAGTGCAACCGAGCAAATGCGAGATATGAACACATAAATCACGTACTTCATACCCCAACCTGTGGACTCAAATTCCGCATTAATATGGATGAAATTTGCCTGATGTGAAACTATCAATGCATAAGTTTGGCCGCTGAGAAAACAATAAAATTTAGCTCATTTAAGTAGTCTTCCATTGAGTTCGTTTTTCGATAGAACCATTGGAACCGTCGTGCGCTTCTTCCCGGTACTTTTTTTTCTCGCATTAAAAACGTTCATGGTGATCATAAACAAAGTTACATGGCAAAACTATCGATGGAGTGCGCACAGTGCTGAAATTTGTGGTTGAGAAAGTATCTAACCACAAATCCATCCGATGAATCATAGAGGCGTTCCAGCATTCAAATAATGGTGTTCATACCGGAACCCGATGGGACGACCAAAGCGATCGTTTGCCTTACAGTTCGCGTAAATTGTCGGTTTTTCATAATAGATCGGAAAAGCAGTTGTGGGCATATAATTTCACAATCTTGAAGAGAACATTGCCGTCTATATCCTGCAAAGCTTGATTCATTAGTTCTTTTGCAGTGGAGTGAAGCTGATGAAGTTTGATGATAAGGAACCTCTCACAGTACACCATATGTGGAATTTTGTGCTCACTTACAAAATGATGTGACATGCTCATTACTGGGTAACTTTTACTGCTTGTTGTAGAAGACAGTTCAACGGCAACCGACAAAAGTCAGTTCACTAACTTAAATGCTTCATTTTGCAGTGAAATATTGACTAATTGCAAAAAAGCAGTTCACTATAGCTTTTTGTTTCGTAGTTCGATCCACTGAAATAGATAATGAGGGAAGAAGAATCAAGTACGCTGCTGCTCTTCAGTTGTTTGTTAGCATATTCAAAGAGGAAGCTCGAAACGAATGCCAGCATGAAGAGAATAAGGTGAAATTCACAGAAACTAAATCGAGAGATGAATGTCACATCAACATATAAGCCCTTCGACGTCTGCCGATTCCTAAGTGACAATGGGAAGTGTGAAAGCATATTTTAAAGCAAGATTACTTCTTACCACACGATCACCTGCAACAATATCGTCCGTCTTTGGCAAGGATTGATTATCTCGAAGAGGAAGTCGGCGGCGGTACGAGCATTAACGAATTCGAGAAAATTTGTAGTTGAATTTACTACAGCAACAGCGTCGATTACCATTGCAGTAACTCTTTTGTTCACACCGTTGTGATATAGCAGCGTTGTCAGTTTTTGCGACAATAACGTTGCGATATAAAAACTGCTTAATGCATAACATTTCAGATGAGAGATCATCAGTTAAGCAATGCCAGTGATCATGCAATTACCTAATATTTCAATGAATATCCAAATATTAAAACAACACAAGCAAATTAATTAATTTTCAATATGAGGCAACTTACCCGTAGACATTCTACAGAGTTTTAAATCGAGTACGGATAATATCGATTCCGATTGTACAGTTGAGTGTTTGAATGAAGTATTGAAATGACTGTGAGAGCGCAAAATTGATATCTTCAGCTCAACATTTGTTGATCTCGGCTCACGTCTGTCGATTTGATGTCCCTTCGTCGTTGCCGTCAAACTTCCTGCACACGAGTAAGGAAGCTCTATTGTGCGAACATTTTCGATCGTTCCCCTTGCTAGCTAAAAAAGAAAATTAGATCTATTCAGATGAATGCTCGGCTAATGAGCATCTGATAAACTCATCTTTACAGACAGCCAGTATGTATGAGTGCACATTCGATGGCCAATTCATTTCTTCTAAGATTTCCTCTAGAATGTGTTCACCGCTGGACGGCAACAAGCGGTATTTTCATTTCAGGGAAAGGGTTTGCCGCGTTGTCATACTCTTTTCAAGCATTTTGAGTTCACGAAGATTCAAATTCACTGAATTACGCTGCTCATTATTCATCAAGTAGAATTAAGCAAACAATTTCAGTGTTACGTAACGACAAAAATGCATAAACAATAAAAGATTTTACAAACAAAATGATGAGTGAACAAATTACACTGTCAGCTTCGTCGTTTTGATTACAAACATATTCCGAGCTGAACCCATCCAGCTGGTGCAATCTGTGAAACGGCCAAATAATGCAGAACGCAGTGCCTATGATCTTACCTGAACAGGTATTTAGTGTCAGTATAATAAAACATTTGCTCAAGTGTAAATTTTATCCATACTTAATTCACCGAACTATAACCGTTGGAGGAGTGAATACTGAGTCTGAGTTGGAATTCGAGATGCAATGGTTTCTAGTCATCTGTGTGAGATAGCGGTTGCTTTTTTGGAGGATGTGGGGGGAGGAGCGGGGGGTGGGGGTGGGGGGGAGGAGGTAGAGGAGAACATTAAGCGTTCACCCTGAATGACTGTAAGATGGGAAACGTTTGATGAACGTGAGAGTTACACAGTAACTAAAGAAACACGTCAAGGAAAGAGGCGACTTCGAAAGCTTTTGGCATTCATCTCGAAGTAATGCCAACAACAACTGAGATAGCGCACTAGCGAAACCGGCCTGTCAACAGTGAATGAAACCAGTAATAATATTTAAAATAAGCGCTATTATACCAATGATCATTTGAAGCATCCTCCCATCGATTACCTTAAATAATCAATATAAATATAGCACCTACAGAGAACAGACATTTTAGGGATTATCAAACATAGGCTGCATCTTGCATGAGAATATCGCGGAATGCATGAACTCGAAATAACGTCATCATATTCTCGAAAATAACACCAAACAATGAAGTCAGAAATAAAATCAGCTTTAAGAGTTTTGCTGTTAGCTGTTAATTAGCACAGGTTGAAGCATATTCTCGCCCGTCGTAAGTAAGTTTTCCGGTTTTTTATATCGTATTTTTAAAAACAATCGAGACTCGCATTTGAAACAACACGTTTTCATGTTTTGCAATTAGCGAACTAGAGTGGAACTACATATCTGAGCCGCTTGTGGCACGACATAACAAGCATCTTTGTTTGGCCAAATTAAACAAAGCGGGCAAAGTGGTCTGATTTAAACATATATGGTCAGATCGCAATCGTCCAAATCTCCTACTACGGCCACACCCAAGCGGCTAACAGCTGATTTAGCTGGGCATGATAGAACTAAGGCCTTCTATGGAAAATAGTATCACTAGAGGATGAGGAAGAGATTCGAAAATGAGACAAAGAAAGATCACAAACAAACTGATAATAGAGTGAGGCTAGCGAAGTCGAAAATGAATATGCCAAGTCCCATTCCGCACAACATAATAAACACCATATAAAGTTGATGCATCATTGTCGTAAGCATCGACAAACGAACGAAACGCATAGGAAAACATGAGCGCAAATGCATGAAGTTGCAAACCGCGTATTATAGCACATATCACCACCATAACCTAAAAAGTGAAGGGAAAATAAATGAATCCCACCGCCGTACACGACCGAAAATAATACTCACCGCTAATACTGATGATAGCTTCCCATTATTTCCAGTCATAACAAAAATAGGCGAGAAAAAAGTTCAACGGAAATACCCAACTGCTGAGAATTCTTGGGGTTGTTCTGAAGATGGGAATAATATCGAGAGAGAGCGGGAATGTTTCGCATTCATGAAAAAAGGACTATGTGATGGAATTAAAGGCAATAAGACAGAAGAATGCAATAAACTTTATGGAAATTTGAAAACAAAAGTTCGGTGGGAAACGTTTTTTCATCAAGGAAGGAAATGCAAACATATAACATAGCAGTGAACGTTGAAATACTATAGCGCAAATGTGTAAAATTCTCAATAAAGAAAACATTTGTTCGGCCGAAATTCAAAGATGTCCTAAACGATCACTCACTATGTATACGTAGTTGCCGTTCTCATTCGTATAGATAGTGATAGTGGCTGCGAAACTTGGCGGTCATCAATATCTATTTCTACACCTGCATCCGATGGCGACCTCTCATATTCAGCATTAATCACTCTAGAAGCAGGTAACGAAAATTGGTGGGTGCTACTAAAAATGAACTTAAGTATGTCTCATCCAGTTTTTGATTCCGTTTTTACAGCAGAATATTACAGAATTGCTATACGCTGGAAAATTAAAATTGCTATACGCTGGAATTGCTATACGCTGGAAATTACGCTGGAAAGCGGCATTATTGGAAAACACATGCATACGTTGTTGGAAAAAATATTAGTGTAAGAAACGCCCGCATATAACTGATGTTTTATTCAGCGGATAACATATCAAAATGGAGCGATTGTCAAAGACGATACGCATTTTGTGAAGCCTGCTTCACACAGATTTACCCTAGATGGCATTCAGTATCAACCGAATGAACAACCCATACATCTAATAACAACAGCTTGTTTAGTCATATCAGCATGTGGGCAATAGATCTCAAATTACATTAAAAGATATGTGAAACATTCAAACACAATGCTCGTTCATACACGCATCAAATACAATTTAAGGCAACATCTCTACTACGGTTGCTGCTATTTATGGAAGAGCGAACTTGAACTCAAGAGAGTTCATCAAACAGTCTCGATAACGGCAACATCCGCACCTTTCCACCGGTTGTTGTCTATAATGTCTCTCCCACATCGTTCTTCTTGTTTTCATGCGTTTCTAAATCCATTCTTGCTGATATTTTCAACCTCTTCCCTTTTTATGATCCTTTCGATGTTCTTTGATCAATAGAGTTCGGCATCTGTTCGAATCATTTATCTGCATCATTTGGTCTTAGTAGCAGCGCGGTGTGTTTTGATGGTGCCCACCCACGGCTGAAAAATGTAAGCGTTCGAAGCCGAAACGTTTCCTTATCTTTACTACTACTAATTTTCACCCCTTACACTCTTGACCTCACCTTCTAATTCTCCGTCTACCTTATTAATCATTCATTTAGCTTCGCATATTAGCGCAGTTATTAAATAAAATTGTCAGTTCCAACTTCAGAGGTAATATTTATAATTTAATGCTACACGTCTGTATATTTAACATTAACATAAATGCACACCCATTCGCCAAACGACATTTTGCGATGAAGCCAAACGCGATATTCGCTTTCTCTGCTGAAAAGAAGCTGACGAGAGCGTTATCAATCTTCCGATTTCAACTAATAAATGGGCTATCGCAATATTAGCTTCAGAGTATATCTACAAACTTACCGTGGGTTTAGTTCATGGAAGTCTTAACCAATGTGATGTTGTGGATAAATCGGAGATAAAAATTGGTGAATAAAAAGTGCTGAAAGATGAAGGGAAAGTGGAGAATACTGAACCTCAGACACGAATGCTTCTGCTCCATTTTTTAAAGAAACGATCACCGACTTCAAATGCTTTGATGCATACCTGCGACCTAAGAAATTCTAGCATCCAGATGGCATAATGATCCTCGGCGCACTGAAAATGCTATTTTTTCTTATTTTAGTTTCCACAAATAGCTCGAAAGTCATGTGGATATTGGCTAGATTATGGAGTGTCCACTCTATCGCAATATTAGCTCATAAACGGAATGTGCCATAAATAAACCTCGAATATCCCACTGATTAATTACTTAATGTTGTAATCTGCATAAAAATTTCACTATGTTTGGGAAAGATATTGACATGATGTCCAAAAATTAGTAAGTTAATCAGAGCTACAACAAATGTTTTGCCGAACTAAGGAATCCATTATTCGTTACGTAATTCCTGGCAAATAATTAAGAATGGTGCAAAAGAATTAAATATTTCTGAATCATACCAAATGCTTCAGTTACAATCCATTTCAAAAGAATATTTCATTAATCTGAATGAATTCTCCACGAAAATCACTAAACCTACTTCTTTATATTCCTCCACTTAGTTTCGCCTCGAATATTGCAGTAGGCGCGTTTGGGAACTTCGTAATCTATCTAAGGTTTACTTCATTTAGGAAAAAATACGAATTGCCCGTCAATCGCGATTATAGCAACAAAAAATAGAGAAAAATTAACCAACTAATGGATTGCGATAAATAAATAGCGTAGCAATAATATTTGAATAAATTGTTGAATGTGACATCAATATTTTATTGCTTCGAGACTAAACTGATAACTGAATGAAACAATAAAGAAAAGAAATTTGGCAATAAGGAAATTCATAGGCGACACATTCATTGACCAAAGTTTCTGAGTGAAATTGTTGTAGTCGAACTAGCTACGCACAACGTTCGCCAATAGTACCTGAAGATATATCCTATATGCACTTTAAACTTTATTTCCTTTAAACTCATATCCTTTAAACTTTATTTTTCCATTTACGAAGATCAATAATGTTTAATTCCATATATGCTAATGGCTTTCTCTGGATGGGTCTTTTAGCGAACCAAAGAGGATAATTTAACAAGTGAGAAATACTTATGATCTTATAGAAAAAAGAGGTGAGAAAAAACTGACTGTAGTAGGGAAAGGAAAAAGAACGACAGTTCAAATGGAATAAGTGAAGAAATATTCACAATAAAGTATTTTTAGATCCATAGCTCACTTCACTGCATTTTAGAATGAAGATGACATTGCGTAATTAAAAGTTTAACGAAATGATTGCATAATTATCGAAGAAATTTTGAATTGCAATCGCCTTACCACACGACAAGGCGTTTACAATCCAAAAAAGCGCCAATATAATAACGAAGATGAGGAGAACCGAAGCCATATTAGGAGTTGATGTCATTAAAATTTTATGGAAGGAATATTTTTCGGAATTCTCATAATATTTTTGAAATGTGGAACTTTTATTTCGCCTCTCCGCTACTCTTTAACCCTCCATCCCAACCCTCCCTCTCGTCAAATATGCTAAAATCCTCATTAATTGTTCAGTAAAGAGCACTGAAAGCTTAAGTCAAGGAAACACTTAACAAATAAGATTTAGACCTTGCTTTGCGACAACGCCTTTCTCGAAAACGACGATTTTGCCCGCATCACGGATAGTAGATAGTCGATGTGTAATCACAAATGTTGAACGTCCTTTCAAAGCGCTGTTTAGTGCGGGTCTAAAACTCATAGATGATTGATATGATTCTCATGGCTCTGAAATTTGAATAATGGAGTATCATGCTAGCTTTATGCTTCGGGAATGATGAACTGGCCAACTGAATAAGATATTTTTATGCAAATTTCATCACCTAATCTTCTATCGAAAATATTCTATGTTACTAAAATGTCTCACATAAACGCAATATCTTGCCATGAATTCGATGAAAAACGGTAGGAAAAAATAGGTTGTAAAAATTGCTCAATTGGAGATTACCGACCTGAAATGTTTTGTCAGTTTCAACTCATAAATTAAATGAAGAGGAAGGGGAGGGGTGGAAGAAAATCAAGAACAGAACAAGAATATCAGCAGACGAAAGAGCCTCTGAAGTGGGCAATTCAAAAGTTACGAAAAAGATGCAGAAAAGTTATAAAATCTGCAAACAAAGCACTAGCCGTTATAGCGACTCAGTTCGCATCCTCTATTTTTTGATCACATTTAGGAAATCTGCAGTTATTGGGCCAACAGAATTCGGCAACGAAATCCTTGCGCTAAATAGCAGCATATTTTCAAAGCCCCCCAAACAAGAATATATTTTTAAAGTTTCTTTCATTTGGCCTCATAGTTCTAATGATGATTACCAATGAAAAGCTTTGAGAAAAAGACGTGTCTCTCACATGGATTTAAAGGAGGCGTATCGCTACCACTTCAATAAAAACCTATTAAACAGCATTATCGTAAGCAGTAGAGAATGTTCACATCCTAGTAACATAGGTGAGGAACCGCTATAGTGCAGAAAGTACTTTCTCCATTATTGAAGAGTGAAAGCGCTACACAAGTGGATGTGCATCTGATGCCTCGAATGCACCATTAACACCTGCACGATACTGCACACCATTGCAGTAGTATTCTTCGTTGTTCTTCTCAAGCGTCCGCTAATTTCCTACTGTCCGCACAATTACCAAAGTTCACTTGCAATTCCTTCATGACCTGAACAACAGCTTCAGATCGTGCATCGAGTGCGCCTGTAGCTTTGTCAAGCAAAAGAATCTTTGTGCCTCGTACTAGAGCTCGAGTAACAGCTTCCGACCCCAAAATAACTACACACCATCATCGCTGATAAACGTTTCATAGCCCTTAAAACATTGTGAATTGTCGCAACTTTATCAGTTGACTTATATCGTTTTTAAATGACGCGATTTCGTACTGACAAAATGCTACACTTCACGGAGCACAAGAAAACCATCACTTCGAACAGCTAAAATATAAAATTTGCTGAAGATGATGTACAGTGCACAAACGTTAGCGTCATTTCTCTACCTTTCGAGTTTTCTGAAAGTTATTTGCAAATTCTTTTCACACAACATGTTAGATTTTGCGTATTCAAACTGCAAAGCAGATTTGGTGGGTACTCTTTCCTCTCCCACCTTCACCGATAAAAACGCATAAATTTAGTGAAGACCTTTAAGTGGTAATATTTCAAACGTACTCCTCAGTTAGTGCTTCGAAGAATACATGAGCGTTAGCCATCTTGCATACAGCGATCATTTGTTCACCATCGATATTCGGATTTCCTGAACGGCGCTTACCTTCAACCGTATCCGAGAAGAGCACCGGCTCCAGCTGCACTACGGCTATGATATTCCTGATCCATTCGATGTTCAGGTCACGAACGTTGCTCGCATCAATCATCACAGTTCCACCCTCGCGCTCATGTAGCCACTTCAGGAGACCAACCGTTGTCGACTTACCACAGTCACTGAATGACGCGTCACCTTGACAAGTATAGTCAAGACAAACAAGTGGTGAATTAATGAATCCACTCTTTCATTTCTGGAAGATCCCTCTAAAATATAAGTAGCCACGTGTACATCTCTAGGCGTTCTTATCTTAAAAATATATCTACGCCATTTCGTCATCAATAAAGATGTTTTTTTTTTTTTTTTTTGACAAAATTGCCTTTAGTATTGGCTGAAACAGTTTACTGTTATTCGCAGCATTAGTCAAGAGCCTTTTTTGAGTGGTGAAGTCAATCGATGATAAACACAAGAAAACATATACATGTGGCCAACAAATGCTACTGTTTGTTCCGTATCGACAACTAGATTTAACCCTTTCGAAACTTCCATGTCTCTACGAGTTGGATAGCGAAAATGAGCATCTTTGAAAGTCATTCGTTCTATAATATCATCCTGTCAGACAAGAAGTCAAAGTAAGGATCAGTCTTCAGCTTCTGTAACTTAAGCACACATTGAGCTTCCATCCTGAGCACAATTTCTTCGTTGTGGCGGTGCGTAGTAGAGAAAACAACCTTTCATTTGAATCTGCATATTTCTACTGATCACTTCTAAGGATTGACCACCCTTTCTTTTTAGGGGTTGTAATCGGGTATTCTAAGAAGCCTATATGATGAGTGAAATTGCATGCGAAAATTTCAGTGATGGATACAGTCATTCAAAGCTGTTTTTGATTCAGAGCTTCAGCAGACGTACTGAATTCGCTCAGCAGAAGATTTTACACACAATTGCAGTTTCAGAATTTCTCACACGAAAAATCACAGATAACTTTGTTCTACTCGAAAATTTGGCTGATTACATTTAAGTATTGCGCAGCGACACTCTCAGGTTTTTAGATCATGCTCTGCAGCAACTCAAACTGAGTAGGACATGAAGACAACACCAAACGTTGATGTACAAAGACAACGAACAAATCCGAACACTAGTCTCATAGATGCTATCTGTGGCAACTCGTGCATTCAGCAGCACCATCAAATGTGGACTAATCAATCCGAGGAATTATTTTCCCAAAAGCATTGGCATAACAACAATAAATATTGGACTTTTGACAATACCAATCATACATGTAAGGTGTTTCACCTTAATGTATGATTGGTAATTTACTGAACAGAGTTGCAAGCTCAAAACATATGTGAATGTTTCAGATATTGTGAAAAGTGACTGTTTAAGGCAAGATCGTGTCAGTGTACAGCACTGATATGAATCCAAACGAATTTCTTAGGAAGCTAACTTCCCTAAAGAATTTGAAAGTAGTGTTTATGCAAAACTGGCAACATGTTTATTTCTTAACCAATTTTCTTATTAAAAGCTTTACCAGTTCACTAGATAACCGATTATTTGATAGATCTTCCACACCAATAAATCACCTCCTCCAAGGTGGTACACAAAAAATTTATTTATTTATTTTTTTGCAACTACTGGAACACTTTAAAATGATGGCTTGTCGAATTTGGAGTGGTTTTAATTTTAGTCGAGCAACTAACTAATTGCTGCCAACTGGGCAAATTTCGACCTAATACGCAAATGAACTAAGCATGAGCTTTGGTTGGCTAGGTGCTCTTCATAGGTCGACAAATAACCTAGTTAACTATAGTATCAAAATTAGCTATCTAGTCTTACGCATCGTTATAAATACCTATCAGATGTTTGCATCACTTCACTAATACGCGAGTAAATAAAATATTTAAAGAGGCGGAAAACATTCAAAGGAATGGATTATTTCACTGGTTTGGACTCCATGACTGCATGCAATGAGTTATGGACTCCAAACCAGTGAAATAAATATGCAGTGAAAAATTTGAAAATGCTAATGGATATGAAAAAGAAACGAATTTATTACAGCGTTCCAGCACCGAGAACAACTAGCAAGAAAAATTCACCAAGGGGACCACTCCAGAACCACTTTCTGTGCCCCAAATGTCTTACCCTTGCGCAATTTCGCCTCATATCTCCGCACCACTTTCTCTTGACCATTGAATGCATGAACTGTTCGAACTCCCAAAGCAGATTCTTTGGCAATCGTTCCACCTTTCGTTTCGCAAGATTGTTCTTTCTTGGTAAATGGACCCGTTTGCCAAAAGGGATGACAGTGAAGGCATATAGCTGGATGCACAAAGCATACCTACAATAAAGCAATTTTGTTCCGATATAAATCGTGTCACAGTTTTCCTTAATCAAAGGAGAAACGAAGTTGATCACTTTTCTTCCGGCAATGCAAATGCTGCTATCGTCCCCTCTCTTCGTTTTCTCATCTACGACATCTTACACGTAGTTTAATGTTGGAGCAAAAAACTCAGTGAGAATTGTGATAATATTTTCTCGGTCTCTCTGTTTCAGCTTATTGTTTCCAACACTCTGAAACGACTCCTTCCTTCGTTCTGACTTCATTTCAAGCACACGACCTTTGTTCTCCATAATTTCAGCAGAGTTTCTAGATGAATTTGATCCTAAGCTAGCAAGTCTCGGTTCAAACCTAAGTCTCATCCTATCCCTAAGTCCAAAAAATTCAGTCGATTGAAGCTCACATTGTAAGGAAGCAAGCGATGGGGCATGAGAACAAACTTCATGTCTAAAGCGATTGCAAACTGCAACACCTCTCTCTTTCCACTGTTTTTACTCTCTTATTTATAACTACTACTACCACACTTATCCTTATCAGCGCTTTGCTGCTATGTACCACTATCATGCCTATCTTGGAGAGTCCAGCCAACTAAAGAGATGTTGGAATTTGCTGTTTTTTTTTTCACAGCAAATACACGGATGTAATCACCTATGTCAACTGTGTCATAATGAAGCATGTAACTCGGAACATCAGCAGTGGCACTCTCGTTCATACGTAAAAGAGATGATCAACGCCGCTGTGAACAACGCAGATCCAGCAATCAGCGAACCGAGTTTATCACCGAAAGCCTTTCGAATGCGCTCGATGTTGCTACAAGATCTTCTCAGCTGAAAAAGACAGAGTGAGAAGGCACTCATTCCAGCACTTAGTAAAATAAGTGATTGTTTATGACGAGCACAGTTCACTCGATGCAGAAGTATGCTGGACGAAAAAATACAGTAAAATTCAGTGAGGTCGTAGACTAGTCTGTCTGGACAGTATAAATGCGTTGTTGCAGAAAAAAGTGGTCAAGTACTCCAAGGAGGCGAAAGTGGATGTGATCAGAAATGTACGTTTTTTATTTGCAACTGCAAGAAACAGATCCTCCAGCTTAAATGCTGCAAAAATAGTGCAAGATTTCCAACAAGTACTCAGCAATCGTTGCACTCGCTCGGGATTCACTTGCAAACTATGCAAGATTTCAAGCCCTTTGTGATACGGTTATCTTCCGGAAAGGATGTCGCCTTTGAGAAGATATGTCTCCTCTCTCTTCTTCTCAGTATGCTTCCGTTTCATGGCGATGCTCTGCGGCATCTTTTATGCTGAACCGCGTTGCTATACACTTCCCCTTAGTTGATGAGTTAGACCTAATTTTGCCTCATAGATCAATTTAACTTTCAAAGTCTATTCACAATATCTCAGCGATTGAATGATTGGAATCTGCTGATATGCACAAAAATGCATACATATGCATGACGAATATATCTGACTTATAACGCATCTTGCTAGCGCAGGTCTATTGCATCTATGTGAAAATAATTTCACAACAGTTAATAACAAAATGGCCTCAATAAACGATTTCCATTTCATTTTCGTTTGCTTCTGCTTTATCCTTATTTACGAGATGATTAGCGTTTGTGAAGCGTTTATGATGTTTTAAAGATTTGCGCATCATACGGATATTTCGCATATTGGAAACTCTGTTTTAACAGAAGACGCTGATTTCACTAGAAGTTGAGTTTCGTCGTTAACTTTGAAGAAAACCTCCTTAAACTCCTACAACAAATGTCACCTGATTTCCCTTGCTGGCGGAGGTTTTCCAGTCGCCGGCGCTTTTTCAGATGGCTGAAAAGAAAAGTCGTCTAGCAAATAATGAAATAAAGTTGCATTCCATCGACCAACATACAAGGTATGGTCACGACTAGCAACTATACATAGTTGCTTTCTGTGAAATGAAGTGTTGGTCGACGGGTTTCACGCTGAATACACTTATCAACAGCGCAATCCACACATGAGCGTTTACATTTCGTTCACTTCATTCTTTTGTGCTATTTATCGTTGTTGTGAACATATTAATATTCCTTATGAACGACAGGATGGCTTGCCGATGTAAGTTGATGAAGACATAAAGTTTCGATCAACTTATGCGCTCATAAAAAATCCTTCGCTCAAGTGGATTCTACCTACGGATCGTAAAAAAATGCTTTGTGGTTGAATAATATCTTTTAGAATCACTTACTGGAAATATTATTGGAGTTTTTTATACCACGCTAATTAATTACAGGTAAGAAAGCATACAGGTGCACGGCTGAATTGTATGTTTTTAAGCGTTTAATCAATAATGATCGAAAAGATTCATAAAGGAAAACGAAGCAAAACAAAACAAACGTTTTTAACTGCAATTCTTTTATACTGCTAAAGGTTAGGCGAACAGCATAAACAAATAAATCATCACGGCATCATTACCTAACGAATTCCTGCTCATTCACATATATTGCAACCTGCGATTTTGAGTTTTTTGTGGCAAAGAGGCGACGATATGAAAAGGATGGAAAAAGATCTTTGAAACATAGTTAGGTGCTACCAGTTGTTCTTAAGAGCTTTCATTCTCCTTGCGGTAAATTTCATCCGCGTTTCCCCATAAATTTTCATATGCTATCATAATGTCATAACATCCGAATGAAAGGCAGTATTAAGTTGAGCTGACTGGAGAGTAGGATGGAAATTGTAGCGGTGGGCGTCATTTTGTATAAAAGATCTAGTCCTCACCGACTTTAGAACAGATAAAAACGGTTTGGTCAAAAAGTGCCGATTAGCGTTCAAAGTCTATAAATTGCATCATGAACGAATAACGCAGTATGACAAAATATGGGATCAAGTTTAGAGAAAGTAACAGGTAAGTTGTATAGTTAACACCAAGCGAGAATCAGTTCTGAGAAGGTTCAGTAAACTTTGAAGTGCCGTATTTGATATAAACTTGTTGTCTGAAATTCCCAAAAATAGCAAATCATTTCTGAGAGGTCTCTATGCTGTGGAGTCAAAGTAATTTATCAACTCCGGCCAGTTTTGAAAGGCCTGATGGTAAAAGAGATTTGGAAAGAACCCAGGATTATGAAATTATATTTCTAGTAATAATTTCGTTACTTACTCCAGCAGACAATCTTTATGGCCATCGGCTTCCAATCTTTGCAAAGTTTGTCAATGTATATATACTTCGTTCAACGCAGAAATGTTTGCCATGCAGTTGAAAACTGAAAAAAAATGCGTAAAACTACTATTTTTAATGCGTAGTGCCGAGCAGCATCGTAAAACTACTCACTCTTAGCAAAGAATTCTTGAGTGCAGTGATGGTTGCCTCTAACTGTAGAGTCTTCAGTAAACTATGATGCACATGCATAAATTACACATGTCGTACATTATCTCACAACCTTGGAAAATATAGCACACACTATGGCACGAAATGAAGTAGCGTAGTGTAGAGTTCAGCTTGAGCCGAATTTCGTAAGAGGGAAGTGGAACTCTTTTGCGATTTGCTTTGTTGAGCATGCAAAAGATAAAAACGAGGAAACACAGCGGGTTCATGCGAAAATTCACTTCAACGGAATATGCATGAAACGTGCATAAACGCTCCGCATAGAAAAAAGAACAAGCAAATGGCATCCAATATATCGACAGAAGGATTTTGCAAGAAAAATAGGAGTTGAGAAAAGATAAGAAATGTGCCTCAAAAACGGCGATATTTCTATCATCATGAGATTAAAAAAGTGAATATCCTCAATATGTTGGAATCGCACAGACGTTTAAAATTCCCTCAATCAAGTTCACCTACCGAATAAATGTTCGTAAAAGGATATCTGCTAGCAGAAACATGCCAAAAAATTGTAATACATTGTGTATTCCATGCAGCTATCGTTCCATTCTTCATTTCCTTCGAGGTTTCCAGCGAAACACCTTGGCTGTTTTGCTCCTCTTCCTCACCTTAAATCAACGAAGGCAAAAGCGTTGGCGATGTGCAGATTCTTTTGGCCCCAATACAACGTTGTTAGGACTTTCATTCTCAGAGTATCCAGCAAACACTTGCAAACCACACTTTTTGGCTGACTGAAGATTTCACGAATCCACTTTCAGTTTGGAATGGAACTGAAACGGTTTGTATGATAGTCATGCACACATCATGCTCATCTAGGCGGTGCTGTAAGCAGAAATCTCGGTGAATTGCATCAATAAGCAATTCATTGCCTCATTTGTGCGCGCAGTATAATATGTACCTCTTACTTAGTTTCCGCGTCGACTAGCTTCTGAACGGCGTTATCACGTACGCCGTCATCGTGACGTTCCAACTCGTTCGTTAGGAAACGGAGGTGGTTTTTCATTGGTTGTTTCAGCGAGGGGCCACTGCGCAGTTTATGGGAGAGTTCGGCAGCCAATTAGTTAAAAAGTGGAGCTTCGAGATGAAGGATAAGTTGGCCGCTTTCTGAAGTTCCTTTGCCAAAATAGTTTGATAACTAGACATTTTCCTTTTATGGCCAATCCAAATAAAAGGTGGTTGTCTTTCTTTCCATCTCTTTTCTTCTGTTGTTGGATTTGGCACTGTAGTTTCAGGTGAATGACCTTAGACTTTTACGAAATCTCAGCATTTTTCTTTTATTTTGTCAGCATTTTCCTTCCGCCCGAGGGCAAAATTTATTGCAAAAGTTTCTTGTAGGAATCTGAAGTATTCCAATTTTCGGGCGCATAGCAGGTGTCCATCCTGTGCGAACATTTCATTTGAAGAACAGCATGTATAGATATTCATAGCATTTATTACAGTTTACATTATGTACAAGTATCGAGGATTTTGATGTTATAATCGAGCCTGAACCTTGCTGAAGATGGCCGTGCACCACTGCTGCTGAAAGATCCCGCAAAACGACAAACTGCGTTCTCTGCGCTAGGCAGTGCAGATATAGCGAACATTAATGAAAGGGCCTTCATTATATGCAACCGATTCAACTTGAAAGACTGAAAAGCCATCTTTTTGTTTGCTTTCCGATATCGAACTGTTAGAGGATGGTACGGGTCAGCTGCCTTTGGCTCGTCTGGCCATCCATGTATCCTTAATGACCTGCACCCTCTTTCGAGTTGCGGTCAAGTGATTGCTAGACGACGCAGGTATAAAGTTGAACAGTTTATCACACTTATGTAATAAGATAATAAATAAGTAGGGACTCGTTCCTAAGGATGGCTTCGATCGTCGGAACGATCCCGTAGTCACACTCGGCTAGCTCCATCCTTTCGCCGATCTCCTTAGGTACTCGAACGGCCATATGTAGGTTCACTCAGCCTTAAGACCAGTCTAGAACTGGGAATGAATGCATGAACGCATCAACCTCTTTTCTTCCCTACTCGCCGCCTTAGGTTGGTCTCAAGATACACTTTCTGGCAGTCGCTTGATCACAGAGATATCGTCAGTTTAAATTCGTGTGGATTCTTTGTTATAAAATTATGCACATCTTTTTTGACATCCTCTTCTCAGGATTGTTTCACTTTGTCCCTCTTCACAAGTACCATCTCTAGTTTCTCATAAGACATTCGATGACAAACATTTTTCTGCATAGTTTCAATCGACTGCATTCTGCTTCCTCGAGATATCGTTAATGCGCCGCTCACTGTTTCGCCACTCACATCGGTGTTGGGTCGCTTTCGATGTTCTCACTATCATTTCTTTTATATGCCAAACATCTCTTCGTTTGGACCGTTGCTTTGGGGACGTTTCGCTTTATCTCACTTTGCCGTTCTTTTCTCATGTTTCTTCTTCTCGGTAATCATCTTCACATACTGTTTATATACTTTCTCACTTCGAGACGTCAAAATAAAAATAAATTTAAAAAGAGGGAATGCTCGTAGAGTTCTAATGTTTTCTTCCAATATCTATAAGAGACATTGGGTATACATTTTGCGTCACTCTTCCAATAGGTTTAATCGTCTTCTGCTTGGATGCAACGAATCTTCTTGGAATTCATCACTATTATAAATTCGAAGTTGAAGTTTGTTTCGCTGGAGGGCTTTCACTAATCTCATTGAACGAAGCAACGATAATTCATATAGCCGATATTCTCACTTCTCCATTTAGTTGCTGCTAATGCGTTTTCCTACAAACTTCTCATGCAACAAAGTGTATGCTGAGCATATGATTCAAATTCCGTTCGCATAGAACTCTATTTCACACATGGTCATGATCTTAACATTGCTGGTCAGGAAAATAAGAGCATGCGGTTGGATCACGTGCCAACTTCCACGTGGTTCATCTTTATATCAGTACGGCGGTCTGACTGCCGTTTCAAGCGCATGTATGAGGTCGCACTTTTCGCTACAACTTTGTTCAGACACATTTCACCTCAAGAGTGACTCGACTTGGGCGTGCATACTCTTCGAGCATGTGCAGAAAACGTTTTCCGACATGCAACTGAGTCGCTGCCGCTGCCACGAAAGTGACGCAATGGCTCTGGGCTGCTTTTTTAATTCTCTGTCTTGGGCTCAAGCCTCACTGTTCTCTTCCGCTATTATAGCATTTGCTCGCAGTTTAAACACTGACTATTTCATTCAACTTCATGGCATTTTTAGTTGTCGCGAGTAGAAATATTCTAACGGGGAATTTCTTTCCCTCAGTAAACTCTGATAATATAGAAGCAACTTTAAGATATAGCACCCTACAGAAAAGTTTGCTTTAAAGAGGCGAAAATGGTGTTGCAATAATGCAATAATGCTAGTATAGCACTTTCTTTGAGGGTATAACAATAAATAGGTACTATACTTATTGGTATAGCACAATATATTGCAGTTTTAGGTGAGGAACTATATAATGTGATATACATATGTTCTGCTCTCATATCGAAAACACAGTGTCATATGTTCTAAGAACTAACAGTATTAAAAAATTCCAATAACAAAATAAAATTTCATTTGCCTATTTTGTGCTTCAAAAGTGAAAGTGGCTATGAATTATTTATTCTCTCTACGCGGGTGGTCTGAATAATGCGAAGTGGGAGGAGCGTTGCGACACTTCAAATAGAACATGCGAGCAGTTCATACCACTCATCGGCATTTTTAAACCCTCGTTCTTCCATACATAGCAATGGGTTGTATTTTCACTGTGTTTTGAAGTTGAAGCTTTCATGAAACTCAAGACGCGGATATTTGATAGAACTGACTGTAGCAAAGTTGCACTGGAACGGTTGTTTACGGCCACTAGGTGGCGTTAGTTGGCCAAGAGACGGGCGTGAAAGGATGATGTTTTATCGCATGCGACGCTATCTCTAGTTTTCTCTGCAGTGCAGTGCACATGTTTGTATGGAGGGCTGTGCAAGGGAAGTGAACATGCTTAGCGCTGCTATACGTTCTTGTTCATGCGCTCTGCTCGTCGTTGTTTTCCTTTCTTTCTATAGTGTGCCAGCCAGCCGACGTGTATCAGCCAAATATACAGGTATGCGTGTTTCTCCCAATGCATCAATATGACACTGTTCAGTACGTTGCGGTGTTGCGGCGCCTGAACATTTTGATCAGTTGGTGCTATATTCATCGGAAAATATTTCCCTCAGAAGCTTGCCGCCTCTCCAGCCAGTCTCTGCATAAGATTCCACTTGTCTTCAATAGTTTTTTTCTGGATCCTTCTTGAGATATATCGTTTTTGCCCATTTTCATATGCCTTTCTGTATAACTACATTTATCATTTTTCTTGGAACATGGCATAATACGGTCAGAGCGCAGAACATTATTGGTTACTATTTATATTCGCATGACCATTAATTTCAACTTTACGAACAGACAGTTTTACCTGGAGCAGTTTAAGGCGGATCTCTCACCTTCTTGCTCTTCTTATTCCGTTTGTTTTCTTGCTACTTCATCCCGTAGTGCAGATACAAAAGTCATTCGCAAGTCACTTAGCCTCTCAGTGGAATTCAATAGAACCCGAAACCTTCATGTCGAAATTGCTTTAGTAACAACTTAAAAAGCTTATGTTTTGCGGGTATGAGCACTAAGCAGACTGGCGGAAAGGAATTTGAGAGTGAAAATGTCAAATCAGTGGGTTAAATCGGGTGTAGCCTTAACCCACACACTCAAATCTCGCATTCTGAACGAAATAGGCGAATATGCTCCATTTCTCCTACTTGTTTGGTAAACAGATATGTGAGCATCATATTTTACTGGTGTGTTGGAAGTAATATGTTACTTGTATTGAGACATCTTGCGTGAGATGCCACATTCAAATGCGTTTGACCGAAGGCCGCCTGGAGTTACTTTTTTGCATTTATTGAAGTTCCTTCTCAACTTATCTTTCTTATCTTAGTTATTGTAGCATTATTACCGGTGTTTACTGTCGTAAAAACATGTCGAGTCAGGCGCATTTTAGTAGTCCTGTGATTGCTTCTGAGCTGAATTTAGAAGCAATAGATTATTTATCTTTTCGCCTCAAAATCGCATCCGATTTTGCATGGTTCCAACGTTCGATTTTATGAAGTTTCGAAGCCTATCGCACTGCCTTTTTCAGACTTTTTTCTTCGGATTCCTTAAAGCATCCGCTTTTCCTTTAATGAATGGTTCGAAGCTATTTAGCCTTTGCTGTTGTGCCAGGTGATTGCGATGCATATTTTCCACCTTCACTAATATGCCCAGTGTGTCCAATATGAAGCATAACGCAAGAGCAAGTCAGGTTCAACACGCCGCACCATTTCTGATGAGAAGACGGCACGATACCAAAAAAATTGCGTCTATGTCATATTTCCGCCCCATTATCTGCCTGGTCAACGACAGATAAAATATTTCGTCACTGTTTGGTTAGGATTCTGCGATGAAATCAGATTCAATCTGCCTTCGGCACGGAATGACATCCATGTTGTTAGCGGCAACTGGAAACTAAATCAGGAGGCGATACTGGAACTTGCGGTCTTCTTTCTAGGAAAATAGTTTCATTAATTCAGTCTTTTGCTCACCGGTCAAGTGCACTTATCCGTTAAGATAATGCAGCAAGCCTCTGATCTCATCTTTGAACACTTCCCATAGCCGCCATAAGTAACAATACATATTAGATAAGTGTTTTCGCTCAGATAGCGAAGAGTCGGAATTCAACTCTCCGCCACTCCATTTTTCGCATATCTCTTTTTCTTCTTAGCAATGCTTACGTTATATTTACATAATTTAGGAAATGAAATGAGCTAAATTTAATATATAGCCCTAACTCGGAGTCATGGAGTCATGCTGTACGTGTGATTCATTCTTTTAAAAATCATCTGCGTTGAATGTCGTGAACTCCAATTTAGATTCGGGTTTCACACCTATAAGCAGCTTTAACTCGCCATCAGGAGCATTATAATCCTGCACTCCGGCATCACTTTCAAATCTTTATGCAGTTGATCTGAGCTTATGAATATTATTATGATAGTGGTTACAGAAAACAGCAACAGCGCATAATTACATCTTTGCAAGTAATCTCTCTAATCTACGTAAACGACGTTTTGCTGCTGCATGTTCATGATTTTAGGAGCAACTGCGAAATTATTTTGCACAAAAGCTATGCTTCTACAACTGCACTTCACGAGTGAACGACAAGTGCTCACTATGTTAATATATTTCTAGAAGATATGACCAATTGACATCCCCTTGAAACTTTGTGTGCGATTAACATAGCTGCTTGCATCACGACAAGTATCATGTATTGCTCCGGAGAGCTTCTGCCAGTCTCTCATCGACATTATTTTTCTAATTTCCAGTTGAAGTATCTCCAATATTGAAATATATGTCTGGCACACTTCATTTTACATGGTTTCTGTATATGTGTGCGACATGGATAAAATAATCGGCACTTCCAACAAAACTGTCTATCTTAAGTTGTGTGCAATTTTTAGCAGTTTTTAGCATTTTTTTTTTCCAACGGATGCATAGCAGCAATGCTCACTTACGCTGTGATTGGCAATCAGTGAGGGTGTTTACAACGAGTTAACCACATAAGGAAGGCAAATTGATTCTTGGATGAACGCTTATTTCTGCATTGTGCAAATCGTGCGGCTCAAATATTGCGATTTGTTGACAATTTGGCATTCATAGATCTTAAAAATATAAATATATTTAATCGTTCATCATTGTCCTAACGACTGGATCTTCAAAAGGTGTGGCTAACTCTTGACTCATAAATGATAGCGCCGTCTTGTCTTTTTTCTATAATATATAATATATCGTACTCGATAGCAATTTTCCAAGTATTTTATTGTTTTCCATAGTATATGGGATGGTTGTAATGCTTATTTTGTCGCATTGCAATAATTAAGATTTCTTCTGGTGATATTCATTTTGTAGAATTCACTTGATGTTTCGTATGCTTTATTTCGATATTTGCACGAGTGAATCAAGAATTTTTTCTTCGCAGTTTTATTGTTTTATTCTCAAAGATATTTGAAAATATTTCCTTTTATTTGATGAGAATCTCATCGATTATATCAGTGAATATTTCGTTTAGCGTTGGCTTGTGTTTGCTTCGTTTGAGTCATATATGTGAAAGATGAATCATGCTAAAATGTTATCTTCATTGATGACATAGGGATCATTTCGTGTTAGCTATATTTATAGCTACAAAAATGCGGATGAAATTGCTTCCATAAAGTATCGACCAATGAAGATGGTTCTAAAAAAACCCTGTTTAATAAGTAGCTACTCGTATCGAAAGCACTAGCATCGTAACTTGAATCTCTTCAAATGCCTCTGTCGAATATTTTGAGTTCCAGAGCCCGTATTGGGATTTGTAGACGAGTTAAGATTTATGGCATCATAAAGTGAGAAGTCTCATTTAGGAAATGCCGTTCTGCGCTGTACTTATAACCATTTCTTATATTTATTTATTCAAGTTCACGTATAAGTAAGTTCATAGATTTCGAATGCATGCTCATTCTAAGCAACAAACAATAGGTAGAGGACTTTCATCAAGGGATTCGATACTGAAAATATTCCTTTTGCAAATATCGACTCCGAATTAGGACCTTAAAAATGTGAGACAAATCTGCTTCTTCATTGAGAGTGGTTCCTGGACAGCAGACTTCCATCAAGCGAATGCTTATATTACCAGGTAACGAAGTAATTCCAATATGGATCTATATGGCGGCCCCCTATTACCAGCCTCAGTACTTAACCGTCGGCATAATGTCTGACTATCAGTTGATATATGAAGTTCGATCCCGTCGCCAAATCTTTATGGAAGCGCCACGTATGAAATTATATGAAATGACACCAACTCAACCGTGCACTGATGCAGAAGCAGTTTAATAGTGTTAGATGTTGCTGGTCTAGGCGACTGGCGTGAAAGATTCAATTTTAACAATGGTGAGGAGGAGGGGGGGGGGGGCAAAATATTGGCAATACAGGTTATCGAATCCTGTTTTGCGTGAACAGGCAGGCTTTCAGCTGTTGTCACTCGTGTTGTACTTCTTTTCCGTAATCGGCGGGATATGAAGAAACAGTTGGTATGGAGTGCGGTAACGGTGCAAATGTGTGTAAATATTTGTTCCGTTTTTGCAGCACTCCACTGACCTGACGCTTTCTTCCGCTCGTTTCGTTTGTCTCTGTCCGTTCGTTCGGTGCACATCCTTACAATTGATCGGTGCCTAACCAGCGCTTCATTGTGTTCGCTTCTTACTCCATGTATAACAAATTGAATTTGTTTCCTTGAATATTCTCATCTATTTCAGACCTTTCGGTTATTTCTCAAATTCCTCAGCTTTTCGGAGGTCTATGGTTTGCTTTGTGGCAGCGTCATGTCCATTCGTTTGTTCCATAGTTTCAGTTAGCTGCAGCAAAGTTGTGAGATTTTTTAAGCGCAGCGTACGTAATAGGAGGTAAAGGTCTGGGCCCTCTATCCTTTATCTAATCAGAGCAATTCAAAAAAATGTCGATTGGCAATCGCTCGAAGACGATTCTCTCGCTTATTTTCATTCTGATTTGTTTACAAGAGGACGGATCTTCTATAGAAAAATAAAAAAGTCCACACAAGTGGCCGAATCAGTTGATTACGAATACTGCGTTATACGCGTTTTAGCGTTCAATTCGAGTTGATGCAGCTGGTTAGTCTATTATGCGGAATCACAAAAGCGCATATTTTATGGGCTTTATGCATATTATCTCAACATGTTCAGTTCTGAGCTGATTCATCTCTTCATCGGCGTCACTTGAGATTTGCTTACAAATTTTTCACTCCAATTCATTAATGCGTATGAAATTCGTTTCATTTTTGATTCATATTTAACTTCTACGATTTTTTAAAATCGTAATTGAGCATAGTTAATCGCTGTTAAGTGATAAAATTCTTTGTTAATATTTTCAAAGAGCATTACACTTAGCAATACAGTGTTATAGTGTGTTTTGACTAGACTTCAAAAGGACGCATTCGTGCATATTTTTTGTTTTGGATATATTTCGACGCTTAAAAATGAAGAAATCCAGTAATCCCACTTGTCGCTATGTGTAGATCTTAGCTTATCGATTTCTCGTTTCTAATCTCAGAACTTCTCATTTCACCACGTTTCTAAGTGTTATGTTGTTCGATTTTCTTTTTTAAACTTTTACTGAGCTCGGATCATCTATTGTTCGACCGTTCGACAGCCGACTTCTAAAGGTCGACATTATGGAACGGTGGAACAATTCCAGTTTCTTACTGCAGTAGTAAAATTTTAGTTCTTCAGTCTGAGGTCCATACATGAAGTGAAGGGCGACGCCAGCAAAACTGCGAAATCCTTGTCATGTGCACAAGGTCGCTGTGCGTCAGATCATTCGATCCTAACCGATCCTAAAAGTCGGAAGCAGATGTTGCGCATAAGAAATGTTATATTTTGCCCGTCAGTGACCAAATTACTTCGTCCTTTAAGGTCAAAGATGAGACTGTGGTTTGTGCTGTACAAGCACAGAACAATCTGTTTAACTTTTCAGCGTGAAATTAAAAAATTCACCTGCGGCACAGTCCCGTTTGCGCGAACATAACGTATCGCAACGGTAAAGTTGAGAATAAAATTGTTTCCTGCCGTTAGCGGAAAATTTTTTTCATTTATCTCATTTATCTCATTTCATGTATCTCATATTTGAAACTCTATTCTCTTGGAGTTTTCTTAGTGGTATTTGATATCGGCCCTACTCGTGAAGGCAATTCAGTTTAATATATCTTTCGTTTATGAAGAATTATTACACAGCAATTCAGACGTTCTTTCTATAACTCGTTGAGGAGAACGTTGAAATTGTGAGCTCTGAGAAAATTTTGTGCAGTTATTTTCATACTGTCCACCTTCGCAAGCTTTTAATTTCTATAACGTCGTTAAGTCATACGGAATATATGAAGAGCACATCTAGATTGGACTCTATATATACTGCAAACGATGAAATTTTCCGTTCGTTTTAGTGAAGATATTTCCCCGAAATCAGAACTTGTTGCCGAAAACCCATCTTTGCTAGCTTGATACGTCTTCTTTTTGTCTTATCAGAAGGTGATGTATTCTTCCAGAGCATCTAATTCCCCTCGTTTGGGCATAAGAGGTTTGTGGAATCTTCCATTTTACTACATCGGAAGTTTTTAATTTTATTTCGGCCATATTTCAACGGTTAAAACCGAAAGACCGTGTAGGGAAATCGAAAGAACGACATAATGAGTTCAGTGAATTTTTGTGCCACCTGTTCCATCTGATTGTAATTTTACGCATTCTATTTGATGAACGTCCACTCATTTGTAAGACTCTAGAATGCAGCGGTAGTGGTTTTTTCTTGTCACTTTTTTTTGAAGTAACTATTACAGTTTTCTCTCAGTGATTACATACTTCTTCCGTTACATCTAAAGATTAATGAGAAAAACTCTGCTATTGTAATCGAAGTACTGTTTTGCAATGATACAAACCTAATTTGCTCTGCATGGTATTGGACAGTGATATGATGCAGTATCTGCACTGCAATTACTGCAAATGCGTTATAGTACATTCACATTATTCAGAATATATGGTATAGCACAGTGGTGTGGTGTTTTGCAAAAAAAATAGCGCAATAACCTTCGCTGTAATGAAATCCCTTCTTTGCGCTAGAAAATTTGACGGTGCATGGTCGAATATTTGAATGTGCAGAGGTACATGAGAGACCGATTTTTTGATAGGGTGTATAAAACGCAGTAAAATGAATGACTGGCGTTGAGCGATAAGGTTGAAGCGTTGAGGAAAAATGATGTCTTCTAACGTTGTTTTTTCAGTGTCTCTTTCGCTTCCATGATTACAACTCTTCTCTTATCAATAATACCCTACAAATTGTCATATATTTCTGCTAGCTGAATCATTCGCATCAGAATAAATTGTTTGCGCTCATTTCCGGTTTATCGTCTCTGCGCTTTCGATACCGATAGACGTTGGTACTAATTCCTGATTTTTGTGTGATTTTTTCCCAATTTTTGTCTAATCTTTGTTGCCGGTTTGAGAGATTTTAGGTTTAAGCGATAAAATTTATCATCGAAAAATGGATGGAACGAAGTTGATCGATTTTCAGCACTTGCAGCGAACTTTTCACGTTACGGGCTCCTAGAAGCGTTGCAGCTGCACTTTCAAAGCAGCGAGCGTTCTTTTCCTCCTTTTTTCCTTCTTTTTTTTTGTAAATCCAGAACTTTGCTTTCGGCAAATGACCCTTAGGACTCGCCTCTGGACAGTGAAATTATTTTATTCTTTGTGTTATCTCACTTATAGCGTTACATTCATCGATCATCTCGTACTTCCGTTATAACTTGATTATCTGGTTTCGCATTTACTTTTGTTTTTTATGATTGTGGCACTTAGTGTTTCCGGTTTATATTGACGTGGAAATACCTATGTGGCATTGGGGGATTTAGTGCTTTTTTCCCTAATTAGGAGTAGTGTATTTTATCTATAATTGCTAATATACTTTGCAGTTGCCTATCAGATTCAACAGGTCAATAGTTACTTTATGTATAAAAGGATTTTTATGTGCTTATTTTGCAGGTGATGAAAAGAACGCTTTGTTGTTGTTGCTTCTCAAACAATATTCGCCATCTCATACTAATACTCTCTGTATTGTCAACTTCGCTTCTTTTCTCTAATATTTTACTGTTTAATGCAGCAGTGCTACACAATAGCAAGGTAAATCATCGAAAAGATTTTCCAACCTATCCAACTATCGATCTCACCTAATCCACAATAATCTCGCCGATCGTTTTCGTATTTCGATAGTTATAGTTGACTAATTTTTTATTTCACTTTCTTAATGATCTCATTTTTCTAACATAATAAGCTAACAACTTACATACAGGCATCATCTTCGCACTTCTCGAGTAAAACGTACTGTCCAAGTTCAAGTTATTGTCGATAAATTAACCGACTTTAGTCGGTAGGTAATTCCTTGTTCTTCTATGTGCTTTATCACATCGATTGTGGGATTATTTGAAATTACGGAAGAACATATGTCCTGGTCAAAGGAGTGACTTAAATTCAATAAAGCTTAGAGACGAGCGTATACGTTTAGAACTGTAACTTTTCAATTAATCTTTGGCAAAAATTACTGAAAGGGAATTGCACCAAGAAACTTCTCTTTAGAAAGCCCTATCAGTATTTAAGCTTTATTCGGCTTTTCGTTCGCACTATTGTGAGAATCGAATATTCAAAAGCCTATCGGAAATAGCTATAAGCCATACAGTTGGTTTCTATGATCATTTTTTCGCTATAACGTATGCATAATTAACGTATTGTTTGTGAGGTAATCGAAATTTTGCTTCCATTCAACATAGCCTTTAATTCACAATAATAATCTTAGTTTTTTTCTCACATTTTTTGTATGAACGAATGTTGGATAATTTTCACGATTAAATAGTTGGGACAATTTTTAATGATAGAAGTTGATACTTTCAGGATTTCCAATTGTTTCCATCTTCTGAGGAAACATTACTCCCAAGCAAATCACTTGGTAAGTACATTGTTCTGCATATCGTTGCATAATCTGTTCATATCGGAGTCGGGAATTTCTCCCCACATAAGGAAGAAAAATTATATTGCTTTCTTTTGTTTTGAAACACATAAGTGATCGTTTTCAGCCCGCAGAGTCGTCAAAATTGGAGTGAATCAGAGTGTTGGAATAAATTGCTTGAAAGCATGCATTCCAGTGCTAGCCATACATTAACACTTAGTTTCTCGAATATTCTTTGTTGTAAAAGACACCATTGTTATTGTCGGCAAATATATCACTTGCGAATTGCAGCTAAATGATGATTTCTTATTGTTTAGTAATGAATATCTTTAAGTGTTTCCAGTGCTGCAGTGTTGAAACTTGGCTAATGAAGTGATAAGGAATGGATTTGATTAAAGAAAAGGACGAATATACATAAAATTTGGGGCTTTCAAATGATCGTATTTCAAAACTGCCTCTTATTTTTCTGCATTGCTGAGCAGCTGCGAACTTGAAGAGCTAAAGTTGGACGCCTTTTTATTTTCACCTGAATAAGCCAGGAAAGGAATAATGCTCATGCCTTGTAATCCGAATGGGGCATTGATATTTATTTCATAAATCTTAGCAGCCGATCATTCCTCATCTGTTCCCAGATTTGATATATGTAACAGAACCACAGCGCTAGATTATAATCTCCTCTCATATTCTTTAGAATGTAAACCTGAAGCTGCTGCTGCTTTCATTTTTAGACACGAATCGGATATGTTGGACTGCTTAGTCAGCCATAAATTCCGTTTGTATAAAAATGTTTTCATCCATAGAGGACATTTTTTCCCAGAAAGAATCCGAAGAGAAGCAGTAACGGAAACGAATCAGACCGAATCGCGAAAACCGGAAAATATCGAACGACTGGAATCATCGACTCTACTTGTAAATGTCCTCGACGTGAATGAGACAGTAACACAGGAGATCGTAAAGGAGGTTATCGAGGATGGAAATGGTTATTAGCTTTACTTTGGTTTCATTTGATCGTACTAGATTATCGCTTGAATCCTTTCGCTAATATGTCTTATTTTACGGAATTGCAATGGATGCTAACACTCCAAACGTTGAAGTAGAAGAAGAATGATTTCTTATTTCCTTTTGAGGATGTAGTCTTCACATTGGTAATATTAAAAAAAAACAACAGTGATAGCACTTAAGTTGTTTCAAGGCTGTCATGTACTTTTTTATTCCGCTAATTATTTGTGGACCACTTTTGAGTAATAATTAAGCGTTAGCTTTGTTGTACTGCAGGTGGTCGATATATCGAAAGCATTCATACAACGACTACTGAAGCGACCGTACTAGCAGCAAACTATTCAGAGCGGTCAACATCGCGACAGAGGGAAGCCGATTTTTCTGCCAGGTGATTGCAGTATTGAATCTTTTTTGCTTTTTTTGTCATCGTGAACTATTTCTGAGAATTGCAAAATCATCCTAGTTTTTATCCATGACAAGTTACCAGAGTGGCCTGATTTGTGCCATTCTTACTCCCAGTTGAAAATTTATTCGAAAATTGTCGAGTTTCTTGACATCAGAAACGCTTCGAATTGGAAACTCCAAGAATATTGCTCTGATATTGGGGGTTTTCTTTTCAGTGCTTTATGCTACCACTATCACTTATAACTTCCCAACTAAGAACAGTGACAAACAATAAGGAATTCATTATGAAGACCAAGAGTACAGTTATAGTTTGTAGAAGTTTTGCTTTATCTCATGAACCGTCAAGCGTATTGCATGTTTCTATCAAATGTTTCTATCAAAACATATCGCTATGCATTTATAATTCTTTTACGCCTTTTTGTGCTCCATATGAAATAATCGATGATTTTGATGCTAAATGATAATATTTAAATGAGATTAGCCATACACGAATATCAAAACAGGACGTCAAGATGTCAAAAATTACTCGTTAGTGACAACTCAATTTCAGTTCGCCTTTAAAGAGTACACAAGTCGCATCGAATGGTGGGATATTTGTCGAAACGGCATCGAGGATGAGCTCTCATGCAGATAATGGTGAGGATTGGTGATGTATATTAGTAAAGATTATTAATCGAGTATGGCCATTCAGTTTATTTTTGTATTCATACATTCTTATATTGAAACATCGCATCTACTGAGGTAGAGGTCATAATTATCAAAGGATGCAGTAGAAAGTCTATCCGCTTTCCTCTCAAGAAAGTCGAGTCCCAGATTTAAAGGCTTCTTCGTGCAGACGTTGTTGTGACTGACAGTGGCACGGTTGATGGGACGAAGTATAGTCAGAGCGCAGAAGCAGACAACCGTCTGGCGATAGTAATATGCAGGGACACAAGCGAGGTAAAAGTAATTTATGGCGGCGCATAGCGGCCCCAAAACACGAGGGTTACCCAACAGCACATAAATCGATCAGTGAGATTATTTGCAGAATAATAAACGAAAACCCACTGTAGGAGTAGATGTGATCACTGCAGTATTACATCGCAATTAGATATCTTGGTTTGGCGCTTAGGTGGCACACCCAGTAGGTACAGTATGCTGTTGTTGTGGAACTCTCTTTTAGGGCGTCTAGCGTGTTTACTGGACGAAATTGTATTTTTTTGTTTATTTACTGGAATTTCGTTTCCACTGTATTGTTAACATCAGTTAAAACTCAATAATGCTATTTTTTGCGGCCAAGAAAGGCAGGTAATGACGCTTCACTAAAGAGTGGTACGTATGTTGTAAAGCACTTCTAGAAAGGCCGCTATTTTGAAAGTTTATTTTCAATCTCAGAACTTATGCGCTTGCTAAATTTTTATAAAATATTTCTCCGTAATTTTATAGCGCATCAAAATGTCCGTTGTTATCTATGAGGAGCTGAAATGCCTAATTTCATTTTTAACCTGCTGGCATACCTTCTACAAATATATAGGCACTCATCTCTTGGTTGAAAGATTCCCTCTGTATGTACAAATTCAATTTCAATTATGTTATGTGATGAGAATGTGTGATTTGAGATAAGCCAACTCAAATTTAGTGTATTTAAGTGAGATTTGCTATATGCTAATATTTAGTTCTCATGAAAAACAATGAAATTCTCCTCCAAAATACGGTCGATAGATCAAATGTCCATCAGCTCGTTGTAGGGATTTTTTCTTTCTCCACAAATGTTTTCATATTTTGTGCTGTTCACAGTAATTATTGGCGATATTTAAGAGATGTAAAATTTTAGATGGGAATCGAAATGAAAATTTGCAGCATGTACCCTCGGAAATTCCTCCAGAAAACAAAGAAAACAAGCTGATGTAAGTACGTTGAATTAATAATAATAATAACCAACACTTAATTCGATAAATAACCATTGAAAATGCTAATATTCTAGGGGTAATATTAAAAAATAAACGCATGTAGTTAGCAAGATTTTCGTTTCTGTCACCGAAAACATCGCTAAAAGGCCCTTTTCGCTGGCCACGTTTATGACCCATAGCATGATAATGCTTTTAACAATGAGATCATTGCTAGCTTTGTTTATAAAGACTGTATCGATGAGGCCATCTGGTTAGAAGATTCCTCACTGTTCCATGTTTTGATCCGGGATGCATCATCACTGTCGCAAACATTCCGCTGATTCAGTTGTCATAGGCAACTCTCATAAAATATAATCATTGATTGATTCACATCGATTGCATTGATGCTGGGCGCAGTTTTTATGGCTGCGGGGATCGAAGTTCACACTCCTATTTCAGTGCAGCACTTATGACTTCCTCCGATAATTAGTGGCGTTGTTCGCGCATTATTGTATAGGGTCGCCAGCATCGACTGATGATGAATGTCCAATATCTTCACTCTTTCTATCGATCTGAACTTTGTGTTTTTAGTGGCGTTTTCAGTGCATTATAAAAAAAAAAAACAATGGTATGATCGCAATGAAAGTGCTTGATATTCGATATGCTATTCAGCTAAATGCTTGCAATTTGCAGTAATTTTTAATGCAAGATTTGCTGAAGAATCTCACTAAATCGGCGTAGCAACAGTCGTAGCATTCATTTGCCAAAACGCCTTGTTCAATGTGTATTTCAATTTCATACTGCATCATACTTAGTTTCAATTCAAAGACATGGTTTATCGTCGTATACTGCAGATCGGGTATCGTGATAGTCTCGCTGGAGAAGAAGATATCGCTAGTTCTGCTTTGGGTGTCGCCGGGTATCGGGACATTCTTGGGCGCAGTGCCCTCAATATGGATGCTTCGAGCAATAGGCGAACGCAGACTTTTTGCTGCAACCCTTTTTATTTCGTCTGCAGCCACCTTCTGGCTGGCATTTATGTTAAGCAATGAATGGAGTAAGTTGCATTTAAGCCTTTATGCGTTCTCCTATCGCTAAAAATTCGAAATATCCTTATTTCATTACAAGGCCGTTTGTCGAATGGATTAACAAAAATATACCCATAATAGTTCTTAGCCACTGAACGTGCTTGGGAGCTAGGATATGTGAGAACAACTCCATGTGTTGGGAACGAGACCTACAGCTTGTGGTCCTATAAACGAGGTCTTCTTTAGAACAGGGATGATTTATCGCCTTCTCTTCCAAGAAAAATCTTGGATGCAGATCGTAATAGGCGCAGCCGCAAATACCATTAAAAATGCTGAATTGCCACCGGAAGACGAAATGAGCGTTCGTTTCAGCTGCAACGAAGTTTAGCAACTAGTTGCTCATTTTCTCTAAGCAGCATCACTAAAATGTCCAATTTCAGATGAGTTTGCGATTGCTGGGCTACGTTTTGTGCAGGGAGTTGCATTTGCGAGCACATTTCCGGTGATTGGATCGCTATCGGCTAATTGGGGCACTCTAAAGGAACAATTCTTCTTCATTACTTGGAGTATCCTCTTTGTTGAGGTTCGTTCATTTACACTTTTGGGATTCTTAATGACATTAAATCTTTGAGTACATAGATCTGTTTTGTTGCTTTCCGCATAAATGCCAAATAATGTTTTTATACCCCTCTTCAGGGCTATAGTGAATAGATGGAAGCATAAGGTCAGCGACGAAATTCAACAGCACGTGGGTTGATGGAAAGTGGAAGTGATTAGAAAACGTAAAGAATACCCATTTCAGCGTAATAATTGTTCAACCATTCTATTTGTATCAGTTCGTTTTGTCGTGCTGCAACTTCTCGAGACCATGAGACCAATAAACACTACTTTATGTCGTCCTTATTCTATTGTGATGCGCCAAATTTTTCCAGAAAACTCCATATATTCGTTCCATGTGTTTTAGATGTTTTAGATTTCTTGCCATCCGTGAATATCGATTCTTAGCTGTACGGGTTATGGTGGCAATCGATAAGTAAGTATTACAGGCGCGGTATATGATCGTAGTTACTCGAGCACTTTTGGAAAACCGTGCACCTTTTTAAAGCGGTCGTTCATTTCATGAAGTGCGAATGTTTCAGTCAGCGCCTGTGCTCACTTGGCCGATGTGCGCGCTTTGCCTGAAATACGACAGTAAACTGCCTTATCTGCTACTGGCAGTTATGACGATGTTATTTGCACTTATTTGGGTGATGTTCTATCGTGATCGGCCTCAGTACCATCCTTGGGTGAATGGACTCGAGCTGAATAAAATTGTCACCGGCAAAGTGAGGGTAATTAATCAACTTTTTATTTGTGGCGAAGAGTGAGAAAACGAAAAAAGGTTCAACCGATGCGATGCGAACTAATTTGAGGTACATCATACTAGCATGACTATGGTGGAGCACCTTCTGCAGCTATCTTCGATGAGAACAGCAAATGAATAGTTGTCTAGGTGGTCTGGGAGGAACTCTGCAGTGGGCGGGTTCGATCCACAATTGATGATCAAAACTTTCACTGTGCATCTTTTCGTTCTTATTGATTCATAATATCACCTTTAACACCTCCTATTTTAATAATGAACACGGCAGATCCTCTATGTCTTTCATCTTCTCAAAGGTCGTGTTGCAAAGATGAATCCCACTGTGGTGCACTTTACGATGGAGATTGTGTTGGATGGGCTAATGCGGTATTGCGATGCAAATTTATTCAGTACGCCAATTTCTTTTGCTTGTACATTGTGCTGTCATCAGCTCCTGTCGGAACTCTATTGCAGTGATGGATGACTTTTTTGTTGTCTTAAAATGCCGGATATGAGAGCAGAAGTGTTGGCTGAGATCCTAAATGGCTAAAGTGCCTTAAAGAAAGAATTGGTGCACTTCAGCCGCATTCTTTAGGGCTCTTTAGGGCCCTTTAGCCATTCGACAACTTGTCCCGGTCTCAGTGCTGTTTTCTTTTCTCGAATCATTTTTAGGGATGCCAGTGATAACTTTGCTGGGTTCATTCTCCGTTTAATAACATCAATATCATCTCAAAAACTCACAGATTCCTGAATATTCAACTCGACGTAAGAAATCGGAAAGTGATAATGAATGGGAGGAACAAAGAGCTGTGCTCTGCGCTCTTTATACTTCCGATGTACACATCACTGAGATTGGTGGATTTGGGGTACTCCGAGGATCTCTCCATCGCCCTCTCAACGAGGGCTGAGTTACTCGCATTGAAGGTTTGCAAGCGAAGGGCGGGCACGAGATTTATTGTGTGGCAGCACTCTTACCGAAGTATTCTGTTGTCTGAGCATTTCTTTCGCGAACTGATCTCGCACTACTGTTCTCAGTTGAATTTCAGGCGATAAATAATCGAACGCTGGAGGATCAGCCGTTTCACTTACTTCTTAAATCGCCAGCCGTTTGGGCGACATGGTCAGCCGCATTCGGATATTTCTTAGTAGTTACATTGGTCGCACAGTTTCTTCCTATTTACTTTTATACTCTTCTTGGCGAGGAAGAGACTAATTCTATTCTGCTCGCGGATATCCCGTTTTGTTTCGTTGTAAGTGAAATTTCTCTTCCACTACTCTAGTTCACTTTTTTTTCTTAAACGTTCACCAATTTCTTTGTTATTCTCGTAGCAGTAAGTGCACAATCTCACACCAACAAGACAATAAAGTACGTCAGATATGGGAAATAAATTGTGCTCATAACATTTCATCGCAGCGACGTAATAAAACGAAGACTGAGAGAATTTTGCTTTGTGGTGTTACTATCACAGATGTGGATGTTGTCTTACTTTCTTTGCAAGTGTGATAATGCCGGTTATCCACTAGGGAAGTGTTTATGCTGCAAGCCGTCTGCAAATAATTAAAACGGTGCTCAGCGAAATGTTCAAACTTATGATAAACGATCAGAACAAGTTTTTGACGTACTTGAGATTGATTTATTACTTCAAATTGGATTTTTAGAATAGATCCTTGCTTTCCGGATATTGGCAAAGAAAGTTACAGTCAGCATCCTTTCTAGCAGCTCTCATCCCAAGATGTTATTCGAAATGTATATTGCAAGCACACCATTGCAACCCATTATTAGCACAAATCCCGCCCCAGCTGAGTGCTTCTCAGTGTGGATTACAACGTCCGCATAAGATTCGTTCCGTCTAAATTAGCCATTCTTTTCGGGGCGCATTTTCATTGAGATTATCCCTCTTTTACTTCCACGTCGACTATTTCGCGTTGGCAGATGATCCGTTGTGCCTTAGTTTTTTCCTCTGGCTAGCTAAAATGCCGTAATCCTCAGGAATTCAACTCGCTAAAGTTATAATATATATAACTTCTGTTCATGTATATATGAACCTTATATCTAACTCTTCAACTACCAAAATTTACATATTTGCATGCTTCAAGATCTGAAAAATAACAACCATAAGCTCAAGGGAATTAATAGCCTACTCTTCTTGAAATCCTCCCCGTCCCTGTTCTTTTGAAAAGCCGTGCCTGCTTTGCCTCTTTCTGTACTTCTCGAAGTTGCAACCGGCATATGGCGATATTAGGATAAAGGACTTTTTTGAGATTTGCAATCGCAGATAAAAGTGAATCGTTTTCTTTGCTAGTCGCGAGAATTTTGTCAAGCGAGGAACATTTCATCACGCATATGAGAAAGATAGCAACTAATCGTTGCCAACTTCTCGCACCGAATTTTCCTTAGTTCTTTGAGCATTCAGTAACTTTTTTATTTCTGTTAGGTATTTTACAGTTATTTGTGTAAACAGGGAAGTGTTAATGCGAGCCTGACGTCCATGGTTCACTGTATCAGTTGATGTGCTTTCTGTTTCAGAATGGGCTCGATGTTCGCTGACGACTTCGTTTCCCGGATCCCTTGTCCCGCCCTTGCCCCCTCCGATCGGATAATTTGGTCTTTTCGCTCTTCTTAGAGTTTTTGTAATTAAGATCACAAGCAACCATAGAGAACAGTTTCAGGAAGGAAAAGGATAAAATAATTTGCTGATCTTCCAAACGATGTTCGCCTAAAAATTTGTTATCAGTACTCGTCATCCGTCTCAATTTCAGGTGGTTTTTGCTTTGCTGCACAGTTTGTGGAATATAATGACGCACAGTTGCGGCAGTTGGCTGTCGGTTGTTTTAACAAATACGCTGTCCTTCAGTATTTGCGCTCTGGTACTTATCTTATTCGCAATATTCCCTCCAAATGCTCTTGGTAGTTCAAGGTAGGACACCATCTTCTACTTCATGTGATGTACGATTTCTGCCCTCTGTGAAATTGATTTTTTTGCGCCTCAGTTTGCGCAACATATATCTCAATATAAGCGAAAGGACGGTGGTAATTTACACCATGATATAGACAGTGACAGAAAAGAGGTGAATATTCCAGTTCGCAAATGCGCTCAAATTGGTGTTGGAGATTTCCGTTCATTTTGGTACCGCAAAATCGATGTGGTTGTGTTGAATTTATTCCGAAAGCGTATATGGCGAAGTGTCGCCTGCTGCCGCACTTGGAAAATCTAAATGCTCGTTTTATAGGTATATCCTCGTCAATGGGTTTTGCACTATTTTATGTGCAAAAAGATGGTCCTAGGATCCCCAACTTCTCATATTGGAGTAAGCAAAAATGAAGCTAAATAGAGAGTCCTTTTCCACTGGTGGGGTAGGCATCAGTAAGAGGAGGGTATAATCGACTGAAATCTCACTCTTTAAATGGCCATTCAAACAACGGAGCTCTTGATTTCTTTAAGTTAAACTAGTCACCATCCGCTAGTGCATAAAACGTTGGAAATTTTTCAAAATATAAAGGATATTTTGTGATATTTCTACTTCAGAATTGTTATGGCCTTCACTGTTTTGCTTGTTTGTGATGCGGTTTCCGTATACGGTTTCGGCTATAGTGCAGTTCTTGTTGGCCGGTATTTCACGCAACATATAGTTGCCAATATGCAACTATTCATGGGTCTTGCGATGATTGTCACCTCAACAACAGTACTGCTCACTGTTAGAAGCAAGTAAGTTTTCCTCTTTTGAGTACGTTCAACTCGAGTGCATATTGTTCGAATGTACGAGATAATTGCTTTCAATTTTTCGAGTATTTTTGATGAGTTCCTCTATTGCATCTATGCTTATTTGGCACATTTGGCAACGTGAATAAATTTGACAGTTTGAAGTAACTTAGATGATTGGCACTGCTGTCATAACAAGCATTAAGTTAATTATTTCATTTTGGCATTCTGAAGTACTAGGAGAATGGTGCAGTGAACTATGCTAGTTGCCATAACGTGTATTTGGTGCTCCTTCATATTCGCAGGTGTTGTTTTTCTAGCCTCGACCATTTTTGTCTTTTTTTGCGATAACATCTTAGCACAATTTGAAGGTAATATTTTAGCATTCGTAAGTTTAAGCTCTCCGAACGAGTGGCGTCTTGTCTTCCTTGCTTCAGCAGCACTCTTACTTATTTGTGCAGCGATTTTCGGCTTCCTCGGTGATGGTAAAGCAGAGGAATGGGCGAAACAAAGTTGGGATCCATCGGCCGCACGTCGGATGATCAGCGCTGATCTCATCGATTATCATCACGATGAGTGTGGCATCGTTGAGATGCGTTTGTTGAATCAATAATATGCGCATCACTTTTTCTGTAAAAAATTGTTTCCCATGAATTATCAATCAGCTTTCTTAATAAATGATTTCGTGTAAATTTCTGCATTAAGCATATAAAATATAGAGTGCACACAAACAACGCTCACGAAGAATCGAACTAGGACAGCCTTAAAAATAGCAGAAATTTTGTGATCGTCAGAGATTTATGGCTGCTTCTATAGATTGAACAACATACAGTGTAGATTCAGTTGCGTATTGGCTTACGAGAGGTGTTGACTGTGCTCGGGGGTGTTGACTGTGTTCGTCGTCGACGGCCGATTTCACTGAAACCTTTTTTTTAAATCTCGTTTATCCAGCTGCTTATTCTTCCAGAATGGGGTTCGAGTTGAATGCAAGCTTGGTTGTCCATTTCATCTCACTTTACTTGCTCCTAAGTCGTGAGACGATTTCGCGTAGCCCTACTATTGGAAAATTTTCTGAATCTTCTGCGTTCAAGAGAGGGTCCCTTGCATTTTATGGTCGGTGATGTGATGCTATGCTGCGTTAGTTTACTGCAGTATCTTATTAATGTCTTATGGGAGCTGTATACGAGCTGTACACATTTTCATTTTTCTTCTCTCAAATCTGGATCGCACATCTGCTTGGCGCTCTCCTTGACCCTCTCCAACTTTGTCTCCTCTCACGTTACTCTTTTGAATGCAGCCTTCCACCACCCTCTAAAAGCCTCCAAAGTAAAAAAAACACGACTCCAGTAGAGGGAACCATCATGGAATTTGGGAACGCAAGGTCTGGAAAACTCAGAAATCCAGAAATGCGAAACAGGACGACCATTTTAGAAGCGTTTTTTCATACTCGAGTCATAATAGTCATAATGAGGAGTGCAATTCATTTGAGTGCACAAACTTCGGTCTACAATAGAAGGAATCGTATTTTGCCACGTAGCAGTGCTCATTTTTTGCATAGTTCACAGATGCGGAAGTAGGAGATCGAATTGCAGCAGCAATGGAATCAATTATGCGAGATCATTGCAAAGCTCCTTCAGCGGAATAAACTTTTAACATACGTAGAATGCTGGATGAATTGTTCGCAGCTGCATTTTGGGTATGAATTTCTTATTTCGCTGTTTCGACTTGTCGACGCATTGAGGCGTATGAATTTGTCGTAACCAGCGAAGAAATGAGCGATGCACGGTTGCCATAGCGACAAGCTAACACAACTGCAATCCTGCAAACTATATGCACCGCACGTGCTTTCGCGTCAATAAGATCTCAGTGACGTCTGGACATCAATGGTCATCATTGCTGCTGGTTGAGTGCATTGGTGGCGGCAACGTTTCATCGACAGTGGGAGCCTTTGGCCTTTTCGAGGTGCAGGAATGGCTCCGAAATTAGTGCTGGACACTGAAATCGCTGAAGCAATTCATCAGGTTCGTGATGCTGATTTTGGGGGGTTGATGAAACGTTTCTGAAATGTGCATTCATGTCATGGGAGATTCACTGCGTATAGTTCGAAGGCAAATTGCTTAACATGCAAGTGCATTCGTTTCTTCAAGCTGCGGTATCAGGAAACTCACATTTACAAGGCGCTCAAACATGATGGATTTATCGGTGATAGTGATAGCGTTTTGTTTCAAAGACAATTTGAAAGAAGGAAATATAGAGGCATAATCAACATAAGGGAGATGTTAGTCTAGTTCCGCCGACAGCACTTTTAACCCGAAGCTTTATGTGAACATCAGCGGAGTGGGTGAATGCCACTGGTGATTCTTACTTCGAAGAAGTTTCAGATTTCAGTCGACATCTTTTTAATTTGAAAACGAGGCGGAACGTCCTTCTCTAGGATTATATTTAGACATGTTTTAGCGGTAATATTAGTTCATTATGCGTATGAAATGTGGTGCATTTTCTATGCTAAGATTGTTGTTTACTCATAAAGTTGATTTCTTCGTTTTGTTGTTGTGCGATAAAATCGCAATTAATGGAAAACCTACTATGCTATAAAATGACATCTGAATAGCAATATGTTAATACTGCAAAGTGTCCGAAATCATAGACGTTACCTTTATTATTTTATTCCGTTATGAAGTTAATATCGCTGGATATTTAGCGTTACTTACCAATTTCCACGTTAACGCGTACCTAATAAACGGCAATAAAAGAGTGCAATGCTTGTGTATTCTCTGTAAAATTCAGGTAGAGAGGTTAGTTGACCATGCAGCAGCAAGCCTTTGAAATATTCGAGCCTATAGCGCGACTTTTTTTTATATAGATATACAAGGAAAAATTTTTGAGAGTTGCAACCGATTTGGAAAATCCGACGAACGGGGAAAAAATCGTGGAAAATCCGGCGATTTTGCATAGGAATATTTAGGCTATGCATCAGCATATGAAACAGTCGCTGATTCTAGTAGATTTTAGCATTCATTATCATAAAATACACACGAAACTTCTGTGGAAGTTTGAGATGCTTCAGTTTCGTATCTGATATGTCTTTTTTTCCCTTATTTGGAGCATATATTAATCTATCATCAGAGGTAAGGTTTTTTGACTAATATAACTATATTTTCGTCAATGTTTAAGATATGATACTGAATGCCATGAAATTTTTATAGCGATTGATGTATAGGCGAGGCAACTGTGAAGCAGTCTTATCGATTGTACTAGATTTTTCAACAGAGCCGTCGTTTTGATGCATTTTGTTAGCAACGCATAAATCGTCATTTCTATAGCTAAATGACGAATTTGGTTTTCCTTCATATAATCCTTCACTTTTGATATTTTTTATTAGTAATGCTTAGAAGATTTGTGTGATTTTATATCGTATAAGACAATATATTGATGACTAATTCCTCTTGCAAAAAGACAACATAAATCTACAGCATCGATAAATTCAATATATAAATTATTTTCCACTAAGATTTTTTGAGGAATTGTTCTTTCCTTTAACGCGATCTACGTTACGACTACGATAATGCATGAAACTATTTTATCGGTAAGGCCTTCAGTCAAAGGAGCCTATCAGCCGTTCAATTCTGAGATGATCAGGGAAAAGTGGTGGTGACGAGTCTGATCTGATGATTTTTCAAGGGAGATATATACAGAAGAATCCTTTTATTACTCACTTCAAACTAGGAACACCGAAACATATCACAACCGAGCTTAAATAAGGAAACCGTCCATATTCTGCACATATTCTAATTCTATGTTTCTATGAAAAGAAAGTGGAAATTTGTCATGATTTATTAATCCATCTAGGTCAGAGTTATCAAATTCTTGAAGTTATTGTCCAGGGAAGAAGGGGTGTCAGACAGCAGACGTTTTATGCTCGAAAAGTAGCCCCACTTAGGGAAACCGCTGCAAATTTCCGCATATTAAAGAAAAAAGTAAGCCATTTACGAATGCGTCTAGCCAGACATGCATATGTGCTGATGCGAACAAGCGAATGCGAAGGCATAACATACTCATCTTTTTGTTATTCTTGTTCTCATAGCCACCTTCAAATTTTTCATTTATTTTTCCAATTTTTCACGTGGCTTTCATTATCCTTTAGATACTCATCCCGATGCGTGCGTTCAGGATAAAAGATTTTGTGAATTCACTCGCTCCTTTATGTAAATAAATGAACCTAAAATCATTGTAGTAGAAAAGTGCGAATTTTATACTGTTGTAGCTGAAATTATACCTTCACATGAAATATTTGAGGATAAGCAGGAGTCGTTTAGGAGAGCCGCAGGTTTGGTCAATACACAGTGTATTCATACCCTTAAAATGAAGTTTCTCAGATAGAAAGGTTTTTAAAAGAGGTGACGGCTTTTGTTTTTCTGCTTTACTTAAATGCGAAAAACAAAGCTAGTGGTACCATTAGTGATCCTAAATGTCAAAGTTATCGCTAATTTGCTTTGCATTAGTGATGCCACTTTTACATTAGGAGAATTTTTCCTTTGGATGGACGATTAATGGCGTACAGAGGAATTTTTGGCAGATGAGCGCTGTAAAAGCGCATTTTGCGAATTGCCTGGAAATAGCGGAAGACTGGAAATTTCAGGTTTCGCGAATTCAAAGAACTCCGTTGAAAGTGTGCTTTATTCTGGTGTATCAAAAGTATAGTGTTGAACAATGCTGCATTTCCGGTCACATTATTCTTCAGAAAAGCTGAGGCTATTTGCGTTCCGTTCATCGTCTGTGAACACAATACCAAGAATTTCGAGAATGCACGCGCCACTCTGTGCTTCCTCCTTCTTCCACCTCGCCTATCCTTATTGCGCCATTGTTGCTAATACCTTAAAAAATATTTTCCCCTTTCTCATAAAATAGGGCTAATAAAATTCGAATTATTTTCTACATTTTGCTCTTGCGGAGCTATATGGGAATGACCGGCTAATAACGAAATGAATTCGATAACTCACAAATTTCATTTTCAGCTGACTACCTGCATGTGTTTGAAGATTTTTTTCTCATGGCCCAATATGTCGTAGCGTTTCGTTTTTATCGCAGAAGGTCCGCTTAACTCTAGTAATGGAAAAGTTAGCTTTCGATATGGTAACATAATAAAAGAGCTTCTCGTAGCAAATTTACACTGCTGATAATTCCTCCCGAAACCACCGAATGTCGCTCCTCCAAAACTACCTTCTTGAGTTCTATCCCTCTTCACTGAAGCTTTTCATGCTTGATTCAGAGAAGTTTGTTGACTACAGGCTCATATCCGATCAAAGATGTTTTCAGTACCTGCTCTTAACGGGCCTTAGTAGTGCCGCGAATGCTCTTCAACACGATTGCGACTCACGAAAAGTGAAACTCAAGAAGCCGATTAGTGTAAGCAGCAAAAATCGAGAGGAAGAATATGCAGCTCAGAAGGTTTATTCACATTTTACTTATATGACCGCTTTCTAATTTTCTTTCTACGAAGTTTTGTTCACATGTGCGCGCCACAGTTTTTAGAATGCTGACCTAAGAAAGTGGCCTAAACTTAGTCAAGCTAATGCGTTTCATTGTTTTTCACTCTGTAGCTGCATAATTCGAGTAATAAAATTTCAAAACATCAGTGCGAAGCTGAGTGCATGACGTAGTCACTAATAGGTAATCGAAACGATCTGCTCTAAAATATTAACTGTACAGTCAATAAAGTATCAGTAAACAGTAATGTAACATTTAGCGCTTAATGTGCTCAACAGGCGCTCCTTTAGCACTGCAAAAAGAATTTTTGATTCGCTTCGGTTGCCTCGGCTGATTAAATCTTCGTAATCTGAGGGGCAGCAAGAGTATCTTGAAAAACCTCAAGCCTCCTATATTCACCTCATAATGTAAAACGGCAAATTTCAATGAATTCCTAGTAGTCAATATTCTAGAGAGGCAACAAAAACATCATGGGTCACCTCGTAGTTTTGCATAGTGAAAGTTTCTCAGATGAGGGAGCAGTATTGGAAACAACTTTTAGTTCGCATCGCTCACCTTAGCATAGCGAACAGCCACTACGAATTAGGTGATGCTAGCCAAAAGGTCACAATTTTAAATGTACATTATCCCACAAACGTCTGAAACACGTTAGAAGTCCATGAAAAACTCCTCCCCTCTGTCAAGTATCTTAGAATTCTTTTATAACGGAAAGATAGGAGCAATGACCCAAACCTCAAACCTGAAAACGAGAGGAGACATAGACTACCGATGAAGGGATTCCATACTTTATGAAGAGAAATCCTAATTCTACCTGCGACTGTGGTAAGCATTGTTCCAAATTCATCGTGTCGTTCATGCAGCGTCATTGTTATCATATGTTGCTTACTTAGTGAGCCCAGTTTGCAGATGTGTCGTGAAGAACGCACGTTAATTATACAAACATTTTTTGCTCTTTATACATTAAAACATTCATTTATTTAGCAAAGAGAACAGTTTGATTATCGGAATATTTGATATCGAAATTGCATCGAAAATATTGAAAGAATTGATACGTTTCATTTTTGAGGATAATTTGAAGAATTTCACTCATACGACTGTTATAAAATTACAATGAAGCTTACAAAATTCGCACCAGCAATATATGATGTTCGATAGCGGTGGCAATAAGCGTAACGATTTCCTCGCTTTCGGAAAATTTAATCGTATTCACCACACCAATAGCTGCGTCTATTTTGAACGCTTTTTGATCGCATTCAATTGTGAATTCCTTTTGCGACGCATTCATAATAATCTTTCGTTCGTATGCGATTGACTGCTGATGCACAAATTCCATAGTGCAATAATGTGCATCGTTTCGGATTCTCATCATTTCGCTTTGTTGAATTAATTATTTAACGTAGAAAACTGCTCCGATTAAAGATTTTTCTTCGAATAGGATTGTGGAAAATCCGAAACAACAGGATGCCAATTCCACCTATCGATCTTATTCAAGAATTAGTTTCTATGTGCCTTCGCGAAATCACATTTCAACGCGCACTACATAAACACATACCTGTGTACTAGTTGCCTGTGTTACCTTTGATATGGAAAACACGGATGTGACTGTTACGAAATTTTATCGACAAAGGTAAACGTTAACTGCTATGCGCGGCAATGGTGAGTATAGGGCACATAAATGGTCCAATAACCGTCTGTCAATGCCGTCATGCAAGAACACAAGCGATATAAGCAATGCACTTCACGGATGTGCACCGAGACTTCCAAACGCAAATGAAACCACTACCAAAAAGATTCAAACTGGCAGGAGATCGATTTATATTGGCGCCATATAATCGCTTGGCGTGGCACAAGGGCTCACTACAATATTTCGTTACAAGTGCCTTGGGTTGGTTCTTCAATACCGTATCTAACGTTAATACGAATCCCTGCACCAAAATCCAGATTGGTCTATCAGGTGCTGCAAGGATGACGACGTTTGGAGGCACCTTAAAAACTCGTGTTCATCTTGCATTTGTCGTCCATTCATTTTATTCTCCATTTGAAATGCAAAAAAAAAAACATTTTGTAAAAGGCTTATGCATGCATCCGAATTGAAATAGGAAGCCTTTTTCATCACGCTTTGTGTTTGCTAGCAATTTACGAAGTCAGCTGTTCAGATGAACAAGCTGCAAAAGTGCATGTCATGTCACCTCTTCTGGAGTCTTCCTTCACCCATACTGCATTAAGCAAAATCTCATACAAGGAAAGTTGTCTGTATGGTTGTCAGTGTATCTTAGCATAAGCAACTTGAATGAAATCGCCATTGTATGTACAAGACTCATTCTAGACTATTGTTGTAAAATCAAACCTCCTTCTCATAACCGCATCGTTCTTGACCGCACAAACTATAGCTAAAAACGAAAGTTATGGCCTCGACGCGTCAACTGGGATGTTAATCGATTGCCTTTGACTTTCACTGTTTCCAATCAAGAAAATTCCCTCGTTTACGATTGCAGTAATTCATTCTCTTTTTAGAAGAAATTGCTGACACTCTTCGAAAAAGGTGAAAGCACGCAATTTCTTGCGATATGGAATCAGATCTTTCCAGTGGACGAGAATCGTAGCGAAACAGTCGATGTGCTCGAATGTTACATCCGTATTTATTTCACCACCTTCCCACTGAGGAAATCACCAGCGGTACTGCTTCTACATCCCTTTATACATTTGTGATTACTTTGATACCTCATTTAATTTCATTAAATCGAATTTACAAAGGAAAATAGATTAGAAGAATAGCAGAAAAAGACGCGTTGAAAATGGCAACGTATAGGCACTGCAGTCAGTTTCTTTTCATGCATTTTTTGCATACGTTTAAGCCTCTTATATAATCGAAAAGAGCCGCACCATGTGATCAATCACACTGCCTTGTTGAAGGGCGTAAATCTTCAACAATACTGCCGTTTTCCATTATGTTCATAGAACCTATCACATCGAAGATCGCGTACTGTTTAGGCGTGAATATCTAAATACAAATGCAAACAGTACCAATAAATTTCACATATTTGTTTGTCATATTCACCGTATTTATTAGCTGAAGCTTATTTGTAAACCTATAAGAGGTTCATATATGCAGCGTACCTGCTCAGCAAGGTCCTTTTATCAGGCGAAGAACGAGTATCGCGAGCGGATCGCTGACCTCAAGAGCTATTTAGAAGAGGGCGCTGGTTCAAAATTGAGTGGCACACCCGAACTCGTTCAGTATTTCGCGCTTCCATATGTAAAGGAGCCTGGCAAACATCCTGTGTTCAAGGAGCTTGTACAGGTTTCCCTTGAACTTATATCGTTGTGCTTCACACAGCCGTTGAACGCCGTTTAAATATGTGTCAAACGACAACGTTCGTTCGCATAAACAGCATTAGCGAAAACATTTTCCTTGGTCTCGGCTCTTTAATGGGAACTAAAATTTTGTCACCTTAAACTTTTCATATTCAAAGCAAGGCTACGTTCCTTCCTTTTCGCCAAAACAGTTCATATGCCACCATTTCCTCCCCTTCATTCGCTCAACACCACCTCCCCACTCAATTTCAGGCATTCGGTAGATGCATTCAATTTCGAAAGGCGGAAGGTGCATTCGCAAACAAATGCATATAATTGCGTTGCGAAGTTGCAGCTTAGCACTTTTTGCAACCAAGGACGCAGTGAACGTAACTCTATGAAACGAAGCCCCTCAATTATCCCTGAAAGCGTGGGGAGGGTGAATCGGCTGCGACAAGGAAATCCACGATCCCCATCACTGACATGAGGTGGGGTTGACAGTGCTCCCTTTTCCTCTCGTAGCAGGCATTTCCATAACGTCTCACATCAACAAGCCAACTTATGCACGAACATCTACTGGCCAATTTTTTGGGATAATTGGATGGCGGTCAGCGATGACAGTTTAGAAATCGTGGTGGGCGTACTTCAGAATAGCGGCCTGAAGAATTACTTTTTTACCATAAAGCTCTGTACCAGAGCACTGGTTCTCTAAAATCGCTACATCTCAACGCGCAACCTCTATAGCACAAATCGCGCAGTGGAAGCAAGTACGATAGGTAGTCTGATATTCGACGATTACAAAGAAGCCGAAAGGCAGTTGCTAACTGATCAAATAATTTTGCTGTTTGAAGAAGCAAGTTTTTTGCCACCAAAAGATTTGAAGATTGATTTGTACTGAGGAAAACGCTAGCGTCAGAGATGTGAAACTAAGTTCAAATTGTGCTTTCTATGAAAAACGGAAAAGAAAATTGCACTTGCAAGCAAAAAAATGGTAAAATGAGAGTGTAATAGTATTCTAACATAGTAAGTAAAGAGATTCATTTGCGCTTGATGCATAGAAGCTACATTTTGTCGTCTGTAGATCGCATATGCAAAGAGAACGGCGAAAATCATTCCCAAGTTTTCGTTAAAAAGTCCCATAACGGCATTTTTTACTTCTTCGACGTCAATGCTCAGTACTTTGCACTGCCAACCAGATCATAGTATTACCGCAGATTATGGATAACTTTAGCAGGTTTTTAGAGTGCGACTGCAGCCGTATCTTGCTTGTCGCGTTTCAGCGATTTAATTATTGTTTAGCTTCGCATAACAACGCACTCAATTGTTTAAATGTTAGGCGACTGAATTTTGTCTGTTGAAGAAATGTTTGTTCAGACAGTCTATTTAGCGTCATCTCAATTTGTAGAAAAAATGGGCAAAAGGAATTCTCGAAAAGTTGGAACGACATCTTAGCAGTCAAATATGTAATGATGGTGAAGCGAAACTCATCAAGTGGATGGCCGCTTATTATCAGTACGTACAGGAAACGCATCACAGTGTTGGTTGTTTCTTTTTTTTTCTTCGTGTTATAAGTCGAATGATTCTCCGGATTGAAACGGGGCTTTCAAATCGCCGTATCTGTAAAGACATCGCGTTTAAGGCGCCAGAACCCAATTTTTGACCTTGACTAGCATCACTTGAAACTTAAAGAAAATCACATACGTTGACTGTTTTGTAGTGGAAGTGTAACTTATGATTCTTAGCATATCATGGAAATGAAAAATCTCACGATACGTCAACTTTCAGCAACTTATTATTTTTTAAGATGATGGAGATATCTGAGATATTATTGTAGTGGTTCTCGAGATAAAGATAAGACATTTTTAAGGACATTTTTTAGGTTCTTCGTATTTCTTCCGTGCAATTCTTTCTTTTCCCTCTACAACTCTTGGCTCTGAACAAATATTCCTAACAGTTAATATCAAATGAACGGACCCATCATTTGAAAATAAGAGTATAAATTTTACTATAGTATTCAAATATATAGTTTCCATATCTAACGGAAAGGGTCCACATATCCGTAAAAACAGCCTATATTTGACTGTTATAGTTGTCGATTGTACTGGTGAGAATTGTTATCTCGTTTCGTACTTATGAAACTGTGATATATGTAGAAGCACCTAGGCAAATGGTACGAATTTAAAACACCAAACATATAATACGACCTGCGATAGGAGAGTTATGCCTTCGGTATCGGGAACGCTAAACCACTTTCGAGATGTTGCAGTAGAAGACGAATTATTTGGCGCGATCTGTATGCGAATATTTTGTGCACATTAGAACGATCTTTACGTGTTTTCAGGTCGTGAGTGCACCTATGGGGACTACACACTGTTCCGATCGTTCGGCACTGGAGTACCGCGAATTACAGGATGACTACTACAAGTTGATCGATATTGCTGCTGAGCTGATTGATTGCCTTGAGCAATCATGTCAAGGCAAAGCGGTTAGTGGATGTGTATTATTCGCCGGTGTTCATATTGCTGAATTGATGTGGATGTGAATTTTTGTTGGCGTGATTGCATCAAAACTAACGTAACTAAAAAATTTCCGTATTATAACTATTTTTCATCTTATAAAATGAAGAAAATTCGCTCCTTTTTGAATGGAATACGTTAAATGGGGATCACAACGTGAGCGGCTAACCCCTTCAGAAAATTAGTCCATGAGTTTGCTTAATGAGACGTCTTTGCAGATTTCAGCTGGCTATTTTGCGGATATTTCATCACGCTTAATGGAGTCTAATGTAGAGGCTGAACGTCGAATGCAGAAAAGCGCCGCAGGAAGTGCAAACGTGGTATGGTGGCATTTCGTTTTCCAATACATTTTGATCTGTTTTTGCATTTACTCGAATTATCGAACACGATAGCTCAGTTGGTGACATTTTCACAGAGGCAGCAACTCGCAAACCCGCTTGTCTCGTTGTAAAATTCTCAATTAGTCACTCACTCTCACTTCTTCGGTATTATATTCTAAAAGCAGTTGCCTGTTCATTTCCAGCGTATGAAGAGAAATCGTTCACTGAAAGCGCGTGTCGACAGCAAGAAGAAAGAATCGACAGTGAAAAAAAGCGAATCTACCGGCAACCTGATCCCAGCTGATCCAAACGTCCGACCTCCTGCCAAAGTGTCCGTCTTCATTTTGTAAATGTTCTTCTATTTTTGCTTCCGATAAAGGTCGGTTCTATCGGTTTACGTTGGTCGCAAAGAAGACGTAAATATTCGAATGGAAAGGAACAGAAGAGAACTTGAGAACAGATGCGCACGAGGTGGCATTCAGTGATCCCGAACTGATTAGTTGGTGATGGGTGGAAACGATAAGGACAAGAGAAATTCCTTGTAGGAACCAGAGATGTGTTAGGATTACCAATCCGGGATGAGCAAATGCGGAATGTTGGCGAACTTGAAAACCCTGACAACTTCTAATCCCCTTAGAAACTGCATTCACATGGAATACCCTTTCAGTATTAATGGAGCTTTCAAATGGGCTATAGAAAGTTTGTGTTTCCTCGGTTTTCTGGGAGCAGCGGAATATTCATATATGCAAAAATCCTCTTTATCCTTATAGTCATTCCTCATTAGAGAGGGGTTATCAATTTTCATTTATAGCTTAAGTGCGTTACCCAATTAAAGCAACCGAAATGAGATCCGTGAGCATACCTCAATTTGGTGCATTTAAATCCCACGTCGCTTTTAATGATTTCAGAGTGACCTACGTTTGTAGATTCGAAGGAGAGCTCAAGCGAGGTTGGTTCCGTTCAGCAGTGATTCTGTTTTCGAAGTCGTTTGCGAAAATTTTACTGTTCGCGTGGAATTGTTTTATCGGAGAACATTGAATTCGCGCTAAGGCAACAAGTCAGATTGAAGCGTGGATCGCAGGCGAAAATGCTCGAAAAAAACGCTGTTGAACTGCTTTGAGATGATATGCAGAATAACTGGAAAAAAAAGAAAAGTTTCTTGTTGCTATTATGGATCAGAGGAAGTTAGTAGCGAAAATATAAACTCGGAAAAAAGCTTACTTGAATCTTGAAATTTTTGAGTAGTACAGCTCACGACTGATTCTTAAAAATAGCCCCGGAACCTCAACGCTATCAGTCTTCTTGATCAGATGTTGTATAGAAATCTCTTCTCGCTACCGACGGCAATGGACGTGCTACCTCTCGATTTATGATTTTTCCGGGGCAGATATTACCGTCGAAAAAACAGCATAACCATATTTTGGAGCAGAAGAGAAGTGGAGGGGGCTGAATTGCTACACTGGTCGACATCAGAAAACATCTACAACCCTCTATTTTGGCTTTCATTTACAACTGATGAACTAAAGCGAGTCAGAGACCATTCTTAACCTTAAGTTAAAGTTAATGGGATAGACGTCTGGTAGGAATAGTCATATTTCAATTGTGTTTAAATCCCAGCTTTAATTACTCTTAGGTTTGACTGGTGAAAGCAGAGCATATTTCATGAATATTAGTTTTGCATTCTAAGTGGTTTTTCACTAAAAATTTCAGGCTTTCCCAATCTTCCTTAGTCATTTTCGCGGTTAGATTTCAAAAAATTAGTGAATCCATTGCTAACCTAGAATTTCATAGTTGTTTAAAGATGCACGGAGGGAGGGGAGGGGGGAACTGAAATTACCCACGAGTGTTCTTAAATGGAGATCATAATGATGCCAATATGCTAGCGATTGATATGATCTTGTTGCTGGTACTTTTGCCACATTGGTTTTCTTTATTGCCTTATCGTTAGGAATTAACCAACTGATTGCTATTACGAAGCCGACTTTTAAGGTTAATTCCCACCAAAACATTTCGTATTTCGAAATCCGAACTCACAAGGTATTTGCTAAAGAAGAGCGCAGTATTTGTATCAAATCCTCACTTTGGGGTTATAGTGAATATTTTTATGTTAACTTATCAGGGATTTGTGATTAGTGCTGCTAACATCTGACATGCAGTTGAAAGCCATAGGTGGCACATTTTTTCTTCATGGTTTTCGTATCCTTCCATTTGAGGCGTTCTTTAGCACATATTATTTCAAATGCAATCATACTGACTAGAATTAACAATGAAACTGTATTAGTTAGATGCAAATTGCAGAAATCCTGTCGTTCGTTCATAGCACTCATAATGCATCTCACGTGTTGTTGAAAACAATGCGAAATTATGAGCTTAACCTATATCACATTCAGTGAATTTGATAACCTCTATTTTCATGATCTAAATCTTCCAATGATCAAAGAACTTTCCTCATTATCGCTCTTTTCGACCGGACTTTCCACTAATGCTGAATACATAGGTCGCTTTCGCCAACGCTTTTTTCCTAACAGTAGTACTTTGAATAGTACACCGAAAGGAAGACCAGCCTTTGCAGTCGCATTGTCCGTCTGTTCGTATCTGCAAGAGAATCCCACTCTTACATTATTGCGGAACTCTATTCACTTTCTCACTAAGAAACTAGTTTGAAAACCTCTTATCGAAAAGCTCGGACCTACCACTGACATCAAAGGTCTACGCTGCGTTACTTCTTGCCTCGAAGAACTTCCGCAACTTGCAACGTTCAGTAGTGTGGCTTTTGACTAGATCGATACAAACAGCGCATGTGAAGTGGTCAAAAGAGATCCAGGAATCATTGAAAACGTCAACAAAGAACGTAAGAGAGCCGTCTAACAGCCAAAGAGTTCAGTGTAAAATCATGAACATCTCATTCGAATGAAGTAGTCAGTAGTGGAACCAGATGAAATCAAAATATGTTGTGCAGGGAGGAGGACGCAGTGATCGAGTTGGTTGGTCAGCTAAACTATACGAAGATTGCCAATCAGTTGATTAAGAATACAACCAGTCGAATTAGCTGCCTACTTCTTCACGCCCTTCGACAGGTGAATTATTTTTCCGCAGCTCTTCGGCTGGTAAATTACTTTTTCGCAGGGCTCCGTTAGATTCATTTCTTTTCCACAGGTCATCAGTAAATGGAGTAACGCCCGTTACATGAGTTTGCGTACAGCCCACTGGGAAAATAATAATGTGGTGAGTGATGCTTGTGACTGAGCAAATGTGATATATGGCCCACTGAGAAAAGATGGTCTAGCTCGAAATTACCGGCCTGAAGCTTTCGAAAAATTTGAGATCTTGAGATTGTTGCGCTATTCTCCATTGTACCACCATAAACGGTAGGTTGTACTAATGTATCTCATCAGAAAGCTTATTGTACAGTTCGATTTCTGGTGCAAGCATATCAAAGGGGGCGAATGGAGACTGATATATGAATGAAATCAAATCCATCCGTATTCCGATTTGTAAATTTAAAATTATGGAGCTTTTGTGGTTCTTCCTTGTCTCTCTTTGCCACATTAAGTTATTATCCTATTCGTTTCGAGGATGGCAATATAAAACGAAATAGGCGTAGATATTGGAATCTACATATCCTGCAGTGATTTTTTGCAGCAAATAACTCGTGTTGGAAAATCGTCAGCGATACGATCGATCGAAATTTTCGCGCAAAAGGATGTCCTTCTGTTGAAGCATCGTCGCAATGTATGCGCTTGCTTATGCACAGCTTCAGTTATGATGCTTATAGTGTTGAAATTTAATAGAATGAAAGCGTTAGACTCAAGTCGAACGTGATGAAAACTACGACGGATTGTTAGGAACTCTATCTTCTAAGTTATGTGAATAAAACGGTCGCTTATACACCCATTGAGGAGGGTCGTTAGACCTGCCTCTTTTAAACGATTCGCTTCTGAATATCCCTTTGTGCGTTTTGTGATTGAGTGATCTGCGTGTAAACAAATTTCCGGTGCGGATCCTCTCAGTTTTTTGTTCGTTCTTCTTTTTTTCTACTTCGTTGCAGTTCATCCCTAATTGATCTATTAAGCGTTCGTTGTGTCAGTGTGCTTTCTCTGCTCTCAGCGTCAACTGTTGCTTTTTAAGTAAGCAAGAAAAAGATTTTTAGTTTTCGTTCAATTTATAGCAGTTTATCGCATCCAACTTGCGCCACTTAAAACGTTTATGCACATAATATATTGCAGAAGAATACTGTGCACTCGATAAATGGAAATACAAGGAGTTTAGCAGGTATATCAAATCAAAAAAACGGGAGGCCGACTGGTTGATAGATGTCCGCCGAATGCATAAAACGACGTTAAATGCGTATCTAGTGTAGTGCTGTCATGCAACTGCATAACACAGGGATTTCGCCGATTCAGCCTAAGTGCACTGCACATTTTGGGACGAGTTTTACCACGTTGTGCACGTTTTCTTAATATCGCCCAAGATGTTAAAAGGGTTGTAGTTCTATTGCTTGAGTGTTGATGAGCCACATTTTTTGAAAAGGACCCATTGAAGCTAATAGTTTTGAAGCTGTGAAAGAAATTTTTTCAAACCAAACATGTGCCGTTCATGAAGTGGAAAAAGTAGCTGAAGTTATTGTACTTCCTAGAGGATTTTTCGAAATGCTGCAAATTTCTGTGTCCGTTGCCTTTCTCTCTCTCATCGGTAAATTTGATCGGCTTGTTGTTAGCATTTTCGGGGCGGAAATATAACACTTCTTGAGCTTGTTGCCAATGACAAATATCATTCCTTATCTGGTTTCAGTATTCACGAATATTTAGTAATCACCCCTCGAACAAAAAACTTGCATACGCTGTTTTTCGTTATAGCAACGACCGTTCTTGTAACAGCAGAACGCTTCGCCGTTACCGAAATTTTCTCATTCATCACCACGTTGGTGCTTCCTGTACGTAGATTGATGTGAAAGAAGCGCTTCCTGCTGTCTCGCTCTTTGCAGCGTAGGAGGCAAATCTTTAGGTCCGTTCGCTGACAGCCGCCTCACATGATTTATGAGTTCTGCAATGACACTTGCAACATAATAAATCGAATGCTTCCGAACGAGTGAACACCGTTTCAAAGCTTGACGCTTCAATGAGACGATAATATAGACTATACGAATTGGCGAATGGTATATGTACCATCTAAGGGGCACTTTATAACGAAGCATTGTCGAGCTTCGGATAGCATAGTATGAGCCATCGTAGTATGATGAAAAGGTGATGCGTTATTTGATTTTTGAAAGAATATCATTACAGCGCCGAGAAAGTGTTATACAATACATCAGCATGACGTTTACGAAAAAAAGAGTAATTATTAGTGAGAAAGTGCAATAATAATCTTTGATTAGACGATTTGTGACATTTTACTCCAAAATGGAATTTTTGATGAGTGTCAATAATTCCTTCGTCGAATATGCATAAGATTAAGATTTTTTGCACATGTTGGAGGGTCTATTACTTGAAATTCATTGGAATGCTAGACTTGCCAATGGAAATAAATTTTCGCCAGAGATATTTAGTTCAGTGGGGTTCATATTTCAATGGTTCGACATCCACAAGGCACCTGCGATGGTGGCCTTTGAGAAGCGGCGCAGCCGTTTGGTGGGAACAGTGGGATTTTGAGCACTCCAATCTTCATAAGGAGTTAACAAATGCATGTGCTAGTGGTGAGGATTTCGCGAAGCATATTGATCCTCAGAAAGTGCGACTGACTTTGGCATCCTACAAATCTGCACGAGTGCATCGAATAAGTAGCCTGAATAATTTCCACGACTTTTTGTGTGAAAACGAGTTCGCAATATATAAAGGTTACGATTTAAAAGATAGGAAAGTGAGGTAAATTTGACGGCCTTCGTCATCACGTTTTCTGTGTCCACTTTTTTCTCGACAAGTGCTCATCTTAAAATAGTTAACAACGATGGTAATGCTGCTTAGGTGTTCAGTTAATTCGATTTAGGATGTTATCTCTCAACTTCAATATTTCTCCTCTATTCTTTTGAACTGTCCAAAATTTTGTGTTCATGTTCCGAATTTTCCGATTTACTCCCCAACTTGGGCGTCTTGAAGTTTTTTCGCTTCTGTTATATGAAGAAATGCGCCAATTTTAAAACTCTTTACTTTTTTTCTATCTAGAGAGTTCAGCGATTCTGATTAAAATAATGCATTCGATTCTCGCGAGGCTTATATAAGAGCAGAACGAAGAGCGGCATTAGTTTGCATGTGTTTTCTACGAAAGCCAATATGTAAAATGGGACAGTGCATGCAGCTGAAATTGGAGTACGTGGTCCATACCATGAGCTAACTACTTCAAGTTCCATTTGTATAGTAACTTCCGCTAGACGTGTTCGTTTTAAGAAAGACTGCGCCTCGTTCCAACTATAACGCTAACCGCATAAGGATGTTAGCATTGCTTACGTTCCATCATTAACTGTTGTATCGCTTGAATATGGTCTTCGTGCGCAGTAAAATCGAGTTTGCAAATTGTTAATGCGAAAAGTTCTGGAATAAGTGAAAATATTACGGATGAATGAGAAACTTGGGACAGTGTCTGCGTCCAAGTCTGACCAAACGTTAATTTCGATCCAGTAGATTACTATCTGGATGCCTTACTATTTCGGCGAATCGAAGAAATATTTTTACGCAATCCGAGAGAAGGCCAAAGACCGTAATTTCATGCATTCATTTTAGAGCGTGGTAGCTGCAGTGGTGAATCAAAACGATGCTGGAAACAGTGTGAAAGAGGAGCTGGCGAGATTTTTGAATTCTTTAGCCTCATTTCGTGTTGGTCGCGACTATTTGCTTTCACTCAATCAAGGAAGAGAGTTACTTTCGGCAATCACCGCAGCCCTCAAAAGCAAGAAGCTTCAACATCACGCAAGTGATCATAGTCTTGCTGCTCTGCAAAAACTCAGTCTAAGGTAGTCTTCCTTGCATTCAACATTTTCAGACATTTTCTTATGTCTCATTGAAGAGTTTATGTCGGAAAAGGTGAAATGATATATTGACATAAGCTGATAGAAATGCAGTTGTTGTTGTCAGCAGTTCGCGAGGTACGGTGGAGAATCGTTCAGTAGACAAGTGCTCGACTTTTTCTCAGTGAGGCAAGTATATTTTAGGCATTCTGTAGCAAAACAATGAATCAAATAAGTCATTCGATCAACCCGTTTTTCAGCCATTTGTCTTCATGGTTAGGCGTAAAAAAGATTTTACAATTTCACCATTCGGCTGTACTTTTAGCATATTCCCATAGTTGACTGCCTTTGAGTTCAAAATTGTTTCAGAATTATTTTATGTCTAAGTCTAGTTGCATTTCGCTATGAAGAGCAAGAAATGTAGTTGGATGTGAGTGGGCGAAAAACCTCCAAGAGGCTTCGTCTAATGAGTGGCTGAACACAATGCAGCTTGTGCTAACCTCTTCTAAAATTCTTCTTTCAAATCTTTAATTATGCAAAAATCCTTCTGAAGCCATTGGAAAATACAAATACAATGACAAACTGTTGGTGTTTAACATACTAGATGAAAATAAGCATCATATGCAGATCTAGCGTGCAGAAGGAACTCATCTCACTTGGTATGTTGGAGTGGCTCGCATACGTGCTAGAAAGCAAAATCAACGCATTCACGCTTGAGTACGGATGTGCGCTGTTGATGAATTTGTGCCTGAATCCAGCATCGAATTCGGCATTAGCACGAGTTTGCGATCCACTTCTCAATACCGTCTCAACGCTTTTAAAAAATGAGAGCAAAGAGGTTGGTAATATTTCTAATAATAATTTTTATTGTCATAATTATTTTTATGCAAGGATTCTCGTGAATATGCTACTTCCTCCTGTATGACTGTGTCACCGTTTTTTTGATTGTTTTACCGCTCTGGTTATAACATTTTTGTCGCTCATTGTGCTACTCACATAATGCTCATCTATACCGGAAAGCCAAGAGAACAAGCCAAATGTTTAGTGATATGAGTATTGCTTTCCATATATATCGACAAGTATTAGGTTTTTCTGCTTGCGCCACGACATTGAAATATCAAGAGAAAAAAAGCAGGCTTCCAAATGAATGTGTTTCTGTCGTGCGGAATTTATTTGCGAACGCATCTCTGTAGTGGCTGAGTTAATCGGTTTAGATTAGTGGGTAAAATTTTCGTTCCACGTAGGCATCTATACTATGAATAAAAAAATTTGCTATACCCGGTAAGCAAGTCAGTTTCCCGTCGCTTCGTGCTCTTTGAAACTGAACACCAATAGGAAAGAAATTATGCGTAGACAGTCCAAGGTCTATAAATGAAAGTAGCCTAAAAGAACGGTAAACAACGACGCTGTTCATGACAGCAAATAATTTCTCATTCGAATCTTAAAACATTTATTTATAAGATTTTGGCATAAGCAAAAATCCTTTTCCTCCAAGCAAAAACAGCTGAGATATCAGTTCGGGTCTCAAGAATAGCCCGGCTGCAACTCCCATCTTAAGTAGAATGAAGAAACGAAGGTGTATAATTGAGGTCAGACCGGTACAATAACCAACAAAAAAAACGCGACGTGTTTGTGTGCACAGATCAACAATATTCAGGTGAGTGGGAACGTAGTGGTTCACTTGTAATGCTTGTACCCTTTAGGTTATCTTGTTAGGCGAAACAATATTACGGTAACTACTTAGTTATTCAACTTGCGAACGCTTCCAGCGCATAACAACGAAAAGTACAGGTCGCTACTCAACATTTGAGCATATGAGAATGAGACTGCATGTGTAGATTTTAAAAAACATTACGCAAGCATTATGTGGAACCATTCCTGAAATTCCTGAAATTTTTATCCGCTTGAAAGATGAAATTTGTCTGCTTGAAACCAGATAAACGAGCGCTCTCGATTTTGAGTATAAAGTATGACTAAACGTTTCAAGTTTAGAGAATATTATAGTGTATTTTCCAGCTTGTCATAATATCTTTACATACAGGAAGGCAAGCTCCACATAAATGAGTTAATGTGGAATTAAACATTTCTCGTTTTCCAGCCAAGTTATCAGTCCCATGTCTTTTCTGTGACTTCGTTGCCCACAAACTGCAGCACCACGTCACAGCTGCTTGCTTGCCTATGATGCATTTTCGAACGTGAACAGTATCGGGACATCGAAATCTGCACATTTGGAGACAGTTTGTTTTGTAGACCACGATAATGATGGCTTTTGAAGGCAAATTCAACATAATCAATTTTCCAAAAATGCTCACCAAATTTCAGATTTGCAAATATGTGAATGGTATCCTCTGTAGCATGATGTGCGTTGGAAGAGTGCGAGCTCGTGCTAAGGAAATTGATCTTGAGGCCCAAGTCAAAGTGAAATTAGATGCTGCTCATTGTGACGATGATGTCGCACAACTCCCCTTATTGCTGAAATTATTCTCTTCAGGTAAACGTTATTTTTGACATAATTATCATTTCGCTTTTTTTATGTGCCCTACTTATTACAGCCTAAAAAGCGCCTGCAAATCTTATTCCCATTAGACTGATATCAAGGATTGGCCGCACTTGCATTTCGCACTAAAGCAATTCGGCAAATATGACAGTGTTCTATACGCTTTTTGAGAATTTGGTTATCGTATCGTATACTATAATATCTGCTAAAGTATTGCAAGAAAAGTCTATTAAAAGTTAAGCACTGTGAAATCAACAAAGCATGATAATATTTCCTATGCTTGTAACTCAAATTCAAACAATGCTAGAGAAGCGCGTAAAATATATTTGCATCAGCAGTGGCGGATCCATGACGAAATGGATTGGTGACACATGATTGTGATGATGGATTTAACATGTGCTGATGAAATTATTATCATCATTAACGATCACTTGCACTCACTAATTATTAAAGAATTGGAAAATGCTCTAGCTTATCAGCGATTCATCCAGTGCCGTTATTTTATAAAACAAAGTGTTCTTTAGCTAGCAGAAGTTAGGTTCAATTACTCTACCTCCTGTTGACCATCGAAAGATGTAGGCGGCCTCTAAACCGAAAGTTATCATACAGTGAGGTTGTTTGAGATGCGAACTTCATAAAATTCAGATGCGTTTACCACATGAAAATATAACAGCATTTATGCTTAATGTCGGCATACATCATTAAATCAAATCTACGAAAATTTCTGCGTTTGAAAAATTTTAATCTCTCAAAACCACCACTGATAACAACGTATACGACAATCTTTCAGTGGCCATCAGCACGTTTTGTATAAAGTCGTTAAGAGCATTTCATTCAGTTAGGTTAATTTCTTAACTGAACACTCGAATGAGAACATACAATGCATTTGATCTAAGTTGTTCTTTATATTGGCTTCAAAAAATTGTCGAATTTTGCCATTCAGCATCGAACATTGAAACTGAATTTAGAATGTAGCAATCTTTAGTGGTATATTAGCTGATAATTTTCAATCGTTTTCTTACAAAGTTATGAAATTCAAGGAATATATGAAACTCCTTAATATCTTCAAACACATAAATGAACTTTCACTCAGTCATTAACAGATTACAGGCTTAAGTGCTCGGAAAATCTGTTTTTTTCTTGGAAATATTTCGTAATTTAGAGTTGGAGTTAAAAGGAAAGTTCCCCAAGGCGCTAATGTGCATATTTTATTTCGTAAGAGCGGTTGCATCGTCAAAATTTGTTACAGAAGTAGAAGTAATTTTGAAGCTAATCTTTCTTCGTCAATATGATCCCTTCTTGCCCATTCAATAACTTTGCTAACGGGAATTATTTCGGCAAGTACTGTAAGCTGCTCAGCTGAAGAACATCTCTTGCAGCTGAATGATTGAAGCGCGCAATTTGACTAGCACTGAAATTCCGTTAAAGCATTAGCAGCCAGGTGGTCAATAAAGGACACACATTCGATTAAATCAGTTTGAACGTGAGGTGAATGCGTGTTTAAAAAAATGAAAGATGTAATTTGTTAAACGTACCAACTGAAATTAGTGGAACGATTTTGAAGGTGATAAGTTGCAATGAATTTGTGGTACGATTACTATAATTTAATGCTGTGAAATATGGAATTTTTGTTGCAATTGTTTGCATTTGACGTACAATGTCAATCGCGCTTCTTTTTTTGTCATTTTCGTAGAGTGCGGTTAAGGGTGTGTCATAGATCTTGTGGTAGAATGCGCCGCTTCTATTATCCTCGTCCATATGATGCGTGCATCACCGACCGGCACCACCCGTCGCGACATCACATGTTCGAAATTTATCGTTCCACTCTCATTAGATCGACCAGAAAAAGAAGAAAAACCCTCCCAACATCGGCGAAAAATTAGCTACGCTTCAGCGTTTTACATTCTAGCCATAAACATTAGATAATCGCTACGATTTTCTTCGCATTTTCTAGATTCGTAGTCATTACGCTAATGCAGTAGTACAACGTGACACACTGTATATGTTGTAGTCATAGAAAACCTTCATACTTCACGAAGAAAATTGCGAATTCCGTATAAATTAATTTAGTATTGATATAGTTGAGGAAACATTGACGGGTGTCCGCAAGCTTACATGAAACGATTTCCAGTTTGAGTGGGAGAAGCACTGTACGAGAGGAAACTGCAACGAAATGGTTAAGAAGCACTGAACGAGAGGGAACTGCAATGAAATGGTTAAGACAGAAAAGTTAAGAAAATTGCTAGCTGCATACATACAACTAATAGCACATTATACACATTCGCATTTGCCATTTCTTGAGTTTCACATCTTCCAACAAATAAGTACCACAATTTTTGAAAATGTGATGGTTTTTGGTGCCGATGTAAATAAAAATCCTTATGTGCAAGCATATCTTTTTACTTCATGCTTCTTTGAGACAACTCGATGCACTGTCAGCGGCAGAAAACTACCCTGAAATAAACGAAAAGTACTGGCTAGAATCACTGGAACGTCAAATGATTTAATGCTGAAATCAACCAGAATATTGTTTAGCCGAGTCTTATATAGCAAACACTCTTTCTTATGCCTCAACAATGCATACATATTGCGAAGCCACTTGAAAAACCTTTGAGATCTATAGCGTGTTTTTAGCGACTAAAAGGGTGCGCCAAACAGATAGGTTTCCTAAACGATTATTGCAGTTGACATCAGCCGATCTTGTGAGTCCATTACTGTGTGTTCAAAAAAGTTTATATAAGTGCAATTTCCCCTGTTTTCTCAGTGCGCTTTCGTAATAGTGCACAGCTAGTATAAGATCCTCATCCTTCACCTTTCTATGTGCGTAAGCGTCTATTGGACGGATGGTCTTTCGATTGTCTGAACAAAAATTGCACTGAGAAACAACTTTTGTGCCATCGTCATATCTTCACTGGTCGGGCCACTTGATACGTTCGGGCATATAAATACATTAGAATCGAAAAATATATCGATCTGATGTAACTGGCTGCAACGCCGCCCAGAAGGTCTATATTTTTGGGATTGGAACTGCTGCAACTTCACGCACTTGGGAGGCTCCCCAATTTACAGGTTTATAGGCGGGAATGATTTCACGAAACTTTCAAGTGTTAAGGCTCGATGATAATTTGCAATCTTATCGTTCAAAGGAAACGATCACCAGATTACTTGTGGCTGAGCGCTCAACGTACATTCTGTTGGCAATATTTAATGTATCGATATTTTCCACTCTACATAAACTGAAGCCGAACAGTTGCGCACACTGCTAGGCGGTTGATTTCAGTCTACAGCGATGTATAATGTGATTTGCTGCAGTCGCGAACTATTCGCTTCTTCAAAAAGTGAATATTTATTTTCAATAGGTAATACCAAAATATTCAATGGAAGTTTTTTTGTCTTGTATATGCAGAGGGTGGCAAGCACTCACTTTACTTTATCTTTTCGCATAGTGCACTAAAACAGAACCTCTATTTGTGCTTTAGCAACTTGAATTTCCGAGCGAAATCAAGAATTTCCTACGAACGTTAATAACTTTGTGTTCACCACCGTTTCGCAGTAGAATGCTGAAAGAAGAAGCTCTGGTTCTGTCTTTTATTTACATTCGAAGCCCTGATTCTGTCTTTTATTTTTTATGAGGTTGCCACATATAACGCAATTTCAAACTCTTTTGCTAATCGCATTCATTAGAAAGACTTGGTTCGTTGATAGGAATCTCCTGTCTAAAAGGGCATTAAGTGCAGGTAAAGATGCGCTACTTTGGAGAAAAAAAGGTGAGCTGAAATGTGCAAAGATGCTGTCTTGTGCCATCTAAGTAATAACATCTGTGCTCAAAGTCTGGGATGATATCCGGTCGAGTGGGAAAACGAGTAATGACAGACGTCGAATGTCCACTAAAACAAGATGAAATGGTGTTAGGGTTCGAAATGCGCGAATGTTCCATCACCATCGCACCAGCAACGACCATCATTTTTGTGCCGTATGCCCTGTTTTGACTAGTCCATCGTCAGATGTGGTGCTTTTTCGTTGGCCGGCAAACCTCTTTGGTTGAGGAATGCGAGAAAAAGACTCTCAAGACACAGCACTACGCCACTATACCAGACCGTGCCACGCAGCGCGCCCTATAAAACACGATACGGCACTCTTGTTCTCACCAACACAATCTTCTTTTCAGTTTTGACTATTACCGTTTCAAAAACTGCTCCCTTGTAGATTTTCATTGATTTTTGCATTACTCTTCATAAATTAGCCCAAATTAGTGGCTCGTAGCCATACTCGCAACTTCCATTTTAAATACTACTGTGCATGTTTGAAATCGATCGATATCTGCCAAGTCGCCTTTAAATATTTTTGGTCAGCATTAAGTGGAGTTATCCGATAATGGAGCAGTTTTTGAAATGCCCACAGTGGCCGGCGCAAAAGAACTATAGCTTTCGTGCTACAGTTCTTTCACTGCCGCGATTGTGCGCATTGTCTTGGTGCGACTACTCGACCACCTACTTCTAGCAGTCGAACATAAAGGAGTGGCCAGAAATGTGAATCTTATGTGCTCCACACAGGCATTTCGAATTGCTTGGCATCTGTCCATAACGGAGAGCCGCTGCGACATGAAAAGTGCTGTGGCTAAATTTGCAGCTTCCTTGTGACTTGTGGGTAATTAGCTTTAGGTGACCATCGTTTGGAGTGGATTACAGCCGGCGAAGTTCTGCCAGCAGTGACCTCTACAAGGTTTATTTAGGGTGACAGTATAGTCGGGTTTTACAAGCAGGGAGAGGGCAGTTCGAACTCTCAGACCAAAACCGCAAAAATTTCACTTCTGTGCAGTTTCGGGATATTTTTCTCTCAGAGGTGGACAAGGGAACAGTTGAACAGTAAAAGCTACCACGGTGAGTGCGCTGTCCACCTATGATCACGTAAACCTCAAATTCCATAAGTTTTTTCATTAACACGTGCGCTGTCTTTTTTTACTGACGGGGTGAATGCGAACTTTTCTTAGTAAGCATACTAAGGACCATAGTGCTGAGGTACTGCTTATTCATCTTGTAAATATATAGGCTAATTTATTTACGTTAGACGAGAGGAGAAGATGTGAAAGTGTGAAGTAGCCTATTCGCACCAAAAATTTTCTTTCCTCTTCCAAAAATTGTAGCTAGCGCACTCCCGTATTCTCCTATTTTAACCAGACAATACAACAGCGTTTCTCATCTACGATATTATTTCACTGCTTCCATGAGGCATCGTTTACAAAGGTTGACATTAGCTGCGTTCACCTCTCTTGCAACAAACCACAACCACTTCGGGTGCGTGTTTATGAACTCGCTAAGTGGATGGCGGTAGCATTACTAAGACTCTGTGAATATTACTCGTCATAAAGTATATGAGTATTTATTATCAAAGCTGATTTGCCTAGCTTTGTCAGCCTATCCTTATTATTGTCTATTTTGCTTCTATTTCTGTTATCCAGTCGTTTCGGCTAATATATTCCATTTATGAGGATGAATGATGCTGAGAAAATGCAGTCGACAAAAAATTCCTCCTAACGGTGCAGCTTTCATGAAATGAACTACCAGAATAAGAAATAAGATAGATGCAACCTTCATAAACTATAGTCTTACATAGAACGCTAATCAAACTTAGATTATTGAACGCATCGTTAAATGTTAGCACCTAATCTCACTTTCCGAATCGTTCGCCAGTCCTAACAGTCTGCCAACTGCTCATCTTCTTTCGTATTTTTTGAATGTGATTTGCATATTGGCAATGAAATTTGAATTCAAAACTCGCCGCCAATAAACGACACAAATGTGACGCCCTTTTCGAACACATGTCCACAGCTAGATAGTAGCTGGGAAGCGGTCACCGCTGACCATTCTTTAAATCGCTCGCGAATACGCAATCGCTTACGTTATTTCACTAAAGCATAAGCATTCTTTTCGGCAATTATGAACGAACAGATTATGTTTCTTTAAAGTTTCAACGCATGTTATCTCGACTGTTCGTGTGAATGTCTACTCAGAAATTTTCGGAAAACTTCCCCATTTTTAAAGGAGAAGCAAAAGATCTGAGGGAGGGAATTTCCCATTTTCAAGAACTTCATGCTTTTATAATTGTTTCTTTCGTTGATATTAGCCTCATTGATGTTCAATATTTTTTCGGATTCAGTTACTCTTGTTATATTCAAGAAAAAATTATCAATTTATTTGAATGTTGTTTATGAACTAATACTGAGTGCTATGAACATGCGCTCGTGATCTCATATCGACAAGAGGATGACAGATTTATGCTTTTCGGCAGTATTGAGGCCTTAAAAGACGTTGCTTGACATGCTCTGCTGGTTCGTGAGTTCTTCTAACACCCAGTACTACTCGATCAGGAGCGTGTTTAGCTCCCATAACTGAATTTGATGCCTCGTGATGAAATATTCAGTTTTTTAAAAACTGTATTCATGAAACTGAACGCTCATATCCTCGAATCACAGGTGGAGATTGGTGACGGAAACTTTGAGGACTTTTTGTTCGGCAAGCTCAATACGAACACTTTAATAGGAAATGGAAACAGTGGTAACCATTTTTTGACATCGCTCAAGTATTTTTGAACTGAAGGAGAAGGAAGCTGAGATGACGTAGTCAAACGTGCATAACCAGTGGCTTAAATTGCCAGTAAACCAAACTTCAGTACCGTCGACAAGTTCGATGAGTTGTGGCAGCAAAGACATAAAACGTATTCGCCGCATGCAGAGTTTGGATATATTGGCGTTGTTGTTCTCCACTCATATTATTTATTTGTGCTTCTGTGCAGTTTTTCTTGACCTTTCAACGCAAGTGAAAGAGACACTGCTACAGCATTTTTTTAAAAAATAATTTGCGTTAATTCTGGCCCGAAAACATGGAATAGGAAAAATAGGTATAGGCAGAGGAAGTTGCTGAAACATTTCACGGCTAGAAACACCTGATGATTGGCGGGTAAGCGAGAATGTTCATTCTAATGTTTCAGCGGAGGATGGCAAAGCACATCTTCGAAGAGAATCGATGAAAATTTCCAAAATGTGCATAGAATGTTGAGATATGGAACTTTACATCTAACCTAAAACTTTTTGCATTTTGATATCGAAAGAATGAAAATTGCTCTCTGAAAAGTTGGAAATTTCCTGCATAGTCCGAGCAAGTTGATGTCATTGTGGTACCTGGCACTTCTCCTCATCGTTTGAATGCGCCATTATCACATCAGCGATATGGCACACTTCTTTATATGATAGTACGTATGATTAACTGGCAGCTACTTGTCTGCTGTGAAGGTCGGTGATAAAGGTTTGTCGACGTACTCATCAATGCTATTTGTTTGAATCATAGGCGCAGTTGCATAGCTGCATTTCGCTGCAAATTATCTACTGCTAGTTCATTTACTTAGTAGATCCTATCCTTCATGTTGTTCGTTCACATTTGTCTACGCTTGTATATTTGCTTTTGCAGTGGTACGAAACACCACAATTTTATTTCATTTTTCGATTGTTGAGTGTGTCGCTTCTTTCTAATCACTTACGTTTTTAGTAGCACCGTTGACTGTGTTCTTCGTGTTCCCTCACATTTCGGACATGAGAGCGCTGAATAATGCAGCGAAATCGAAACAAAGGCTGAGAATTCAAATATAATTTTCGAACGGCATTATATGTATCAGTCTTCGCCATTGCAGCTTCACGAAACGTGAGGACTGCGCAATGGCTTTAATGATACGTGTTTTAAACGAATTTGCTTTTGGAATTGGATTTAAGCAAACTTATTTGCAAAACATATCCATAGATCCTTCGAAAGTCAATTTCCTCTCACCTCTCATTCTAGCCTCGCCGATAGTCCATAATCGCCTGAAAAAAAAAAGAATCGATTTGGCTACTCTTTTTTAACGTCGGAATTGCAAGTGGGAGAATGATTAAGAATCTTTCTGTTTCAGGATTTTTTTATTTCTAGCGTCACAATGGGGGACCGTTGGCCTTCATAGATTATCTAGAGATTTTTCTACGAATATGCAAAGCGGTTTTTCGAAAGCCCATAATAATTTCTTCTAAATATTCGATTGCGCCTAACAAATCTCATATTCCTTAAGTTTCAAGATAATTCAGATTCATCAAGATCTGCGACATATTTTTTAATGTCGAATTTTACGATAGCATAGTGATGAGACTACTTTTAAGATGATTGCACTGCGAATTGATTTTGGTTTCGTTTTTTTGGAGACCCCAATGATGAGATTAAATATAAATTAAAGTGAACATTTTCAGTTTTTATTCCATTATTTTGAAGCGCTCGATATCGTAGATGTAGCAGTCGTCGTTCTCACTTCTCATCTCTTCCAACAACTCACCCACCACTCGATGGGTGAAGAAAGGGTTGCTTGTCGCTAGTGATGGCGTGTCAGGCTGAGATTTCACCTAAGTAAACTGATGAAATGTGCGCGGCACAGCTTTCCACGTAGCAAATAGCGTTGATGATGCCACAAATATGTCTCTGCTTTTTCGTTACATTATCATTCATGTAGATCCATCCATCCGCATGATCATCAAACATGGCGATTCATCCAATCTCCAATTTAACGAGTGCTTCTGATATTCACAAGCGGAGGGGGTTGACGCGGAGACAAAGAGTGGATGGAGGGGAAAGGGAGAAAGAAGGTATATTTCAAAGCTGTTGCTTCTGAAAGGTCTTCTCTAACAGATTTTTACGAAAGGCCGTTGCCCGCTTTCTCTTTTGTTTTGTTTTAATATATCTATTCAAAAAGAGCTTCATTTGCCGTGATTTGCTTCTCAGCAAACTCAGAGATCGCATTCTTTTCTCCTTTCGGCGGTCACTGCTCCATATCGATTTCACTTGACTGATTTTTGCAGTTTAAAATACATCGTGTAGTAGTGCTTGCACTAAATGTAACATACCCAAAGGTCATACGAGTCGTATCTTTCAAGTGTAGTTACGACGATCGTGTGCACTCATAGCTGGTCTTCATTTTTTAGGCACCTATGCAACGATTACGTCAGCTTTTGAACGTCACTGCGTTGATCATATAAGCCACCAAAAAATGTTTAAACGCTTAAAAAGTGAAGTGACGTAAGCGGTTCACGCCTTAATACACCATCTTCATTGTGCTATGTGAAAATGTTTTACAATAGCGATGCGGAAAAAATGGAATACGAGGCGGATTCACTCTGTCGTTAATGAGTTATAAATAAATGAATTTCTAAGAAGTACGTGCCTACCATTAAATATACAGCCACTGTAAATACCATTAGTGTACCCATTTTATAGTACACATAAATGAGTGCGCTTTTCATAACCATCAAGTAAATAAAAAATAAAGCTATGTTGAGAGTTGTTTAGCTCTTAGGCATAACTGCAGCATGCTGTACCGTAATTGATCTTGGTTTTTTGCACTCTTTGCTTATTTTGAGAATGTATCCAACGTCGTAAATTGCCCATCACTTCTTATTTCTTTCCGAGGTGTTTTCTTACGTTTGATTTGTTTTTCCGTTGCCGTCTTTTTAGGCAACTGAAGACCAATTTTTTGTGCAATTTTTTAAACAGAGTATTCTTTTATTACACCTTTACTAACATTTACAGTTGATTGCTTACAACAGCGAGATTAGAGCATAATAAAGTCACTAAGTCACTTATGCGATGAAAAATGGGTGAAGTAGCGAGTTTAGTTTCAAATTTCTCACATGCGCTTGTGAGCTTTTATGAGCTCTTGAAAAGCACATGGCGATGTGGTTTCTTTACGCATGCATACGTTTTTTTTTAACCAATCCACCTAGCAACTCCAGCCTATATACCACAAAAGTTTACCTCGCTGTTTAGTCCACTCTCAGAGACTAATTTTTAGAATAAGCTCTCGCACATTTGGTCCATCTAATCAAAGAGCGGATTATTAAACGTTTCCGCTGTTTGCGCGATCGGTTGGACTAACAGGCGGGATTGCGAAGCAGCATCATATAAGCCTTTCTCTTACACTTCTCCACATGTTTTAGCTGCTTTTTGCGGATGATATGATTGCATATTGGAATCTTTTTCCCCTATTAAGAAACACATCTCTATTCCTTACATTTGAGTCTACGAAACCCCAGTCATTTCCTTTGCCCCAAGTGCCCTCAGTGTTCTTCTTTTTCGATCGCTTAATATCTTTTCGGAGCTGTGTGAGAGTAAACCAGATGCTCGCCATTTACTGAATAACCGTCGTGGATTAAGTATCATCACTGTGCACAAACATATCACGGCCAACTGATATCGTTTGTCACTGCTGAAGTAGGCTGGAGAAGCCGAATATCATGGCAGGTGACTGGCATACCTCTCCGTACACCTCCTTCAACACAAGATTCAAAGTGAAAGCGCTGATGATGTCGACGTGCTGTTTTCCGGCGGATTTAAAAAAGTTTCGCTGTGGTAGCAGTGCTCATCACCTCTCAAAGCTGCGATCGTCTGTATCACCGAGGCTGGTCTTAATGCTATTTCAGCTTCACTCTTTCCCCTCTACTACTTCGTCGTCTGCACTTATCAGATTTTCATACTGTCTCCGCCGTTGCAACTCTTATCCTCTAGTGATGCACGCGAACGCCGTTCGTGTGCCAGCTATCTTCCCAAACACTTGTGTTTGCTTCACTTTCACGTTTTGCATCTCCTTCTTATGTGGTTGCCTCTCATTGGCGCCGACGTGCTTTCTCTCGTTCTTTCTCGCCACTGTCTGGAGCAGCGCTGTTTTGTCTGCAGACGTAAGCAGCAGGCGGTGTCTAGGTGTCGGCCAGCGACTTGGTGCGGCGAGCGTTTTCTGACGGCGAGCGCGCATTTATTTCGTGCCAGCCGGTCACAACCCTCGTGGCAGCCGTTTTGCAAGAAGCGGCAGCGTCGGCACACAGATGTGCAGCAGCGAAGGAGAGTGAGGCGAGTAGGGTTGCTGGATGGCGGCGGTTGGCTGCAGTGTGAGTGCCGCTCAAAAGAGAGGTGACCTGAAAAAATGAACGCATTCACGCCATTCCCTTCCTCTCTTTTGCTTGCTCCCTCTTCGACTCCGAATCAGCGTCGACCCAGGTTGCCTTACTTTCCTGCCATCTGTTGCATCCACTCTATACTGCCTAACTTATCGCCAGTGATGATTGCTGCCTAGCATATGTCTTTGTCATTGCGACACATTTCTACTATTTTTTGTCACTCATTTGACTTTGCCCACGAATGAAGTCGGTTCATCTACATAAACTCATCGACAGTTTTTTTGTACTATATTTTTACACAGTTTTAAGGCGTTGTTTATATTCCGTAATTTATGACTTTCGAGTTTGATGCGGTGAGAGTAAAGAACTTTACCACTCTCTTTCAGAACCTATCGTTTTTGCTTTGGCCGCATGAATTTTACCTGCTTCCCTTCAGCTTGTCGTTCTCTCAGTTACCGCTCTTCTTATTCATTTATTACATCCGTTTCCTTCATTCTGTGGGAAGTCATGCACCTCAGTGAGTATTGAATTTCTGATTTGGTAGTGGTAGAAGCTAGTTCATTTAAAGCCTAGTTCAGTTCGCTTCTTTGTTTTGACTTTAGTGGCGTTTTATTGCGGCATCTATTGCTTGATGCACCTACCATCTCACCTGTTATATATTGGCAGTTTTCTTGGCAGGTGCTGAATCATATTCTGCGGAAACGTCTCGCCGTTGACCACTCGACGCCCACTCACCTGAGTCACTGCTCTCCTTTAAATAGGCGTGAGCTAGAGCTGCTTCCCATCCCTCACAATGACCACATCGTGGTTTTAACTCTTCTTTGAACACAAATTCTGGCTCCCGCTTACCATCTAGTTTTCGTTACCGATTAAAAGTCTGTTTGAATCTCAGATTGTTGGATGTACGTGGCTTTCGTATTTACCGTGGTATCCAGTTATTATTTAGTCGATAGCTAGCATCATATTTTTGTATATCTTTGTTCTCGTTTGGCTTGTAGCTGTAATATATTTTTTCTTTGAATAGTGATACATATACAACTTACACTCATATCAACACGCTAAAAAATTGCTATAGACATTCGAGAAATCGCTGCACACACAACTTTCACCGACAAATCGCAACGACATATGGATGAGATGGTGGTGTATTTGTACATCTTCGATGATTCTTCCGCCTATCCTTCGGAGTAATGTCTCACTGTTTTCTTGACAACAGTGAAGGAATATTTAAGGGTCCTTTCGTACAGTATGGATACTGCTTGGGTAAAAAAAGAAATTTGTGCTATAAAATTCAGGTGTTGTTCAGCGATCTCAAGCTGAGTGTTTTTTTGTTTTTGGTATTCACACTTATATCGCTACTTGCAGAAGACAAAGTTGTAAGCGTAGATCGCTTAGGACACAGTTCTTAGCGTTATCAGAAGTTCCCATTGAATTGATGATCGAGACCCCTCAAACTTCATTGTACAATTAATTTACGGAATTCGATCGTCCGTAACGACCCGCTTCGATTTCTAATGATTGTAGCTGTCTGCTATATTGTTATGGATCCGGCAGTATTTAAAGGCAGTTGAACGATGCAACTTTCGTGCATCACCACTGACGTTTCAGTATGTAGCTGTGCCTCTATGTGGTATCAGTGGTCGTTTTTATTTTTTCCGTATCATTAAATAGCACTGAAGCTATCTGAGAGCGGAACTGTAGTTGTACTTTGCTGATATCACTGCATGGAACGAGGATCGAGCAGCTAGAACGAGGATCTGTAAAGCGGCTTCAAAAGAGATGGATTCGGAGGATGAGTACTGCTTCCAACATATTCTTTCATGAAAAAGAAGGATGAAAGCTAACGGTTGTTGTCGTCCAGTCAAGTGTAAGGGAGAGATCAGCTACCACAAGGATACGACGAGGAAAAGGCATCAGACAGGGAGCGCAAATCAAGTCCTTTAGGGTTCGACCATACTGAATAATTGTAAATGGGTAAACTGACTTCTTGCTCTATTAATCGCAATTTAGCTGATACGATCGCATAATAGAAACCCATCTTGGCGGCAATATCCTCTCAACGAGGAGTTTCATTGCTGCACTTCGTAACGTCAGAGCTGAAACATATGCTTCTGGGAAGGAAAAATCCGTTCAGAATATGGTCCAACTACATCTTCTATTCAAAAGTATGGATGAACGTAATGATTGATTATTCATGGTTAGAACCGTCCTCTCCTCCTCTCCAATTCTTTTCTGCTCTGTATTTCTACAAACTGTCGCATATGCAAGGCGCGCGATTCATTTCGCCCATCTTTAGACTGTGGGAACTTTAATCCGTACTGCTTGGGGAGCTCTTATCTTTAACCCCCTCACAGCCATAAATGTAGAGCGAATTTTCGTTCACGTAAAGAAAAAACTGCGTGAAGCGTCTCGCGCAGTTCTACACTTGCTTACATATTTCCTTTGGTTCACTTAGGATCTGTACGTTTGAATTGCCGATGAGGGACACTCACTTTTTTCGTATTTCGCTGATCAGATGAATGTAATTCTTTGAAATAATTCATTTGCTGAATATTTCCCCCATTTAAAACAAGTTTCTCCAAAATATATCGCTCGTGAATGCGCGTATCCACATCATTTTCCTAAGCGCACTCAACGAAGTGAATTTTCAACGCAGCGAGTGAGGCTTTGCACTCTACGTCGATGCTATTGAAAAAAGAATAACGCAAAAATTGATCGTTGTGCGATTTCATTGTGCATGGCATAGTTGTTCGTAGGCGAAGTATTCGATTTTCCGTGTGCGGTTCCCACTTTGATGTCTTCTCCTTTCGGCCTGGGCTCCTGATAATTCTGTAGGTTTGCTTGCATATAATGGTGCTTTTTTCCCGGAAGCTCAGTCCTCATTAAAGGTACGAGCGTTACTTTCTAAACATCATTTAAGGCACATATCTGAGTTGACTCCTGATTAAAGATTCTCGGAAAACATTTTTCTATTCGTTATGCATGAATGCTGGATCAGCATTGCTCTTTGAGGGTCTTTAAGTCTTGCTGAATAAATGGGGGCTCGATCTGACTGTCCCTCATTATCCAGGTAGTCACGCGTCTGCAGAAATCGAGCCCAGGATCACTTTTCAAACGTCGATGTGCAATTCTCGAGCGGAAGTCGGTCATATCATTCTGTGCGAAGGAAAGAAATTTAGTGCAGGTTGGCATCGTGCAATGTTCTAGGTTATTAGGCAGCAACAAACGAAGAAATGCTAAACGCGACGCCAGTGCATGCGCGTATGTGCGTGCGCGCGCCAAAAAAAGCGGTCAAAAAGGGTTGAAGCACGAGCTGGCAGTGCTTCGCCGCGGCGAGGGTGAGGAGCCGAGTCGGCGAGTCGGCGGCCACCACCGTCGCGAGTGCGCCGCCATCACTTGTGCGTACCAGGCGCTTCGAAATCACCCATGCGGCGCGCTGCATTTTTGGTCGTGCCGGCGAGTGATGCTCGGTTCGGTGTCTCCCGGGCGTGCTCTCCCCGCATCACCTTTACGTACCAACCCACAAGCAGGCTCCAAAAAACGCTCTCACTTCTTGCATTCGGCGTCCACTCTGTCCACCGCCGCTCAAGTGCGATGTGTGCAGCTAGCTCTCACAACGCACAATTCACTTCGTTCACCACTCTCGTGGAATTTCAAATCTTATCGCCAGCCTTCTGGTCCACCGCGGGAGTCGTTTTTCGTGCACTCGTCGCCTGTCTACTTTACGCCTCCTCATCATTAACTTTTAACACAATAGTATAATGCCACCTGCTTCGATGACTCCCTTTTTCAACGAGGACGTGCGGAAGCAGTAGCATAGTACACATTCATTTGATAAGCCTCAGCATGCGAGCATCGCTGCAGTTGACTTCCTCGCACGAAACACCGCATATATTGCTCATGTTACAACCAAGTTTTCTCTCAAACGATGTGAATAGTCATAACCTGGTGGCTATTGCTTCTCCAACGTACATTCGAACGAGAGAAACGGTTGCAAGTGTTACACTCCAGAGAATAGCCTCCACATCCAAGCACTGCCAAATAGACTTTCGCATGTTTTTACCAGTCACTGAGCAGTTAAATTTTGTCATTCTGAAGTTATCTGGTCAGATGCTAAGATCATTTTGTCCTGGAACAATCCTGCTCAACTTCAACAATTCATCCGTAGACGCCATCCGTAAATTCCTATGGGATGGCGATTTAGCAACATGGTCCGAGCGTTTGCATTTTTCATTTCTATTTTTCCCTCATACGCCATCTGCGCGACCTTTCTGAATCCCGATACCCACCTGGAGTATATTCCTGTATTAACCCGATATCCCAGAGGCAGAACAACTGGTATAACTCAGTGCCTCTTTTAGAGAGGTCGGGTTGCACTTAGAGTGCATCCCAGTGCTGCAGGATTTTCCACTTCTTCAGCTACACATCAACTAACACCACTGAAGGTGCTGGCGTCTTCCTGTGGAGTGTCCTCGTCTGAACTGTTTGGCAAATCATGTCATGGTATTTCATCCAAATAGCTTGTGGGGAATCCGCTGACATGCCTCACTCTCTTACATGGATCAGCGAACCCCCAGGTATCACCTAAGTGGTCGGTTCTCTGTACCAATGCCACAGATCTAACTGGGAGATGTCGTTGTGTCGGTGAAGTCGTGGATAGGACAGGCTACTGGGAGAAATAATGTGACCCTATTCGGTTGTCTTAGCGTCAGGTATTATCAGTATTATCCTTTCGCACTTGCCTCACTCATCTTCACCTGTAATCAGTTCATCTCATCAGGCGGTAACTGCTGAGTAATCTTAAGGGTGCGTTCTGTATTCAAATGAAATAGCCATAAATTGTAGTATTGCTTGTCAACGGTCTATGTCACCGAAGTGGGCACTTTCAAAAGCTCTTAATCATTGCCAGCGACGGTTTTATAACGGCATCGTTACACTGCTGAGAAAGAAAAATTGTTCAAGCTATCTGCACGTATTACTCTCGTTCGAACGTTACGGATCATTCTGTTGCAGTGCCTCCGGAAGTAGTGGAAATCATAGGAAATAACAGCGCTTAGACCATCGAACCTTTTCAGAGAGGAGTTTCCAGTTATGAATTGAAAAGTTCAGTGCGACCATAACAAAACTTCCGTTTTGTAAAGCTGTTAAGGATAGTGATTTTTATGACGCTATTGAGAAAAAAGTTATGCAATATGATAGTGGGGAATTCCCAAATTCTTTAGTCCTCAACTGCTGTCTGAACATACCGCAGCAGTGAAGCTAGAGTCCCTACGTGGGAGTTTTTTTAAAACAGAAGTTGGTGTCTCCAGAAATGTAAAAGCATATGACCCACAAAATTGATACCGATTATAGAGAATAATATGCTCATAATTGATGCGCATATCCAAAGGTGTTTGAACGAACTGTGGCCGCTGAATGAGTTCTTGAGCGATGCTGCCCGCAAAACTGCAAAAAAAGTGAAACATGCGTTGAGAGAAAACAGGCAGGCCAATATTCGGCTTCAGTTCACGCCCAGTCTCCAATCTGTACCAGCCGCCCCCGAATGCACTCGCGCTCGATCTCTCAGCGCTACAGTCTGCCGATCGACGCTCATTGGTGAATGTGGCCCTCAGATGGGTTCGTTCGTTCACCGATCTCCCTCTCAGATCGCCTCTCTCCTAAGGATCACTTCAAGTTCGTTTTTACCATCGATTCGTTCTGATGTACTACGCATATATCGTCATCGTCGATATCACTGCTGTTATCACCGTCCTTACCTCTGTCCATCGAATATGTCACATATTACTTCCGCAAAAAATTTAGCATTTCGCGAACAATACACGTCACGATGCTGCTGTGAGGAGACACATTATCATCCATCGAGTATGGCTAATACAAGCGAAAAAATATTTATTGTGGGTTATTTTCCACACGAATTTCTTGGTTTATTAGGACGGCACTCGTCTTGATGCTTTTAAAATGCACTGATTATCTTTATTTGTTATATGCTTTGTCACGCAGTTGCACGATACTTTTCTTCTGCTTTCGCATAGCAGTAGTCTGGTGCTGTAGAGGCCGACACATTTCCCCGCTCAGTATTTTCTTGCCTTTTGTATACTACTACCTTTCCTGTCACTTCCACATTTGAACTTGCTTTCATTTTCAGCATCAGATTTGTTACGAAAGTGGAAGTAGTTAAATGGGTATATTGATGACCGCTATTGCCATGTTTACCACCGAAGAAATGTGGTGAGCGTAAGTCGGCGGAAGAGAACTCTGCTAATATTTCAGCGCTAAGGAAAGCACGAGTATACTTGAAGTTTTTACAAATAATTATTAATGCACCTGTGAAATTTCTGAGGTCATTTTATACCTAATCTGGCCTGCAGTGTTTATGAAAAGATGCAACACTTTCCTTGTATTCTTTTAACGTGAATAACTGTGCGAACTGCTGTCGGAAATTCTCATGCGCTCAGCTTACTTGTTGAGTTCGGTTCCGTAAGGAATACAGCATGACCTTTGGTAATGGGTAAATTAGCCGTTTACTATGCAACCGACGAATTCGTACGTGAGATATTCAATTGATATCGTGGACTTAGCAGTCTCTCTTTTTTCGTGCTGTTCGTAAGCATACTGCATAAATAAACCGCACGTTTAAGCTGTTATGAGGCTTTGTAAAATTCTACCTCGTTGCTTTGCATGGCATATCTTTACGTTGATATTTGTAGATTTGTGTGTTCCTATCAAAAGCTCTACTGCTATAGGTTCAGATGAAACATTCGCATAAGATTTTATGTACACTTCAAGTGCCTCATCTTTTGGCTGACTCGACAATATCTAGAGGGCAAACGGCTGTTACTTTTAAGTGCACTAAAAATGCCTCAAAACGTGCGCGAGGAAATTTCGATGGTCGGCGATGATTTGTTTGTCCTCATCTACTTGTTGTGCATCAGTCGTTGTCCATCAATCCACTGGCTCAAAGTTTTCCTTACTTTACTCTCGAAACAGCCCATAGCGTTCCCTCACTCTAGTTTTGTCATCGTCATCAGTGAAGTGTTCATTACTCTGTCTTTCTGTTTGCATCATTGTTCCTATCCGCTTCTTTTATTGCTTACTTTTCGCCTTAAATTTTTTAGAGCATTTGCTTGCTTTCAACTTATGCGAAGTTTTTTTTTTTGAATCATCTTTTTTTTCAACGGCCAGCAAGCGCAGTAAGGGGCGCGAGCGTTTATTCGCCCTATTTGACTGGAAGAAGCGGTTATCGACGCTTCAAAAGTCTTCGCGGTTGCGACCTTCTCCCTGAGACCTCTGCTGTGACAGTACGCAGGGTCACAGTAAGAGCACCTCAGGGGCCAGGTCTCAATTGAGCCCCTCTTCGATAAGTCGTCCTTCGTTCTAATGATATTTGGAGGTCTTCAAAATGGTGAGTCGCTTAATCGTAACGGCCACACAATTTCCGCGTAAATATATGACGATTCTGTCAGACGGCAGATTTTGCACAGTAGGAACAATTTAAGCAGGTGGCGCAAAAATGAATACGAGTGTGCGGCGTCAAGTCATACATATCAGTCAGTTTACAATTACGCAGGCATTTCCGGACAGTTGATTGATCGTCAGTAAAATCACAGAAAATGCGATATTAGCGAAACTTTTAAATGGTTTCAAATGTTCCGTATTCCAGATAACGAAAATCATTGGAATCGACGTGCGGCGATTGCTGAAGGCGACAACGATCCGGTTGGAAAAAATTCTTTTGAAATTTGTTGCCCCATATGCAGTTTTTTATCACATGCTGCACAAAGTTATCGTATTGCACGTGGACGATTTGAATGCATACAGCATCCTCAGTCGCCTTTTCGATATATTCACTTTCGCATTTTAAAGTTCACACCTAAGCCTTCCTAATAAATCTTGAAAAGATTCATTCAAGAGGGAAGGGAAGTGGGCAAAAAACGCCATGGAACGGTTGCCGCTTTGATAGTACTCTCCATTTCTCGTGTAGGTGCTTAACTTTGGAGTAGAGTCAGTGCCACGCTGTACTTTGAGAATGAATAGTTACTTTCTCGAGCAAGTGATATGGGCATGCAAACATGTTATGGGGGAACTTTTTACGGGCGAAGGTTATACACGAAACTGTAATCAAGTTTAAAAACCTCACGAAATTTGTCTAAATGTCCTTATGCTTTAATTGACGTTTTAATATATTCGCTATCGCGTCAAAGAACCAATCTTGTCGAGGTGCAGTTTGTAGGAAGCACCGTTGGTCGTGGCCACATGACTAAGCAGTTGGTTTTTCGTCCTGGGCATTCTTGTCTTAAGAATACCCTCTCAATATTGTAGGCGGACGATTACCTGGAAGCAGAAATAGAGAGCACTGATAGTTTGCGGGTAGCTGTCAGTGAGTTATTTGGTGTCCGGCTTCTGGAGACCAAATTTCACCTCTGCAATGGTGATGGAAAATCAATAGCAGTATGTTGCGAGGTAAGCACCATGGGTCGCGACGAGATCACCGCTCCACCAGGCACGGTGCCGAGGCGAGTACCACAGTTGCAGAAACAGACCAGTATAGTTCCAAGGAAGTCACTGACTCCAGTCAGCCGGCTTGCGTCTCTTTCTGCCGAGTCCGTTTGTATTCCAGATCGACCTACTTCAATTTCATCTCAGCAGACATTCGTACTGGAAAACGATCGTCGCAGGCCGTTGGTTGCGCGTAACGCATTTCAGTGTGGTAAAGCTATTTTTTCTTCTCTGCATAATATCTGCTTTTGTCTCTACTATACCTGCTTATATGAAATTATTCATTTGTTTATTCACTATAACTATTCATCCCTGGATGCGTGAACTTTTCGATGTGACTCTTTGAGGTTTTGACTGCCCCATCTTGTTTTATATTTTTTGTCAGGTACACGAGCATATTAGATAGACGTTGAGCGTGTTCGAGATAAGCAACGTAACTTAATAGCTCAAAGCGTTGGAAGAATGCGCTACGAGAAAATGTTTGTGCATCTGAGGAATTTCTACATTTGTGACACAAAACATTCGCGAAATGATTGCGAAGATTGCCAGTACAAAAAAGTTTTCGTTTGATGACATTTCTAAAGTGTACCTTCATATTTCTTTACATTCTTTGCATTCCTCAAATTACGCATTCAGTGGCACACCTCTCTTGTATTGCAGTAAGTTTTATTACTGTAATAGAAACAAAAATATTCTTCTATTCAGGTCCATTCTGCTATAAATTTTACCATCACCGCAGAACATATTTTCACACTTTGAATATGTTGAAAGTGTTGCCATCTGGTGAGGTATTGTTTGCTAGCGCTTTTTGCACCCAAAGTCGTTTATATCGCTGAGGCATTAACTACTCGCATTTGTGACTCTGCAATTTCTTAATTCCTGAGTGGCGAACGGGTTGTGTTGCATATCATCAACGACTTCAAATTATTCGAGTTGCTATTATGGATTTGAGGAAGCGAGCATATTGTTTTATTCGCATTCGGCTTTTACTACATTTAGCTTGTTGCACAACACCACTGCTACTGAAATGATTTATTTGCAAGCTTATTTTCTCGTTGTTGACAGTTTTTTCCATATAACTGGCAACATTTAGCGTACAAGAGCTATCCGAACTCTTCCTGATATATCTGAAGTGTCACTAGTATACTTTAATTGCCGATATTTAATGTTTTATTTACATATCAACAACATATTTCTCTCATTTCCTTACGTTTTGAAGCGGTTTTAGTGTGGAGGATTTATGTAGACTGGGAACTTTTTCTGTTCTCTCGTGGTTCAGGCATAAGCAGATCAAGATGGTGTTCATAAACATTGTTTGTGTTGTGCTGTGCTTTGAAAGTAGCGTTACTTCCACTCGATAATCGTTTAATTTGGATTTACCGTATCAAAAACTTCCCCCGCATAGGTGCTTTACACGGTGATCTGTCCTACTAGCAATTTCTTGCCCAGAGAAAATAAAAACCTTTATTGGTTAGCGATACTTCTCCTCCAGAATAGGTGTTCTTAGGTGTTGAAAAGTGTGGGCGTGTAGCGGCTTGTCTGATGTGAATCCTATAACGAAAAACACACGCTCGCTATTCGAACGTTCACTGCGCCCTTTAGGATTCGATGTTTCCGTTGCGAAGTCCCACATGCAAGTAGTAAAGAAATGTGAGCCCGAGATGATCATACATCTTGGGATTATTGTTTATTTTTCTAATCAAATTGACAACATGAGCAGTAAATCTTCCAACGGGATTACGGAAATATGGCATCATTTTTTGAATGCTTTTTAGTCATAATTCCATTTCTGATTTCATTTCCAGCAGCCATTAATGATCCATACGTAGCTAGGTAGCACTCGGTCGCCTTCTGACAAGCACACTCTCTTTCCTGGTCGATCGATAGGCAAGCCCGCTAGTGAATGTTCTGCGCGCTGTTTATCTGCACTCGTGGCCATCCAGTCGGTACATATATCACATAGAAATAGTAGTCTTCGTTCCCTGACATAACATTAAGTACTTATTTGCACTCATCAGCAAAATCCCAATGTCCAGTCTTGCGACGCATGCTGACAGTCCTGCTTCGGAATCTGATCTTACCATTTCTGAAGAGGTCGGTATAAGGCACCTTACTTGCTAGGAAACGGCAGCGAGAAACAAGCGGTCGCTGTTCGAACGTTCTCTTGCTTACAGGGTTCGATGTTTCTTACTGCAAAATCTCATGACCTGATCTTCAGGCGAAACTTCCGGCTTGCTATCCTGAGAATCTGACCTGGGAATTAAAACATAAGACGAAAAGTAACGAACTGTCGAGCTTTTTTTCTTTAATGTCCTTTCATTGTTCCTAGGAAAAGCTTCGTGAAATCAATAGTTTTGCCTGAGACTGTGATATCTTATGCTTCTCCGATTATTCTCAAATTAGGGTATTGGTAACACAAAATCTTGCAAGCCAAATTGATCTTTCCGGAATTAATTGCACCAGGTTTTTCATTGAGGGCAATGCATGAAACCAACAAAAGTAGGTTTTAGAGGACTGAAGTGGCAGGTAAAGAAGTTTCTTGCAATCCATCAATGCCAACTAAAATTTTCAATGACGAAAACATCAGCTAATGTAAATTTGTCTAAAGACCGAAAATAACCGCGTCGGGTAAGAAACCGTAACGATTTTAAGGATCGCCGCAGATTGAGACTGTCATTCTAAACGTGCTCTTGCTCAAAGGAGAGGCTTTTTTGTGAAATGGGAATTGATAAATTCCCTAACTAAAGAAAAGTTTTTTTTATTGATTTTGAAGGAAATTTGTTGGCACTCTTCCGTCATCCTCCAATTTCAATTTTTTTCCACCAATTAGTTTACCAAAATATTCCAAAACCCTCTCAGATTCGAAGTTTCACAAGTCTTTCTTTTGCTATAGTGCTAGCACCGCAATCTTTTCGGCTCATTGTGTGGAAAGTCCATATTTTTTATTTATTTCACGTTATTCATAACCGATACTGTTGCATGCATCAATCACTCAGGAGAGCTGTAGCACTCCTCTTAAATGTCAGTTTCAACGTCATTTGAGGTTATCGCTCTAGTGGAATTTCTTTCATAGCAGTAAACTATGACCTTTCAAGAAATTCGTTCTCAACAGCACAAAAACACTAGGAAGCACTAATTGGCATTGATTCGCTCCGTTGTTAAAAAGGCGCTAGTTGTGATAATTTTACATTTTACACTTTGAAGAGCGAAGAGAATTTACCTTCGAAAATAGTTGCAACGAAACTAATTCGCATTCTACGGAAAAATCAACGTGAAGATATATTATGACATTTGGAGGTAAGTCGAAATTCCGCTAAGCATTGTTCAGTGAGGATTTCATATAGAGCGAAGTAAATAACTAAGAATATCCATAAAACTTTAACGGTAATAAATTCGAATTCTGCTACCTTAAATAGCAGTGATACAGAATCATTTTGCATCGATTCATAAATGCGTCAGTGAAGTCTACAGATGTCATTATAATTTATATGTCAGCAGTTCAAAGTACAGGCTCATCAGAGCTTTAGTCTCAACTTCTAGTTACTCGATTCATCCATGATAGGACCCATCTTATCAAATCATGATGCCATGAACATTTAGGCTTACTCTAAATGATGCTTACGAATTTAGTGGAGAGCAATGTGCCTTGTGAGATCAGACAAATACCATTGCTATCAATCCACTGCCCAGTTCTTCCTCTGCGCGTCTATCGTCTCTTTTTTTTGTTTTTGAAAGACTTTGCTGAGTCGACTTACAAATTGGAAAGAGAAAAAACCAGCAACGAGTGTGAGATACCACTCATCGGAGAATTTATTTGAACGACTTTTCAGCTGCAATCAATTCGCCATCCGCGGTGCCGTCAAAGCCAAAACCAAATGCTAAAGACAGGTCCGCGCTCCATTTATTATCCCCCTCCCTAAATTTTTATTGTATTTGTATATCACTTATGGTAATTTATCAACTCATGTGAATTCTTTGATGTTGATTTCCGTTTATTGGATAATTTTTGGGAAGTTACATTATTTGATGTCATATCTGTTGTGAAGGGGAAATCTTGTTGGATATAGGCAACTATGAAAAGAATAACTGTCCTTTGTGGGTGAAATCTAGAGGGAAATTGCTTGTACAGATATGCATAATGTATTCAGCACTCAATTCAAATTCAGATCTGGTCATCAGTTGAATCTCCAACAATCCATATCAGTGTACCCTCAATGGGTTGCTATATATCACCACGTTTACTGCAAGACCTCTCAAATCAATTTTTCAACTCTGTTGCGTGAATGCTGTGCAAAACGCTTTTAGCTCTCGAGGAAGATTTCTTTCAGATAATGCAAAGGTGCACTTCACGAATCATCGAGCACTCGTTCCTTTAATGACTTGAGTTGGTTGGCAATCGCTTCAGACCTCCCACGTTGGAGAATGCGCTCAACCCCTGATGCGGTCTTGTGGAATTGATGGCTCTTCTTTCCTTTTATCATCCCATCCCCCAGCTCTCCTCCCCCCCCCCCCCTTTCTTTTCCCTTCCTCCCATACTGATGTCTGTATAGTGGTGTCCCAACCCGTACCCACAGCAGCTTCTAATGAGGGCCATGAGGTTAAGTGTTCCTCTTGCTACTTCAAAACTCTTCTTTTTTAAATCGAGAGTTCTCGAGACCCGTTCACAATGCAACTGGACTGATTTCTTAATAATCGATTATTCAGCAGCAATCGTGTAACACCGAAGTTGCTCGCCAGGGGAATGTCTGAGCCACGAGCTCTGAAACAGTCTCACGAGTCAGTCGCCGACCTCAGTAAAAAAAACCTCAACGGTGCAGCATCTAAGGTAACCGTACTGTTTTCTCAAATGCATTACTTGAGTTCCACATGATACCGAATTCATTTCTTTTGAAAATAGCAATCTCATTTGTTTTACTCGTAGGTGGAGCGTTGCAAATGCAACGCTGACTTGCAGGTCGTCTGTCGCGAAGAGATATAGGCGGAAACATAAACGTCACAGCGTCGCAGAGTTTAAAAACGGTGCATAGACAAGCACCACCTTCTCGCAGCAACGAGAGCAATTTAGTTGTATTCCAGGGAGCACAAGAACTTTATTTATATTACACAGTTTCCTGTCTGCAGTTTGTGGAAAAAAGTTTCCGACGCTTAAACTTTTTCTTCATTTCAGAATTTGCGCTTCTGCGATTCGCACTTTATTTTCTCGGTAGACTTGAAGCGAGAAATCGTGGCAGCTTTTAGTGCAGCAGATTTTATTGCTACGTAAAGAAGATCCTTTGAAATCTGTTCATCGAGGGGTTTGCAAAAATCTAAACAAATCCTCTAAAGACTCCACCCATCCCCGCACTTGAATGCAAATTGAAGCGACTTTGCGACTATAAGATATATGCGCTCAAAATTACTAAGCAGTTTACTGCATTCATTGATGCAAAATAACCAGTAAACTGTGTTTATGTTGTATTTCTCCTTCATTTCTTTCTCTCAACTAATTAATCACCAACTTTGGTGCAATTTAAAGTTATTTTTTCTTATCTCGTAAAAGTGTCTGAGCTCCAAATGTGCGACTTCCTTTGGCGCTCACATAATGGGCTATTGAGATTCTAATCTTTTATTCATTTCATTGCAATTTGTAATGCTTTATTCGACATCTTTAACCTGAAACCAAGTGGTAGCGGCTAGCTATCTAAAAGCAGTATTCAGCCGACACAGCAATGGTGCTTGCTAAAGATTTGTCCTCAGGGGTGGATGAACTTGAAGCCGAGCAGGAAAAGGATGAAAACCATTTCCGCAATCATGGGAGCTGTCAGGATGACGGCATTGCAGTATACTGTAGAGCTTAAAAACGGTTGGGAGTTTTTCATGGACTCCTAATTTCCTATACATCTGTAATGTTCCTTCAAATTTCACATATGTTCCTCAGTTGTTCTGTTTGTCAGAACGTTTAATTCGCAGCAAAAGGTCTGCCGATGCTCGTACAATTTTTTTCTACTCCACTGGATTGAATTATCTATGAGGAGCTCTTAAGCCAGACGACAAACTTCTAATGTGAGATAGTCAAGTCCTAATTAAATCCGTTTCAGAAAAGGCAATGTTTTCTTAACGTGGAAAGAATGACAGCTAAAGAGGATATAACATACCCTCGCAGCATACATTTCAACACTTTGTACTTCTAATCCTTGCACAGAAGACAGCTCTGATAGTGGTGATTCGAAATGGGCCAGGAAAGTTATGAAAAGGTAAAAACGGATACTAGCCAGAGAAGGACGGACTTCTCATGATCGCCATGACATATGATTTCATATTCCGTCTATCATAAGTCACTCGGTTTCCGAACTCTGCTTTTCCGCATTAGAATACCCTTAGAAACAACTGAATTTTGCGTATATATGCTTGATATTGTGTCTATTCTCGATTAGTTGGCTTCTTATTGCTTTGGGCCTTAAAAGGTTGTGCGAGCAGTTTGCTGCATGGATGATCTTCTCTTGTTGCACATGTCGAACAGCTGAACTTGCTTGGAGCTGCATTGCCTCTCCACTTGAAGGCATAACTGCGTTATAGGTATAATGCTTACGCAGCTGCAGTGATGGTGTATTAGGGATGGGGAAAGCTTCTGAATTGGTCAGACGACGGTGCGGCGCCATCGCAGACGTCAATCGATGACTGAACGTTGTGTTACTCGTGTAGCACAAGTGCAAATGGCAGTGCCCTTCAAACGACTCCGTTGTTGCCTGCAGACTGAAGTCGGAGGGCTTTTCGGCGACGGAAACGCGACTTACTATTAAATTTCCATCTAGACAGCTAGACCGGAAACACGTTTGTTAAACCATTGAAGAATTCCTTCATAGTTAAACGACTTACATTGAATGCCGCTTCGATTTCACCTGCTCGAACATTGCCGATGTTAATTATGAGCAAAGGTCATCGCTTCTTGCTCTTCTGCAGATCCGATCGAATCGCTATGAAGTTCGTTACGACTGTGCGGAAGCGACAAAAGTTCCCACAGCTGAGTCTCAATTGTGAGAGCTGAATATCGCAACTAAAATGGCGACATTTCTAAGACTTGTGAAGATTTTTGAAAATCATACGAACAGGATGAATGCACGCGGATGGAAGATAGCTGATTCAACGACGTTTGCCGCTTTCATAAATAATCGTAAAGAAAGCCACCAAAAACAGTTGGGTTCAGTCGACAATCCATTTAGCGCTTTCAAATTAGCATCACATCTCCTTTAGTGGCAATTACTGTTGAAATTTTCGTTGTAGGGAGTTAGAGCTTGAAATCATCGAATCCCTTTAGTGCAGTGATGAGCTCTCATTTTTATAGAACGTTTAGTGAAATCAATTTAGTGCAAATGAATGGAATATAAGTTCAAACATTAATAGCGGTTTTCGCATAAGTGTAGAAGAAAAAGAAGTAAATTTGTTCAACGCTTACATCCACAAAACATAAAAAAAACAAAACGAAACTCGTCCGCCTAAGAAAGCGACTGAAATCTGCTATACCTCTTTCATCATCTGATTTCTGCGCATATTTGCTCCCACAACAAAAATATATTCGTGCGCATTGTAAACATTCACTAAGCTTTTTGCGGCAGTGTGGAAAAATGTGGTCGTATATTTCGGCAAAGTAGTTTTCAACAAAATCAAACTTCCGCTTCAAATACCATTCAAAATACAATACGCCCAAAACGGCTCAATCTTTCCAGATGATCCAACATGCGGTGCATGTTGGATCATCTGGAAAGATTGAGCCGTTTTGGGCGTATTGTATTTGTCAAACGATCTGACCACTGCTGTCTGACTGGGGAACCCAATGTCTCTCAGTCAAGGACCATCAGTTGCAGCGGATGAAAACATAACTATCAGAAAATTTATCGCAGAAAATTTATGTTATTTTATCAAAAAATCGGAACAAAAAATCGTGCAGCATAATCGAGTCAGTTCATCACAATAGGTGTCTGAATAGTCGGTCTTTTCAGGTAATTAGAGGTGTTTAAGAAAAAATTAGTTTCTTTGTAGTTATATATACAATCCTGACTCTAATATACAGTCCTTTTCGGCTGCAATTTGCAACAGTTGCGGTCGTGACTTATTGCGATAGTAGTTTCCGCTCATAGAGCTCCGAATTCAGCTGCCACAGCAGGAGTTATTTAGTGCTATTGTTTTTGTTATTAACAGAAAACAGAGAAAGTGAGTCATAATAAAACATTAGATTTGCAGCTTTTTTAACCTTCAGCCGACTGGAACTGGAAAATCGACTCCTTAATGCAGCATTCTCCAACACTGCTGGAGGGACGACGATCATAGCGCGTTGCTAGTTTAGAAACATCATATGAGGAATTTTGCACAGTAAAAACCGCTGTGCTTATTGTAGGTTTATTAAAGTCGCAGATATAGAAGAAAGATGGACTTTGACACATATAGCTGCTGTAAACGTATAATGGAATATTTTTCACAACAAACACCTATCAAGTGCACCAGAGCTGCTAACAATATCAATGACCTCCTACAATTCAGGTTAACCACACTAGTAACCTTACATAATCCAGTATCAACTCCCTTGTCCTCCCACCCATTTGAAACCATATTTAACAAAACTTGCTTGCTGTTCGTATGTATAATCCCAGAGCGGTGCGTCGTCTATCCGAACCGAGGAAACATCATATCCGTGATCACTTTGTTAAGCATCGCAGTCGATGAGCCTTCCACTGAATGCAGGTGTTTTATTTTGTAAATGTGAATTACGAAAAACGACGGCCGTTCATTCTGAGGTGATAGACATTTACAATTCGTCGCGATATTATTAAAATTCTCTTGTTGCTAAGCGGTTGTGGATTTCACTTCCACTACTGCGAGATCATTTTACACGTAGAAGGTTTTTCACCTAGGAATGGGCATTACGTTCCTAGCTGTCCGTAAAATTCATCCCATTGTTTTAAATTTAATCCTTATGGGTTATGATTCTGCGGCCCTTTCGCTACTTTAGTCTCGGGAACCCGAATTAGAGTCATACCTTAAACTGCAATCAGAGTGGCTAAATGGCGTAGGTTATCAAGCATAGTTTTGCTGGTGTAAGTGTTCCTATTGGAATCCTTGTTTACTAATTGCAGTCTCAAACATTGGTGAATGGTGAGGAGCAACAACGGTCGGATGACTTTCTTCCTGATGTACCCGTTGCGAGCAACTTCCCAAAACGCGTTCCGGAAAACGCAAAGTAAGGCATTATGTGATAGCAACAGCTCCTGGATATTCTTGAACGCCAATCACTGAGTGAATTATGCGAGTCTTCTTTCCCTTTAAATCACAGAATCGGAAAGGTTAGACAGACCATAGGTTTGCGGATTTCTTCGCGCTGGATCCACAATACCTCAAATTCGTAAATGCGTATATTAGTAGTACTCAGGGAGATTTGAACGCACAAGATCTACTCCGCCGTCGAAAAGCTGTATTATTTCACGCACGTGCGCATTTGGCACAGTTATGAAATCTTGGTTTAAACTGCTTTTGGTTTAAACTATATATAAATGTACATAATGAACAAATAAAAATATAAATAAATAAGAACAAATATATAATAAATAAGAACAATATATGAGGAGATTACGTGGATCGTACTCCTTGAGGAGGTATTACTGGGAGGGATAGCAAAGAAAAAGGTAAGCGCGAACATATTCACTAAAAACTGCAATTAAGAGATACTTCGCAGGAAAACGGTCATGGAGGCAAATTACAAACGTTCGTTAATTATTGCGTCTATGTGCGCAACCCTATCTATATTCGAGTAATAAATGAGTCAACTGCGTCAGCAGTGAAAAGAATAAGAACAGGATGATTAATTCTATGAAAAGATCGAAAAAAATCCGAATAGGAAACAAAAACGCAACATAAATGTTACATAATAATAAAATAGTGTTCTGTTTGTGCAGAAGAATAGTAAACGACTGCATGTTGCATGATATGAACCACCGATGATAAAACTTTCTATACACTGACGACATTACTGGAATAAATGATGGTTCATTTCGTCATTTGAAAAATGAATGCTGCTGATTGCGGTGAAAAGAAAAAAATACGGTTTTGAAGAATATGTCGGTTGGGATGTCTGCAATATCGGTCGACAACGTATTCCAAGCTTTTACGGTTCTCGTTAAGAACAAATGCTGAAATTTGTTGTGACAGTATCGGCTGACTTCCTTGTCACGATCATTCTTAGAGCAGGTTTCAACAAATGTAGCAGAATATTAGAGGGATTCAACGTGCAGACAAGAAATTCACAGTGCTGCAGACCATAATCAAATAGCAATAAAACTGATGTGATTTATTTAGGAGTAGCTGTTAGCGGTAAACGAATCTATGTTATCCTAAGATCCTGAATATGGAAAGCCTCTGACTATTCTCTCTAATGGAGAATGGTCAACGGTCAAGCATATTTAGGCAGCGCATATTTCCGTTTGGATCAGATATCGTCCATAGTTGTGAGGCATACTTTGACAGAGGGATGACGTAAACCGTAATCGGCGTTGTAGGCAGAGGTGACCTCCTCCAAGGAAATACTTATAAGATTATGGAATTCTTGCTCTAGTCTTCCTCACAATATTGATGACATTCCAATGAAAGCTGGGAATAATGCTAATCGTAACACTTGAATCCTTGACAGAATACCATGATGCAGCGCACTGCCGGCAAGGATGCAATTTTAAAAAAAGGATGTAACAGAGCTGGGTAAGACTGGAAGCGATCTGGAGGCACAGCGTTGACAATGAGGTAGGATTCGAAGTCTCATCTTCGAAGGCTGCAAACGGTGAATGCTGCCGGATGGCAAACCATCTCAGGAGATCAGCCTCCGAACGGCGTGATGTTGTCCCTGGTCTTTTTGGTCCTCAAGCAGAAAGGTAGAACTGAAGGCATGCAAATCCCTAGTCTCTCCCAAAGACGCAAGACTTTGAGTGGCTCTCAAATGGTAACGTTGCAGTTGAAGCTTTATATTCCTATGATTCGGGAATGTCATCCATAGTTTTTCGGAATCCTCCGTCTTGGGACTTTTTGATCCAATCGTAGCATTAGAACAACATGTGAGCCTACTATATCTTACAGGCAAGCTTTTCCGATTCTTACTTAATCTATTGTCAGAGATACCCATATCCTCCTTCCGATTTCCTTTAAGCTCTTTTTGTAATGAAATTAACAGCATTCTTGGTCACTTTCTGAAATCTATGCTGAATTTCAGCAGTGTACTTGTCTAGGAGGCCGGATTTATTGTTATTCTTTTGAGATTCATAAGGATAAGTAAAAACGAAAAGCATGACATCATCGTTCAATATCTGCCTCAAATGCACTCAATAATGGTGAAGCTTGGCTGCTCGTCTATTCGCTCTTCTTAAAGGGTTTTCGCTTTTTCTGTTGCAGCGGCTTTCTTCTTCGAATGGAGGGAGCCATTTATTGCTAAATAGGTTTTCTATGCAGCCACTGAAGATCGACACACACACGCATACATACATACATATACATACACACACAGATACACGCATCATTCATAAATGTACAGCGAAGAGGGGTGAATGAAGCGAACTTGCTTGATGAACGCATTGGCAAAACTAAATGAACGCATGAACACCTGCCGAGGATGCAAGCAATTAGAGCATTAGCCATTAAACACTTTGATAATAAATAAAGAAAATGCTCATCAGACTTACTAACATATCATCTCTATGCAAGAAACTCTAGTAAACAGAAAAACGGCTAATAAAGTAAATGAAGGCGTTCACCAGTTGATCGTTACATTCACAGTATTTCATATCGCCTAACACTGCCGTCACTATGAATCATTGAATTTCATCACGGTTAAGGATGAGTGGGTTCTGTGCTATTAGATTACTGTATCTGACTGTTCACTTAATTTGTTTGAAAGAAGAAAAACACTGTTTGCATTGCATATGTAATATTCGGAGTGTTTATTGAGGTAGTTCCTCAGTATCATAGAATAGTACTCAAATACATTCTATTGCATTTCTGCTTCCGAGCAAACCACACCCTAATGGGAAGCAAAGCCATTTCAAAAGAGCATCGTGCAATAACTACGGTGTGTGCTTTTTTTAAAGCCACGCTACGAGATGCTGGCGAGTCGATGCATGTGACTTACGCATGTGCCTGCTGCTAGAACGTCTCGCAAAAATTGATCGGCAGCTGGCGGCTATGTGAAGACAAATTGAGAAAAAAACAACAGAACTCACGTGAACATCCCCTCCCTCGTTAGGCGACAGTCGTTGGCGAGGGGAGATGAGTTAACAAAAACGATTGCTGATAACATTTTGGCGATGAAAGACATCAAAAACGACAAATAAATGGCGCCACAAATAACGCTCTCATTACTCCATCGGTAATCAGGCCGCCTATTTGATTTCGAAAAATAAAAAATAAACGAACAGGCAATTGAGGGACCGCTTTTTTGTATGTACTTTATAGGGGCTGATTTCAAGTTGGCACTACATGATGTTTTTCTTAATCATAGATACATAGATTTATCGTAGATACCTATCAGGTGTAAATGCAGTTATTGCTGAATTTGCACTTTTTTGGCATTTATAACTTGGCACCACCTGATATTCGTGAAGTAATTGTTGAGTATGCGATTTTGAGTTGAAATTCTGTGTTAAATAGAAAACGTCGCTTAGTTGAGCTATTGTGAACTTGAAAATGAAATAATGAAAAACAGTGAAAGCCTCTAATTCGTCCCCAATTCCATCGGCTATTTCAGTGCTATTTTCTGGAGATCGTTCTCGTTCATCGGCGTCTCTTAACTTTTCTTCTTTTTTTTTTCATTCGGCTGCGTGCATAACTGCATGAATTCCACTTCTGTTCAATGTGCTCTTTCCACGATGTTGGTGCATTTTGCAACATCAACTACAAAAATCAGGCGAATTAACTTGGTTGACAGGATACGTCGTCGACACGTATCGATGAATAATTCGGAACTGGAAAAGCACGTTCATTTACAATTATCCTTGACGGCCTGAATCCAACTAAACTTAGGCTTGATTCATCTCTTGAAAGTCCTCTTTTTGAAATTGCTTCTTATAGGAGAAATTGTTCAAATGTCCGCTTATATCTGTCTAAAAAAGACCGATCAATGTAAACGCTGGATTAATGAAGACGAACCTATGTTCTCAATGAAATTTTTTTCAGCACTTTTGAATATGTCGCTGCATTTAGTTCACGACCGAAAGTTCTACGGACACCAGACAAGGAAAGAGGCAAAGACACTTCTGTGGTGTGAATCAGAATTTCTTTTCAAAAGACATTGTATTTTTCAAGTACGCTGTATACCTGCGCAAAATTTTATGCTAGAACCACAGCTGGTTTTGACAGCATCCACCTTGAAGAATCTCTTAAATAGGGTCGTCTTGTTCATTGATGAGGAGAGGAGGGAAGAAAAGATTGGGCATGATCGGAAAATGTGCCACATTTCGACGATATCTTTGCGTAGGAATTTCCATTTCTCCTCATAGGGAGCACCCAAGATTGTTATAGTTACTTCTTGCAGCTCGCAAACTTTATTAATCATTTGGCAGTTCCAAGCTTTCAAGAGCACATTTTAATGTGTGATTCGCTGAATTTGCACAAAGTATAAGGAAGCGTTACATTTGCGCTGAAAGTGCAATATTTCTGGGTTTTTTTTGCGCACATCACATTACTGTAGTTAGTGTTCGTCCGTCTATATAGGATTTTAAGCTATTTTTTGTCTTATACTTCTTCTCTTTCTCAAGGTACCGGTACTCAGGATATGCATAGTTTGCAAGAGTGTTGATGTGTGTGCACAATGAATTGTTTCAGTTACACGTGTTATAATAAAGCGTTGAGCGTAACGTCCTATCAATGTACAAAATGCAATCCACACCGCTAACATAAATGGTTGAAAAGAGAGTACTGCTAACACAGAAATGTCTAACAGACAGGTTACGCAAGAGGTCGACGTTTGGACCTGAGGTGGCGGAACAGCTGCAATGAATAAGTGAAGCACATCCGTATGCTCAAACATTCGAATGGTAAATCGTTTAAAATTTAGATGCAGCGTATGAAAACCAGGGCATGTGCACTTGATAATGAACTAGATCAAACAACTTGCATAAAGTGATTTTCACCATATAATGATAGCTGAGTGCGCAAAAAATACGCAACGAAAGCACGTGTACACTCTGGGTGAGGAGACCTTGTATAGCGACCAGAGTTTCAGAGGTTATATCATATCGAATGGTTACTGTCTACCTGCAGTGTCTGACTGAAAACCACCGAAAACATTAATTGAAATGAATACCTAAGACTTGGCGGCATCCGCTTTGGAGCTAACACTAGACCACATCAGATCCGTCTAATGGCTTCAACGATGCTTATGTTGCTTACGGTGCTTACCTAACGCCGATTACGCCTTTCCGCGGAATTTTTTTTCTTTTGAGGAATAAGATTCTCCTTGGTCGTATCCGCAACGTCACACATTTGCTACTGAATAGATCTTGAGAGAAATTTCTATACCAGATGGACACCGTAAAATGCAAAAGGTGTGTCATTTGTATGAGTTACCTGAATGGTCGAGTAGTATAAGCACTACCTACACATTAGGCATCAAGACTGCTGAAACGAAAAGTGCGCGGACCAGACGATATGATGTGTATTTAGACAGGGACTGCTGCCACTTTTCTCCTTCAGATTTCCGTATTATCTATGAGTAAGACTGTCTAATTCGCTGTTGTGCATCCGATTCTATAAAGATTAGTTTTCTCCTTCAAGCCCCAAATGGAATTTTATGAAATCAGCACAAGGTAGATCAACGATTGCTTCTCTAAAAAATGCAACCACAATGCCTTATTACGCATTAACTGTCCGTCCAACTGCTACTTCGCTGAACGCTTACTTTAACAGAGTGATACATTGCGTTCAGCAGGTACACAGTTGCCTTCTCGTTGCGCAGACGCTTCCATTGAATTATTTGTCACTGGTATCAAATAACAAACATTAGGTATGGCTAAAGACTTCCTTTAAAAATCTGTGATTAAAGACTTGAAAGAAGAAGAAAACGGTGGTGAAATTGTGATCCGCAGAAGACTAGGAAAAGTTGCGGTTAGGGAACACATAAACTATATGCAAAAGCATGCTAACAAATGAATTTACTTCTATGAGGGAAACATGCTTGTATCAAGTTTGATGGACTTGAGTCCCACGTTCTGCACTCTAGCTGATAAATAGCAAATGGAATAAATACTATCACGATTCGCTGCTGACTTCATGATATCCAAGCTGTGCGGATTTGAGATGGTGGTGTTTATGCGATCATTCGGCTGGAACGTAACACCACAACAGTAGTCAACGGTCAACGTGTTTGATTTCACAACTAGCCTTCGATGTCACAGCGAAGCATGTGGAAAGTGATTCTTCTTTTTCTTGAATCCCATCGAGTTTTAAATGAGCGAAACGATCAAATCGAAAGAATGAAGTTGCAACATTCCATCGAAAATGAAGAAGAAGGAAACGGTTATGAGATCCACGAAACCGAACGCCTTCGAACTGAGAAACGAGGTTTTTCATATTCCAATGTGCATATAGCAACATTAGAATTTCAGCTCACACGACTGCACTATTCCATCGGCTCTTTCTTAACGCTCAGCGGTATTGCTAATGCTGCGAAAAAAAGGAACCTGTCCAATAAGGTAGGCATTTCTTCTAAACGTAGAATATTTCTTGCATTTAAGCTAAAAAACATGAAAAATCATATTTTAACGTTTTTGATGCTTCGATCTTGAAGCTACGGAGCGACGGCTGACGAAACTCTGCAGATATCAACCATTTCGAAAATCGAGAACTTTGCCATAAAGTGCAAATCTTAGACTACAATCATTCAAGTAATTCAGTTTTTGTTGTGATACGACTTAATATGTCATTATTTCTTACCTCACCTTATGAAGCTGTTAAAGCAAGGTTAAAAAAAGTTCACTCATCCATATCCTAAATGAGTGAATAAAATGTGGGAACTTACTGCGTTGAGCAATGTTTCTATAAAGATGTAAATGGAGACGCATCAAGCATTCAGTTAATTCCCATTGGGGAACAATCTCACACATGTACAAGTATGCTGTGAGTAAATAAGGTTTCTCATTTTAACGGGTGAGATCATACAACATCTTGAGGAAAAATCCCATTTTGAGAATTCCAACCAGACCAGGATATAAAAAGTTGAGTCCAGAAAGCCGCCGAAAATTCTTGCTATGAATCCAGAAACATCACTGCTGCTGATCCTCTCCTTCATTTTTGTGTACACCCTTTGCAAATCGACTCCTTTCTTCAATGTTCTCTTTTCATTCTCTTTTTCCTAAATTGTGTCTCAACAATTCTATTTGTCCATCTCGTTTTGCCATAGCTCACCTACCAGTAAATTCTTGTGTAACATGCGCTTGGGAATTTCGGTCGTCGTTCTCTTCGGCGGCGTCATCGCAGCACTTCTTTTGCGCCACAACGACCCCTTTGGAGACAGCCGACATTCCATGGGTCGCCGGCGAATAATTACAACGCAACCGAGTAAAACGCGATAAAAGAAAAAACGGCGGCGGTCACTCTATGGTACGTTTCCGACTCTCGGAGATTCAGGCGGACGATGTGAAACCATGGGGGGCCGATGAGAGACCACAGTGGTTCCGGTGACGCAGACTGCGAGCTAGCTGAGAAATGAAGTAATGTCCCGATTTCAGAGAGAGATACAACAGACAGCCTTCTAAGGAGGACGATGAGTAACACGTGAGACGATAAAGATGTCCGCGAATGCAGGAAATAGCAGAAAGGGAAAGAAAATTGAAGCATGCTGGAAAATAAGTGCAGAATGAATAGTGAGTGGAAATGGACTGAAAAAAGGCTTCACAGGGTAGTGGCAGGCAACGATTGCTCGCACAGCCGAATAGGACGGGGCGGACAAAAGTACAGCCTGTCGCACGCATTCTATCCATACACGCAGACGTGTCTACACACATATACATACATATTTCCGCAAATGTCGCATTCAAACACATACGCAGATGCACGGATTCACGCGCAGATACCCGTGCACAAACACGTAAAAACACACACATACACACAACGAGCACGCAAATCGCACTGAAATGGCTGAGAGGGAGCGAAATTTCTGCTGTGCGTGGAGGAGCGAGTTACAAATTTCCAAGAGTGGTGTGCGCGCAAAAGGGGACTGAGTGGTGCATGCAACGCATAGTGAAAAGCATTTTGTGTCGCATGATTTGGCGCTTTACTATGCTGATATGGGAATTTCTTTCACAAAAGTCTAAGCGTACCGCCAGTATAGTGTAATTTGAAAGCATGGAATGATATTACAACCCTAAACATATTGTATAAAAGTATAAAATGTTTATATGAATTATTTCTGTGCAATCATTCGCATGTTTCATCCATCTTATCTAATCCGACCAAATTAACGTGACCATGCTTGAGCCCCTATTCCATAAGTCACTCTCCTGCTACTGATCCGTTTCAGTATTGTCACATATACATTTGTTCCTAAGCGAAGCTTCGGATTCAGTTTCCGCATATAGGCAAAAAAATAAGAGAATACGTTTTCAGACAGGGGGTTGCTGAACTGAATCATTCTGAATCAAGCAATTCAAACAGTCCATTAAGCAGTGCAACTACTCGTTTCAGTTAATTTGTAAATAAGCCACATGCAGTGGAGTCTCGAAGATGGAGGATGACTCATAAGTATTAAATAACTCGTGTGTTATTAGGATACCTTAACAATGCCTCTTATTCCTGATTCTTGTATAAATTTTAAAAAATTATCCTCCATATCCATTTACCACTTGGAGAGGGGAACAACTTTCCTTGGAACGTTTCACAGAGATGCTCATGCGGTCTTATGCTTTATAATAGTGCTCTTTACGCTCTAATGTGATTTCTTCTCCGCTTGTGGAAGCGTTAGTGATTTCCAGTTGTAGCGCATTTATAATTTCAACAAAAAAGAAAATTTTTTTAAAGAATTTTGAGATGCACAAGGAATTTGGGATCAGTTTGCCCAATTCTTGTCAGTATATTTTATGTCATGTGCATTAACCATAGATGAGGGTATTGAATAATGAATATGGGCTGATCATTATAAAACTAAATTCTACTAGAGTCCAATTATAAAGTGTTTGATACTGTTAATATATTTAGAAGTCGCTACTTTGAGCTATTATAAAGAGAATTTCAACTAAGAAGCTGAGTTCTAATCTGAATTTTTAGCGCTTCTGCTGTAGATCAAGACAACAAAGTAATTTACTCATACTTCCGAAATTTAACAATAATTAAATCTTTGATATATACTTACAAGTTTACGTTGAAAACGTTGACGAACATTTTATTGGAGCGATAAATTAACAAATCAACGAATCGAAAGTGCATACATAATCCACTGATTGCTGTGAATGGTATATTTCGCACTTGATTTTTAACATGTTTGTGTGTGTTTTTTTTATTGTTCGGAGCAACCAACTGCAATCCAAATTAACTCTCAACAGTTTCTATATTTGACAGTTATTATCAGTATGATCTATACTGTTTATGAAAGTTACGTAATAATTTCGGTATTTCAGCTATATCATACATTTCTATCAGAAAGTGAAACGAATTTTGCTTTGTTTAGCTGAAATTCTGCCATACAATACTTGTCTTAGGTGGTAGAAATGTGCTGCCGAAATTATCAGTATTAATGAATCGACCACTCCACTGAAACAGGAGATCTTCCATATTTTTTGAATCTTAAGTCATGTAGCACGTAGCAGTATCCCGCAACTTTAGATGAATTTTTGACAACCCAACATAAACAAGAAAGGGACACTATTCGTGAGCAACAAATATCTTATTTGCTGCAGTTGATGAAATCAAATATTCATTCGATCGTTTTGTTTATTGTGACGTTATTTTGTGCGACTGCAACCTTAACTTGACGTCACACCCAAGAAGCCGAACTTTTTTATCTTGACGGTGCTTTTTTGTCGAGTAGTCTCGAAACGTAACGATGACTCTGGTTCACATTTCACCTTTAAGGGATCGAATTTTCCGTGCATTATTGCGCATATTAACCGACTACTGAAAGTATTTAAAGGGATAGTTGTTTTTTGCATACAGTTACGACTATTTCGAGGTTGTCAATTGAGAAAAACGTTATCGCATTAGTGCTTTATGTCGAAATACGCTTTAACGCTAATGAAGAAGGACAAAGATGATTTGAAATTCATTGCAGCAATTTCCACATTTTTTGAAAACATAGGTTCCTTTCCCACTTTTAGCATATTGCAAATAAATTGCTTACTAGCCTTTTACTTTATCCTCGCATTTCTTCGTTTTTCTAAATGTTTCGTATATAGCTGCGTTTTCAAAAGTTCGAATATTTTCCTTCTCCTAAATCACTCTCTTGTAGCCTTCGTATCTTCGGCATTTTGATCTGTCACTCTATCTTGAAATTTTTTCTTTCACATACTTTATGCAGTTAGCTTACGCATTGTTAGCTAACTGTACAGAAACATTTCGCACATTTTTTATGGTGTTGCCCGTTCATCTTTTACTCTAGCTGAAAGGTAGAAAACTGTCATACAAAAGGCTGCAATCGTTGAGCTGATTCGTTTATGGCAACAAATGCGAAAGTAAAATAGCCATCAACGATCAACTGTCCATTCGTCTTCGTGGCCGTTTCGGATGCTTGGAACGACTCTTCGCCTTGCACAACGGACAGATTGGTGCGTTTCTGTGGATTAGCTGCTCACATGATTGGCATTTCTGAAATATAGCCTACTTTGCCTATTGCTATGCTGCCAGCGGTCGGATATTCTTGCTTTCATTGTGGTTTTGATATTCGAATACAGACAGCTCAATGAGTTAGGGACTGCCTATATTTCAGCTCATCTGAAATAAAGGATTTCAATTTTTCAACTCGTTTACATATTGCTTTGTATATTGGCATCTAATCACCTCCAGTACTTCTGGAGAAGTATTCCAATCCTTGAGGGCTACCAAACAATTGTTCAATTTATGGAAAGCCACTTTTCAGCCGAATCACTGCAAGCAGGCTAATCAAATTTTTTTCACGCTCATAAATTTCACTGCGAATCTCCTCAAACTGATTTTTGCTAAAATCTGGCGAAAAGAAGTAGAAAATTACGCCAAATAGACCGTTCCTTCGAATCCGTCAACGATCTGTTTATACTGTCGCTCTAAAGGTCACCTCTTGACCTCTCCATATAACTTCTTCAGGCTACGAACCCCACAAAAAAAGAAATATATTGGAAGCTGTTGCGTCAACGTTGCGTGTTTCGTCCAAGAGGCTGCCTAACCCGACTTTTTGTTCTGCAACACTTTTCTTCCCAAGATCGGAGGGCAATAATAAGTGTAGGAAACGTCATCCAAGACAGAGGAAACATTCACCAGAAAAAATCCTGTTGGAGTCCCAATTTCTGGAAAACCTGCTCCATAAATCGTCATCAGCAGCATTTTTCAACGGGGAGCTATGCTAAAAAACGAGACTGTGCTATACTGTAACTTAGGTACCGGAAACGTCGAGCTAATAATGAGACTAAATGTGAACTTCACTTGTTGGCGAGGAACAAGCTGGGGGCCGATTGCAACGGTAATTAAGGACATTGCCAGAATGCACAGGGGATGAAAGGTTCACGAGGCAGCTTCATCCACTACAACAGCAGTTGATGAGTAGATTCCCGTTATTCTGTCGTTGTTTGAATCTACTATCTCTGGATTCGGTGCAAAGTACGAGCAAATTCAACCTAAAGTGTGATTTCTTTGTATCTTTTCAGTGCGCAGAACAATTTGCACTAAGAGTTTTAGTGTGCATTTGTGAACGAGTGCCGCAATTCTTAACACCTATAAAAGCCGTTTAATTCGAATTTTGTAGAAGCAACTCTAGTCAATGTTAGCAGTTTCATTGCAGCTGTGAATTCGTGCATTACTTGTGAGGGTTTTCATGTGTGGATGTATTCGCTGCATGAATCAAGCAATATTCTTCATATTCTTAAAAACTGATTTCGCCAAAAACTTTATGCCATAAGCTTGTCTTCATAATTCCATTGATATAATGTCGTGTCATGCAAGCAAAACATAACGCATGATGAATTTTCCTCACTAATTGCATATAGAATCCAGCAAATCACTTAACCCATATGCCTCGGTATTTGAGATGCAAACCGAAGTGATCACACATCGTACCAGTTGTAGGTGAACATCACTGCTCACATATTTATCGCCGTGGCATCCTAGCCAAGCGATTGTTTAAGTTTGTTTCCGTTGTAAAATCACTCCCTCGTTTACAGAAAGCATACTTTCATTTTCGCTTGGTCGTTCATTGAAGTGCGCATTCTTGAATCGAGAAGCGGTGCCACACTGCAATCAGACGATCCGTTGAATAGACGGGACTGCTGACTCTGTAGGATTCCAAAAAGTGAGAGCGATGACATTTGATCGAACCATAGCGGCGGTGTTAACGACGACGTCGTCGGATGCTCAACTGCTACGCTGTAAGCAATATCGTATTTCGTAACCATAATAAATCTTTTCATCACCCAAATCACCCATACCACTGTTGGCCCATTAAAAAACCTCCTTCAGGCGTCTTCGGATTTCCGAGCTTTGAATCTTGGCAGCACGTATTCGAACTTCAACAGCCAGCGAATTTGAATACGGTTTTGTGGGCATATAGTATTAGGAGTACTAAGGTTAGAAACTGCTAATTTTGCAAATCTCTGAAGTTCGTCGCTTCCAGTATTTGAAGTGACTCATCGCTAAAAGTGCATTATTTCTCTTCCAGCAATGAGGGAAACGCCGCCGAATATAATTAATCAAATTTGCAGAGCACCTAATGTAGCAGTCATAAAAGTAGAAACGACATATCCTCACTGTTAGGATCACTGAAACAATAAATTTTGATGTTATTGAATTTTTGAGAATATTATCGCCTAAAACGCTCTTAATTGAAATGTAAATTTTTCTATAGATCATACGTTTTTGAAAATATTGTATGAGTGGCATTCGCAGAAATTATCATTTCCAAGCATATTTGCTAGTGACTGATTGATATTCGAGTTGTTTTTTTTCCAGTGAGTGATCAGTTAAAATGATCAACTGTTGAAACAAAAGAGACCTAGAAGTTTTACATTCAGCCAGCTGAAACGAAAACGAGCGAATGCTTTCAGCGCAAAAAATCACTCAAGCCAACGTGCAAGTTGCACTTTTAACGCTACAGGCATGCTTCTAATGTAAAAAGATAGCACTACAGCTACGCTCACTATGACGAAAACCGGCCTCATTTTTATTATCGTACCATTAATCACCGTATAATTACCGTATTACCCCTATTACCGTACCAATAATCGTTTCATTCAGTTTTATTTCAAAGTTAAATGCGAAATTTCGAACGGAATGAAGTATCAATGGAAAGCATAAAGAAAACAACTCGTCTTCGATTAACGGTAGAAACTGTTCACGCGAAAGCAACTCTTCTTCAGGTACGCCGCTCTCTCGAAGTAACTGATTGGTGCTTCGAAGTTCACGTTCAATTTCATCGTACTTCCTCGCGATTATCTCCTTTTTAGAATCTTTATTTCCCTTCACTCCTTTCAAAGTATCCTCGAGATGATTTATGTCCTATAAGAAAGTTTTATGTGTGAGGAAAATCACAGCTTCATCTTCTTTAAATTTCATGCTAACCATATAACACCATAAAGAACCTCCAAAATGTGCCATCTTTGTACCACGTATACGAGAGCAAAGCGAAGCGAAGTAGGCCTGCTTAGTTCAAGTGACTTTGCTTATTTAAATCGTCGACCAAACTTTCTCACTAGTTCTTTTTAGATCAGTAAAAGTCATTTAACTGACCTGGTTGATTTGCCTCAGCTCATCCGCATGAGATTTCCGTTCATTGTCCAGTTCGGTACTCATTTTTTCACATTCCGCAATGAAACAGCGCGTTGCTTCAGCTTCCTCATATACTGCCAATAACTCTCTCAAACGCACACTGAATTCATCAATTTTCTGCCTGAAAATTTTCTTCAGCTGTTTATTAATTTTGTTTTATATCTTTGGTTTACAAAATATGACTTTATCTCACACTTTCAATGCATTTGGTTTTGGTCTATTCAGCCAAGATTCTGTTAGTTATTTCTCATTCAAGTTTGCTAACGCTGTTTTCAACATCTTCTACCGCAACAAGCGACATCCAAACGACCTTTCGTACCCTTTTAAACGAATATTACCAATCAGTTTAATTCATTCAACCATAAATACTAGTCTTCATATGTGAAAGTTTTCCAGGCTGCCTTTCACAGTGCCTTTAACAGTTTATATACCAAAAAATGAAGGAAGACACATTCCTACCTGCGGATTTTGTGCATTAATATCTAGCTTAAAAGCCTTACGTTTAATAATTTTGAGAAACTCACGCACCTGGCGAGCGAAATTTTTATGAGTTCCGAACTGAGATTCGCGTAATCCATCGGACGCACCAGTTCAATTTAGTGCCTCAGCTAGCGCCAAAACTCCTCTTGTAGACGATTCCTAAAATGTTCAACAAAATGAAAATTTGAATATGTAGGCGGTAAAACGGAGGCCAACATCGGTTATGATTTTCCTGAAATTTTCCTTCTCTTAGGAATTCCTTTGATAACCTGGAAAAACAAACTGAACAACACTCATAGAATACTGCGAACAGCTTTCGTCTTTGCCTGTTTAAAAGCCGACTTTTATTAGGCCGGGAAAACGATCTGGTTTCGGTTGATGAAAAAAGAGCCTAGCAAATGCAGAAGAGACTTTGAAACTTTGCAGCCATGTCTTGAATTTGCTTAGGGGTTTCGCAATGACTGGTCGCATTCTATCGATAGAAATTCTGTTCTTTCAAAGCTTTCATTTGATCATCATTTTTCACCTTTATTCAGTAAGAACGATTATGTTTGAAAAGTATAAATGAAGTAACTGTTAGGTTTCAGGGAAAAGAAGCGGACAACATGGTGGAAGATAGACCAAAGAAAGAAAAAATGAAAGGAATATAGAGCAAAAAAGAGATTATCATTTCGCAGAACAGAGGATCCATGAATTCGGATTTTACAGTCGATGGTGAAAACCTTTTAAGAAAATAATAATAAAGGAAAACACCTAAGTCATCATATGTTTTCCAGTACGGCCAAAGGACAGTGAGACGAAAGAGAATAACAACAAAGAATTTTCGATAAGCAATCGAATTCTCTCCCCGAAGCAACTGATATGTGAGGAGGAAGTGCATGCGTTTTGCACCGCAATCGACTATACACTGTAAATATTATTCAATGCGACAGGAGTTATTGCTACAAATAGCAGAACTGTTTGGATTTAGTGAAAATTACGGACATTGTTAAACCTAATGAAAGAGATGAGCAAATTTAATTTTATCGGTTATTAAGATGAGGCCAAATTGTCCAAGTTGGAAAAGCCTGAAATAAAGAGAAGTATTGGGGATGCGAAAAGGTCAACAAATAGAGGATGTCGCTAGAGAGGGTGCTTGACGAATTTGATGCGGCGTGGAAAGCGAGATGAAAAAAAAAGCGCAGAGGTGCGAAAACACGAAGACCGAGATGCGCTATTGATCGCATTGCAACGCTGCTTCGTTCGTAAATTTCATTGCTCCGATTCTTTGGTATGACATGTTTCACATCCTCAAAAGACTGTGTACATCCGAATTCACCTTTTCAGGATACCTAATAAAACTAGTGAACGAAACTTCTATTAACCTCTGCTGAGTGAATGGAAGTAGTAAAATGCGAAAAGAATACGAGAGGATGGAAAATGAAGATTTATGGTGTCACTAAAAGCCGTCGACGAGCGCAATATATTTGTCGTTAATGGTGATCGCGCGGTGTCGTTGGCGTCCATTATGTGTTTAGTTTAGTCGAATCGGTGATAGCAGTATTTCATGCTATTGTTCATTAACTATTCCGTTTTTGCTCAACACAAATCTATTATTTGGACAGTCTTTGTATGAATTATTGCAAGGAATGTCAAATGGATCAAGAAAATGATGCAGTAAGATATAACTCGTAATAACTTTTTCCCGATTTATAAAATTTGCTTATCATTTGATTCGAACAGTTTTCTCTCTCTTTTTTTGAAAAATGGAGTCGATATAACATCAAAAAATGAAAATATAAATTAAGAGCTGAATTAAAGTGTAGGGGGCTAATGGGGAGTGCTTCGAGTGAACAAAAGAGAGCGCTGAAGAAATAGCGATGAGCAAGCCTCTGATGATTGCAGCAAAGAGGACCATAAAAGCAAAAGGAATGTGTTTGCTCATGAGAGTTTCATCTCTGATGTGCATTGGCAATCAAATTAAAACATTTACAAAAGCTCGACATACGACGAGGTGATTCGTTTTTATTGTTATATATGCGATCGGTGTTATAATTTAGCAATGAGTATTCTATACTGAACAACAAAGAATGTATTTAGCACTCTAAGTGAAATTTTAGGAGCGGTTGTGTTTTACACATTATAACCTAAGATGGGAAATATTTGCTTTGAGATTTGAGGAACATATTTTTTAGATTTTGAGCAAAAGATTCATGCATTCTGATAGGATGTGATCATCAACAATTCTGAAACTATGACAGCGCTATCCTATTCTAAAGGAGAGATGAACCTATTAGTAGCATAAGCAAAAAATTAGCCAATCTGAGTGACCAACAATAAACCAAGCTTGGTAGATGAATAAAATAAAAAACGGAATGACAAAGCTATCGAAGAACTTAAAAATTTGTCTCGTGCTCAGTGGAAACGTATCGAAACCAGGAGCTGTGAACAGAAGTACATAAAATCAGAAGGTCGCAATATGTCGTTTTTTAGATTTTGCAACCTTGAAATTACCTGTCTTTTCATAATCTCTGAACACAAAGAATGGTTTGGAACTTAGGATGCCTGCGCTTTCTTATAAGAATTTAAGCGGTCTAAGCAATACTTGCAGACATCGAACTATTGGCGAAAGATTTTGCATATTAGACAGAACTCGTAATTCCTCTGTTCGAACGTCGTTAACGTTCGACCTTTTTTCTCATTAAATTCGGCGATGCGCAACAGAAAATGAAAAATGAGAACATTAAAACCGCCTCAAGCAACAAAAGTGTTAATTACTATTAAATTTCTCCCATATAATCTCTGGTTTTTTTGAAAATGATGAGCACCATAACACCGGACATTGACAGCAGTATGGGAATTTGTTTTTCCTTTATTCCCTCCATTTTGAACGTCATAACTTCCTTGAGATATTTTACTGCGTTTGATCCTGTCGTTGAACCTCTATCCGTGGGTCATCGCGAGCACACCTTCAGTGAAATGTTCGCAAGACTAAATGAATCATCTAATGCCAATAAATACCCTCGAACCATCAGTTTCTTATGACATTCGATCGAGGAACTGTGTGGCATTCGGCTCTAGTGGTGGTCCGGTTGCAAATCTTGTTGTGCTTCTAGTCATTTTGCATTTGCGAAGATGCGTTATTGATCGCAGGTTCCCACGCACATGTGACACCTATTCCTTTTCCGTCGCTTTCAATTCTCAGCTCATAAAAGTAACCTTGCGGAAGAGGAGTGTGAGTATTCGTGCGTGTGTGTGTGTGCGGAGGGGGGGTGTTTAGCATTCAGTTAGCTATCGTATAGGAATGCAAGTCAAATTTCGCTTCAATTTCTGAAATGAGCTTTCGTAGTAAATCGTTTCGGCTTTACTGGAAGTAGCCCAGCTAACAACAAAAAAATCATCCAACATGGGACGAATGCATTTTCAATCAAAGCCGTTGCATTTTGATGTCAACGACCCAGCTTAGACTTTCGTGCATTCATCGCCAGAAGGGGTTGGCACACCTGACGATGACTGGTATGAACGTTCGAATGCCTTCAGAGTGGTGAAAAAAAGAAAGCCGCCTTCTCGCTCTATCTTGGCGATCATGTAATGGACCGCGGGACTGAGTCATCTTCGAGCATCAACGGAATAACTCATCAAATGGAATTGACAAGGATGTTGAACACTCTTTACTGATTAACGATCATAGCAGGCACTATTAAACGCAGAAAAAGCTCTTCTTGTTAAAGTTGTCATTTTTTGGCAGAAAGTGATCATAACTAGCCTAAGTGATCACAGTTTTCAGTGATGAATTTAGCCCTGATGAAGTAAACGTCAATGCATTTCAACAGAACAGACGTGACGCACTGTCCGCAAATGCACGCCAATTTCCATTCAGATAAAGTGTCACTTCGGAGAAAATTAACATTACTACATGAAAACCCTTTAAACTGCGACAGAGAAATCAACGTATCGCAAAACTGCCATTCATTCAACAGCAGAAACAATAGCATACATTCAACTGTAACTCTGCTGAGCGAGTGACCAGAACAAAGAAAAATCGACATTTTCTGTGAATATGCTTTCCATTTATGCAATCTCTTAACACCACTGAAAAAATGCTAAGCATTAACAACGTCGCTCCAATTCAGCACAAAAATAGTAAATAACATCGAAAGCTGAATAGACTGCTGCAAAACAGCAAACGCGTTGTGAAACGTTAAGCTTGTATAGTAAATAATTCTTGGCGGTAGGAATTTGGTGGGCTGGTCGGATTTATGCAAATGAGGCGTTGTTGTCGATATGAGCATTGTGAAAGCGTTGCATTGCATCAATCAACACACATCTATATGGTGATACTTATCGATGTTCACGGTAGCCTTTAGTATACATCAAATAGCATACACAACACAAAAAACACTTATGTATGCGTGAGATAGCGTTCGAAAGAAAATGCGTTAATCCGTTTCGTCCATTATAGACGAACCCTATCTAATAAAGAGGATTATCAAGGACGGCAGCTGTAAATGATCTCAGCTCATACTATCACAGAGTTCTCATTGAGAGTGTTTGTTGCTAGCGTTATGCCGAAAGAATAGTGCCGATCCGCTTCGCTGTCTTTTGCTCGGTGAAGACTTTTTATATGCTATAAAATTCAGTCAAGTTTTTTCAGCCTCATAAAGATGCGATAGAAAAGCAACTATTCTCGTTCTCTAAGTGCAAAGTTATTTGCCGTTATAGGAATTTAATTAGTGTTAAAAGTGCGCGTTGTTAACAAATGGTTATGCGACATTCGGACATATCTGCACAAGGGGTGACAGAGAGTCCGCTTTCATAGTATATAACGCTTTTGTTACTCTCGTTACCAACATTTCTCTCGGTGAAAAATGGTACCCCCTCGAGATTACGTGATTTTCTTTCGAAATCACACCATATCTTTATATATGACCTCTTTTAAGCAACATGAAGCAGCTCCATTATGGTGAAAGGTCATATGCATCTCCTGAGAGAAGCAGTTGTTATAGGTGCTGCAGCTAACTTCTTCAACTCCTCAATGCATCATGCAGAGCGTTTTTTGCCATAAAAGAACTAAAATCTGGGCGTTGAATCCATAAACTCCAATCTAACTTTACGCTAACTTCATTCGTTTACCGTAAACAACTTGCAAGCACGAAGAGATAAATGAGTGGCTCGTTTATTTTTTGCTGCAACCGCGATGTTCACATTCTGCGGACACGGTTTAGAAATATTTTATTTGCCTTGAAAAAGTGCTTCTTAGGGGACTAAACGTTTGAAGACTCTTGCGTGAAGTAAAAGTAGTTAAAAAGCAACAACTTCATGAATGAGAAATAACAGAAAACCAATGCGGTAGCTGAAAATTCTCAGCCAGCCTTGATGCAGCTTTTTGATTTGCATTTCAATAGATTTCACCTGCAGCTCGACTACCTTAAGCGTCTTTACCCCACTTCGTAACATTAAGGAGGAAATAGCTCGTAAACTAGTGCCCCACTGCCACCCTCCAGGTAAAAAGACCTCCGAGAGGAGTTCCTTGAGTTCGGTTGTGTTTCATCTGAGAGCAGGAAAAAACGGGAATGGGGAAAAGTTCCTTCTCCGCGTTTTTCTAAAAATGAGTTCATGTTATCCCGAATAAAGTGGAAGAAAGATGAATATCGTCGTAGGAGAAAATTATAATCCTGCAAAGACTAAGTGAAATCAAGAACTCAAAGCTCCAAAGATCGCACTTTTCGTCGCATTGTTGGGGAAGTCCTAAGGATTCCCATCTAACAGTTCGATGTTATCGGAGTTCCTGTCGTTGATGCAATATCTTGAATGCTTATTGGTGTCGATCCTGAGGTTTAACGATTTCGGGTCTATCAGTTGTTTCTTTGTTACAACCAGCTTCAATATATGCGCGCCTAGGAAACCACAAAAGATTGTACAGCTAATCACCAACCTGATGCTAAACTTACGTTACTTACTTGCATATGCGATATCGTCAAGGTGATCAGGCTACAGAAGAGTTGCTGCAAATGTGCTAATCTGAGAGAGGGTGTCCCTCATTTGTCCTACTGTCTATAATATTCGTTTCTAGTGGAGTGTTCTGCTGGTCGGCGATAGTTGTCGCGCTTGTGGTATGTCACAAACATTTAGCCGATGGATGGACTTTTCCACATACAAAATTCATGCCAATACGTTTGTGCAAATTTCGTTCCTGTCGTCCTCATTGCTCACCATTTTCAGTTAAAGAAATGTGTTTTCCAAAACCCAAAGTTTTTCTTGAGAAAAGTTTCGCGAATCTTTCCTTCCTAAAACCGAACCGCAAAAACCACCTGGCCTCGGCAACACTGTCGTGATTTACATAATTTTTAGACGCGTTTTTAGGGCCCATGCTTCTTTGAACTGGAAGACAGTTCTTGCGGGAGTGTCATTGAAGATTTCAAAGCAAAGAAAAAAATGTATAGCTTAAAGGTTAAGTGGAGTTAGTTTGACCTACTGCGAGCTCAGTGCATTTAAGAATTTTTTCAGCTATGCCTCTGCATTCACCTTTTCATGGACATTATTGGCAGTGAATTATGTGCTTCATAAATTAGGTCACACTTTTGGAACCAGAAAAGCTGTTTGGAAAAGCCATGTTCCTTAATAAAATGTCCCCGCAAGACCTGCATCAAAAGAGCGAAATTAAAGAGAGTTCAAGATAACATACGGTTGCCGCAGATGATCCTGAACGAACTGTGTGATGCGATGGTGCGGTGCCATCGGAGGCTAGCTTTTCCTTTGTCCTACCACCCTTTAGGAGGTGGGAAATGAAAAGGACACACTTCATGTCAGTTTACTTTCGAAACGGGTGAGCTACGTTCTCTTTGTGAGATGAGACGATCGGCTCTTCTGGAGCCGATGCATCAACTTTCTTATGAAAATTTTCCAATTATGCATTCCAACTGACTTAAAACGGTTCGTATCATGGCAAAAATGTTTACATCGTAAAATTCGATCAGATTAACAGATTTATAAAGTAAATGATCACGCAACGCGCAGCTGCAATTTAGCGGGCTGCCCGCACGTAATGTAATAATGCTTATGATTCAGTTTACAGCGAAAAATATCTTTAAAATAACTAGCAATGAGAGCGATTGGAGAGAGGGAAATGGACATCGAATACAAGCGAGGTACACCTTTGAAACAACTCATGCTCGAGTATCCACTAATTTATCAGCGATCAGCATCTATCTTTGCTTCTGATTGATCTTCAGATGCCAACACTCTTCTTCTTTGAATAGGGATCAGGAGTTGGTGTTCATAATTTCGACGATTATTCCTGCACTTTTCGCTTCGGTTTTTTGGGATTTTTAGAGCGACTTTTGCTTTTACACATCGGGCAAATAGGCGCATTCCGATGGATTTGCTGGAAGCATGATTGGCACGTCTGAAATGAAAGGCCACATAAAAACCCAAACATGTTTTTTCTGCAGAGCTAAAAGAACAATGTCAAATTCTATGTAATTATTGGTAACTAATTATGTTTTCAAACTTTCCCGTACGTTCGCTTACTCAGATAATGCTAATATATTTGAATATTCCTAAAGTAGTCTGCTTTCGGGAAGTTGACACCTAGTAGCTAAAGAGATGTTCTTTTAGTATGGGCGATTCAGGATCCGCTCCTTTCTCACACGTTATTCGCACGTCCTTTTAATAAGCGTCTTTTTAAGCACTGTGTAAGCCATTCGTTGTGTTGACATCTCAGTCGCAAACAGCAAGGAAATGTAAATTCGTTGGCAGAATAAATAACGCTTGACTGCAGAATCTGAGGTAGCGATATGATACATCAGATTTGAGTTCATACAGCTAAGTGGCCGTGTAGGTCATTTCTTCGATACATCTCTATTACCTAAAGAAACCGAATAATTAGATAAAGGCATTTTCTACTCATCTGTAATAAAAGTTAAAAAACCACTAAGTTGATGTTCAAACTCTCCAAATTTAAGAAGTCGTTATCCATGAAATGAAAATTTTGACCTCTGACTTCAGTTTCTATCTCAAGGATGTCATAGGTACCTTCATCGGAGGAGACTGGTGGTCAATTTTTGAAATGGATGATGCGGGCGTTAGATGATGAGGCACTGCCTGAGGGGCTGCTCCACGTGCCACGGATGGTGCTCCTTGCAGTAATATCGAATCGAAACCGAACATCGCTTGTTGCATCATAGTCGGTATAGAAGCCTTGAACTGCCGCAGAAGATTGGGCATTGAAGCAGGCGGAGTGCTGAATTATACGATCACGATGCTCCATTTACTTCCTCAACAAATGAAGCAACGCATTCAACTATAAACAAAGAAATTTTTTGTTCATTGAGACTGCATGTATGCAGTCTCAATGAGGCTGAGCCAATTTTCGACTATTCATCTCATTCAAATCACACTCCTATGGACGCCACTGTTGTGACGGTTAGTAACTGGTACTAAGTAGAATTTCATTGGCTTTCAAAGATATCTGAAAGAAATATTTCATTATAAGCATCGAGAATTTTCAAGCAATCCCTCCGCGTAACGTGAATGGATGCATGCCATTTCGTGAACCACGTGCTCGGGTGTTGAAGGCAGCAAAAATGAGATGAGTGTTTTTCCAAATAGGCAAAGATTTATCGTACACTTTTTTGCTTATACTTTGTTGTGCATGCAGTTTGTAGGACGCTTAATACAGGGTGATCGAAATCACCGTCATCTTTCTATTCATATGGGAAAATCTGTTTAATTTTTAGCAATTTACTGATCAAAATGATTTCATCTGTAGCAATAGTTGTAAATTCAAAGGAAAATCTAATTCAGGAATCAGCTGAGTAAATGATTTACGGCCACACTGGAGAACAAATTCCAGTAGGTCTCGAAAAGCACAAAAACGCACAATTACCAAAGCAAATTTCGATGACTGAATATTTAGTTTCGCATGTGTGAGACGTTTAAGAACTCTCTTGCTGAATATGCCCCTACTTTTGCATTCAAAAAGTAAGCATACACTGCAAATTTATTCGGAGGTATGATTGTTGAAACGATGAGATCCTCCTCAGGAACACCACTTTCGCGGGAAAATTCGTTAGCTTGTTCGAGAAGTCGATAGATTTCGTCATATTTTTTTGAAATACTTCCTTCCATAAGACGCCTTGTCTCCTTTGCTGAATTCATGAGCTTCTCCAACTCTTGTTTGTCCTGAATCATCACCAACAGTTGAACTTTCCACTATTTCGGAAATCTTCCTTACAGCAATGGCACTAGATAAACAGAACTTTTATTGGAAAGAACTTATGAAAATTGCTAATATTTGTGGTAGTCGTTCAGTTATCAAGCAAAGAGCACTAGAAAAACTCTAAAAGGAGGAATTTAGCCGGGACTGAATGCCAGACGAGAACACATTTCGCTTGCTGAAATGGAATGAGTAAGCCATAAGAGGATCACTGATATTAAAGAGATCAAGTTGTTTAGGTTGTTGAAAATCAAAAACACTACCAGATTGATCTGTTGGATCATTTCGCTGTGCGCATCTTTCTCTTCGTTCAGATCACAAATTGTCTTTTGTGTTTCGTCGATAAATGTTTTCGTCTGTTGGAAATCGGCTAACTCAGCCAGCAGCTCGTTCCTTCTCATATTGAAGTCCTCCAGCTTCACTCTATAAACTCGATTTCAATCTCATGGTTAAGTTCGAATTCTGCCACCTAGTTACAACGGTTCGAAGGCTTTAGAGATTTATCGTATAGCTAGGATGCTTGTCTTATGAAGGTGAACAGCATTTCCACAAAGCAAATGAGGTGAAGCGTATGTTGTGAAAGAAGCCGCAACTCTCGCCACAAGTAAGTGAAAAAACAAATCGAACTGTTGAATAATTTTTGCGGTATAAGAAGGTTAAATTTAAGCTCAAAGTGAATGACAGTACGGGATTCGATTAAAAAAAAGAGGATGCAAAGAGTGCTCAGCACGAATTAGTCCCCCAGCTCAAGAATTCTGGCCAAAGTTCAGGCTTAACAGTTTGCAAACAAAGGCAAAAGCTTCCTCATTAATAGCGTAAGATCGCTAAATAATCTTTGATTGGAGCGGTGATTGGTTTACTTAGTTGATTGCGAGATTCTCATGTTCAAACTAGTGAAGCGCTATCTGCAATTGGAAAATGGTGTTTACTTAGCCTGGGCAATTTTGTGCAACTCATTCGAGAGTGTAGTCAAGTCCACCGCAGACGAAGGCATTTATTTTTGGTTCAATACCCGTCACGCTCTGAAAATTTAACTTATGATGGAGGATGAACAATTACGAACAACAGGTCCATACGATGTCACAATAAAAAAAAAAACGCCAAAAATGATAGATAAAACGAACGACAAACGCTGGTGAAGAACGAAAAGTTTAAAACTGGTGATTGTTGCCATCTACTCTCAGGATACCATTCTTGCTCATATTCTCACCAACGACTTATATGTTCAAAGTTACAGAAACTAACATACACACCTCCATTTTATGAATTCATCTATTGCAATGTTGGTGAGAACAATTGCGTTTGACGAGCATCGACAGTGCATAAAAGACAAATTTTCTGCGATATTTGTCATCAGAACACAATATGCAGTTAACGTCTATGAATTTTATTCTTATTTATTTGCATTTCGGCTAATTTTTGTGCAAGTTTGCATTCTATTCTGGATTCTATTGTCTGGAATGAATGGTGTAAAGAAGGAGAGTCTTCAACGTTTTCTTCTCTTTTAGCAAAATACCAACTTGAATTAATAATATGTATATCACTAAATTGGCATCTTTATTCAATAATTTGAAAGTATTCCATAAGTTTCTTATTTCTATTCTCATTTTTGCTAAAGTAGAAAACACTTCCAAAGTGAGACGAAAACAACTTGAAAATATGCTACATATCACACATGTTAACTGTCACCTGTGTGCATGCTGATTTAAAAATGACCGTTGTATCGCGTGTCAATTACTGACCGTATATTTCCACTTTCCCATGAGAAGACGTTCAGCCTTAACAGTGCTTCAACCGTTTTCACACCTTTGTTGTTTTTGGGAGCGTGAAGGGGTTATATTTGGTACGATGCTAAACATACCTTTAAAAATTTAAATCCGCAATTCGCAGTAGAGTATGAAATTTTGAAGTTTCTCTCATATGGGTGGGTCTTCGAAAGGAATGTGTTCTCCTGAGACTTTTTGTTCAATAATCATTGATCGATTGCATTCTCCCAGAAATTGCATTCTCAAACGCCTCTTTAAACGTTCCAAAAATGCGCTTTTTAGCAGTAACTTGGGCTCAAAAAATTAAGAAGTTAGTTTTTTTCAGTGTCATGTACTGTATAATGCTAGAATAAATTAAGAGTAAAACACTAAATGAAAATTGGCCTTGCAAGTTCTTGTGAATTCACTGAAGAAGAGTTGAGCGAATGAATAATCAATGGGAATAAACAGGCGCTGGTTCGTACAACCTTTTCCCTCTTTTTTGTAGTATTGTCCACCACTGAACACCAGTCGTCTAGAAAATGAAAGGATTAAATTTTCCTAATATGATGCAAAATGTTGGATGGATGCACAATATGCGAGTTGCGTGTACCATTCCCAACGCTATGAATCAGTACGAAAGTACACACAATACCTCGTCATCTGCATACTCGACGCAACTCAACGTACTTTTTTCAAATTTTTGATCAAATGATGAAACCAAAACACATGACTATAGCTATCATTACCGCTTACTGTTGAGCACGGATAAGGAGATAAATCAACGAAAGTTTCACGATGTTGCGACTTTTGAGGCCTCTATCTGAACTGCGACTGACTCGACCCATTGCTAACTACGAAACAATCGAAAGTGCTCGCATCACTCCTGATTTCAGCAAAATTCGATCAATTGACGCAATCAAAACACGAAGTACTAATCAAATATAATTGAATTTCAATGTAGAAAATTTATTTGAATGAGAGTAATAGATACTGAGGGTAGGCATATATGCCACAGATCGGTTCGCTTGGAAAAATATTCGCACATACAGGCAAACCGATCAGTTCAATCTCGTGAGGCCTACAACACTGTAGAAAATAAGGAGGATCATCATCAGCTATTTTCTCATAGCTATTTTGAAACGCACCAGTACTCAGTCGTTGTACCTTCCGATCCTCAGCAAAAGTCTCTCTTTCCTGTTTTTATATTAGCCCATTCTCGAAAATTTTCCCTTCGAAACTTTCCATGATTTCAAGCTCTAAAATTTTTATCATCACTTGTGAAGGGAAGGATGAAGCGCGAGGGAGATGAAGATTACAGTCGGCAACTAGGATCAGATTAAACTGCAACTGGCAAACAACGATAACTGTGCGAAAAGATACTGTCATGGTGCATTAAAATGCAGCAAAGCTTGCTGCACATCAGGAAAACGTTTCGTGAGACGACTATTCAGTGATATTGTCACTGATTAGGAAAAGTATACATTAGTGCCACAACAATGGTGACACAAAGTATCAGCGAAATGCGTCGTGGACAATCGAATTCAGGGAAACTGAACCGCAGCAAGGCTATAGAATGCAATTTATACCACAGTACCTGAACTGACATCTTATCGTGTAAACAGGTGAAATGATACGTTCATTTGAGCAGAAATCGTCACTGATTACTGAATTAAAAGTGGTGAGAAAGGGGAAGACAATTGTTGCCATTGCATGAAGTCCATGACAAACGAAACTGATTAGGTGGGGTAAAGTGCTGATGAAAAATAGAAAGATTCCAAAAGCAATAAGCTCTCTTTTCTTCAACTCCATCAACGACTGAAAAGTGAAGGAAAATTCGAAAAAATTCATCCTCTCTTTCAAGTGAATTTAAACTCGTTAACTACTCTCTTCATTATATCCCCTGATGAAACTACTCCAAACTGCTGATCTGTTGTCGTCAATTCAGGTGATCGTTGATGAATCAGTAAATGATGGAAGGAGCCTATGTATCTGTGGCTGAATTAAACCATGAGGGTTTTCACAGCCAACAAAAATAACGATTTTCTGTTTTTCGCATCACTTATAGCAATGAGTTATGTTTTGGTATTGACCGATGTGCGCATATGGCATATTTAATCGAATTTCTTCAAATTATCTTTTTGATTCCTTAAAATTGCTACTGAAAATGGGAAATGTTGTTGCTCAATCATCTCTCGCATTGAAAATTTAAAAGCTCAGCGGATTCATTGTGTAAAATCGACTCTGCTGTAAAATAATATCGTGCTTGGAAATATAAGATACACCTGACGACTATTAAAGTTAAAAACAATAGGAAAAGTAACCAAATTTTGCAGTTATCTGAACACAGTATATAGCATAACTCGATCGGAACCTATGCAAATTGGTAAGAAGGTCGTGTCAGATAAGCAAAATAGCAAAGCCGCATATGTTGGAATGACCAGAATTGTCTACAATATTCGTCTCCACGTGCCTGTGTATAACACCAGGCACAACAACCTTCCTCACGAAACGAATCGTGAAATACATTACTGATGATGATGATTCCACTAAGATCGAAAAGCTAAATGGCCACACGTCGATTCCTTTTTAATATTTACTACACCGTATAGGGCGCAGACCATTTACGATCACGTGAAAAAGAGGAATGCCGAAAATAACAGCACATCCACCAGCAGGTGGATGGATAAGAGTTTTTATTAGAGTGGAATGTGTACAAGGTGTGGAATGAGGAGGCAATGCGACGACAGTGAGCCAGACCGCCCGCTACCGTATCTGTGCGGTGGGAAGGGCGCTATTTATTGCTCCGTTCATCGGATAATGCCAATAAAAATGCGCCTGCAAACGCGTCCACACAATCACAATGGCCTGTCGAACAACGTTGCGAGCGACGCTCCCCACTAACGAAGACGATGAAAACATTTCAAAGTGCCCATATAAACGCGAGGAAAGGAGCGCTTATTGCATGAGGGGGCGTTAAGCACGCCGTAAACGCCATTTGTTGGCATGGTCGAATGATTGGACGGACATGCCAGAGATTGTACCTACGGAAACATCACATGGAGATGGACGGTGATAGATGACCGGGCAGCCAGTGAATAATTAAAAACCATAGACCAAAGCGCTCAAACGTTGCGCCGATCGTCCCTTGGTTTCTCATGAGTACCACGAACGGGATACGCTCAAATTGTAATTGGCGTCGAGTTCTCCTTTACAAGTTTGTTGACAATAAAAAAAATAAACATTAGGCATTTCGCACGTGGAACCTATCACAGTCTTGTTTGCCCAGAGTCCTTTAATTACAGCCTAATTTCGTACACACCGGGATATAAGTGACCTAATTAGCACTTTCACTGTGGCGTTAGATGCGTAATGAAGTACGCTCTCATCATTGAGCTAAAAACGCGACAATACTACGAATGAATAGAGCACTTATACGTTTGCACGTATTGCGACCACCAGTTCGACGACGATCTGAGAAATTCATCATGCCAAAACCCTTGTTCAGTAGGCTTTGCGATCTGATCTTCTGCACGAGCACTTGCTGCAGTGTTGCTAAGCGTCTGTGGTGTATAAGCTCGCGAAGATGACGAAAAAGAAAATTTTTGTAAGGAATAGCTTTGCGACCGAAGCGGATGGTTTTGCGTACGAAATCGCATTCTTCGAATGATTGAGAACATTAAAACATTGCGTTACTGACGACAGAGAAATCGCCTCAACAAAAAAACGACATAAATTTAATTCTTCATATACATCCGACTTTTTTCGTATTTCTTTATCTCAGTTAACTGACACGAAATATTGTTATTCTCGAATGGTGAAAGTTACATTTTGAACACTATTCGCTTAGTGAAACAACTATCACAATGACAGATTCAAGTATCCATTGAATACGGCTGCATCCAAAGATTTCAAACTATCATATGCTTCTGCCATTTCCTTTCCTTTATTTTCCTATTTCCTTCTTTATGAATGCGTTTCACTAAATCGTATCAACTGAAACAGTCTTATATCTCATCTGAGATCGCTTGAATATTGCGGTGTTCGTGCTCTCAAACGTTCACGTGCCTAGAGAGTGCTGAAACTATTTAAGTGCAGTTTATGAGTCATCTTATGTCCAACTGTGCTCACTCACCGAAACTGTCCTTGAATGCTCAGATTGTTCGAAGGTGTTTTATATGAGAGGGTTTACGATGTATTGAGACTGTCGTCTATACAGCGCCCATTCGCGTCGTATTTAGCATTGTGTTGGCCGCCCTTTTGAAAGCAAATGTTTTCTTTACTAATTTAAGGTTGCGACCATCTGTCCTAGTGTCTTCGAAAGCAGTCAGCGTTCTTTGGCCACTTGGTTGTTTGACAAATTACGCAAAGTAGTCACTTCTATGGATGCTGTCCTCACAAATATTTTGTTTCATTCTCTTTGAGCACTGACGGCAAGCTCATGCAAATAGGGCTATCCCCCATGCTTCGTCTTTACGATGTGACGTCAAGCGTTAACAAAGGGAAATTGTTGTTTCATTTTATCGCTGAAACGACATCATATCATTGAATTTATGAATGATAACGATTCCAAAGGAAGTGAACTAATAGTATGTGCAACATGTTCCGCATTAGTATAACTAAGCGGCCGCAAAAGAACAAACTTTCTAGGAAAATTTATTCGTTCACTTTATTTTGACGAAGTTTACCCCATCTGTCTTTATAATTTCGTTAGCAACAGTTCATTCAAATTTATGTTTAAGAATAAGGCGACTGAAAACACTTTAACGAATCTTTCGAGCAAATATATTATTTTAATGTAATGCGAGTAGCTATGCAACGCACTTACAATACGCACCGGCCTGGAAAGATGTTTTGAAAGAAACTTTTACTTCGAAAACGGCATAAACCTCACTGGCGAAGCAAGGATAGCAAAGGAAGCACCGATCTGTTTCTACCGTCAGCATAGGCGTTATAACTGCATTAGACAGATGGAACGTGTATAGCCGAATGGCGCACACATACGCCAACATGTACACATACATACACATGCACGAACAAAAATGCGCACTTGGAGATGAATCATGCAACTGCCCTATAGCGAGCGCATTGTAAGCGACGTTATGAGGCAAATGCTTCTACACCGATAAGTTCAAGCACATGCAATAAACCGCTTTTGAAGGCGTAACATCGTCTAGAGTTTTCGCAAGATGCTGTTTCAGAGTCGCCGAATATGAGAGAACGAGTACTGGAAGTTGGGAAGCGTCAAGAAGTTGCTTATATCCTGAGGTTTGTATGAGAAGTTTACTAGTATGGGCTCGTTTTAACTACTGCGAAGGGGAATGTTACAGTTTCAATTTCAGTTCATTAAGCTATTTCAAAACAAAAGTTATTCGTCAGTCTCAACTATTGCATTTCCTGCAATGTTTCTCATTTACATTAAATATCAAGAATTAGTATAATTAATATTTTCTTCATTCACATAATCTTTCACCGAGCGATAATGATGGATTGTGCATCTGCAGTCACTGAACCAATCGATGATTTATGATATGACGTAAATATCAGTAGTAGATTGCCTCTTCCCATTCTCATCTCATATTCGTTGTTTCTCGCTTTCCTACCACTTAAACAAAAACCTTTGCAAATGAGTTCTTTTGTCTACAACGGCGTCACTTTTGCATTGAAAATTTTGATTTTAGCAGACAATTAATTCCCTTGTGGTTTTCCTCATTCCTCAACAAATCCAACAAAACGAAGTCCTAAAAGCCGTTCTCTGTAAAGAAAGATTTTCTGCAGGATAAACAAAGCTCAGCATTTCCTAGACGAAACTCTTTAATCAGGTTATGAGCTTTCCCGTAATCGTACTAAATGAAATTTCATTACTTCTTTTCTTCAGTTTATTCCGCCCTTTGTTTAGATTTAGTAAAAGATGTTTTCTGTGGAAACAAAATAATTTAGGATGTTTCTTCAAGGTAATTTTATTGCGTGAAATTGAATAAAGATGGAAAGGTTCTGGAAACCCCTGTTCCCATCTTTCTCTCCTCGGGAAGGTCGCATCAGGTGTAATACATGTGGGAAAGAATAGACACATTAAATAACTGTCGATGAATTTTGTGAATGCCTTGTTACCACTCATTGCAACATCACGAAGACTAATGAAAATTTATATATTCTTACTATCTAACACTGAAATCAAATCATAAAACTGGAAAACGCGACCGATGATTGATTGTGGTCACAGAATGAATTTTAATTTTTACGACTCACTTCTGTCTGGCGGATCGGGTGCGTCCCCTAGGGAGCAATAAGGAATCCCACATCTACGCTCTTTCTGCCTTCTAAAAGAAAGGAAAAACGCATAAATTTGATACATATTTGCCCGCTAGCTCTATATACTGTTGAAAGAACTGATATCTTCTTAAGTTTGTTTCATTCTGCTAGAGTGAGTTTACTTATAGTTATACAAAATCGCACCTTAATGCTTTTTGATAAGATATGAACTAGTTTGGCTGCAAGTTCAAAGACATCGGGAGAAAGACATCGAATTTTCAAATTGCCCATTGATTTCATAGCTAAACTTTCTATTTCCAACTAATATCCCTCCAGATACTTTAAGCGTTGAAGAGAACGACGAAAGGTGATCTGAAAAGCGCCTTATTCTTGTCATGGATTTTAGTAGTTTGATGCAGGGGATAACCTCATCAAAGTATGCCTACTTCTTTCGCAGTGACTGTTTTGCTTCTTAACTTCCAAACGATAAGCATACAATGCAAGCAATCCGATCGCATTGCACAAATTAAAGAAAACATTTTCAGTTCTGTTGGCATATTGGATACATCAGCTGTTCTCGAAGCAGTTTTCCAAAATTCCGGCTCTACTCGAAAGCTTGCCGAAACTCTTTAGTATTACTTGAGTTGTTTCCGGGAATACAGTAGTCGTCGAATAGTATCCATCGTAACACGATCGCGCTCACCTCAAGCAGCTCAAAAGATTACGTAACTTATAATCTCATCATGAATGGCGTCAGAGATAGCGCTTTATGAGGAATTGACCCGATGCGACGCAGATGTGCCTCGTAACTATCCAGCCAAAACGTTGCGTTCACCCCCATCATATCATTGCCGATTGCGCGTGCCTTCTTATGCATTCTCACCTGTCGCTTAGGAGAAGAAAATTCTTACACCATTTTAGACCAATCTGCACTTCGTTTCTAAGGAAAAAAAACCCCTCCACTTACGATATATGATTTCGTTTGTTTTTCTCGCTACGACTGAAAGTCAAAATAAACGCACAGGTGAAATGCTCAGGTGTTCAAAATTTGCATTGATGTTTGACGCTTTCATTGGCGCCAATTTTCTATTTAGACCTATTTCAACTACGTTTTTTAACTACCGTTCTATTCCATCACATATGAAGCGTTTAAACCTTTCACCAATTCGATACACAGCTCATCGACTATCCGCTAAAAGTGAAAAACTCATTTCAACGAGCGTAAGCGTGAAACTAAAATCGCCTCAACTCATGAAGACAAATCCGCCGATTGCATAAATGTTTTTTAGTCTCACCGCTTTCGTTCTTGACAACTTCTATCAAAATGTGAAACGCCCTTTAATTGTGATTCACCCACTTTCTCATCTGTGAGCATTTGCATTTGCGTCTGTGCACGTTCCTTTAGTAAGTCTAAACAACTGTACAGGTTTGATATTTGACAAATGCGAGAGAACTAAACGGTCAAATGAATTCATCCTTAATGTCTTGCAGAGACAAAGGTTGCGTCAACCTATCACCTCATGGGTAAAATTTCTAAGGAAAAAATTTAATATTTAGTCGTTTGCTCAGAAAGAATTTCACCTCTGCAAAAGCTCAGCATTACAATACTTCCTTATCCAATTGTTACGCATATGCCGTCATTGCAAACAACATGCATGAGGTGGCATATTCATAACACTCGACGCTTGTCGCTGTATAACTGACATCATTAAGACGTTAATCATAACATCTTTGCCGATGAACATCTGTAGGAGACTTATTGAAAAATACTGCATGCATTTGCTGCTTAGCCTGCGTTTAAGATTCCACAACTTTTTGCATTATAGGTGAGGCGATGCCACCGAAATTATGAAGTGCTGAAAGAACTTCGCTCAGAAGGCGTTCTAAAGAAACGTAGAAAGAAAAAAGAACTTCAGCAGCAACTGGCACAGATGTGCATCAGAAAAACTGATATTATGCGCACTTCCGAATTTAAGAAACCATTATTAACAAATGAGTGAATATCGATAAACAACCCATTTAAAAACAGTAATTTGAAAATTGTTGAACTTCATCAACTGTGAGTCCCGACAAGGTTGACTTGAGGAGAAATCTTTGATTTAAATTTACAGATACGTCGACTCTTTGGCGCATGCTGCTCCGAATTCTTAGTTGCTTCAAAGTTTAACAAGAAGAGGCTTTGCTGAATTTCTACGTAACATTTTTTTGCTCACGAAACTGGCGATGGCTGTTCACTTGAAAGCCTTATATAACTGGAATCGCCCTGAGGTATACCGTATCAATGTACATAAAATACGATGGATGCAAAATTGTTCATCAGCAAGTTGCAATTCTCGGCCAAGTGACTTATAAGGAAACTTGGCTCATCGACTTGGAAACGTATAAAGACGAACTTTAAGTCATAAAACTTTTTTGGATCGATAATTATCAATAATCATGGCCAAACTTCTGGCCTCCCTGATTTCTGGGAGCTTTTTGATAGAATCGAACCGATGGGAACATATGCATATGGCTTGCATTATATAACATTTCCATGATGCGTAAAAGTTCACGCTAGAAAACGTTAACGAAAGGAAAAGAAGAAAAAACGGTAGAAATGAATGAGAGCTCCATTCTCGTTTCTTCTTCTCCAACCTCCCCTGTTTATTCACCGTTCTTATTCTTCTTTCTTTCTTTCTTTCTGTTCTTTCTATATATCAGTGGTTATTCGCGATGCAACGGAGCTAATGTTTATGCTGCATTCGAGTCTGATCTCTGATATGATGAAGCATGAACACGCCGTCAGATTTGAAAAAACCTCCGCAAAACCTTCGTTGTCAGCGAAATATGACTCCATAGGCGTCCAACTGCACACTCATTTCCTTGATCGTGGGAAGCTCTAAGCCGCCAATGCTCCACTGCTGTCACCCAGCTGCACAATCCTTTTTGCGGACAGAGGAGACCCCCTGAAGCTGAGACCATGTTCTTAAGTTAAAATGATGTTCGTTTCCATTGCTCTTTCCTCACAGGTTCTTCAGAGTTTTCGAAGTTTACCTGTTTCCATGTGCAGCTCGAAATTCGCTGATTTCTCCGCACGATCCGATACAGAAACACGTTACAAATTTCGAACAAATCCAGCTCCTGTACGACCCTAAATCCTTTAGATCTAAAAGTGGCTTGAGGCCTTGACAGACGCAGTCTGTGAAAGAATGTCGCTAGTAAGCTGAAGTCTTGAGGAGGCCCCATGCTCCTCCTTCGGACTCTATTACTGATCGCACCCAAATCTTGGACAACAAAAATCTCTTATGGCAAAAACATTGAAAGGTCCCAAATATCGAGCATCCTCAATTACGAACAGACCCAGATTTCGGAAACACTCTTGTGGCAGGGTGCACATATGCTCTGAGATGCTAACGTGCGAATTTTCGCTGCGATTGAGGAGTCCTACTCTCACGGAATGCACGAAACAACTAACTTTCACATTTTTGTAAAATTAATCAGAGTGAACTGTTAGATGTGCTGTATTCCCTTGTGAGCAGAAATTGGCAAGAAATCTTTGTCCCCACAAATGTTCGAACAACGAGTTTCTATGAGAGCAGCGATCTTCAAATATGACCAAATGTTGGCACAGTCATGAACGATCATGAACATTTAAGCCGTTTCTGGAATTTGAGGAGTAAATTGGTGTGGTGCATCCTTCTTGTAAATTTCATTCAAATATTTGCAGGAGATTTTATGTTAAAAAGTGCAGTTATATAGATCAAATGGCTCTCTGTTCACGGAATGCACTTGTCTGTAAAGCAGGAAGAGATAAACTCCCTTTCGCATAAGGCAGAGACGCTAAACGTTTCTTTAGAAAGTCATAATTCAGCGGCTATGAATTGCTTTTTTGTTGCCCAGCTGTCCCCATCATCCGTTACTGCGGTCAAATTAAATGTAGTTCATGTGCAGTCTCCGATGTTATGTGTTTAGCTATTTCATGAAAACGGTTCCAACATCCGTATTTAACTGCTGAATTGTTTTGTTAAGAAGAGAGAAAAAAAACCGAAGCAGCTTCATGTTACCGTGTTTCTCCCTCGACCTTCCCGCTTCTCACTCTCACAAGCACACCGATGCATCTATAATCAAATACCTACACTCAGATGTACGCGTTCGGCATCTCAGCACAGCATATTATGGCTTCATCATCCCACTCTTCGGAACTCGTAAAAGCGTTGCTGTATCGAGTTTCAACACGCAGATGAACCTAAATTATGCGAACACTACTCGCAATTCGAAGCGTGTTCTCAGGAAACGAAACTGCGGCTAGAATAAGGCAGGATCGAGGCAGGTTGCCGATATAGTTTAAAGTTTTGGCCAAATTTTGCCCCTAATAGTGGCGTTTCGAAGTGACTGCTTATGACGCATCAATGTTGTACATAATGTTTGCAAGGTTTCACTTTTGCAGTTACACAGCGTGGCACGTGCGTGTTTAATTCTTTTTTTTTTTCAGGCGATCGTTAAATCTGATACGCTCATATCACAAGATAACGTTTATCAACTTGCTCAGCAAGAAAGAAAAAGATGTGAGCACTTTCGTTTGACCAATTTTATTAGAGAATGGCATTTCATTTCTTTCTTTCAAATATCACTTATTAGATGCGTATTCAACGAAAACTTTCGATGGGATTTTCTCAGTGCTTCGTTCCGAAGCTATGCATGAATCCGCGCTCCCCACAAGGAACCTTCCAAGCTGTTCAATAAGCGCAAAATTGAATGGAATTTACTGAGATTGCCGTACTCAACGAATTCCTTGCATGTTCATTTCAAATAACGTATAATAAACGATTCGTGTAGCTGCTGTATTTTTAAAAATGCAAGATGCTCTCTGAACGAGAAGCACATAAAATGGCCCATCACTTCGCAATCTTCTCAATGCTTTTCGATTAATAACCCAATTAGCAAAACTGATATAAATTACTTACTATGTGGGATGAGTACGACATAAACGAGTTGAGGAAATAACATTCCTAAAGACAGTGGACAATGGAATCAGCTTCCGTTGAATGTAGAGATATAGTGAAATTCGTCTTGTACCAGCGGCGAAAAATTCCGAAAGGATATGGAGATGCTTTAAACGAATTTTTTCATCAATTTATGTCAACATCTGCTCCAAAGACTTCCTTTCTTCATGAAATTTGGTAATGAGCACAAATTAAGATTGTGTAAATAATATTTTAGAACATAGAAATCGTCGGTCTATTCATATAACACAGCCTGGAATTAGATGAATGTTTGTGTAGGAACACAGTTGAAGTATACGAGATCTTTGTTTCTTCAACAGATAACGTGGTCGTGCATTGATGCATCTTCAACTTATTTGTGAGGGTGAGTGAAGAATCGACGTTACTGATTACTTGATGGTGTTTCCTTTAAACGGAGTACTTCATCCGCTTAACATCGATTGCCGCATATATATGAAAAAGGTTCTTGAGTGCGATATTTCAGTTTGCATATTGAAATCTTTATATTTGTCAAGTTTACGTGAAGATTGTATGACACATTGAATAAACTCAGCAAACAATTTGCAGATATGAGTAATTGACGAGTACAGCTTTGCAGATTTGATGTTTAGCAGTTTCGCGAATGCAGCTAACAGTAGTCAGCCTACCATATTCAAATTCATGCAATAGATGTATTTGAACAGTTATGCCAGCTAGATATTGTAAGCAGTAATAGGTTGATAAATTATGCTCAATTTTGTTAGCGCTTCACAAGCAACAGCCACAATGTGACCAGCGTATGATGGACTCAATGGAGTGGAATGAGCTGGGGCTTGCATTTTGCACAGTGTGAGCAACAAATAGAATTGTTATCGCTGGAACTTTAATAATGAATTCAGTCTAAAGTAGAACATCGCAGAGCGAAATGCAACTGGAAAATTAGATTAGTAGGTATTCGTTGAATTAATAATGCGCCTAAAGAATTTTTCCAATATCACACTAACTTTAATGTAAAAATATTTGGAAGAACAAATCTGTGAGAATTCATAATTTTCTTGTGATAGTGCAACATTTACGGGAGTAACCCGAGAGCCAGTGAAAAGTAAATTCAAAATTCGTGACTTAATGATAAACGATATATAAAACTGTAAAGTTATATTGATAAAGATGTAAGTACAAGGTATACTGATAAATAAGAACAAATAAAGGTTAACATAAATGAAGAAAAAAGTTTATTGCGATCGGTAATCGCTGAGTTGTCGAGATGTGTCCATTGTCTGCATCATTCATTGTGTATCTGCTCATACTATGCTAGAAAAAAACTTACTTTCCCTACAATGCACATAATTCATACACTGTTATCATAAAGCTCAGTGTACACTGCAAAAAAACCCCTCATAAACAGTTCAACGATGAGTCATAAAGTGAAGTTTTATCAGTGAATGATGTCAACGAGAGAGAATAACTCTCGCAATCTCCCTTATAATGTTTTAAAAATGCTTTGATGATCATTTCACTCTCGTAAGCGTGTTTTCTATTCCATTCTGTTAACAAAAATTTATTGTTGGCGACTATGTCGTCCTTATATTTCAGCAAGATTTCTTTAAAATGTTAGCTTGCAAAAATTTGCTGAAATTGCCCCATCTGACGAAATTGGCCCTTTAGTTGGCGCTATCAAATTTATGGAGAAGAATATCGCTAAATCTTTAGAATTGCATATTAATGAACATCGAGTCTATAACAACTGATTTCATTATATAGAGTTTAATAATTGATCATTGGCCGCCAGAAGGTCTTCAGGACATCCCGTTGTCTTGGATTTTTCGAAAGTCTAAGATATTCGATTTTTACCTGCGCTCATTGAGCTGCTCAATTTTTATTGCTCATTTTAGCTAAATACGTTATTCCAAATAGAGTTGATATGTCGAGATTGTAATGTTATAAATAAAGGGTTTTTTAATTTACTTAATGGATATTTCTTTGTGGTCGCAAAGTGTCAAGGATGTTCCTTAACCGATTTCCAACAACATGGTATAATATTCTTTGTTAGCGAGAGTTTAAGGAAATATTACCTCTATAAAAGAGCTTGGCTGGTGAATGAGTTTTATTGTTCCCTTTTGTCTTCCAATCAGTGACTTCTATCTTTCGGTACGTAATTTAATGCAAATTTAATACGAATACACAGCTAAGTTATTGAAATGTATTCAAATATGGTGCCTATACAATGGTTGCAGAAATCGACCCCTGTAGAAACACCCACTGTGAGGAGGTCGCATATTTCGAACCGCTGAACCATTCCCCATTTCCTCTCGAGATGGCTTTATTAATCGCCGTTCTTGCTTTCATCGTACCCATCACTTCTCAAGGTAATCTAACAGTATGAATGTAACACTGTATAAGAACATCTTAATCTAAAGCGTCGTGAGCACGTTTCTGTATCGATACAGCAGTAACAATTCGCACTGAGGTTCTTGATCCGTTTTGGAACTTTGCGATCCAACGCTGTTGTTCGTAAAATAGTGAAGTTCGCCGCAAGCTAGACGTGATATACTATACTGCATAAGTGTTGATCAGGAAGAGGACGTGATCAGAAGAGTGAAATATTCCAAAGCAGATGCTATTTTAGCAGCAACGTAATATTTACCACCTAGGCGCCACCTCACATAGGCGGATCTGTACGGCACTGGAAAATGTGCATCTTTGTATAACTCTGATATGTTCGACGCTTAAGTTACAACATAAAACTCATCCTTCTTGGTTTTTCAGTAGAACTTGCAGTCGTTTCAGCAGAGAGTACGATTCGGTGCGGCGGTTCGCTAGATAATTTAACCGACGCAAATAAAAACTTCGGTTGGGTGGATACATTCTACAATGCGGCAAAGAGCATCAGCGCGAATATACAAGCGAAAGAAAGCGAGGCTTACTTACAGGCAAGATAATATTAGTGTTGAGCTTTCGGCAAAGAATTATGTTGATTCCTATAGAAATTGCTTCCAAGTGCACCCACCCATCTTTTTCTGATTAAAAAACATCGTGGTTTGGATGAATCTGAACTAGCGAAGAACTGAGAAAATAAGAAAAGGAGCGCAAGTAGATTCGATGCAACCTAACAATTCAACGGTTGGGATCGAACGTTAGGGGAGGAAGAGTGACCTGAAGGCAAAAGAAAAAGGAAAGCCAAGGACGTGGGATAGAACTGAAATTCAGCAGTTGGACGTCACGTATTTCAAAGAGGCTACTGTGTAATTTCTCAGTTGCCTCAGAAAAGATTTACGGGTCTTGAACACTGTTCTCATAGGATCGTGTGTTGCTCAAGGGGTAATCATTATTATAGCAAATATTACAATATTCACTATGGATTTCATCAAACATTTCATCGCATATCTTCTAGTTATTTTTTCAACCTTTCAATCATTATTGTTGCAAAAATTTGCATTCCACCTGATGCTAATTGTTACTCATAGAAAATTTCCCAAGCACGCGTTTGAATTGACTATTATTGGATTTTAAGGTACTGAGCAATGTGTGCGTAAGCGTTACTGATTCGACACTTCAAAAGGAGGAAATTATATCGCTCATTAAATGTCAGGTAACCTTACACTATGTTTTGTAATTCATATGACGATTAATGTAGCCGTCGATTTTTGGTGTGGAACCGCAAATAGTTGCTTTTTCATGCATCTCTTGCAGCTCATAACGAATCTCTAGTTGCATTTGATTAAACCATGCACTCTATTGCGTCTTAGTGTAGGAGCGACTTGCGTTAGTGAAGTAAAATGCTTCATTTCCGGCATCTGACGTGAGTGGCTTTTGTATAAGACAGTGGTTATGAAACGGCATACTGCAATATTATCGTAGGTGGAAAGTTTGTCGTAGAACGCGAAACTAAAGGACGGACTAGAGTCAAAAATTAATTTTTATCTTTAGACGGGTGCAATTGTATTCATTGCTATTGGTGTGGTTATCCTCATTGGTATTCCAATTTCCGGAATTTGCTTCTGCAGCTGTCGATTATGCGGCAAACGTGGCGTAAAACGAAAACGTGTAAGTTCTTTCACTAGGACAATGATTGATTATTTTCTTTTCATTCTCATGAAAAAGCATATTCTCTCACTCTCTACTTTTTTCTTCGGCCATAGAGCAATAAAATTCCTCAGCCATTAAGAAGAAATTAAGTGGGAGGAGGTGGGAGAGAGGTATAAGGGGAACTGGTTTCCACTGGAACCAGAACTCGCAAAGAATGTCAATTATAAGAAGGAAGCATATTTCTACAAATGAAAGTTCAAGCTATTCTGTTGCAGGCGCCGTCGAAATACGTTCTTTTCGCTGGTCTATTCGCATTATTAATTGGAATTGTATTTGTTGCTGTGTTGATGGGAATCTATGTGACCGCTGTTGAGGACACCGCAGAAAATGTGGATGAATTAGGCAATATTACAATCAGCGTAGGTACAGGTGAGTTAACAACGAACGCTATAATCCCTTCTTGCCAGCTTTGACTTGTCTAAAAACTGTTGTCTTCGTGGTCAGATCTAGTGACTCAACTATGGACGTATAAAGCACTCAAGAGTGCCTTCGTAGTTTTCAGCCTATGCAGCGTGGTACATTTGAAAGTAGACAACTAGTCGACAACGATATAGACTAATTCGCTGTATTTCTTGGAATTAATCCGGTCATACTTAATTTGGCTTGGACTGAAGTCAACGCAGTTACGAAGAGTAATGGTCAAAATGCGGGTTGTTTGTGCTTTATAACTTGTGTTTATCAGTGCTTTATAACTCGGAACTAGAGTGGAACTACGAAAACATAATTGCATCAAATTATTAAAGTATTGCTGTTTTAAGCATTAACTGAGTTAAATGAAATGTTTATAGATGTGGGGAACGTTCTGACAACCGCCAGTGGTAACGTAACATGTGAGCTGGACGGCGTTTTTGGAAAGTTTTTCGAACATTTGAGCGAAATAATATCTGAAATTCCCGAAGAGACTTTCAGCGAATTTGAAAACGAATACGGTTACAATAAGATTAAATCCGTAAGTCATTATTAATCTTATCGTGAAATATTTTTACATGTTGAATGATCATTTTGCGCAGCTAGGGAACTAATGATGGCGAAAAGAAAGGAAAGAGGAGGAAGCATATGCAATGAAGAACAATCATAAGTGCTAGTACGATTGCTGTTGAGATGCACATTAAAGGTATGAAGCTAGAGTGAAAATCCTCTCTGTAATTGTCAAGAAATTCATACGAAGTAAATTATTTCACTTTCATTATAACGTGAGTGACGTATACGCTTCGACTGATTTAAGTCATCTGAAAACGTCCACTTCAGTTTAGTTTTGCAGATTGAGAATTATTTTTCTTGTATTTTTCATTGCTTTTGAATTGACATATCATGCGGATGATCGCTGCTAGCTATTAAAGCACTGAATTCATTATTTGCAGATACTGAGTGGAAATGACAATATATCAAGTGAGTTTTCATACGCCAATATCAGCGCTTCTAATGCTACAATGAAGCTAAATGATTTATGCAACGAATCTTGGAGTGATAAAGATGAAATTGAAAGCGTACTTCAAGCAGTCGAATACATTCAAATATCACTCTTTACAGTCAATAACGTATGTGACTTATGAAGATTCTTCAGTTAATCCACTTTTGTTTGAGTGAATTTTCTAATCTTTTTTATGAATGATGGAAATTTTTTGAATATCTCCATATGGCTTCCAGAAAATCCCAAGAAAGGATCGGTGTAAACTGATATTGTGCTAGGCGAAGAAGTTTCCTGAAATTCGTTTAGTTCTGCAGTTATATTATTAGCCAACCATCCGAACTCATACTCTCATTCCCCAGTTATTTCTGCAGTGATTAAATACTAGTATATCAACTCATTTGTTAACAAAGTCTGCCGGACGTAGAGCAAAAGAATTATAAAGAAGATTGGCGTTCTATTTATTTCACTGATAATCGTTATCAAATATAACAGTACTCTAAGCAATCCATAGCATGTATTGCTTATCTCAAAATTCGTTTTTGTTGAATGTAAGCTCTCTTGTGTGGAAAAAATGCGCACTGAAAATTCCATCTGCATACTGAGAAGAAAGATTGAGCAGATGGTCCGCCAGTTACATAACCTTTTCATGTCATATATGTCAATCTTTACTCAGTAGTAGCTTAAGAGACCTATCAAATCTTTGAGGGTCTTTTAAATAGGCCGTGCTGGATGGCAGAATGGGGATGGGATCCTTGAGAAAAAATAAATTTTGAACAAATTTCAACGAAGTCTTTTGTGTGCTGTTGTTTCATGTACATGCTGGTAATTTTCAAACAACAGAAGTCGCAGAAATAGAAACTGTGTATGCATGTGTTTGTGTGTATTTGTGTGTATGAGAGAGAGAGAGAGAGAGAGAGAGAGAGAGAGAGGGGGAGGGAGAGAGAATAAGGGAGAAAAGGGGAAGGGGGAGTGAGAGGACGGGAAAAATAAAACTTAGGGATTTGATGGAGAACTGAAAAGCATTGGAGAAAGTTGTGAAATCTGATTTTTCGTATTTAATAGAAAGCTTACAGCATTTCATGAGCCTACACAAGGATTTGAGCAATACGTTCGATGACGTGGACAAGAAAATTAATGGCTGTAAGGCGCAGGTGCTTTTTTTTTCTTATCGTGTTCGTTTCCATTCCATATCGCTGCCATGCATCGTCAAATTGTTTGGTTGCTAACTCAATTCAACGATCAATTCAACCTAGCTTGTCGCTAAGTTTACCAATAGAGATACATGGTGGAGGAAGTGTGATTCATCGACGTATGCGTTGTGCTCTGTTGTTTAGGAACGTTATGTAATCATCGCATGATATGATATCGAAAGAAGCGTCGCAAAAAATAATGCTACCTACCTAGGGACTGTTGAACAAAAAAAGGGATAGACAACAGTTGCTTTTGAAGGAAGTGTTAACCTTAGTGTAAGCTTGGTTTGAAAAGCCTCGAGATTTCTAAGATATTATTGATAAAGCTGTCATTTGGCGTTACGAGATAAACTGCTTTTAACTCGCGTGAAAGTTGTGAAGATGTTGCTTTCAGATTGCAGATTCTATAAACGAAGCACAAAAATCTCTTCAGACGGCGAAAAGTGATGTTCATGAAATCTCAGAGAAAATTGATACGACAGTCGATGAAATAAATTTTCAAATTAGCAATCTTACTGATAAAATCCAAAACATTCTGGAAGACTTGGATGAGGTGAGTGCTATAAAATTGGCAGATTCACTGCCTCTACTGGAGGAAAGTCCTGCAAAAATCGATCGTATAAACTCAATTTCTTACCCATTCGAACAAGTGAAACAAAACTGAATCACCATTCGAAACCACAATGCATTAATGTGCAACTTTAAAAAACGTTCTTTGATAACTTTCAACTTGTCGCCAATGCTGCTTTGATAGGAACTTCACAGATTAACATATGGAATCAGATAATGTCTTAAGGGAGAAATTGCCCGCTTAAAACTCCGTTCGTGAAAATTTTGGGTGGAACGCAGCATCCATGAAAAAATATGCTAGGTAAAGTGGATATGGCTAATTCAGATCACATGCGAAATCGAGCTTTGCAACAAAATTTAGCTCAAAACGAAAGGAAGGAGAGGCTGAGGAGGACGGACAGTCGGTTAGCGCAATTTTCAACGTAGAAAATGCCTAGCAGTATTTAATCTGCAAGCTTCCAGTTCATCACAACGTCCATTAGTTCTCATCGGTATCGAGTATTGATACATGATAATGAGATCCATGGAATGACTGAGCCTCGAAATCACGCGTCGGCAGGTTTTCTATAGAGCACATCTATGAGATAAATGATGAGCTTCATTTTTCCCCATATGCTCGCCAACCCATTCCACCACTCCCCTCTTGGCCGACGTTGAAATGGAACTCGATTAGGCATGCGAAGGCCTGTGAGCTAAAAGCGTTGATATGATAGAACCGTAGGTTAGCTAAAAGTGTTGATATGCTTAAGAGAAGCCATTTTCGATTCTCGTGAATACGAATTCAGGTTTTCAGTCACCCATCAAAACTGGAGCTTTTCACGGCCTTAGAGCACTCGTTCTCGCGCCATGCGTTCTTGTAGCGGTTCCATCGCTCGTTGCGATTATTTTCGGACTCTGTAGATTTTCATTAAGGTATTTTTTCTTCTTTTAAAAAATTGATTTTCCTTCTCTCTCTCCTACCGGTGCGCTCAATCCAATGTTAAATTATTTAGAGTTTTTGATGGCAGTTTCGGTCGAATAGTGTCCATTCGCTTTCTCAGTGAATGCAGAGTGAAGGTAGCGTTTTTCTTGCAAACATTATCACTACTTAAAAAAGGAAATACATCTGCAGCTTGGCGTTTCAATTTAGCTGATTGTACGCACGTTTCACCAACAAAACATAGGAGGAAAGTTGAGATGTCATTATGTGGAACGACGAAGAAGAGCGGCAGAGCTTCCATTCCTATCATCTCCCATCAACTTTGCCAGTTATAGACTCGATTAAAATTTGTTACGATTGAATTCAACTATAGGGAATAAATCAATAATCTAGTTAAGAAAGCCGCGCACTTTCCTCAATATTTCTGTGAAGTTTATTGCTACCGACTAGGGTTCATTGTCATGTTATAAGCCGGGACAATTTTCCGTTGTTGAAATAAAGCAATGAATCCAACTGTGCAATTAGACCACCCAATTATCTGAATATTTCCGATTTCGTCGTGAGCTTCAGTGACTCGGGCTGTTCAAAACGATCGAGGATTTACAACTGTGGAGGTATTTTTGCAATGTTCGGTGTTTTCTGTGGTTTTGTTTTCGGATGGATCGTCATTTTGGTTGCAACGTAATAATTTTTAATTCGCATCTTTATGCTCATTCCAGATGACTCCAGATTGTAAGCTTTGTTTATCGCATTGTCCGAATTCAGTTCAAATACTGAAACTTTTCATCGAATATAATACATTTATGGCAAGTGAGATGATGGAAAAGGCTGAGAACAATAAAGTTTGATACTAGGAAAACACCTCGTCCAAAAGTCTCTAAGAGCCATTCGGGGATTCTCAATTTCACGGATCGGTGAAGTGCAATGTTTCAAATGTTAGTATCGGTTGTAATGGAATCGTTTGAATTTACTCGAGCAAAAAAGATCAACGTATTTCCTCTACCTCCGTAGACGCTAAATGCGGATAGCATGTGCGTTGTTTGTATTGTTTCAAGGTTTATAACTGCATTAATGGATGTTGTCTTCAAGCTTAGGATTTTCTCAAAGCTAACTGCTATTTTCAATATCTTTTTTTCAATAAAGAGGCAATACGTGGGAGTGGGATTGCACTTATCTTTTGCGGTAATGCTAAGGCAATCCTCACGGCCGCCATCAAAACAAAAAGTTTATTTCTTCATTAGCCTAACTGATGAAAGAACGGATAAAGGTTTTATTTTCACCTCCAGAAATCTTTACCTAAGTGACTGTGAATTTGCACTTGCAAACGAAATCGGCCTAGAAAGTTTGCAATATATGCCCCTCTTAGAGCTGCAGAATGATATGAATGAAAATAGCGCTCTTTTGTAGACATAACCTGGAAATAATCTCGAGTACCACATTTGTTGTCCCATTCACTATTCGATACGAAAATTCTGTTGAAACTCGAGTCTGACAGTAAGACGAAGCGGAAAAACAATAATGCCTGCCCAACAAAAGAACTTCGTTAGACACAAAAAACCGACGCGAATTGTTACTCTCTAGCAACGGCACTTCGCCGGACTACAACGACTGTGACTCAAGTTCAGGTATCCTCTCCTTCCCTTAGGTATTCGGAAGCGGTGGAACTTGGGATATTTCAAGTCTTTGAGCACATTAGTCAAAAATAATCTCCTCATTAAGTCGTATAGCTCATGAGGCTCACATATGCTCACCGCTTTCACCCTAAGTTTCATCGGCGTAGTAACTCCACAAACTTGAGGTGCCAAACCAAAAAACACTGCGGTTAAAATTTAAAAATGCCGCAATGAACCCATGGTTCACGACCGACTCTTGATTCAGCAAAAATCAGCAATTTTCGCATCAAATTCAATCATTAACTAGATTTTGCAATCGAAAATGGTATACTTACTCTAAAATTTAGAAGAGAAACGCGTTGGTATAAACATTATTTTTAGTTTATCATTTCTTGGTGGTTACGGCATGGAAATGGTATGTAAACCATTATTCGACGATCCACACATGCGCTTGCTCCATAGTATACCGACGTTCAAATTCGAAGTGCCCCCACTCTATGACTCCAATTCTGCAACGATTATCGAATTTGAGTGAGTGCGTGTATTCCATTGCTAGATGTGGCACCCTCTGGTGCTATGCATAAAGAACCAAATGAATAGGCCATTGCTTCTATTTTTGGGGAAGTGTGATACAAAAAAAAGTATTCCATTGTGATGGGCTCCAGCGAATTTACAACTATCTATGTTATCATGCGGTGTTCAAGATTCGTTCTGTTCTCCTTATCCCGATTATGGCTAAACATTTTTTTGGACATGTCGGGAGCGAAGCGTTGGGTATTTAATTGTTTCTACAGGTAAAAATCTATGAAGAATAATATATTTTAGTAGAGTATTGTACATAACACTAAGTGGAGAACAATTTAAAGAGAAATTATTGTCTATGAATAATGAAATTCAAAACTAAACGACTTCGGCCTACACGGTTCATTCAATACTTCAGTGGCTTTTAAGGTAACTGTTTCATCCACAATCATTCGGGGCTAATTCGTTTTCTTTTTTTTACATTTATGAATTACGTTTTCACCTAGGGGAATGTCAAGCCATTCTGCCTTTGCAGCTTTCTGTTGTAAGATCGAATACAATGTCGAATGATTAATCGCTATCAATTCGGCAATTACATTGAGGTATTGCCTTCTTCAGGTGCCTACCGAATGCTTTCTCGGTCGATAGCCACTCAACAAAATTCCATTTCTTAGCAAAAGCTGATATAAATGAAAGTAAACTGCTCCATTTCAGTGAGGTGTTGATGCAATGTAACCAGCACTTAAGTATTTTCACAGCGCTGAACGGCAACACCATAATGAACGTATCGGCAATTCTACAACAAGCCAACCTCGAGAAGTATAAGGAAGAAGCTATTGATAAATTCAACAAACAAAGTTTCAACTATATCCTTAATGAGACCTACTCCAATTTACTTGACGTAAGACCATATGAAACACTTCAACGACAGCAACCCCTCCGCTCTCGCTGCTCTCGCTTTGCAAAAGAGTCCTTTGGCTAAAATCATTAAAGTGTCGACGATTTGCGTCGTTCCATTCAAACGGAGCATGATAACGTGGAAAAATTTACAAGGAAATACAATAACGAAAGTTACGCAAGGCACAAAAGGCTTGATGTGAAATGGCACTTCGGCCACAGCATATGGTCGAATAGTTCCCAGCGCTTCATTGCACCATATCTCTCAATTTGCAAGTGATTATCAATGCACATCAGTTTGCCCACTTTAATATGTGATAGTTCGCTTTGATAGTTTTTTCCTTATTTTCATGAGCAGCTAGAGCTCACCATTTTTCAGGTCATTGGAAAATTTACTAGCTTCATTTAAAAGTGATCGAATTTCAATCACTCAATCCTATTAGGCACCATTTCCACTATTTTCATAATAAACGCTACAAAGAGTGTTGCAATTTCTTGCCGGTATGGTGCCGTCATCAATAGGGGAATGTGTATTTTCTTTAAGGAAACAAAAACTAAGGGATGAAAACTTTAGCAGAAGAGTTTTGAGGTTCGAATGTTATCACTCCCATAACAAAGCATAAATCTAAGCTGAATTTCAGAGTGCGACAAGTAAGCTACAGGCAGCAGTGGATGAGTTGGAAACCCACTTAAACAAAACAACGGCTGCAGCTGGCAATGATGCGAATAAAACTGCCCAAGTGAAGGATGTAGAAAAAACGTTGGAGGATATGAAATCACTTGTTAACGGTCTCATTCACGTTATAAGGTACGTCTTAGCCGTTTTTTTTTTTTATTTTAGACAAATGATTTATTCCCCTCTTATATCGAATTAGGGAAATATTTCAGCTACTACATAGAAGGTTAAATTTCTTTTAAAAGTGCACTGTTTCTTTCCCGATTACGTTGTTGCTCTGTATGCTAATTTCTATTTATTTTAGGAGGCGAAAAAAGTGGGCATTTGATGAGAAAATAGATCGTTGAAGTTCAATGAAAGCACCATATTTCCAGAAATATTCTCCAACGCGAACAAGTTCAACAATTCGACGATGATCATTAAATTCGGGAAGCATAAATCGAAAAAAATGATGTATAGAGATTGGAAGGTTTATTCTCAGCTGAAATGCATATAGTTCTATTTAATTTTATGGGCTTTTCTTAAAAAGTAAAGTAAGAGTTAAGAAAAGCGCTACTAACCTAATGAATCAACGATCGAAAAAGACGCATATACTGGCAGCAGAGAGGGACAAGAGGTGGAGAAAAAAGTTAAACGAGAATTATTGCTGCGGTGAATTATTTGCTGATCGTATAGTACAAGTGGTTAGCGTATTTCGATTGTCAAACCTCATGGTTGATTTGTGCTAAGCAAACATCCTTATTATTAAACTCACTAATATGCCTCGTCTAATAGTATTGTTTGCTTATTTTATTCTCTTCTAAAATTTCTGCTCTATTCGTGGAGAACGACTTAAATCGCTTATAGTAATTTAATTTGTGCTATATTTTCCTTTGAAAAAAAATCCGGAAAAGCAAACACCATAGCGATCTTGGAAGCATAGGTGAACAATCATCATGCGAAAGATAGTCCTCAAATGAGCGCCTAATTCATAAACGTATTTTCAGCAAAACATTAAACGATGTTAAAAACGTGAGTACAGTCGCTTTAAATTCCGGCAATTTCACCGATAAAGGCGTTAAAATGATAACACGTATTTTCGACGACACTATCGAAAATGTCACAGAGAAAGTCTACGCAGCGAAGGTGTGCTTTGTGTATATATATACACGTCAATAATTGGATAACTGTCTCTTCGTCAGAAGCGATAACTTGGTTCAGTTAATAGCATTTTGTAAGGTCATGACCTTACTAAATGAGGCTGGCTCTAGGTAATTGGAAGGATGGAATCGAATTCCTGTGTTAGTAATCCTCCTCACCGCTCATGACTTTAATGGAATGATAATGTTTTTTTTTCTTGCATTTTTTACTCATAGCCTATCTACGTCCTCTGGCTTTTCTTTGAAAATTTCTATTTTATCTTCGAAAGGAGTCAGGAATCTATATCCAGAAATTCACGCCACCTAAATGTAACTTTGCAGTAATGCCCTTCAAAAGTGATCATATGATATTTCCTATATCCTGCGGGGTAATCCACAAATAAATTGTCAACTTTGTAGCTTTTTTGCATTCATCAGTTGAAAATCATCAATACGCCTTAACCATGCATGATCAACGATCACCTCTAATGTTCAGTACGAAAACTTTCATTGAATACAAATCAAGGCGAATTATAGAGTAATCATACAGACAGACTGAAATGGAGTATGCATTAGACTTCGACAAGGCTAGAATTCAGCTTGAGAGCCCTTAAGTTTCGGAGACCACCTGAAAATTCTTGCAACTCCACGAGCAGCAAAAGGCCAAGAATTCGAGGTGTCCTGAGGATCAAATCCAAAACCCCCCAGATTTAAACCAACTTGACGCTGGGAGTTTACCGGCGTAAGTCAAGATGATCGGACGTAGTTTTCACAGGAGAACCGATATGAACTCGGTAACTTGCAAGTAGAAAATTTTCATTGAAACTTTCATGTATTTCCCAATAATTAGGTGCCCTTCTCATTAAATGATCGTTATTTGTATTCAGGACCAGCTCTTGATGAATACATCCGACTGCTACCCGCTCTACGAAGTGTGGCAAACAGTGGGTTTCACGTTATGTGACAGGGTGGGCAAACCGTTGCAAGGGATGTGGGCATCCGCTGGACTTGCTGCTATTTTCATTGTCGTCCTCATTGTCGCTCTCATACCGGTCGCTAAATATTTGCAACACACGGAACCCAGATACAATCGTTTTGGAGCGAAACACGCACGACCTCATGTATCCAACCATTTGGTAAGTAAGAGATGGACTTCATCGATCCTTTGGATTTCGTTTGCTGATCACTCTGTACAGTCCTCGTCCTTTCTGACCTTTGATGATTTAGCGACAATATTAATGGGCGAGGGAGTATCTTTTGAAATCCGGGTAAAATACCGATCGAGTTCCGGCACATTTCAGCCTCACAAATAAGCCACAGTTTTCAAAGCTGTTCATTCTTCTTAAATTCGCAACCAGCAAGCTCCTACAAAATTGCCCTCTCGAGATCTCCCTCTTCAGTATGATAGAAATCCAGGTAGCTATGGGATCCTGAGAAAGCTTGTCGCAAGAAAAAGTGATGTGACCAGATAGTGATACCGTGTTCGAAACTGCTGGATGTTGAGAAGAAACAGACAGTTCGATATCAATCTTATCAAGGTGCCAACACTTCAGCAAACTGCTGAAAGTAATTAAATATCCCTCAAAAGAAAGATTTTAGATAGTGATGGATTAACGCTCATTTATAAATACGTCCATTGAAATCAATGGCTCATCAACGCTCATGGTTAATTAGCGGCTGCAAGTTGTTTTGATATTTTCAACCAAGCGTTTACGTAGAAGTAGCCATAGTGCTTCGGATATTGCAGGCGCATAGACGTCCGTTACTGAGTGGTAGAGCGCAGTTAATGAGGTTACTCTGCGCAGTTAGATTATTATTGGAATCATTCTTTAGACAGAGGTCATCCCACTTGTCGAGTTTGGTATTCTGAGAGGAGGAAACCATTTTTCAGCGATATAATAGAACTAACAAAGCGCAGCAGCCACCCGCTGTAACAAAGACAACGATTGCAACAACCGAACGCCTCTATGCAACACGTTCATCTCCTTATTCCTATGTGAACAATGGCTATTATTCCTACAGCAAGCCAATATACAATCGCTCTCAGTACCATTGAATTACTGTCTAACTTCCACAATAAATAATGTTAAAAGAGAGTAATATCGTGCAGTAATTCGACACTTACTGTAATACTTAATATTGATTAGTTGGTGGAAAATTGCACATCTCAAATATTCTAACATTGTATGCAAACTGCTTTTCAGTGGTGATTCATGAAAGACTTCAACGAATTTTGTCGCCGTTTTTAGTTTTAATTTGAAACAAAAATTAAACATTTTCTTTCACTTTCTGTTTTTTTTTTTGAAACAAAAATTAAACACATTTTGATTATCTGCTCTATGATTTTAGCCATACAGTATGTGTTCACTGCAGATTTTGATATTCAACACTTCTGTATATATATATATATATATATATATATATATATATATATATATATATATATATATATATATATATATATACATATATATAATATGGGAAGAATAAGATAAGACTGATTATAATGAACGATATTTTCTATGATATTCGGCAAGAAAATTTGGATAAATGGACGGAAAGTGACGTCGAGGAAAATAACTCATCGTTGAGAAATCACTGATGATAATCCCGGATTATAGTTCACATCTTCGACACAAGCTAAATGTTGGCAGCAACATAATTAAAAATGGTTTTAAATGTTGCATTTTCTGTCACCTCTTAAGTGAATCTGCTTTTACTCTCATCTCCCACCTCCATAGTCTATCAGTTTGAGTTCACCTTCATCGATGGTGAATTCGCTGAATAAATTTGTGGCATCCATCGTTGTTGATGATTTCTTTAACACAGGTGAGGATATTGATGTAGTTACCTCTGTTTGCTAATATATTCGTTGTTTCTTTCAATGAAATTTTTAGTTTCTAATTTCTATTGAAATAAAATTTAAGTTCCCTCGTTTCAAAGCAGATGCCCCCGTGTGGAGCACTCGAATCCTTCAGAGTGTTTGAGAAGGAAATGTGTTCGGATTTCTCTGTTATCGGGTTCAATGGATTCAGTAATATCTTACTAACGGATTTCTTTGAGTGGAGATGTCTATTCGCTACAATAAAAGTGGACTGCGAGGCAATTTGCACTTGCTTTATGAACCGGCATAATTGGACGATATTAAAGTATGCAAGCTTGATCGAGCATATTATGTTTATTCCAAGGAAAGTTCAGAACAATAAAAAATACCCTACAATTTTGACTATGGATAGAGTCGGCTCTTTTCCTTGATATTCTTATTACGACCCCGTCAAAAATGGTACTTATTCCTCTCGAAATCGATCCTCTTTCTGACATTTTTCACGACTCGAAGAGCTTTTCCCTCTTTTTGCATCGTTGTTCAACGACTCCAACTGAGGGATTAAAAGTTACATAAAGGCTTTTCTATCCACGATTGAAGGACTAACTATTAAATATCGTTCATCTTCCTGTGGTTCTTGTTGCAACCTTGAATTTTGCATATTCCCGTTCGAGCAATCCGCATTTGCATACGCAACATTCAATCATAGTCTACTTTCTTTTTAATTGTTTATTTCCTTGACCAAGACGGTTGATATTATCGATCACCTTTCCCCTATCTTCTTTGGCTATATTCTTGCGCTTTCTTTTCATTTTCTCCCTCTCGTCGTCCAACCACACTCTTCTCGAAATTCTCATCCCTTCTAGTCATCCTGTAAACGTTAGTGGTCATGAGAGATTCGATCCTCGTTATTTCCCTTATCCAAGCGTCTTCAGCCAGAAACGTTGCCTTTATTGTCGCAAATAAAAGTGCAGTAAATAGTCTTGAAGACAGTCATTGGATCAATGCTAACAGATCAAATGGAATCCCGAAAGCAAATCTAGCCCGTTGATTTCGTTGGATATAACGTGGAACTGAGGACGTCCAAAGAACGATGCTTGTCCGCTTTCAATTGATCTTTTATATGTAATTATGGCATCAAATGAAGATGATGCATGGATAATTCGCACGATTTGCCGTTCCCTAATAAGCGCAAAGATTTTCAGTGATACTTTCGCAAATTTCCCCCCGAATGCAGAATATTGAAATAGAACGACGTGACAATAAAATATCTCTATATTAAATTAAAGTAACGATGATTTTGTGAATACTGCATAAACGACATTCGAAAAGTTTAGGTGGTGCTCCTTTGGGCTATCGTTTCAGCGTTATGGCACATGGAATCTTTAGAATGATAGAGAAGTTTCCCGTGTCGACAAGTATCGGTTAGTGATCATATCCTTCGATTATACGTCCCATCCGGAAATCATATACCACGATAAGAATCCACGAACTTGAGAGGAAACCTCATTTGAAACGATTTTTGCAATCTCCTCCACAATTATCACTCATTGAATATCTATCTACCTAAGGAATTTATATAATTATTTGTGGAATTATGCTATTTTAGGATGCTATATAGAATATCGCATCCTGAAGAGCAAATATTTATGCTATTTTAAAAGATTCTATAGTAACGATATATTTTTGAACTTTTTTTTTGCATTTCATATCAAGAAGTTTCAAAAAGAATTCCAGAAAATGGTCATCCATTCGACGAGTTGGGTTTCCGGAAAAGATGATGCAAAAAAGAAATTCATTCCTCGGATAATTCGATTTTTTCCTTATTTTCTACACTTATTCGTGGATTTTCAAATGATTTGCCTTCATTCAGAGGTTGGGAAACATGAAACTTCATCGTGATCATTCTTGCACAACTTAACCTTTCACCTCAATGAGGCCAACTTGCACAACTTAACCTTTCACCTTAATGAGGCCAAACTTAATTGCTTGCCCAAGTGTTGCAGCAATTCGTTGTATTGCGGCTCGCATATTTTGCTCACCCGCTAAGAACACTCACTGAAGAGTTCGTTATTCAAATATTTCATTTCTGAACTCTCCAACTTATACATGAAATTTTTTCCGATAGGGGAAATAGAGCCGATCAATTTTGTGCGACGACCGCAAAAAGCGGAAAATGGAAAACGACAGATATATTGCGATCGATGCGTAACATTTCGTTTCATATCATCTCTAATGTCAATCGTGTTTTTGCGTTTTCATTAGTCGTCTCATTTGTTTGCAGAGTTCCATCGAAATGGCGACGAAGGTCGAATGCTTTAGAGTTGAGTTTTTATTCGATGTTATTTGTCCGCACTCATGGATCGGCTATAAGGTGAGTTGCCGCGTAGTTTCATTTGAAGGAGTTTCTAGTTTTCATTAGTGCAAAATGGGAGTACCCTTAAGTGGGAATCAGAAGTCGAAACTTCAGGTTCTTCTAGCATAAGTCGCGAACTTTGTTGTCTATTCGTTGATGTGAGAGATTTTTGAATAAAACAACGCTTGCCGAAAGTCAGTGGAAGAAGTGGAATCATATGTATTACTTCGGTTTATCGTGCAAAAATGACACAACAAAATATCCTAAGTCTATTTTCATCGTTGTGCGTTTTTTTCATAGAATTCAAAGTAGCGATTCTGTGGGGGAAAGAGCCTACTCGTCGAATATCTCAACAAGGTTTGTAAGCGTTACATTTACAATTCCTCTGTAGAATCATAGAGATAAAGTTAGGAGGTTAATCAGAGGTAAAGTTGAGAGGTTAACTTTGAAACTTTCTATGGCCAAAAATTAGAGGTGAAAAAAATATTATAGATGAAAGTATTTGTTAGTTTTGTGATTTTTCTTTTCTCAGATTTATCGCGGCTTAGGCAGAATTCATGGTACCCGTGGTAGGTGGAGAATGAGTAAAAAAAGGCTGACGCTATCAAAGTCGTTGTCGTAAGGATGAGTACAAACTGTCGTTATATTCATTATCACGCAGAGGTCAAGACGTGCGGGGGGAAGTGCTAAAGGTCAAGTTTTTCTCGTTTGTTTTTCTGCTCACTTATCGCATATAGGTGAGTATTCATTGAGTTACCCCTTCTGAATAGCGGAGCGTCAAACTTTAAAAGTTAATATATTTAAAATTGTGTTTATTAATGCTTTGAGTTCCGCCGTTGATATTTGTTCTTTCTAAGAATTCGTTTCGATCCGCTAACGTTCCAAATATTTCAGATGCTGCAGTCGAGACGCACACGGTGGGAAAAGGCAAATATCCATGTGGAGTTCATTCCAGTACGTCGACGAAAGCTGCTAACCCTGTCAAGTAAGTTGGATATCAATTAACAATTAGTGACCGTTCTTCTGACCGCATTCTTAAAGGCATTCAAAATGAAAGGTTTTCATTATTTTTTGTGATCGTTCCGTCGTAGAGGATGTGCCCTACATGGTTCCTTTTTCTGTTGCTCCAAAATGTATAAAAACGCGTTTTGCACTTTGTGGATTTAAGATAATGAGCAAGCATGCCAACCGACGATAGTTGTACTTACAGTTCGCTGTTTGTACTCGTTTTGCCTCGTTCTGCTTGTTATTGTCTTTAACTGCGTACCTGTGACTAACTGAGGAATACAGTTTGGATCAGTTTTTGAGTATTTGAGACACCAATTCGGAGAATTTGCACCTCTCAGGTGATTCATCTAATTGCATGATGAATTAACTTGAAAGTAGTAGTAGTAACACTGCAATAACCATCACGATAGTAAAAGTATCTGTAGTTTATTTCGTGAATGAAGACTAGCAGATTATGCTTTCGTGCTCAGGTTGTACTTCAGTTGATTCAGTGTTGCCTTAGTTAGCAGAAACTAATTTTCTACGGTCTTTCTTTGCAACCTCATTCATTTGCTGGATGTGTGGATCCGTTCATACCTGCATCTTGATCTTTGCAGTCTTGAAAGTAAATAATTCGTCGTAAAAGAATGCCATTTCCGAATAATTCATTTTACAGAGGTTGAGACATTGCTTTCGATGGTTCCTACTAAGCAGCAGTATATCTTTCATGAGCTGAAATCCCTTGCACGACAATACCACATTGAAATCAATCGTCCTGAGGTAAGTCGAAACTCGATCCTTTTATCCCAGCGAAGTTCGTATGTAGTTTTTTAAAAATCATCGATGTAGGTGGTCAACAGTTTGCCTCCCACATTGGGTATAAGCGGACGTGAAGTTGCTCCAGTGCGCACGTCTAGTCCAAATGCTTTGATTGCCTGCTGTAATCTACGTGGTTGAATCGTTTCTTTTCACATTTACAGCCCTGTTCACTCGGGAGGCATTATGATCTGTGCTGCAGTTCCCCCATTGACGCATTCAGAAGCATTCTTCGGTTCCTGTCTCAATTCCTTAGTCGCTTGGTTCCATTTATAGTCGAACAGCTTAATAAATGATGCTTGGAGGGAGGCGTTGATCGTGTTTCCTGCTGATGCAGAGAGCCCAACTGAAATATGCATAAGGATCCCGTAGTCGCATTTAGCTCAGTTTATATTAAATGATGTAATTTTTATTTGGTATCCCTCGGTTGCGCGTTGCATTTCTCTTGAACGTATCACTTAGTTATTGAGAGACTTTTATAGATCAAATTGAAGGAGGTGCATTATTGATGTGGAGTACAGTGTTTAGGCGAATTTCTTGAGGGAGCTGGTTCAGGGAATGCGTTGTTGCTGTTGAATTTGATTCGCCGAGAACGACCTGCATTTTATGAGCGTGCAATGGAGAAGACGTGGACTCGCATATGGAGTCAAAACAAGCCAACCCACCGAGCTCCACATTTCTTCGCGGTTCTTTTGTTTATCTGATTATTTTTTATACGCTTTTATTTGTGTTAATCATTTCTAGAAAGTACAGATTTAAAAAGTTGTTTAATCTGCCAGCTTAATTACCGATCACCTATTGTAGTAGCGGTAATAAATTCCAGCTGTCTTGTGTTGACCCGGCGAGTGGGATAGAAGAATCGGTTCCGAACTAAGTCGTCGCCGTATGCTTTAGATTACAAATAAGGTTGTTGTTTCCTAAACAGAAAATTCAAAAGCGAGCGTACTTGTTGTACCATAAGAAGTAGCACACGTCGAGTAATGCGCTATTACTGCCACTTTTCAGCAAGGCCTTAAAAAAGTTCGCAATACCTGTCTTTCTAAAATTGATACATGTATTCTATTATGTCATATGTTCCATGGCACAGTACATCATGTTGTATACCATCCGTGAAGTGGAAAACGTCGTACGCAGTCGGGTCGGAACTCACCTCTGTCTCGAGGAGTTTCGTATTTTCCGGTTTAACGAGTCACTCCTAAATATATAAGCACCGTTCACATAAGTATTTACGCTATGTGCATGAATTGTCGAATATGACCTTGGGACTCGTGGATGGACGAAATTTTTATGAGTTCCTTGTTTGAAGAAAACTTGCAAGTTTCTAAGGATGAGGCTTGTGTTAATTTTCTAGTTGTGTCTTTCATCTATATCGGGTGGAATACCGTTGAATAAGTTTAATGTTTATTAAGCGTTAAATGTACCGAACTGTTGGGTTTATGTTATGGCCAACATAGAACTAGTTGCTGCGAAAAAGGTGTGGAGAGGGTGGGGGATATATGATCAACGATCTACAATAGCTGTTGTAAACAAATCGCTCTTCTCAAGTAGTAGTTTTAATGTTATCAGGCTATTCTTCATCTTACATAGAGCATTATTCAGCTGTGTCGCGAGATTGGTTTCGAATTTCGTGATTGCGATGATCTCGTTTCGAGAATTCAACTTCAGTCGAATGCCAACGATGTGATGCAAGCAACAAAATGTGCTGCTGAAGCAGGAGTATATTTTGCACATTTCTTTTCTTATAGCCAATGTTCCATCCTTCACCACTTCATATGCATTTGTTTTGCGCATTCTGTGAGATTTAATGCAAAGAAGCAGTCGTGTAGGATGTGTGGAACTCCAAATTCAACGCAACGAACGTCTGAGATTTGAGGAACTCCAGTGAGTATGTACTGATGGAATTTCTCTATTCTTTTTATGTATAAATGACGACTGTTTTTTTTTCCAAACTTTCCGAAGCCAGATTATGTCTTCGCGTTGAAAATGAATTGTTTTTAGGTTTTCGATACGCCATGGTTGAGGGTAAAATGCGGCACGTGCTCTTCACTCGGATTTCATGGTGTCTTTTCATTGAATTTGGTCGACTTCGTCTTAAGTGAGTATTTGTCATTAAATTTAAGATGTTTTTTTCTTCTTTCCTCTTATTTTGTTCAGTTTTTAAAGAAAATATTCTCATTCATAGAGCGGTGGAGCAGGATATTGACTGTTTCAAAGTGCAAACGTATCCTTCAGAGGTTAGGGAAAGGTCAGCTCGGACGCAGCTTGAGCCTATGTTAGTTTCATTTGATTTATTGTCGGGGTGTCACGATCGACATATTCGAATAGGAAAGTCGTCATGCGCTGGTCGTTATTCAGTTCTTCCTCAATAACCTCCTCATTTTGAAGGATATTTATCTTCATATCGTATGAGTTCTTAAACTTTCACATGGATTTTTCTTTGCGATAGAGTTGTATTTTGAATAAATGAAAAAATGTCGTTAAAAGTGTTGGAGTCATTGAGCATTTTAAGTAAAACTGTTAGGCAGTGGCATGTGCGAGAGTAGCCGTACTTTAACGAAATGCTTAGAAAATTTAAAATGAAAGTTGTAAGCATAGGAGGCTCGATATCCTGATGCTCATTCCTCATTTGTAGTTCTAGTCATGTTTTCGCATTTTCTAGGTAGGCGGGATGTTTTTGAGAAGTGGGCCGCGCTGGAGGAAATGCACGAAACGCCGGTCGATGGGATCTATATGCAGACGTGTTGTGAGCGCATTTCTAATTCCAGTATCTAGTTAACTAATGATAAAAATTATAAGTGGAAATGCGGTTGCTTCATTGTGATGTGGAACTTTTCGTGAACTGGAACATCATTCGCAGCTTTATTCATATAATTTCCATAACGAAAACGAAAAGCCTTCCATATGAGGCAGATTATGAAGTGAAGCAGAAATCAGCTACTGCGACAAGTGATTTACCTGAGTGCAGCATTGGAGTTGGTCAAGTTTCAACGTTCGAAACATCATTTAACTGCTTTCCAATAGGCGGCATCAGAAGCCATAATTGGAAATTTCGAAATTCCAGTAATGTGAAAGTTAGGTCTTACAAGATCCGATACGTGAGGCAGTCGGGTTGTCCGACTGTTGAATGCGGTGATCGTCAAATGCTGCAAAGATAAACTAAGAAAAGGGGATTTTCTGGTGACATTCGCTCGGACGTTCCACTTTAGAATATTACAAGGAAAACATTTCAGAGGGAAAAATATATCGAGAAAGCAAGAGATGAGAATCTTATGACAGTGGCAGAGCAGTAAATACATAGAAAACCCTGTATTCTATGAAAAAAGGCAAGTAGGAGTGCTATAAGAATATGGAGAGGTATGGTGCAAGTTAGCGCAGAAATAGTCTTGAAAGAGTTTTTAAGTCCACTGAAACAGAATCCGAGTTGGCGAGATGTCGAGGAGACTTTGGTCATCCTCGAATGAGCACTTGAAATACTATGGAGATGAGGCATGTAGGTATTATACTTTTTTTACAAATAAGTAAATTTCAGAGTTTGTCAAGGTATGGCCCCCTTTTGTCTTTTGTCCATTGGGCAAATACGGCTGCAACCCATTCCAAACGAAATGAGAGGAATATCGCTTTATACGTTAGAGTGCAGTTTAAAAGCCGTTTACCCCCATATGGGAATTATTTCTTTCTTCATTCGCACTGCATGAACTGAAAAAGACGGAAGTTATTAGAAAGAAGATAAATAAGGTGCTGTGATGCAACACTGCTTGAGTGGACGACAAGAGCTACAATCACGTCGAAACGATACGTACGCAACATGTAACATTTAAGTGGGCGAATCGGTTCATCTTTCTTTATGAAGGTTGGTTGAACGAAATGATAATGGATTATGCTGCAAGATTACGCCTGTGAATGAGCATTGAATGTAATCTGAGCTTAATTAGGGTGACAGTCGAAAAATTAGAGGGCAGTGGTCGGGCTTCACACACACAGTCATGCTCTCAAGAATGCGATCGAGCTTCATAGAATCCTTTGAAATGATTTGCAATCCTTTTTAGCCGAAAAACCGAACTACACATGTGTCATGGTTTTAAGCACCAAAAAATATCTGTAGACATCTCTCTTGTTTTTTTTTTAAATTCAAATCTTGCTGTTCGCTCTCGGTCGATAAAGTGTTTTCTTGGAAAATTCCGACTAATAAAGTAATCACTGTGATAAGATTGGTGAAAGGCATTTTATAGAATCATCGTTTCCACCACCGGTTATCCGCTCTTTGAGAGCATCCGTAGAATCGAGTCGACGGTGAATAATCGTTGACATTTGAGGCGTATGTTGAGGGAATCCGACTTTCGGTGAAACGGTTCAGGACACGAGCATTGTATAAATGTGGCCTGAAATTCCAACTATATAATTGAGCACATCCACAAATCCGATAATCTCCGAAGAGAGAATATGCAATATTTCCAGTCCCTCGGGATGCTGCTTGCAGCACAGAGTTATTTGCTCTGAATACTTTCTCGTTCCTTGCTGCTCACATGGCAGTGTAATTTAAGATAAACATTGCATTGAAGTTGACAGTTTCGCCTCAGAAATCCGAAAAAAAGTGGTGTTTTGATAAGTGTTATGGTTTCGGATGAATATAATTTCAACCGGTTGTTGCCTTAAGGAAGCGGGTGAAGATTGCTCGCTAGGTAAATGGGGGAAAACGCTCGGGTTAAACGTTATTCTGTCGTGATGAGCCGCACTATTGTTGTGTGGACACATTTTCCGAGCCTTGTATCAGCTCCTAACGATATGCTTTGCTACTTGCACAATGTTTCTGCTCTCAAAGTCATCACCAGATATAGAGAACTTCGGTAATTAAATCCGAGTTCACGGATGTCTACGACAGCTTTCTCAGCTGCAATATTGCATAGAAAATGAATTCGATTCCGAAATATTCACTCACTCTACTATATACTTGCAAAACTGCGTTTGAAAGTTGTCACCATGTTCTAATAATGCTCTTCAGTTTGAGTGCCATGGTTATTACCTTCTTGAGGTGTTCGTTTCCTTGCGCCTACAATCCACTGACTGTGGTAATTCGGTACTTTGATCGTAATCAACCGGTCAGTTCATCTCCATCCTTCACCAGTAATCATCAGCTTATGAAAGACCCGAATTTAATAGAAAACTTTACATCGATAGTACACATACTCTTGATGCTAAGTGAGAAGAGGTTCACAGTCAAACGCGAGAAAAGATTACGTGGGCAACGAATGTATCAATTTTAGCCAGCCTTGAAATGCTAATGAGTGAATATTTTTTCACTACGTCTGTTAGCGTTTTCTCCTTCTCGAATATTTGGTTTTTCTATATTAAATGGAAGCGTTTCATAGAAGCATGAGATCAGCTAAGCGAAATTTAGTCAACAGAGCAAATTCGGGAACGGATGAGGAAAGAACAGGAGGCGATAATGTGATCGGAAAAAGATCCCATTTTACCGTTCACAATCGGTGTCGTAGTTGTAGGCGTTATTACCATAGCCATAAAACGTGCCACTTGATTGGCGTTGATGAGAGGCGAAACGTGGAAAGATTCGAGACGGTGATATGTCACAATTAGAGCGAACCAGTAGAACATCGGAAGTGCCCGAGCCGCTATCGTAGGCACATATGCTGCCTCCATGCAAGGTACTTATAGTTGGGTACAGATACTGCAAAAGAGTAAGTGGTAGCATGAAGATAGCAGAAAACTAAGGTGACATTGCGAATAGGAACAACTAAGGAGTTGCCTCATTCCGATCAGGAATTCTTATGATTCTTAGATCGTAGAAAGCTTGTAAGGTTTGCTTGCCATTGGATTGGGGAAAAGCGGAGGCAGCAAGGACAACAAGGCCAGTAAAAGTAGTGAGCCCGGCATTGAAGACGGCCGAGTTCCTCCTGGAAGGCAGCCCGAGCCGATCGACACTTTGACGTGTTGCACCAATTCAGCAGTCAGCCAAAAATACAACATCCTTCCCTACCTCGAACGAGATATTTTGGGGAAAAGGTGGGCGCTCGTGCCATTAACGTTTGTAGGGTATTTAGAGCCTTCATCTATGTAGTTATCAGGCTCAGCTCCTCACTCATTAGCAGGATATGCAAATGTCTGCCATAGCACGGTGGATTTTCTGACTAGATTAGTAATCAAGTTGCCCAAGTAGCCAGAAAAAAGAATCATGGAACAAAGAAAAAATAGAGCATAGATTATTTAGATAAAGAGCGCCGTCTCAAGTCAGTGATTAATGAATTCAGAAGTATTCGCTTATTAGAAGATGACAGTATGGTTATTTATAGATCTGACGGATTTTTCAAACCCATGGCACAAAAATTGATGTTCAACACCTGAAATATGTTAAGAAGGGGCATTCAAAGGCAAAAAAGAAGTGAAAATAAAAGTGCACGGAACAAACCACCCACCACGTTGCCGTCGTATGGAGGCTCCATTCGAAACAAATATTTCGATATTTGCGTAAGGAGTATGATTAATGGTAGAAAGCAAACTGCAGCCAACGCCGCCGATGACCATATACCGTGCGCTGGTAGTCCGATGTAACCACACAAGACGCTCCCAACATTCTGCCATGTGTCGTACACTGGCCGGCATTTCAGCGTCTCCGAAAGTAGCGAATCCTGAAAAATGGTCACTGCTTGATAGGAAGATCTCGTCGTTTATAACACAATAGTTGACTGCAGATTACAAACATCTTACGATTATAGATTTCGCTGTAGCTTTTTGAAAAGATTTCCACTGCAAGAAAAGTATTCATAAGTTATATTGAATTTGAAACTATAAGATGTAGTCGACAATGACGGTATTCATCGACAGGTCTAGTAGAGCGGCCGAGTTCAGTTCAATTTTCACATTTTCGAGAAACAAATTAAAACACCGACGAAATGACCGAGCGAAATCGATATGAAATTTGGATTAACCAATTCTTAAGATTCTCTTCGTATCACTTATGAACAGCCAACTTCAAATAACTTCGACCGCAGTGTCTCCGACCGCAATGATCATAAAGTCTTCATAGGTGTAATAAATTAAAACGCTATTTGCTACAAGGTACCAGATGACGCATGCCTAATAACATGCAACGCTAGCGAAAAGTAACGTCATACCTAAAGGCAATATTGCTTTTGAGATGATACCAATCAGAACTCACTTCTTAACGACCTAGGACGAGGCCATATAGATGAAGAGTTGTTAAATGAAAGAAATCATTGGAGACCGTCCCTCAAATCCTGACAGCGCCAGTTATTGTGTAAGCGCTATACCACTGAAGTCCACACAAAAAAACGCGTTGCAAAACAATATGAAATATGGCCACCTTTGCTTGCTGAATGTAAGCCGTAATATTTGAAGCGAAGTCATCGAAATGTTTTCCGATAAAACGTTCCATTCCTGAATCCGAGGTGTTGCTCCAGGCTTCATCGACAACATTTAACAGTTTCAGCTGTTCACTAAACCACATTTCTTAATTTGAACGCGTCGTGAAGTGGTTTATTCGAATGCCATTTTTTCGAGTGACGAAAAATAGTTCGGACAGACACGCTTAATATGCTTATACTTACCAGATTATTAGTACCATGCTTGAAAGATGAGTTCCTTCGTTGGAATTTCGGTAGAAGTACGTAAGTTGAACAAAACATCGAAGTTATCTTAACTTAAATCCAATCTCTGCATAAAACTTCTCAAAATCAGCACCTCTAAACGAAGAGAATATCGGCGATGACCGTATTCTGAATGCGAGAAATGTCACTGAGATGCAATCCTCAAGCTAAGCAAAGACGACTAGGTGTAAAGAATACGAAGGGTTGTGAGTGTACAAAGATGTTGAGAATCTAATTTAGGCCCTCCTTATTTACGTCTTTTTAATTTCCATATAAAGAGGATGATTAATAGTACCGCTAGGAAAATAGAATGAATAAATGAGTTAAAATCACCTCATTAAATTTGCTGCGTCTAGAGTATTCACCTTGACGAGCGTCAACTGATGTGTAATTGGTGTAGCTTCAGCATCCCATCCACTGAACTGCAAATCGTTGTCCAAATTTTGCGCACTCTCTCTCAGGAATTTTAACGCATCCTGAAATGATTCAAATACTGCAGAATGTGGTGAATTGTCGGCTCTCCATGAACGGTCAAGCATAGAAGTTTACTTACATTCCATCTGCTTGAAGCAGGATTTGAACATGTGCAAAGAGGTAGTGAAACCCCAATGTATCCAAGGATGGAGAAGGTGGCAGTAAGCACCTCGCGTTTGAAACACAAAACGTCAAGCTCTGTTCAAGCATTCGCTTCAAAGAATTAGAAGCGAATCTTACATCCATTTCGTCGATGTGAATGCTTCCACCGAGCGGTAGGACAAACGAAAAATCAACATTCCTGAATCCATCAACTGCCTGTAAACGTGCCGCACTGATGTTGTATTCAGTGGCCTTTGCATCAATGTCCATGAATTGTTCTCCTTTTAGTGCCGTAAAGATCGTATTTTCTTGGCGACATTCGTTTAATACCTCACTGAAAAGCCGTTAGCAGTTGTTTAGAAGAATTTAGACTCACTAATCTGTTTCTTCTAGCAATAAAGGAAGTAATTAAATATGTACAATAAATATATTCAGTATATTTTAGCATTTATCGTTTGAAGGGAGCGATGAGGATACTTTCGCTTTGCGTACATTTGCTTAATTTTTTTTAGCAGTATATACGCACCTTGTTCAAATATTTTAGTGAGAAACAGCGCTCACCTCTCCTTTGAATAAAGTGTGCTCTGCATTTATGAATTTTTTTGCTAACGTCATCAAGGTCAATTGAAGATTGTGCTACTTCAGTGTTACTTCGAGTAAGTCGAAATCTGATGGCCCCAATTTTCGCTCGGGCAATCTGAGGCCCGAGACCACATGGCACCAATTTCCACTTCTCGGCATCCGAGATCCGAAAGTGTTCACACTGCCAAGCCAAGATAAAAGCACCTATCATTCTTAATGCTCTCGAACTCAGAAGGGGGGGGGGGGGGTCGGTTTTCTACTCGGGAACCTTTGACATCTGGCAGAACCCAAATCATCCCGCTGACAGGAACATTCGGACAAGCATCGCTGTACTTCTCGGATCTACATTCTTTCACCAGTCGTTGGATACTCATGCAGGTTAGGATTACGTGAGAGGCAGAATCAAGGTTGCGTGCCCCTAATGGCAGCTGTTGGACTGGGGTCCTCGGACTTTGTGATGACCATGGAGTTGAGCATGTCCGATGGCTTGACTGTCCCCAAGCGTTAAGGCTTAAATGTGCTTCAGACTCTTACGTTCGCGTACCCTTATTCAGCCGTAATGCTGCTTGCTCATGCGAATTATTTTCTGCATGAGGCTTTTCATCGAAAGACCTGTAAATCCTTCCATTTTATCGCTCAGATAAGAAAATAAATAAGCAGCATCATGCTTCTATTTGATATGCTTCTTGAACTCACAATCAAAATGTACCACTATCGATGAACGAAAAGGAAAGACAACAATGTGCATTTTAAAGTTTTTGTTCTCATTCGTTGTTCTCTAATTTCAAACAGCACTCATATCATCAAACACAACTGAGATGGATATCGAAACAATGAAACATTGAAATAAGCAAACAACATAAATTTTGCAGAAGAATTCTCGTAAATTACCCAATATTAAGTAGAATTTGTTGTCCGTTCAATGGATTTGTTATATTAAGTGAAAACGTTGGGAAACCTTTCAACAATCGCATAGTATCATCATGAAATAATGGATGACAAATCGCTTCAAGCGAATAACCGCCGAGAAATCCAAAACTGCAAAAAAAATGTACGTTTGATAATTTATAGTGGCCGTGTGAGTGGAAGACTGCAATTGCTACGATTTTCAGGTGGCGATTTCTAGGCGAGTAAAACGAAGTGAAAGGCGCGAGACGTAAGAAGATTGAGACGCGAAGATAAGCTCTAAGTGACTTCGGATATTCGAAATCTCTGCATTAAAATGATCGCAATCGCATATGGCCAACCTATTATTACTTCAGAGAAATATATTAGTAATCGTTATTAATCAAAAGTTTCACGAGCTTTTTGAAAACAACCACTCATTGCATAAAGTTTACTGCGGTCGCACGAAAGAACGTAACAGAGGACTTGATCTTTCGCCAACTCTTTTTTGAATTTTCTTTCTGCATATCCACTAGGAAGTTGATCATTTCGAAAGCTGTTAAACAGGTCTCTCCAGTCGTTTCATCTTTTTATTCTCCGCTTTGGAAGGTCCTAATTTTTCCAATACTCCAAAACCTAAAAAAGAGGAAAGTAGAGTAAGTTTAACTTGAATGTGAGGAAAAAGAGTACGACCTGTTACAAATCTATCTTATGCGACACTATCAGAGGAGGAATTTTTTAGGTGTTTTCAAACGAACAGCTCTGTTCAGCCTATAATTCATCTTTCAGTGTAACAGCAGTTGTCACGTCCTGCAAAACTGACGAACTACGCCTTCTTGAACTTTTCCAAATAAAGAACTGTAAATTGTTTTGCGTATTACAATTTGGCGAACCTCGCGATAAGCATGACAATCCATCCAACGATAAACACCATTGATACGGCGAAAATAGCGACGTTTCCAAGGAAACTGACACATGACGAACGCTCTGACGGAATATCTTCTCTAAAGAAACTTATATAAGTTGTATGCTATATTTTACTTAGCAATACTAGCTTGATACTGGAGGAATTCTGAAAACAAATCTACTTTCAAAGAGAACTTCACATGCAAAGAGGCCACATCTGGTATTCTGTTAGATCGATAGAGGGATATGAACGCGCAACCACGAACTGAATTTTAAGATTTTATTGGAAATGTTCCACAGAGATCAAGAGCTGCTATCATAATGGCTCTGGTATTGAAGTGGAGCAGCTGTATTTCCAACACGGGAAATGAAAAACTTCTCAAATAGGCAGGAAAGCAAGAAAACATTCAACTGGTTTACGTAAGCGAATAAGGCAGGAAGGAAATTGCAAAGCTGTTTTCTGCAAAAATGAAAGAGCTGCATCGTTGAACATGCGCTAAATATGGTTGCAGCCAATTTCTCTTATCTAAATTGTTAGGAAGTTTAAATGCAGATTCTGGGAAAGTTTCATTGCCATCAGTCTCGCACAGCAAAAATTATTGCCACCCTCAAAATCTGGATGTCCTGGGGTACCGCAGTTTGCGTTCTTGAGAGAATGCGATGAGGTGAGAGTGACGAGTGCGTAAAACAGGTTGGGTAACCGCGACAAAACTCGTTGTAGCAGTTTCAGCTATTGCGTTTACAGTATTTAGTGACAACGCTGGAAAACAAATAAGCCGTTTAGGCGTCTAATTTTAATCTAACGTAACAGTGAACCTTAAATCCTAATTGCAGGTGCAACTAAATTTAAACACATCTGCAACCGACTACAAACTCTCTTAAAAAAGGGCGAAATGCCGCATTCCGAAAGCCACAATTCGTTTGATTCGAATAAATGACGATATCTTTCATGGTCTTTTGAATCCGAATGTGACCTACAAGCACCTGTCAATGATATGCGAGCGCCATACCTGAGCAAGAGCCTGCCCGCAACACAAATCGTCACAAATATTGCAGGTAAGATGATCACTAAAGATGGTGCCAATACTGCAACGTACAACCCTTTGGTGAGGAACGCCATCGTTGAATGCTGCAAAGTTATTTCTAGGTTGCAGTGCTGAAAGTGAATGAAAGCAGTCACTTAACGGTGTGATTATTTCTATGCCATCGAAAATTTATCACCTAACATGTCCGCATTTCTGCTTATCAACGACGCAATAATTCCATTCTCTTTGAGTTCAAATACCTTCGACGGTTTCTTTTTTCTTAATAGTGGCGCTATAACATGAGATTTTAAATATCATGCATTCAGTGAATCAAACGCGACATCCCCACGACTGCTTCCAGAGAATCGTTCACTTTCAAAATAGATCCATATATCAGGTTGATTGTACTGAAGTTGGAGATTTTATTAACCTTATGTGTGATCTTCCTAGAATGAATCCAGAATGAGAACACCTTGGATTACTCGCTGAAAGATTGACTGCGATACAAATCAAACAATTATTTTCTTCTAAAGTGGTAACGCTTGAGATTAAATTAACGAGTGAAATCAAATTACCTAAGCAGCACGATTTACCACCGAAAATATCGATGCACCAATTGCTATGAATCATATCAACCATTTCTGAATGAAACTATCACGATGCTTAAGAATTAAGTCACATTTCAATACATTTTGAAATTTCTTCTATGTTTTAACACTGATTATTTCTATAATAAAATCGATTTTGTTTTCAGAAAATATCACCGCTTAATTTCTCGTATGTTTATTTATATTCTTTGAGGTCGTCGGTGTTTGCAGTTCCTGACGAGAGATTCTCAACGTCATCCATATGATCGAAAAACTATTCAAAACCATTTTGATTTATTCAAACTTCCATCTTGAAACTTTCTAATGAGATAATGATATAAGAAATATTGTTATGCTTGTTGATTTCTCCAAATGAGCCTACTTAGATTCTTCACACTAGCGGTCGTTGCTTACGTTGATGCAATATGTTGGTGGTCGCGTTCTGACCTAATGACGCTTAAATGTTCGAATTTAAAATCAACAGCAGATGACGAAACGAAAGGTGCAAACTGTCGAAATATAAAGCTGTTTCATGTAAAATTCACCTCGTTCAGATTTGTGCGAATTTCCAACAATCCTTTGTGAACGCCATCGGTACCTTTTTGAAGAACTTCATCTACAGCCGATCGCATCAGTTGAATAAAATCGCCGATTTTTTCACCTCTTTTACTCATTTTTCTCGTTGCATCAATCAGCAATCCTTCAACCTACATATAACGATTATCTCTTCAACATTTTAATGAGTTTCTTAAAGAAATCCAACTTTAAAGCTGAAAATAATTGTCGAGAAAATAAAATTCCATGCTGAAATTCCTTCAAAACAAAGATCAAAAGTAAAAGCGAATGAGTAAAGCATATCATCTTAAAGCAGATCAAGGTGGTCTAATCAGCACCTAATCAATACCGCTTCTTCGGAAACTTAAGAAGCTGACAATGCGAGTTAAAAGAGATCGATTACTCACTATCGTTCCTTACCTTTTAGGGCATAGTATAATATGAAGTAAAAAAAATCAACCACAATTCCGTCTTAAACGAAGTAAGCTTTACGCATGAACAAATAAAACTTAAACACCTACCAAATGTTGTGAGTGTGCCATTCTCATATCAATATCGCTTAGGGCTGTTTTTAGACGTTCTATGACGATATTGTAATTCTGCAATATCACCATTTTATAAGAATATGGTTAGCATCAATTGTGAGAATATATCCTCAGAATATTACAGTCCATAATAATCCCATAAAGGAAATCAAAAAACAAAGAAAACAAAAGATCAAAGGAATTCCATAATCAATTTACTACAATGGAAACGTTAAAATGCATTGTTCATCAATAATTGCAAACTTGAAGCAATCGTTGTTCCACAAATTCTCCTCATAGTGTGGTTGTCTTAATAAAATTTTGCAATAAAACATAATTCCTTGATCACTTACTCGATGAATTTTGTTGATCGCATGCTTGAGAGTGTTAAGAGCGGAAACTAAACGTTGCTTCATTTGTTGTGGTGGGTCACGATTTATCGATATTGATGTGTTTAATATTCTATTCGCTTCATCAATGCTTACAAGAGATCCATGCAGAGAATGACTAACGTTATTCGAGTCGGCAATTACCTAAAACAAAATATAAACAATTTTGCATCCAATAACATCTTACATTGTTGATAAATACAGTAAGGTTTCTGCAAATGAACAACGCATAGCTTATGCAAGACTAACGATTATTGATGTAGCTAGGGTGAACATTGGGAGAATCACTGAAACATTTTTCGTGTAAATGCTTCGTTATTGTAAAGAAGCTGGAATTAATCTCACCTTTTCCTCTCCGAATGCAAGATGTTTTCCAACAAGAAGGCTTCACGTTTACATAATCTCACCTAGGTAAGAAGGCTTTACATTTGCATAATTAGCAAAATCTACAAATTTCTCCAATGCAGTAGGAATAGTCCTGTAAACACAACTAAGGATAAACAATGTTTTAAAGCTTAGAATTCTTCGCATAAACTCTGCTTGTTGGAAACTATCTGAAATTGGGTGAGGAAAAAGTGATATGAATTCTAACTTCTTTATAGTCAGGAAGCGTTTATACGCAAAATGCTTCAGAGATTTTCCCATGTTTACCTTAGCCCCTATATCAATAGTCGTTAGCCTTGCGTACTATCATTTGTGGCATTAATTCCGTAGAGTTATGAGCTATCCATTGCAGACATAGAAATACTAGTTGATTCTGAAGTTTGAAAAACAACACACCAAGGAGAAGACGGTAAATTTATGGGTTCACGTTTTTTGCTTAGCGACTGTAACAAACTGAAAACGTCGAATGAAAATCCCACAATTTGCTCGCCTCAAGAAAACCGCTAGGGAGCGAAGAATGGGGTCAGAAGCTAATGAATGATTTAGTGATGTTCACCTTTTTAGAAAGAGTGTCTCACCTGACGTCAATATTTAGATTCGCATATATCGTCGCAACCTTCATTGTTCAGGACGCAACCTATCGTCTCCTATCCTTCCACTCTTCCTTCCCCTTCCCTTCCACCCACTAGCATACACATACAGACACACACAGAAATGCGATGAAGGAATAACCCTCACGCGATATGCATCATGATAGCCAATTCGTTGTTTGAAATGCTCGCCGATTTGTGTAGGAAGAATACGAAGTTCATCATCGATATGTTCCAGTAGATTCGATAGTGTGCTATTGATACTGCACGAGAGATCATCGGTCATGAATGTAACCATCTGCCTCACATCTGAAATTATCGAAACCAACGTATTCTATATTGAATATACAATGGCATTAATCACTTGCCACACTTACTAATCATTCAATTTCTCAGCATTATCAAAAGCAGCAACACATTCCTCACCGCTAAATTTTCCATTTGTCGGATATAAGAAGCAGGAGAATGTATCGCAAAATTAGTGATATATTGCCATTTAAAAACTGCTATTTGTGAAATATTCCACCACTAGCAATTCTATTCCTTTCTTTAAACATTTTGAAAAGAGTAGCAATCTCGAGAACGTAACAATGATTGGTGGCTGTACTTTTGAAACCACAAGTTTTTCATTGAGTGAGAGAGTGCACCAAATACTGCATAACTAAAAATGTGTACTGGGTTTATTTAGTTACAGAGTAATTAAATCTAAATTCTAAAAACGTTTTTCGTAAGCAAATATCAAACTTATATGATAGCCTCATCATGCTCTCATCTTCTAACTGTCCGCTTAGGATGTCTGCTCAGATATTAGTATGTACACATATTAGTGTAGCGTTCTTATTCAAGTGTTTTTCCTCGCCTATACTTCATAGTGGTACACTTTGTAGGGGATTATTATATCGTCATAGATTACTCATATGCTACAAGCTTCCATATGCGTATCATATGGTCTGTGACCCTCCGCCCCCCCATCTCCTTTACTTTCCCCTTCTATGTCCTCTTATTACATATTCATAGCTTAATGCGTGATTGTTGTACATGCAAATTTATAAAGATAAAAAATTCTTTGATTAAAGTTCTTCCCATCTGGAACCTCGCACTTTGGGTGCCCACAGGTCTCAATATTCTCAATAGGCGTTCAAGGACTAACAGTGTGTACATCACCTTTAATGACCGTATCTACCGGCTCGTCGACTGTCTGCAACGCGTTTCCAAAGTTTTTAACACTAAATGCGTACAGAAACATCGCGAGAATAATAACAGCGAGTGTTACGATTAGCAATAAGATATATAGAGAGAGCGTCCACTTCGATGAATGAATCTGAAAGAATGAAAACACACTCTTTCTTCTGAAACAATTATGACCGAGCTCATGAAGTCTACGAGCCCTATAATGTTCAAATGGAAAAGACCATTTGGGGGATAAACAGATAAAAATTTACGATTGCATAGAGAGAGAATAGATCAGCGATAGAGGATGATAAGGGTGGTGGAGGAGGGTTGGGAGAGGAGAAAGATGTAAGAGCTTATATTTTTGGCGTTCGTTGGAATCCGACGCTTCCATTTTTAGCATCAATAAATTAGAGTCACAAATGAGAGTCTAATGAACTTCAGAATGTCATGCAAAAATATTTCAACGCCTAGTTCAAACTTTTCAACATCAATCAAGCAAACGGTTTTTCATATATTCACGCATCCCAATAAAAATGTTAGACTTTATTGCCATCAAAGATAGTTCAGTAGATCCACTTGCCTATAAATGGCCCATACCTATTAAGCCTCATCGAACCTTAATATCTCTTTGCTCCCTAGCAATTGCATATTTTATCTTAGCTATTATAAGTGCTAAATACAAAAAACAAGTTGAATCTAGACTTGAAATTTATGTCTCAAATAGCTCTGAGGATTTTAAAGCAAGAAAAGAAATTCTAGGAGCATCTCAAATTTCATGAGTGTAGGAGGCAAATTTTATTGCAGATCTTCACTTGTTGAAGTTATCCCATCGTTGGCGAAATACAATAATCACGCTAAACACTTATATTTGGGTATAGAGAAATGGAGAACAGACCTGATCTTTGGCAGCACCGCATTTACCGCACCCTCGAAACGAGCAGAAACAAATCCCAGCAACAGGTAAGCCAACAATGAATAAAACACAAACAGCAAGAATTACGATTGCAGTCGTCTAAACAAATAGACTTTGAGGAGGAACCAACAGTTTGTGACCTTGGATTAGCGTCAAATTTTTTGTCGCCAATTCACTAAATCAGTTGAAATAAGACATTCATTGCCTCAGATTCGAGTGCAAAAAATATCACTGATATTATCGGTTGCCGAAATGTATGACATGACGCTGATATAGGTGGACTGAAAAGAGAGTTCAGGAAAGTAGTAAATGATATCAGAGGTCATTTTAGAGCACATCCTCTCAAAAACCAACAGAAATTCCCACTGCTCGTACTCATAGATTGAGGAAAAATTGAACAAAATTCTGTTTCTGTAACAAGTACAGGCGAAAAAAGTCGGCAAAGAGGAGTGCTAAGTAAGTGCACAAATAAACTTGTTTATCAGAAATTTGGTGTGACTATATGATCTATTTATTCCTGAAGGAAACGTTTAACATTATAGTGAGATAAGGTTTTCTTTGTGACGAGTAAAAAAAGATGATAAAAAGAAAATATAAAGCAATTGTTTAATACCTGCTTTTTAATGAAGTAGGTGGCATCTTCTGTGGAAATATTATTGAAGTTCTCGTTATATACATTCGCTAATCTCTAGAAAAAATGATTTGCTATTATTACCGTAAACATTCGCCCATACTATCATATACAATTGTCAGTATTTCCATAAAAATTCGCTATTATCGTCAGGAGCACTCGCTCTTCCCGTTCCGTGCAGACTGAATGAAATGCAGTCAAAAGAACAAAGCACGAAGACCTTCACAATCAATCAATGATTTTGGCCCCACTGTTCAATGGAAGTTATTGCAGTGCTATGGAGTTTAGTTCGAGACAGTGCGAGGTATCAAATTATGCCCATATTTGATCAAAGTTGCTGGATTTCTGAAACTTCTCGACTATGATTATAACAAATTTGTGGCATGGATGCAAGTAGAATCAAATCGGTTATGCAGAACATCAGGACAGTCGAAAAACTCCGATCACTCTACTATGAGCAGATATGCGGTCGTCTTAGATAATACGATATGATGAAAGAAGCTTTCATTGTGAGCATTATTTAATTCCAGAATTCAAATATGCGGTTATGTTCCCGACAAAAAAGGGTGTTGTCATAAACGAACGAGGACAGCAGCAGTTGAGTAAATAAAAGAAACTAGTCAGGAAAGTTGACAATTCGCAACTACAATAAGTTTATTTCTGATGATTTATTTTTCTAGTGTATTCCAAAGTGCCATTTGATTTCTGCACTCGAAATTTTTGTGACCGTTTGTTTTGCTGAGTTAGTATACAACGGCATTTCCAATGAAAGATGTCCTAACAAAAAAGTTGTTTCCATTTCACATTAAGAAGGGTTAGCTGTGCCGAATGAAAGCTTCAGCTGAAGCGCCAAGTCAAGCAATAAATTTGCCAAATAAAGTTCAGGAAGTTCGTGTTGCTGCAATCGTTGAAATATCTCGTTGAACAAAAGATTTTCTAGTACAATGAAAGTTTAGCTATCTGCTATGGCATTCAAAATTTGTCATTATATGCAATTTTTCTTTGCAGTGTAGTACTTCTTTACCGCAATATCATCCTCGCTCAAACTTGGCTGTAATCGGTTGGCTATTATTCCTGCGAACTGATAAAGGTTTGCGATTCCTCCATAAGATCCGTTGTAGGAGGAAATTGCTGGTGGAAAGCCTGCGCATTCGTTTTCAACAAAGCCTGCAACGCAAATACCCGTAGTTGGGTCGGTGGAATACGTTAGTGTGCTTGGTATATATGTAAACGCTGCGTTCGAAAGAGGAGACTTTACCAGTATTAACCGCTAAAGCGTCAGAATTCTACTAATGAATAAAGCGTATTAATGCTTGAGTTCTGCGGAAGTACTTCCACTCCCTCCCCCCCCCCCCCTCTTCTCCGTCCCCCCCCCCCCCCCCCCCAAAGAGCTTCTTAGTCACATCAGTGAATATGTTTTAATAGGCAAGAGTTGATCATTGAAAATAATGTTTGCACATTTCATGCGGATACAATATAATTTCCACAATGGGAGAAATTTTCCACGCAGTCAAATCGGCAAGGTAAATTGAAATATTTCGGTGTACTTCTTAGAGCCTTTTATTGGACAATGACCTCCTTAAACTCACCCTCCAAATCCACGTTCACCAATGCTAAAGCATTTTTCTAATGGGTAACACGGAGCGAAAAAATATTTCCTCAAACTGCACAACATAGTACAAATTTACTCGCATTCCATCGTCAAGCGACAATCGGATTTACGCGTAATCGTGATTTATAGTCTTTACACCCTTAGTAGCTCAACAAAATACAAGGAAAATTAGAGGCACAAAACACCCAAAACAAAAGAACTTACTTTGACCACCAACTACGACAACGAATAGCAACGAGAGTAGAAGAGAAGGAAGTTGCCATCTTAGGTTTATCGCCATATTACCGCCTTTAACCGATGAAGGCACAAACTGCAACAGTCGATGTGAACACTTTCAGGCAAAAACATTATGTTGTGAAATGGAAATACTCGGATCGTGAAATTACTATTTTGGGATACAAAATACACCTTACCTAGTCACATACGAGAAGAACGACAAAAGCTTCTAAAACACATTTTCACGCTCTCAAGCATTTCCATGCACTTATACCTGTAAATGCTCATTAATATACATATAAACGTTTGTATTTAAATGTTTACTCATAATCTATGTATACAAAGACCTAGTATGCTGCAGAGAAAGGAAAAATAAAAAAGAGACATAGGAGAGCTCAACCTCATGGAATTGAGCATTTTCATCTCGGTATATCCGCACTATCGTGAAGGGGCAGAAATTACCGCTTTTTTCGTAAGACCCCTTCGTTTTCTTCCCAAATTGTGGATTTATTTCTAAATAAACTACTGAGTTAAAAATCTGCTCCGATGCCAAAATCTTTTTCAGTTAAGAAATCCATGTTAATGTGTGCATAAATTTTACTTACTTGTTTGTTTTTGCATGGATGTGTCATTATCTCAATTAAGCAATTTGTTAACGACACACTGGTCATCGATGAACTATGAAGTACGGGAAAATATCAGTAGAGGTCAAAAATTCTTTTGAATAAGTCTTCGCTCATTTTCACTCGACATGGTTCTCGCTCTCAACTCATAGTGGTAATGTAACGACTACAACATTGTCCGTCTATCGCACAGTCTGAGCTCATCAACTGCAACAACTATCACGATTAAATTTTGCGTCTAATTTATACTCATAATACGGCGTTCAAAAATTAATTACATTCTGATTGAGAGCCATTCTAAGCGAGTTACGGCTAATTAAATATGCTGTATAATTTATGTATGCGAACTCATTGTGACGCGCTGTGCAAATATGCGCAAATTTATCATGGTGCAAAACGAGTTTCTGGATAAGTTTTTGCACAATCGACCAACAACTACTTAGGCTAATTTCTGTGAACCAGAGCTGTACTGCATTTGGAATTCTTTTGCAGCCAGCTAAGTTGGTAGGGTTTCGCTTCTTATTTCTTTTTTTTTTTCTCTCACTCATTTCGTCGATATTTGAAAACAACCGTAGACACTGATGGCATCAGTTTTCTTAATGTGTCAAGAAATTGTTCAAGCGGAAAAACTCGCAGAAAAAAGTCTCCCCAGCAACTTCAAATTTGAATGCAATCCATCGAATCGCCGAATGTTCTCTGAACTTCGAGTACAACCAACTCGCATTAAATAGTCGACTTCTAAACAATGCGAATTTGAATTGCGATGCTCAGTTTCGCTCAGTTTTTTATGAAGTACTGGAATGTCATTCTGAAGATTTGCGAGTTCTTTGAAACAAAAAAATTGCACAACAACCAAAAATTTCGGCGTAAAAGAGCAGATTATTTTTCGTAGGCATAAAACTAGCATGAACCTATTCAAAACGTTCAAGAATTCTGCTATTTACGCATATATATATATATATATATATATATATATATATATATATATATATATCAATAATACGTGATAACTATCATTCGCAATTAGAAGGAAAATCAATGAAGTCGATAGTCAGCCGCAATAGCGAATTGATTCGTCTTGTAAATAGATAGCATGAAACTACGATATCGATAAATAAGGTACAGTACTGTAAGCGAAATTGCTTTCCATTTGACCTTAGCAATAATATTTTCTTTTTTATAGCTTGTATAATGGATGAATAAAGTATACAGTATGAATAGCATGACCAACGATGGATTGGCTAACCGTAGCGAAGTCTTCATGAGCCAAATGTTGCATATGAATTTTTTGCTATACAAGTGACGGGATGAAGGGGGGGGGGGGGGGGGGAGGATATATACCTAACGATTGCGTTCTGTCAGAGCCATTTGTAAATGTGCAGCTTAACACCTTGTTCATCACGCTGACCACATAAAGTGTTCGAGCGCTGTTTATATTTAGCACTGCCATAAATACTCCCGCTTCTCCCCTACGCCCTATTAAAGAGTTTGGTGAATGAGGAGACCATAGACAATGATCGGCTTCAATTCAAATTGCCCATTTGCTGACTGGTCAACACCATCGATGCACGCTTTTGATGACATCTGAAAGTTGAAGTTTGTCCTTGTAAGATTCTCCAAGTTTTCATTTAAGGAAAGATACATGCTTCTTATGGTGTTGCTTCCCCTCATTGAGAAGTTCCCAAGAAAAGTTATCTTTTATTCGGCAGACAGATATTTTACCACTGGATTATATAAATCGAATAAAACGTAAGAAGCTCATTGCTTCGATGCATTAACAGCTTGATTAGCCACACTATCATTTGTAGAGGAACTTGATTTCCCGCCTATGCAACGTCTCACTCACATCATTTATGAAAGGATCTTGCCAATGCATAAGCCTTAACAGGTTACGTAGCAATGGTGTAAGATGTGAGGATTTTTTCGAGTAACAAAGTCTATAAGAAAAAGCCATTGATAAGTTTATGCGAAAACAAGGTGATAATTTCCGATGCAGACGGCACTCTAATAGCCAAGATGAAAATATATTGCTCCCTAACTTTTCGACGTTTAAATAAGTGGCAAACAAATAAAAAGCAAAAATGCACTAGAAATGAGGTACGATTTTAAGAGCTATTGAGGGACATCCTGAAGCTCAAAACATTTTGTTTTGCAATAACTGCACCGAAGAGTTTGCTCAAAAAAGCTTGGTTTCTAAAGCTTAAATCACCGGAAACGATGTTTGTTTTACAGCTTTGCGTTACAGGCCCAAGTTGTTAATATGGTTAAGTTCCTGTTCAAAAACACAAATGAATGAGGCATCAGAGAGTTTCTTCACGAAAAACAAGACAGCATCAGCGTTCAGTGGAACATGTTCATTCCACCAAACGTTAACACCAGCAAGCCGCCTTTGCAATCAGAATAACTAGATGCAAGAAAACTTCATGTGAGCAAAAGTTTTCTGGAATTTTCAATGGCACAAATATCTGAAGCAAGATAAATTCATCTAAATTCATCAAAGAGGCGATCGCTGTCTAATTAGAGGCTAAGAATGCACAATATAAACTTGGCTACAGCACTGCGATCGCCTGTATTCTACAGTTCGATATTTCTGGTGGAACTTTCAATAATTGCACACTTCGATGAATATTTGAGTAAATTTTGTTGCTCAAATGATGCGTATAGCCGAAAGCTCACAGCAACCATTTTCAACCTAATTCAAGAAGCACTCATTACAGAGATTTATAAGAGTGGCGCCAGATATATGAAAAACGACATATCCACTAGGGCAACATAAGTGTTTATTAGAAAGAATAATAATAAAGGGACAAAATAATATAACCAATTAGGAATGCCGCGTTATCGGATTTCTCCCACTACGCCGCCACCGTCCAAGAAGACATTCGCGCTCCCACCAAAAGATAATTGTGATGTACAGCAAACTAGACGCTTCTTTGGAGCAGATACGCATATCTGATAGACGGCTATATTACACTAACTGTAGTCAAAATGTTTCAGCCAATTTTCCACCTACAGTGCGACGTCGTGCTCACCACTTGATCGATCTTGACGTCATGGATTTAAATAACAACAGAAATAGAAATACCCAAATATTCATCTCGAAGTAAATAAACATAGAGCGCTTTCATCGAGGCATGAAGAGTTTTTTACACAGATTCACCTTCAAAACTGAGTTGTTTTCAGATGAAAAGCTATTTTTAAGAAATGAAATTCCCTTATTTCTTTTGCAAGCAAGTGCGCATGCAATCGTATGTAAACGCTCGGAGACCCGTTTCTTTTTCCGAATGAATTGAGTGATCGATCAAGAATGTGACTTCGACTGAATGAAACATGAAAATAGCGCACACTGGATTAGCTTACAGAATTTTAACTCCCATCTGCGTTGCAAATATGGCTACCGTTAACTTAGAGTGCAATACGCAAACGTCTTTTTCAACACCATAACGGCATTTTTCTCCCAACCATTATGCTGTTAGGAGAAAATAAACTTGAACAGCGGTGATTGAATGAATCCGCACCCATAAAATTCATCGTTGATGCTTCTTATTGGATTAAAATAAAGGCAAATTGAAAAGAAAAATATAGGCAAAAAAAAATACTTTGGTTTTTATGAATTGAAATGCCTAATTGTATGTGATATGTATAACATTTACAGCGCACTTTTGATCCATTTTTCTGCCTTAACGTTTTGTTAGGCAGAAATAAAAAAGAATGAAAAATGTTGAGAACACATCAGTTTGTTGCTCTTTACGCTCAGAAGCGAAAAATGTTGAGAAAATACCGGTAGAAGTAAAACATCGTCAGTTTAGGAACAATGAGAACATTTTTTGAATCTACGTCAGAAAACTATTTTTAACGAATCTGTAGTTTTATATGTGAATAAAGTTTTCTATGCCACTTTTCAGATTCTTTCATTTCTTAATTGATTTTGATAGTAGAGATATTGTTGTACAAACAAATACACCTCGAACCGGGTAGTTGAGAAGGAACGAACAAAGCTTGGCTGCAAGTGAATGGAGAATTCGGCATGGAATGGATGGAATGGAGAAGGCTGGATGAAAACGTGCCGAAATGGCCCATCTATTGTGGCATGTGTTGGCAGATACCAGTTCTGAAGAATGTCTAATTTCAGTATGCTGAACATTTAGCGAACGGTTCGAAATAGAAAATTGCCTAACCATAAATACTACTGAGGAAACTATTCTTCGTAAAAGTTAATCACTCTTTTGCAAAAATTTATTTTCTGTATCGGAATTTGCCGAATGTTCTAACCTGAATGCTGATGCATAAACTGTTGACCTTAAACTCTCCGAAGCGCGCAATATGTGAAAGCAGCAGGCATGAAAAATGGAAACTGTCTAAGCAGAAAAACTTCGCATAAGTAAAAGTTCTTATCCTTTCAATATAGACAAAGTTCTCATGAATGCAGCAACCTTTTAGCACTTCAAGAGCGATGTTTTTGCAATATGCGAAAGAAGGCGCTCTTTCTTGAAATATGGAAAAATGATAGCTTTTGGATTAAAAAATGAATAGGCTGGAGAGCATTAATGAGGTTTTTGTTATTTATAGAGACATTATCTTTAAAGAACATCTTCTTGAATGCCCCCGACAATGCTCAGAAATATTTCAGCAGAAGACTACAAAAAGATTTTCATCGAAGTACTCATTTTTCAATATTCACTCATAATTCAGAGTCACTCTCCAATCTGCAATATTCTCCCATCACATTCTCCTGCATTCTAAGCACTAATGCTTTTCGATGGTAGAAAACAGGTTTCTTCGCAGACGCACTATTTGACGCTATTTTTGGTTCATTATTCATCTGCTACGATGATTCATTTGAATTCAGATTGATGCCTGTGGTGTTTTGTCTTCGCAATAAGCTGAGTAACAATAATTCGATGCTTCGTATAAGTACACAGTTGTTTTTTTTTTCTACCAAGCCTAGCATAGAAAAGAAATATCTCAAAAACTATCCCATTTATAGCACCTTCTTGAACAGAACTTCTGTTTTTAATTATTCATCAAGAGTTAACTGCTAGGAATGGACGGTGAAAGCTACATACTTTCACCAATTTTCTTTTCTAATTTTCCACATGAATTTTGCAGATTACTAAATAAAAGAATGAAAAAAAAGCATATTATTGTGTGATGCTCGCATGGTTTAGGATGGCATTTGAGAGTGTTTTTGAGCCCCTTGAAAAAACTTGTCTTTTGCAGTATATTCGAAAGGTAATTTGGCTTGCTCTATAAGTACGAGGGTGTTCTCTTTTCTAGGGATGTTTACGTTCGAACACATACGATAAAGTAAACTCCTCATTCAGTTTTCAATCTTTTCCAACCTTATCAATATTTCTTTCTTTCATGCGTTCGCTAAGCTCTTTCGTATCAAACAAGAAACTTCTGCCCACCTACTATGCAAGTTTTTGAATGTTGTTTATGATGTACGATAGAAATATTTGCAGTCCAGATATTGAAGTTATTGAATTATTGCCAAAGCGGAAGTGTTTGAAAAGGAAACGAAATGATCTTGCATTCAAGTGCAATGCACAAAATGGCTCAATTTCAGATAAAATGCATGAGAGGGCATCTTCATCCACTGGTATAAGAGCATATTATTATCCACTAAGTTTTGAGATTTTAATATTTTATAATACATCAATACAGTAAAATAATCCGATAGTGCAGTAAAAGACGATTACAAGTTTATAACGCAAAGAATATAAGATGATCACATAACACACCATTATTGGTAAAACAGCTGCAAATTACCTAACGGTGCTTAAGCCTACTTTCGTTCAGAATCTATTACGAAACTGATGGATCTTCTCAGTTATTGGAAATGCTTCTTCGAGAAGAAAACTTTATTTGGTTGAAGACTTTATTATAGAAAAAGTTAAAAATAGAATGCATGTGCAGTATGATTTATAGACACGTAACAGTTTTAGTACTGCATCGTATTTTTAGCATTGCAACCTATCTACAACGAGTTTGATGGAGAACCGAATACCGCTACCGTCAAAACCTGCGTACTGTTATGTAGTGATAAACTGTGAAAACTGACAGACAATGCTGTTTTGCTCTACACATCCCTGCTGCTAGTTGATGGCTTGAAAGAACATTTGCGGTCGAATGATACTACGTCAGCATAAAAAGTACTTTGTTGCCTGTCGTTGGCAAAAAGATCAGTAGCTGGCTATGCGGTCAGTTAAAGCAAATCGTGAAATATCGTTACGCAACAGTTTTCTGATCCGTGAAGCACATTATATTCTAAGACGCCAGAAAGTGGTCGGAATGTCCAGCGGTCACAAACAAGCCTATCGCCGTCTTTGACCATCACCACAACAATTCATTCATGCATTTATTTGTATGCGTATCTTCGCTATATTGACGGCAACTTTTTCATACACTGACAACGTTTCGAGATAAACAAGAAGCAGTCGTATTCGTTCATCGATGCTTATATTCGCCCGATTCAATGATACGGCGAAGGTCGGAGTTCAGACACTTGAGGCATGAGGAATTCTATGGGTAAATGATACAGCGATTTGTAGCATATATTCGACGCTTTTCAAACTTGTTGAAAATGTGCTCATGTGGCAAACCAACGTTTCGTTGCAGAAAAATCAGCGTCGCAACAAACAACACGTGTAGGCTAAACGAGGAACGTACAAATTGCTGACACTCAATTCGCTTCCAGCAATAACGATCACACAGAAGAAAAAGATACACCGGAGGAAGCATAATGAAACCTTTTATAAAGTATATGAAAGAAGTAAAAGTAACACTTCAAATGATAGACGAAGAAGAAAGCAAATGAAGGAGGAAAGAAGGCCATTTATTGTTGCACCGATCACAGAAAGATACAAAGAATTTGCCTTCGTTACATTTGATATAAAACAGTGAACACTAATGTCACCTATAAAAATTGTTAGAAACTTTATTAAAAGTAGTAAAGAATTTCCACATAGCAAAACTTTTAGTGGGTAAAGTTTCCAAGCCTAGAAAAGTGTTGAATAATTAGTCGTATAAACGAATCATTATTCAAATGATATCAATTTAATTCACTTGGTCAAGTGCGGTGATATACTTGCAATGAAAAATAAAGGTTTTATCTTTTACCGTGCAGGTAGTTTTAACGTAGAAGAAATGTCTTGCGTTTACATTCCACGCCTTCGCTTTCACTAAACATCTGAACTCATAAGAACAACTGTAGGTGAGGCACAACGTAAGAAACGCGTTAGTTTCATTAATTTTTTCTTTTCTAGTTCATATTAATGGTAATTATTTGATTCAGAAGCCGAAGATGAATATCAAAGGAGTATAACGAATGGAGAAGCTTGTGCAACCGAACGGCATGGTATGTGCTTCTGTATTCTACGTACTTCATCAGTGAAGTTCAAAAGTTCAAAAAAAAAAGACATAAATATGCTAAACAATGCGTTCACAAATCACTCATAGAATTCATCCACAAAATGTACTATTCCATGGTACGATAGGTGCGAAATGAATGCATGTTTGCTGCGCATTTGAATATTTTTAGCTCCAGTGGCAATTTATAGCACAAGGTAAACTGTTTCGAGCAAGTCAATTTGTGGTGAAGATTACGGACACAGGAAACAGCAACGTGGCGTAGCGGATATCGAGTTTAAACTTCCACGACAGGTCGAATGACAACGCACAAACGCCCGCACAGACGCAGACACAGAGACATGCACAGGCACATGGATACATAGGCACGCGACGTTTTTTTCTAAGTCTCTTTTTAGCGAAGAAAATTCATCAATGATCGTGATGAATGAAACAATCAAAAAACGACTGTCAGTATAGGATATCATATGGAAATTTGATCTCTTGAATGTTTCCCCTCCTCTTGGAAAAACTTCGGAATCTTCAGGAAGAATCCTTAGCGAAATGCGACATTTCAGCATTATTTTGATTGATACTTTTCGAAAAGCTGACATAGAGTGGGGACGACGATGACACAATAAGAACTTTTTACAGCTCAACCTAGTAAGCTAGCCGCCGGCTGCAATAATTCCAGATGCAATCAAGAGTTGAGAAGTTCGTTTTAACAACTATCAACTACACGAATCGCATACTACAAATATCACTTGCTCACGACCGGAGATTCACTTTTTGACATCAGTCGACCGTGTTCAAATAAATCTGAATATGCGAATTCCATTGCAAAATTAACTCACTGCGGGCAATAAGAACGAAGCTCGATATCGCAGATCGACTCATACCACAAATCACATTTCGTCATTGCGACTTTTGCTGTTCATAGGTTGAGAGAATATCTAACAAAGAAGCACAAATATCTGCGCAGAGGTGCACAGATCATGAATTTACAGATTTAAACGTTGCAGAACACAAATTGCAACGCATTTTTCTTGCTCATCAAAGAAACTGAAACAATGCACCACTATGAACAGTAGATTACCGAAGCATTGCTGGGAATTGACACGAAATAAGGCAATATAATCATCGATGGTAGAAAATCAGCGAAGCATTCGCTCGTTCTACAATCGCCTGCTAGTGCTTGGAGCGAATTGAATGCTTTCAAAAAATGTCCCTTTTGATCGATAGAGAGTCAGTCGATCGAAATGGCCATTTAGGGAACAAATAAACAGCAACATGGCAAACGTCGCTCGCCAAATATGAGGAGCAGTATTGCAATAAAACGTTATGGGGAGTCGATCGGAAAATGGAAAATAAACTTTTCAGGTGTTTCTAACAACGCTGGAGTAATTACTATTCTACTACATTCTTATTTTTTCACAATACTTCGAATCAAGTAAGAAAACTTAAGCACAACATAGAACAGGAATTAAGCTGCTTTCATTTCAGTTTCTTAGCGAAGGATCAGAAATATCCTTCAAACTTTTACAGGGGTAAAAATATTTATTACTAAGATGAGCACAGAAAAGTTAAATTCCTTGCATTTACTCCTTCCACTTCCTCCCATGATGAAGTACTGTAGCAAGGGTACGGAGAAAGACTAAATCTTATATGAGGTGCTAGCAAACTGATTTCAGCTGAATATTCCACTTGAAACTTCAAAGAGAAACATCACCTATAAGAGCGATTTTTAAAATTTCCCTATCATAAACTTCAGTTCGTTGACATGTACTTATTTCTGAGAGCGCGTGAAACAGTCGACACGGTCAAGGCAATTCACTATTATCTGCGATCATCGAAGTGAGGTGAAAAATGAACAGAACCCGATTGCATCAAATAAAATGACTCTGAAATGTGTCATTATTGAGAAATTCACGTTCAACAGCGACATTCGCGATCGCTTTTCATTAATTAACATCACATTGCTCACATTTATGTGGTTTAACTCATCGCTCTTTAGCCAACATTATCCCACTACTGCAATGGTAAAATTCGCGGGATGATGCACTGAGGAGATAATTTCGAAATTGGGTCGACGAGATATGCTTTCCACTTTCTGTGAATTCATGACAAAAAAGTTCTTTCATTTGATATTTTCAATTTCTTTTTTTGCTTTGCTGAACTGCTACGCATTCCAGTGGCCTCATCTGGCTGATCACACGATCCCATACCTAGCAGTCTCCTCCAGCTAAATAGATCGAGTGCGAAGCCCTTAAATAAATGGTCCGTTCAATAACTGAAAAGTTGATCGTAACTTAGTTAAAGTGTTAATGCGGCAATCAAAATGGAAGATGTACAGCAGCAAAGTCGACGAAGAGGAAGCGGTCGAGTGGGGCATTCGCGAAGGGGCTTCTAAATTAGATGTCGCTACAAGAAACGTGCTGCTCGCGAGAAAAAAATTGCCCATTCTTCTCACGAAAATATGCGCCTCTTTCACAACACATTCAACTCCACACAGATGTTCCACAGAAAATCATTGCTTCCTTTCCGGGAAACGACAAATGCACTTCACGAACACTTAATCGTTTCCTCATCTTTTAGTCCTGTCTCGTTCGAAATAATTCCATGCACTACATTATATAGTCACATGTTGTTTGTTGCAACGCTCAACTACTAAAAAACCTCAATGGACTGAACAGTGGTCACATTTGCAGCAGTAAATGTATCGTTCATCAGAAAAACTAACGTCACGGGTGCTATAAAAGTTGACATGTGAATTACTACAACGTATAACACAAACTGCTTTCAATGCGCATTCGGTTCTTGGAAAGAAATGAAACGATCACCACCATCGTTTCTCCTATTGTCTACAAAAACCGTTTTTGAAATGCTGAAATAATGATGCAAGTAATGGTAAGCGAAGCATAAGATGAAATGACCAGTAAATCAGGATAATGTATTTCTTTCACTTTAATGTGCTTCGTGTCGATGAAGCTTACAAGTCTTCTCTCTCTTCTCTCAATTCACGCTTTTCGTCTGGCTACTCTAGGTCCACATCCTCCTCGTCTCCTCAATCTCTTGTACTTATACTTGCGACGAGAAATGCGGAAACAGAGACAGAAAAAGGAATAAACAGGGAAAAAGAAATGAGGACAAAAAAATGGATAGCATGAAGTGAGCGGGACGCAAACTTCTTTGCACGACAGTGTGTCGCTGTGAAACCTGATTCCCTTGCTGTTACAAAATTTGTGGTGAATGCTCCCTCATCCCAAAATCTGCATCATATACCCTACCAGGTGTTCTGAGGAGTTTTCTTGGCCATATGTGTTAGTTATTTCGAAAATGGGTTGTCAAATGAATGAAACAAAATTCTCAAACTTCGTATTTTACTGAAACCTTACTTTGAATGGAAACTTTCAACTTAAAAGATCTTGCTTCTTGATGAGCTCATAATATCGGCCACCACGTGTCATGAGTGAAGCATGTGTACCACTTTCTTGTACCTTTCCATGCTCCATATAAATTATAAGATCTGAGTGCTGAATTGACGATAGTCGATGTGCAATAGTTATGCACGTTCGACCTGCTCTTGCTCGATCTAATGCCTCTTGCACAGCCTGAAAAACGGCACAGGATACAATGGCAAGCAAATGATGGCAAGAGGTTCATCACAAATTTTTATGTACCCACTGTTGCCGTTTTACCGCAAGTATTGTCAAAGAACACGCGCTGTCTACATTCGAGGAGTTAAAAGTATCTCGGTAGTCGGTGATCATTGTTGATTTTATATATTCATGAATAAGAATTCTTTCGTCTCTTCCAATAAACGCGTATAGAAACAACAATATCTCACATAAATTAGCCTATAAGCAACTGTTCTCATCTATAATTGGATGTTTATGACTATCCATAAATATTCATATATTTATGAACCACTTTAAATGAGGGTGAAAAAATAATAGCAAATGATTAAGTTGTATGGAAAAAATGCCAATAATACAATATTTCGTTCTTTCAGACTACAAAGTCAAAAAATCCTCGCTTAGAGTTTTTTGCACCGTTCGAATATCTCTCAGTGCAATTAATAATTTGAATAACGAAAGCTGTTCATCGAAACTGTAATGCGACAATAATTTTTAGGAGGGATAAAAGTCGGCCTTGAAGAAATCTTTCTTTTTCTGGAAATATTATCGACATAACGTGAAACCTGAGGTAACGTTATTCAATCTGTGAAAAAAGCAGAAGTTTTTTTTTACACAAGATGGAAAACTGTTGGTATTAGCGATATTGGAAGCTTTATACTGCAAAGATGGTGAAATATATAATGGAAGGAGTTCTATGAAAGGAGCTCTTCGTTTTGAACACGTTTTCGTTCATAATGTAAGCTAGTTAAAAATTCAAGAACGCTAACTGACACAAATATCAGTATGCAAAAGTACATAAAATTTTACTGAATTAGGCGCTCGTATTTACTGAAGGAACCATCTGAACGCATATCTACTGTCACTCTCCCATCATTTCTTCTCTTCTTTCACTGTTTCTTCGTTTAGTTTATCTTTCCGATCCTGCATTCCAATACGTGTCGCTCATTTTCCATTTCACGTGTATTCTAGCAAGTGATCAATAAATGCAGTAAATTTTTTAATGAAGATTTGAAGAGAATGGCTTCCAATTTTTGCAGTCATCCTGAGTCTCCGCTCGCTAAGTTCGATGGTTCTGGCGACGGATCATGAAGCTCCCATGGAAACAACAAAAATACCTTCTAATTTTGCAGAAGTAGTGTTGGAAGTCAGTCTGAACTCACTCTTTCGGCTTCTGAGTCGAGAGCACTAGTTGCCTCGTCAAGGAGCAAGATCTTCGGATCACGAATCACTGCGCGTGCAATAGCGATTCTTTGCTTCTGCCCACCAGACAGTTGAGTTCCTTTTTCTCCAACTTCTGTGTCGAGACCCTTGAAAAGAATCTCTCGCAATAGTGTGTTCAATTCCGTCCATCCACTAATAAATGGATGCAACAACACAAAAAATTTCGTTCATTAAATGTGAAATAAACAAAAAAACCCAGCATACTATACAAATAATCTGCGGATGGAAATTCTTTAGTAACCGTTATATTATTCGAAAATAATTTTTGGAATGACGTGTAACGTTTCAAGCTACTTTATTTCAAATTATTACTATCTGCTGATGGAATTCGCACAGAACCCGAATGATGCGTATCCACTAAGATCGGATAAATTCCTTTGAATTGGCAAAAACTACACCATTCCATAAAGAAACTCCAATTCAACTCCATTAAGAAATTAAGAGGTAACATAAAATCTGATATATTACCACTGATATAGTCCCAAGAATAATATGATGAGAGAAACACGAGTGCAGTGCACTTTATTTATGGCAAAAGAATTGATTATGATTCCTTTAGAGTCTGAACGGACTTTGCGTGTTGCTAAGTGGAAGTTGCCTTGATTAGACACAAACCAACATTTATAGGCGACAAGGTGGCTCTTTACCTTAACTACGAATGCAAATGAAGCAGTCATTCCAATTAAACTCTGCTTCAATCCTATACTTCGTTTGGTGAGCAATAAGCGAAATTGATGGACTTATACCATTAGTGTGGTAATGAAGAGACCTAAAAGTTGCTCTGTGCAAAGACAAATCAAGCAAGACTCTGCTCATTCACTGATTTTCAGAAAATTTTCACTGTTATGCTAATTTTATCGTTACGAGTGGATATCATTTGGAAATGAAACCTGCGGAAGTGCTTCGACAAAACTCTTCGCATTTGCCAGTTCGAGTGCTTTCATTATCTTTTCAGTCGGTACTTCGTCATCGATTCCGAAGCACACATTCTCTTTAATCGAGCCAGCAAATAATCGTGGTTCTTGTCCCACCAATGCCATCTGATTTCTTAAACTGTACAGTGAAAGTTTCTTTAAGTCACGTCCATCGAAACGCTGAAAATCAAAACAGAGCGATTTAATTTTATTCGCGTTTTGAAAGGATTCATCCAGTTATTCACCCCACGCTTCATTAGTGAGTTTTCTTTGATCTATATCCTCTTTCATTTTATTTATTCCTTTGCTTTATTCTGTTCCAACGAATTGTATAATTGAAAGTCCTCTTCACTACCGATCCATTAACCTCTTTCTGCTTGAACTAGCATTTTTCGGACAGGAAGTGAACGATCATAGTATCGTTGCCAAACAACAGTCTTGCGGTGACAGGATGATCTTTCTTCTTATGTAGTTGTGGTCAAATGAAACTTGTGCTCCAAAAAGTAAAAAATTTCATCCATTAGCTAGCTTAGAAGATAAATTCTAATCATCAGTCATGTAGAGAGATCAACTGCAGTCAACAAATTGGCCTAGTTTTTTTCTGAAAATATTCTGCAAAATGAAGTTCAATTACTTTCTTTCGAATCAAGCTCTAATTGCTCCCTCATAAACAATACAAATTTAGTGCCGGATATGACAATACGATCATGCATTAAATAAGAGATGCACCATATTATGGCTTGTCCCATAAAGCATCAGTGCAAATTAAGCCCTCACCTAAAATGCTTTTGCGGCATCTCGACAAGGCAAATAAGGGAGATGCTGTAGTTCATTGGAGTCAAATTTCAAGGTACGTCTATACATCGGAATTCTCCTATTAATGAAAAGGCGAAAGAATGCACTCATCACATCGACAACTTGAAGTCTTTCGTCCTCTCTCTCTTCCCTTTCTCACTCCCGGTTTACTCTTCCATCCCGATCTTATAATTTTAAAAGTCACATACTGATGCCCAAATCGAGATGCATAGTGAGCAAAAATCGCGATCGCTTACCACAACTCCACCGCTAGGGTCGTAGAAGCGTTCGAGCAACGAAATCACTGTACTTTTACCACATCCGGATGGACCCACCAATGCGACGGTTTGTCCTCGCTGAGCAGTAATCTGGAGACCGTTCAAAACTGGTTGTTTCGATTTCTGCTGATAGGAGAATTTCACATCTTCGAATAAAATATTACCGCGAAGTGTCTGCAAAAATACCCATTAAAAGCATTTCCGTCAATCGAAGATGAAAGAAATTGTTAATTCAACTATAACTACAGTATCATTCACTGATTTTTCTTGTCGATAGAACAGTTGTCCATCCATCTAGTGGGCAAACAAGCATCTGGTGGGGGCAGACATCTAAAAACAAGTACTTCGGACAGCGGGAGGGGAGGATAACTCATTACTTGTTGCTCCTAAACGCTGCCAATTGATCCATATGTGAACTGCAATAAATCCGACTTGATAGCAACTATCAACATTTTCGCCGATTGCTTCAAAATGTCTGCCAACAGCGATTGAGATCATATTAAGTACTTTTATCATGGATATAGTGTGACGTTAAAGTTTAGAGGAAAATTTTACACCTCTACTCCGTAACTGTAATCTTCGGCCAAATTGCAAACGGTGGTATTTCGTTCGGTCTTTAAACTAACACCGTTCTAATTTTAAACAAGCCATAAAGAAACTGCAGAGGAACTTATAAAAGGAAATTTGAAATAGAATATGGAAACAAAAATTTCAAGTTTCCAAATTCAATCTATACATTATTTATTGATGAAAATTGAAGAATAATGAGGAAAATTCATATGTCCTATTAAAGGAAGAAACGTGTATGAGAAGTTCGCTTGATATGCGCTTTTGCAATCAATACACTCGTCCAATCCCATCCATAAGTTAATGATAAATAACAGGATGTATAACATATCCATAGTTTAACTAATCCAAGCGCTTACAGGGATCACGGAAAAATTATTTTTTTATGACCCTAGTGATGCAAACTGAAACATCTATCTGTATAATAGCGATAATTTTTCGCATCTTAAGAGTGAGCGGAATTTTATCGAAGTGATATTTTCATCCGATGAACAATGCGATAAAGGGCTATGATACGAATATATCATAATCCTAGCGTCACCGCTTCTCAAGTTGAAAGGAATCATCATGCAGATAAACGCAAATGCGTGCACACATACCTACGCACCTGTCCCTGCACCTTTTATCCGTTCAGTTTACACCGTCTAAGAATAAAACATTGATAATAAATAAATATGCTCAAAAGTTTCCTTGCTGACATGTCAGATAAGATATCAGGAATTTAGTTACATCAGTGAACTTGTAAGAGACAATGACAAGAGCAAGAGATGTGCTCAGTGGTGGTCTCATACAGTATGGGCGTCTGTGTGACCAATACAACAGTCATAGTCTACTGGCCTATTAGTCAACTAAGCTGCGAACAAGTGAAAATGGAAAAGCGGACACGTCCAGTAAATACAGCCGAATAAAATTCAAATTTTTTTTAGGGAATTGAAAGAAAATCACATAATGTTTCCCCTCATCTGTTATGTTAAAAGTATGTTGCAGGCAGATATTTGTTCGTTTTAAAACGTTCAACTGCTAAAATCGATGCTTTGAAGCGTTTATTTGACGCGTCTAACCGGTTATAAATAGTCGTGCAATTATATTATCTATGGCCACAACTGGGCAAAAAGTAGGATGAAAGCTCACAATATTTTCGCCAGATTTCGCATCTCCAGTCTTTGGCTCCCTTGAAATCATCGAAAAGAGTAGCCCAGCAGCAGTTCTTGCCTTTACGAACTCGGGAAAATATGTTGCAGAATTCATTGTTGCAATTGATGCAAAAAGCATTGCCATGATTGCACTGAAAAGAGCGACAGAAAATCATTAATTTCCGTTTATCGAATACCGAATTTCGATATTCTGGAAGCGTTTCTTTGAAATTAGTTCCATTCCAGATGCCAGCTCTTTCATATGCCCTGTTTTAGTCGTCCTATTAGTTAACAAATTATAGCTTTTACCATAGACAAGCAACAAACTTGCAGAACAAGGTGTTTGATGAAACGCTTTGAATGCATAATCTAAAGTCGCCACTTAGAACCTAAAGAAAATTTCCCATTCCAGTTCGTAAATATGGATTGCGATACAGGCTCCAAAGAAGAACAACTGTAAAACAGACCAATCTTCTATAGACAAGTGGCGGTAGTGCAGCAAAGGTAAGTCGAAGAAGGTTGCGACCATACAAGCAGATGAAATGCTCCCGGTGGTTGGCCTAAGGCAGAAACAGGAGGATATAAAAGGAACTGATTGCTTACGTATTTACTCCAGCTTCCAGAGTGGTCTTACTGCCAACTAGGCCAACCTCTGGCTGTTGGAGCGCTTGAGGTGACTGGCGGCAGAGCTTATTTCAACTGCCAGACAGCGCCGACTTTCGAGCCCACCCTTGATCGTCTATCTCCACCTCTTGTGGCCCCGCTGTCGCCTCCATTTCGGTCCCTTCGGATTGCTCATACGCTATCTCTGCCTTCGCGAGCTCACTTTCAGTTCCGTTATGTGTGCTTCAGAAAACTTGTCATCGTCATCCATTCTTTGCAGGTTTAGACGGTATGGAGACTTTTACTGCTTCTCGGCTTCCATCATATGCTCAGATGAGGGAAGCCATGAAATTTAGCAGCTTGAAAACCAGCTACTTGATGGCTCAGTTGTACACATTCTTTACAAGCAACTCTCCATTTTTTCGTCTAGACATAGGCCTTCTGCCTTCAGACTAGTCTAGAAGCTGGAATGAATACATAAACACATCAAGCCTTTCATATTCCTAAATTCTATTTAGGCCCAGCCTCACTACACATGCTGGTGGTCATGACCTTCCTTCACTTGCATCATGTGACGCACCATTCCAGCCCAACATAAGCCGAGTCGTCTACTCATATTACTGAAGAAACTTGCCTAGATTTCTCCTGTGTTCTCCTGAGTCGGTTTGAGAGCAGCGGGTACCCACAGTTGTTATAGTTAAGATAAAAAATGAACAGAGAGTAGTGAAGATGGTGAGTTTGAAGTCACTGCCTTCTCCACAGGAACATCGACCTCAGGAAATTGACCTTTTCCCAATAGAATCAATATGACAACGACTACCTTGCGTCACTACAGCTTGATTATTATCTGGCGGTGGATAGGTTGATGCCAATAAACTGCTGTGATAAGACGGATCTAGTACTAACCTTTCAGGAAACGAAGAAGAACGTTTAAAATGCGGACGTACTTGAAAACGCTATCAGCTGGTCTGGCTCCAATATAAATGAGGTGAACGCCGATAGCATAGCTAATAGTTTGCATAAAATACTGGAATGTCTGTGAGATTGCATAATTGATAGCCTCAATCCAAGCTTTGTCGATTTCAGCACGTTTCTGTTGTTTTGATGCTGCTTCATATTTGGCGAAGAAACGTGCCTCTCTGCTTAGAAGTTGAATTGTACGCACATTTTCGAAGGCCTCTACAGCTAGCTGAAATTCGTTCCTCTCTTTTTTTCGGCACTGAATTATGTGAAATTACTGTTTTTTCGTTTGCTTCAAAAACCTTCTATTGGCCATCGCTTTTCGCACCAAATTAGAGGTAACTCTGGTGGTTCATAAAACACCAAATCCAAAATTACAAGAGTAGAGTCTGTAGCCGCAGTGAGCAAAATTACACTTAATCTGCTACAGGGATGTCAAAATTTGTAGGCATACTGGAAAACAAAATTGGTCATGTTTGTCGACATATTTTATTGAACATTCGACGAAATTCCGTCTACGGACGAAATACGATCTTTGACCACGTCCGATCCTTTACCGATCTAATAAGGCCAGCAGTTTAACGTAAGCCTCGGCCTTGCAACAGGATACTCATGCACTTTTTCACCTGAAACGTCGCGTGTACGAGTAATCACTTTTTAAAGCAGGAACGTTGAAAAAATTTTGATGCTTTCATGTCTCAGTGGTTCTCTTAGGCTTCAAAAAAAAACTTCCACAGACGAGTTCAACTCATCCCTCGACAATAAACATCGCTCTTCTTTCATTAAATCCCTGCTTTATAGTAGTTTTGCTAATCAGTGAAATTCATCTTTGGAATTTATATTACCACATGCGATGTGCGGACTGAGTAGCCTATGAAGAGAATAATGCAGTGTTTCTCGTCTAAGTTTTATTGTTGATTGTCTAAGTTGCAAGTTTCATATAGCTTTTATGCTACCCGTCCAGCTTCGTCGTTTTTGATGATTTGAACATTTCGAATTTGAATGCATCGTGCAAGCCATATCTGAGCAGCACCGAGCAACAGCGAGAACACCGTTCCCAAGACTGTTACCTGCATCATATCACGTTAAATATGCACATCGAGAAAAACAACGCGAACATTGATATTTCTGCAGGAAAACGATGCTTTTTTACAGCGGTCCAACTTCTGATTTAGTGGTCTGTTTGAGAAGTTCCATTCGACTACATCTCGAATCAGGCTCCAATGTGACTGTTGGAAATATCTTCTATAGCAAAAGGTACTCTTAGAATTAGTTCTAAAAAATGACGACTTCATATGACTTTATATTTCCTAGGCAGCCGCCTAAAATATTCTACGCATTATTTTCCCATTTCTGCCATTACCCTGAATTTTGCTCTTCCGATACATTAAAAAAAGGAAAAAAAACTAACATTCTTACTGCAAGAATTTCTTAATGATAAGTGCTACTTTAAAAACTTCATGCAGCATAATACTTTTCTTGAAGGGCTGTCTACTGTACAGACTTCCACTGTCGAATTCGATGAAGCTATTTGACATACGGAGACCCTTGTGAAGTGCTGTAGCTTAATGCAATTCGGCCTGAAACCGTTTAAGCTAGCCAAATCGAACAACTCCGTACCTGCCAACAATAAACAAATCCTATAATGATGTTCACAATAAGCGCCGTAAGACCGTAAATAACTTGTAACATACGAGCGTCGATTACCTGCAATAAATGAACGACATCTGTGCTACAAATAATGCTACTAAATATAACTACTTTCCAATAGTTCAGAAATCTCAACTTCGAAGTGAACGATATTAATATGATGTTCGAAATCCGCTATAACAGATCTTTTGAAATGAGAATTGTAGAATTGAACTTTCAAAAACAGCAAAACAACGTCAAGCTCAATAATCAAACTTTTTTGTCGACTTAGATTTCAATGAACATATCTCATATCCACTTCCTTATTTATCACATAACAGAATAATTTCTCACGCGGTCATTCCTTTTCTTTCCAATCACTTTTCTGTATTCAATTTATATTTGTAAAATAAGAGGATAAGAGGAAGCAAATTAAAAGTTTTGAACATTTGTTGCGTGTACGACACATTTCGTAAAACGTTTTGCAAATATGGGGACATAGCACTTCAACGAAATCTGATACGATGCTATCGTAAGTGTTATTGTTACAATGTGCTTTCGTTGTGCTGACCTATATTAGCACAAAAAATCTGATTATTATCGAAAATATTATCCTGCATCACTGAAAATCAATTAAATTTGCATTTTCGATATAGTGATTCTGAAAAGCCACTGTCAATTTTCTGCAAAATTTCTCATGAGGATAACCAACTAAAAGAGAGACGATTATATTTGCACACAAACTAGAAGACTGTCCTAACAGTGACATCTTCGAAAATAAGATTAGTGCCAAAGCGGATTGCAGTCAGGATGGACGGTATGGATTTGACTGCTGCCCTTTTATGGAGAATCCATTAAAGATGCAGTGACAACTGTAGATGTGACAAAAGGACAACGCATAATCTTTACCGCTTTTACGTTTGGTGCATCTGTTGCAAGTCGAGTTATCAGTTTACCAGGTGCATGCTGTGGACTATCAAAATAAGCTGCATCTTGCAGAAGAATATTTCGGAAAGCACGAACACGAAATTCCATTGTCATATTCTCAGAGGCCAAGCTAAATAAAGCACTCTGAAAAGTTTATTTATTGATTGATTTAGTTTGTGGATTGATCTTGCATGCATTCATTAGTCAAGTTCGTAATTTGGTTTTTAGTTTATTATGCTCTCCATTCAACAATAAAACATGATCTGTGAAACGCCTGAGCTATTTTCTCACAGGTTCCCTTCTCATATTAATAAAGAAACCCCAAACCTTTAGAGTAGCCTATGCCAAATTCAACTGGCAGCTTTTGCTAAACTGATGAAACTTTGCAAAAATGTAAATAATCCAAATTAATCAGTATACCTGAGGAAAGAAAATGAAGATTGGGCAACCAGAAGAGGAGAGACTGCTTTGATAACGACTATGGAACGACAATTTGTACATGCCTCGAAAACGATGGAACTTCATAGTTCATTGCAAAATAGACAGTAAGTATAGAAAGAGCTCACACTTGCGAATTGGAAAACTAATACACCGAGCCCTACGCCACAATGCATAATCATCGCCATTTCAAGTTGAAACATCATGTTGTCATCATATGCACCCGCAAGTGCTCGAAAGACATAAGACATCATAAGCGCCAAAGCAGGCAGTTGCATGCCACAAAATATCGCACAGACGAAACCGACAACCTTAAAAATATCACCTAATGCTTGATGAAATCATTATGTGAAGATAAGAACGATATATTATAATAGGTATATATATAGGTAAATATATATGTATGCATATATATATCTATCATATATATATATGTCTATTTTCCAAATTTCGAAAGAGCGAGTTTTTGAGAATCTTCGCCGAAGATGGGCATTTCGAAAAAGTGAGTCTGTTTAACTTCCACAAGAATCGCTTCCCTTATTGTTGGATTCAGAATCCTTGAAAACTCCCACTATAACACTGAGTGTGCCCATTAGCTGTCACCTGCAACATTTTCAATTTTTTTCATAGATTTAATGACGTTTCTGCTCACTAAGACTCTGCGATTGACTCCAATCATTTGAAATTTGAATCTTTTGCGCATGTCCCAAACCAAAAAAAACAAAAGCCTAAGTTTCGTTCCTTTTCGGCATCACAGGAACAGCCTTACAAACTGAAGGCGGCATGCACACAACGTAAACATTGAGAGCTCAGCGGATTCGTATCGCAATACAAAATGCAATAATTTGCTTGAAAGTATTGCCACGCTGATCTATTTGATTCTCAATTAACGTCACAAATGGGTCAAAGCACAATCAAACTCTCACCATCGATAAATAATTTCCTTTTGCGTTTCGATAAATTGTTATGAAACCTGCCGTAATTTTTTCATCATCTGTGATCTCAGTTTCGGCTGCTGTTGTGAATGTTCCACGCTCGGCAGTTACTGCCGCTTCACCGGTTATTGAGAGACGCATTGTATTTCTGAAAATATTTCAATATTATAACAGCGCAATAAAACGTATTGTGATGTGTCTCTGCACACTTTTTATCTGCACACTTCATCGTACCACTCAGAAAGTTAATTTCTGTGTGGAAAAGCAATATTTTAGAGCTTTTTTAAAACCCTCCTCAACGTAGCTTCTTATTTCAGTGGCTGGATCTTGTTAGACCCTTATCATTGGTTCGATACTATGAAATATGGCGATTCTAAAAAAGTTCTGCCTCAAAAGGTGCATGTAACAAACATTTGCAGAATTTTTACTAATGGATACAACTATACATGCTTTTGAGCAACATTTTAGAAAAATAAACTGAAGCATCTTTGCACATGATCTGAAATCATGCTCCGGTGTCATCCATTTTTCACTGATGGCGCATCACTGATCGTGGATGCAGGAGGAACAATACTGCTCCTCCTAACATGCTGCTTAGTTCGTCTAAAGTTGTATACTCATGGGTTTAATCAAAGCTTAGCACGGGAATTACTGTTCATTTATCTTCAATCCTTTTAGCATTTTCAATAGGCGTTTGCATAATGCGCAGTTTCAATAGCTGGTTCATTTTAGTGGCAAATTGATGTGAAACCTCTATCTGACTAGAAATCTTCCACCGAAATTTTTAACTCATAGCAGACAGTTGTGCGGTGAACTTTGCCATGTAAAAGACACAAAGTCACGTTTCTACGACCAAATTTTATTACATAGCCACATATTTCGAGACCGACAGCTCTTCATGAAGTGCTGTGATGTATTAACCTGCGGAGGCTGTGTTTTCTCACTTTCAGTACCAATGAATTCTAGACTTCTATGTCACTGAATTATAAACTCTTAAATGAAAGAATCTCAGACCTGGAGAAACTATCGTTGATGCTTCTAGCCCTTACGAACGTTTCAGCGCCAATCCCTTTAGGAATACCTTTTGATGAGTACACACTGGACATTGAGCCTGCATATGACGGACGACGTACATCGCGAGATGGATGGGCGGAAGGAATCACAGGGTCACTTGAAAGATTAGATTACATTAAGCACCATAGACGGACGAAGAAAACGACAAACCTCTCTCTAAATTCATTGTGCATAATTATAAAAAATATCCATTTTGGCACCAACTTCAGGAATTAGCTTTGAAGCTGTTCCAGATTTTGCTGAAGTGTTATACAGCAACGTAAATATATAGAGAAATTTTGGCCGGAAAATTAAGATAACTTAGAGTCTCACTGTTCACTTAATATTGCATGGCGAGATGTTAGAAAAGCAGAAATGCAGAATCTCTCTTTAAGCAATGGAGGATTATTTTTCGAGCTCCTGCGGTAGCTCACAAACGAGAATACTGAAAGTTAAGGAAAAGAAAATTATACAGTCGGAAAGTTTTCGAGGTTATCATCTCACCTGAAAGGAAGAAACAAAATGAAGATGAAGTTACAATGGAGTGCGAGAAAAACACATGCGAATATGGTGTTAAAAATTTCACATGCTATCATTCGCAAGTTAAAGCTTGCGTTTCACCTCAAATCGATTTCCTCTTCATTTTCACTTTCTTCAGGAATTATATCTGGGATAATTTCTGCTTCGGGCTGAAACTGCTGCGCTTTCACCAATTCCGCGTATTTGCCGCCCAAACTGATTAAACTGTTGTGTGTGCCTGAATAAGAGATTACGCGATATCGATATGCTTAAGGGAATTTTTAGTTGAAAACTCGAGAATTACCTTATATGATTTTCCCTTATGCAATATTTATGCTAACAAAGAAATGAATTAGTTGATTTGAGCGAATGCTGCACAAACTGTGAAGTACCGATGACAATATCAATGTCTAAATTTTTATTTCTGAGAAATACCCAAGCAGCTGTTTATGCGGTTTAAGCCACCTATGGATTTGAATGGATTGGATCGATTTCTGGGACATGAATTCATCAAGTCTGACGGTTGATAAACTAAAGCGATTTTATATCAAAGAAGCCAGACACATGACATGAAAGTTTGGACAAGATGGTAACCAGTACTGCTAAGCTAATTGCACGTTAAAAGCAGTATGATGAAGTACAACGTCGAACGGTTAAAACTGAATCCAGCATCTTCGATGGGAATATAATCATAGGCTGCTCTTCACTCCTTGTAAATCCAGATTTAATAAGGATACACGAGATGCTTACATTGTGGAAATTTTTCAAGCCGTACAAACTTTCGGATAGAAATTCTAGATGGAAAAAAAAGTATTAGAAAGCACTGAAACCTTGTTCGACGATGCGACCTTTTTCGAAGACGACGATTTTGTCGGCATCGCGAACAGTGGAAAGTCGATGAGCGATCACAATCGTCGAACGGCCTTTACAGGCGTTGCTTAAAGCCGCCTAAAGCACGTGTTCAAAATTAAGCATATTTCGTTGCATGAGCCGTGAATCGATCAACAAAATATAACGTTGAATCAACGTCAAGCGCAACCTCTCCCTCACACAAAGCGTTCTTGAGCAGCTGATCGGATGTAATTCTTCACTAAAATCTTATAAACGTTCGCAGAGAACTTTCCATGTTTGCACAAATTATTCACTGACACGGAACGCTTTTTTGCAAATTTCACTGCAATAAGTTTTTTGGCACCTTGGCTAAGCAATTTCTCCTAGAGCAAAAATTACGATAGATTACGGTCATTTGGCAATATCGGAAGACATGGCCCACTATCTCTGCTACTCTGAAACCAATTCTGTCATAAGATGCTTCACATACGAGTATGAAATAACGGAGGAAAAAGACAAATTATTATAAAGCATCATTTTATTGGGAATTTTCCAACAGAGGAAAGAAAGAATGTGATACGATCTCACCTGAACGATAGCCTCCGACTGAGCGTCTAGCGCGCTTGTCGCTTCATCCAGTAATAGTACTCTTGGATTTCTGATCAAAGTACGGGCTATTGCGATTCTCTGTTTCTGTCCACCGGATAACTGAACTCCAGCATCACCAACTCGAGTCTGATATCCCTGAAGTTGACCATTTCTAACTTATATCAGACAGTAAAAAACAGTAGACACAGCTCGTTAACGACAGAAGGCCAATACTGTACAGAGAAGGCACTCAGTAGTAAGAAAAAGAACCTTTCAGGAAGACGAAGGCAACTAAATTTGATCCTCAAAAGGAAACCTCCAGGAGTCAATTTCGATACGGCCGACTAAGATGACTCGATGTTTTAATGAAGGCGTTGAAACAAAGTTCCTGAGAAATTTAAAATGTGCACTTCTTCTATTTGAAAAAAACATCCTGGTCCAATTTATCAATTTATTAAGCTGCATTTAATGAAAGCACCGATGTGGAAAACTTATTCGGTCACAAAATAACCATTTTGGCGCTTATGCATTGAAAAATCAAAATGATGGAACCGTGTCGGCTCAAGGAAGGCAAAATGATGTTGAAGTCGCATAGGTGACTGCGACCACAGCGTATGAATAAGAGAAAATTGTGCATCAATGACACAACTGAAGTATATATGCGGTTTGCGCAAATAATCACCAGCAGTATGCTGTAACCAGGAAAGATACTTTGACGAAGATGTTTTTCGAAAATATTACTTGTATGTTGGAAAATAGGTTTTTTTTCTCCTGCAATCAACACCAACCTCAGGAAGTTTTATGATGAAGCCGTGCGCATTTGCCATCCGGCATACTTTGTGCATCAACTCCAAATCGGCATCAGGATTCCCCATTCGAAGATTACCTTCGATGGAATCATTGAAAAGAACTGGCTCCTGTTGGACGATACCGATGACGCTCCTCAACCAGCTAATGCTCACATCACGAACATCATGCCCGTCAATGGTGACGCTCCCCGAATCCACTTCGTATAAACGTGTCAACAGACCAACCGAAGTGGACTTGCCACAACCACTGCAATTTTCTGCACTTTTCTTCAGTTATGATATCTCACAGTGGCATAAACTACTCCCATTAGACACTTCAACGATTAGGAAAAAACCAGAGCGATGCGTGGAGAAAGACACGGCCTCATTGAATCGTTATTAGTCACCTCGGAAGTTATCACATTGTTCCCTTCTCCCGTTGCCATCATTTTTTTAAATCGAGATCGATATTCAATTTGTAAGCATTTTATTCTTTCTGAAGCTACGTTCGCCAAGTCAATGTCAAACTGCTCGCGAAGTAATTAATAACCCAGATGAGTCACACTGGGCCTTTTGAACCCCACTGCTAACGATCGACTTCCAACTACAAAAGTTCTTTCAAGTGGCTGTGACCGTCAATATTCGTGACGTGATGGAAAACTGCTCTACACAAATCTCCTTACGTAAAATCCACTTTTCATTCTCCGCAAAATCCTTTTCGACCAACTTATTTTTCCAAGAAAATTTCTGCCAGTTCTCTGGTGTTTGCTTCTTTAATGTTCTATTTCCTTTCAATTATTCGTAGCCGTGATCATCCACATATGTGTCATGCAGTCAGAAGTCATACTCCATACCTGTGTCCAACAAGCGCAACAGTTTGGCCTGGCTCAATCACCAAATTAAGGCCATCTAGAACCTTGACATCCTTCCTGGTTGGATAGTGAAAGTGGACGTCTTTGAAGACAACACGTCCTTTAATATTCTCTGGTTTTTCGCCATTCATAGAGTATGCGTCAATTGCTGGCTCCTAAAGGTGACATAAAGTTATACACTTTGAATGTTAGCACTTGTGCGACAACTCAAGCACTTGTAAACAGTGCAGCTGCACTTCACTTTAGTGAACAATAACTAAAATCTGTCCCATTAGATAGTCGTTTCTAAATTCATCGGTACGATCAGCTGAAAAGAAAAAAAAGAATAAATAAACAAATTTTTTTTTCTTAATTTGAATTGAAATAATACTCGATCGATAGTTTGATATATAGTTGACGCTGCAACTCTTGCGTTCAATAATACCATCAAATGTGGACTAATGAGTCCAAGGAAGTATGCACCCAACAGCATCGCTGTAACGGCAATAATGACCACACCAGGATTAGTAACGACTCCAATTTTCAGCAAATATCCGCCATACCTGTAAAGGCAGCTTGTTTTTAAAAAGCTGGAAAAAACTTGGAGCATTTGAATTTTTGAAGCTGTTTCGCCCATTCAAAACAAGAGCAGTAGAGTACCATCGATACTGCAAAAATAACCCAATGTATTACATATCACCCATCTCCTGATATAGTGACTATATTACGTCAAGCATTTCCATCGCTAATCCGCATTCAACTCATAAGCACTTTCAAGTATTTCAATTCAAGAATACGTTTCCTTGCAAAAAAAAGATAATATGTGATATATGCACTGCTGTCTCTGAATCAGTTTTTGCGGAAATTTACAAACTCCTGATTAAAAAAAAAAGTGCGGACATTATTTCACAGCGGCTAGTCCGAAATGCACTCCTGCACTCTTTTACTTGACCAATTAGCTTCATGTTTAAGTGATTAACGATAATAAGTGCGAAATAAAGCTTCATAATTTTATATAAACTTATAGCTTGCAAATATTCTTTGTAAAAGATTCTTTGTTTCTAACAGAAAAGGTGTAAAACCGGAAAGCAGTTAGCGTAAGACGTATTGAATTTATTGGTGTCCCACCACCGCCAACTGGTCGAACAGATGGATTATCGTTCCATCACCAGCCGACGGTTCAAAGTTAACGGTGAAAGTGGTGCTGACGCACGCGGTGAAATTTCAGGGGGTCTCATTGTAAACACTTCTCAGGGTACTCCTTTTTTGCCTACACTTAATTCAAATTCTAAAGGATAAGAGCTTGTCAAGCTTACAGAAGACCGGCGCCAAGGAATACAAACAATACGAAGAAGAAGAGCCCTTCGAGAAATCCGCTCCACAGACCCTTCTCAATGGCAAACTTCTTGCCTCTTTGCAGCTCACGCTCGTATCTGCTGACCATTTCGTTTTGTCCGTTGAAAGCTTGTACGGTGCGAACGCCGAGCACTGATTCCTCGGCAATAGCACCTGCCTTTGCAACACCTACCATTTCTTTTGATGTTGTCGAGCCCATTTGCTGCAAATTAATGTGTAAGCACTGCATCTGGCGATAGAAAGGAAAAATCCATTAAATGGCCGCAACATGACACCATCTTCCAGCTTCCAAACCAGGTTTCTTCCATCGAATTGTATCTTAACACCCGTCATCTGTCTCTCCCCTTCCGTCTAAGAACACGCATAAGTTTACGATAGGCATAACAGCGCTCGTTCGTACTACTGCAGTTACAACATGTAACGTGGTTTAAAAATAAGCAGTAATTGGCAGAAATAGACTGAAACATAAGGTGCACAACTGCATGACAGGCTGAACTAGCTTCCACCAGCTTTTTTCCATGACATCGCCTCCGCTGAGCAATTTCAGAGCTCGGTTAACGGCACTCGGTTAAGAAAAAATATAGATAGTTTCATAAAAGATGGACCATGTAGATTCTTAAGAATTGGACAGAAGAACTGATCGTACTCGAAAGGTAGCCATTTCCTAATTACGTGTAATTAGAAGAAGTATAACTGATTTCTACATGAAGGCCACAGGATAATACCTCCAATCTCTAACTGCAATATGTTACCTATAACTTCGTCCTTTGCAATTCGGGTATTGTTAGAAATTTGAAGGGAGAGCGAATGTGACGCATCATTTCAACTCGCTATTCTAGTAAAAAAAAGTGGTTCGTTCGACTCACATAAACATTCTCCCTTCCGCAACTCCATGAAGGTATAGAGGGGGATTAACTGTTTTCCTTCAAAGCATTAGCCGAACAGTACTTGTGAGTGGATGGAAAGGATCGCTCTCGCAAAACAAGACAAGACCTACCTGTGCCAACTGGGCCATAATAAAGCACGTGATTGGTGCAACGGCGAGCATAACAAGTGCGATTCGCCACTCGAAGATGAAGCCGACGACAAGTGCACCAATGAACATCGCCGCACCACGAACTAGAAGACCGAGTTTATCGCCGATTCCCTCACGAATACGCTCAATATTGCTGCAGACAAGAATGCGCTTAACTGCAGTAAGAGAGCGTAAAGCATCGACTAGAGGTAATCAGTGGGTAACGTTATACACATCCATATTTTAGGATGGTCACTGAATTCAGAAATTCATCAGCGTACTCCAGTTTTACGAATGTTTTGGATTAAGCAACTCATTTGCTCACTATTCAAATTCTTTTATAGAGCGATTATAACATCTCTGATTATATGGTCCGTATGATAAAATTTTGGCGCTGATTAGGACAATAGAACCCACAAATACAGCATTAAGGATAACAATTTTTAGAGCCGATGTTTGCATAATTCGTGTGAACAAAAAAAAACCGGAGACGAATTTATCCATAGAAGATAAAAAGATACTCGTTAAGTCGGGTTGTGAGCACACCACTTTGATTATAATCAAACCATGCGGCGTTTTGGCGCAAAATAGACCAAACATAGTGGTGGCGCAATTGTGCAATTATGCGAATGCAGACTGTTTGGAAACATATAAACTGCAATAAACAAATACTTGTAGACATCCATAATAATTGGTGGAAAAAAATGACATCTTGAATCGGAATCATAAGATCCAGATCGATTCCATCAAAGAAAACAACTCAAGGATGAGAACATGGAAAAATTGGGATGAATGTGCCAATTCATATACGACCGTGTTCGTAATTATGCTCATAAGCTGTTAAATAAATGAATACGAGACCCAATCTCGACAAGATTTTTCAACGTTTTAATCAAACATCCAAAAGAAAAAGCTCCGTTAAACAATATCTAAATCGCCCTCAAAATTCACGACCAAAAACGAAATGGAAGCAGAAAGCTGAACCGAGCAAATATGAAACAACTGAAACAGTTAACAGTGTATGTGCTTGAAAACGCAACCATTATTAACAACCGAAAGCATTAATTTCCTGGATTAGAATCTATCGATCAACAAACATACCACTCACCATAACGTAATTCGTAACGAGTACAAAAATTCCAATGCCAAGAAAAATGTAGACATTTTGATAGGCGGCAAGGAGAAATTCGGTGCTTTGAGGTGGATAAGTAAGTAGAACGTTAACCATTCGTCCGCCAATAATGCCTAGTACCGGTTGCGAAATACCACTAATTATTGCACATATGATACCAATCCAAGTCAGTACATGATCGGCTTTTCGTTCATAACGAAACTGGAAATCAACTTTTTATGGATTCGATCATCAAAAATCCAAGAGGAAAGCAGATAAAGAACGAGCAGGACGAATTCGAAGTAAGAAACAAACGCCTCAGGGCGATTATGTGCTACAGTGAACAATCCACTGCTGAGGGTTCACTGTTAAAGATGCTCGAAAATGTAAAAACGATGGGAAATTATTGTTCTTCGAATAAAGAATGAGAGAGAAAGCGACTGAGGAGTGAAAAAGGGAGGCAGTTCTGCCTAAATATGTGATAAGAGAGGAAGAAAGAATATCCTCCAGTATGGTGGAAAACGGAGAAAAATGAAGTTTAGCAGTAAGAAACAACAGGAACGGATATCATTAAAAATAAAAATTAAAAGCAGCGAAATTTCACAACATAGTCGTTATAGTACTAATACTCGTCACGTCACGCCCGTGAACGTGATTACGTTATATGAGGTGACTTATTTTCGTCTTTTACATACTTCATTAAAGGTCGAGTAATAACCTAGTTGACTTAAGCTGACTGAGCACGACGCATTTAGGAATTTAAAGAAAAAAAACGTTTGCCATTGTATAGAAAAATGATCAATCTTAAATGAACGCCTTTTTCATGCCATGTTTGAGTTAATGGAAAACGCTCAACTTACTAGTTCAAGTAGTGATACTGGTTTTGCCTCGAGTTTTTGTTTCGCCAAATCAAGCCTGAACGAAAACATCTATTTCCTCTCGGCTTAATGCATCAACGAAGATCAGCCATATTAGACGAGTTTATTCAAGCATTTTAATTAACGTATAATGCTGATTTTCTTTTTCTCCGTTCTTGAACATTGCCATAACATTCCTTTCGAGTATGAAAGAAGGAACGTTATTTGCTTGAGAGAGCTTCTTGAAATCATTTTTTAATGCAGCTTAGCTTTCAAATCTGCCAATGGTATCCTCGATACTCCTGCCCTATTAATCGATTGTGTTAATTGTCGTTGAAAATGTTTTCGAAATTCATAGACCGGTAAGTGGAAAAGATACGGAAACGTTCACCTCCCCTTTCATATCCCATCTATAGCAGAATGTCAAGGAAGAGAAAAATGCGGTCGCATGATCGCAATCCCTCAATCTCTAGATGTCAGCGCCACAGTATTCTACTCTTTCATCATCAATTACAATAGAAAATAAATTTATGGTCGCTCATAAAACGCAGAATTGCCTTTCTTATGAACGTTGGATTAGCCTGGAATAGCATCCTTGCGCTTTAGAGTGTGCAATCATAAGATCATTTAAAATGTTCATAAAATATTGAATATCTACTGTCAGTGCAACTCAAAGATTCATAGAACATATCATAGCACTTTGTTAATAGTTGTAATAAAATTTGAAATTATAAGCACAAACTGAGAATAAAATAAAGAAATTGGACTCTTTTTCCATACCGGCAAAGTAGAATATTGATGATTTTTTCGATTTTGCTTGGGGCATAGGATTGTTGTTCATCATTGTCGTAATATTTCTGATCTCCGTTGTCCACTGTTGATAATTCGACCGTAGCTTGACATTGCGTTTTATTCATCTTTGCGGCGACATCTGTTGATAATCTATTGGAATGCTCATCTTGAACCTTTCTTCGTGAAGACATCTCTAAAATAAACCCTCTTGAATGGCACCACAATGATGTAGTAGAAACCGTCTCAGTTCAAGTGAATTCTCAAGAGCGGAAATAGCTCACTTCACGTAGCCTGTGCGGAACGTTCAGATGTGTAAATTTTCCATGAGAAAAAAGGAAAAAGAAACCTGCTAAGTGGTTTGCGATGATTGACTCCAGTTTCAAAAAGCATTAGGATTAATACTTGTAAACGCCATTTATGAGATGCATTAACTACATTCTTACGTTATATAGATATTAATCACGCAAAGAGGTAGTTTAAAAGTTATGTAGAGGCAGTTAAAATAACGATGATGGGGCAAAATGTCACAACAAATTTCATTAAAATCACTAGAAACACAATTAACACATTCACTTATGCTTGAGTTAGGCTTATCCAAGATTATGCAGTGCAGCGATTATGTTACGAGGCACTTAAACATGAGGTATATACGATATAGTAGCATATATTTGGTGTTGACGGCTTTATATATTCGACGCTTTATATATTCCTATCTGTGTGTATAGTAATCTAAATTTATTAGGTATACACCACCAATTTTCAGACATTTCGCTCATTTTTCCTATTCCGCACCTACTGTTCAATGTAGTTCATGTTTTGCTTCCCCTCATGCCTATTACTTATGGGTTAAGCAAAGAGGTAGTTAGTAGATATAGAAGGAAGTGCTTCGAGCAGCGTCGCTTCGAACGATGAACTAAAATAAAACAAAAGAAACACTGTCAATGACTCGATCGCTACAAATGCACCCACGAAAGAGTGGGAGCTAACACATCTTGGGTCGGGAAACCCAAAGTCATCCCAAGTGATGAGAAAAGAAACAACAGAGGACGAACAGCGACCTTCATCAGTAAATTACGCCATAAAAAGGGAACACGAAGCGGCAGGAATCTATTCTTCGGAACGCCCGAATGATTCTCATATAGTGCGAAACGACAAATGGAGAGACAAACGACACAAGCGGACATAATCTCCGAGAAAGAAGCACTAAGCCGATCGTCGAGAAGGGCGTGTTATAAAGAAATGCCGCTAGGAGAGTCATCAATAGGGTCCCTCAACTGTTGCTGCGTCACATAAGTGAAGTTGTCAGGTACAATCGTCTCGAATCTTATGTTCTCTTATTAGACAGAATCTATTGACTGAACCGAAACTCCCGTAGTCCAAGTACAATACCGCTTTGTTTGCCGAATGAAAAAGAAAATGTGCTTGCTTTTGTAAATAACGAGCTATGACTGTAAAAAACAACTAGTTTGAGTTTATCGCACCAATTTGCTCGTTGTTGCAAAGATTCGCTGCAGTTTAGTGAAGTCATGCTCTAATTGAACACATAGTGCCAACTGTATGGAACATTAATTGCTATGCTATGGGTTCGAATTCAGTTCTCATAGGAAGTCAATATTTGGAAAATATAACTGTCCAGTATAGTGTGAATGTAGCGCGAGTGGCATTTATGAATTTCTGGTTCATTTTTGTTGATGTTGTTGATGCTAACGATTAGACTGAACGACATTAAGAGAATAAAGAAAATAATACCTCAGAACTGAGGTATTCGCTAATGTACAGGCTCCAACTGCCGGTACCTTGAACGGTCTAGCTCAACAAAACAAAGATTCTCTAATGCCAAAGGACGTACATCTCGTATTTAAATGAGCCGCAAATTGTTTCACGTGGGACGGAGAAGAAACAGCGCCATTTGCAACAGATCTTAGAAGCTTTCGGTTTGAATTTCCAAGGAAGAGATCATGAATGCTGGACGCAAGGAACACTCCATTTTCTGTTTCAGTCGCTCCCCTCTTCCCTACTAAAAAACGTCCAAGGCAGTTACGACTGACTTGGATTCACCTTGCGGAGTTCATGAACAATCGCACTTCAGCTGTTGAACGAAAGATTAGCGTGTAACGGGGAACTATGATGAAAGAAACCGATCAATGCGGCAGTTTCTGAGCCGTTCTCTACAGCGCTACATGAAGAAGTTTTCTCGTTGTGACGCCATTTTACTATCCATGATGTTCAGGATTTACTAAGTATAATAATGAGCCCATATATGAACAGCCGTTTGCATTAAAAACAGCCGTAAAATGTATATAATGCACTATTCAACGTTTCAGTGGATCCACTCGTCCTTACGTAATTGGGATAGGAGGAAGTCGTAGATTAGCAGTAACTGAAAACGCTACTCATGAAGGTCGAAAACTTGACAGCTGCATTTAGATCGATTCCTTCACTTTTGCTTCTTCATGACCCCTTCTCTCCCCTCCTCCCTTCGCCAGCTCAATTTGCTTTACTTTGTCCAAATCTCCTCTCGACTTTCAATAGCAGAGTCAAGTCGACGCCGTACTGTGCTAACTCTTAGCAACGCGATCCTCAGCACCCACACTAGCGTCCATATGTGACGGACGCTTTATTAGGTCTATATAAAATGCATCCTAATGCGCACTCAAAACAACAGTTGCCAGAAGCAAGTGCATTTGTTTACAATCTATGAATGAGTTTATACAACGAAAACCTTTAATCGGCCTCGTATATGGGTTCCGTTCTTTACTTTTTTTAGTGCTGACAAATCGTTCATTATAAATATTTGAAGAACAAATGAGCATCTGTGTTCATCACAAGCAATATTTTCTTAACAAACATAAGAATACAGAATGTTGTCTTTGTTCGCATATTTGTTCCCAACTACCGACTTTAACGACTCGCTTTTCTTCTTTTCAAAACACTCGTAAGCGTACTTAAAAAGCGAAGAAGGATTCCCATAAGTAGAGGGTTTCCGATCTGATTTTATAAAAATCTACTTCCTGGAAAGAATCGTTGTGAAGCACAGTGTGCACATTCCTTACTATCCTCCATATACCGCTATACTAAAGAGCCTAAAGGCATGCTAAGAGACAAATTATCGACAACCGAACCGATGTAAACCTAAGTCTCAGCAATTCTCATTAATGTGCGTGTCTTATGTGTCTAAAGGAATATGTTGACTGTAAAAAGTGGAATTCTGCAGCAGCAGAAGTGGTCTGACATTCTGCGAAATTTCTCATGAGGGTGGGATTTCTGCGAAATTTTTCATAAATGCGCAGTCGATAAAGAGTGGTAGGCTATATTCTGTAGAAGGCATTTGTCTGCGTGCCTAATTGTATGTGTATGTGTGCGCAAGATGAGTGTGTGCTTGCTTGCACGAGAGATAAATGGGTGGAGGGGACGAAAAAGTCCTTGCATCACTTCAGACATAAGTCTAAAACAGCTAAGATGAGATACCTGTGAGCATCAAAGATCACTAACGAACTTTTACCGAGGCAGATGCGGGATAAGAAAGAGAACATTAAAAATCCTATCTTTTTTTCGTCAAAAATCTGAAAATTTCCTCTCACATTAAATGTATTGCCACCTGTTCTATTTCGTGGGATTGAAAGTGAGATTTTAATTTCGTTTGATGAGCGATATGTTGAAATATGCTTTTAATAAGTTGTATTCTGCAAGCTACAGTAAGCAGTTTATATAAGCCCAACTGCTTGACAGTCCTGTAACAGCGAGGCACACGTGCAAGAAAAGAGGATAGATGAAGCATTCAAACTAAATACGCATCGTTAAGCTTAGGTCTTCAACCACGACTTCGATGATATCGGCTTCGATATGATCCTATGATCGCATCGCTTCCTGAAGGGGTTCGTCCTTGTGAGCGAATTCGCGTTTTAATCTGAACAACACGCAGCACTCAGTTTGTTGGCGTTGCTTTTAGAAATAGGGCGCTCTTCAACAGCACGAAGTGCCTATGACAATAAGAGCACAAACGATGCACAAAATTCTTGCGTTGAACACGTCCACCACTGGCACTACGTAATGTATCATGGAAAAAAAGCAATAGGAGTATTTGGCGCACTGGCGAATGAAGGTGTTCAGTGAAGAATTAGGCGTGGTTCAACTAGTAGGCAACGTTTACCTGCTTGTGCTTCTCGGCCATCGCCTCTCTCGCGTACTGTCCCATTTCAGATAAACTTTGTCTTTAAATGGCCATTTTGGAGAGAAACTGCTGCATCATGTTAGCTTTGGCAGGTCCTCAACAATTAAACGATCTCGCGTTGTCGCGTTCGTAGTGAGAGGTGTAAGCAGCGACTGGATGAAACTCCCAAGCTGTGTTCGGAAGCTGGAACGTTTAGCGAACATGCCACAATAGCGAATTTTTTCGTGATCTTCGCACATTGCAGTGCTCGCACGCAGTTCGTTTTCATCCATTGTTTCAAGTGCTCAAGTTCATTCACCACGCAGTTAATGCCATTTGAAGATGATTGACTAGGGCTTTCAGCTGGAATGTTAAACTGCCAAAAGTGGTCTATCCGAAGCAAATGTCAGGGTTTTTAAACCTACTGTCATGGCACTTATCTTAACCATGAACGAAAAAATGAATCAAATCCGCAGTCCTAATTCTGAAACTATAATATTCAGTGTAAAATAAAACTCATAAATATACCTCACAAACAGTCTCAAATGTTAACCAATAATTTCTAAAGTAGTAGAAACGCATACATGTAGATATCAGCAACAATCATCGGAAATTATGCACATAACAAAACGCCAATATGAACACTTTATTGAGCAGGAAAAACGTGGACCTTCGCTGTTTGTTTCTGGACGTCGAGCTGCAGAAGTGTGACATCGTAGCCAGCCTTCCTAGCTAGCATGAACATCTCTATCTTTTGATGCGCGCTCTCCACATTTACAACACAAAGGCTCATTATGACCGTGTCTTGGCTATATGTATGTTCAAAAATCGAAGCGTGAGAATCATTGAAGCTAGAACTGCAAATTTTCTTTAATAGGATGTACTCTGGGAAGTTTTGTGTACCATGTTCCATATTTATCCAGTATTTATAAAAAGTGTAGCAATTTACATCCATTTTGCACCTCTCGATTTTTTATAAACGTGAACGTTTTATAAACGACCTATGCGAGCGATCGGTAGATTAAAAATAATGGCATCTTCAACATATCCGATTTTGACTCTTCGGGCATATTTCCTTTCACCAGTTATTATTGCATCTTAGCGTAGTGCTTTGATATTGAATAGTACTTCAAAAATATTTTTGCAAGCGGCTGCAAAAATTCCCTCATTAATACTCTTAATCACTTCATTTTACTTGAGAGTTGAGAACATCTTATTTAACTGTCATTGGTATATGTGGTAAGTGAGCAAAGTATCCCGATCATTTATCCGGTTGAGTGAAAAATCCGAATCCACTAACTGCAGTTGCAGTCAAACTTTCATGAAATTATCGAACTCGTGAGATTTTTTTCTGGATAAAAAAAATTCAGTAGTCAGTGTGAGCGTTCATGCATGTCCTTAATCGGCGTTGCACAATTTTGCTGTGGTCAGCAGAGCGCTTCTCAGATATGGACGATCCGTATGATCGATATTCCGAATATATTAGACGTACGTCCTATATTAAAAGAAAACTCAATAGTTGAGCGACGATCCGTCCACATATTTAAAGAATTGCTGGAAGTTTCTTAAAAATAACAAGGTCTTTTTTAGAGAATGGATTCATGAGGAACTGAGGATTATCCGACTATCCGAGGAAGAAAGCAATTTATAGTTGCGGCATATCGCGCTTTCTGAAAATGCTCTTCCGGTTGCAATGGGATGTTAAACTAAACTATTTGCCTATTGGTAAGAGAAAACGAGAACCGAAAAATAGGATGTCACTTGAATAAATCCATTATTCAACTGCATTTTTCTCAACATTTATTTCACATTATGCGTTGCACTGCTTGATGTTTCGCCATTTTTCAAAGTGTCAGACGCCTAAACACTTTCCCACTCGAACGCGTTTGACATTTTAACCGGGCTGCATTCTAATTACAAAGAATGTAACGTGCAAACAACGACGTACGTCGTTTCTCCTAAGCTTTTTCGTTCCCCATACTTTTTTTCAAATCATTTTCTCAACTTTTATTGCCGTTTTCACAATTTCTTTCATCATTTCTAAGCCTAAATTTGCCTTCTTTAGCCGTCTGAATGATGCTCGATTACGATGCTCAGCGCAATCGCATTTCTGCCTATAATAATGGTGAAATGCCGAGTCATCGAGAGAAACATCGGATAATATCTCATAAACATTGTGCAATGTTGTTTTTATCAGCAAAACACAAGCACCTTGAAAATCTGTCTGCATTCTCTCTGCATATCTTTTACCCTGGTATTTGTGTTCCTTTGCGAAGTGTAGCACCCAAGCAATTTAAATTTCGATATCTAAATGCTCTTCACCAGATTCAGAAACGCTAGGTTCGCTTGATGAGGTTGACACTTTGTTCCATGTCATAAATCCATTAAATGCGAAAGTCTCCTTTTCTTGTTCTCTGATAGATGTAGGTGGTTTGATGAGGTGCTTAATTGCCTCCCAAAAGTTTAGATGAAGAAAATCCGCGGAAAGACATAAGGGGGAGAGGATGTCGAAGATTCGAACGATGGGAGAGTTCGTTGATATGGCATAAAAAAGAACCCTTAATCATAGTTTATACGTGCATCACTCGATGATCAGTCTCAGTCTCCTTCCCCGCCTTTCCATGCTCGCTGCTATTCCCACCTACTTTTGTAACCTCTAATGTCACTAGGAACGCTCAGTTGATGCCGACCAGCAAGGCCACACCACTGAAGCGCTTATCCGTTGAGCATGTGCTCTCACATACAAGAGCATTTGCCAGGGCGTAGTGGGCATACTGGCAAGCTTTGAGAAGTGTAGCCGCAATGCACAGAGAAGGAGAGAAAATCAATGAAAGGTGTTGCCGAGTATAATAAGCGCGACAAAGTTGCAGCTGAGCTTGGCTCAATAGGTGCAGTACCACTTTCGTTTGTGTGTCCCAAGCCTGCAACTCGCTTAATATGAGTCAGCTTGATTCGAGTCTTAGCCAGCTAAACTGGCTTATCAGTAAATCAAAACGGGTGAGTCATAGTTCCTTCTGTATTGTATCAATTTGTTATCGACCACTATCATTTCGTCTACTAATATCAGTTTACTATCAATCCTAGAGCAATTTTTGCGGAAATCCTAGTTTGAAGTATTGGCTGAAGAAATGAATGCCGGTATACTGATCATCATATTGCTAAGACAAACGTTTATAAAGTTTATTGCTTTGAGTAGCATTTATGGAATACTTCTCATCGCTTAATTAACTTCAATAAACCCAAATAATTGTAAAATAACAATAGCAAAAGAGCTTTGATGAGAATTTTCCAAATCAGAATGTAAGAAAAAACCACAAGCACTTCCATATGTATATCTATTTTCATGAAATATTTCACATGCGTCTCTTCGTCGCTTATTTTATATTTCTTATCGTTGAGGAGTATAATTATTTCCATTTATAGTTATTGTCACGATAAATGAATATGCGAAGTCTTAGCTTGACTAAGACGTCAACATCAAACGCAATTTGCATTTTCACAAACTGAAAATAAAGAGCAAAACAAAGTGCAAGTAAATTTGCGTGGATTCAGACCGCTGTTGCATGATAATGATCGATATTGCAATGGCTGATATCCTCTCTTTTTTTTTTTTTTTGAAGTAAATTGTGGATTTTTCGCGAAGTAATCTCGAAATTTGGGTTTTTTTCTGCAAATATGCATCAGTCGCTTCTTTATTATAAATGGAAAAGGGTATCCAAGCGGCAGCGAATTCCAATTTTCTATGGATTTACGATTTCAACTTAGGCGAAATTAAAATCTACGCCATTGCTTTATTTATTAGCGCATTTTCTCTTGACTACATGTGTGGTCACCTAACTAATGAGAACGTCAAGTGATCGCTGCGATGATCAGTTCATATTGTCTCATTCACATGTTCACTTCCCATCGAGATAGTGATAAGTTCGATTTGGAACTATCTAAACGACTTCGCTTCTTCATTTCCGTAATTTTATAACCCTCCACTACTCTCAAGCTCGTCTGAAAATGCATATTCAAATTCTTTCTTGCATTCAGCGCTTGAATGTTAACTAAATGCTTAAACCTTTGAGTGATTATGATGGAAATTAATTGGGAGACTTGAGTCTAGACAATCTACCTTATGGAGATGCTAGAAAGAATTATCGCTAAGAAACGAATGATTTTTACTGGGATGCTTCCTTAATAAGCATAACTTTTGCAAGCCCAGGTCGTCAGTAATAACTGCCAGTCCACTGTTTCTAAATAATAATCATTCTTAAAGAAACCATATTTAAGAAAATGAGACTGGAAAGGAAATCGTTGCAGAAGAGGATAAGCCTGTATGAATACTTACGCAGTTATTCATAATTCTGAGAAACATCACTGTTCTGGAACAAGTGAACTGCCATCCAATGATAGCCATTCGGCGTCTAGACGTTCATCGAACTATTCGATTTTCAGGAACATGAAACAGATGAAAAACCCAATTTAAGCTATTCACAGCTTATCAAAATGGCTATTGAAAATAGTCCTGAGAGACGATGCACTCTTAGCGAAATCTATTCCTATATCATGTCCAATTATCCTTACTATCGTGTGCACGCCAATCCAAGCTGGAAGGTAAGTCAACAACGATTAATCTTTGAGTCATAAAACGCGGTATATATTCTAACTCTACGCTTTAGACATCCACGAATCTGATCAATTTGAGGGCCGATGAAATATTCTTTCTCCCATATAAAATCGATTTAGATCAACAGCATTGAAACCTTTCTTCTTCGTTTTATAGAACGTTTCCATAGAGTACCTTCGGGATCAAGCGTACATTGAAAACGATGCATATACTGAAGACATCGATATTTTTCCTGAACCACTTCAACAGTCGCATGATCATCGAATCATATTGTGATGCACCGTATAGGCAGGAATTTCCCAACCAGTGGATATTTCGTTGTCGTCTAGTTTGGTTTGGAAAAAAAACTGAAACAAACCATCGATGTCGATATTCATGTAGCACAGTCTTCATGGTTCTTTAGGCGAAAATAATAGTGAAAGAAATCTAAAGTAGATGAGGATAATAGTATAAGAAGTATAAAGATAACAATCAAAGTATACTATGCCACATGTGCCTTATTAAATTATGCCGAGAAGCGCGTTATCCCAGTTGCTTTAGGTGGCATGAAGCACTAGGTTCAGCACAGTGATAATAAGTCCCACATAGCATGATGCTTTAGTACAAATTGAAATCGAAATTCAGCCCCTAGTCAGAATCTGTACACATTTCGATATGAGGAGAGATAAGAGCCAGCCCTTCCAAGTAAGAGTCCTAACAAGTTTTTATAGCATAACTCAACTGACACCACGAAAGAGAAACCACTTCTCGTAGTTAGTTGCCTGTTTTCAGAACTCTATTCGACATAACCTCAGTCTGAACAAACAGTTCATTCGTGAGAGTCGTGACATAGGTGACATCGGGAAAGGTTCGTACTGGAGGTGCGTACCACCCGACGAGAACCTCAAAGCAAGGCGATGTCGGATCGAAAGCGAAGGCGAAGGACCGCGACTGAACCCAGCTATCCAGAAGATCTTTTTTCCACAAAACGACCGGAATTCCGTCGTTCAATCGTTGACGGAACCTTTCACGCCTCAACAACCAGAATCGCCGTCTACGTCGAGCAACTGTGAATTCATGAACAACAGATCTCAACAAGAAAACGCTTCCGTCTTAGCTGACAACATCTCCGACATTGATTTGTTCGAGTCGATGAATCTTTCAGCGTCATTCAGGGAACTCTATGAGCAACTGTTTGTTGGCTCGAAAAAGCAAAATCGAGAGAACAAGGTTATTTGCGACAGCACATCCTGAAAAGAATTTAGCGCCTGAGGTGTTGGACGAGATTTATGCTTCTTATGCCTCACTTGATAGTGCTCATTACAGATCCACAACGTTTCTTTGAATGAGAGAGAAGAGCTGCTTGGTCCAGCAACAAATTATCAAGAGATCTCCCTCATTTTAGTAGGAAACGGTTAATTTTGATGCGCTTTAATAATGGGAGGATTAGCGCCTCGACAGCGAAAATGGGCTCTCGTAACTTGTCTCATAGAAGATGCCGAATCCGGAGGCCATTTTACTAAAGGAAAATAATCTTAGCAAAATGTGGTGTTAGTCTCATTCACAAAATTGAGTAATTCGATCGAATGTGTTCAAGAATCGAAAAATTCCAATATTAACATGAAGCTCAATTAACGATATATGGGTGGGAGATAAAGGCTTTCGAATTCAGGAAGTCTACCTTAAAAAAAAAAAACTGCAGGCTAAATCAGTAAAAATATCGTTAACTCAGTTGCCTACTTTTGAGATAGAAATGTTTTTGTTGATTATCACAGCGGTTACTTGAGAAAATTTCAATAAATTGTAGATTGCTCAAATCGATTGGCTAAAGACGAGTCTGCAAACAATAGGAATGGACTATCAAAACGATGAGGAAATGCGAAATATTGATATGGAAAGATTCAAACGTACGTTTCCAAGAAATTTGTATAATAATGATTATGTCATTATTGTCCATATGATTGATGCGAAGCTTCCATTTCACTGCATAATTGTTAGAAGCACTTTAAGAATTAGGATGAGAATCGTATCAAAGGCAAACATCAGCTTCATTCCAGAATGCAGTTGAACGATCCATAGACGTAAAGCTATCGATGAACTGTATACGTTGTAAACTTAATTCTACGGTATCACTCTATAGTATTTGTTGTTCTCTTCGTTTTTATCAATTCATCGTCGGAGTTGCTTAGATTTTGGTCTCTTGCTTCCTAGAGAATTTTGTATGACCGTTTTATTATCATCGTCATCCTCTTAATATCTCTCTTTTTATCATAAGTGTAAGAACGAAAAACTTCGACTGACATATGCTTTCCGAAAGAACCGAAAGTCAAAAGAACGCAGCCATTCGTTGTTGATAGAAAGGCAAATGAACATCGACATGGAAACGTTGGACGAAGGCGATTCTGTTGATTAGTTGATCAGTTGATTAGCTCCTGTAGTGGAGCTCTTACTTCAGCGTACATAAGGTTTCTTGTCCCACATGAGAAATAAAGGTGAGAAGCGGAAATAGCCAAGAATTTAAAGGCAAATATTCTGCGAATGGGAGCATTTTTTCAACTAACGAACACAACAGTTCCATATCAGTCGATATATAGGTGCTTCTTCACTCGTCTCTCCAATGCACTTAATGTAGCTGCCATCACAACATCGCATCAAACTCTGTGTAAAAAACTGAAAGAACTAAAGACGACCTGAAATCTCGGATGCTTCTCGTTGGTGTATCGGGTGAATGACATCGAATATTTTTCGACTCCTATATTTTCGAGTACGGTTGGTGCTATTAGATTAATGTAAGGGGGTAGGTTTGATCAAATACGCCAGACAAAAATGTACAACACGCTTATGCGCCTCCTTAGAACGGCAATAATTCTCCTATTGAAAGCATCAACACCTCGTATCGGTAACCGCACCCCATTAGGAGAACAACGAGAAACGTTCATGCGGGCGATGTAAATATCGATCTGCAACGTCTCTGTAGTCACTTATTCGACAGTAGGTGGGAAAGTATTCGACACTTAAGGATTCGCTTCTTTGATAGGTGGGAAAATATTGCCACCACACATATGATATCTGCTAACCGAGAATGTGGGTCTGATTCTAAATGCCATAACAGTGGATTTTCTAAGAATGACCTCAGTTTCATAGTTCAGTGGTAGAAAAATATTTTTCTCTTCCGCGTTCACGTCAACGCTAGCCGTTGATACGAAAATCGGGAAACGCCCAGTATGTGAAGGTGTTTTTCGCTTCAATGAAATAGGAAGTGTATGGTGCAGAAACGAAGATTTTCATCTAAGACCTTTGCTGCATCTGAAGCTATCTGTTCGATCTGGATGGAAGAAGGGTTAAGGGTATGTTTTGGTGACGGATCGTGAACGGCTCAAACACGACGTTTATATTCTAAAGTTTTGCTGAAAACCATTCAGCTCCTCGAGCACAACCCGAAACTGAAGCGTTTCAAAGAGACAGCCAACATCCCCCCTCCCCCTAAAAAAAGTCCCATGAATGCAGTAAAGCGAGTTTTAGCGTTGCTCTGTTAATGGTTCTTTTCACAAATGGACTCTCTTATAAGTCTTTGCCTGTTACTTTTCTTGCCAACGAAGAGATACCATGAATGACCGCCACGGCAAATTTGCAGCACCTACCTTTTTTCTTGAAAGTACAATGTTCACTCTCGTAATATTCACAAGTTCGTGGTACTAGAGCAGTTTCAGGATTGGTGGAAGCTGGCGTCGCTGATAAAGGGGAAGCCGAGCAACAACTAATGACTGGAACAGAAAGGCGTGCAGAGAGTCACGAGAACTTCGTCAATGGTTCACTTTTCTGATCTCTCACTTTCAAAATTCCTTTTAATGTTTGTGGAATTTGTTCGATGCCAGCTTTTCGTTGCATCGCTTTTTGCCGCACTAAAAGCACGCTCGATATTCGCACTTCGTCCACATATTCTCGCACTGTTAAATGTGGCTAAAGGTGCGACATTCTTGAGGCTATAGTCTCCTTCATTTCACACGTAACTATTACTATATTTATATATATTGGCGTATAGAAGAGCTAGATACGCCGTATGCACACATAAGAATATATGCCACTGCTGAAAACTATAACATGACGGTATGCACCTAGAACAGTACAAAATCACCGTAGACGCATTTTTTCAGGTTTATATTTGTACGATGCAAACTGTTCACTAAACGAGCTCAATAAGGATTTCTCAGTCGTCGATTCCGTATCGTTGCAGGTTGCACTTCCAACTAAGCACTTTCATGACTCTGCAGCATATTATCTTCTATCCATCCCAATAGCTAGTGCAACCATAGCTGACAAGCTATCTATCACTGTTGTTTATTTTTCTGGGTCATGTCATTCTAGCCATACTTCACAATGCAGTATCAATAAATTCCTCATTTGAAGAATGTTGCCAACTTCTCTAAATTTTTGATGAAACGGGTTTTCTGTTCTAAGGAATTCAATTCTAAACTTGTATTTCCATCCGTTAGTCCATCAAACGAAATCAACTGAGACCATTCGAATACCAGAAATGAGAGCAGATTATACTAGTACTGTTAATTTTACTTGCCATTATTTCCGATATTCAAAGAAAGAACATGGACCTTCGCTACAATACCTGTAAACAATTCTCGCATAAGTGAAAGGAATGAAGGATGTGGAGATAGTGACAAGCAGGACATGATTAGTTTTACCACCTGAAGCGATAATGAACTTGCAGACACCATCGTGGCCTGGCGAAGAGGACGATTTGGACGATTTTGACTGGGAAACGCTCATCGACAGATAACTGAGGTGATTTGTGTAGATTCGATGGCCAAAAAATCTTTGTGAACGGGATAAGAAAAACATAAACCATTTTGTTTCAGTTCAAGTTTGCGCACGAAATACACATTTGAATCGATCAACTCTAAAAAATTCATTGAACACATCGGCAGGTAGTAGTTCCAAATGTGTAAATCCAGTTCTGATCAACAGATATGAATGTCCACATACCGCTGCACAATACAAATTTCGGCTTTTTAATGCACTTTAAAAACGCCTTATAATCGCATTTCGAGAGCGCTTCCACTGCTTACCTTTTAAAATGCAGGGCAACATCTCAATTCATGACATCTTTAATCATCGTTTCACATCACTTCATACACTTCTCAGCAACGAGGAGTATAACACTCAGCGCACACCCAATAATCTGTTGTAGAAATCGTTGGGAACTGCTGAAAATACTGAGAAAACCTGGTGACTTTGAAAACGGTACGAAAGGTTTCAAAAGACAATCCGACTGAAAGATATCCAGATTCTCTCTGTATATAGTGAAGGCTGATTTCCTCAGATGCGGGACAACCAGGTGATACATACACAATAACCACAGGTATGATTGGTCTAAAGCAAACAGAATGGCAGTGACAGTCTGAATCGAGGACACGTCTGAGTGTATCAGTGTAAAATTCTGTCTCCGTATCAGTTTTAATGGCGACACAGCACAAGGAAATTACTGAGATACTATCATAGAAATCAACAGAAGAATGCCGAATGGTTCGAAAATAATAGGATCCCCCCGCCTTCTCCCCTCCCCAAGAGGCCACGGAATGACCCGTTTCTAGAAACTGGAAAAGACCGTGTAAGAAAATGGAACTTCACATGAAATCTGCCTCAAAGTGAACAGTAATCCTCTTAGCAACTTCTGCTCAAGGCTATTTCCACATCCACAATATTACATATGACCTTTCGTAAAGTTTCCGCCACGAGCTTAGCGTCACTATCTGACCTTAAGCTTCATAATGGAGTCTTTTCATTTTTTTATCTTTTTGATGAACAAAATACTCAAATAATAAAGCAATTAATTTTACAAATAATGACAATTCAAGGATGAATTTTCCTCTTCTTTCTGAAAACCGCAATAAAAAAACCGTTTGTGAGGTCGAGTGCTAGAGATGCTCGTAAACATTTTTCACCGAATTCGTATTGTTGATCGCCGCGATGAGTCCAACCAGGCATCGCGTGCACCAATTCGAAATCCTCTTTTATAAGCTCATCGTTTAATACCGGAAAATGAGTATAACCTCTCACAGCTAGTAACACTATTCAACAGAACGTAACAAAAATGCATGATGGATAGAAATGGCAGGTACTCGTTCCAAACCATAAAGCTATAACAAAACTTGCTTGCGCTTAAAGTATTCGTCAGGGAAAACAATTATATTCACCATCGCATAAATGGAAAAAAATATGAGCATAGGCCGCCTCTAAGTACAAACATTTATAGTAATAAAGTAAGACTATAAAAGAAAGCAAGAAACCTCTTCAATGACCGCCTCGTTCTCCTCTGCATGTATGGAACACGTCGAATAAACCAGTCTTCGCAGGTTCGGTAACTTCATTGCGTGCTTCAAAATCATCGCCTGAATCTTACGACATTATCATATATACAGCCTTTAAAAATCAAAAAGCGAAATAAACATAGACCAGAGTAATATAATCAATAGCAGAAAGTGAAATAGAGGAACTGTTCCTTCAAAAACAAACGCTCTGGAAGAAAAGGAGTTAACGAGTATGATGCGAATGCAAACCTGTAGATTAGACAATGCCCGAAGTCGGCGCTCATCAACGCTATTCGTATCATCGATGAACTTATCCAACCTCTTCACAATACCCGACCCACTGCATGGAGGATCGACCAGCGCGTATCGGACCTTCAATATCGCTTCAACTGTTTAAACAAGTAGCTGCTTCATTTACTCTCTACTCACCGGCAGGTTTGTCCTTTCCACCTATCCACCACTTCCCTTCCCGTCCCTACCTAAACTCCTTCTAAAAAGGAGACACTTTTTTCGTTCTAACTCGCATCTTATAAAACAGTAGGTGACCGAACTCACCACATAAAAAAATGCCTTTGCACTGTTCGCAGACAACCGTTTCCTGCTGCATGAATAGAATGGTGGAATATTTAGAACTTGAAGTTTTATTCGTCTAACACCTCATGCCCCAGAGTTTTGCTGCCACTAATTTCGAATAAGATACCACCTTTGAAAATAACCTCCCCTCTTTCGATTCCAACTCCTCATATGAGGAACTCTTACTCGAAGGTTGCTGATTTTCACGAATTCTCGCGAACTATTCAACGTTTAAAATGAGTGCTATGTATCCGAGGATGAATAGAATGGTGGAATATTTAGAACTTGAAGTTTTATTCGTCTAACACCTCAAGAGTTTTGCTGCCACTAATTTCGAATAAGATACCACCTTTGAAAATAACCTCCCCTCTTTCGATTCCAACTCCTCATATGAGGAACTCTTACTCGAAGGTTGCTGATTTTCACGAATTCTCGCGAACTATTCAACGTTTAAAATGAGTGCTATGTATCCGAGGAACGACGTTAAACTAATTCACTGCCGACCGCCATCATCATTTTATCGCCTCATCGAATATTATCAACAAATTCACTAAATAAGAAGACCCAAGATATAAACTTCAAAAGCTCACCTTTGCAAATTTTTTATCGAAGACATCTATGCGCAAGAAATCATCGCAGAAAATGCTCACATTTGAAACGCCAGCATTTTGCAACATAGTACGCAACGTCTCCACACGTTCTGCCGATTTATCCATTGCCCAAATTTTTCTGGAAATTTTCGACCTTAGGGAAGAATCCAGATGCCTTAACGAGAATAATTTTACCATTGAGTTTATTGTCTGGCTCAACAAATTTCGAACGAAAAGAATTCGTAGTGCAAAACTGTTGGTCACTAAAAATATGAAAGGTTAACGCAATCGAAATGAGCTGTCGAAGAAATCTTTGATTGGGAAATTTCATGACAGCAGCAAAATCGGAACAATATGGCTAAGCAATCGAACGCTTCCACAACACACTCAACAACCGTTAGCCAACAACATCCCCATCAGGATAACCAACGGATATAGATGCGAAGGATGAATCTGAAAGACAATATAAAAGCCACATTATCATTCAACAGCATACGGAGGAAGAAATCATCGATGCAATCCTTTGTGTCTTCATGACTCTACGCTGCGACATCTCCGCCCTTCCACACTTCGGCCCCTTTAGTTTCGAAGCCTCTATGCACCCATTTACTTTGCGCTACGATATGATGCATCGATCGGAAATCGAACTCGCTTGTGTAGCGGGCGATCATCTATTCGAAAACTCAGTCATATAGTTCTGACTTCGCGGCTGTCATGTAATTTGTCGATCGAAGACTGCTTAAAGAAACTGACGAATTTTACTGTTCAAATATCAGAGTCGACTTACTTCCTGTGCCTTCAGTAGCTTACCGCACGCTATTATTGCACATGTCGCATGAAGGTTTTAAACCTTGTTGCCGTGAACTTACTAAACCTTATAAAAAAGACGTTATATCTATGTACAAAAAGTCACATCTCTATTGTCCACATGTGGGGTCATTTTATCTTATGACAATCAAACTTTTTTCCAATTCCGATCTTGTACCTTCGACTGCTCACAGCTTGTATTTTCTACCCAATTGCAAGGAATGCCCCTTTATTATCCCATTATTTACAGATGAATCTGATCCCTTCAATATTGAGTTTTAATTCCCTTAGGCTATAAATTGAACGCAGTGTAGTCTAGGGTTTGGTTAACTCAATTCTGCTAGACTTAGCCACAACTTAGAAATGGGTTTTGGTCAATAGAAACTGTGTGAAAAATAAACTGAAACAGGACGTTGCGTAGAGGAAATGTGGCTATGAACGCTAACGAAAATAGGATAGGAAAGCGGGAAATTAAAAAGGAAGCGGGTATACTTCGAAGGCAATTCGCAAAAACATACCCTCGACCACATAAAAGCGCAGCGATATGGGAGGTTTTCATACCAGGAGCAGCGCACACATCGAAAACTTCACAGCCCGGTTTCGGTTTCAGTAGCACCGCAGACAAGCAACTTGCCTGCAACTAAGGCAGTTGACGTACATAAAGCTGAGCCCAATTTCACATTCCGTGGGCTATTCGGTAACACTAAAACTTCTGAGGCCATTTCCCAGCCTTGGGTGACCAAGCGGGACCCGAAGCAGCTAGCCAACTTCGCAAAGAAATACCATCAGCGGAAAGCTCAATCTAAAACTACTCACAATCCTGAAAAATGGTTCCAGAAACTAATCGAATCACACAGTCCACGTCCCTCTGCAGTTAAACATTTCATTAAGTTCCCTTGTGCATAGCCGCACATAAGCAACGCAAATGTCATATATACCTAAGACGAACGCACGTGACAAAGGTGTAACTGCAAATAGGAATGACGGTGAATGCTAGCAGTTAAATTAAAGAACATCCTCAAAAAGTCAATTTTACGATGAACCATTAAAACAAAACAAGAAAATCCAATAAGCCTCTCCATCCTCAATTCTCCGTCCATTCACCTTCAATAGCCATTTCACTTCGACAAACATGTCAATAAATTAAACCTAGTGAGTCAAACTAAATAAACTTGAGTAAACCATAACAATCAGTTGATATCTCTATAACGCTGATCAATTTCTATCTTTCAAATTCAATCCCATTTCAGGCTTCGAATGAGGTCCATTCATTCTACAAAATTCACTTTTATAAGCAAAAATCTACTACGATGATCACAAAGAACAACACTTCTGTAAGAAAACAGCAATAAAAAGATACTACTTAAAGCCTCTGATGTCATATAAAACCATGTGGAAATTTAACCTTGTCTTGCAAGAGAACATATCCGTCTACAACCATCCAATAACTGTGCAGATCTGCATCGCCTCGAAATATCAATAAATTTTCGACGTGCGGATCTATAAAGACTTCGTTCCACTCCATATTCTCCACATATGCCCTATATGTACTTTCATTCGTAATGTCGTCCATTTCTTTAACAATCCACTCCTCCTCCTTCAACGCTAAAATTAAGTACAATTCAGACTGCGAAATCAGAGAGATTCTTAGGTAGGAAATTAAGTTCGAGAGATGATTCACAAGTAGGTGTCATTAATTGAATAAAGCAAGTACTGATCAGGAAAATAGGAAAAAAAGAGTTCCATTCTGAGCGCTTGAAACTGAAGCATATCTACCATGTTTGCAAGAATATTCCACTGAAGATTGCAAAAATTCATGGCATTTTTGTGAGTGCAGTTTATGCGCAACGCATATTTTATCCACTTCACTTACGTCGGTGGATTTTCATGCATCTGTAGAGTCAGAGAGCGTTTACCAACTTTCGCACCTCGATGATCGGATGGCCTTAGTTCGCAAAATGAGATCTTTCTATGCGTTAACAGGTCGCATTTAATGTGTGGCCGACAGACTGAAACTACCGCACAACATATTTAACTGATGCCTGCTTATTTAAAAGCGCATTGAGTGAAGACGATTCGAAAAAATCCTCCATCACAAATCGGTTAGTCTAAACACCTTCGAACCCATTCAAACGACTACAGGCAATGCTTTGCCCTCTAAATTCTAATAAACGGTAAGCAGCTCAATAATAGGTCCTTAATAAACAGGCGAACTAATTTTTCCAAAAACTGCCGTAACTGCTCACATCGTATCCTACATAATCAACTCCCGAAAATCGAAACAAATAAACCAGAGAAAAGCGAAAAGAAAAAACATACAACAACCTTTGAGTGCATCATCAAATGTCCATTTAATCGTATTCACCCTCGCATATCGTGGAATCGCCCATGTCCTTCCACTTTCACTGTTCTCCTCTTTTATTCCTCGCCCAGCCTCAGTTAATCTGTCTGCCTTCAACATATCAATACAAATGCGAACACTACAAAAATTTAAACAATGTGATAAACAATTGATGTTCTACCAGTTGAGAAAATATCTATGCGTCTCATACATCTCGACGCATTAGAATATCAGCTAAAGGAGGACTAAATATTCACCCGTCAATGAATACTTGGGAATGGATAAACTACTGGATATTCACAAAGCTGATGTATCATCATCTGAAAACCTTTCATAACAATAAAAAGTCATTGTTATTGCTTTGTCCGCATAACAGAATCTCTTTGTCTTGCTGGTTTTATAGAACAGGCGTAATAAGTTGTTTCTATTAAAACAAATATGCTCATTTCACTGTCATCTCTCTGCTAACTAAACCTGTTTATAGGCAGAAACGTTCGAATGCTTCAGACAACGATTACGGCGAATATATGAGCTCAACAACGCATAAACAGCATAATAACACAACCAAATAAAGATAACCATATTAGAAAACGAACCTGCCTGCGGATGATCTTAGCAGCTGATAGTATGGGCGACGATAAACGCTTATCTATGTTGCGTAATCCTCGCCCAAAGAGAAATTCATAAAGAAGCACATAGAGGAGACAGAAGTCGCTAATGACCTCATTTTTTAACAAAGCACGAATTTGTGCACATTCGAGGAGTTCATCCAAGAATACACGATAGCGTATCGTTTCGCAGCATAACCGGAGTAGTCGTTTCTTGTTCTGCAACTGAGATCCTACAAATCTGCTGGTGGTACTTCTTCAGGCTTTGTCATTTTTCGAGTGACAATAAAACGATTCATATATCACTATTCTTGTGGCCATAATTTCAGTATTCAACGATTAAAAAATATTCGTAATTATGAAAGAACCACCTTCCAAATCACCAAATGAACTGAATCACTCTCACGAACCTCTGAAATATTTAATACAGCAATGGCACTATAGCTTAAATTCGATTAAATAAAGGACTTTCCCATCGTAAACATAAAGTCACCTCTCTACAACAGCAAATCAACTGGTACGAGACAAATTTGAAACTATATTATAGAAAGAAGCATCCTGTTTCATCCTTCTGATGTGCATTAAAAAAAAACTCCACCGCTAATCCTCAGCTCAAATTCCGTCGACGTACGATTCTAGTGACTCCTCTTTCTTATCTCGCATGATACCACTGTGAAAAATGCAAAAAAAAGGGTGAGTGAATCATTAAAACACTTTGAGAATATAAATTTCAAGTTCTTCGTTGGTAGCCCACCACCTTTCTCCACCAGCAAAGGCCCCCTTTAAAGATCAAGATCATTAATCATCACGATCACGATATTTTAGGTAGTTGTAGCCGGCCACTCAGAAATAGCTGATTTTGGGGTTAAGAATATACCTTATAGTTGCTAGAGTAAACAGACGATCGCACACTTTTCTCCTTGTTTAAGGCTCGTTTAACCACAGCTGCCGATTCATAATACAGAGCATCCATGCAGCGAAAGATGCACACAGATGGCAACTGAAAAAAAGGCTGAGGATGGCTTTATAAGTTGGTAGTTTCAGTGAAACTAACGAACCGACTGTCCCCGACCCTATGCGCATCGCCGATAGAATCAAAAAAAAGCAAAAGAAAGATAAAGAAAAAAGGAGGCAGTACAAAAATTCACAAGCACAACAATAACGTCTACGTGTAGCTGTAAGTGCGCTCAAGCTATAAGTACCGCAGCCTCGAGCGGTGTACCCCTAAGGACTTCGACAAATATTGCATCCGCACAGCATAAACCACCAACGCATATACCCGCAGTTGACTGAGATCACCATCTTTTACCAATATATTTCACTGCAATTTAGGATTTCAAGAACTTCTATGAGGAACCAAATCATCAACATATGACTGACTTACCGCGCCAGTAAATGCAGACGCGCTACGATCCTATCGTCGACCATGTATATCAGATTCTATCGAAAAGAAAAAAAGACAACAAAGTTAAATCAGACCTTGTAACGCTGATTTTACATCTATTCCAATTTCGTTCGTAAAGTGATCATTTAATGCAGACAGGCAGCACTTTAAGCAGTCACTTCTAAATGACTCACAAAACTTGCAAGAAGTATATGGCGAAATGCTTGGATGGCATGAAAGTGCCGTTCGGATTTATTAGAGGAAAATGGCGTAAAATCATTCCTGGATGGTAAATATTTGAAAATACGAGCTGATCGATACGATTAGCGGTGAAATAAACCGCATTTCAATATTTAGAACAATCGAATAAGTATCATTCTATTTGCTAAAATTCATTTCAGCAATAATCCTCTCAACAAGAACAAAATAACAATAATAAAAATACTTAAATATAGGAGATACTCCATAAAATGTATTAAAGTAACAATTCAATGATGAAGTAAACGACGATAATGGAAAAAAGGTGACTGTCACCTTTCTTTTGCAGTAATCTTATCAATATATTCTCATATATCGAGAAAAATCACTAGGAGTTTATTAAACGAATTCTTCTCCATGAATAATTTCCACGATTATATTTCTCCATTCTTCACCTTTTCAATTTTCATTCCCATTTGAATTTCTTAATTAAACCGCTTGATGCATGCAAAATATTCAACGCAAATATACTTAATACAAAATGAAATCAACTAACAAAAGGCTTCACATATTTGCATTGAATCCAAACTCTATACATCTTAACACGTTTTGCCCTATTAACAATAAGCCTTCGATCAACAACGTTAACCACTTTCGATAGCCCATTATTCATCAACAACAAATGCAACTCCTCTTGACTGAAGAAATACACCAATGTACCATCGCCACGACAATAGAGCTTGTCTTTGATGAAGCGATTCTTCTTGAAGCGTAGTTGTGTTAGATCAAATTCACCGTAATCCTTTAATAATAATAGCCCACCAGGCTTCAATAGCCTAAAAAAACGACGTGAATTTCACGGCAAAACTCTTAGATTCCAAAACTCTTCATATCACTGCATTCATCTATGAAATGTTCAACAATCAATAGATGCCATCAACTCGCTAACATACCTGAATAAAAAGGGCAGAATGCTAAGGCAAGTTCAATGCATAACGATCCAAGTCATTCAATCACAACGAAAGCAACGAAGATCACATCGTTCGATAACGAACATAGCCAACCTACGAATCGATGTTAACAAAACTATACGTTTTTCACTGTGATACACTACTCCGATTTTCTTTCTAATTGCAAATATCATACAAAATATAATAGAGAAAATTCCCACACAGTGAATTATGCAAAAAGTCGGGCAAATGTCAACGTTTATGAAGTAAAAATATTATGGCAAATTACAACCACTTAATTCGTTGCAAAACTGCGCTCTTTAGAGATTAACCTTTTCACAACAATATCAAATATCAGTATTGTTTGATGAGTCAGATAAAACCTATGATCAGCTCTTTTTTCTTCACACAATTCACAAGACATAATCGTCGATAGAAGGAACGTCATCCACTGACAATCGTCGATAGAACTAATGGCGATCCCAAGTCTTAGGTACATGTGTCATCTACAGATGGCTGCCCACACAAGCTAGTAAGGATGCGTAAGGAATCGCGAGGATTGTCTTTCCACCTCATCACGAAACAAGAGTAGGCTTGTATTTTGGTTCGGCTTGTCAAATGCCTAGTACAGATTTTTACATGCCATCGTTAGTACGAATGAACTTCTAAACCCTGACACACTTCTTCACCCTTCACCAATTGCATCCCCCTGTACCCTCCACCCTCCCCCTTCTCTGCTAACTCCTTATTCCTCTCACCGCCCTTTTACTCTCTTCAAAACCTAGAGGAAAGAAACAAATGAATCTCACCTGGTCAAGTTACTGACTGCCTTGCTTTGTTTTTCGGGAGGAATAGCCGAAATGACGTAGATGCAGAGGACGATGTCCAACGATCCGCAAGGAATTTCGTCTGTCGGGTGCTCGGAAATATCCCACACAAATGCACGACATACACTTTCGTCAAACTTCTCGTTTCTGGATAACAGGTCGATGGCTGCTGGCGAATAGTCGCATGAATAGACGAACATTTGTCCGCGAGGACAGCTGTCCAACAGCGGAAACGTAGTGTTGCCAACGCCACAACCTACCTCAAGAACGCGCATCGGTTCAGACCGTTCCTGTAACGACCTGCGTAGTAAGTATCTTAGAAAGAATTCTGAGGTAAGCAATCACCCCATTGAAATCAGGAATCGGTTTCAATGTTTTACATAGTTCAATGGCAAAACAATGGGGAAGGGTGTGTGTGGGGGGGGGGGGGGGGGGGGGAGGGGGAGGGAGGAGTGGGAAGAGGAGATATAAGAGGGTTCCTTTCCTTCTCCTTCCTACCTCTTTCGATGCAGAAAGAGAGATGGGATTCCCAAAGAACTTCTCAATGAAATGGAAATATTCTTTAAACTTTAACGTATGAAAACTAATGAAGCTCCAAAAACGGACACAATTATGACAGCAAAAAATGTTTAGTTCATTGAAACATCAAAAATTGACAACCAAAGTTTCATATGGAGAGGAGCCGAATAAACAGAAAATTCAAACCTCATTAGCAATATCTAATTCGGGGAATTCATTCAACAACCAGTTGCGATCCATAAAGAATTTATTGTTATGTCTCGAATAAAATGCATCCCATTGTGCGGATGCATTTTGTTTTAGGCGTTCAGCAAGCTCCTCATCAATGGCCGTTTCTTTCTGCTCGGCTACCTGAAAGCGTTCGAACACCTCACGAATGTTTAGATTTAAAAGTATGGATTTTAATTCTTAAGATAAAAGAACGAAAAAATCTTTTAATAGTCGAGGATTTTGTGTGAAATCCTCATAGAGAATAAAAAACTTTAGTAAACGCTTGTAAGCGATTAAATATAAGAAAATAAACTATATAAGAAAATGCCTTTGATGGCTAAAGCGTTTATTTTGGTACTGAAGTTAACATAAGTGCTAAGAACATCTCATTTTCCTCATCCGATTGGCGATGATCTTCTTCTTTCCACTAATTATAAAATATGCTCATTAATTGCATCATCGATTCTGGTTAGAATAATTATTTCTGCGATACCCTAGCGATTGCATCGGCTAATTGAGCCTCATTCCACTTCACATCGTCCCATGCGTTGTACGTGAAAACGGCCGATTCGTCGATCAGATAACGAGTTCCAAATTGTGACCGTTTTTTAGCGGCTTCCATGATGTGTTGGGCGAGTAAACCGAAAATGGCCTCAAAATGAACGACGACAATAGAACAATATGAGAAATGCGCTATAAGGCGTTTCAGGTGAGAAAAACTTTAGAGACAGAAAGCACGGACATACAAGTGAACAAGTCGAGAAATTCCCCACAAATGAGGCATGTATAAGTTGCCTCCCTGCGCGAATACTCTACGACTGAATCACTGGTGAAATGTCCGATGGCGCAATTGTCCTTTCTTCAGAGTTAACAATAGCGCAAATCTTTGAAAAACGGAAAAACATAGAAAATATGCAATTTTATTCATATAGAATGCTTGTAAAGTAGAGCTAAAATGTGTGATCTTAGTTCACAAATTATCTCAGCGAAATGAGTGGAAGTCAAATTTATCCCGTCGCAATAGAGATATATTTTTTATAGATGTATATCTCTATGAACAACGCTTGAAATATGGAACATCTTCAAATGGAAGACTTATTGCCTGGAAAACTGAAATATTTAGTAGGTATATTGGTCGAGTGAGGCAAAAATGATCGCCGAGTGGATTGTGAGTGGAGAAAAATCAATGGCGCTTTCGAATTACACTCCTGCTTTACTGGAAACAGATTCGAATGTAACTACTGCGAGAACATAATTTAATTGCTTCATAAGAGAGGGAATTCCACGGTGGAAGAATCCATGAATTTCACTAAAGTTCAACATAGCACTGGCCTCAAAACGCTTCGGTAACCTCAGCTTCATTCTCGACCTCATCTTTTTGCCACCTACAACGAAATAAACCACTAAATCCTCCCAACCAGGCAATGGGAAAATGCATACGACAGTTGCATTAAGCTGCAGCGGACGAAAAATGCGCCTAGATTATTATATCACTAGCGTTGTAAGTATAGCTCGCTATTACGAACCCTCTCAATGTTACGGCTAAAAGCGCCTCGGATTGTAACCTTAGGTGTGGCGTTTAAAAGTAACATTCTACGTTATGTGACACTTAAAGTAACAGTAACACTTTAAGTTATTTTAATGGGTGGCAAGATTAAAACGTGAGGGAAAACTGGTTACCCGATAGACATTTCCGGTAATTGGAGATATCCGGAAAGAGTGATAGTCCGTTAGGCTTACACTTCTATTTTCGGCGAGTAGAACTCGACGTTGTTCCGTGCAACGCAGCTTGATTAATTATGAGTGGCAATTAAAAAGATGAAGAAATGAACCTCATAAGAATTAACTCTTCCAACGAGTGGAGGGAGCATTTCAATGGAAGTAACATAATTTATCATCTCCTCTATGATGGGAATTTTATTATCTTTTCTATTAACTTCTCATTTTCATATATCTTTTCACGTCAACAGTTTTCTCGACTGCATTAAATTGCTATTTCTATAAAGATTAAATTAAATAGCACTTTCAGAGTATTTGTCTAAAATTCAACGGAGACATCGACTTCTTTTCTTTTAACGTTCGTAATCGCTATCGACGCGTATATGGAGTGTTATCTATGGTTATAGTTATTCAAACTCAATAGAAAACGCATTTAGCAAATTGGAGCCATCGATAACTTCTTATATGTGAACTATCGCTAAAGAAATAGCATCGGAGTTTGACTAGCGTTATGAAAAGAAAAAGAAAACGCTTCAAGCATTATTTTCAATGATGTTTAGCTTGATCGCCGCTTCATAATATCAATTCGAGTGCTACAAGTTAAATGGTAAGACGGTCTCTGGATTACGAGGAGATCCAGAATCGCTGTAAAGTGGCCCACAATTCACACTTAGGTGACCGCTCATCTACAATGTGATTAATCGAAGCGAAAATCTCATGCATATACCTTTGTCCATGATATGATTATGAATTTTGCGCAATATAATGCGAACACTTATAGATCTCTTTATTTCTCAAAGTATTCATTTGCACTTCTTTACGAGAGTTCCCTTTCCTTTGGCGATTACTTTTCATTCGTGGTTGACATTTAACAACCTGGCAGCAACAGCGTTTTGCTGCTGCAACATTAACTTAAGCAAGCTTTCACGTATCGCACATCAAAAATGCATTCGTTAGTGTCTGGAATGGTGAAAGAAAGGCAACGAAAACGCCCATTTAGAGATTGATGCTTTATGCGATTGGGGTGCTTCACGATGCCCAGAAATACCAAAGTCCGAATGGTTTTCGATCACCTTCACTTGGAAACAATTATGACCTGCATCTGGAGATAGCTGCTGAATAAATGTGCAACTGAAATATTCATTTATTCAGTTTTTGCTCGTTGACTCCAAAATATTCTTCGATTTTTTCATCCAGATGACGAAATAGAAATGCAATTTTGTTATTTGAGTATGCCTAAATACCATATGTTTCAACCCACCTCTCTATCCATATGTTTCAGCGTCGTCATCATCTCTAGCGACTTCGATCAAATTGCTGAAGCGCATTCAGGTGGATTCTATACAATTGTTTTCCAAAAATTATCGTCCTCTCCTCATATTTAGCCATTTATTCATATCTTGAAGTTATTTTTCATTTATTGATGCTTTCAGCTTTTCACTTCTTATTCTCATAAGGAATGCAAATTATAGGTTGCGTAGAAAGTTTTACTTAGTAAGTGCCCAGATTGTATGAAATCAGCGGCGATTGTAGCGTTTTGTGGATGACGAGTTCAGTGATTATTCCATTCAATGCCGAAACTTCTATAACCTAAGAAGCTAAGCATCAAAATAATTATAAGTTGCCAATTTGAACACCCTATCGACGATGTTACGCCGACTATAGTGAACGGATCGCTTAAGCCTTTCAAATATTCGTTGATTCCATTTTCACAGAATTCATTGTCGCTCTTATAACTGCATGCGAATGAATTGCTCAATTGTTTTCTTAGTCTATAATCATAGTTCTTCTCATCATCAAAGCAAAATTCTTTCAGTGCTCTGTTGTTGTTTTCTGTGCAAATTGTGAACTATTGCATCCGAATGAGAGCTCAACTATCCTAATATTTTAAAGAAAACACTTAGGATCGGGATAAAATCTCCTCCTTCTCTTGATCCAGTCGATGCACAATTTGTTGCGATGTTACTGCAGAGAATCATCAGAGTTAATGCTCCATTTCCGTATGCATCCTTCTCATCCTCTTCAGTCGGAGAGGAACCGTATATTCCCTCTCGCTTGATTGCTTCCCATGAGTTTGTTGGCTATCTGTAAGATACTTTCCTTATTTGCCATACTGGTAATTGTTTTCTTGAGAAGGTCAAATTCCGGTGCATGCTTTCTCACTTTTGATGAAAGATCTCATCTCAAGGAAAGACTCCTCTGCAGGTGCGAAAAACGAGTATTTCGACTTTTTTTGAAAACCGGGCTCAATGATTAGCAGCAAAAGGAGGAGGAATCGCCCTCTAATTCCTTCTCTTCCTGTTCCACAAGAAACCACAGCACTTGTGGACTACCGAAGGCACTTCCGACGCATATTTTCGAATAGACAAAGTTGACATCTCTCGTCGTCACGTCAGATTATATTACTACCCGCAGCGCATTTTCTCACTGTGAAGGAAGGAGGAGGATGCATTTCATTTTTGAGTGGTTGAAAAGGGAAATTAAAAAGCGGTCTTAAAAAGGGGGGAGTCAGTCACCTTCCCCGACGTCTAAGAGATTACAAGGAGCGGATCTGTCAACTAAGGACGGTAGGAGGCATTCACTCAAAGAAGTACGGTGACTAGGTTTTGAAGCGATTTTGATATCTTGTTTCGTGCACACAGTCGTCCACTACGTTTATTGTGGGTTCATGTGGGTGATTACTTGCTTAGTGGCTGTAAGCTCGACTTGAGGGAGGAGCCTATTTCAGTTGAGTGTATTCATCAGGTAGTTTCAACCACTATTTGAACCTCCAAACATTCGTTCAGTTATTTATGAAGTCGAAGGTTGTCGCTAAGTTGTCATTGTCGAATCGATGAGGTCGCTCATTGGTGAAGACTGTCTAACTGAAGTGTAGAGCTTCTTTGACGTGAAATTTTTTGGTCGCTGTATTTGTTACAATTCAGATTAATAAGTTTTTAGAAGAGAATATGAATGGGATGCAAAAAAAAAAACGACAGGGAGTGGGCCGAAGGAGAGGGAAGGGCGGGAGGTGGAGGTGCAAGGTGAAGTGGTTCCGAAATTAAAATACATGTTGTAGCGTAAACGGGGAATTGTAGCTCTCAAAAATATTGCACAGATTATGCTAGCGATTGCTCCTCAACGAATAATTTTGTCGTAACAAGGGCATTCATTGCCTTGCACAAGAGCCATCAATGCATGAGGATAAAGCAATATTCGTTGATTAATGCGTCACCTAAGTGGAATATACACTTCTAAAGGTTTATAATATTGTTTATTGCTATGGGGAATACAATTCTCCACTTCCTTCTTTTGTATATTAAAAGCGATTGTGATAAGGCGATTCTTAGAGCTCTTTGAATTCAGTGCTTAATTCGTTGCTTTGAATGCCGATTAGTTACTTCGTAATCCGTCGTTGTGCTTTCCCGATGATCATTTAACATTCTGCTGTTTTAATTTTTCATAGTTTATTGTAAAGTTGTGGCATTTTGCGATGCAATAGTCGGCTTTCAAACAGATCTAAATTTCTGCAGAAAATGCTATCAGGACTTCGATCAGCCCTAAATTGTTGTACTTAGTCCTTGGTTTTGCTCTATCGAAAGGTTTAAGGCGCCGCAGGGTTTTTCGAAAGGGCTCCATTCTCCCTTTCCCACCACCCAATCTCGCTGTATTCCCTCTTCGAATGTTTTGCGACAACTACACTATATTATAGCGTATAGTTCATTTGATATTTTCAATTTCTTCTGATCGGTCATGATATTACCTGGTTTCAGCGAGAGGAGCCACGATAGCACAGTAATTTGTTGAGGTCTCGAACCTTTCTCATCTCCTTTTTGAGCCCATTCAGTCCAACGATAAAGGATGATTTAAACTTGGACAGTAATAAATATAATAAATTCATTGCCGCTCTCATAGCATCTCTAGCGTACTCGGCGATAAGTTCATCCGTCAATGTGTGCTGCATGTGAAGAACCAAAGTCTACCCACGTTCGCAGACGTTTTCATCGTCTATGTGTCGTGCAGCATTTGCAAAAATCAGCTGTTTTTCGGCATTAGTTGCCTGTGAAACGCAATAGCCACAATGATTGAGTATTGCTTAGCTGTGCAACGGCTGGTAACTATCTTGATAGGTGTTGTTAGTGGCTTTCACATTCGTTCATATTTCGTTGATGCACATCGCTAACGATCTCCTTTGCCTTTGAATTTTTAATAAGCCAATAATCATATTACTAATTTATTGGCATCAATGCCACCTTTTTTGATATTCTAAACCGATGATTGCAGACTTCAGCTCAATCAATGCAATAAAAATTTGCATCTTTCCATAAGAGTGCCATTTTTAATGCGCTCATAATAAAATTCATTAGCTTCGCTGAAGTAGAAAATTTCGTGGCCATGAGAGATGATACAATTCCGAGGCTGCGCTACTCTGGTATTGAAGGAATTATTTTCCACTATTCATTTCGACAATTACTCGCTTCTTTTTTTGCCGTTTCCTCTCAGCCGCATTTCATGTTTCATTCCCTCTCTTTGGTTGTTCGATCATTCTGGTTGGTGATGTTCGCTTTACAAAAGAGTACTTCTTAACTCGAATTATTTGCTCTTCCCATCCAAGGTTCTCCACTTTAGTTATCTTATTTTCGGTCATTTTCATTTCGAATTGGAGTGCTAATCGTGGAAGTTCATGTGCACTCTTGTAGTATTTGTAATGCGTTTTTCGTTATTGTTTTCGGATCTTTTCGTTTCCACACATCAGTTACTCGATATTTGCCACACTTTTATAGTGACGAAGTTGACACCAAAACATTACAGCATTAGTGCATAAAAGAGTAAGACACCGCATTATTGCAGTCATAATTTTGGCTGCTTAAAGAGTGAGACGGCGACGCTCTATTGTTGAAAAGACCGGATGTTGGCTAGGTTAAAAATAAATGAAAACTATAAATTCTTTAGAACTTAGCCAAATATGAATAGCTGATGAACTCTTTTATATGTTTATGATCGGTTTTAGAGGAATCTATAGCACTATTATTGCAAAAAATATCGAAATTAAAGTGAGGTAAAAATGCTAAAGTGAAATGAGAAAATTTCCCATCGAAAAACATTTGAAAATGAGGGAATATTGAGTACGATTCGGCTGTACTATTTGTTATCAAGTAACAGGAAAACACACAATTTGAGAGCGTATAGAGCAAAGGTTCGTTTTTATGTACGTCCGCTGTTTCTTGCTTTAGTGAACGTTTGAAAAAGTCTTACACACAGAGACACAGACTTTACCTCTTCCTCCCTCTCTCATTAAAGAAAGCACATTGCTTAGCCTAAGTTTGCCTAAGTTTTTGCCAGTTCTCTTCATAGATCTCGATTCCATTATAAGACTTACTATTAGAAGTTAAAACAATTCATATATAACAGAGGTAATTCCGTCCCCTCCCTCTATTAATGACTCTTATTAATGGATACAAATATCGCGTTGATTTTGGTCGTCTCAAAAATATCTCTTTAATAAAGTCCATATTTCTGCAGTGCTTAATTTTAAATTGCATAATTCGACGAGTTTCCACTTTTCATCTATATAAATGCACACAGATCATACGAGTTTACAACAAATTTCGGCTTAATTTCATCGTAATGCATATCGGTTTCTCGTCTAAGATGTCGGAAAAATCCAATCAATTTATGTTTAATTGATAGCGATCCGTCGATCATCGTAGTTTTACTTCGTTCTTTCTTTGATTTAGTTTTTTTAACTATGAGATTTTTTTCTTCTCCATAGAGTGAAGATCCTACAACAAAGGAGCCAATTGACCTACATTCACGTTAGTATCACTTAATATGGAATATAAACAAGGTTGTTCACAGATCGAAAATTGAAGATATAGCGGTGCGGATGTGGGTTTTAATTTCGGAATGGTACTTCGGTGAGGCGTTCTTACAGAAGATACTTAAGTTTCTCTTGCAGTTAATTCGCTCTTTATGGAATCATGAAACTTGCAAATAAGCGATTGTCATGATTGGATAAAGAGTGAACGAAAAAGCGCTAATTGTGCTAAATTTTATCAGCAGAAGCGTTTAAAATAAAGATGCATTTTAATTGCCGCATAGTTTATTTTGCTATCGTTGCGTCGCCTCTCAAAAACAAACGAATTTTACATAGATTTCTCTATGTTCAGCTGAATTTAATCCGTAAAACATCATAGATGATTTAATGAAGCTGTAGGAAAATCCACTAAAGTTCAAAAATAATCGGATAATTAGCTGTGCTGTATCATTTGATTCTAAATGTGAGCTGTTGTGCTATTTAACGTCTTAGTTTGATGAGCTCATAATGCTCTGAAGACTCTCCATGTAGAATGTGGATGCTGAAATGACAGCCTAAACGCTTTTTCATCAACGCAACTGTTTTTTTCAGGTCTTTTTTACTACTATGCATTTCACTAAATACGTCTATATGTTCTTCTTGATGATGTTACTCGAGCTCACATATACGTATCGCTTGTTTAACTAAACAGAAAACGTTGAGCACGTGCGCAAATCATTCCCTCATTGACGGAAATTATGAGCGTTCAATTAACTGCGATAGGATATCGAAACTACTGATATATTTCACCTCATAAGCAAACTGACTCTACTATCCAAACCCATAACGTAGACAAGCTTCTGATCGTATTTCTTACGTGATTCGTCCAATAAAATAAATGCAAACGGTGCGAAAAACGCTTTGCATTATTAAGTTTAAAGCCGAAAATTAAATACTAACTATGCACCACATAGTTTCGATTAAACAGAAGAGGTGAGAGGGGATAGGAGGGTTGGAGGGAGGAATGATTATTGAGAATTTTATGGTGGATTTAGCTAGCAGCAAAACTATTTGATTAGATTCGTTTGATGCCTAGTGCACTTAGTGTTCCGAAATTTTCTCTCGAATGGCATGTGCGATGAAAACATGATTGCACGCAATATAAGACAAAGAATCTGCATTAGCGATGAAAGGCAATTCGGGGTGTCATTTTACAAGGAAATTGTTGGACAAATTTTCCGCATTTATGTGTAAATCTGCCAGCTTCTCTATGATTCGTTAGACGCTCTTGAACTGCTTTCTCCGAGCACAATGTTCGATGTCTTTTTAGGTGATCTGTACGTCGCCCTCATTTTTAACTTCTTCAGTAATTTATCTATTTCGAGTGGAATTGACGTTTTATGGGTGTTATTTGATTTGTTAATCGAAAACTGTTTATATATGTTACCTCGGGATCTATTTACATTGAGCTGTGAATGAATCCTGAGATGATGGATTTTATGATATTTCAAAATTTACTTTAGGCCGATCGATATACTTTTTTAATACTTCAGATTTACTTCCGCTTTTAAAAGGTTGCTTAACGGCACAATTTTTTCAACTTAATGTCTCGCTCATCGTAACACTTAATCCTTCGCAAGACTACTGTTGCTGCCATCAATCTCGACGAGCCCTAACTTGAATCGCTGTTACGAAGACGTGCAGTTGCTAGCCTCATTTCTTATCGAACCGAGTCAACGTAGCATTCAAATTTAATAATCAAGATGTTATTTCTTTATATCTTCTCAGACAAGACTGCAGTGCATTCAGAAACGGAAACGCTCATCAATTCAAAAATATATCCCTTTTGTTTGCATTCGAGCGATAAAAATAGGCTTAAGTGATCCTGAAAATGGATCAGACAGTCATACCCTTCACTGGTGACATCAACAAAAAATATGTGAATTACTTAAACTCGTTTCAGCAATTGCTAAAAAAAGTCGCTGGTACTCGATATTCATCACAGGTATTTTTTGAGGTGGGGAAGTGGAGAGGGTTGACAAACTCAGCACTTTCATTCAATTTTAAAAGTTCATCTAGTGCTTTCTTAGGGTTGTGGCGGTGACGAGCGTAAATTCCTCTGAAATGCGCAATATCTGCCAAAGAAGCGAATTTCAGTAGGTGTGAGATAGTCATTTTTTGGTGGTTATGGCGAGGAGAGCTTATGAAACATTCCCGCAGCTATTTGCTTAGTTTCAAAATATCATGAGTTGCCAACCGTTGCAAGATTATTTTCGTATTCTCTTTGTTTCCTTAGGGAATTCGATTATTGTCCTTCTATCTTTATGTACTAAAATAAACTTATATCGGTGACAGTGAAATTTCTTTAATGCATTCACAATTTGCTACCTAATTTAATATCCTGCACACAACGAATAGAGTCTGGTAAATCGATGAGAAGGCCGTTTCAAATGATGAGAAAACTTTGTGCGTAAGCGGCGAGAACAGAAGTTCGTTTCGAAAAAAACTTCCCATCAATATGTTGTGAGTGCTATTTGGCGATCAGTTGCTGTTGCTGTGAGTCGATCGCAAAGAGGCCTCTATATCAGCTTCAGTCTGCCGGTTGTTCAAACTCTTTGTGTCAATATTTATGCTTGTTCTAGCTATAACTATAGACATATTTTCTATATTCGTATGGTGATGAGGAAGGGAATGACTGAAAGAAAGATGGGGATCCTTTCGTCTTCCCATTTCCCGAACAAGTCTACTCGATATCGTCCAAAATTTCATTTGTTCGATCCCCTTGGAATCCTCTTGAATACTGAGGATTCGTCAAACGTAACCCCTTAAAGTTTCAAATTTGTCTAGGCTGCTGGTTTTATGAGTAGCTATCTGACAGCTGAAAAATGACAGTCACCTTAGTGCAGGACATATCTCATGAAATCATTTGAATGCAAGCGTGGATGCATCACTGCAAGATCGGAAGATGCGGTGATTCATGGGAAGTTAGAGATTTCATCCCCTCTAAAAGTCATCAGTGCATCATTTCTCGCAAAGATATGGTTATATGAGCAGTATGTAAAAGAGATGCTCTAGCATACCTATCTCTCTAAAAGTTTTCCTTCAATTTCATTTGGCTCCTACTTCATATACCCATGAATTTGCTGTCATTCACTTCTTGCTACCAAATTTTATTTATTTTTTGACAAAAATCGGATTCGCCATTCGACATTTGCATTTAGTGGCCGCCATTTTTATGGACGTTTCAGTTTTCATGGGAGGCTCAGACGATACTCCTCTTACAGGAAAAGGAATGATGTGAGGAGGATAATATCTGCTCAAGGTGGATTTTGCGCATCGGTTCATTGATCGGTGTGTTGTTTATCGGTTGGAATATGATGAATTTCCACCTTGTTTACATCGTTGTTGTCCCTTTCTGCTACATCCTCGTTGATGAAGCGGTAAGCGAACTAGGATTCACTTTTTGTACGCATCTAATTTTGTCCACGTTGGCATTCACCTAAGCCCTGTGTAGAATGTATCGATCGTGGGCGTCAAGGGCGATCGTAATGTCCCTGTTAAATCGGCTCATTGGTTCGTGTTCTAGCAAATTTCTGAATCTTAGTGGACATCGAATTGGTGAAATAACTTCAATCGGTTTTTTGTAATGAGCGGATGAGACTTTAGGTTTATTGATGAGCTATGGTCAGCATCGCATCTAAAACTTACGAATAGGAAGGAAGTGATCAATCGTTATCACCGAAAAGAGGAAATGGCGGTGGGAAAATATTAGTATTTGAGAAAAACAAACAAACAAGCATTCTTCCCAAAAGTAAAGTTTTACCAACGTTTGCAGTTTTCCTGATAAAATGAGTTTTCAATGCATCGTCAGCGAAACTAATTCTGCAAATTTGAGAAATTTTTCCATTTCGAATATCGGATTGGAAGTTCTAGCTCATGAAATCTCTTTCCATCTCCAATGCGCTAAAGATTCGTGGATTGGTGAAATGCGCATCTTTCTGCGACGACATATGCAGTTTTGCTGCTTCATTTATTCCAAGCATATTGCCCGCATCTATTTTCGGATAAAAATTGAATTGTAAACGACAGAAGATGGAATTTGAGTTGAAAAATTCGACTTTACCTTTGTGAATAGTGAAGGAGGGAGGAGTTCATTGCTCGTCATTATTTTTTGATGTGCTTTTAGGTTACTCAGTTGTCTATTAAGTGATACGATTTCAGCGTTACTGGATAAAAATGTTCATACGAAAGAGGCGGAAGAAAATCTCTCTCAGAACAAAACGATGATTTTGCGGCGAATTTTCTGCGCAAGAAAACATCGAATCTGCATGAAATTTTTTCGAAGGCTCTATATCTCCTACCCATTGTTGTGATTCTTTTATGATGCACTCAAACTGTCTAGCCTACGTATGAGAATAGATTGCCCCTTGCGGCTTCGATCCTTGATTTTTAGCCAACAGTTATGGACGCAATTCTGATGGAAAAGGCATTGATTTCAGTGAACATCCAAGCACACAAATAAACCTAGAAATTCTGATGGCAAAGCACATAACAATGAAGTGAAGCACTCTGGGGTGAAACATAACATTGTTTGTTATTTTACATGGTTATTTATAGAGACAACGTTCTTCACACACATGAATTGAACAAGTGGTACCCATCTCAAAATTGACATTCGATTTCTGCTTCTTCTTCCACCTATAGTCTACTATATCTACAATTTTTTCCCCATCGTATCAGCTTAAATAAAATTTAAAAAATAGAATATGAAAATCCTCAGAGAAGCGTTTATGGCGCTACGATAGTGAGAGACAGATATAGACGTGATGCGGTGACATGTTCACAACGATGTGATCGTATTTTCGAGCGATCATTGCGTCGCATCGGAGAAAGTCGAGAAACGCTACGTACTCTACTCGTGAAGCAACGACCCTATCAGCTAGTTAAGGATGCGTGCTGGTATGTATGCGAACTTTTCAGTGCCTTTTCAACTTTTCAGTGCTAGATATGCTTTTTCATCAAACGCTTGAAGTTGTCATAGCAGTAGCTGGATTAAATCCTCTTATCACCTCGAACACTTAAATCCACTGTCAAAGACGCTTCACTGATTCCAAAATTTCATTTAATCGATTTGAAAATATGCAGGAGAGTGGTGACAATAGAGTTCGAAAAATTAACTTATTCAAATCTTGTTGACGGGCGCAGAAATAATGCCCAAAAGTTCTTACTGAGTTTTCGAATTCATTTGTTTTGTGAAGACGATAAGCAAAAAAACGCTAAACATAATGTATTTTGCTAATGCAATTATCATTAAGGAAATCGTTTGATTATTTCGATTGTATGCAACATTGCGAGTTGCCGAATCGTCATCACTTGGCAAAGGCGAGCACTGTGCTCAAAAATCGATGTCGGCCTTTTATTGAGGGTATTACTTTTCGTATTACATCAAGTGATTTTATAACCCTCAAAATATCTTATTGAATATTTAAATATCTTTTTATGATAAGATAATCTACCCTCATCTGATTTCGAATTGTATGAGTAAATAATTTTTAGATGTATTTCTCAAAACAGTAATGTGTAGTGGAAACTTTTCGCAATAAGGAAAACGCATTCACACTCACTTATCCAATCGCATTATGGAAGAGAAGTGTGCCGGTCGACTCCTCTCGGCTTGTTTATTTGTCCAAGTCTCCGTGAGGATCTGCATCTTCTTTCGAGATACGTCGAGTAAAATGCAAGGCAACACTGACATAAAGGAGAACAATATATCACATACACAATAAGGTGATAAACATGAAGAGACACTAGGATAGCTTGGATCATCGATAGGTCCAGCATCCTCGCTGCCGCCACTGACCTCGCCCACGAACGGTCACCGGTGGTGCAGTTGGCCTCAAGACTAATTTAGAAGCTGGGATGAACACATAGCGGAACTTCAAACTTCCCTGTACTCACCCTGTTCTGCCTCAGACTAGACTTACGTCACCTGCTGTATAGTCGTTTGAACTGCGTACGTGCTCTTGACCTTCTTTGACCTACCATATGAGACGCAGTATTCCCTCTTGATCTATAGTCGACCGCTCCACCTTACATAAAAATGGAAAGTACAATTGCACAACTCATTAACTGCTCTGTCAACGTAAAGGCATCTTCTAAGTGCTTTCGGAATCCTCAGGATTACATCCTATAGCATTTATGCAACGTGTTCGCATTTTATCAAGGTTTACCCGAGTGTCCACCAGGCACTCGGTTGATTCACTTCTACAGCACAGCTACGTCGTTTGTTCACATATAATCTTTTTATGATCTTGGGCACTTGAGGCTCAATTTGGAGCATTCATCAACCAATCATTACCGGAAAATAAATAAAAACAGTTGACATAAAAAAGTTTGCTGTTCAGTTAATTGTTCTAAGGACACAAAGAATAAATATACTTTCGATGTTTTGGGCTTCAATTTTATTCAGCGACTCCAACGTGGTATGTCTTTATTATCGTATGCGGCCGGATGAATTCATTTCCATCGTCAACGTAACGTAAAAATGAAATAAGAGGAATTTTGCATAGCTCATGCAAGGAATTAAAGGCGAGGTCAGTAGTAATCGGCAAAAGTAGAATAGGTGGATCTAATTCAATAATGTTAAGTGATTACTGAGAAATTTGCAGGAGAGGAATCGCAACTGGCGTGTATTAGTAAATTTCATTCCTTCCTCGAGGTACGTTGCTCGACTTATCTCAATGAGGCGATTCGCCTCAGCAAGCTGGGCATGAAGATGAAGCACGATACGTGCAGGTGTCTATTTCTTTTTGAGGCAACACATTAATGAGGTCAGAATACGAAGAAATTCGCTCAGCGATTTGATTTATATCAATGGTTTAAAACCAACTTTATGCATAACGATGATATTGGTTTATTTAGCGGCACAAAATATTTCGTCCCGTAAATTGTTCTGAGGAGAGAGCTTTACCTAATTCGAAGAATTGGGAAGCAAATGAAATAAAGGCGCAGTTTAGAATAAATTTTCGTTGGAGTGGTGGACAGCTGCTGCTAGACGCTTCAAATTTGCCACCTTTCAATTATAAGGGAATTCATACGTGAGTGGAGTGGAATTCTCGTTACAATATTAGTACTCGATACTTTTGAAAAAGGACTAGGATAGACCAGGCACTTCCCCGGACACAAATAGATAAGATCCATTTTGTTTGATTACGCAGAAGCAAATGTGTTAAGCTCATAATTCTTGGTTTAAAAAATGAAATCAGTTTGAGCCTTTTGAACGAAACGCATGAACGCATCAAAGAAAAAGTCAGCTGATTTGGTTGACCGCGGGGCGCTTCGACGAGTGCTGCTTTTTTTCAGACTCTATCGCGATCAGGTAGCTGAGATAGGCTTTACATTACAATAAGATCCACCAAATGTTCCAGTATATCAATGATCCAATCCTGAGGTCGCATCTGAACATTCGTATTCAATTTTCGGATGTCGCCATTGCCTCGCTTCCGCTCTTATGTGCACTACAATTCCGCTGCAATCGATTTAGTGCTGATTTTGATGAATGTGAACACTGATGATAAGCACATTTTAATTAGCCCTTTGAAGAATTTGAATCTGCCTTGTTCTATAACTATTAAGGTCTTTTTTGTTTGTTTCAGACACCTTCATTATCATAATTTGTGCCTCGCCAATAATATATTTCATTTTTGCCCGGATGCGAGTAAAATTTTCACAAGATTGAACCTCAGGGACTATTTTATTTCGTTTCTTTTACCGGAAGACGATCAACATTTTAGGTGAGTGGACGAATTGTTTTTGAAAGTTTCAATTAGATACTTCAATTTATGCTTCTAAAATATTTTTGTGCAGTCTAAAAGAAATCTTTTTTTGCTAATTTATTTCTGCTGGTCTAGATAGGAATATCGTTGAGAAAAGAATCGCAAAAGTGCGCAAGTAAATAGCAGTCCGTAGTCAATTGGGAATATCCAATCTTCTCCGATTCATATCTCGTCTAGATAGAGGATTTGGTCAAATTACTCAAAACTACCTTCAGTGGCCATAAATTTTCGATCTGCTAATAATCTTTGGTTTAATTCACTACGTTTGTTAAGCATTTTCATTCTATCTGCTTAGAGATAGTTCGCTTTAAATGATAAAGTGATAAAAAGAGATCAGTTATATGATGAACGTTGATTTTGACGATAAACGAACAATGCCAGACAATACGCAGTGAATGCGAGCTTCTAGTGAAGATTACCTGGACGACTGTCAAATTTACAACTTTGTAAAAGCAGCTGAGGCAACTTATGATACTACCGAATCAAATCATATGGGTTCGGTAACGTCATTTCTCGAAATCAACGAGGTTATTTCATTTCTCATCGATTTTCTCTCATCACTTACCAAAAAAGGAAGCTTCATTGCCGCAACACTTCGATAAATATGAAAGTAGAATGATGAATAATGAATAAACCTCATTCGAGCAAAAAATTCACTGCATTTTGTATATGCTTTTATTTCTATGGCATTCATACTAGTTGAGATTATTTCAGCGCTTTTCTCCACTGAAGTCACATCAAAACAATTTCAGCGATCGCATATACGAAAACATAAATCTCATTTTATGATGTATGCGAAAAGATCAATCAAATCGCTTTTATTTTTGCTGCTATCGAAAGAATATGAGAAAATGACATATGCAATATATGTCAAATTATTTTAACTCTTTCTACAAATCAATGTATGCGTTAAAATATACGTTTTTGAGAATTACGCCTATCAGCTCGATATGCCCGAAATAAAATTTGCGCTTCATTGTCAACTCGATTACGACTCGACTTTAATTTCATTAATTATCCACCCTTCTTAAACTTCTTAATCAGTCTGCTAATATTCAACGAATTCATCGATAGCGTCTATTCTAGTGGGGTAATTGGTGAAAGTTGAGCGCCCCACTTAGATCTCAAAAAATAACCAAAGAAAGGACTAAACATTCATCGAAAACCCCTCCGTTGCGTATATTAGGCAAATCAACTTCAAAACGCTTAAAAATAGACAACAAACGGCCAGTGAATGATTTCGAAATGATCGTTAAAAGATGTAAACTGTCAAGGAAATTATCGTATATCTCATTTCTTTTTTTTGTCTTCACGAGTCATTCCTTTAAGAGATAGAGAGACAGTCAATCGAAGCATTCCTGCGTGAAAAGGCAAATTTTAAAGCTCGGAGACTGCTCCTTTAAAAACCGTGGATCATGTTTAAGGATGATTATGTGAGCCGTGTTACAAATCCCGATGCGCTGCTCCCTGACGTTTATTCATCAAGCCCGATATCTCCGACTGCTACAACCGCACAAAACGGTGAGCAAATAAATTCCTTCAGTATGAATACTTTCCATCATTTATAGATCTTTCGAACGAAACAAATCTGTCCGCCTCCAATTTTTATGGTTTACTTCTCATAGATTTTGTACCCACAAGCTTTGTTCAATTACTAAACTCATCATCATGCATAATTCGCTATCCAGTTTTGTTAAGCTATTCTTTGAAATTATTTGCCGTTATTTTATTTTGTGATTACATCTTTATGCTTGCTCATTACAACACTTGTGTAGTGCTCGGCCGCAATCAGCGTTGTTCGTCCCAGGACAATGGCCTCAAAGCGTTGACTCACTAGTCGGCTCTTTTTGGGACTCTACGAGTGGATCCAGGGCTCGACTTCGTGCTCTGAAACTTGTAGTCAAAAATTTGACTCCTTTGACTCTTAAATCGTGGTCGATAATTCCCGGTAGCTTATTTTCATAAAGAAATAGTCGCAGCAATGATGCAACGTTTCGTTTCTTGGCTTTCACACTTCATTTTATCATCATGGAAAACTACAATTCAGATATGAAGAATGTACGAAAGAGTATGCTTCCGAATCGGAGGTGCCAGTAGTTTTCAAAACAGACCTTGCAATCCGTAGTGTTCAAAACCTTCCTTGCTTAACTTCCGAATTGCTAGCTCATGATTAGTCAAGTGATCAGTGACATGAGGCCTATCTTTATTAATTACTACTACAGAGTTGCATTAGCAGTAGTGCTAGTATTGCAGTTAATATTACTGCAGGATCTGTGGAGGTTGTATTGGTGGTAATTATAATTAGTCGTGACTACTAATTAGTCCTCACATTCAGTATTATATGCAGAAGGAAGTAGTGAAATCCAACGATAGCAGAGGATGTGCAACTAACTGTTGCTACTCTTCAGCGCTACAAATAAATGACACAGCCATTAGTTAAGGGGACCAATACTTTTTATTGTTACTGCAAATACAGTGGTAATGATAACACGAATACAATATGTTAATGCAATATAATAATCGTATAAATCGTCTAATGCAATCATTATGAGTAGCATTAGAAACAGTGGCAGTAGTGCTAATAATAACAGCAGTTGTAGTAATGTTGTAGTGCTCCTGATTAATATCAGTGATTACTGTTACTGATATTGCCATTCCATTGACACTTTCTTAATGGCCTTAGCAATTCTTGTATTAGCACTGCCAATTTCTATCGCTGAAATGAGCTACACTAGCCTAATTTTGAGCTTCGCTGAAGTCAGTGTCAGAATCCGATCATTTCGGTGAAGTGACTCTTCACCGAATACAGTTCGAGAAATCGCCTAGATTTTTGTTTCTTCTTTATGAAGATGATCAATGCAATTTTCGAGAGATAAAGATAATGCGTTCATCATGTGGTACCATACTATACGACATGTTACTTAAAAAGTGTTTGCGCGAACTTAGATAAAGTTTATTCACCGCTATAAGATTCTCTGTCATATTTGTGCCGTTTTCTTCTGCTCATAGAGGCAATTCACTTAATTATTGGCGAACGATCACAATCATTGCATCTTTGAGGAAAGCATCATCGATTTTCCGGATTTTCCATTTTTTTATAGTAAAGATTTGAAATTTTTTATTGCATATTTTTATGAGAAAGTTGATGTTTATAACCCACATAACGTTCTGGTACAACCACTAAAGAGGAGTTACAAAAATACTATTTGCGTAAAATTACTCGCTAGAAAGTCGTACGACAACCTCTTATAATCAACATTGACAAGTAAACATGAAAGGCAAAATGCTGTTTAAAACGTTTAATTCCAGCTCGCTTCATCAACGTTTAACGGAGGTATGTTCTTGATTCGTTATGAAAGTCTTATCGTTATCCAAAGTAAAAATCAATTAAATACAGCGTTATTTCAGCACTGATTCCACCGATAACTTCCTTCGAAACACCAATCTCGACAGTAACAACAGAGAAGATCCTCTTCTCACCTGAACGTGATTTGCAGTTCACGCCGCCCAACTTTTTTTACTCGTCGTTAAGGTCATCGACACTCAGAAGAACTTCTCATGACGATTTCTACTCGTGAGTTAACGATCTTCCTTCTCCAGAAGGATTAAGTTACCATCTCATCCGATGTTAGCAAAACCACATCTTAGCTCATTAAAAGTGTTTGCCTATGGCTTATTAGAGATGTATCCTTGAACGTAAATTAAACCCAAATTCAGTCCGTCATAAACACTAATGATACAGGCATTTCTCGACGTCGTTCTTCAGAACGAATGATCCATTCCTTAGTTAAGCTCTAATTATTCGAATATGTTCGATAACATATAAAAAAATAACTCGATTATGTTTGGCCGAATTGATAACCCGTAAAATTTACAGACATGGCATGCTACGTGAAGATAACGTGGGTACGGAGACTTTACCAATTCGAATTGATTTTACGCAACAGGTAGACGATTACTCACACGAGGGAAGTGAAGATGAACATCGCTCCGAAGAGAACATATTCACCAGTCCAATTTCACGTGTTTCCGTCACGCAGCCGTCAAGTGACGAAATTTCTACCACTGCTTCACTTCGTCCCTTTTACAAAACAAGCTCCCAATATAATATCAAATCAGATCGGAACGACGAGGTCACACAGAAAGAAACGAGCGTTAATGGCAAATTCGCTGACACGATGTCCTTTAATTCGACAACAGCGCCGCCGAACTTGAGTAGCATACGGTCGAAGTTTTCCTCCTTGCCAATGCAGATACCGGTCACGTCGTCAATACAGTCGACTGCTTCGCCCACACACATAACGGAGAGCGAAGAGAAAGCCGGTGATTACACTCAGTCGATTCAGCAAAGCGCATCACATCGCACTGTTGCCGATGAACTCAGTTATCCATCTGTGTTCGCAGTCACACCTCATCCTGCCACTGTTAGTCCAAAAGGTGACGTATATGCGGAACTCAGTTACGACTTGGATTCTAATGAAAGCGAAAATAGCGAAGATGCGACTGAGAAGAGAATACATCTGCAGAGCAGCACATATCAGATGCCACAGTCGGAAAATGCCGTAAATTCCCCTTTGTCCCTTATCCATCCTGATTCTGAAGCGCAGTTCACCTCGGCACATACTACACTCGCGCATTCTGCCGAAACTGTATATATGCATGAGGCAGATGCACAGCTAGAGCACGCTGTAAGTATTCATTCATTTGCTCATTCAGAAATGCCATACGCATAAATATAGAAGCATTGTGGTGATAAATAACAAAGCAAATAAACTGGACAAGGCCGCGCTTGATTAGCAGGACCTGATGCGGTTTGAACTGAATATGTCCTCTGCGGAATACAGCCAGTACTACCGCATTATTTCACATTTTTAGTTATAAGTTACCTTCCAAGATGAACCGTAGCATCATGTGCGTCCAAGTCCACCAATGCAATTCTAAATCACACAACCATGATCTACCGCAAAAATCAGCGGCTGGCGATCAGATCAGTGATCTTTTTGATCACGTTTTCAAAGTTTAGGAAAGAAATCTGGAGAAAAATATGACTTGCTGAGGAAGCTATGCTATTTCATTTCAGAGCTCAAGCTTAGAAAATTTGGCCACAACCCCAACACCGACAGTCACTGACGCGGTGGCATTTGTTACTCCAAATGAGGCAATCGAACGAATGCGGCAAACGAAACCTGCATGGAACGAATCAGGACATGCCCTACACATTTCTGCTGAAGGTGAAGCCAAAATGAAATAAGAATGAACTAAAGGGGGAGTATTTGATATTCATCTTCAAACATTTTGTGCAAAAATTCATTACGCATGTAAAATCCATTGAGAAGGGAAACAGCTTGGGATTTTCCTGACGTAGTGTTCTTGGCGTTGATGAGGCTGCAGTTTTCGCCACTGAAGCATTTTCTTTACTATCAGAGTTGAAGATATCTTATATTACGCCCAATGCCCAAACCATCAAACAGATATGAGCTTCAGTTACTTCCACGTGTATTTCTATGTTTCAACTGCCACGTTTTAGTGTAGTAGTCGATTCGGATGTGTCTTCTCATTTACTAAATTTTGTCATTATTATCACGTAAATTGGTCGTTCATAAAGCAAATTCAATGCCTCTTCGAAGAGCTCGCTAAAGCCATCCCTTTGGAAAGCATCACCTGCTTTCAATCCAGATATGCCTTCCGTGATTCTAAAGTTTATCATGACAGCCACTTTTGCGCAGAAATGAACTATGGTAACAGACGAAAGGATAGACATTTCCCGGCAAAATCAGACGTCCTTTAAAAAACGCAATAAATTCTTCATAGGTGGTATTAGGCGAAATTTGTCTGCATTGATCATATTCTTCACTACAGTCTGTATAGTCTTATGTGAATGATATCAGTCCCTATATATGAATCTGTAGTTAAAGTGGATATGTCGCTTGTATCCGGTTTTTAATTTTTTTGTTAATCACACCTTCAGTCATGCATGTTAAATGATTTGCGGAGCTGAGAACAGTTTACTGCATATCAGTAATTCGTGATTCGCTCGAAAGACCTCTTTATCAGTTTTCGTCTTTCGCTATCATCCTGAATTGATTTTTTGGTGCTTTTGTTTTAAGGAACTGACAGTAGAGGAATGGATCGTGGACAAATGGCAGCAGTAACCGACAGGCCCGTGCACATAAAGGTTCACTGCATTGGAACCATTTATCTCCTTCTTTGTTCTTTCGATGCGTTTAAAATACCCTATTAGTCCAATTTATGAGCCCTTTTCTCTGCATCTATCAAAATGCGAGTCGGAAATGAAATCCTCACTCATGTTTGAAAGACTCCCGAAAAAAAAAACTGTTTACGATCCTCACAACTAAAAAATGAAGCATCGGAAAGTTTAATGTGGATGTATTCTGTAAGTCCTTAATTCCTGCAATTACTGCTAACTGAGATGCTGTACTGAATCTTCACTTGCAATTTTAATTTTTCGCTGCAATCCTATAAATGCTAATAGGATACAATATTCTTTCTCTGAACGTCTATTTAGCATTCTTCGAGTGAAGGAAGAAAATCATCAACCTCAAAGTTGCACCGATTGGATTTCACAAAACGACCTCCGATATTCAGAGGACGTCGTATATATGTGAAGCCAATACGCAGCTGGCGGAAACCAATCAACGACGATAACACAGGTAAACTAATTTTTGTACATCTTCACATCTAACAGGATCGCTTTGCAAAATTGGCGAATTAGCTTTATTTAATTTTTCACATTCTTCGTACTCTTTTCTGAACATAGGGTGAAGATGGAAAAAGACCTTTATCAAGGAATCATTGCCTCGGATACACCACTCATCCTATTCTTTGGTGCAGTTCTGCAAGTTCTTTCAAAAACGCGTTAAAGCGTCCCTATGTTTGACGCACGATATGTATGTGCGTATACGTTTGCATCCGTTCGTATTCGCACACGCATGCACGTACATGCATAAGTGACTATTTATTTGTGTAGTTATATGTCTGCGCGTACTTGATGTGCCGATATTAGCGTGTGTGTTTGTACATATCTAGTTCTGCGAGTTTCTGACCACGTATCTGTGTGCCGTGTACACGTATCTATCTGTATGCATGTGTCTGTGGGTCCATTTGCATATGTTCATGTCTATGTATACTTGTATGCGTTCGTTTGACCGCATGAATGCGTCACCATATTTAAGGCGTAGTTGAAACGTTTGAATTACGAAAGCTACGGTGATAAACGATGTAACGTATGTCTACATCAAAAAGATCACTGTGAAATGCTTCAGTGCCACTCATTATTTTCCTCTTAATATATTGTTACACATAGTCGCCATTAAGTGATCTTTTTTCCCGGAACTTTGTTTTTTGACCATTCAAGAATGGACATAAGAACAGTTAGAGATCGTAAAAAGGCGCCCCCCTATGAGAGTTGTTGATAACAGTTTTCACTTATTTTCTCGGTATAGTCGATTGTTATCTCGTAAAGCACCTTAGATGGTAAAACGTTCGGAAAAAACGAATCATCTTCCAAAAGAAACGAAAGGGTTTTATAAGTTATTGCATGAATCTTATGTGTCCATAATGACCAGATTTTTGCAGAAGTAGACGACCTCTGTATAGACGATCGCGAGTCTTCTTTTATATAAATTAAAAATTACATGGAAGGAAATCCAAAATAGTGAGTGTAATCTCAAATGGTCTAGACTTGCCTCACTACACGTATTATAATTGATTATGGTCCATGATAATTCGTGTTCTTCAAGACGTTTGATTAGGTCCTATGGAAAGCCACCATTTCCATTCTATGTAAAACGGCGAACAACCAGTGAAACAAAGCAGTAAAAGTACTTTCGTTTCAGCTGCAGAGAACGACAGCGATGAAAACTCGCACCTTGGACAGGTGCTGAAGAAGAGAACGAAAACGAGTGCGAAGGAGACAAATGAGGCAACACTGTCCGAGCCCCAACCTTTGGATCTCATTCGTAGAGGACCTGACAATCGACAGGTTCGTTACCTTCAACTGTTCTGAAAATTAATATCTAGAATCCATTCGCCACAGGCGCTAAAGAATCATATCGCTTGTCACAACGCAAAGTCCAAAGTTCGCAAGGTTGTGCCGTTTTTTTCCGCTACTATGAGAACTCATTACACTAACTGAAAGAATAGATTTTGGGTATTGCCAATTTAACTTTGGACCGAAAAGTCGAAAATAATAACTATTAGGCATAAGGGTTGATATTTGGCGACGCACTTCGTGAGGATCTAGCAACGCTGTATGATGATAATTATTGACAGCTTTCAAAGCGTGTACCTTAAAGCTGAACTGCTAAAAAATCTCCAAAGCAGATGTAAAGTGTTACACATGATGGATGAATACCGCTAAAGCGTTACCAAAATTCTCATGCCAGTTGTCGATAGTTATGACGACGTTTTCCAACGTCTAGTTTAGACCAGTGATTTCTTAAACGCGCATCTCAAAAATCAAATTTACGTCGTTGTCTTAACTTTTATGGAGCATAGATGAGACTCTCCTCAAAAATCCGGATCAGTGAGAGATTATTTCAAGGTTGCTATTCATCTTAGCGCCAAATGTGAATAATGAATATAAAATTTAGAATATTTATGTGCATGCATTATTCGCAATGATTTCAGCCGTTTCATAAAATTTTCCATCTATATGTTTAAGCTACTTTTACAGATTAGACCTTTGCACACTGTTTTGAAGGTGGAATATATTCCGCTCACTAACTTGAAAATACCTTGCAATTACGATATCAATTAGGCAACTAATTTCGTAAAGGTTATACGGAACGGTACTCTCACAGCACTTTCAATTGTGGATCGAATCCTGTGGAAAGTAGTGGAAAAGAGTGGCCAAAACGCGGATTTAAGTAGTCAGAAGAACGGTGAATTAGATTTTGAGCAACTGAAAATATAACTTCTCAGATGAAGTCAGCCTCAGGCATTCAATTATATAGTTATTTCTAGTACAACGGTGCAGCTGCTCTGGTATTAATGTGTACCTGAATTTCTTTAAGGCACAAACACATAGAAAAGAGATGACAGCCAGGCCCTAGCGGGATGCGTCTTTAAACTCCTGGAAATATCAGTGTACGCAACATTGCACCGAAGGTTCCAAATAAAAAAATCGTTTCAGCTTGGAGGTCACTCCGAAATCACACAATCCGAATACGATGGCACCTTACGATTAACAGGTTAGTTTCCCAATTATATTCACCGAGAAAGGAACGTCACCTTTGTTCAACATGTTTTTTCAATTAGGTGGTTTTCAGGCGTACTTGGAAACCCGCAATTCTCTCGTAGACCAATAGCTTATCGTTGGACTTACGAAGAACTTAGGAGACTAGTAGCTTCATTTATTCGAATGTATACTTGGTGTAATAGGTCTAAACTGCCATACTAATTTTCGCGCTTATGTCCCAACTTCCACGTGAGATACATAAATTTGAAAGCTCCAAAGAAAGAATCTCATACATTTTATGCCGAGTTTTTTTCATTTCGTATCGGTGGATTCGAAAGAAAAGGAGTTAATCATGTGCATGTTTATGCTATTTGGATCATTTCAAAAATGAAGCCATTATTTTGTATCTAAGTTTTTTAATTATGGCTTCATACATGTAACTGATCGATTAAATGGGAATGAAAATTTGCAAATTTTGTCAACTCCGTTGGGCTTCCTCAAATATGTAGCATAGCTACCTAAATACGTGAACATCATATAATTTGCCACTACATTTTCCAAGTTTTGCAAAAGCAAATGAAAGGGTACCATTCGAGTCATCACATTTGAGGTAATATTACACGCGTTTTCACAGCTTATTAAGAGCTCTTTAAGGGGAGTATTAATGCTGACGATCTAAGAAAACTTAATGAACGCAATGTGAAACATCTATGATCTGTGGGTTTGGCCCTATCTATTCTCATTTTCCCTTCCCTTCCCATTCATAGTTGAGGGGTAAATTTGAAGATATCAGTAGATTTCAGAAAACTTTATTTATTTTTTTTCGCCTGAAACTTCGGGAAACTTAGTCCTTACTAATATCTCTTGGTGCAGTTTTAATTTCATGAAATTTCTAAAGCATTTTCACTTTGAATTTCAAATTCCCTCACCCCAGCGTTTTATTTCCGACAATGAGAACAGAATTTTGTGCTTTCAACCGATTTTTGAAAAGGGATTATAGAAATCTCTTGCACCGTTGAATGTGGTACCAATTTAGGGAAAAATTTTTCATTACATCCTAAAAATCAGATATGTTTGCGATCCCAAAAATTGTAGAAAACATATCTGATCAGCAGTTTTTTAACATAAAGATGCAAATTTTCTCTTCTAGAATCGAGTTTCGATGGCAGCGGTGACGTTTGGGATGAATCGGCGATTTCAGAGATCCAAAATGAAACGTCAAGCCTGCGAGGTTCATTTTCGTCATATTTCATATTTAATTTTACGTGTCTTCAATATTTAAGCGAACGGATTATAGTTGCAGTCTCCCGAAGTAATCCATGTTGTTCCACTGGTCGGATTTACAAGATATCTATAACTGAATTGAGTGCATATAAATAAAAAAGAGTGAAATTACGGTTTTTTTTAATTTGATTTTCTGAATAAATCCGATGATGACTTTGAAATCTTCCATGTTTGAACTGATGGAAGGTTGAAGCCATTTTATTCGTTGCGCTGAATGGAACGCACTGAATTCGAGTATTTCCAACCGATTATGCTGCTATTCAGCTGAAAGCGATGATGGTGTGAAATGGTTCTCATAATCATCTCTTAGTATCTTTGAGACGAGGCAAAAATATTTATTCGTTTCGAAGACGATTTCTTCGATTATTTTATGCCGTTGAAGGATAATTTATTCGCACATACAAAAGTGCTAAGTTTCTTTACTTTTTGGAATTCGTCCACTTTACTAAGAGAAACTCGAAAAATATAATTTATCGTAACTTAAAGAAAATTGTTCATAGGGGTTCTTAATGAGACAGCTAATAGGGTAGAGAAGAAGTGTCCTACTCCCTACCGCCTCAGTTTTTGATCATCAGTCTCTGTTTGAACTTTGACGCAGCTCTGAGTCCATTTGCGACTGTAATGTTGCACCATCCTCCTTAGCGATCGTCCCTATGGTATTTTTCAGATTCTAGAATCTTTCGTTCGCACTATTTCCGATTTTCGGTCACTAAGAATTATCAAGTTCCGTTACTCCTCCCAAAGTTTCTGTGTTTAAAGCTGTCATTACGCCAACAGCTGGATCATAAAGAAACATCTTGAAGCGCCGACAAACAGATATTCTGACGTATTCTTTCCAAAAAATATGTTTCGTCGGAGGCCATTTCTCTCCTTTCCACTACCTAATTTAAGAGATTTAGTCGTCGTCTTTGTTCATAGAACATTTTTCGACTAAAAACCTCTTCTTATTTCACCACGCTCTTGTGGATGTGTGCTCTTGTGCGCACGTGCAATTTTATTGTTAATTTGAGACCATAGTGTATGTTGGACTATGCAGAGGACTGCATTGTCGAAAGTGAAATGTCGTGATATTAAGGTAGGCATGAAGCTTATTTGATTCCGATAAATCGAATTAATTTTTTGATGCTTGAAGCATAATTTCCTGCCGATATGTTGTCATCTTTCTTCCGCATTTATATGACTGTGGATTTTGAGATGATTTCCGGGTTTATTTGACGCTAATGCGTAATCGTGTTCTTGCAGGAGATGAACGAATCGGTGAATTCCCTCCCACTGAACACGATGCTATTATGCTCTTCATCTACGTGGCGTTGGTGTCTGTTGCTTTACTAACAGTCATTATACTCTTGGTAGCGCTTGCAGTGAGAAAATATTCTGTATAACAAATGCGAAATTCCGATCTACCCATTTCGGCTTTTTTATTGCTTAATATATTCCTATGCAATATTAATATTTTTATTCTGTCATAATACTATTCATGGCATGGTTGTAAATGGGGGATTTTCTAATCGTTCTATCGTACGAATTCATTTTCTAGGTCTGACTGAGCGGCTTAACTCCCTCCTTCCCCTTCTCCTCCTTCTCATCTGATCCTTGAATCCATTTCCTGAGTTTTGCAGATCCTCACTCTTTCACTATCTGCTCTATTGATCGGACTTGGCTCACTTTGGACTCAAGAGTGAAAGATGATGCATTTCTCAAGACATGACTGGAAGGTTTTAGAGTACCCAACAGCATTATTAGATGGTAATCTCGTGTGATCACCGAGTTTGTGGGAATTCCATTTTCCTTCGGTCATTCAAATATTCAAAAAAAAGACCTTATCGTAAAGTTTGACTGACTCATGATTGATGCCAAAATAATTTAACGAAGGCATAAACTAAACATTCAATAAAGACCCTCGGTATTCCCGCTTACCATTTGTAGTGATTAATGCAAGCCGTGACCGCTAATGGACAAATATTTATTGTCATGTTAGCAAAATTTCCGGCTTTCGGTCAACTGGAAGCGATTGTTTTATCCTTTGCGAACCTCATCTATGATTTCCATGTCCTGCTTATTCCCTTCTTCTCTTGCATCGGTCTTTGTGTCTATTTGTGTCTATTTTTTCCTCCCATGTTTTGTTCTTCATTATCATAAAGCAAAAACACCGTCGTAGTAGGTGGTGCGATTGTCCAAGCTGGAGGTGAACCTTGACGAAAAAAGTAAGTCTTTGAGGCAGCACCAGCGTCTATTATTCTCCTGTTTCAACGGGGTTATTCGCTCATTTTCGGAAGCAGTTATCAATTCCTTGAGCGGTCAGTTGTTGGCCGTATTCAAATTGTTGTCCGTAGTTGTTCAAGATTAGTGAATGGTTCAGTTTGATTGCTTAGCGCAACTACTTGGCTTCAACAATTTATATTTGCTTGAATACGTTTGGGTATTGACTTGATTCAAAATTTCTTTCGAGCAGAATCGCCTCCTTCCGCAGTTGCACCTCCTCTCCTTGTCGCTTGCAATCGGTTCCCTTGGAAGATACCTTTAAAAGTGCAATTCCTCGCGGAGCAGGAGCCCTTAAATATACCATCTTCTTCAAGGCTCTTCCATTCAAAAATCCTCCAGAGTACCCTCACAAAGAACAGAATAAACTGCAGTTGTTGTATAGGTTTATTCCAGCGCAATGAAAATTTCTTTTATCATTTCAGTGAGAAAATTATGCCTCATTGAATTGAAATAAGAAAATTTTGATTTTTTCTTTGAAAGCTTTCATAATTAAATGCAAAATTCATATACTACTCTCAACTATTGTTAACATCAAAGCGGGAGCTCTTTTTATCGCCTGATTTCAACAAGTAAATATGATCTTATCGGATGACTGTTACTTTAGAGAAGCGCATAAATTTTATATTGCATTATAATCGATACTTGAAAATTTTTCACTGCCCTATGGATACGCTTATAGTTGAAGCTATTTACTCTTGTAAATAAGACTTTCGAGCTGAATTCACAACGAAAGCTGTAACAGAGGAGGTAGCTGTTGTTTTAAAAAATGTTCCATTTACAAGCTACATTTGCTCGGTTTATTGTAATGCAGCTCGTTATCGTCATGCTTTCCGATCGAAAAGATCTCCAAAGAATAGGTGAAATTGGGAACATGTGGACGAGCTTTTCGTTTAGAAATAAAGATCTAGGCACAAAAACCTCCTTATTTAATATAGTTGTTGTATATGTTTTGTCTTTAAAGGAATGAGTAATAAACTGCTTAATGGGTGTGTTTTGTTGATGTGCTTCGATTTGTTGCACCTATACCGAAATCTTCAGTTCATAGGCACACGTGCAAATCTCCCTTTTCGTTATCGATCGGTGCGCCGATGTTCCTTAGATTGCAGAAATAAATCGCTCTAGAAGATGCGCATTGGATGCTGAAGACGAGAAGATCTGCCATGTTGGGATACTAAACGAAGCTCCTTTGCAATGTCGGATTGTGACTCGTCATCAGAATCGCAGTCGGAGTTCATCAAGCAGTACACAAGATGAAAGACCGTCGTAGACCTGACGCAGTCTCCGCAAGTATTGAACTGAAGATTGAGCTCTGTAGTGGGAACCGATTTCCGTTTTGAGTGGGAATGTCGCCCTTCAAAAACCTGCGCGTAGGTCGGTTTGGGACAGACTGAGTTCTGTTCTAACTATCGGGGCCTGTAATATTGACTATGACTGGTGTACACTCGAATAAATACGCCCAAAAAGATTTCTTGCTGAGCCACGTCTTTGGTATAGGAACAAAGGAGTTGGCGAGTAAAACGGCGGGAATTCGTAATCACAGATTCAGCAAAACAAGTGATTCCAAGCGACTCCGATTCCTTGCCTACAATCTCTTGCAAAGAAAGAGCACTGAAGTCCTCACAACCAATTTCTGCAATTGTCAGTTGCTGGTTACGTGCTTTCAAAGTAAGGTAGTTCCAAAACGCACACCTTTCTTCCATCAATTCTGTTGTCACTTTGTGTAAGAAAATTGTTCGGCAAAGACTTGCTGTATCTATTCGAATGCTTATTGCCCAGCTTTTTCATTTCCTTCTTGTGAAAAGATCAGAGGGGGAAGTTTTGCACTCTTAACTTATTCGCGCATTCTCGAAACCCTTACTACAAGAGCGTACGAAATCTATAGTGTATGGCACCATTGCATTTTATCTCTTCTCCAGTCTCACTTAGAACCGCTTCAACATTTTTATGGCCACTTCCATTTTTCTTGTAATTGAGGGATACTGGGTCGTTTCTGGTAAGCTTGGAGTGCTATGAACATAATATGCTCTATGGTCCTGATATCAGACATCTAATTATCACTTTGCTGTAATCAAAAAAATTCTCCACATTTTTCGTCGTGGTTTATAAAGAAACGAATAAGTCAATAAATATTGATCATCAGATTATCTTTAACTTTCATCTAGACTCCCTTTGATCATTTGCTCTAACGTTTCTCCATAATGTAAAAAAATTAAGAAAAATACTTCCATTCGTATAAATTTATGCACTCAATTTTCACACATTTACATTTACGGTGCAGAACAGAACACATAGATACGTATCGAATGGTCTATATGATATTTTATTGTGTGAATCTCATAAAATTACTTCTCATACATTCTACAGATAATTCTTTTTTTTTTTCAACGATTCAGTTAAGTGTGACATCTCATATTCGATGAACGCATTCGATATACAATTCTGCAGAAGTAAATCATTGAGTATTCTTTACAATAGAATTCTTTTTCATACGCAATGTTTCGCAAACATCTCTCTCCACCTGCATAGTCATCTTCCTAAACTGCACAATTATTAAGAAAATCGTATCTGCCAATTGCGCGACCAGCTGTCATATACTTTCGTTTATGTGAACTTCCTCTCTGCATGAATTCACAGAAATCACCTTAAAGTCTACAGAGTGACGAAAGTTTAAAAAAAAAACACTACTAATTCGTTTATTCGATATGGCTTTGGATATCAAAGTCGATTGGAGGGGATTTTATTGCGCCACAAATGGACAAACAACTGAGCGCTATAAATGTTTCTGGGCAAACACGCTTTTTAGCGATCCATTTGAATGCGTCACCGGACGTTCATACATGCTTTTCATTCTCAACTTTTTGTTGTTTCATTTAAAAATATATCAGATCACTGACGTTATGGATAATTTATTAGGGGTCTCGTTGTGAACTAAGAAATTTCTAGCTAGATCATGAAATGTTTTTCTCTACATTAGGATAAAGTGAACGATGGGTTCCATATTTGCAATGAACGGTTTTGGTTCATCGAGCCGAAGTGCATTTGCTTTTTCGTCACAAGTGAGATCAAGTTCAGCGACCGATATGGATGGCAGGTCAACTCGCATCGAATCCGCATCACTAGAATCGCATGATGACGCAAAACGAAGTCCACATGTGCGGTGTGAAGTGATAAGGTATGAACTTTCGATATTTTAAACCTTAAACCTAAGTAGCTTTATCTCCTCTCATATAAGAGAATCTCGATCTTGAATCTTGCCATCTTCCTGCCATTTAAAATTTCTGTACTTTTAAGACCATTTCACTAGCAAAATGTTTCTTTTTAATGCAGGAGATCCTAAAAATCATTTTTGAAACGCAGTAAAGATATGTATAAATGAAAGTTCATTTGAGCCTTTATATACCTTGAAATTTTGTGATCATTGTTGTACTGACCCCTTGGTAGTTCAGTAAAAAGTCATGCTCATCAAATGTTCGGGGACAAGTGATAAAAATGAACAAAGCAAGCAACAGGACATGTATTACTGTTATTCGATGTCGACTGTGATGCTGCCCGTCCTCCATTGTTTGCTTTAGCCATATCAGAGCTGACGTTCGGCGCTCCTGTCTCCGTCATCAACTGGAGCTGATCAATCCACGACCACGGACGACCCAACGATTACGTCGACTGGTCTCCTCTTCGCGACTGACTCGGCTTGAGCGCTAATGGAAATGATGACGCCTTCCGTTTGCCAATGACCATTGTTCGCCTCTGCCAACTGCCCAATACTGTACCACATAATGTTGAGGTAGTTCGTCTCCCAATGCCAGTATCATATTCAGTCGTGCACAGAATTTTTGTCTGCATCTTGGGGCTCCTTTATGATGAACCGCACCTCAGACTTTGGTAATTGAACCTCCATTGCATTATTCCGACGTTAAAGACGAGGTAAGCACTCATATAACACACATAAGATACCACCCCCAACATCAGCTCACGCCAACAACGGAAACGTACCCGTCACAAACAAGATAAGCAGTCTAGCATGAAACAGCAATGGGAAAAGTACACGCACACACATACAACAGCAACACTGGCACCTAAAAAATTCATGAGAAAAAAAGGAGCCACTGCATACGTGGCACAACTGTTGTACAAAAACGCCTTCAACATCAGCAGGTAAAACGACGAATGATACAATCGACGCTGATGCTGTCAACTCACAGAGGACGCAATGCAGCCATCAAGAACGAAATCACATTTCAACGGTCGAAATCACGGTTCAACAGTCGCCTAACCTTTGGAGCTTGTTTACATGCCCTCCTTGATGATCCAGCTGACCGTCTGCCGCAGCTTTCGGCCCATCACTTCTTCGGAGATTAAGTGCATGTAAACTTTGATATCTTTTTGGCCAAATTTCTGATCGGCTGATAAGCAGTCTCTTTATTTTCTTTGTGTTCGCGCAATCGCGACAACTGCTATCTTGCCGAGGAAAACCCCACCAGGTGCCATAAAAGGTGATCATTTATGGCGGCTTCCTTTTTCATGTTCCTTGGTGGACTAAGTGTGATGTTTGTACAGTTAACACACAAACGGTATTGTCTGAAAATGAACTCAGAGGTTGCATTGCAATGCCGACTGATACCTTTCTTTTTTTGTTCATTACTGTCGTGTTCAGCGATAAGAGTGCTGAAAGTGGTTTTTGCCGAACACTCCAAAGTACACTGAAACTGACAACAGTTGACCTTGTTCCCTGGATGTGATGGTAGGTACTCTGTTGAGCTGATGTGGTGGGCTTGTTCGGTTGCACAGAAACGTTTGCTGATAGAAAGGGATCTATTCATCTCTTCGGAGTAAAGGTACTCTTGTAAACAATTAAGAAGACTCAGTTCTTCAGATGATTCTTCGTTGGTAATTTTGAATACTTCACTGTGTGCATCCACCGTAATGAGGTCATAAATGCAAGAAATCGATGCCTTAATTTCTTGATTGCTGTATGAGCACAATCTGCGTCGATCGCTGTTGAAGTGGGACGAGAAAATTACGGAAATAAAAGAATATAAATGGCGTCTAACACGTAACGCATGCAGGTAAAGTACAGTTTACTGCCATCCAATCAGAGAACAGTCCACCAAAACGACTAAAACAGTGCACGTAGCAATGAAAATGTTCATGGAGCAGAGAAATTACGACTACAACGTCTTCAAGTTGCTTCTCTCTAAACCGTCAACCATACGCCGGAATGGTTTTTTTTTTCGTTATTTCCCTATCTTAGATGCAGTAGAGATGTATTTAAAGAACTTCAGCGTATCACATAATCGACAATACTGTTACCGATTTGACGGTATGTGCGCAACTGCAAAAGGTACGTGGTGGTGTCGCGTTTTCGGATCAATGAATGCCCTGGCAAAGCAAGAAATTTTTTTTTTTAAATTTACATGTTTCGTTTTTTAATTCAAATTTATTAAAAGGTTCCGACGAACATGGCATTACAGCAAACGAAATCGAATATATGAGCTGATTTGCACGTACGAATAAACGCGTTAAGCAAGGACGCTTACTTGGGCACTCGGCATGAAAACTGAAGCATTGCAGGCGCGCAGTTTCAACACTGATCCCATGGCTTGTACCCATAAGCGCAATATTTCCCGAGTCTCCAGGCCGCTATCGTGATTTCATACCTCGGCTCCAATGTATCCTCACTCAAGCAGACGTCATATTAAAATGCGCACCTTTTTAGCTGTTTTTTCTTTGCACTAGAACTTGAGAACTAAGAGACAAAATTCACCTACCAAGTCTGTGTTAGTTCATTATTCCGAGGATTGTTAGCAAGTTCAGGTCGCACACAATTCACTCCTCTTTATGCTCTTTTCCTCCATCCCCCACTCCCAATCCACGCCTTAAATAGAGCGAGGAATAACATCGAGGTTTTCAGGAAGTCAGCTACACAGATCACAGAAAAAAAAAGAAGCGGGTGTTGAAAGGTATAAAAGATACCGGCGATTTCTGAGAAAAACTAAATGAAAACGCAGAATCCTTCGTACCTTCAGTGCTCTTTTAGTGGACCTAGCAAGAAAGCAAAGCTGTCCTTTCGGGGTCACCAAAAAGTCATTCAATATTTGTTCCGTTTTCAGTTCCATTATGTAAAAAGGGTGTTTCGTAGTGTACGACTGAAAGAGCTGGCATTTTGATGGGAATATTTAGTTCCGAAATTTCCCGAAAATAGGAGAGGACTAGGAGGGGTGAAAGGTTAATTAGTCTATTAATGCTTCGGATGCTCGGTTCTAAAAACGACCCACATGCTGGGCATTGACTGCAGGTCATATGTGCTCGGACTGCGCTTCGGCGTGACCTTGCCTGAGAAGACATTGGTGAAAATGATGCTCAACTTCTGTTGTGCCGCTTCTCGGTTTGGACAAGCGCACAACAGTAATAAGGTGGCGCTTAAATTATTGACACTCCTCTAAACAGAGGTGTTTTTAACTGGAAAACGAAGAGAGAGAAAAGGCGAGCTTATAAACATGGAAACTAGTAAGTCAACAAATGCGACATATTCTAACTGCCAGTCCCATCTGCTGTCTTTTCCTGGGAAAGAAACTCCATAACAAATCTTCCAACAACATTTTCCAGTGTACTTAATATTTCTGGAGAAAATAACGTGTGGATGGAGGACCTAAACGATAATAAGTCAAGAACGTGCAAAGATCTAACAACGAGCAAAATGCTGTCGACCGTGTCGCCTCAAGCAAAGTTTCCTCGTCGATATGAATCCAAGAGGTATGGCAATATTTCCGGCACGTCCGTATCGGTCGTCTGTTTTCTTTTCATCGCTGTTTTCACCATACGCGTCTAGAGCATAAACTAAAGAGATGTGCCTTTTAATTGCGTTTAGGGATATTGCAATACATTCATAATTAAACGAAAATACTCGTAAATATGCCGAAATCTGCAGAAATTTAATTCTCCAAACGAAATTTTCGACGACGAAAGATTTAGAAGATACAAACATATCTAAGCCACTTGAGGAGGAGCTTATCAAAAAAACTTCGTGGATGATGGCTAATGAAGTCATACTTTGTTTCACGTTTTAATATATAAAATATATAAGAAACTGAACAAATTTTTCAGTTCATGCGAACAAATTTTAGTTCATTTTTCGTTTACACCGATGAGGATCTGAGTATTTATTCTCTTTCATGGGTTGTTAGATATGTAACGTTTAAAACCTTCCAAAATGTGCATATATTCACATAGCCTATATAAACAAATCCATTTCAAAAGAAAGGATTTTCAAGGAGATGTTACTATTGAATTGTAATAGTGAATTATAATAAGCAATACTAATAAAGGCAGAGGCTTAGTCTAGTTCACTCATTCCTATGTTTAACGCAATAATAAAACATAATTAGCATGCGTCCAAAAATGAAGTTCAAGAAAAAAACGAATCCGAGAAGCGTTAACAGCGTGCAAGTAAACCTACTGACGTTGCAGCCGCTCAAAGTGAACAATGCGACAATCGACGTTGTTGAAGAAAGTGAAGAGACGCCTGCAATCTGTGCGATTGATACCGATGTGGAGCTGGCCAATGCCAGAACACAAACCGTTGAGTCATCTTTCTCACAACCATCGGATTGCGTGGAGAGTGGGATTAAGCACGAAACAAGATTTCTACCAAGCCGTAATAGTAAGCTTATAAAGTGCATTCACCTCATTGTTTATCACTTCGACGCGAATAAAACTTCACGTGAGTAAAATATGGAATAGTTTTATTTTAAAAATGACCACCTGGACAACTGATGCATTGTGAAATTAAAGGAATCGTTAACATTGTTGAAGATTTCGCAACAATTATGCAGTACTCTCATTCCCGTCTCGCCGCTAAAATATGCCTCATATTTGCTCTTAAATTAACGACAAGCTTGCAGTCCTTACGCCTAACCACTGTTCGTTATGTTGCATTTTTCACTGACACAGAACTTATGGTGGTTGAAACCCTTTCAAAATGAAAAAAAAAACTCAGCACTGTTAGAAGCATATTTGAACGATAGAAATGGTGAAAAATACTGCTTGTCATAGCACTCCGGTTTGACTCCTGTAATCAATAAAAGAAAGAAAAATCCAATGTAGTCGAAAGTTGAAGCGTTTTCATCTACAATATACGCTGTGACGCATGCAAATGAAAACAGTAGAAGGCTGCACAAACTTTCGCCCAATATTCGTCTAATTGACAAGTTGAAAATCTGAAAGCAGCAAGCCATAAGGTGACCCTAAACAGTCGGAAGGACCGTTCACCTGCTCGAATAATAATTCTGAATGAATGGCTAGAAATAAAATTCAAAAATTTGCAGAGCTTTGGGAACAAATCGTTGAGCAACATAGTCGTGTTCGTGAAAAGAGCCATGATCAGTCAATTTGTTCGCCGTCGAGAAGTCATATTTCTTTCAAAGATGCATTTCAAAATCCATTACTCATTTGTAACCGTTCACAGGTGTTCTTTTCGAAACTTTTTGGTCGTGGAGAATATCATAACTTCTGTCGTTATTTCTCTGTATACAGTTAGCACCTCGCTCAGTAGAGTAAAGAGAGAAGTATCCTACGTAACCATATGAACCCATTCCTTCGATGTACTGGAACTGACTGAGTAAGTGCGAATTGCGCCAACGTCCTCAATTCGACTTTGGTTGCAAAGAGGATGTAGATGTGAAATCCACAAATGCAATTTCATTTGTCAAGCTTCTCTGGTCCGATGAAAACTCTTATAGAGAAGATAACTAATCCACAATTTTTTTGCAAGGCAACTGTTAACTTCAACTTTCACAACTGCAAGGACAGTAGCAACCAAGAGTCTCACTCTCATCTGTGGATGAGCAGTATAGTGTAAGCGAGGAGCAAGCGACGATCTCATTTGTAATTTGTTCGACCCACTTTATTTCGGCGCTGAAATGGAACAGATTGCATTATACGCAAAAACAGAAAATAAAAAATAAAATAACCTATCAATAATCTTTTCGTAAGTAATTAAAAAGAACAATAATATGGGTGACGTAAGTGTGATTAGATGGCATGAAATGCACTTTTATGCGTTATTTTTAACTCATTTTTAGCTCACACCAACAGGTGAGCGGATGGCCTTGTTAGGTGTGCTGCAAGACTGGCGACGATGCCTCGTTTTATATACCAACTGGCTGTGGGAGTTTCCTGAATTCAATCAAATGAGCAACGAAGGTCAGGTGACCTTTCAATCAACATTCACCTATAAAGGCATCAGAGCATCCGCCCTAGCGAAGTTGGTTCCATTCCTTGAAGACCCGGTGCGAAATCTGAGAAAACTGTGCCTTAACTTATAAGTTACGTTTCCCAAAAAAACCGTTTACTGTTTTATTTGTTTCTACTTTTTTTTCGAATGTCATATTTTTGTGCAGATTTCAGTAGGCGCCTTAAAAAATTAATGACATAATTGCTATGGGCCGACTCTAAAGAAACTCCAAAAAGTGTTCTTAGATGCAGTTAGAGGTATACAGTTGCTGCGACAGCTCAGTTTGCATAAATAGCTTTTTACGATCCGTATTTCGTTATGCACTTTCTGATGCAATCAACTCTTCATTCTTCTTTCATTTCGTTTATGCAAACTCAGCTTATTCTTGCTAAGCACCGGTCCCTTTTACTGGGGCGCTGTGCGCGAATTGATCTGCACAATGCGGATGTTATAGAAGGTGCTACTTATATAGGACGTATTTTCCAGTTGAGTTCCGAAAGCAGTGCCTTTCTGACGTTAGGTAAAGGAAGTGATTATCTGTGTAACGATCTTTTCGGATATTAGTTTTCTTCTATTTCAAAAATTTATTTCACATGGATTCTAGGATTGTACAGCAGCTTACGACACAAAAATATCCATTTCTCAGTTCCACACTGCAGTGAATGCGTTTACTTTGGCTGTTCATGAGCTATTGGAATCTCGAGCTGTAGACCTATTTCCAACTATTATGCCTTACATATGTGCAGATCGTGACTTACAATCCATTAAGTTCTCGCTGATTTTTGTGTGTCTTTTTGTTCACAACTGATCATCATCCTAGGACAATTTTACGAACGCTTATAAACCTGTAAAGTGGAAAAAAATTGTTTTTGAACCTTGACGGTTATCAGTCATCTTATTTTGCCTGTTTATATCCTCTCCTCACAAGAATTTTTTTATCAACCTGGATTTCGCTTATTTCAAATCCACGGAAGGTACTGCTTTAAGAATTACACCTTTAAAATAATTTATCAATATCTTAATGCAAAAATTTTTGACAAAGCGATTAGACTTTCGCTTTTCCGTATTCTGTTTGAAATATCACAAACTGCATGGCACTTATGTTGCAATGAATGCTTTTTGCTATGTTTTTTTAGTGAATGCTTAAGAACATTAGCATGATTCCATAATTCACCTCACATTATTTAATGATTCACTTAATTTTTGTTTACGTTTCCATCTATGCTTATCGTCTTCTCAAAAAATTACAACTAGTGAAATTCTATGCTTCTTATTGTCTTTTATAGCTCGAATTACGTCATTTGAGCAATGAATTTTGGGCTGTTGCATTAAAAAAACATGAAAGCATTGGTTAAGCCGCTTAAAGAGCTACAATTGGACGGGATCGAGTGTTGCATCGTTCTTCTCATTTACCATTTCGCAGATGGTTAGTCGTTAACCTTTTATGAAATTTCTTCATACAAGTTTTCCTATCATCATCTCGTTTCTGCTTCCAACTATTTCTATCTGCTCACTAGTTTTAATTGACGTTGCGGACGAGTGATAAACTTGTTCTATCTCATTTTGACATCGCAATTCTTGAATAAATTATCACGATGAGTTTTCCGAAAATTAGCATATTCGAAAGTGTTCAAACCGCAAAGACATCTTTGCTAATAGTTCACAAGCTGAAAGCGATAAGTAAACGAACACCGTGCTACTTTTCAAGCATTTCTGGAAGTAACTGAGCCATCGTATCTTCGAGCCTCTGTAGCGGATATTTTCCGTTGTTTTTTTTTTTTTTAAGAAATAGGAGCGATACTGTTGTGCATCATAAATCTAAATGTACTTCTAGAGTTAATAAGTCTTTCAACAAGCGCGCACCAGCGTTCGAGGCAACTACAAGATCGATACCTGCGCATTATATGCAGTCATATCCGCAACTCGAACCCTATGCAGACGGACGAATTCGTCGCCTTCCGCATCGGACGCATTATGCTTCTTATATCATCGCTGATGGTATTCGTTAAAAGCTTGCTTTTCAATTGAAATCATTTCCGCATTTTAAAAGGTATCGATTTTAGACAGCCTATTGAGAGACATATTAAGGCTTTCTAGACGATGATCTGATAAGTCAAAGAAATCAGAACACGCCATCAAACCGTATGGAGATCTCACTGAATAACTGGAAGTAGTGTGAGATAAATCGTCCGGTGAGTTCAGAGTTTGATGCATCTCACCAGCGACAATATAGAGCTCAACGACGTACTCAACATCGTCGACATGTGTGTGTGGTCGGAAGGTATGATGGCCATAAACAGTTTTGCGGCAACTAATGATCACTTTTATAGCAATTTTGTGATGCCTGATGCGTCTTTTTTCTTGCGTTATGAGGAATTCAATTGCGATCGTTTCTCATAAGCGATCAATAAGTAGTACGCGTATGAATGAAGTGCTCACAATGTTTAGCGTTATGCTTCTTATCTTTTTCGTTTTTTGCCCACATAATATCGGGGAGCAGTTCAAATTCTTATTTTAATTTTGAAAAGTTCGCATGCAAAAAAAAGAAATTGTGCTAGCTATGTGATTGCTGTAATAATATTGCCCTCTTCTTTTATATTATCTTTTAAAGCAAAATGATTATTTCTCAAAAATTCTTATCGTATCTATAGAAAAGCTAGTGCGAATATACTGGACATTCGATCAATGTGAATTGTACCAACACTGGCCTACTTTAGCATCATTTATGTGGATACTGCATAGCAACAAAAAACTTTTCAATGCACCTCAGCATGTTGCTGCTCAGTGATAAATTGCGATTTGAACGAAAAGTATTGCACGTATATTCCTCGCTCGTAAGGCTTCTTTACCCTATCGCATCTAAAGTTTACCCACTTCATGGGTAGCCTTGTCGGCCGCTCAAGTTCCATATTTTGTATCTTATCATGTTCAGAGAAGTCGATAATCAAAGATTTGCGCCATGTTTGAACGCGGTAATATTATTTTGCAAAGAATATGTATAAGTGCACGCATAAAAATGCGTGTTGTGTGGTGTTTTGCTGTAAGCGGTCTTTACTGATTGTTTTCCAAGAAGGCAGTTAAGAAAGCAACAAGCTGTTAAATGGTTGAATAAAGCTACATTTCAAAATAAGATAACACTTGGTGATGCGTTCGAAATGTCGGCGATTACTGCCAACACTTTTCGACAATCAGTCAACATCTACCAGTCAGTTAATTCTGTCTAGATACTAATCAGTTTTTCCAAACAATCACTCAGCTTTTAACTCCTTCTAATCAGTCAGTTTTTGCTTCATCAGACCTATCACTGAGCTATCACTGAGACTGTTTACATAAATTTGTAAACTACTTTGATAAATTTTTTCGGGTTGAAGTGGGTTTTATGGATAATATTGCTCATTAGAAAATTTAGCCTCAGGAAGTGAAAATGAAAGAAACATAACGGCCAAAGTAATATGCTTGCAAAGGTACGTAGCATGTTGCCTGCCAAAAGCAAGTAGTGAAACCACGATAAGGACAGGAACATATTTAGGTAGGTTTTCTATCGTTTTCAAATTGCTTAGCTTATGAGTTGTGTAGTCCTGTTGATTTAATCTATAAAAATCACTACGAAGGAGCATGATAATCTCAATGAGCCCTGTAGAAGGCGAAATGTCCCAAAATACATTGTTTAACTTGGTTTGGTCCGTTTAATATCAACTAAGTCGTATTTTATTTGGACTGTAGATTTGAAGTTCCGGAATCTGAAGTCTGCAGGCTTATGAAGACCCAAGATTTAGCAGACCGTTTACTCTATCTTCTCTGCTGAGGCCTAGAATCGTCTCGAAGTGCTGTTTGCTCAGCTATCGATATTTGGATTGGATATATTGAATATTGAATATATGTGCTATATTGAATCGTCTGTCTTTTACTGCATTTTAATGCTTCAGCTTTCATAAATGAAGAAGAAAATATCAGCACACCTACCGATGTGAATCTTCACTGTTTACTGCATTTGAGATCTTGATGCCCATATTTCCCTACAAATCAGAGTGTTTGACAGCGTGTATAGCACTGTGAGTTGCTTTCAAAAACTACTTATAGTTGGAGGCTGGATTATGACATGCACTTGACAGGTGGTCTATTCTGTTGCGATAAAGAAAACACCCCTTTTTCTCTTCTGGAAGTGCTTTAGTGCTGCATAGAGCGCAGATGTGGCCATACCCATTTGCCAGCTAGCTAAATTCGTTTGAAAACCACTGGTAAACAGAAGCACGCTTGAATGCAGGCAGTCATCTTTCATTGAGAAATCGATTGAACACCGAGAAAATGCATGAGCAAACTGCCTCCAAGCTGTTTTTTAGGTTTATGCTCCTACATGACCATGATGAAGTGGAAGGTGCATCAAAATTGCTATTTTTACACCTAAATCTTTTTACGCCATACTAAATGTAATTTCTGCAGCAGTCGCAGCTGCAAGAAAGAAAAAACTGCCATAATACACCGCAGTGATTGTGCATAAATCCTTCCCAGATGTGCGCTCACATGCGGAAAGAAAAACTTAATGTCCTCTACGAACCATTCTTGAACGTTTAAGTCATAACTTTCAGAATTAAAAATCGTAATACAACTAATGAGCTGAGCAACAAATACTCTTAGATGATAGGGTTTACAGCAATTCAGTACTGGAGCATTCATCGGTTAAAAATATCGAGTTCGAATTCATCCTCGGATGGCGTTTTGCAGTGATCATCTGCACAATTATTTTCCACAGTTAAATTCGTAAAACTGTGCAGTTCTAACCGCGAAAAATAAGTTTCATAGTATTCGAGAAGAGATGGCACCTTATTTTTATATTCCGGTATCAGTTATCGAATGTGACAACAATCCTTAAGCTATTAGTTGATGGGTGAATTAAAATGAATGAGGCATATTCGTGAATTCTCATCGCGCATTTGTTATACTCCACCAATAAAGTCAAATATTCCTCTTCCGTTTCTTCTGTTTTGCAACGTTTCTCAGCCGAAACATGACTTTTATACTTCAATTTTCAGCCAGTTTGGCATTTATAATGATGATACAAAATGATTTATGAAATAAACATACTTAACAATTGTCGCTCACCGTATTGGTTTCCAGAGACATATAAAAATATTTTCCCAACAAGGCTGTGGTGCTGATCCGATTCATCGCTTAAAAATGAAAGGATTTTTGATTACGAGAATTGTTAAGAAAAGTTGCAGCTTCCCTTTTATTGGAAAAAAGTACTGCGTCCAATTCTGCTCGTTAATTTTGTGATCGCCAAGAGATGGCTTTTTTTTGGTCTTCTTGCTCGTTATCAGATGTTCCTCTCAGCACCTTAACCAGCATGCTTTGTCGTTTATCAAACTCAATGTTTACGGGATATCTCTATCACAGTATTTCATTTACTTGATTTCTTTGAAAAACTCATAGGAAGAATTTTGCCTCAAACTTTCTTTTTCTAATGATAAGTGTAGTGAGCAATCGAATCGGCAAAAACATGCTGATCAAAATAGTCTGTACCTTGGTTGCCACCTATGCCGGCGTCATTCTAGGCCATTTCATACAAGCAGATAGTGCCATAAAACATTGCAAATGGTTGAGACGGCAGAGACGAAACGATAGCGTCAAAACAACAAAATTTGTCATGAAAAGAAGTGGCAGCGATGACATTACTACTAAAATTTAGGTCAAATAGAGCATGGAGCAATACTTTGAAAAGGATACGGAAACCATTTTCGAACGGTCTAAACTTACGGGAATAGAAATTAGAAAATCGTTACTAACATCGTATTAATTCACAGGCCAGTAATCAACTATAGTTATTTCATGAATCATTTTGTATCATAGTTGTAAATGTCGAACTGGCTGAAAACTGAGATATAAGAGAAACCTTTCGATAGCTGAGCCTTAAGCAATTATAAGCTCTTCTTAAGCTACCAGGATTTAGACTCCTAGCCATTGTACTGTTATGTTTATTCTGATGGCATATAAACGCTGTAATGATAACTGAGAAACGTTGCAAAGCACAAGAAACTGAAATGTGACATCTGACAGCACTTTCCTCAAATTTCTAACCAAAGAGCTCGCGAAAACTAAAAAGTAAATCAGTCTAGCTTTATCTATTTATTATCCAAATTCTTGATTGTGTGGATTGGAAGTTCAGAGTAATTTGAGTGGCAGTTCAAATCTTGTAGATCTTCTTGGTTTCCTCCTTAGCAAATACAAGGGCACCTCTGTATACTTTTAAGGGGACGTCATTTTTTTGCAGTTCTTATTTTCATTTTATTACAGTATAAAAATAGCGAAATACTGGAGCAAAAGTTGACTCCTATCCATGTCAAAATATCACCCACCGAGAGCAGCCAACAACTTCTCCTCAACCTCAAGCAGTAGAAGGAGCCCTCGATAAATATGAAATAACCGAAAATCGATTTTGAAAACCCTATACCGAGAACTAAGCGGAATCTTATGTAATGTTTACGTGTATTTCAGCGAAGTTAAAAATACCTCCGAGAAATTATGTGCTGCGTATCACTTAATCTTAAGCGTTCAAGGATTCATTAACATTCTAGAACACCGTGAAACGCGCTTTACAAAGTCTAGTGGTGATATTGAAAAGTTTTGGGCGAGTGAGACTATTTCAGTTATTTTTTAACCATTTTATTATTGCAGTGTAATGATTACTGGAAAGGAAAATTATTGGCCGTGCAGAACACAATTACTGCAAACCTAATTAGCATATCTCAATGCAACTGCAAGCCTGCCAATGCTAACTTATTTTGCAGAAATATTGCACTTCGAGTCATACTGAAGAGTTGTTGCGTGAAACGTTTGCAAAACGAGCTAACTAAGATGATTATGCGTACATGAAACTGAACTGAAGAAAAAAAAAAACTGAAATAGTCTCGTAAAGAAAAATAAAAAGTGAACTGAAGAAAATGACTAATTTGTTATTTAACTCATCGAATGAACGATGTCAAGGAGGCAGTGAAAAAATCACATGCAAACTTCACAAACTCTCTGGGCGAAAATGGCAGTTTTATTAAAGGAAATATTATCTAATGAAGGAAACCGGCTTGATGACGTAAAAACATTTCCCCTACGTTTCAGCCACCAGCATCGATCCTTTGCGTTCGTGTCTAACACAAAGTGTAATTCGTGTCGTCTCGATGCGTTCATGTGGTAACACCCATCTATCCTTGTTCGTAAAACATTTTCAGTCTGCAAATCCCGTCCTTTAACCTATAAACATGAGCATTTCGACTGTCACAACACCCGGATTGCAATATTTGTTAATTTCGAGCGTTAAAGAAATTCGTTTTTTTCTTTTTTGCAGTAAAAATATTCACAACAACATTTCGAAGAAGTTTTGCAGTAGCGAAAGTGTAATTGCATCCGCTTGTTTCACATATATCTTGCTCCCTAAATACGCAGTTTATTCATCGATTGCTCTTCTTTTTCACTGGGGCAAACTCTGCAAATGGTTTTGTTTTGCGTGCACTACGGGTGTATGTTTGTGTCAGGTATTTTATTTTATCGCTGCTCGCACAGTCAACATTTGCCGCATGAAGTGCAATGTCTTTAAAATTAAAAAGCGCTCTTCGAATTGGGTCGTTCCTTTCGTCGAAATCCTACTTCCCCCCTAACATTCCACTTTACTTTTTCTAGATGCGGATAATAATTATCTTACTCTTGAATCTTCCACAACTTTTTTCCATAGTTTCCGTACGTTTATAGCTCTTATAGAGCGCTTCCCAACTTAACAAGCTCTCTTTCTTCGACAATCAGCCGAACCTTCTATAACTGTAATATTAGACTAAACGCGTAAATTTGAGTTGGACCATTTTATATCAGAATTTTTACCTGAAATTTCCCCAACAATTTCGCGCAATAATATCATCGAACTTTGTTACGATTTCGAGCAGTTTGCTTTTCGCAATGTTTCGATTGATTTTCATAGAGCAGTTAGACCATTAAAAAAGCGTAAAAATTCGTTCTGTGAAATGAAAAAAAATTCGTTTAACTTATTAATTCACCTTTGCGATATCTTTGCACCATTACGCTTTCATTCTATCAAGTTTCCCATACGTACAGTATAGGACAGTAAGCGTTTGTGTGATTTCGTTATATGAGATATTGGGCGCTATCTATCCTTTCCACTCTTGAAACGTTTCTAATAATTTTTATTGCAAAGATGTCCTTCTTCTTGAATTTAACATTCAGAAAGATAAGTTATTTAGTGAATATTAATTGACACTGTGAATTCGATTATTAACAAAAGGCAATTGATTGATATTCAAATTCACGGAATTCATATTGTTGGCTATTTTAGTCAATGCTCAGCATAAGGAAATTAACGAAAAACACTGAATTATTTTGCGCATATTAAACTTGTCGCAGATGAACGATTTCTTTATTTCTCTTATTAAAAAAAAAGAGATACAGCATGACAGAAAGTCAAAGGTCGCCTTTTCCTGACCAAATCATTTTAAATGTGATGTCTTCAGCCATATCATTTCAAGCTTAAGACGTCGATTACACGCCGAATTCGAACTAATTCATTTAATCCTTAAACTGACAGCGAACAAGAAGAATAATGGCACTAAATTAGTTCCATGAAACAAAGCAAACGCAGTGAACATTGGATATCATACGTAGGTTTTCTCGAGTGAAAAACTTATGTAGAAATAAAGTCCCTTAAAGGCATTAATTTCAGCGATTATCTCTGAACGATTTGAATCACTGTCTTTACCAGATTTCTCTACTTATCAAACCTTTATGACTGAAAAATAGGCGAATGAGTTAAATCTATGTGACTAAGCCTAAAACTAGACCTAAAAAGGTCAATTATTGGCTTCGCTACGGTGAGCAGAGTTGTTTCTAAGGACAAATGGATGGGACGTTTGCCCACCCTTCTTCAGCTTACTTCTTCCGCTCCACTCCAGCATGTTCAGAATGCGCCGCTACCTGCGCCAATGTTATTTGGTTTCGGACATTCAAGTATGCCTTTATACAAGTTTGCCATGCTCTTCATTCATCGTTTGCCCTCACCGTTTATCTTTTGCATGAAGACATAAGAGTTCACATGGATTCCGTCATATGTGAAAATCAGCTAGCCTCAGGTTCGTTGATCATCACTCGTGGCGAAAAATAATCTAACTTTCGCCTTCATCAGTTTTACCCTCAAGCAGTGAACGCATCTTTGAGCCAAATCTCACAAGGTACATACTTGATTGTATGGCTTCAAGATGCCTCCTCTGTTATTCATAGCTCTATGAAGTTCTTGATCTCTTGTCATCCTTTCGTGGTCATTCGCGTGAATGTCACTTTTATTAAGACAACTGAGTCGATTTCTTGTGATTTGCGCAAATATGACTGTAACCTGATTTGTTACTAATTATTTCAGTCAGCTTGAATTTCCAATTCCCTGGATATTAGAATGTTTCTGTAAAATTTGAAAAACAATCTGATTTTGTTCTATGCTGAAAGATTGATAAGTTTCATTCGAAGTTGAAGCATTTAGGCGCATTCGTTTAGCCGAATCATATTAGCCACCAGTCAAAGCAAAAGCTCGCTCTTATACCGCTTTTTTCTAAAAGATGTGAGCCTAGCTTCAATTTCGCAGCCGTCTTTTATTATAAAATGCTTTTGAATTTTCTACGAAGTGTTTACTAATTTGTCAAGCGGAAGCTAAGAATTATTTGGTAAACTTCACGATGGCTGCACTGCTAATGATGAACAGAGAGAATGCTTTAGAGCGAATGCTCCTGCCAAACGTCTCTCTTTCTATCTCATTACAGCCGCCTCTACAGTAATTCCTTTTTCCATATATTTCTCGAGAGAGAAATCAAACCGCCCTCCACGATGGATTTGATACGTCTATGGTATTTGAAGAGATCCTTCTTGAATCCTACAACAATTTCCTCGTTCTAGGCTTTTTTTTCATACTTTACTCTGAAAAAGTTGAGTTTCTTTCTCCTTAAGCAACAATAACCGTTCATCGGGATTCTCTGAGTTTCGGAGAAATACCAACTTTATATATGCAGTTCCTAAATTAGTATAATCTTCAAAGGAGGATCCTAGAGACCATCTCATGCGTATGTTTCTCAAGGTCATCTCCACAATAACCTGGTAAATAATGAATGAATGGTATAGATTTCTGCCTCGTCTATCTAACGTTCCACGATTCCAAATTGTGCCTTGATTTGTGCAGTAGCATTCAAGGTAAGCAATCATTAAACCACATACATGTTAAGTTCGTTAAGCCCTTATTTAGCAAACCTTTCTCGATGGATTACATCATTCGACCAATAACGATTTCAGCTTAAAATAGTAGCTCTGCCTTCCCTCCATTCCAGTAAAGACGAGCCTAATTACCTTCCAAAATGGATTGTATTCAAGTTTTGCTCCAGTCACCTCGACATCACCTTCCTTACACTAATAAACTTAGTCTTCCTCTGCAGTACATTTCCATTATTTATAAATGCGCCTTTTAATGGTCCCTCTATTTCTGCTGCCAGTTGAAGTGCTAACTACATTTGTTATCGAACGCTTTGTGCACTTGTTTGTTCCTACATACTTCTGCTTACCGTTTCAGACTGCATTCGTGATTTACGGGCAAAAAATTCACCTTTCAAACATTACAAGATCCAAAAATTACATGTAAAAAACATGAGGGGTGTCAAATCTATTGCAGTTGTAAGAATTTTTTAAAAAAAAGGTGTGCATTCTTTTGCCTCTGAGCTGCACTCCCTATATCGGCTAGAATTTTCGTCACAAGTTTAATATCTTTGATTTGAAAATGGTGGTCTCAAAAACGATGAAGCGAAGTGATTCGCTTCACAAAAGAAAGTTACTTTGGATGCAGTTGGACGGAAACTATGACTTTAGAGCTTTTCAAGCTGATATCTCTAAACTCCTTCAGACTTTGAAGAAACGAATATTGTAATAAAATGATATATTAGATTATGATCACATGGAGCATTTCAAACTTTTTATGTTTTCCTAAGGAGTTTCTTTTCCAGAAAACACAGCAGATGCCTTTAAATTATGCAAAAGTCACTGACTTAGATTATTTGACACTTTTTACCAAGCATTTCGTTTATAATTCGCATCCTGTTTCCTCCTCTTACCCATACGTTCTATCCACCTCTCTCAAAGCTCTTTTTAAAAACGTTCCAAATCGTTTTCAGAACGCGTTCTTTCAATCCCTTTTCAGAAAGTGTTGTAGCAATCTCCGTGACTTTTCTTCAGTGAATAAAATGTTCACGTCTTCTTTATGACGTTCGTTGAATCCGATATTTTAACTTCTTTTTCCGAAGTACGTTTCAAAATGTTCCTATCGATATGATTATCGTTTATTTTTTGCAATCCTTAAAGAGGTCTTTCCCTTTATCTGCGTTAAGACGTTTTATTTAGATGGGCGTTTGTTAATATCTCTGCTTTAGCTTTTATTATTACTTCCATTACGATTACGAATGTGAATATATTTGTAGTTTTATTGTTGCTAATAATCCTACTTGCATTATCTCAAGATGTCAGTAATGTAACAGCTAGCAGTTGCTACCATCATCGTTGTTCGTATAGTTATCACCATTTTTTTATTTCTTATTCTACTATGTTCACCACTGTTATTATTATATTGTCATTATTACTTATTAATATTATCATTATTATTGCTGTCACCATTACTATTATTGTTAATATTTTATAATTGTTATTATTATCTATTTACTCATTTATTTATTTATCATTATTATTATTTACCCTTATTATTACTATTATTATTATTATTATTATTATTATTATTATTATTATTATTATTATTATTATTATTATTTTTATTACTATTATTATCAGTAGTGGTAGTAGTAATTTTAGTATTATTACTAACACCGTTAATATATTTTACAGTAGCTGTCATGAATAGTGTTACTGTTGTTGCCACGTTATTGATATTATTGCATATATTTTCATCATTTATTTTACTGCTCCTACTAGCAGTCAGTATTAATTATCCCTCATATGTGTGCATACACTTGCTTTATGCAAATGTTCGTTTCGTTTCTCAACGATTGCGACTGCAAAAGTTGGTTTTTGATGCACAGCCATCTTGCACAAGTGCAACTGACGTATATATGTGTGTGCGTGCCATAAGCATATCAGGGCCACCAAGATAGCAGCAATTCGCAATCGCCTTTGCACACCAAACGTCGTCGCACTATGCAGCTGGGCTGTTAGCGTCCCGCAAAGCCGCTTGCATTTTATTACTCATAAAGTGCACATTTCATGCGTGCTGCAACTAAAAGCTTATATTGCACGGAATTCAACTATCTCTGCAGAAAAAGACGAAAAACCCATTCTGTTGAAATCTGCAGGACAAGTATCGCTGTATTTAAAAGCTTCAGATCATACTCAATTTGAATTCCTTATTGTCATCACAATTATGAAATTTTGTGAGCTTCCTGAACAGAACATCCCACATATGCTTGCAATTTTAAAATGCTTTCAAAAGTTTCCGCTTATTAAGTTGCTGAAATCGATAGCAAAAAGATGATCTCCTTTTATTTTCTCTGTCTATGACATAATGATATAAAATGTGACCAAACGTATGTATTTCAACCTGATCACACCTAATATATTACTTTCACAGAGTCAGACAATCAAACAGCGACGAGTTGTCTTTATAATTTGCCAGCGGATATCCTCTTGAAATTGCAGTACTTCAGTGTTAGGTTTGTTGGTTCGGTGCCTCAGGCAAAAAATGGTGCAGTACAAGAGGTAAAAGAAGCTGGAATCTGATTCATGCATGCATCAAATACGTGATGACAGCGGAGGTGGGGTTTTTTGCTAAGTGTGCTTAGTCATACCACTTCGTTTGGTAGTTATGACCATAAAGCGTGTTCACGTTGCGCAGACTAGTAACAAGTAGTAGTGACCAAAAAACACCAACAAATTAAAGTGCGCATGATCTCAGTCGATCATAACTCAACGACCGCAATCGCTGAATGCATAAGTGCGGCAATAAGCCCTCAGCATTAACACGTTATTCACACCTGATCGATCACATTTGTTGTCACGTGAGGCTGTCATTAGTGATCTTATTCCCTATTCTTTTGCGCAATTCGAACGACAGCTCCTAATAAGGCGTGGAAGTGTTTGTGCATGATTTGTGGTGCAGAGAAGGAGCATGCAAAACGATCTTACTGACATTTCAATGTTTTGAAAAACGTGTAGTACTTGCAAGGCGTTCAGTTGATGAGCTGGTTAGCATGGAAAATTGCTGCTTGGTTTGTAACGTCACCGTAGGGCGATGGCAACACGTCTCAGAAGTCAACAACAGAACCTATAGCAGCAGCAGCAGCGAAACGCGAGAAGCACTCGTCGTGACCGATGACATTAAAATCGATGAAAAATGTGCACTTGAGCGCAAACTTGCGGTCTCATATGCGCCAGCAAATACGCTCTGCAAAGTTTGCTGTGCATCTCAAAGCAGATACTGACGTAATGAAGTCAAAAGTAACGTCTATGGCCGCGAAGCCTCTAAGCCGACTTCGCAACGACCGATGACGCTGCGAAGCCGACAACGCACTTCGCAGTATTTCCTTGAACTTAGTGGTGATGCGCGCTAAAAAGTGCGCTTCATATCAATCACTTATCGTCTTGCTGCCTAACGCAGCATCTAAAGCACAAATGGAACGCATTTCAGGAATCACTGACGAAACTTCCTCATCTCATGACTTATGAATTTGCGCCTAAATATGCGTGTGCGTTTGTTTTAACTTGACGATGTGTTTTGAAAACTCTCTTGTGTGATATGAGCCGGAATTCGAATTCGATTCTCTAAAATGAGCTTTGGCAGCAATTAGCATCTTTCATGAAATTAGCTGTAAAAGAAAGTTTAGTTTTACAGCATTTATATTTCGACATTAAAAGATTGAAGCGTTTCAATGGCTGAACCTGTCAGCATCAGAATTTACTGCGCATACAACAACGAGATCTGTCAGTGAACGTTGCGCGGTATTAGGAATACAGGCTTATCGAATTTTTTCGGGTATTCTTTATCACCAGCTCCAATGGTAAAGTTGCAAAGCTTCTCAGCTGGGCTAATTCTTTTATGAGTAAAGACCGCAACAATCAATTTCTCATTCCCCTCAAAGGGAGCACATTTTCTATCCTATAAAAAACTGGACACCTTATTTTTAAAATTTCTATTGCGTATCGTTTCACAAGAAAGCACATCTATAACGCATAATGGCTAATCATTTTCTTCTTCATTGTTATTTGACACCATTTTCAACTCAGCTCGAAGAGGTTCTTTGATTTACTGATTAGCGAGAAATCACCGTAGCCTACTGTCGTCTTATTGCCAGTTTAATGCGCTCAACGTTTACCTGTATTAATGAACAAGCTCACCACCGTTTATACGAATAGACCCCAATACGTTTATCTTATTACATGTGCTTAGTGGGAAATTTCACAAAAACAAACATTCTAAGCCCTTTAATAAAGTAAACTGTTCGAATAGAAATGCTGATTTTCTTTTTCTTCTAATACTTCAAATTATATGTTCACTCAAATACCGTGATCATATTACTGACAAAGAACTAATGCAATTCGATATGGTTGCCTTCTAAATTATGTTTCGTTCATCAAGCATATCTTAAGGAAACGCATTCGTCTATCTTCGATTTGCAGAATTTTTGCAGTCGATGCAAGATACTCATATTATGCATTCAACAATTTCAGTCGCTCTCTTATGTTGGAATTTTCAATCAACTACTTGCTGACGGAAATATTCGATGATGGACGATCGAGTTAACTTCAAAACTTCGCTTCAAAATGTTCTCACTTTTTTAGATAAGCTAAAATTTTGAAACAATTAACGAAATTGAGGTTTTCGTACTTGATGTCGCTTTTGCTTTGAGCAGGACACTGTTCACAGTTCAATATGGTTGCTAATGATACTTTCATGAATAGCATATAAAAAATTAGTATGTGATAGCATTGTTTGTTTACGTAGACAGTCATACGAATGTAGTGTTATATGGCTTGTTTCATTCACAGTTCTATTGCCATTGGAGAAAAAAAAGTCCTTATCGTTTAACCGTGTGAAAGTCCTTCATCTCGATTTTTGAAACTGGCGTGCAATAGAACGCTCAATATTTTATTTTATTTATCAGTTGTGTTGAAATGAGTGAAAAATTCGCACTGAAATTTCAACGCGCTGAATCCAAATGTGTATATATTGGAACACTTTCGGCCTACTGAACATTCATTGCCCGCTAAAAATTCTCGTTGTTTTTTATGAAGTGATGTTTTTTCCTGCGTATTCACTTTTGTTTTTGCTCGGAATTTCTCTCGCTTCTAATTTTTTTCATAATTTTTCTCTTTTTATTCATTATTCTATATGTTTATCACTTCCTTCATTGGTTAAAAGTGCAGAATAACAAATGAATTTTTTTCAAAAATTAAATCTTTGATAAATATATATCGCTTCAAGTCGAGATTCTTAATGTGGTTGTATACGTCAACCATGGTTGTATACTACTAGGCGGTGAATGATGTGTTACTGGACTATTATCGAACCCACTGGATGAAATTAATGCCAAAGACACGATGTGAATGCGCAAAAAAATGATCAGTTCATCTACTTGCGATGTAATCTGGAATTTCCCATTATTAATTTGCAATCTGAAACCACCATCGAGTAAAATAAAAGAATTTTGATGACGCCAATGGGTGCGATATCTTTTGTGTCATTTTTTTCACTAAGATTGAATTTCTGCAAAAAGAGAAAACAAAAATGATTTTCTCCCCATTCTTGATGACTATAATGGTGTAAAGAAAAAACCTTGAGTTTTAGCCTTCTTAATGGCGCTTGAAATTCTAAGGAAACTAGAGGATAATTCTGGCCGTGATGAAATTTATGCTCATTACTTCCTCTCACAATGATATTTCAAAAGTGGCGAAATAACCCTATAGTCCAGCGAATAATTAACAGCATCACAATATTGGACGATATGGTCGCTATCTGCTGATAGCAACGAAAGTTAGTTAACTTGTAGAAGCAGTACTACTGAAAATTTTTCGCAGTACATGATAGCTAACTTCGAATATGAAACGCGCTAAACAGCAAACTGCCAACAATTTCGAATTAATCAGACAGAAAATATTCACTTACACCTGTTTATAATCGGTAAAATTCCACTAGAGAGCGGCGAGAAAAAATGAAATGACGGACATTTTTTGCGCCAACAAGGCTGTTGCAGAGTCATTGACGAGATTTCCTTCTACTAGTGCAATATCCTCGTCATTATTGTTACATATGTGAAATGCTTTGCGTTGTCTTCTTTTCATGTGTCCTCCACCTCGGTGAAATAATGCACACCTATACGCAGCTGCCACTATGCGACAACATCGGGTTGCATCGAATCGGCGCCGATCATTTTCATCTTCCATCAGTTAGTAATAATTGGTTCTTGTGTCAGCAATTACACCATCATGAGCACAGCACTACCAGTAACTTGCTTACATATCCATGTGTATGTTTTAGACGGCTATCTGTCAAGTTCGCGTGGACGTTTTTTTTCTTAAACGTAATTCGTCAAAGCGTTTTGCTGCCGTATTGGCGATACACGCGCGCGTTAAGACTTGCAACGCTCGTGTGATGCGGCGTTGTTTCGGACAGAAAAAGTGCAAACTTGCACAAAAGTGTGCAAAAATTGCAGCGCACTAGCGGACTTCTCAGATAGACGGCTGTCAGAACGAAATGGCGTATTAACAGGACAGCCTGGTTAGCAGCGTGGCGCTCGGCGTTGTTTGACCACACTCGATGCTTACCGCACGCACGTCGCGCTCTAATCCGACGTCTACCCGTTCCAACCGTTACCCAATACATTTTCGTTCGTTGACGTGCTAAGTTTGAACAGCACCAAAAGTTCACGTCAACGTTATTGTAAATTATCGCTTCATATAAAATTATCGCTTACCTTCAGTTGGGTCCATACAGAATCCTGCCGAATATGCACCTGGTGGTTTTATTCCCAATGATGGTGCACAAGGTGTGCCAAACTCAGTCAGCGCAATTCGACGTGAAAGACATCTTACTCTCGTAAAATTTCATGTTAATGCACTCTGCTTTAGTATTCTTCCAGTACTTTACATGAAACCATAATGAACAAAATCTGCAGTAATTTTTATAGCTGAATGATTAAGGTGTTAATTGTGTTGCAACAGCCTAATCCTATTCTGTGTATGTTGATAGAAACAAAATAAATAAATAGCTGTATCTTTGCACGATGCTTGAACCGTAATCTTGTATTTTCTTTAGTTCATGGGAAATGTGCAGTCAGTTTAGAGGCCATTAAGAGTTTTGAAGTAGCAAATAGCCTATTATGTGTCATGATGAGTTAAAATGCTTTCGATTGAGTGAAAGCATCAGACTGCATAAGTGGAAGCCTCAGTGAAGGTCCAGCAGTTCGTTAAAGCCTATGAAAAATAACTTTCGAAGCAAATAAAAATCGGCCAAGTACGTCCGGGAGTTACCGATTTCTGATTCCATCTGAGCCAATAATCGTGGATCGTAACGAGTCGTTTTTTTTTAAACCGATTATCGTATACTTTGCAGCAATAATATGGGCATTAATTATGCTGTTCATTGATATGTGAGAGCATTAGCACTGTTAATAAAGCGTGGCTCCTACTCAGATGCATTCAGCACCATATACGACTGTGGTATCGCTTCGACACGTTTAACGAATATTTGTTTTAGTGAAGGAAAGTGTTTTGCAACGATAACGTGTTCAGTATGTGAAATAGGGTGTTCCACATGTGACATTCGTATATGTAATCTAAACTTCTTTCCCATTAGACTTCTCACTTCTTTCAACATTCCGTCCCGCATTATATTGCACGATAAGAATTTTTTCTGAGCAATGGGACTTGTGTTCACGAGCAGGGATATACCTCAATTCTTTTAGATTTCTTGCAAGATCGTCGTTTTGTGGAGCTTCATCCAAAGCGTAGGAATATATTTCTCTACAAGTGCCATCTTAATGCATGACTGTCTTTTTATTATGCAGTTCACTGCTACAACCGTTTCAACAGCGTGGAGAGGTCGGTCGTCTTTTCACCTCTTAAAAGTTGCTTATTCATAACTTATCATCCTTTCATACAATGTCTTATATGTTTTTTGTCTTCTGACTGATGACTTTAAACGTTGGGACATTTTCGTACGTTCTCGAAAAAACCATTTTGGTAATCATCATGTGATCTAAACATCAACTGTCTTTTAAGTAAAAGTGAGCGCAACATTTTTTCTGCGGTAAAGTCGCGCATCATGCTGCAAACTTCCAGAAACGACCACGAGAGTTGCGGTTCCTTGCAAATACATAATTCATTAGCAGTGTTCCTATGGAAACGTGAGGTTTATTGCATTCTGGAAATTATTTACTGTTTATGAGCAAATCTTTTCCACAGGCCATCAAAAAAAGCTGGTTGAGTGGTTTTCCATGTATAATGTGCTTATTATTTGTTCTCGCTTCACTGCTGACAGCATCGTTTTAAAATTCTTATCGTATTAATGAACTTGTTTCGCTCTTGTAGTTCGTAGCAGTTTGCATACCGCATTGCTCTCTAAAACATATGCTTCAAGCTGTGTTTGTACTATTTTATAATTTTCTTTGGAAAAAAATGATGTCCGAGATGAAGATTGTTTGAGAATGTCATTTATAGCTCTGACGACAAATACTCTTAGAAATACTTCATTCGGTTATATGCATCTTCGCGAGGTATAGTATAAAGTTTCACAGACTTAGCTAAAATTCGTAGATGTGAGGTTAAATACTTCTACAGCACTTGCAACGGCGAAGAAAATGATATAATTCAAACGACTGTAATTTTAGTTTAATTCATTATGAAAACTTATTTTTATTAGTACCACCACATTTATCAGCGCAAAAGGTGGGTATTCATTCGGCGAATGTTTGTTGAATATTCCACAGGAAAGATCTCTTCCAAAGCGCAAGATAGAAATATGAACGATTCGAATTTTTAAATCATTTCGATACGTTTTTGAGTTCTGCAACGAGAAATGAATCGTATTCCTGTTTATTTAGAAGTGGATGACTTTGCCCTTTTTTATCGCACTTTGGATGTTACTTTTAGTATTCCTTGATTACGTCGTTCCAAACTATAGCTGACTTGCAATTTTTTAATCCACATAGCGATCTTTGGTTTGTTGAATGCTTTACCAACGTTATATCTTCGTCTGACTCTTTAAATCAGCAGAATTCAAAAGGTACCAAAAAAAAATCCCATAGACTTCATTATTTCTTGAAAGCATCGAGTGAAAGTAAGTAAGATGATCATATTTGCTGCAACACTCATTTCAAAATTGCAAGAATTTTTTCCATTTGTGTAATGCACCACATTCATCAACTCAACCCAAATGCAGGAATCACGTCGAGATACTTGCAGCACTGTAAGAAATAATGTTTTATCTCCACCTCCTTTCTTCTCTCCGTCCAGCTCGCTTTTTCCCCTTTCTTATTCTAATCTGACGACTTTCTTTACAGAACCAATTAGGATGAGGTGTGGAAGTTAGTGATAAACGTGCAAACTGCAAATGCATTTGTACACTTCGCTCCTGTGTTTCATTAAATTTTTCGTCTTGTGACATATTGTGGTTGTTGATTTATAGTACCGGAAGAAATACGTCCCCAAACTGCATGCCATTGATGTTTGATTTTGCCGTTGTTGCTTCTATGCTTCTGCTGGCGTTGATGTCTGCTACAGCGTATAGCTCGTAATCAGTTTTAGATATTAGCAGTACCACATTGTGGCAGTCATTTTCTTGCTGTAGATACCAAAATTGTTGGTGATCTGCTCCCCTCTAATATACAAAGCTTTGCATAAGCAGATCTGTAGTAAATGCAATAACATCATGAAGCTATAAATAGGCGTAGAAAATAGGCGTAGATCTGCTCCCCTCTGACATTTCTGGTATAGACAAACACACACACACAAGAACGCGCACATACACATATCCTGACTGCACTACGTCATAAGGAACCTAATTTCTTAGAACCGTAGTCTTGAGCAGCTTCCCAATCGTTTTGACGCTGTTAAAGCATTTTTATACCATCTGCATGAACTGTTCGGAAAGTCTTCAGTCGCTGATGGACTACTTCACTTCACGAAGAAAATAGCTTAAAAGGTTGCGTTAAGTGTCTCTTTTAGGAAGTGAGGTGATAACCGCATTTTGTTAACATAGCAAAACATGTGATACGCCTGTAGACCACATCGATGTTACGATTCTTCTCTACTTTCATAAACGCGAATAACGAGTCTATCGAGGCAATGACGATTCTTCACTCTGACTGACGAGGTAACTTGATCTGAAAGTTAGTGTTATCTGGCAATAATAGTATTACTAACGAATGCTTAAAGGGACGGTCAGAGTGAACGGAGAACTAATCCGCTCTTTCTCCTTCAAACGTGCAAGTGAGAACGAAAATACTGTTGGAGCATCAGAAGCACATGAAAGGTATATTCAAAGGAATTGACGTTTCTGACCACTGTGACCATACTTCATGTTTCAGACTATTCAAAATATGTGGAAGTATAATTTTCCTGGCAGTTAGGTTGAAATCTTTTCGCACTTCTTTTATTGTAAATTGCAATATAATCACCGCGAGAGAGGGATTTTTCATTACGTACGTTGAGTCCTCCTTAACTTCAAACAAGTTTCCTAAGAGAAAGTGAGAGCAAAAAAAGGCATAATTGGTTGACATTCATTGCGGGTTAGTTGTTTTCTGATCGTTATGAGTGTGTTCGTAGCCAAATGTCAACTTCTTTTGCTGGTGTTGTACCGAAACAGAATAAACTTCGACTGCTTCGAGTGGCTTCAGCCATTTAGGTGTAGTGAAATGAGTTTTATCGACTGGTTAAGTTGTTGTGCTTCTGTTTTTCGAGCTAAATTTTATTTTGCAAATAATTCTTTATATTTTCAGTTTTTTCTTTTTTGAATTCTTTGGAAACTTGTTTGCAAACGATTTTTGCTACTACTTTTCCGAAAAACGTTACCCACCAAGAACTTCTTGAACGATCGTTTTTGAACAAAAAGATATCGAAAAGCGCGTCAAAGGATCTGGGACGATATTCTCCATTGTGGTTGCGCATAAGGAGCCAACTATTTCAGTAAATTTGTAGAAACCTATTCAACGAATACTTATAACCGATCTAAATGCTTATAATCTAATAGCTACAGTGGTTCGTTAATCAGACTCAAGAAGCTCCAGTGCATAAATGAACTGACTGCAAATGCATGCGAACTTTTCGGCTCACTCACATGTCACTTATGCCTGTGGAAGTTGATGAATCAATGGGTAAATTGCTGCGTGGTGACAATTGCACCCACCAAATTTTGGGACCGTTAGTTCAGTAGTTTCGATCCTAAAAATAGGATGCAAAGAGGCACGTGCACCCATATTCGTCATGTAATGCACATGCGCATACGATGTCGTTATAGTGCATTGCATAGTGCAGCTTTGTAAGACGGCACAAGAAGCAAGTGCGAAACAGTTAACTTTTATCGTATTAATTACAAGTGAGAAGATTGCATGCAAACGGATTGGAAGTTATCCATAGTAGCGCAGTGGACTAGAGTGTTTATCTGAAAGCGGAAATCTGCATGTCCGCACTTCAAGCGCGGACAATTTTCGTTAGTCGTCAAACAACCCTTCTCACATTCACATCGAGATGTACATCAAAAGCTGATTTCATTATAAGCTATTACCATACACCATATACATAACCACATATGCATTTATGTCTCAATTCGTGGTATTATGTTCACAGTTTGTCGATTTGCACTTGTCGATTATAACTTTCATAAACTAATTTCATTTTAAACTCATTTTTTATCTGATAATCAGTGTTGTGCTAAAAACTTCGAAATTCACCACAGTTAACCTGTATTCCCATTTTATTTTCTCTCCCGCCCTTACAGGTAACATTTCGTTTTCCCATACAGAAGTTTTTGCATCGATAAGTGCATATGCAAAAATCGCATATATCAGCGTTGAACGAATATATCATTGCTATCTTTTTGAGGTGAAGCGAAACGTTGCTTACATGCGCTTGCTGCATTCGAATGCGATCATTCGCATTGGATGATGATGATGGTGATGTTGACAAAGAAGTGCATGCTTGGCTGTCGGAGAATTCGTGGAAGCGACAATTAACTTGTGTCACTCAATTGTTCAGTGATCCCTTTGCTAGTGCCTTTTCGGATCACTTGAGTACATTTTCTGTTCCTTATTTTTTCTGATTTATTTGACGTTATTTCGAATGCAAATCATCACCATGTCTGTTTTTTTGCCCGCTTAATTAGCGCTTAAATTAACATTCGTTTGTTAAAGCTTAATATTATTCACTGCAAAAGCGTACACTTGCGCCGAATAATTACTGTAGAAATATTGTTGAAATTACTGTAGAAACGTTACCATACGAACAAATTGCAAAATTCGTGGAATTAGAAAAATTTTTGAGGTGAATTTAGTGGGTTATAGCTAAGCAGAACATCACAGTTTATATTTCCTGCCAAGTGAACGATGTGTCCGCGAAAAATGACATAGACAGAAAGTAATATCTGTCACTAATCGTTTCATTCAAAGTAGTCTGTTCCACTTATTGTGAACAAGTCTTCTTTTTATGTGTGAGCTATAAATCCACATTGACATATTTGGTTCGATTTATTTCGATAAGGCGAAGGTCGTGAAATATGATATGTGCTGCTTAAGATTATTGTAAAAGTACGTAAAACATCACTTTATATCTAATTCCTATATTCCATCAAAGCTGTTATTTCTAGATTCTTTTCCGCTTATGCTATCAGTCTTTCTTTTCACTGTTATCTACGTTTTATTGAAGTTGAGGCGAGCTTCATAGCAGGCACGAAAAAAAACGTCGCTACATGCGCCCACGTAGGGGTATTGGGCGCTGTTTTGCTCCTGTACCCTTGATTTGTTTCTGAAGGGTTAGTAAATCTCATTTCTTTCGAAGCTCCCCCAGATCAATGTGGCAGCAAGGTAAGAGATTAAATTCTTTATTAGTCCATTGAAAAAGCGGAGGAGATAGCACGACGGCAGGAAGACGTCGCTCCAACAGCACCTTGCTAATAGTACCACCCGTTCACCAATGGGCATCAGGAACTCCTCACGTTCGAGATAATTTGCACTTCAGCTGCGCGCACCTACCGCAGGAGCCAACCGTTGCAAGGACGACACCTCGCCTGGAATGCTGGAAGCATAATCTATGCAAATACGTTTTCTCTTTACATGCATCGGCCCGTGCGTCCGTGCATTTGTAGGGAGTTCGCTTTGTTTTGTGGTCATCGCTTCGATGTTCTGCCGAAAGTAGTTGATGTACAATTTGTTGATCACCTCTTATATCCACACAGTCATTCACTAATGCGACGAGATTGAGTGCTCATCGCAGTAGCGGAGCACTCAGTCGTTCTGTTCGCACATATGTTTAGTGTGATTTGCACGAGCACCCGTTGATGTTTGCACATTGCAATCGAACCGACGTTTGCACGTTGCAATCGAACATCATCTTGCAAAAATCTCCCCTAAGTGAACGGAGCATTCATCGCACTGTGCGATCTCATTCTTACATTCCCGACATGGAGAACCTGAAGTGGGAGGAATGGGAATGCAAGGAAAGGTTTTCCATAGCGCTGATAGACTTTAAATAGTAAGGAAGAAAGAAAGAGCATGTCATGGTGGTTAACACAGTATGCATTTCTTAAAATTCAGCCCAAATACCTGAATATGTTGCATAAATTATCAAAGGAATTATAATAGCAGACATTGTCTAATGTAAGCTTTCTGGAATAAGCAGATGATAGCTTAACTTATTAACCAGAAATCCGTCTCCCTAGCTATAAAATGAGACCTTAATTGCAGCTTTCAAAGCATAAACAAACTTACTTGTTGTCTCAACTTTTTTAATGATTGCGCCTCCAGTTGCGACCTCAGAAATTTGCGCAGCTACACCCAGAGTCAAGTCTTACGCAACTCCGTTTACAAGGTCGCCCTATTGTCGCTTGCAAACATTGCTAATGCGGTCTGTTTTTTCCATCGGACATTAAGCAGGAGGGGTACAATTAAATAGAGCAAAACGCACAATGCGCATACGTTTGTCACCATAATACATGAAACGAGAATCAAAGCGTACATAAGTGCGCATAAAGAAGAGTAGCTGGAGAAGTATAATGCAGGCAAATAGGCTAAGTAGAGTTCCCCGCAGCAAATAGCATTCCACTTAATTAGGTATCCGTAGGAAAGTAAATTTGCAAATATATGAGTTTGCGCACTTTAATATAACCGAATGCTTGAAGCGTACTAATTGAACGTGTTTTCATCAGAATTTGCAAGTAAGAAAAAAAAGAAACGATGACGGATTTGATGGTTTGTGCATTTTGATTGACATAAAATTTCATCCTACAAAAGTGCACGATGTAAACGGCGAAGAAAATGACTATTTTTCTACAATGTGCATGAATTCTATGCTCATTCATTTTACAATATGGCAAACTCAGATAAAGTGCGGTAATCGTTGAGTTTCTCTCTCTCTCTTCCCCTCTATCTCTCTTTCCTTCCCTCTCCCTCTCTCTCTCTCCCTCTCAAAAAAACCTAGTGGCGTTTAGCCTAAGGCAATATGCGTTGTTACAACTGTGAAACGTGTTTTTAGAAATTCGTTTTTTTGTTTCTCGACCATCTAAATTACGACGTTAAGCACAGCGTTATACTCCGCATTTGCACAGATAAATTTGGATTCGTAACGTTATATCTATGAGAAGTGTTAAGATTTTTCCACTTTTACCGTTATGAATACATTTCTTCGCTAGCATTCATTAGCGACGCAATTCGATTTAATCAACAAGTTTGCAATGCACAAGAAATTTCAGGATTATTGGTGCATTTTGCACATTAATTGTTTTTTCTTCCACTTCTCTAACAATATAATTCTTCGCGCTTCCGAGAATGACCTAAATATGCGACGTTCTCGAGCAATCGTTTTTGCTTGATAGCTGACGAGACATGAAATAAGTCGAAACCGTTGTTAGTCATCGATTTGCAAACAAATCCTCGCTTTGCGTTGCATCGAATAAAAACGCAACGAAGCAATTTGTCAGCAATACCTCAAGAAAGCAACGAATTCCCTACACTCTATCGAAAGACAACTTTTGAGTATGCTTCATCAGCATTTGTTTTTTTCAATCGATTTATACTTCTCTATGTATTTGCCCATATGTGCATAGAATATATGTCATCATTTTTTCATGAAAAAGGCGAAACGCCAAATTCTATGGCGTCTATGTTTCAATTTGTATTCGTTCGAATTACGTTCTATCACATCACTTACTCCAAAGTTGCTGTTTTTTCTGGAACCTTAGATATTATCAACCCAACATGAATATTCACCCTTAGTGAACATCATCATCCACTGCCATTGCAAATATCGATCTGATAATCACTAAGCTCATCAGTCTCATCAATCTTCATATATGGCATTTTGTTAGCCCTATCATCAATGAATAGAGCTGTCCGAAAAAATAGCAAATGATAAAACACATTTTTGTGGATGTCACAGCGATTTCACCTGGATTTGAAACGATGCTGTTCACTTCCCAATCCATTGCACTATGCTGTTGCATTGGGAAATGAAATTTTTTAATTTTGTGGAGAATTCGTTTGAAAAAAAGGGCGATAAAACATGCGAAAATAAGTCAACGAAGTTCTTTTCACTTGCACTAATTAGCACTGCTGATGAAAGTCGTTGAACTGACGCACTATCTAAAATGTTTAAGCTTGACCTCAACTTGCCACTTTTCCTCGACTTACAGATTTGAATCACTATTTGAACGCGTTTAATGGAAATTGTCATTTCGAATAGATTAGTTGTTGAGAGAACCAATAGAGCATTTTATAATTTCAGACTATTTTCGAAGGTAAATAGGCAGGTAAGAGTAAAAACGATATTTTGTTATTCATACATGCAAGTTATTGTTTGTTGCCGAAGAAAGCGTTGGAATGTGCGTTGTGACTCGTCGATGGTGGAACGCATGCGTTGGTATGTCCGTCGAATATGTCACCTGCACCACTAGCACACTTATTAGTGATGTTCATTGTGACACCCCGTTGCATCTCCTGTGATTTGCGCTCATGAAGTTTTCATGCTGGATTATTCCTCAAGTACTTTTTGATCATACGTGTTACTTCGATTTGTGCTGGAGACAAATTTTTTTACTCAAATGTTAGTACTTTAACCATCATTTCCTCGGCTCTAATTATCTCGTAAACTTTTTAATGACTACTTGATTATTTGATCACTGCGTGATATTGACTGTTTGATTATTTGGACCTTTAAATAATCTTTAGCTGACTGCACATTTGAAAGCGCATCTTTTTTAAAGTTGTTGTTTCAGTAAAGATCACCTGAGAAAGCGACTGTCAGAGGTTGCCTCTAACGTTGGCCCCTCTCAACGCTTACATTTATCAAATTGAGAACGACCTTCACTTTCAAGATCTGCAAAAAATCCATTCCAAGCACATTGCTAATTTTCAGCATGGATTCAGCATATTCGAATTAATTAATTTCCGGGTTATTTTACCTAAACGCATAATTGTTAACTGCAGAGAAGTGTTACGGCTCTTTAATTTATTCTTTTAGCATCGTTGATTCAATCTGTAGCTGCAAACATCCGACTAACAAATTTTTCGTTTGCAATGTCCTTGACTTCTTCATGCACATTATTGCTGCAAATTGCGTCATTCTATATAAAAAAATAGCTGATCGATCAACCTACCTCTAGACTATGTGATACTTTTCTCGCATGATTCATGCGCCACTTCTGCATGATGACTGCATCCACAACGAATGTGCCAGTGATGAAAGTGTAATGGGAACCGACTTCTCGAATGTTTTATAGGTAATAGTTCTGAGCAGTTTGCTGCTAATTGTCGGTCGCTTTCACATGAGGTGACTGCTCGTCACGCAACATTGTCAGTAAAATAAAGCTGACAACAAGTGGAACTTCATGCAATTATAAGCTGATTGCTTCGCATTCTACGATAATCATTTATTCTTTGATAGCCAGCTTACAGTAACACTCGATTTAGAGGGCTAATAATGTGATGTTTACATTAAGCTGATCGTTTTTCCGGGAATGTTAAATAGTCGTGCATATTAGTTCAATGTTTTCGTATGTTTTAATGTACTTTATAGAAAATATTGTTCGTCACATTTTGTGGAAATAAACCGCAAAGCAATGCTGCAAAACTGAATAAACGGCAGTATAACTGAGCAAACTGCAAAACTTTGGCTGTGGCCTCGAGCAAAGGTGCACATTCAACGCAAGCTAAACGGCTGCAAACACTGATTTTATGCATACATAGGATTCATAGGTGCACAAATCCTGCAAACCCACATTGCATTTTGCATGTGAATCCATTATTGCGACCACATCCACTATGCAGCGTCGGTAGCTGCACTAATCCGAACGACTGACTACTGGTTTCTGGTGTGAACGCTAACGCAGAAACGCGATTTGGTCTCGCTTGCTTAGGGCTTAACGCGATGCTCGCCTTGTTCTTCTCTAATAATGCATACCGTATAAAGATTAATTCGGCAATCAAGTAAAACAATCGTCGTCGTTTTAGTACGAAAAGTTCATTAGCGCCTCAATTTCATTGCTGTCAGGTTGCACAATTCCTAGTGAAAAATACCTTTTTCCGTTCTGAAAACTAGTATCATACGTTTCACGTGGAACATACCTTCATCAATGCCCGTGTTGACCGCGGCTGATCATATTTTGAAGCATTTTTCTCTATTTCTCCGTGCGACATCCTCCGAAGACGGTTATTTTCGCAGCGCTATTTTGTCATTTATTACGTCATTGTTTGTGTGGAAACCACCTCACATTTGCAGAGTGCTGCGACATTTATTACAGCTTATGCGCTAGCTTATTCTATACGCTGACGCAAAGGTATCAATTATAGAAATATCCTCAAGCCGTGTGTTTATTCCGGTCGATAATTTTTTTTTTTGTTGATGCATAACGCATGATGTCATTATTATTGTTTCGTTTATATCAGTCGACGAAGTTGTATTGCGTTCGACGATATAAGCGTATTTTAAAGAGGTCGGAAAAATACCACGTAGAGGTTTTTTAGTTTTCTAAGGTTTTTATCGGCATTCTTGGCCGAAAGTTTGGAACCTTAGAAAATTTGAGCACTGTGACACAGCTGTAAAGCTATGTCCTGTATTTACTTGAATTATCTCGTCACAGCGATATCATGTTATCTTATTAAATATTCACTGCAAGCATATTTTATTATTTACTATTCTCTAATTTTCTTTCATCTGTCGTCCTCATCTCATTGTCGTATTTTGCTGTCGACTATAATATTGCTTATTTTGTTTCCCTCACACTTCGATGAACTTTAAGCACTACTCAGTGGAATGTTGACGATTTCTCTCTTGCTCTGTTTTTTGAACGCTTCCCATTTCAGTTGAAGATTGGTGCAGCTGTGTTTTGCCGCTTTACTCTGAGAACTGGCTTTGTTGAAGGTCTATTTTTAATGTCGGAACAAACATATCTCTTTTTCAATGACTTTTCGTCATTCTTGAAGCATGACAACAGTTTATTTGCTGCCAATTTCACCTTCACATAAAAGGATATGCCTTATTATCGTCGCTTGTTTTAATTCCTATGTGCTGAAAATTTGCGCCACGTCAAAACTATTACCGTATACTTTCAAGGATTCCTACCGTAAGAGGAAATGTAATTTTGTTAAGGAAAGAAAATGAGAAACTATAGAATTTTGCAGACTGATGCGATGAAACTATCATCCTATTGCGCGACTAACACGTATGTGAAAATGAAAATCAGAAGCTTATGCACATTCTGTTCATTGTCAAATGGAATAGTTTTTTACTGCAGTATTCTAACAAGACATGTATATGCCTAGCGGAAGTCGTTTATCGTCGGTGTTGAAAACAACATATCCGCTCAGGTGAATTTTATTTCAGTATAGGGATTGATGCATATATATCGGATTTGCTCGTGATAGGCGCCATAATGAATACGTTGCCAGACGAGGCGCTACTGCGTATTTCGGCTTGCCTTGCGCCTATAGATCGTCTCAATGTTCAACTGTGCTGTAAGCGTTTTCGCGACATGTTCTCGAAGTGGAGAGATATTTATTCCATAGACATTCGATTCGAAGATTACGGATATGGTATGTTACCCGATCACCAGTCTTTTTCGACTATTTTTAGCAAACTTGAAAATTAATATGTCAATGCTTTCTATTAGAAAACGTCCATCAACTATCTCCTGTTAAAGTATCAAAATAAAATTATGCCAGTTGGAAACTTAGTGTCTTATAAAATGCTAACAAACAAATTACAGGTGATATACTTCAACAGGCTCGATGCTCATTCCAAATTGTTGCTGTCGGAAAAAACGCAAAAACGTCCTATCGAATCCGACTCACCGATCGCAACGGCAACGCATATCGACTGAGGACAAATTTGGAAAAGTACAGCAACAAGGCTCTTAAACTTATGCTTGCAAGGTATTGGGGCACTGTGGTTGCGCATATGTTCAAATTATAAGCAAACTGAAATGCGGGATAGTTTATAACTATTTTTTAGTGCAACTTGTTTTGTGCACCTCATGCATGTGAAAGTTTTGTGAGTAAATAAGCGAGCGTTGCTTCAGGCTGTCATGTTTATGTGAACTGACGATATGGGATTGTTGTTTAAGCGACGAATTTAGTTCTGTCGTATCACGGCTGTCATCTGCGAATACACTCAGGATATGGAATTGTTCACGCTATTTCGACAAGAAAAAGTTCGCTCTTTTTTATGTTACAATAAGATTCTAAACGAAACCGAGTTTTCTGTGAGCTAATTGATTTTCAGAAATTCTTTAGTCTTACGAAAGCTATTTTTTCTTGATGTTTTATTGATGTCAGTGGGCAAACTAAGCCTCTAATTGCTATTTTTATTTTCGTAGCGAAAAAATCGGTTAAATTGCTCAGTTGATTTATATGACTAGCTTCTCATACGATTCTAGCAATAGATAGTATAAGCGATTGAGTTTTCAGTCCATCAAAACGCCTTCTTGCTTCACTATTCTCTCTTCCCGATCTCGACGCTATTCTTGTACTTGATTCCACTCCGCAATCATCGTCACAGTGTAAGGCTGAACTTTCGCGTTCGTTGGCCGAATGTATAAAGGGACCTATCAAAAACCTTCAGCTAGCTGGTAAGCTAGTTTTATTTTCAAATTTTTCCGCGCATGACAGATCCAGTATCATTGATTTACAATTGAGCATTTGTTTTCTGCAAGTGATTTCCAAAAGTTTTTTTAAATTCTTATGGAACTTCAATGTCTTTGTCCATCTTTCTGAATTCTCTAATACAAGCAGCGAAATTTGCTTAACAAAGCCCACGCAGTGGGTCACACACTTAATGGCGGTCAAGCAGTCGAACTCCGTCTGCCACAAGCCGTCGTTATTTTATGACCTATCGAATAGAAAAAATATTTCTGTTAAACATACCTATTTCTCGGTGAGGATTTGCAAAGCTTTTGTGCAAAACATATCCACGCGGAACAAAGGTTTTTCAGTTCGTTTCACTAGTTTTTTTCTTCTGACGATTGCACAAGCAGTTGGCCTGACACTTTATGCTGAGAACTGAGCTTGTCGTTCCAGCTTCTTTAACAGCTTTATCGAATTTTTTTCAGCCGATGTATGCCGATATGTGCTTACAGGTATCTACATACCTTGGCGAGTAATGGATTGTTTATGCGAGAAGCTGCGATGCTCATTAAAGCGTTTTGCAATTGGCTGTACATATGGGAAAGAGACAAGGAGGGATCGGTACGTGAAAGCGCTCAGCAAATTGGAGGTATCCGATTCTGTCCTATTACCTAATAGGATAACAGATTTTGACTAACAGCACTATTGAATCCTTAAACCAACATATATATTGGTCGCACTTTTCGACAAATAACTGCAATTTTTATTTATTCTTATCATGAGAGGGAATTTCACAAAAAAAGATGTCGTGGTGAACATTTTCAGTAGTTGATGCGAGCATGCCATATCAAATAATTCACTGTTATACTATAAGAATGTGTACAGAAGAATTGCCTGCTGAAAATTAACGGATGGGCTTTTCTAAAAGGGAGTAAAACAAGTTGTGCTCCGGTACTTTCCATGCAATGGAAGTTTTAATTTTCGAAAGTATCCTAAAATTCAAAGCTTTTCCAAGGGAATTCTAAGCACTCATGGCAAAATGAAACAACAGAATTTTTTCCAACAAAAGGTTTAAACTGAATGATTTCTTTCATGCCTTAAAGGATGAGGCATTTTCAGAATCTTCTCAGGCGTTGTTTTCAGAAACTTGAAGATCTAGATATTCCTCCGCATATTTTCCACCTAAGTGACTCGATTGACATCGATCCGAATGTTGGCCGCCTCTTAAACCGACTTCCGCTTACGTCTCTTGGCTTCCGACATTACAACTCAGCCGTTCTATTCCAGTACATTGAATTCAGAATGCCACATCATATACGGCTTCTCAGGTCTGTTTTTTCATCTTTTCAACAACGCATTTAGTGCTTTTGCCCATAGAGAATCAAACTGACCATCATCAAATTACAAAACATTAAATAATTGTTATACTCGCCTAAAATCTTCTCTGATTCTAAATTAAATCAAAACCGGTGAGAAATGGATCGTCCGATCTCAAGTATTCATTAAATGCATTATTATTTTAATGTTAATGCTTCTCCAAAAATGCCATACGCTTCTATATACTCAAGTTTGGTAAATGTTGTATTTAGCAGTAGTGGATTTGTTGATTTTATTAAATCCTAACGGCTTTTGTAAACGCGAAATACATCTGAGATCGTTGTGGAAAGACTTAACACATTCTCACTGACACTTTTTTTTAAATATTTGTATGCAAGATCTTTACGAAGTTGAAGAGAAATCTCTTTCACAATGAAGTTATGGTTTTCAGAATACACCACAATATGAATCGTGTACCGAACTTCGCCCAGCTTGGTATTCCGCAACCTGAAGAAAAACCGGTTCCAAGGAAATCTTCGTGGCTTAGTTCGAGGCAAAATGTGCTAGGTTCGAAGCACAGCATTATGAGTTCGTCCGCACACAGTTCGTTTTTTTCTTTCGCTACTTCGAAGGCCTCCCAACTTCTTAAAAATTGAATTCAATGCAGTCATCTTCCGCCCTTCAGTTTTCACCAATTCCCATCAGGAACCTGTGTAGATATTTAATTGTTTCTCATCTGAAGCAAACTATGCTGCTAGAAAATGATTAGTTCTGAGCTGTGGTCATAAGCATTTACCACCTCGGTGAATGGAAAGAAGCTGACATCATAAGTGCTAGTATGGATGGTGTGCCGAATTTTGCTCAACTTGGCATTCCACAAAAATGATATCTGGAAAGACTCCGGATTTTGAACCGTCCTGATGAAAAAATCGCTTTATTTTCTTATGTTATAACACTCCTTATCAATTTTAAATGTCTAACATATATGATGCAATCGTGTATGCGGCGCAATTTAAGGCCTGCTAATGTAACCCTCTGTTTCGTTTAACTCCTCCCACACGGCAGACAAAAATCACTCGATTCTATTCCACCATCGAAAAACTAAAATCTGGTAGTCGCAGCCATCCACTTTCTTGAGAAGAATTTTTAAAATTCTGCAATCCTCCGTCCTCGTTGAAATTCCCAGCTTGTCGGCGAATGTGAATTCGTTTTTTTTGAAAAAATAAAGCACTATGCTCAATGGGTTCCTCATATTTAATTGTTATAGTTAGACTTTCATATTTAGTCGTTATAGTTAAACACCACCATTGCAAATCATCTTGCACAGTTAGCCTTAACATATGGTTTTATCTTTGCACAGAACAATTAGCATCAGATTATCGTGAATGCCGAAAAAATGTTTGAAATTTCCTCTTTATGCGAAGTTCTTTTGGGTTTCTCCTCATTTTTTTCTTAGTTGGGAAATAATTTTTGGATTCTTCAATGCGAACTCCATCGTTCACTTTTGCAATGCAAAAGAGAACGATAGATTTTTTTTTCAGACCGCGAAGAACATTTCCATTCACGAGCAACCGACAGCATTGTCAATATTTTTCAGCATCTTTATTTATGATCAGATTCCTTTGCAATAGTTTTCCATCATTGTAAAATTTCTTCATTTCTCTAATCAATTAAGGGCAAACGAAACCGAATGAAACTGGAATGAGTGAGGCAATAGATATAAGGGAGTACAACGCCAAAGCAATAAATTACTACTAACGCAATAAATTAGTACCAGAGCAATAAATTACTACTACAGTCGTAAAATTTTTACCAACTATGTAATCTTTGATCCTGTCCTCTCTTTATTCGTAGCAAATGAAAGAGCCTTTTGCTTGCTGTCTGATAGCCCGTTTTTTTTTTTTTGTCCAACAAGTTTAGAAATGAATATGCCGTGAAAGGATCTTACTTGTGCTCCATGTTTCTTATCATTTGACGAATGGATTTCATTATTCAATGATCGGTGAAGGGTAGTTTGATGTTTGCAATATGTTGATGAAGAGAGTTGCAATTGCGTAGAAAATATCATGTAGCGTATTTGAAGGTATCACTAGCGGTAGCACAGAATTATCAAGCGATATCACTCGAAGACCATCGTCGGCTTCGAACGGCTCAGACGCTAGCCAAACAACTATCGTCACCAATTCAAATGAACGCAAAACATCGAGCACATCGCTTATTAGCCGTCATCTTACCATATTTGCTATCGAAGAATCGGCAAGGAAATCAACAGTTGAAAAAGCAGCCAAATTACGTAGACATAATTACTCAGGTTGATCTCCTTTACTATACATTATATTTTCTTACTTTAATAACCTCTTCATTTAAAGCATAAAATCCGTTGTGCATCTTTATGATTGATTCACTTTCTTTTTCATATCGGAACAATTTCAGTACGATTTCTGGATCGTGATCATAAATGATAAATAGTTACGAATTCACGTTGTAGCAGTTGCTTCATTTAGAAAATGCACTGGAGGATCGCAAATTGTGTGCAAATTTAGGAAAAGTTGGTAACAACAACTTGATATTCTCAAATGCAAAAGGCCTATAACCTATTAAGCCCGCAAAGTCGAAGCTGAAACTTAGTGACAAAGATTTTTTGCGTGCCGTTAAGAGAACTGTTAAGAAAACGGAGAAAATGTTAAGAGAACAAAAGAGAAAATAAACTTTACAAAAACGCAACAACCCTCAATGAAGTGCATAACGATATCAGCAAAAATTATAGAAACAAGATCACTTTAAACATAGAACTCGAATCAGTTCCTTGAGTATTTCAATAGTGCGTATAAAGCTTATGTAGGAGTAACCAATTTACGCAACAATATCGAGCAATAAATATCGAATGCGAATACAGTGAAGTAGGCAAAAATGAGTATGATTATGGAATAACTATGAAACTCCGCAATATGACAGAAGAGTTTTTCTTTTTGATGATCTCACAAGTGAGCAACTACGCATATCTTTCTCTCGCATTTTCTATAGAAATCATTTTTTTTTAAACAGATGAGGCAAAATGTCAGTGAATTGCATAATTAATTTGATTACTACATACTCGATAAATCATTTTGTTTTCTCCATTTCTATCATTTGCTTGAAAACCTGTCCGTCAAAAAAGTAAATGCTTTGAGATCTAAAAGACTCTACGGGAACTAAAAGACTCTACGGGTGATGCAACTAAAAATGTTTGATTCAGGAGTGGAAGTGTTTTATATACAAGAGACTCTGAATAGCCAAGAAGTACTTGGACGTATGGCAGCTCCAATGCAGTCGCCTCATGTTTATTCGAAATCGGCGAAAAGGGAAATACGAGTGATCAAAGGCGATCTCGTACGACCAATACCACTGGCCAGTCTTGGAATGGAAAGTGACTATGAAATGACCGACTGGGAAGATTGAGCTGACAATTTTCTTGATTATATTCTAGGTGGTTGCATCGGTTTCCATAAGCGATTGCCTCAGGCAGTGACTATGAAAAACAAAAGCATAGCGTAGAGATGTGAAAGCAGAGGAGAGGAAGAATTTAGAACAAAGAAATGAGAAGATACAAGATGAACGTGGAAAGAAGAAAATTGTAGAAGGTTGATTTTCGGGAGTATTGCTTTTTTGTGCCTATCAAAGATACGAGAAGATTCACCATATAAATGTGAGAGTATAAGAAAATTTTTGCAGCTACTTGATCTGGGAGTGTTGGGCAAGCGATTAGCCGTTTTGGAGTGCCTTTTAGAAAGCGACATCTACACTCGATCGCTAACGATTTTCTGCTCCTCTTACGGCATTCAAACAGATATGGGAAAAACAAGCATTTCTTGGCAAGGTTTTCCCCAAATTCTTGCTGATAGTATCGATCGTTCGATGCCCAGCGATATTTCATTTCTACGAAATCTGCATTGATTTTTATTTGATTATTGTATATTATAATGCTTTGCTGCACTCTATTAAAGCATTTGATTCGTCGATGATTTATCTCTTCTAAATTAATCTCTTTGCGGGTTCGTTTCAATCTTTCAGTCTTTTTCTTCGAAATAAACGTGAGTGCTCCATTACATTAAAAAAAACAAGCATTCTGCTCAATGAAATAATAAATTCGTATTCGCTGTTGTAAATGGCATCACCTCTTTTCTTCATTCTTCTATTTTTCCTTCAGATTCGAATAAATTTATGCCTCTCTTCTGTGCAGCTTCAAAACCGGAAACAGTGCACTCTCATTAGCTATTTGTTGCTTTTAATTGGGCGAGAATCTTCGCTGAAAGCGATTTACAATAAAAATCTGAGCCTGTTTTCTAAGAAGAGACAGCAACTGATTTTTGAAGGAAAGACTGACTGCGGTCGTTATTTTATAAATTTAGCTGACTTATGGAGAATGATGTCAAATTGTCGCAATAAACTGCTTGCAAATTTTGAGATTATTTTTTTTACCTCATATAAGAGAATTCTTCAATAAACAGCTGATAATTGGAGCATTCAATCCTTATTATTTTCACCGCTGTAAATATGTAAAATATAACGTTCCGATTGTTGGTGCCTTGTGGACAACTTCTATACAATTATAATAAATATTTCTATACATATGAGATGTTTATTCGCTTTTGAACGCATTTAAACAACAAAATCAGCTCGCAATAATGCTTTAAGTAATAATGATCAGTTAAATATTAAGCAACGATCATCGAAGAAATTTAGTGATAGAATAGATAATTCAAGTTGCACATATAAGCTATTATTTATTGAAGTTGCTTGATCTGAGTCACTATAAATAACGAAGTAAGAGAATCAGAGGCATCATTCCTCCCTCCTCTTGAAAACTCTTCACTGTTTTTTCTAATGCCTTGATTTCAGGTAATGGAAAGAACAGCTTTGCAAAAATAAATAAATAAAGTCACCACGCTCATCAGCTAAATGTATGCTCGGGAATCCTTTCGTTCTTCAGTTTCCTACCAAGACGCCTAAGAAAATCACCACGTTCTAAAGGCAGAATAAATTATATGCTATTTTTACTGTTTATATCACCGCTTTCATTACAATTCATTCGATTGCGTAGCTTGGTGTGGGCATGCATAGCACACGGTGAAATGCTAAATGACGATTCATCCATCCTTCATCTTAGATATATCATAACATATCGAGATTTTTTGGAACGAAGTTTTCTGGAGGGTTTAACGTCATCAAGAGTTTCAGGATTGTCGTGCAAAAAAATCAGCACGAAAACGAGTACTTGCTCGATCCGAGAGCATTCGACAATCACAATATATGCTTACGGATTCAGAAAACACTCTCATATGCATATGACAACAACTGCTTGGAATATATAAATTTTAAAATTTCTGATGTCAATTTGCATGTTAAACTTCATGTGTATTTCCTGAACGAAAGTGCAGTAAGATTTTATGACGAATCTAACAGGTTGATATGTAATGAAAGTAGGCTATCGATGAACTGACTGAGAGTCAATGCCACTATTACAACGAAATTTTTATTCTCCTCTCTTTGACGGTTACACTCATGATACACTCTGAGTTTTTTTCTCTACGTTCACAATTTACAATTTTTCGCACCGGTATAGTGCCAGACTTCGAATATCAGTCAATGTGCGAGAGTGCCGAAAAATACGATTACGCAGCGGACATTACAAATAGTGATTGTTCATCACTATACTCGACCGCTCTTTTTTATTTGCCTTTGCAAAGCACATTATAATATGATTCTATCACGCGATATGTAGGTGTGTTTTCACCACTCTAGTGGCTTCACTTACGAGATCTATGAAACTAGAGAGTTTAGAGAGTGAGTGAGTCGGAGATGTGTCAGGCAATCAATAAAATTCGGAGTGAACTTAGTGAATTGGTAAAATACCACACGTGAGCAAGTTGTCGGCAGCATTTAACCAGCATATTGTTGTCCAACCTTAAAAAGCTGAAACGAAAAAAGAATTGTTCAAGTCTAGGCCGAATTGACAGTATGTGCATTCCTATAAGTTTATTGAACTCATCGCAAAGAATTTTACAGGATGATTTTGCGCTATAAGATTATTCGCGATATTGTTCTTCAACTTGGTTTATCATTTCCAAAAGCTTTTGCTGATGTTGGTATTGGATCAACTCACGAGATCTCAGAAACGGGGTTTCAGTCACATCAAATGGTGTCATGTTCTGATATCTCGAGTATACAGGAAAGGCCTATATATCCTCTTACCGCTATTTTTCACGTTAACTCCGTGGTTCATTTCGTTCCCCCTCTTCGACGGTGCATTCGTCTGCCCTTGGAGGAAAACCATCTGCCACTTTAGGAGAACCGTGTCGTCCGTTCGTAAGGTAGCCCAGCCGGTCATAGATCAAGCGGGAATGCTGCATCGCATTACGTGAGCCAAAGAAGCTTAAGAGCACAAAGACAGAACGAACGACCGCTAATACTCTAAAAAAGCCTGGCTTTCACTGGAGGATATATGAACGTCATCACCTGCATGTGATATGTTTTCGAATAATGCGCCGGTATACCACCTCCATATATGGTTCCCGATGCGAATTAATAGAAAATGTTCACAGTGTTTCACTGCCGCCACTTTCGTCAAGAGTCACTGCTGCCCTCACAAGCGGGACTACGCTACGAGAGTCAGAATCTTTAACTTGAAATCACTGGAACACCAGAGGATCCAGTGTGGTTCTATCCTTGGTTTTAAAGGTGTTTCGGACTTTTTCAACATCCTGTTCTTAAGAATGTCTCTGTCTGCCTCTTATCGTAGCCTACGTGCGCATCACTTCGAACTCGCCAAGAAATGTTATAACATAAACAATGTTTCGAGCAGTCTTTCAACATGGTCGCTTTGACTGTCATTGTTACAGCGTTTTCGCCACACGTATTTCTGTAAACTTTTCATAACGCAGCTGCCGATCGTCGCTGACCACACACGAAGTTGGGGGGGCGCCTATCAAAGTCGTTTGAGTGGCAATAACTTCGGGTTTGGTGAGAAACTAGCATCTAGGTGTCGGATTGCGCCGTCATAATCGTTTATGAATAGTCGCAAGGCGTTTTTGAAATCTTTCGATTACATGCTGCATAATTGCGCTAGAGCGATTTGAAAGCGGAAATAAAGCAGATCTGCACTGAGTAGAAAAAAGTCGCCATTAGATAGCTGATGGCTGACAAGGTAGTGGTTAATAATGCTAGTCATGCGACAGAGTGGTGGAGAGGAGGTGACAGTGAATCGAATAATTGCTTAAATTATTCAAGCTAATAAAACAACCTTTAGAGAGCGGAGACTTTTTTTAAGCGTTCCAGATTTGTCTCTATTACGAATGGTTGCATGCGCGCCCGCTTACACAGGCTATGCAGTCTATAGATGAACTTAATGGAGTTTCGTAAGTATAATTAAACACTTTTATCAAACTTCTATCACCTCTGTATCAGCTTTGACACCAGCTAGAAAACGTAACAATTCTGTGGATGATTATAATTGTGAACATTATGAAAAAATGTTTTTGATCATCAAATTTCATTGCTTTAACGCAATACTTCCGCCAGTATGAAATCGATAGCTTCATAAAGAATATGAAAGCATTTGTGCTTCGAACTCCATCATCTGGCCTTTTTACCACTTCATTTGGATTGCGGACTGCCACATATTCGCATATAAATTATTTATTATATTTTCCATGGCGATACGGCTTTGGAGGATTACGCAGAACGATGCTCACTGTGTTCGCTGTTGAGTGCGCAAACTTTCTCGACGAGTTCGGCTACTTGTCCGTTCCGATGATAATTGTCGAGATGCTCCTGGCCTGAAATCAATATGGTTATCATTTCCAATGCCTTTCCTTTAGGGGATCTCTAAAGATTTTTAATTGGCCTCCTAGCACTGACGAATTGAGCTCTTCCCATATTTTTATTAATCCAGTGAGCTTATTCAAACTGTTTTTACCGACAGAAGATTTAAAGTAGCTTTTGAGTATAAGCGTCAGCAATATTCGTTTTCTAAACCTTCACATCGATCATCTGCACCAAATATTTTTGAAGAGCTTCTTCGCAGCGAAATTGTAATATTACGAAAGAAACGTTTCTCACCGAGTTCGTTGAATTACTAAAATTAGTAAACAAACATAATCAACTTACTTCCAACAAATTTTCCACATATGAATATGTATGGAAGACCTTTATATGCAGTCAATTGTTTCAATAATCCTTCCACTTCAAATCGATTATCTTAAAGCATTACTTCTTAAAAATAGTTGTAACGGGATAATTCCTATGAAAGTTAGTCAACGCAATTTGATATATTTAAAAATTTTGCAAAGAAATAGCAAAGCAAATAAGCATCAGTAATGGAGCGCTCTCATGAATGATATATTCTTTTTTGTTACAATGTTCACAGAAAGAATACACCAAAAAGGGATCAAAAACGATTGCTTCAATAAGAGTTCGATAGAAAATGGCTGCGAAACGAGCTAAATAAAAAACGTTTTAGAGAAAAACCCTTAACGGTTTCAAAAGTTTCCTGAAATAATAGAGTTCTTTTGCGCTCAAGTAAGCTATGTAGAATTCATATAAGGACGAATAAAAGGCTAACGAATTAAGTGAATTCGATCTACCACCTTATCGCAACTTCAACTTTATCGAATTTTAGTAAGTATTATAATAAATCTAAATCTGCCTAGAGAAAATCCAGGAAACTATTAGTGAAATTCGCAAAATTGTGAAATTAAAGAAACCAAGTTTGTCGATGTAAAATGCGACGAGTGGAAGATTATAAGTGCCCCTTAGTAAATGTTCGATTTGCTTGTCTTCCATGTCGCTCGAGTCCATATAGATCACTGCTGGCAATTGTAATATCTTAAATAGGACTCATATTTGAGTGTAAATTTTCGCGAGAATCATTTCCAAAATAGAGTCTATTTGCTCGAACATTATTGCAGCAAATTTTGCGTTGATATTTTTTCAGAAAAACTCAATAAATAAATAAAAATGCATCTTGATTTTTCCGGATGAAGAAATCGCTCAATTTAGGCGATCTTTTTCATACACTATTAGAGAGATTTCGCGGTCTCTTCCTTATGAGCAGTAATAGAAGACGATTGCCATAAAAAGAGAAAAGAATTCTATGCTCTTTTCAGCACGCAAAAGAATTTTTGTTCAACCAGAAAACGGTTACTACTTTATCGTCATTATAGCACAAAAACGAATTATAACTCATAAAGAAAACACCGAACTGCTGAACTTAACTATGAATTCCCCGTTACAGTACATTGTTAAGCTGCCCTGTCATAATGGTAATAAAATGCATTTACAAATCCTTTTGCGTTCAGAAGCATTTAATTGAAAGAGCTGACAATAAGTACTAGGACCTGTTGAGTTAGCATTGCAACAGTTGATTTCCCTCTTTCATCGGCTTCACTTCGTGAAGCGTTCGACGGTGGAACGCTCATCAAAGCACCACGTAATTCAGATGCTGCGGCAGCTGAAAAACTGTTCGGAGACATATTACTTCCAGCATATGCAGGCAGTACTGCAGGGCTTGGTACGATGGAGCTGTGAATATACTGTGCACCTGCCATGCTCGAATCTGTAAAAGGATAGGCTGGCTGCTTTCCACCTGAGAGTTCTCCACCATTTATGCCAATCTGTGCAACTTGTGAAGATGCACTTAAGCGATCATTTGGAAGCACAACATATTGCTGGTATCCTTGGCCTTCCTGACCTTCGATTGGCTGTTGCCCAGGATAGATAACTCCATTTTGCGTGGATGGAGACATGTCCGGCAAAAAGACGTGTTGGTCACCATTTGATGCAGCGGACATTTGCTGCAATTGAGGTGGCATTCTAATGCCATATTTTGGCACTGTATCAACAAGTTGCGAAGTGGTGTGTGAGTCATCTATTTCAGGTGCCGACGTTCCCCTGTACTCATTAGAAATTAAGGACGGAATCTGCTGACTTGAAATAACTTCACGACGATCCTTTGCCGATAATGAGCTATATATTCCTACCGAAGGAATCTGTTTATCAGAGCTAGGAGGCAAATACGTCGGTTGCCAAGAACCGCTTACTGGAGAGTAGCCGCTCAGTAATGGCGTTTGTATTCCACTTGAATAATCAACCTCTGCCTCAGTATTGCGGCTTAGTAGAGATGGCTGAACAAATGAGGTCCCATACGAATCAATGTGTAAGGTAGGGTTGACAAACGGTCGTTGAAAAACGACATGTGACTGCTGATTCAAAAGTGATGAAGCTGGACTTGTTGCTGTATAAGTAGTCAGAGGTGGAAGTGCTGGTTTATTATAATCGTAAATCGGCATCCTGAAGCCGTACTCATCGGACGCATCCCTTTGACCATCACCTGCAAATAATTTGCTTGATTGTAAAAGCCAGCTCGTTCCAATTTTAAAAAAATATCAAATTTAGCAGAAAAGATTCCCGGGAAAGGCACCTTAGCACCTTATGCGATTTCTCGCATTCCACGCTTTATAACTGCTCATTAAATGTTACAGGCAACGACTGCAGATACATTAAAACATCGGTATTTAAAAGAGAAAAAGTGAATCACTTTGAGTTAACTGAATAATTACAGTAACAAACTCAAAACACAAGCGTTTCGTATTCGCTTTAGTGATGAGAAAACAACTACAGATGACGACGAAGTGTGCGAAAAAAAAATTGCGCTCTTTTGAGGTGAGAAGACAAACATAGCCGATTGCTGCTTAGAGCAAACAAGGTGGAAATAAACAGACAACAGTGGTAAAATAATGGCGACATCAACTCACATTTAGTCACTCACCTTGTTGGCATTAATGAAGCACTGCATCGTACATTAAATTCGTAATGAAACTCGCAAAAATACTTAACGAAAACCGCATTAAGTTAGTGAAAGTAATTTTGAAGTGGTCAAGAATAGCGTTTGGTAGGCTCTCCGGAGATTTCTGGAAACCTAACAAATAACACTGCGTGATTATGTCCAGGAATTTAAAAAAAAAGAATGTTCACTGTTTAAAATGCAACATATCCTGGAATGAGATGTTGCACATTAACGCCGCCTTCCAAGAAGTTGCTTTTTTTAGCTCAGAAAGGAATTGCCATGAGATGTGGAAGCGGTGGCGTAAAGCACCTCTCGTTTGCTATTGGCCTAGCGATATTATGCACAGGTAGTGCTTTAAAGAATTTAAAGGTAAGTGAAATATAGCAAAAAGCGCATTCAACTGAGCATAGATTCTACAGAAATTAACAATACAACTTGGCTAATCGAGGTCCTTTCACTCGTTTCGTTCTTCAGAAACTATTCGTTGAGATCCCTTTTTATCAGAAAAATTTGAGATGAAAGTTCAACAAAGATTTAGCGAAATGATTCATTAAAATCTGGTTTTTTTTTCTGACTTCGAACTTGTTTATTCAAAAAGAGTGATCAACTTCAGTGATTAGCATAATTCTTGAATTTCTCGAAAGATTTCTGTAGTATTAAATTTTTGAATTGGGAAGGATTATTTAAATGAATAAACGAATATTTAAATGAATAAACGAAAAATTATGCTCTCATACCTGTCGCAGCAATCGAGCAAAATAGAGCAATACTAGAATAAATCCACTGGCGAACCATCTGCGACGCGCAGCAGTCGAACAAACGTAACGAGTGACTAGTGAAGAGGGTCATAGCTGAATGTTACGAGTGCCCGTCTAAAAAGAATGCTTGAAAAAACTTGTTGTCACGATCTTAAGGATCAATGTGAAGCACCTAACGGTGCTATGGTCCTTCGGTCAACTCAGAACTCTCTAACAGCGCCGCCACGTCTAAATGATACAAAAAAACCTCAAATAAATAGCCAGTGTTTATTTTCTGAGGAATCTGATGTGATTACATCAAGATGCACCAACGTTACACATCCTGCTTTTCGATATTTGTGCAACTAGCACTACACAAAGCGATTCCTTATATCGATAAATCGTTCATCAAAGATATATAGCTTATTGGTACAATCACAGTTATAAGAGCATATTGTTATAAAATATACTACAAATGAATGAATGATGGCATTTAATGGTCACTATGACGCCTGAAGATCGTTTGGATAGTGCTTGAAACTCTTCTTTGCTAACTTTAGTTTTGCCTTAATCAAAGAGTTAATGCAGATATTTTGTTGCGCTATTTGTAGATCTGTGCTCTAAATCACTTCAATATGCAGCAGCTTGTTTGTTGTGCATCATTAACACCATTCCAGAGAATTCTTAGTCTGCTTGCTTACTAAACTTTAATGGCTTAGAGAAGCATTGTAACTTTTAGAGATGGTCGGATGTTCCCGATCGCGTAGCAGCGTAGTTTCTGTTTCATTATTGTCTCTAACAAGTGCATAAATTAAAAAGATGAGTGAAATTTCCTGCATTTTAATTATTTCCACAATCGTATGAGCGATTCTCGCGGTTTGAAGTGCTCTTATGGTTTTAGTATAATAAAGAGTTTCTCTAAATTCCATGAAAATACTTCCCAAATGCGCTAGGTGATCATTTAAAAGCTTTGTTGCTGTGTTACTTCAATTCTCTACTTGTCCACAACTTTTAACATCTCGGTTCGTAACGGCACGTGATGTCTATTTGTATTTTAGCTCATACCTGTTTGCCAATTTTGTAAAACTGATCGTCATCCTGTAGTTCCATCAGAAATACTACTATTACGCGTACGTCTTTAATCCACGACGTTGTGCGGTGAATGAAGAACATACAGATAAACAAATAAACAGCTCACAAATCAATCGTAACAAGCTTCTGCGTTCTGCAGTATTTGTTTGTAGGGCCGACTTTCTTAATCAAAATCCGACGAAACCGTTCCTCTTCCATCGTCTAATCATAATAGCAATATAAGTGAGCTGAGTGGCATATACATGTGGACACCGGAACTGAATTGAAGGCAAGGACACATCAAAATAAAATTGACCGAGGAGTGCAACTTTTAAAGGGCTGAACATCTGGTCAGCACTGCGGTTTATAGATACACTTCTTGTGTTGTAGGAGTGGATTAGTTCTTATTTACCGCTTGCCATTATAGGTTCCTTATCTAGCAGCTAGCAGCATTTCTCGTTTCTTCACTTGTTCTACGCGATTATCCGATGCAGACGGTCCTTTTTGCTTTCTGCGCCATTGTTGGCATGACGTTTTTGGCTCCTCTACAATCACAATCGTTCTAGATGGATAGATCCCGTCCGGCTTATTCCCAGCAGTCGATACCAACCTCGTAATGTAATATTGATGTAACAGCTGCAACACTCCTTGGATAACATTTTAAGAACCGTTTCGAGATTCTGCTTTGTTTTTTGCTTTTGAATATCATGAATGGTATCAAACATACCGATGAGGTCTCCCATTCAATACCGTATGAACTGAAAGCAATCATTTACAACTGCAGTTCTTTTGCATCTAATGTTTACATATCCGTTTCACCACCGTTGAACTCGAGATTTTATAGCTTCAGTGGTACCTATAAAGACAAGATTTTATTTGGGTGTGGTCATTGTGAGCAAAGCTTTTCGCCGTTGTTCAATGTTTGAATGACAATATTCTTGAAGTCGTTCTTATTGAAGCGTTGTCTATGTACTGACAAGCAGCGAACGCCTCATTATTCGACCGGCGTGAATCTATTTCACAAAAATCATGCAAACGATACTGCTCCATATTCGATGCTACAGTAAATGACGTTCGAAATCCAGTTTTTTCACCTTTAGCAGTTCAACACTTTGGGAAATATATTGGTCACATTGAGACTTTAATCTCAAAGTCTGGTTTCATTTGAACCTCTACCTTTCGAGATCCCCAAATGTACACTGTGAACAAAAAATTCCCACTTCCCTCCCAGTATTACCTGCGATCTATTTCATACTCAGCAGCTCATCGTCTAACTAGCTAGGCTGGTATGTGCATCGTTCCGCCAACAGTCAGCCGCAAAACCTACGCCGACAGACTTGATACATGGAATGGGACTGGTAAGGAACTGCGACACCAATTCCCAGCGAACCCTTCCTCCTATGCCAAAAATTACGAAATGCAAGAAGCCTGTTGCAGACGACTGACTGTGCACACCGTTGCAACAGGAAAATTTGCAATTAAGGTTACCCTTGGCAATCCTAATTCTTTACCCATCCTGTAGACAAAATCTTGCTGCTTCTTCAACGAAAAAAAAAAAACAACTGTTGGCATTGGGGAACGTACCGTCCGCAGAAGTACAATGCTTCCCTGAACCATTATGAGCACAAAATAATGACCACCCACAACTCCCTCTTTCGAACTTCCACCTTTTAAAGCACTTCATAGTCGCATACCCTTGTTGAACTAATGCTCCACTATTCCCCACACCTGTCCCCAATCAGTAAGGAGCTGGACGAAATTACGTCAAACTAAGCAGCTTTTTTGCTGTTAAAAAAGCTAACTGCAAAATGTCACACACGTCTGAATTATTTACCACCGTCTGATCAACGGTCGTCGCTACGATCTGCCCAAATCCCCATAACTAACTGTATAACTGAGAGTTCGCAGAATGCATCGATGAGGGGGGAGGGGGGGGGGGGACGGGGGTGTGCTTTAGTCGCCAACAAGAAGAAAAACTTTATAGAGATGCCCCATCAAACAACTCTCATAATCATACTGACGACACTCACACCGCTCAGAAATCCTTCGACAGTGCACTGCCACAGAATACGAATAACATCCAACATATCAAAAATTCTACGCTGCACAATGCTTAAGCAGAACCGAGCTCGCCCGAGCACGACACCAACCTCAGCACGAGACAGCTGCATCTTGAAAATGCATGCCCAACAGGGCGGACAACTAAACGGAGGTAAGGCCAGAAAGGGAGGCCTGTTATGAACGGAAAAAAAGCGATAAATGTGTGGGGAACAAGACGACTGCACGATGCAGCCTACCGAACAACAGTAGAATATAAATGAAATGGGATTAAGATGTTGACAATGATAGGAGAAAATGGATGATCGGGGCAGTGAATAACTCAACATGCGTGAACCGTCGTAACGGCAACGGCACGTGAAACCGTACGAAAAAACAGCGAGGCCTAAGCAAGAGCGCTATGGCAGCACAAGGCTACCCCCCACACAAACACGCATGACTCGACGACACGTTTCAAGCAAGCGCCCACCGAAAGTGACAACACCAAATTACTACAACTCCGATGACATTAAAAACGGCCTACGGTCATGTTCTGCTCATTTATTACGATCTCTAACCGTGGATGACGCTTTACACCGGTGTTTTCCTCAATAGCAGAGGACGAGTTAAGAGGTATAAGTCAAACGCATTGTCATCCTACTAGATAACTCAGCCCCGCTCCCAGTGACTGCAAAAAAAGATCCCAGTACCTCGTTGGAAAAAAGATTTCGAAAACTGTTCTGAAGAAATGACCATTCGGAATGCAAGAATTCATCATTACTCAAGACTTACTTCGACTGCAAGTGAAAATTCACTAGATCAGCCACCGCCGGAAACCACTGCATTAATGCTAGATATTCCCCTCCCCCTTCGTACTACTTAAATATGAAGTGTTGTACAAGACTGTATGCACAACGAAGCACAGCCGCCTAGTCGCAAAGCCCAGCCTCAGAGACTATTAAAGATTTTGAAGGTTCTTTTGCGAGCTGGATGACAAAGGAATGAGGGGATAACAATGGATAACGATAAATATCAACAGTCAAAATGATTAAACAGGTTGAGTGCGACAAGTTGTCAAAACAGAAACAATTTTTAAAATGTTACGACAACGCCAAACAGAAGGAAAAGAAACAAAAATAAACAGCGCAGATGGAACGTTCACATCAGCGAGCAGCGCTGGTCTGGATCCTGCTCATCATCCTGCCCGAACGAGCCCACTTGAAGCTCCGCCACACTCTCACGCATCGCCATTTCCGCCCCTTCAGGATCCACGAGCACAGTCTTCACATGATCACCAGCTGGCCACTGCTGGTTCTTCATCACCAGCTGTGACGGTGGCGCCGACTTCTCACCACTATCGGCGCTCCACACCTGCCGCAAAAAAACATGTCAACTGCTGCTGTCATCACGAAACCACAAAGCTGTCAAGATAAGCAAGCTACATCATAAAAAGCTGAATATTAACACACTATGGAGAAGTCCATCCTTCATTAGTACAAAAAATAGCCATGGGAAAAGATATCGCCTCAAACAAACAGAAGCGGATAAAGTGGATTATGCGACATATGTCTTTACATTAGCTCATCTAGCACACAAGTTTTATGATTTGCCAACAAAAAATGAAGAAGGCATAGTGTTTCACATTTTGACCGATTCTACACCCGAACAAACCATCAATTAAGAATTCGTTCTAACTCATTTTCTATAGAATAAAAGTTCCATAACGAGAAGAAATCCATTTGAATTCCTCGCACTTTTAAATGCCTGTTACTCCACAAGCTGATCGATGAAACTGCAATATACCACAAAAGGTCTTCATCACAGCCCATACTAAACTTAGAAGCTTTCGTCATTCCGAATTTTCAGTCGCCAATCTGATAATGCCGAACTGGGCAGATATACATATACACATATGGAAGTATGTTGTCGCCTTTGCGAAAATGCGAGTATCGTCTATTCCATTTGCTATTTAAAAAAAAAAAAACACGCAAGTTTCGTCTGCAAGTTAGTTAACATTTCACACAACCACCTTAGGTTGCACAAAAAAACTACCAAGAGGAGACCACTTCCGCTAACTGGAAAAGGTCGATCAACAAATATACCGTGATGGTATCGCCGGGTTTGATCAGCTGACGTGAGTGGAACTTGTAGACAGTTTCGCGTTCGCTGGCGACACTCTTGATCGACCACTGCCCGATTGATACTGCCTCATCACCCTTGTTTATAAGGCGCACGAACTTGCCGTTGGTATCATGCGCATCGATCTCGACGTCACAATCCGAATTAGCGGTTGTCTGCAAACCTTAGCACCTAATTTAGCACGAATGTGAAAGGCGCCCACAGTTTCCTGTCAACTTATAAGCTCAGTACAAACATTACGGTCATCCTGCACACTAAAGCTAAAAAAGGTTCTGGAAGCCAGTCACTGGGAAGAGACAGCAATGCCGGAAGCAACACCATCTCATACGAAAAAACAAGTTGTTTCCCTAAGGATGTCTATGCCGAAATCAGCACACAAGGACTACGGTCACATTCCAAAATCCTACATTCACCTCTTCAGTCATTTCACTGCGAAAACCCCTCCCTATTCGTCAACTCCACGTTACAAATTGAAGCTGCTAAATAATACTAAGACCTAAGTAGTATTCTGCGTTATCAGCTTCAAAGCGGAGGAGAGAGCCTCAGTACGAGCAAGGAGGACCAGAAACGTCAATAGACAAATGAATTTAATAAGCGCATGTGGTTTTCAATGCAGAAAACATGCAGCAGACTCATCTACAATAAAAATCAATGACTCCCTCGTGTACTAATCCAGGAACACGCAGTTCGCAATGTTTCACACCTAGTATATTCCAAAAAACAGCGCGGTGGACATTAAATGAACCAACAAAGCCCACTCAGCATCACCGTACACCCACCTCCTCTTGGAAAAATAAAATTCGACGACGTGAAAAGTAATACGAGCTGAACGACGCCCTTTTACAATATGCAACTTCCCACGACAGCCTCTCCCCTATCCTCAGCCGTCATAAGTGAAGGGATCGGTTTAAGAAAGGAGCCTATTTAGATAAGAAAATAAAAGGTTATCTTGTCACTACAAAGTTTTTTTCCTGCAGAAAAGTTACATCCTTTTCTAAGCACATTTGGAGATTTACTTAGAAGATGTCCCGAAGTTCCACTCGAGCAATCCTATAAATGAGCAAATCTAAAAGTCGCCGCCGCCTAGAGATAGATTGCACGTTATATGGCTAAAAAACCCCAGAATGCAGAAGGAAGCAGAAGAAATGCTAAACATGCCTTGTATGTTTTAGCAGTGTTGCGGAAGAATGAGCTATTGTCGGACGCAATGAAGCGCTTTCTCTTGACGCTGCGACGCGGAGATCCGCCTAGCTGCGAGCTCGAATAAGCTGCAATTCTCGAACTACCTGCATCCCCGCCGCCATGTCCACCCAATCCACTAGATGACACCGACGACTGCTGCGAAATGTTCAAGCTGAAACTTGCATAAAATTACTGGATAACGATACATCCACAGAATTTTAACACCCATCCAATAAGCCGGGGATGAATGTGTTGAGGCGAACGTATAAGTTTTATCATCATCGCACACAACGCTTATCGCTTTTATCTAGCGTGCTAAAGCTGCTATATGCACCCACATACACATCGGAAAAATGCCTCTTTGTGTCACTGCCGTTCACAGAACAAATCAAAGGTTAGTACCGAGATTCTTCGCCTTCGAGAAGACTCTGATAAGCTCTGAGCTCCGTGTCTAGCTGCACCTTTAGTTCGAATAAATCCTGATACTCGCTCAAAATGCGATCGATCTCCTGTTGTAGTTCGGCGATACGACTGTCTCGCTGCTGAAGTCGAACATCCGCATCGTCCCGGACGAAACGCAGCTGAAACCTTTCCGCTTGAAAAGAAAACGCACAAGACGATCGTCTGTTAAAGGCTTGTAGATGGTCCACATCATATGAGCAATAACGAATAATTTCATCGAAGCATATTAAACCTTGATTCTTTCTATCCTTACGCTCGTCCATTCGCTGCAATCTTGACTAAGAGAAACCCGCCACAGATAACCTACACAAAATGTCGGGAGATTAGTCTTGGATTCTGTTCGCCTACGTTTTAAAAATCTTCGAAATTATCGACATATCGAAAAATACGAATGGGGAAATCAGATGCATACCTGATTCTCGAGGTCGGAGATTTTCTTATTTAGCGCATCGACACGACTCTCGTTTGCACCTGCGGTCTTCTCGAGTTCATGGATACGGAGACGAAGTCGCGCTGACTCCTCACGAGCTTGATTCGCCTGCTGACGAGCCTCGTTCGCCTCATTCATTTTATTCTGCAAAAACGCTCGCTGAAATCCCACTGTTGGCTCTTGATGACCTTATAAAATGAATGACACTTTGACGTATTATATACCACAAACGGTTGTTAACTTGCCTATTTTGTAAGGCATCATTAATAAACAACTCAAACAATCCATTCCCTAAAGTCAGTCGGAAGCTGCAAGCATCACAGATGTGCAAATGGCTAGAAAACACGATATGTTGAAGAATTAGCAGCGATTAAATTGACAACAAGTACATAAGAACAATTCCAACCCAATATGATCCGTACAAACACAATCAACTGCAGCATCCTCCCAATATGGCCAAGCTTGCCTTCCAGCCACCGCTTTCAGTATTTCTTCATCTTTTGGAAATGACTGCCGTTCACTGTCTGTATCCAACTTCTAGAAATTTAGGACGCGATCGATGTAAATGCAACCACAGAACCAGTATCACATTTGATCAGATCCCCATTTATTATGAACCAGCAAATATCCCTCAGAATGTGCAGCGACCTCTGCAAATAAAAGAAAACCCCTGCAACAAACTTTGTACGTTTCGTCGATATCGCGACGGTTCTTGTTGAGACGGGCATCGAACTCGGCACGCATCGCCTGAAGCTGCTCTTGAAGACGTGACTCGTATGTCCTCTCAATTTCGCGTGCAGTCGTCGTCATTTCTACTTGTCGCTTGCGGTGAATCTCCTCTAGTTGCTGTAAATGGAATTTTTAGTAAAAGCTGATATTTAGACGAAAAGTTCACTTCACCCGAGCATCTGCCCAGGGCAGATGCTCGGGTGAAGTGAACGGGTGAAGTGCGGGTGAAGTATCGAATAATGCTTTCTCAAAATGTTCCCTGAAGCCAGTGGTAACGGTTCATTTCCCTCCTCTTACGTGTCTCGGCTATTTCAATTTCAAGCTCAAGCATGCTAAGGAAATGATTACATCGCCAAATGTTGATACCACCACCACTCTCAATGGCTCACTGAGTCTGGCATGCTCACCTGATGCCGTCATGATTTCGCGTCTAGTGAGAAATTCGAGATTAAAACTAATCTAAAATCGCAAAGCAACTTCCGGGTGAACCAAAAGCGGCCTGTACGTCGCATTACAGATCTCCACCTAAACAGATACAATTCTTCCACCAAACAAATCAAACCAATCTCTCATGTGAGTTAATATGAGCAAAGCTGATTAAAAATTACCCCTTCATGTGTCTTCTTAAGGAATTCATAATCCTCCTTCAGTGACTGGTTTTGATTGTGAAGGGCAGTGTTAACGATAGCCTCATCCTCGACTTGCTTGCGCAAGACCTCCAGCTGACGCTTCAACTCGGCGTTTTCAGCCGCAAGCCCCTGTAGAAAAACTAGTGTTATACATACAAATCCATGCCTACCATATCCACTAGCGAAATTTCTTTCGGGTGATAATAATGGCAAAAAGTGTTCTGACCTGAATTCGGATAACCGCAGACCGATCTGCTCAAGCAAACATATAAAAACGCCACAGTGGCTCTCACATGATCTGTATAAAAATATCTTGGTGATTTCCAATACAGCACACATTCTGCCAACCTTCGAAGCTTTCCGCTCTGAAAAACTTCAGAAAAAAACCTTCCCTTAAAGTCAGTAATATAGCATGACCGCTACTTATACGTTTAAAAATGCATCTAAAGGACTGGCGGAATGCAATACACTTTAAGCGAAATACAGGAGTTCGCATCGACGAGTAAAACATACGCCATGCCTCTCACGACATTAGAAAGGCAGATACAAGCGTTTACCCAAGGACAAAGACCTAGACCTTAGCGATTAAGAGTCCTGCCCTCTCTCAACACAATAATGAAGCCCCGACAACAAGAAAAAAAAAAAATTACCTTATTCTCATCTTCTAGATGTTTTCGCATGTTGTCCGCCGAATTCACACGGGCTTGCAGATCCTGTATGAGGCTTTCGACGCTTAACCGCGATTTCTCTGACTGCTTCAGATCCTTTTCCAGTTTACCTATCTGCAAGTTGCATTTTGCGTTAGTTTCAGCAGTTTTCTCTTCAGCAACCAATAAACTGCCTCGACTTATTAGCACTCAACTTCACAACTCCAGCTTTTCAGTCAACTGTATGTAGACAACAACCAATCAAAACTGCACATTTTCGACATGAGCGATATTTGAACGATATGATGAAACATCAGCGAATGAGGTTTGGAATAGACTTCAATCAGAAGACAAGAATTGAATAGGTTACTGATAATTCGTAGCAGTTACGATACACATTCCAACTCAACTAATTAACCGCCTCGAATAACCCAGGTCAAGCATTAGTGTTTCAACTCATTCACAGAGATCTGCTAATGAGGAATACATTCTTGGGACCTAGTGGTGCTCATTTCAAGTTATAATTTAAGTACCGTTCCTCATCCTTCTCAGCTTTTCAATAACTACTCGCGCAAAAAAAATTCTGAAAGCAAGCCTAGCGAAGCCCAACATCACAAACAAAGTTCTTCCGGAAATTCGAAATATTTACGTTAAAAAACAGGAAACTTTCTACGACGTATAACCTCTACTCTCACCCAACTCTGCTGCTAACACCAGTCCCGATAAATTATTTTGCATAAAACACGACCTTACATATCTCTGTTGCACAAAAACATAGAAAATCTCAAAAAACCTTGGCACGAAGATTATCGCGCTCAGCTAAAGCCGTTTTAGCATCCATGTTGAGACGCGTTTTGTCCTTCAGAGCCTCATCCATGAAGTCACGTAGCTCCTTGATTTTAGTCTCGTAACGTGCTACCAGATCCTCGCGCTCCTTCTTTTCAACAACCTCGCTCTCATTGATTCGCACATTCAGCCTTGCGTTCTCCATCTCCAGCTGACGAACTCTCTAAAAATGCTTTTAAAATGTGAGCTTGTAAGCCTTAGTTGTCCACACCTGGATATATCACACATCTGATGATGAGTGAAGCATAGATTTCAATTTTTCGCATTTGTAGAAAGAGAATTTGACAGCAATAACCCTCATCAAGAACGAAACCTCAAGTCCCCTGAAGTTTAAGGTTTGCTTTTACAGAAACCCGCCATCATTTCCGATTATAACCGTCTTCTGCTTACTTCTTGCGTTATTCTTTGCTACTTAGATTATGGAAGGGTCGTCATAATCAAAGTTATTGTTTCGAAAGATTGCCAAACCTGCCAGACCCTGTTTCAGTAATTCAAAAGGCTGGATAAAAAATAAAGTAAAGATAGCAACAGCCGTAAAACTTGCTCCGTATCATCAACGACGCAATCTGATTATCAGAATACAGAGCTACAATTACAACAGAAAGATGGCACAATCCCCTCAACAGTTGATAAGGTATTTTTATATTTTTATTAAGCACCGGCAATAGAGGTACACTCTTCGAAAAATCGCACAAGAAAAAACATTTGGCCAAACGAGGAATGCAAATGCGACTTCTCAGCATTCCTCGCTATGCCCCACGCTATTCGAATACCTTTCTTCATCAAAAGATTACTGGACATTACCAGATTTGATTACCAAAGAGCTGAAGGATTTTTTAAACCATCGTTTTACTAAGATGTTTCTGAAATCGGCCGCAAATTCTGAGTAGATAAATTTGCGGAGCCGGACCTTACTTTCATGAATTATTCCAACAAGCGATTAAAAATCATTTCAAATACAAACATCGATATAGACAGCGAGACGATCGTTGAGATTCGAGAGAGTCTCCTTCTCCAAAAGACGAGTTTGCCGATTTGGTGACATCATCGAAATGCTGTAAATAAACCAACTTCTATTCACCTCTACCGCACAAGCCGATTTTCACATGACTGTTTTAATTTGAACCAATAAAATGAACTTGAATATCGGTATGTGCAGCCTGCTTACTACAGGAATTGCAGACAACAAGACCAATAAAATCAGACTATCTCCCTCACTAATCAGAAATGATTTAGATCGCGGCCGGAGAAGAAAAAAAGATGGGCTAGTTCTGCTCGCAACCTATGCAGATTTGCTACTTCGGCGAGGAAAGTCAAGAAAAACCTGCGACAAATTGAAAGCAATTAAAGCGAACATAAATGCTGAAAACGGTGATTAAAATGTATTTTACTAAAAGCAAAAATGGTCAAAAACTCTTCTGATGATGCAGTTTGCCATCTTATCCAAAAGCGGGCCTTCTTTCAATCAAGGGAATGATGGCGCATAGACATTTAACGCCGCAACAGCCCACCCAAGAACTGGACGATCCCAACATGCGCGCAACAGTTTATTGGAAATTCGCCATGCAGCATAGTATCCACAATACAGCTTACTTGTAAACTCCTTTCCAGCAAATACTCGCTATTGAACAGCAACAATCCGACGTTTAGGTGAATCCTTCAATGCAAGATATCTGCCAAGGAATATGGATGGCGGAGAATCCCCATGGGCCTAATAACTGATTATGGCATTTATGGTACAAGTGGATGGTTACGTGCATCAGTGTTGTAATCCTATGCTGAAATTTGAGACGGGAGATGTGATAGTGATATCGCTAACCTAAACGATTCGGAGCTTTCATCGGTGTTCACTGAGACGGGGTATTCAGTTCGCGACGATGACGATGTGGTCACCGAACGCGCCGAACTGCGCTGCCTCTGCTTAGCTGACATCAGAATCTATAGATGCGATCTGAGTGCTCCTGAATATCAACAAGTGCGATTACCGATATCAACGGCGATCTTTACAGAATAAATGACGAAGCGCACATTTCCACAACATAAAGAGCATAACGATTCATACATAAATGAGAACAATGAAAGCACTACAAATCCATGGAGCAGAATTTGAGGAGCGAAACTTCCGGCATATAGATCTATAGGCATACATATAAATATGCATAAATGCAGATACATATATGCATATATACATGTATAAATATTCCACACACAAGAAACTATATAAAGTGAATAAAACTGTATCGAACGAAAGCCACAAATTACATGAGTCGCCACTCTCAAAAACGCCTCACCACATGAACGAGAACTTCACGAACATCAATCCCACAAATATTTCAGGAATAACTGAGCTATCCTGATAACTAAAACTTCAACTAAGGCCTCTTGAGGTTCATGAGTATTGCTTAATCGATAGTATGCGCCGTTCAGTGAAACTATATCATCAATTTCGTTGATAATTTTCCAACTATTGCGGCAACTCAACGTATACATTTCCATAAGCGATAAGAAACGAAAACTATAATCTTAAGTAATGAATTGCTTGGAAAAAAAAAATTTGGTGCATTTCTGAGCACTCCACAAGTAAAAGTTTCAACTTATTCAACGCCAACAACGGAAAACCGCCCAACGGCTTCATATATTTCCCGATCATCCGTGACATATTCATCCCCTTCCATCATCTCGTCATAAAATATACGCATTCAAAAACCTTTAGTTGCTTCTGGCTTCATTTTATACATCTTCAGAAATGCTCGGATTATAGCCGAGTATTTCGAGCACAAACAAGTAGATAGGGAAAATCGAGAACTTTCCCCCTTCCTATCCACTTGAACTATTAAACTACCATCATACTCAATTTTCGTATGCTCGCTTTAAAATATTACTTCCAAAACGCTGAAAAGTTGGAAATTTTCGTTCGCATAGAGAAAGCAACGAGAACGAGGAGATAGAGAATAGGCGAAAAGAGGATAAGAGTAGGTCGAATGAATGAAACTAATGCATTAGAAAAGCGCCTCAGCAATATATCTAGTGATCTAAGTGATCACTTCCGAATATCCTGAATCTCAATTCGTGGATATTTCCGAATATCCTGAATCTCAATTCGTAGATATAGAGCGCGTTAAATTTCCCCTAATGAGCTTTTAAGCATTAATTAATGCGTGGATATACTCAATATTATCACTAACATATTCAAGAAAGTTTAGGTGGAATTTCATACGGAATACTCGTATAGTTACAATAGAGAAATATACTCCGAATGACAAAGGAGAGGAGAAAAAAAAACCACTACAATCAAGGAGTGAGCACACGCATAAAAGAGACCCGCAACGCTTCAGCACACGAACGCCCACCAATGGCGCCGCCCGCATTACTCATTTTCTGCCGCGTAGCGGTTATTATTGACGCTAAACGCTAAACTCCATATAGCTATGCGCGCGTGCGTACGCGCGTACGTGCGTGCGTGCGCGCGTACGCACGCGCGTACGCATTGATATATTTGAAGATGGACGAAAGTTTAGAAAGAGTTTGTTAATAGGTAGAGATGAAAGTATCACAAAACGGCACAATAGCGTCAAAATATATTGCGATAAAGTTATGCGTACGAAGAGATGAGATCGCCTCAAATCTCACAAATATACTCTCGTCATATCTCTCAGCAATACCCCCCCACCTAGTAGGAACTTCACGAATGCGTCCATCCTTGCTCCCTCTCCCCCTCCCCCATCCCACATCACTTTCACTCAATTGTGACTTCAGAAGCGCCTCGATCATGTCCTCGTCCATCAAACCAATCGGGTACTGCACGTTTTTTTTCTCTTGTTCACTGAGAATACCTTTGAAGTGGCGGCACCCAAGAGATATTACGCACTACCACGAAAGTACACCTCTTAGCAAGTAACGGTTAATCCTTCATTTATGATCAACGTGTATTCGTTTTAACAACAATAAACACTCTAGCACTTTTCCTGTCATATGTCGGATTTAAGCGGCGCAATTGTCGCCTGTACATTTGCGCCTTTTGCAGAATACTAGAATGAATACAAAATTTGCAAAAAACCCACACACGACAGAGACTAAAATACGATATATAACACAATGCACTAAGAACCCCCCCCCCTCCCTCCCTCCACCTCCCCCAACCCCTTCTTGTGTATTTCAAATTCGATCGAGACGCAACTCAAATCCAATTTGAGCAATTTTTGAAGCAAACATCAACGAACTTTGAAGATAAAACGCGTATCGTTCCTCGTTCAAATTGGTCTCACAACGAATCGGGAAGAGAGAACCACGACCGCATAAATGCATTCTGAGAGAGTACCACACAATCCGGGCTCCTCTCCTGATTCGATGCCTCCATAACCGCCGTAGATGAAAGCAATACATTCACGACGTGTGCAATATTTGTCCACTTACGGGGGTTTGCTGAAACGTTCTCATAATTGGAGGATGAGACTGCACCCCCCCTCCACCTCCCCCACCTCCGTCGAATGGTACTTTCCGTCGGGGTGACGAACTGATACTAGGTGCTTTAACGGAGCGGAAATTCGAGATGCTACGCGCAGCGCGAAACAAAGAAAGGGCGGGAAACCGCCACAATGCAATGAAGCGTTGCGCATCACCCACCTACTGCAGCTCTGCGCTTATCGATTCGTCCGCCGTGGTTGTTTTCACGAATAGAGAGGCGGTCCAGCTCGGGGTCTTCTGGAGGCAAGCACGTCCTCCGTCATAGTTGGGGGACAAGTACAAGGACTTCACGAAGTACAACATTTCAGGTGTCGAAGAAAAGATGAGAGTGGGATTCGAGCAGAACCTCTCTAAATGAAGTATCCCTACGGCGTAACCACACTTCCAGAAAGCATTTTTCGCTGGTGGCCTAGGATACCTGACCCAGCACAAAGCATGAAAGATACGTATAGCTCTACCTGACCCGAATTTGCACAGCCATACATGGAGAATCTGATGGCACACTAAACCATTCACACCGAAAACGTACCCGAATTATATTCTCCATTTTGAGTTTGCCTATTTTTCCATGAGAAAACACATATTGCAGAAGTTGAGCGTATCGCAATTCTATATTATGAGCTTCTAGGCTCATAACTCCCACATCAAGATCACAAATTACATTAACCAGAGTGAGACGTCCTCATGCATTCAACTTTTGTTCTTGACGTATTCTCTTCCCGATATGACTTTTTTTGCTGCCCAACTGCCACAACAACTCTCCCGTTTTCCCTGCCCTCAAGTTTCGAAATCCCACCTGAAGTGAATCCTCATCGCTTCGATCTTTTTCTGCTAACATGTGCCCTGAGAAAGGTGACGAGTGACGAATGAAAGATATTTCTTCAAATAAAAAAAAATGCCGAAAGCATCTCATTCGAAACGATTCATTCATTGAGTTGAGACTTCAGGTGAGGATCTTTATCTACAACACCACCTCGCCGATATTTCCGAGCATGACCTTCAGTTCACCCACAACTATCATCTCCTATCGTTGAAACGATAATAAATTCCTATCTAATATGTTCATCGTTGTCAACATTTCTGTGAATCATTTGAGTATATTCAGATACGAAGTGAAGCAAGTGAACCGATACAGTTAGGCGATATAACATGTGATGTACAAGCGAACAAGAATGATGGACGATTTTATGAGGTTCGAGGAACGACAACAGCGATTCAACAATTTCTCTAGCGCGACCTTTCGCTCTTAAGTGTTGCGTCTTCTTTCCGTTTCTTCATCTTTCCCAATTTTTCCATCTTCCCTGCGAAATATTCATTCATCGATAACGTACTTTGCACGATATTTCCCTCATGGAAACTTAGTCGTTTCTAAACATAAATATTCAAATATAAATGAAAATAAAACATATAAGCATCGCATCTTCGTTACTATTATACGAGCCTCTTTAGAGAGGACAATTCTAAGGTATAATATGGGGCAAATATTTCTGAGAGGTCGCATAGGATGATGAAATGAGAACTAGATGGATTTCTCAGCTAACAGTCTATGAAGAACCATGATAGTTCTAATGGAATGCTAAATAATCGAATATCTATCTTCACATAGAGAAATCTTCAGAAATCTTCAATTTTGCCACGTTAAAAAATCCACGTTAAATTATAACTCCGATTGTTGGATTGCATGGCGATACCCTCTCCTCCTAATCATTTATGGCGTTATCGCTGTTGTATCGCTAGTTGACATCGTTTCGTTAAATATGAGAATAAACTGATTCCGAAAATGAAACTTTCAGAACCACCAGAGAAAAGCGTCGCTCTTCGCACCTATTATCTAGGAATGATGCAAAACATAGACGAACCTCTCATACCGTCTTAAGTGGAAAATATATTATAAAAATCCTCATATGTACTCTACGAATATGTAATTGATGAAGAATACACAGAAAAAAGTAAATAAATGGAAAGAGAAATGAGAACCTTTTCAAGATCCGACTGACATTCGATCTGGCTTTCGGCAATGCTTCGCCTCTTCCTACCCAGCACTGCGATTTTATCCTCCTCGGAATATTCGCTGAGATCACTGCCACGTGTAAATCCTCGATATCTAGAAGCTTTCCAAAAATACCCCCATCTCGAAGAGGCGTAAAATGCCGCAACATTTCATCTTTCGAATTTGTCCTCGATGAAACTAATCGAAAGAGTATCTCTTCAACAGACCGCCTAAGATAATATAAAATGAAAAACATCATTACTATAACAATAAGGAATAAACCATCAGTGAAGTGAATCTTTGCAGTAGTCTTCTTAGGTTCGAGCGACTATTTCCCATTATTCACAAATATCTTTTACTTCCCTAAAGCAGTCAACGTTACTATAAAACATACCGAATCCTCATACGGCTTTTCATCGATTTCTGAGCATTTTGTTTACGTTCAATGGCCATATCTTCATCGATATCCTTTTTGTTTTCATTCAACGATGCAAGCAATTTAGCGAAGTGATCATGATGCGCTATCCACACATCGTCATGTGAATGCTCATAACCCAAACCTTAAATCGGAAACAAACTTCAACGATTCAAAAGCGATCATCTATATCGTCAAGAGAGACAACAAGATGTTGTGCATAGAAAAGAGCCTATAACGACGAAATGAATGCAATATTCGAAAGCACTCATAAAGAACGATGCGAATTATTTATACATTTAATGAATAAATGAATAATGAATAATCATTTACAATAATGAATATTTAATTTAATAATTTAATGAAGAATTAATTAAGAATGAAGAACAATAATTTAATTTATAAATGAAGCACTTACAATAACAATTAATAAGAACATTTAATAATTTAAATGAATAATCATTTAAATATTAATAAAATAAACAACTTTTCATGCGTATCGTCAAGAAACCATTCCATCATTAAATCGCTTTAATGCCATTTTTGTAAAAAAAAAAAAAACAAAAAAAATGTAAAAAAATTGTAAAAAAAAATTTTAAAAATTGCAAAAAAAAAAAATTTGTAAAAAAAAAACTCATAAATATATCAATCTATCGTTATATATGAATGAGATGAAACAAAATGGAAACACTACAAAATTAACCTTTGCCATTGTGATTCGCTTTCAACGTGAGGTTCTCGTTTCTGCCTTGCTCTCTTTTACCAAGTCCTTTGCCATTCCTCCAACCCATCCTCTCGAGTATCTTTCTACCGAATTTTCTATCATCTTCAAGAACAAAAAAAAAACCCGAAATCAATGAATAAGACGAATTCAAAAATTCCTCTCAATGACTCTGCCTATACTCACGGCTATCGCCGATACGTCACTCACTTTCCAAGATCAGCAAAAATCCTCTATTACAGGATTTCTTTAATTCGCAATAACGGCTAATCGTTGCGTTTTATTCAACTTGAGCCGTTAACGAGAGCAAAAGCAGTTGAGCCACCCGATACGAGACTTTCATTTATTGCCCATTCCTTCCGTTTTCGAACATTTGAACAATTTCCGCCTTTCCATTCCTTCCGTCCCTCTAACTCTTTACTATAAAATAAAAGAAGCCCCCATTTTCCGTTTCGTGCGAACATTTCCCTTCACTATAACTAAATTCCGCCTATCCCATTTCATCGTCCCTTAAAAATTTGCCTAACAATTGTATATTCCGCCTTCCACTTGACAACAAGACAACTTAATATCGTATATTCATTTGACATTCGAAAATTTCCCAAGTCAATTAATTCCACTTAACTCTCTCTAACTTTAATATTTTGCCTAAAACAGATCATCCTATACTCCACTTAAACTCTATGAAATAGGCTGAAATTTGTTTAACAATTCCTATTCACTTCCATTCCTTCCGTCCCTCTGAACATTTGCCTAACAATTGCATATTCCGCCTTCCCATTCCTTCCGTCCCTCTGAACATTTGCCTAACAATTGCATATTCCGCCTTCCCATTCCTTCCGTCCCTCTGAACATTTGCCTAACAATTGCATATTCCGCCTTCCCATTCCTTCCGTCCCTCTCCCTCCCACCACCTCTCTCGAATAAAATACAGAAAGATGTTATAATCAAATTAATTAATGAATATACCATTTCTCCATTGAATATTTTGTGGGTCAACACTAATCCGTTGCTTACATCGACGTTCCGCTAATATCGACATTCTCAGCACCCTGAAATCCAAAGCATAGCGCTGAAATCTAACCAACAAAATGTGTACCAATGAAGAGATATGGGATAACTGAAGAAATATAGCCTCACCTATTCCCATACCCCTCATCTTCCCTTCTTCCTCTCTAGACGTAGAACACTACTTACGATCCCAATATAAAACTAACTTTAAACACTATAATATGCCCATCAAAGAAATATCATCAGAATATGCAACTAATAGAATGATTCTCTTTAGAATAGATGAATTTTCGTTGTTCTCCTTATTCATTCTTGCGACAACCATAGACACCAATTAATTAAAGATTAAACCCTAAGATGTTATCGCTTCTCATCGATCAAATAAATATCACATATATATATATTAAACGGCAAAAAATATTCCCACTAAATTTCAAATAAAATCGATAAAAACGCATTAAAATGAAACGAAAATTCGAAATAAAATAAGCCGATAATTTATTTCCACTCAATTAATGAAAACAAATAAATTAATTAATTAAAAACACTAACAATACAGCAATAAATATCTCTCATCGCGATAATCTCTAATAAATCTATACAAATCACCAATTATTACCGATAATAAAACTTATAATTGAAGAAATTCGTTACAATTTCAATAATTAACATAACGATAATGAACGAAATAATAAAGAAATTCAAATAATCGATTCATTTTATAACCCGTCATAATCAAATATGCTACTCATAAAGTAATATTCATCTATAAAATATACCTAAATTAAAACTCTTAAGAAACAATAATCTCGACGAAATATCTATGAATTATAACTATCAAGAAAAGAAAATATCAAAGAGAAATTTCCCCAACAATAAATTTCTTTCGATAAAGAATACGCTCATCATATGAATCCTATACGTCGATTGAGATACCCAATTAATCTTAATATTAAAATATGAAAGAACAATTTAATTTTATTAAATATCATCGGCATTACTCCAATACTCTCCGCTTAAAATTATTCCCCCTCCCCAATTTCATAGAACATTCAAAACGATGATATATAAGGAAAAAGATCAAAGATCACTTGCTCAATCGATAGCTAACCATATTCATCGATATATATATATCGACGATTAAGAAAATCCAATAAATATTATGAATAACCTCAATGAATTGAGAGAAAAAAAAAATTCCATATGAACATTGTAAATCATCTTTAAAGCTTCTTAACCGGCCATATATGCTACGTGTAGAAAATATCTATTCAACGAGCAAAATATATTTCCATTTAATTAATTAACATTTCTATGCGCTTAATTTGAGCTTAATTATCCAAATTTGCGACATGGCAAGCATCTTCATCGGTGGACCCTGATAGAGCGTGCCGGCTGATACAAAAAGCCGCGTATATGGTGATATCTGATAAGTACCATAGAAATATGGTAGCATAAGAAACGCGAGAGGCGCAATCGTATAGAATTGACCAACATGAGTGTGACCTGAAGTAAGCACTGATCAAGAGAACATCAACAATGAAGCAATAATCTCTAATTTCCACAGAGTATCGTCAAAGCTAATAGCTGATCAGCATTGTTGATCTAATCCGATAAGGTTTAGGATATCATTGGAAGTGAATGCACATAGAAACACAACTCCTAACTGATACACTTCTAAGCTCTTCGGCCACTGTTCGCTCATCACCTAAATTGCGCTGAAGCGGAAGTAATTTCAACTTATTGGGTGAAATTTTGGGACTCCAATAAGGCGACGATACCCTTCACCTCCTAACGGATTAATAAATCTTTCAGCACAACTGCCGCTCCTCGAATATCTCACTAAACTTCTATTTCAACGTTTCGAAATGCTCAAATATGTAAGATGTCTATAGATTATGCAAGGAAAAACGTTATTCCATAGAACCCCAAAACAAAAAGGATAAAAGACAAGATATACAAAAACTTCAACCATCTTCTAAAAAATGGTCCAATCATCTTTCCGCTTAACTAAATCTTCCCATTATTCTCCTAATATCATTGGAAACAATATCCACTGAAAGTATAGATAGAGCCAGTTTCTCTTCAATCAGAGATTAAACATCGATCTTGTCTCTAAATTAATACAATCTTCACTTTTCTATATCTCTCTATCGTCCAGTTGTAAAGAAATATAAGCGCAAAGAGAATTTCGTGAACCAGACGATGGCTCTCAAATCAGAGACTATAAATTCGTTTTCTCCTCTCCCTCAGAAAAAAGGCGAAAGAATAAATTCCACGTGGAAAACCAACCTGATAGAATGAGATCAACACGGAGATTCTCACGATTAAAAGTGATATCTTTCGCCGATGCCGGATTATGGGATAGAACAATCACCGGCGCCGATTGATCACAACCTCGAAGAGCGACTACTGCATCGAATTTGTGTCCTTCAATACTGAAAAATCTCATCGAATCAAATAATTCTCTCGTAAATTCCTCAATTTTCCGAAGTATTCTTCAATAAAATGTGTTACAAACGCATTTTCTATTCATTACTATATTGCTCATTACTCGTTCGATTATTTCTTAATGAATTCCATACTACAAAAAACCCTTTACGAAGATACTTTCAACGATCCCATATGCTATGTAATGGCTGAGAAACTCTCTATAAGTTACAATTTTCATAGCTAAATTAAATACAATAGAAAATAAATATATTGAAGTTGAGATCATCGATGAGAGATCATCGCAAGATTACCCACAAGCCTCAAAATTACCCACAAACAAGATTACCCTCAAGAAAACTACCCACAAGTGGATAGCAGAAGATTTTCGTCATACAGCTGAGTAATAACTTCATGTATCGATAGATTAAGACACGAACATATTTAAGTAAATATAACTAACTGTAAGGAATATCGATGCATTTAATTTCCAAAGAGAAAAAAACCCCCCACAAAAAAACATTAATGAAAACGACAATCTATGATGAAATATATTCATCAATCGTTAGGATTGGCACAAATTAAACTAACTAATCTCCCTCTCTTCCTCATATAATGTAATAGTTCACCTCTAAGTTAAAAATAAAACTCGAATCGACTTAATTGTCTTCAAAAAAAAAAAAATTCCTCTGAAACTTGAAAGGAATCGATCTCCTTAGAATAAAATTTAGAAATTTCCTTCCCTATCGCATCCGATTCCACTATATTCTCATCGCTTCATAACCCATCCAGAAAATATCCTTATACAGAAATCTCTACAAGCAATATAATATCCTATCAAATAACGGCAAATTAAAATCAATGAGAAATTCAACGAACCCACTGCGACCGCTCGAGTAATCGTTCACACCCGCTATACAAATCCCACTTATATTATAACTCCTATAAAATATTCTTATTTCATTCAAATCTCATCATTTCTCTTCTCTCATTTCACATCATATTTTTAATAGATAATTTAAAATATGGAAAATATTATTATTATCTAAAAAAAAAAAAAAAAAATATATATATATATATATATATATATATATATATATATATAGCAAAATCGATAAAATCCCACTTTATATAGTATTTAGCGAGAAAATCTAAAAAACAACAAACACAGAGATAATCAGACAAAAAAAAAATTTCACCTATTCTCAAGAACATTTACACCAAACGTTTTGAATTGTTCAATCCATTCGAGTGCATTCCCATAATAATATTCATGATTACCCGTTACATAGAATGAACCAAATTTCGATTTTAAATGCCTGCAATAATAGCGATTAATAACGATGAAACGATTCTCGATAAGAGATTATCAATTAAGATTTATAGAACGTAAGAAAAAAAGGTTTATTACTTTAATTAATTAATCGAATCATCGAATCATTAATTAATTCATTTCGTTCCTCCTAAATCAACTGAAATTTCTCTCCTACAAATATTTCCCATCTATTTTCAAGTTAAATTACAACTCATCCAATTATCTCTCCATAATTTCACATTTAGATGAAGTTAATAATCAGACGAAACTTTATTGGTCTCAATCGACGCCAAATATCCGCTCGAGGTGAGTCAACTAGATCACCAACCAAAAATATCGCATCGACAGCCTCAGAATTCACACGATCAACTATCTGAAATAAAATCATCCATCAACTATGCGCATGAACTTTTATATTACTAACAATATTTAAGCTTTAATCTTTAAAACCAAGGTGATTCAATTGAAAAACCGCTTCAGCACTTAACTTCATCATCTATTCTAAAGCTTTTCGACTAATATCCACTATCCACACAAAAAGAGTGACACTCAATTGACTGATGGGCTCAACTAACATCTCATGACGGATCATTTGCGAAAGAAAAAACCTTTTGGAATGTTGCCTCAAACAACCGCTGCAGCTAAAATAAGTTCCTAAAGAAAATGTATACAATTCCGATAGAGTTATCATTAATTCTTAACGAATTCAACGCGTTGATTTCACAATAGCAACTAAAACTACAATAACGATAGAGAGGTAAAAAAAAGCAAAAACAAAACAACAAAAAAATAAAACAACAAAAAAACAAAAGAATAATAAAACAATAAATTCCTCTCATAAATTCCCTTTTTTCCGCTAAGAAATAATCATATCAGCATACCTTCGCAACATGTTCCTCTTCAACTGCACCACCGGCGTGAACATCCGATATTAAAGCGAATCGAATACCATCCGCCTCTTTTGGCAAATCTCTTATATTAAACGTTTGCTCCTGAAAATCAATTCTGAGAATCGATATCGATAATAACGATAATATCCAAGAAATCAATCGATCGATAATCAATCGATAATAACGATCCTAGATATTATCAAATTTCAACTTCAATAGTAAATAAATGAATTGCAAATATCAACCAATCAGGATATCATTTAGTCTTTAAATAGAAAAAATTTTAGCCACTATTTGAGATCTCCTAAATTATTCCACTTAAAAATCCTGTATACCTCAATTAAACGTCTAATATATCCTTAATTTGCTATTAAAACGGAAATGCCACCTTATTAATCGATGAAAACCTAATTAGATCACCTTTATAGGTCACCAAACAATTAGATCACCTATAGGTCAACAGATAGAGTTACACTAAGAATTGCAATTCCCATCAAATGTTCAAAATTCAACTGAAAAACACTTTTATCGCTTATTCACTCTTCGAAATGAAAAATCCCAATACCGACAAATGCCAACGATAAAAAAATAATTATTATACTATCTATATTCCCCTCCCCCACCCCAAAAAAAAAGAATCTTCACATCATTCTTCTATAAATTTTCCTTTGAATTTTTAGGGAAACCGTTTGAGAAAAAAAGGGTCGATCCCAAAAGCCTGAAGCTAGATTTGATTCATTGATACTTACCTTTTGTTTGATATATCAATTCGTCAATTCTAAACGACTTGGAAACGAAATTTCCCCATATTTTGCGTTAATGCTAAAATTCTGCTAAACTTAAGATTGTAATAGTAAAAATTGACCTTTACAATGAGCATATTACAGCAAAGAAAAGTTATAAGCGATAATGAGACACCGACGACCACTGAAAATACGACTTGAGCTCGTGGATCACCAAATAGCCACCTGAGAAACGACCAGCGATACACGATTTTCATAAAAGTCCGACCAGAAGAAAGCCTCTGAAAATAAAAACTCGATCAGGTGTACTCCTTTTTCGCAACACTTCTTACATACCCACACATTAGCGCTGCTTTCTAGTACGAAACCGATTGGAGATCTCCAACAGTATCTGCGCTTACTGCATAAATGCTCCGGTTGAAACCCACTCAAGCACAGGTCAAGAACTCATTGCCATCATTTGAACTGACGATCTCCAATTCGACGGCTAATCCAGAAAGCGTCTAGTCTTTCATGGTGCCGAGACAACGACTTGGGAGATGAGGCTACTAAATCATCGCCTTTCCTTCACTCTCCCCCTCTCCCCGATCTCTTCTCCAAATAAAACGACTTTAATTATCGATGGTTAAGACAGTGAGTCTACGGTTGCTCCCGACAAGAGATCGCCATCGAAAACGATCGAGAATCTCCGAACTAACCATGACATGTACCCGTTGATACATATTCTACAGCTAAGAAGATATGATAATTGGTTGTATATATTAAATTTCAATCTAATTTCCTTCGAAAATCATTATTTAATCTCATTTCTTAAGATTTATTTATCTTCGTACAACATCACCTACATTCATTCGTTATGCGAGAATATTGATGAGATAGAAACCGAATAAATTTCAAACAAATAGAGATATAAATGACTAATTAATTAGTGATTCTAATATAATCTAGATCTGTTTAAAGGTTAGAGGATCGTTTAACTCTCCTCTACATTCATTGTTCGACTATCAACTATACTTGTAAAACTCTCAACTCAACTCTTACGCATATCGTTTCATATCGAAGAAGTTTCTTAATTATAGCACTAATACCCATATAATTAATTAATCTACTTCAATAGTAATTAGACAACAACTTACGCTGATGAGATTAATGGCTATAGAAATACAAAAGAGTGCAAAAAGAATCGCCACCACATAATTCCATACGCCAAGCGCAATAAGTGAAACATCAAAGAGAATATTTTGCACTGGACGTCCAGCCCAATATAGTGGATATGCCATTTGCGCCAATAATAGCCAAACGATGATACATACGGCGACAATATAACGTGCTACCTGAAACGAAATCGAATGCCACCGATTATAAAAAGAACGAAAGACGGGACGGTGGAAAGAGGGGAAAGAGGGAGGGGAGAGGAGGAGAGGTGGAGGATAGAGGATCGATCACCTCAGCTCATTTTTACTATCATAGAGTTTTTTCACTTCTATACTTCCAAATAAATTTTCCACGACTGAAGGCGAATTGGAATCAGAACACTATGAGAACGCAAAACGATTGAAGTAATTCACTTAATGAAGCCAATAACCACAACATTGCCCCAAAATGAACGGCGATCGAGATCGTCACCGCTAATTTACTAAGAAAAAACAATTCATTACCTCAATAAAATAATAGAAAAAATGAATCATTTCGAGAAACACTAACGACGACATACATAATTGAAAGAATTCGTAGGTAATCGCTTTTGCCGCATTGATACCTCATCCGATACATCCATAAATGTCATAAGCCTGAAGTAAGCGAACAGACTGAAAAGGCTACTCGTTAATACGAGCTTCACTACGGCCATCATCCGAGATCGATTACCCTTCGCATAGCCGACACCTTCATCCACCTATAAATCGCATTTCTATAACGCACAAAACAGATAATAAATCACAACCGATCCATGACAATAAACCCCTCTCCATCTCCCTTTCCTTCTTTTTGCCTGCAATCCAAACAGCTCAGATCGGATCCACGACAATAAACCCCTCTCCATCTCCCTTTCCTTCTTTTTGCCTGCAATCCAAACAGCTCAGATCGGATCCACGACAATAAACCCCTCTCCATCTCCCTTTCCTTCTTTTTGCCTGCAATCCAAACAGCTCAGATCGGATCCATGACAATAAACCCCTCTCCACCTCCCTTTCCTTCTTTTTGCCTGTAATCCAAACAGCTCAGATCGGATCCATGACAATAAACCCCTCTCCACCTCCCTTTCCTTCTTTTTGCCTGCAATCCAAACAGCTCAGATCGGATCCATGACAATAAACCCCTCTCCATCTCCCTTTCCTTCTTTTTGCCTGCAATCCAAACAGCTCAGATCGGATCCATGACAATAAACCCCTCTCCATCTCCCTTTCCTTCTTTTTGCCTGCAATCCAAACAGCTCACATCGGATCCACGACAATAAACCCCTCTCCATCTCCCTTTCCTTCTTTTTGCCTGCAATCCAAACAGCTCACATCGGATCCACGACAATAAACCCCTCTCCATCTCCCTTTCCTTCTTTTTGCCTGCAATCCAAACAGCTCAGATCGGATCCATGACAATAAACCCCTCTCCATCTCCCTTTCCTTCTTTTTGCCTGCAATCCAAACAGCTCAGATCGGATCCATGACAATAAACCCCTCTCCATCTCCCTTTCCTTCTTTTTGCCTGCAATCCAAACAGCTCACATCGGATCCACGACAATAAACCCCTCTCCATCTCCCTTTCCTTCTTTTTGCCTGCAATCCAAACAGCTCAGATCGGATCCACGACAATAAACCCCTCTCCATCTCCCTTTCCTTCTTTTTGCCTGCAATCCAAACAGCTCACATCGGATCCACGACAATAAACCCCTCTCCATCTCCCTTTCCTTCTTTTTGCCTGCAATCCAAACAGCTCAGATCGGATCCATGACAATAAACCCCTCTCCATCTCCCTTTCCTTCTTTTTGCCTGCAATCCAAACAGCTCAGATCGGATCCATGACAATAAACCCCTCTCCACCTCCCTTTCCTTCTTTTTGCCTGCAATCCAAACAGCTCAGATCGGATCCACGACAATAAACCCCTCTCCATCTCCCTTTCCTTCTTTTTGCCTGCAATCCAAACAGCTCAGATCGGATCCATGACAATAAACCCCTCTCCATCTCCCTTTCCTTCTTTTTGCCTGCAATCCAAACAGCTCAGATCGGATCCATGACAATAAACCCCTCTCCATCTCCCTTTCCTTCTTTTTGCCTACAATCCAAACAGCTCAGATCGGATCCATGACAATAAACCCCTCTCCATCTCCCTTTCCTTCTTTTTGCCTGCAATCCAAACAGCTCACATCGGATCCACGACAATAAACCCCTCTCCATCTCCCTTTCCTTCTTTTTGCCTGCAATCCAAACAGCTCAGATCGGATCCATGACAATAAACCCCTCTCCATCTCCCTTTCCTTCTTTTTGCCTGCAATCCAAACAGCTCAGATCGGATCCATGACAATAAACCCCTCTCCATCTCCCTTTCCTTCTTTTTGCCTGCAATCCAAACAGCTCAGATCGGATCCATGACAATAAACCCCTCTCCATCTCCCTTTCCTTCTTTTTGCCTGCAATCCAAACAGCTCAGATCGGATCCATGACAATAAACCCCTCTCCACCTCCCTTTCCTTCTTTTTGCCTGCAATCCAAACAGCTCAGATCGGATCCACGACAATAAACCCCTCTCCATCTCCCTTTCCTTCTTTTTGCCTGCAATCCAAACAGCTCAGATCGGATCCATGACAATAAACCCCTCTCCACCTCCCTTTCCTTCTTTTTGCCTGTAATCCAAACAGCTCAGATCGGATCCATGACAATAAACCCCTCTCCATCTCCCTTTCCTTCTTTTTGCCTGCAATCCAAACAGCTCAGATCGGATCCATGACAATAAACCCCTCTCCACCTCCCTTTCCTTCTTTTTGCCTGCAATCCAAACAGCTCAGATCGGATCCACGACAATAAACCCCTCTCCATCTCCCTTTCCTTCTTTTTGCCTGCAATCCAAACAGCTCAGATCGGATCCATGACAATAAACCCCTCTCCATCTCCCTTTCCTTCTTTTTGCCTACAATCCAAACAGCTCAGATCGGATCCATGACAATAAACCCCTCTCCATCTCCCTTTCCTTCTTTTTGCCTGCAATCCAAACAGCTCAGATCGGATCCATGACAATAAACCCCTCTCCACCTCCCTTTCCTTCTTTTTGCCTGCAATCCAAACAGCTCAGATCGGATCCACGACAATAAACCCCTCTCCATCTCCCTTTCCTTCTTTTTGCCTGCAATCCAAACAGCTCAGATCGGATCCATGACAATAAACCCCTCTCCACCTCCCTTTCCTTCTTTTTGCCTGTAATCCAAACAGCTCAGATCGGATCCACGACAATAAACCCCTCTCCATCTCCCTTTCCTTCTTTTTGCCTACAATCCAAACAGCTCAGATCGGATCCATGACAATAAACCCCTCTCCACCTCCCTTTCCTTCTTTTTGCCTGTAATCCAAACAGCTCAGATCGGATCCACGACAATAAACCCCTCTCCATCTCCCTTTCCTTCTTTTTGCCTGCAATCCAAACAGCTCAGATCGGATCCATGACAATAAACCCCTCTCCATCTCCCTTTCCTTCTTTTTGCCTGCAATCCAAACAGCTCAGATCGGATCCATGACAATAAACCCCTCTCCATCTCCCTTTCCTTCTTTTTGCCTACAATCCAAACAGCTCAGATCGGATCCATGACAATAAACCCCTCTCCACCTCCCTTTCCTTCTTTTTGCCTACAATCCAAACAGCTCAGATCGGATCCATGACAATAAACCCCTCTCCATCTCCCTTTCCTTCTTTTTGCCTGCAATCCAAACAGCTCACATCGGATCCACGACAATAAACCCCTCTCCATCTCCCTTTCCTTCTTTTTGCCTACAATCCAAACAGCTCAGATCGGATCCATGACAATAAACCCCTCTCCACCTCCCTTTCCTTCTTTTTGCCTACAATCCAAACAGCTCAGATCGGATCCATGACAATAAACCCCTCTCCATCTCCCTTTCCTTCTTTTGCCTACAATCCAAACAGCTCAGATCGGATCCATGACAAAAACCCCTCTCCATCTCCCTTTCCTTCTTTTTGCTGCAATCCAAACAGCTCACATCGGATCCACGACAATAAACCTCTCCATCTCCCTTTCCTTCTTTTTGCCTGCAATCCAAACAGCTCACATCGGATCCACGACAATAAACCCCTCTCATCTCCCTTTCCTTCTTTTTGCCTACAATCCAAACAGCTCAGATCGGATCCATGACAATAAACCCCTCTCCATCTCCCTTTCCTTCTTTTTGCCTACAATCCAAACAGCTCAGATCGGATCCATGACAATAAACCCCTCTCCATCTCCCTTTCCTTCTTTTTGCCTACAATCCAAACAGCTCAGATCGGATCCATGACAAAAAACCCTCTCCACCTCCCTTTCCTTCTTTTTGCCTGTAATCCAACAGCTCAGATCGGATCCACGACAATAAACCCCTCTCCATCTCCCTTTCCTTCTTTTTGCCTACAATCCAAACAGCTCAGATCGGATCCATGACAATAAACCCCTCTCCACCTCCCTTTCCTTCTTTTTGCCTGTAATCCAACAGCTCAGATCGGATCCACGACAATAAACCCCTCTCCATCTCCCTTTCTTCTTTTTGCCTACAATCCAAACAGCTCAGATCGGATCCATGACAATAAACCCTCTCCACCTCCCTTTCCTTCTTTTTGCCTGTAATCCAAACAGCTCAGATCGGATCCACGACAATAAACCCTCTCCATCTCCCTTTCCTTCTTTTTGCCTACAATCCAAACAGCTCAGATCGGATCCATGACAATAAAACCGCTCTCCATCTCCTTTCCTTCTTTTTGCCTACAATCCAAACAGCTCAGATCGGATCCATGACAATAAACCCCTCTCCATCTCCCTTTCCTTCTTTTTGCCTACAATCCAAACAGCTCAGATCGGATCCATGACAATAAACCCTCTCCACCTCCTTTCCTTCTTTTGCCTGTAATCCAAACAGCTCAGATCGGATCCACGACAATAAACCCCTCTCCATCTCCCTTTCCTTCTTTTTGCCTACAATCCAAACAGCTCAGATCGGATCCATGACAATAAACCCTCTCCACCTCCCTTTCTTCTTTTTGCCTGTAATCCAAACAGCTCAGATCGGATCCACGACAATAAACCCCTCTCCATCTCCCTTTCCTTCTTTTTGCCTACAATCCAAACAGCTCAGATCGGATCCATGACAATAAACCCTCTCCACCTCCCTTTCCTTCTTTTTGCCTGTAATCCAAACAGCTCAGATCGGATCCACGACAATAAACCCCTCTCCATCTCCCTTTCCTTCTTTTTGCCTACAATCCAAACAGCTCAGATCGGATCCATGTTTTAAACCCCTCTCCATCTCCCTTTCTTCTTTTTGCCTACAATCCAAACAGCTCAGATCGGATCCATGACAATAAACCCCTCTCCCTCCCTTTCCTTCTTCTTGCCTGTAATCCAAACAGCTCAGATCGGATCCACGACAATAAACCCCTCTCCATCTCCCTTTCCTTCTTTTTGCCTACAATCCAAACAGCTCAGATCGGATCCATGGACAATAAACCCCTCTCCACCTCCCTTTCCTTCTTTTTGCCTACAATCCAAACAGCTCAGATCGGATCCATGACAATAAACCCCTCTCCACCTCCCTTTCCTTCTTTTTGCCTACAATCAATGAAGTTACCGAAATCAAGGAAGCTTATTCCACTTTGTCTTCTATTATGAGGTGTCATTCATTAAAAATCCTACTCAATGAAAGCATAAAGGATTTGAGATTCCAATAAAATAGAGGAATTTATATACGATCGATAAGCACCTCAAATCAATTGAAATACTTACGAATGATGGCGTCAAATAGCTCGCAATAATATAGCAACAACATATAAGAGTCACCATAACTTAACGACGTTTTGCGAGGATCCATCTCGGCGCTTTCACCTCTAATTAACTTCCTAATTAATTAACGTTAAGATAATCGTAAAGCAACAAATCAACATGAGAGAGGATAAAATGAGGTGAGCAAGACGAAATTAGAACGTCGACGCTATCGATGTATACTTCATAACCCCCACCCCCTATGAACGAACATATCTAACTGAACTAAATGCTACAAATATCTCTTCACCCTCATCTATAGACTTTTTCCACCTAACATTCCTTGCTTGTTCCACAAAAATAAAATAAGATACAGAAGGTCCTTTACAAGGACGCTGTGCCGACGTTTTGGAAAGGATCTCTCCTTGCTTGTGCCGACGTTTTGGAAAGGATCTCTCCTTGCTTGTGCCGACGTTTGGAAAGGATCTCTCCTTGCTTGTGCCGACGTTTTGGAAAGGATCTCTCCTTGCTTGTGCCGACGTTTTGGAAAGGATCTCTCCTTGCTTGTGCCGACGTTTTGGAAAGGATCTCTCCTTGCTTGTGCCGACGTTATGGAAAGGATCTCTCCTTGCTTGTGCCGACGTTTTGGAAAGGATCTCTCCTTGCTTGTGCCGACGTTTTGGAAAGGATCTCTCCTTGCTTGTGCCGACGTTTTGGAAAGGATCTCTCCTTGCTTGTGCCGACGTTATGGAAAGGATCTCTCCTTGCTTGTGCCGACGTTTTGGAAAGGATCTCTCCTTGCTTGTGCCGACGTTTTGGAAAGGATCTCTCCTTGCTTGTGCCGACGTTTTGGAAAGGATCTCTCCTTGCTTGTGCCGACGTTTTGGAAAGGATCTCTCCTTGCTTGTGCCGACGTTATGGAAAGGATCTCTCCTTGCTTGTGCCGACGTTTTGGAAAGGATCTCTCCTTGCTTGTGCCGACGTTTTGGAAAGGATCTCTCCTTGCTTGTGCCGACGTTTTGGAAAGGATCTCTCCTTGCTTGTGCCGACGTTTTGGAAAGGATCTCTCCTTGCTTGTGCCGACGTTTTGGAAAGGATCTCTCCTTGCTTGTGCCGACGTTTTGGAAAGGATCTCTCCTTGCTTGTGCCGACGTTTTGGAAAGGATCTCTCCTTGCTTGTGCCGACGTTATGGAAAGGATCTCTCCTTGCTTGTGCCGACGTTTTGGAAAGGATCTCTCCTTGCTTGTGCCGACGTTTTGGAAAGGATCTCTCCTTGCTTGTGCCGACGTTTTGGAAAGGATCTCTCCTTGCTTGTGCCGACGTTTTGGAAAGGATCTCTCCTTGCTTGTGCCGACGTTTTGGAAAGGATCTCTCCTTGCTTGTGCCGACGTTTTGGAAAGGATCTCTCCTTGCTTGTGCCGACGTTTTGGAAAGGATCTCTCCTTGCTTGTGCCGACGTTTTGGAAAGGATCTCTCCTTGCTTGTGCCGACGTTTTGGAAAGGATCTCTCCTTGCTTGTGCCGACGTTATGGAAAGGATCTCTCCTTGCTTGTGCCGACGTTTTGGAAAGGATCTCTCCTTGCTTGTGCCGACGTTATGGAAAGGATCTCTCCTTGCTTGTGCCGACGTTTTGGAAAGGATCTCTCCTTGCTTGTGCCGACGTTTTGGAAAGGATCTCTCCTTGCTTGTGCCGACGTTATGGAAAGGATCTCTCCTTGCTTGTGCCGACGTTTTGGAAAGGATCTCTCCTTGCTTGTGCCGACGTTATGGAAAGGATCTCTCCTTGCTTGTGCCGACGTTTTGGAAAGGATCTCTCCTTGCTTGTGCCGACGTTTTGGAAAGGATCTCTCCTTGCTTGTGCCGACGTTATGGAAAGGATCTCTCCTTGCTTGTGCCGACGTTTTGGAAAGGATCTCTCCTTGCTTGTGCCGACGTTTTGGAAAGGATCTCTCCTTGCTTGTGCCGACGTTTTGGAAAGGATCTCTCCTTGCTTGTGCCGACGTTTTGGAAAGGATCTCTCCTTGCTTGTGCCGACGTTTTGGAAAGGATCTCTCCTTGCTTGTGCCGACGTTTTGGAAAGGATCTCTCCTTGCTTGTGCCGACGTTATGGAAAGGATCTCTCCTTGCTTGTGCCGACGTTTTGGAAAGGATCTCTCCTTGCTTGTGCCGACGTTTTGGAAAGGATCTCTCCTTGCTTGTGCCGACGTTTTGGAAAGGATCTCTCCTTGCTTGTGCCGACGTTTTGGAAAGGATCTCTCCTTGCTTGTGCCGACGTTATGGAAAGGATCTCTCCTTGCTTGTGCCGACGTTTTGGAAAGGATCTCTCCTTGCTTGTGCCGACGTTTTGGAAAGGATCTCTCCTTGCTTGTGCCGACGTTATGGAAAGGATCTCTCCTTGCTTGTGCCGACGTTTTGGAAAGGATCTCTCCTTGCTTGTGCCGACGTTATGGAAAGGATCTCTCCTTGCTTGTGCCGACGTTTTGGAAAGGATCTCTCCTTGCTTGTGCCGACGTTTTGGAAAGGATCTCTCCTTGCTTGTGCCGACGTTTTGGAAAGGATCTCTCCTTGCTTGTGCCGACGTTTTGGAAAGGATCTCTCCTTGCTTGTGCCGACGTTATGGAAAGGATCTCTCCTTGCTTGTGCCGACGTTTTGGAAAGGATCTCTCCTTGCTTGTGCCGACGTTTTGGAAAGGATCTCTCCTTGCTTGTGCCGACGTTTTGGAAAGGATCTCTCCTTGCTTGTGCCGACGTTTTGGAAAGGATCTCTCCTTGCTTGTGCCGACGTTTTGGAAAGGATCTCTCCTTGCTTGTGCCGACGTTATGGAAAGGATCTCTCCTTGCTTGTGCCGACGTTTTGGAAAGGATCTCTCCTTGCTTGTGCCGACGTTTTGGAAAGGATCTCTCCTTGCTTGTGCCGACGTTATGGAAAGGATCTCTCCTTGCTTGTGCCGACGTTTTGGAAAGGATCTCTCCTTGCTTGTGCCGACGTTTTGGAAAGGATCTCTCCTTGCTTGTGCCGACGTTTTGGAAAGGATCTCTCCTTGCTTGTGCCGACGTTTTGGAAAGGATCTCTCCTTGCTTGTGCCGACGTTTTGGAAAGGATCTCTCCTTGCTTGTGCCGACGTTTTGGAAAGGATCTCTCCTTGCTTGTGCCGACGTTATGGAAAGGATCTCTCCTTGCTTGTGCCGACGTTTTGGAAAGGATCTCTCCTTGCTTGTGCCGACGTTTTGGAAAGGATCTCTCCTTGCTTGTGCCGACGTTTTGGAAAGGATCTCTCCTTGCTTGTGCCGACGTTTTGGAAAGGATCTCTCCTTGCTTGTGCCGACGTTTTGGAAAGGATCTCTCCTTGCTTGTGCCGACGTTATGGAAAGGATCTCTCCTTGCTTGTGCCGACGTTTTGGAAAGGATCTCTCCTTGCTTGTGCCGACGTTTTGGAAAGGATCTCTCCTTGCTTGTGCCGACGTTTTGGAAAGGATCTCTCCTTGCTTGTGCCGACGTTTTGGAAAGGATCTCTCCTTGCTTGTGCCGACGTTTTGGAAAGGATCTCTCCTTGCTTGTGCCGACGTTATGGAAAGGATCTCTCCTTGCTTGTGCCGACGTTTTGGAAAGGATCTCTCCTTGCTTGTGCCGACGTTTTGGAAAGGATCTCTCCTTGCTTGTGCCGACGTTTTGGAAAGGATCTCTCCTTGCTTGTGCCGACGTTTTGGAAAGGATCTCTCCTTGCTTGTGCCGACGTTTTGGAAAGGATCTCTCCTTGCTTGTGCCGACGTTTTGGAAAGGATCTCTCCTTGCTTGTGCCGACGTTTTGGAAAGGATCTCTCCTTGCTTGTGCCGACGTTATGGAAAGGATCTCTCCTTGCTTGTGCCGACGTTTTGGAAAGGATCTCTCCTTGCTTGTGCCGACGTTTTGGAAAGGATCTCTCCTTGCTTGTGCCGACGTTATGGAAAGGATCTCTCCTTGCTTGTGCCGACGTTTTGGAAAGGATCTCTCCTTGCTTGTGCCGACGTTTTGGAAAGGATCTCTCCTTGCTTGTGCCGACGTTTTGGAAAGGATCTCTCCTTGCTTGTGCCGACGTTTTGGAAAGGATCTCTCCTTGCTTGTGCCGACGTTATGGAAAGGATCTCTCCTTGCTTGTGCCGACGTTTTGGAAAGGATCTCTCCTTGCTTGTGCCGACGTTTTGGAAAGGATCTCTCCTTGCTTGTGCCGACGTTTTGGAAAGGATCTCTCCTTGCTTGTGCCGACGTTTTGGAAAGGATCTCTCCTTGCTTGTGCCGACGTTTTGGAAAGGATCTCTCCTTGCTTGTGCCGACGTTTTGGAAAGGATCTCTCCTTGCTTGTGCCGACGTTTTGGAAAGGATCTCTCCTTGCTTGTGCCGACGTTATGGAAAGGATCTCTCCTTGCTTGTGCCGACGTTTTGGAAAGGATCTCTCCTTGCTTGTGCCGACGTTTTGGAAAGGATCTCTCCTTGCTTGTGCCGACGTTTTGGAAAGGATCTCTCCTTGCTTGTGCCGACGTTTTGGAAAGGATCTCTCCTTGCTTGTGCCGACGTTTTGGAAAGGATCTCTCCTTGCTTGTGCCGACGTTTTGGAAAGGATCTCTCCTTGCTTGTGCCGACGTTTTGGAAAGGATCTCTCCTTGCTTGTGCCGACGTTTTTGGAAAGGATCTCTCCTTGCTTGTGCCGACGTTTTGGAAAGGATCTCTCCTTGCTTGTGCCGACGTTTTGGAAAGGATCTCTCCTTGCTTGTGCCGACGTTTTGGAAAGGACCTCTCCTTGCTTGTGCCGACGTTATGGAAAGGATCTCTCCTTGCTTGTGCCGACGTTTTGGAAAGGATCTCTCCTTGCTTGTGCCGACGTTTTGGAAAGGATCTCTCCTTGCTTGTGCCGACGTTTTGGAAAGGATCTCTCCTTGCTTGTGCCGACGTTTTGGAAAGGATCTCTCCTTGCTTGTGCCGACGTTATGGAAAGGATCTCTCCTTGCTTGTGCCGACGTTTTGGAAAGGATCTCTCCTTGGTTGTGCCGACGCTATGGAAAGGATCTCTCCTTGCTTGTGCCGACGTTTTGGAAAGGATCTCTCCTTGCTCTTAATCATATGAAGCAACATTTTCTCGTAATCCATAGTTTAGAACTCCCTAACCGCTCCCATCTCTAGCTTTTTTCCTTAGTATGATGCTCAATGAAATTCAAACAGACGCCAGGGCTGGTGAATGCAACCTCTTTATGAAGAAGTTTTTTTTTTTGTTCCGAAGAAATTCGCTTACTTTTAAAACATTTCAACATCATTAACAGCGAAAAAAAACCACCAAAACATCCAGGATTTCCTGGATAATATCCTCAGCTATCATTTCCTGTATAATATCCTCAGCTATCATTTCCTGGATAATATCCTCAGCTAGGATTTCCTCGATAATATTCTTTTCATTGCGGATTTTCCGAATATTATTCCTCTCTTCTTCATAAATGTGTCTATAGGTTTAACAACGATAACTATCGATACTATTAGGTTACTCATATCTGCATATTAATATTTGAAATTAAACGATAAATACGACAAAATTTCGATGGTTATTAAACCATCGTTATCATTTAAATCGAATAAACATAAAACATAAAAAATCTTTAATAAATCTTTTATATATAAGAGATCGACGAGGAGAATATCTTTCGATGGAAAAATTTGTGGAATAACTTCGATCACCGATAATAAAAGCTCTAATATTTCGCATCACTTATCACCTTACATAGAACGATGTATTACACGAATATCGATACACAACTCCGATCAACTCCCTCAAATAGAATTGAATAAATTGCACGGCAAACATAAGAAACAATGAGGCGATCGATGGATAATCGCCGATCGGAAACATCGATCTTATCGATCGGAATCGCATCTATGTGGATTGTGAAGATCCGCAAAAATGATTATTTCTAGGAACTTATCGAAGATTTATTCGTTGGAAGAGGGAGGGAGAGAGGGAGGCGGGAGGGGAAGGAAGGAGGAGGGAGGAGAGAGACGGAAGAGTGAGGGGAGGGGAACGCAATAACAATAGCCGATCATCGCAACTCCTTCTATCAATGCTCTAAAACAAACAATTAGCATCGAATGTGATGATTACCTCTATAAACTTCTTCGAGTTCCATTTAATCTTTCTTTTCAAGAGATATTTCTCAACAAATGCCGAAAAGATTCGTTTAAAAGATGAAATTTCGATTCCATAGAATAAAACAATAGAGATCCGAACGAACGAACAAACGGTAAAATTAGCGCAAAAACATATTCATTATATGTATCATCGACTAATCGGTGCCAATTAATATCGAATATTAATTAAACTAATTAACATCTTAGCAATATAAAGACGTTAAGATTTCGAACGATAGATCGAATTTGAAATCTTAAGTCTTATAAGCGGAATCTCACATAGATTGATCATCTTAACAGGTGGTCCCCAATAATTCACTCCAGGCGAAACGTATATTTGTGTCGACGATCCACTCACTTTATAGAGTCCATATAAATAGGCGTTTTTAATATAGGCGAATGGCCAAAATATATAAAATTGTCCACCATGAGTGTGACCTATAAAATATTCAATCAATCAACTAAACTATAAACCTTAAAGCGAAAAACCAATGAATCAAACATGAAACGAGGCTTCAAAACCGATCAAATGGAGGCTTCTTACGGCCTATTCGATACCCACTGAGGCAAAAAGCATCGAGAAACCGACCCTATTGCGATGATGATGAAGAAATATCGGATAGAAAGCGATACTATTTTAGCTCGACAGTATGAGTGAGGAGACGATTGAGATCTACACCCTTTAACGAGTACTCTCCTTGTTATGCTATCGCTCAATTGATCACATATGAGCACTCAATAGTTTCGTTAAAAGAAATAATTTAATATTTCCATTAATACTGAAACCATTTAATCTATTGAACGAATCAACAGGCGAAGTAATAATACGGGTTATACGGCCATAAAATGCGAGAAATAGATGCTTTTTGCATCTTTAGTAATCTCGTTTATCGACCGCTCGATGATTCAAAAACTGATCCAGGATTCAACTGCGCTAATCCACGATTGCTCTTTTTCCTTCTCCTCTGCATCCGTATTGTCTAAGTGTCATCTTATGGCATCAATAGTTGCAAAGAAAGTCTCAAAAAAGAAACAATCAATGCAAATTTTACTTCATTTTCAAATGCCCATAACTTCTATTCAACAAAATCTTCAAATACTTATATTCGAACAAAGCATTCATGGTTTAGATCCCTTGAAATAACAAAAAAATATATATATATACCAGCGAGGATGAGATCGATTCGTTGATTGCCGATACTTCTAATGATCTTATCGGCTCCATTCGGCTGATGAACAAGTAATATAGCCGGCGCATTTACTTCACATCCTTGCAATGCTCTTGCAGCGTCCATATGATGATCGGTAATACGCAATTTCTCTAGAATAACGCTCTCAAATATTCATCACTTAATTGTTACACCTCAGAATCGTTTCGCTTACCAAATATCGATCAATCCGAGAATAAATTGTAATTAAGGAAATTACTACATTTCGTCTATACCAAGAATTCCATCGACTACATTGAGAGTGGAAACAATCGAATAATGGATTCGAATGTAGACTTCCTCATCGATTGTTCCCACAATAATAATATAATCCATATGGAACCTTACAATCCAGAAACCCTAGGAAACCCACTTGAACTTACATATATAAGATCAAAATCTGAAACGTGAGCGTTTATCTATCATCATGAAATCTATACATTTATGCTAACTGCGCCATTTCAATAGTGAATAATAGCCGAAATAGCCGAAATAAGCACAATAAGAATACCTGTTATGAAGTCATCCACACCTGCCATGCACAAGTAATTATCGCCTTGATTCGAATATAACTTGATATGGGAGTTACGCAGAACTGTCATATTGAGATGAGTCGTGAAAAATTTCAACCACTCATCAACGTCACTGTGATAATATTCATGATTCCCTTAAAAAAAAGAACACAACCATCTACTAGAGGACGTAACGCTAATACTATAAATTACAACTCCTTACCTTCTATATATTTCATTCTTGAAAGAATATTTTGCCTCTATCACTTCACTTAATCGCTAAAAAATAAACTTCTATTCTCTTCGAATATCACATATTTCGACTTTATGAGTATCAGTCGATAGTTCGTGGAAAATCTCCAAACGACCCTACTACTTATAATCTATCCATAAAGATTCTATACTTCATAATATGCCATTTGGATAATATTATAAGCTCAAAGAAATCGGCGATACATAGCAAATCTAATCCGAAAGTTTCAAGTTCTCATAATCTACGATGCTCTCAACATTTCATCTTGCTCCTAATGAATTGAATAAATATTCTTCTCCCTTACACTCATATCAAAAATTCATATTTCCGAGAAAAAAACCCACTATAATTAGTGAGAATTTAGTCATCGTACAACGAGCTCTACTCAGATTTCAACAGCACGAATTACTTTGAGTTCTAGAGCATTCTCGTATACAACATACAATTTTTAGGATATAAGAGAACGAGAATTTCGCAAATATCCATAGATAAATTATTTTTCTGGATTCAATTGAGATGAAATTCAACAATATTGCGATTAACCAACGCTCCTTAGTTGGCTTTTAAGAAAGATCGACGATATGCGTTGAAGCAAACAATGAGGGGGAATTTTGAATGGAAAAATTCAAATATTCTAGAGAACCACAAAAATTGTTTTGATTTGTAATTTGTAATATAAGCATGATGGAATAAATCTAACCAGTAACATAAAAGGTGCCATATTTTGAGCGAAGCTTTGCGAGTGGAAGAGCGTTACTTGCATCACGATTAATGAAACCATCCACTAAATCACCGGCAATAGCCACTGCATTCGGCTGCAACGAATTCGTCAACGACACAATACGTCGTATTCTCTCACGACCCACTGTTGGACCTATATGTACGTCCGTTAACAGCGCTATCGAGAAATCATTGAACGATGGTGGAAGACCCTCAATTATCACGTCAACTCGACGTACCTGAAATCATGCAATACAGATTATTTAAGACAGACCTGTCGGCTGTGGATTAGGTAGGATCGAGTGCATCCAAGGTAGGTCAAAAGATGTTAAGAACATAGGGGCAGATCAAATGACTACTCAGTATAGGTCGCCAGCCTAGCCTGCGCCACAGTGGGGAGTTTATAGAAAGACTTAATGGGCTTAAGCATTCATTCCTGCTTCTAGATTAGTCCAAAGATCGAGCGGACCTACGAATACAAGAGGCGATCGGCGGCAGCCTGCAGTTCGACTACGGGATCGTATGGTCGAAGCAAGCTATCCTAGCCTCCCTTCGTGTTTGCCACCATACTGTATAAATGTGATAAACTGTTCTCCCTTATACTTGTATTTTCTCGTAACTTACTCGAGCTCTGCTTGATAAAGGGTATAGATGCTCAAGACCTGGAAGGCCACACGATTCGGGGGGTTGACGCATACACGTAAGGCTGGAAACGAAATGAGAAGTGGGATACTAGTGATCGATGGCGAAAATACTCGTTGCTTTTACGCTCTCATCAGTTTTCCCGGCTTACTTAAAAACATTATTCATAATCATCAAATAATCCATTGCCCTTTTCTGATCGAAGCGAACGGAATTAGTTATGGTTATACTTCAAACTGCATATGTGAGCCATCTGGAGTACTCATCATATGCTCGCAAACCTATCTTTATTAAATTCGGATCCAAAAAAAAAAGCTCTCAACAGGAAAGCTCTGATCTCCTCTACAGAAGATTAACTAATCTGAAAACGTCGACCCACTTCCATATTTATTTCCCACGAATAAGCATTCCTTAATCGATTGAATATACGAAATCTATCAGACATATATAAACTAGCTGAAGCTATCGAAGATGAATTTCATTTCTCGAATTTATGCCGGAAGATCAAGATTATCCTTCTACATTATTGATACCTATAGAAACTTATCTGCACATCGAAAATCGTCCAACTAGAAATTCTCAACTTATAATGCTAACTGATCAACTAATAAAGATCACAAAAGGTGACATCTTTCAACTAAGATAAATAAACATGATGATCTTAATCGAAATTCAATTTACTCTCAAAATAAAAAATTAACCAACAAAAAATCACAATCGTATATAAGAGAAGAATCAACTAAAGAATAAAGAATTGCTCAAATGTGCCGTGTTAAATGTGGTGAATTTTTCATAAACGAAACGTTCGAATGATGAGAAATGCTATTAACGATAATAAATTCGAGAATGCAAAAAAAAAAAAAAACAAAAACAAAAAAACAAAACAAAAAAACAAACAAACAAAAAAACAAAAAAACGAACAACTGGAGAGAAACGTGTAACCGCAAGACCGATAAGCACAAAAAATGCCGAAAGAATAACGCTCAACGCTGTATTCTTTACTTTACAACGTATAAATGTGGCCAAATAGATCGACGGTAGCCGTACTCTTATGGCAATAAATTCCACAACGATGAAGAGCACAAGAAAGCATACCAAATGTAAATATATAGCCAAGCAGATAAAGCTGTAAAACAAATAAAGAAGACGAATTAAAGTATAGAAATCAAAAGGTGAAATTAGTATATAATATCGTTAAAACGTTTAAAGAATTCCTCAAGAAATCACTTTATGGCCGATATTAATTGCGGATAAACTATGACTATTGAAAACTTTAGAAACGTTCAATGAAAAACCCATTGATGTTGCAAATAAAAGCTCAACGCATTGTTATTATTGAAGCTACTTTTGAGCCTTTCATAGGCTAGAAATTATCTTTCGAGAACATAAATCGGCAACAAAATGATACTAAACCAAAAAAGTATTCGACAAGTTTAGTGATGCGTGATGAGATGAATTCGGCGATCATAGTTTGCGGACATTAATTCGTATCGAATGCAAAATCGTTGAGACATCTATCTCCATTCAGTGCTAGGCGGTCTTAGTCACGGCTCTATTCATCGCCGAAAACATCAACGACATCTATCACAGCCATAAAATCTGCCCCAAAATGCATTTGCTTTTCATCAATAATATGCCGGTAAGTTAATGATTTGGAATGGAATAGATGAAAGAAATGAAACGAAATACTTACCAAATGATGGCTATTATACTTTCATCCGGAATGTATAAATAGAACATTGTCCACGAAATGTGCGAAAGAATAATGAACACTATCAACGTTGCCCTAAGCGCATAACGTATACGTCGACTTTGACCTTTTAACACCCTACAAAGATGAGTAATTAATGAAAATGAGCTATTCATACATGGAAATGTTGTCGTTGCGTTCGTTATACAAGAGATATGTTAATATTTGGCAGAATATATCTTGGTCAAGATGTCTCAGGCGGGGTAATCTAGGCTCTTCTCAAGAAATACAGATCGTTCGCGTATCGTGCCTCTTTTTCCCTTCTAATCCACGACCTTGTATCCTTAATGATCTTATACCTTCTCCTTAATCTTCGATTCCACAAAAATCATTTTTACCTTTTTATTTCGACATTTTAGGATACATTCCATTCGCTTATCTCGAGCGCCTAACCAACGACTATAAGTTCCTAAGGTAGGGTACATTCCACTCGTTTATCTCGAGCGCCTAACCAACGACTATAAGTTCCTAAGGTGAAATAGAACGGAAGTGAAGAGTGTACTTGAAAATTGCAACTATAACTTTTATCGATCTTATTTTCCTATATTCACATTTGTATTCCCGCATCTCTTCACTCCACATAGTCACAATTAGACTTTTTCTCTCTTTTAAGTATTAAACGGAGGTTAGCGCCCCCCCAGCATAGGTTTACTTTACCGTGAAATGAAGATGTTTTTCTAGGTGATCGAGAAGGTCATGAAGAAAGATGTGGAACCTTTTCGACGTACAAAGTAGTAGATGCTAAATACGAAAGGAAAAACGGGAGGTAATTTCACTTAAACTACTCATAATTAAATAACCTAATATTAGTATTTAAATAAAAATAAATAATTTCCTTCTCTCGCAACTGCTTAATACTATGAGCGTTTTAAGAAGTCAACGGGGAAAATTGAAATCTAAGAAATCAATGGCGAAAAATTGAAATCTAAGAAGTCAATGGCGAAAAATTGAAATCTAAGAAGTGAATGGCGAAAAATTGAAATCTAAGAAATCAATGGCGAAAAATTTGAACTCACTCTCAAATAAAAGAGAATAAAACGAAGAAAAAAAATTCATTGAGAAATTAACTTACTGAATAAATCGTTTAAATATCAACATCGACGATATACACATCATAATTTCGATATGAAAAATATCATGTATTCGAGCTAATTGTGCATGATACATACCGTGTGAAAATGTACGCCATACACTAACGCATAGCTCGATCGTTATAAGTACACAACCATATTCCCATAGCATTCGTCGACGCTCAAACCAACGTAACATCGTCCGGCAACGATCGTCGTTTTCCACACTAAAAGCCGCAAATTTTTTTTCACTCATTTATGCGTTTCATCCGACTCATTCAATAGCGCACAATTTAAAGAATCGATCAAAATATTGAGAAGAAACGATTCCATTGAATTCCGAATTAAAACAATTCTATATCGAAAATTCAAGCAACAAAATACATTCACTATAATCGCATAAAACGATAATTTCACCTCAAATATGCTAAAATTTATGCGAAATTCCTTAAAACTCCTCTTTGACGCTTTTCGTTTTGTAGCTTTCGGATTACTCTCGGAAAGTTTTGAATCTCGGAGCTTTTGGAGTACCTCCGGAGTGCTTTCCATTGACTCTCTTAAAATATCTCAAAATAAAAAGCCTTCCAAAAAAAAAAATCCCAACACTCCCAAGACATCCCCCCTTTCATAGTGATGATAAGAGTAAATCACTTGTAGCCTTTTTTTTTTTGCAAAAACTTTTCCCACTCCTTAAAATGAAATTTGCTTTCCTCCTCCGGCTCTTCTATGCCCAAATGAGGATATCATCGTAATGAACCAACAAGGGAACTTGCAAACGACAAAATGTGATGTGGAGGACGCACGAATGAGATAGCCGCCTTATATAACGAAATTATCGGATGTTATATTCCGAATATCCGATAAATTCAACCATAGAAATTTAGAATCCTTGAATTAATCGGGAATTCTTTAAAAATGTTATCTATTGAATTTATTCGTTTATATATTTTAATATCTCAATAAATACGAAAAAAAAAAACGTTTCATGAAACTATAATTAAAGTAAAATCGATATTTAACTAATAATTAAATCAATAGGATATTATTGTGAACGATTCAAATGCAATACTTTTGAAGAATATTATCTTTATACTAGAGAGAATATTTTCACGAGTCGAAAATAACGCCCACGTCGATCACAACGAAACGAAAAGCGGCTGGCTATTGGGGGAGTGGAGCGAATGTGCTCATCGGATCTATACTTTCAACGATACTTAAATATGTCGCTAAACTAGGTCCATCGCTAAAGTACAACATCCTAGTAATTTCTTTTCCCCTCCGAATCGCCTTCCGAATTCCACCTAGGACGGTTTTCAATAGATTCGATATCATCGTTGGTAATTTATATACATATATTGCATTTTTTCAAATTTAAGCGATAATTGATCTTTTATTTATTTAAAGGTAACCTTTAAGAGTATTTCCCATTATGAATATTTGGAAAGCGTAGAACTGAATATTTTCAGGATTTAATCCATAAAATGTTTGGAAATATTATCGCAAGTTGTGGAACTATTCTATATGAGATATTCCCTCTATTAGAGATATTGAGAAAATATCAGTGGGAGGAAATTTGATATCTCTAAAATTAAAGCAAAATCAACTCATATTACGCTAACCTAAATATTTCAACACGTTTATCGAACTGATTTCCTAAAAATGAATCCTTAAAAATAACTGAATAATTGTTTGGAATTTAGAGATATTCAATTTTCATTTCTTTTCTGTAATTTGAGGAAGATAATCGCCAAAAAATTATTCATTATGCCACCTATATTAATTTAAAAAATAATAATAATAAAGGTAGGATTTCTACTTATGTTTCAAAAGTAATTTTTTCCGGCTGAAAGTAAAAGAAGGAAGAAAGATCCATAAAAATAAAAAAAAACACAAAAACACATCCATAAAAGAAAAGAAAAACAAAAAAAGACATCCATAAAGTAAAAAAAACAGAAAAACAGATCCATAAAAGTAAAAAAAAACAGAGGAATACATCCATAAAGTAAAAAAAAAAACACAAAAATACATCCATAAAGCAAAAAAAAAAACACAAAATACATCCACAAAATAAAAAAAAAGAGAAAAACACATCCATAAAGTAAAAAAAAACAGATCCATAAAACCACAAGAAACAGATCCATAAAAGTAAAAAAAACAGATCCTTAAAGTAAAAAAAGGAGATCCATAAAGGTAAAAAAACGGATCCATAAAAGAAAAAAAAAACAGAAAAACACATCCATAAAGTAAAAAAAAGACACAAAAATACATCCATAAAGTAAAAAAAAAAGAGAAAAACACATCCATAAAGTAAAAAAAACAGATCCATAAAAGCACAAGAAACAGATCCATAAAAGTAAAAAAAACAGATCCTTAAAGTAAAAAAAGGAGATCCATAAAGGTAAAAAAAACGGATCCATAAAAGAAAAAAAAAACAACAAAAAACACATCCCTAAAGTAAAAAAAAAAAAAACAGGAAAACAGATCCATATAAGCAAAAAAAAAAACAAAAATACATCCATAAAGTAAAAAAAAGAGAAAAACACATCCATAAAGTAAAAAAAAACAGATCCATAAAAGCACAAGAAACAGATCCATAAAAGTAAAAAAAAAACAGATCCTTAAAGTAAAAAAAGGAGATCAATAAAGGTAAAAAAACGGATCCATGAAAGTAAAAAAAACCACAAAAATACATCCATAAAATTAAAAAAAAAACAAAAATACATCCATAAAGTAAAAAAAAGAGAAAAACACATATCCATAAAAGCACAAGAAAGAGATCCATAAAAGTAAAAAAAACACGAAAGACATCCATAAAATAAAAAAAAAAGAGAAAAACACATCCATAAAGTAAAAAAATAGATCCATAAAACCACAAGAAACAGATCCATAAAAGTAAAAAAACAGATCCTTAAAGTAAAAAAAGGAGATCCATAAAGGTAAAAAAAAAACACAAAAATACATCCATAAAGTAAAAAAAAGAGAAAAACACATATCCATAAAAGCACAAGAAACAGATCCATAAAAGTAAAAAAAACACAAAAGACATCCATAAAAGAAAAAAAAAACAAAAAAAGACATCCATAAAGTAAAAAAAAAAACAGAAAAACAGATCCATAAAAGCAAAAAAAAACAGAGGAGTACATCCATAAAGTAAAAAAAAAAACACAAAAATACATCCATAAAATAAAAAAAAAGAGAAAAACACATCCATAAAGTAAAAAAAAACAGATCCATAAAACCACAAGAAACAGATCCATAAAAGTAAAAAAAAACAGATCCTTAAAGTAAAAAAAGGAGATCCATAAAGGTAAAAAAACGGATCCATAAAAGAAAAAAAAACAGAAAAACACATCCATAAAGTAAAAAAAACACAAAAATACATCCATAAAGTAAAAAAAAAGAGAAAAACACATCCATAAAGTAAAAAAAACAGATCCATAAAAGCACAAGAAACAGATCCATAAAAGTAAAAAAAACAGATCCTTAAAGTAAAAAAAGGAGATCCATAAAGGTAAAAAAACGGATCCATAAAAGAAAAAAAAAACAGAAAAACACATCCTAAAGTAAAAAAAAAAAAACAGGAAAACAGATCCATAAAGCAAAAAAAACACAAAAATACATCCATAAAGTAAAAAAGAGAAAAACACATCCATAAAGTAAAAAAAACAGATCCATAAAAGCACAAGAAACAGATCCATAAAAGTAAAAAAAAAAACAGATCCTTAAAGTAAAAAAAGGAGATCAATAAAGGTAAAAAAACGGATCCATGAAAGTAAAAAAAACCACAAAAATACATCCATAAAATTAAAAAAAAACACAAAAATACATCCATAAAGTAAAAAAAAGAGAAAAACACATATCCATAAAAGCACAAGAAACAGATCCATAAAAGTAAAAAAAACACGAAAGAATCCATAAAATAAAAAAAAAGAGAAAAACACATCCATAAAGTAAAAAAATAGATCCATAAAACCACAAGAAACAGATCCATAAAAGTAAAAAAACAGATCCTTAAAGTAAAAAAAGGAGATCCATAAAGGTAAAAAAACGGATCCATAAAAGTAAAAAAAACACAAAAATACATCCATAAAATAAAAAAAAAAGAGAAAAACACATCCATAAAGTAAAAAAAAAATAGATCCATAAAACCACAAGAAACAGATCCATAAAAGTAAAAAAAACAGATCCTTAAAGTAAAAAAAGGAGATCCATAAAGGTAAAAAAACGGATCCATGAAAGTAAAAAAAACCACAAAAATACATCCATAAAATTAAAAAAAAACACAAAAATACATCCATAAAGAAAAAAAGAGAAAAACACATATCCATAAAAGCACAAGAAACAGATCCATAAAAGTAAAAAAACAGATCCTTAAAGTAAAAAAGGGAGATCCATAAAGGTAAAAAAACGGATCCATGAAAGTAAAAAAAACCACAAAAATACATCCATAAAGTTAAAAAAAAAAACACAAAAATACATCCATAAAGTAAAAAAAAGAGAAAAACACATATCCATAAAAGCACAAGAAACAGATCCATAAAAGTAAAAAAAACACAAAAGACATCCATAAAAGAAAAAAAAACAAAAAAAACATCCATAAAGTAAAAAAAAAAACAGAAAAACAGATCCATAAAAGCAAAAAAAAAACAGAGGAGTACATCCATAAAGTAAAAAAAAAACACAAAAATACATCCATAAAATAAAAAAAAAGAGAAAAACACATCCATAAAGTAAAAAAAAACAGATCCATAAAACCACGAGAAACAGATCCATAAAAGTAAAAAAAACAGATCCTTAAAGTAAAAAAAGGAGATCCATAAAGGTAAAAAAACGGATCCATAAAAGAAAAAAAAAACAGAAAAACACATCCATAAAGTAAAAAAAAAAAAACAGGAAAACAGATCCATATAAGCAAAAAAAAAACACAAAAATACATCCATAAAGTAAAAAAAGAGAAAAACACATCCATAAAGTAAAAAAAACAGATCCATAAAAGCACAAGAAACAGATCCATAAAAGTAAAAAAAAAAAACAGATCCTTAAAGTAAAAAAAGGAGATCCATAAAGATAAAAGAACGGATCCATAAAAGTAAAAAAAAAACAGAAAAACACATCCATAAAATAAAAAAAAAAACAGAAAAACAGATCCATAAAAGTAAAAAAAACAGATCCTCGAAGTAAAAAAAAACGGATCCATAAAGCAAAAAAAACAGATTTACAAAAGTAAAAAAAAACAGATCCTTGAAGCAAAAAAAGAGATCCAAGGAAGTGGAAAAAAACAGATTCATAAAAGTAAAAAAAAAAAACACACAAAAACACATCTATAAAGTAAAAAAAAAACAGAAAAACAGATCCATAAAAGTAAAAAAAAAACGGATCCGTAATGGTAAAAAAAACGGATCCATAAAAGCAAAAAAAGACAGATCCTTAAAGTAAAAAAAAAATATCCATAAAAGTAAAAAAGGAAACGGATCCATAAAAGTGAAAAAAACAGATTCTTAAAGTAAAAAAAAACCGGAAAAACACATCCATAAAGCAAAAAAAAAAAACAGAAAAACAGACCCATAAAAGTAAAAAAAAAACCCAGATCCATAAAGCGAAAAAAAAACAGATCTATAAAAGTTAAAAAAACAGATCCTTAAAGTAAAAAAAGAGATCCATAAAAGTAAAAAAAACAGATCCATAAAGGCAAAAAAAAACAGATCCTTAAAGTGAAAAAAAACAGATCCATGAAGCAAAAAAAACAGATCCATAAAAGTAAAAAAATAAACAGATCCATAAAGTAAAAAAAACATATCCATAAAAGTTAAAAAACAGATTCATAAATAGTAAATATTTAATGTTGTATCAATTGACTGATAATGGCTCATTTATACATTAATATCCGATAATTTCTTGGACGTCTAAAGAGAGCATTTAAAGCGTTTTAGCCAACAATTCCGACGTTTCTTTCTTTCGAACATCGTCTCCTCAGTCAATTCTAGATCAGCCTTTAATCGCTATGAATCGATGAGTTTCATTACGACGAACTAAGATCAAATGTGATCAGAAGAAGATTAGAGCTCAACAATGAAAGACCATTAAATTTTAATTAATTAGCGAAACGAAGGCGACATTTCTCTATATTTTCGAATTCCACTTTATACATAATGAATATTGTGTACGTCTTCGAATTTTTTCATTAAAAATAATGATAATTATAACTTTCACTATAGTGATCACTAATTATTGAAATATGGATGCATTTTTCAGGATTTCAATTCCTCTTCTTCCGGCACCTACTTCTCTACCTCTACTCTCTTCCAGTAATTGCAATAGATAAGCGATGTATTTAATTAAAGGATGAGAAAATGCACCTCTGTGGGGAGGGAGGGAGAAAACGCCCTAATATCTGAGGAATGAAAAGTATCATCGAAATTTCCGCCCCATAAAGCCTATAACCTTCATCTCTTCGTTGTATAATATCCAGAAAATACATTGTGGAAGTGTGGCATGCCTTTCAAATCACCAAATGAAAAATTTAAAACGAATAGATCAATGAAACCAAAAAAAAAAACCTCTCAATGTATCGGATAAAGAAGCGAAGATAGTATGAGAATCGAAAAATAGCAATTCTTCTAATTATTCCTCAATATCAGTTGAAAATTAACGAATATCGAATCGTATGTTGAGCACCAATAAAATCTCCGATCATCGCGGATCAACTTATGAAAATTCTGAATTATCGATTAATTCGCAGCAATCTCAACGATTGCTTCACTTGTTGTTACGACGTTAGCATATTTCGTTGCGGGCTCAAATAATTCTCCTTCGATATTCGGATGCTCTTCTATGTATTCGTTCGTTTCGGAGTCTATTGCTATATAACGAGCAACTAACACAGCGTTTGACTTCGTTTTATCCTTGTAAACTCATCGCTTAAAATATTTTTAAAGAGTAAAACATGACACCGCGTTGCCAATTACCTCATATAGTTTATATATAGTAACATTTAAGATTATAGGGCGGGCATCCATGAAATGCGGATCTACCCTCGTTAATCTCCCCTCTTTCGTATGTTTATCTTAGAAGTTATTAACCATGGGTAATAGTTTGGCCCTTCCGGGGGAGTAATGTTCAATTCTGTCGCACAAAGATTGCTAGCCGCCTCTCGCCCTTCCCCAAGTTATGTAACATTATTGAGGGGACGCAATATGCAGGAACAGCACATTAGAATAGCTTATCACAAGCTCTTTCTCAGTGACGAGTTCGTTTCCTATCGTTTCTTATATTAACATTCTCCACAATTCCCGTCTATCGAATCATATGTAGAACACCGACAAATGGGCTCATCGATGTCGAATGCATATCTCTATAAATATCATCCGTAACTAGTTTCTATTAAGATAAATTAATTATCAGCGCAGCTATTTTACACTAATAACAATAAATGCTTATTTACAACAAATAGATTCGAGAAAGTGAACAATGGCATAAATGTTGGAATTGAATATAGCAGAGCAAGTCAAACAGAACTGGAAAAGAGATGCTGTCAACATATCTATGCACTCGTAAGATGTTACTATAATCGGGAAAATCTGAACGGAGACGGAGAGGAATTGTTTATTGGAGCTTTGTGCTTGGTTGATATCAACGTCGAATTCCCTATGAGGTGATAAATAACGAGACCAGGAAACGGTTAGTGCACGATCGTTCCCTCAACCATATGAGCACATCTTAGAGTATTCCACCTCAACTTATCGAACAGATAGCTACTCGTTCATTATACCATTATAAATGTTTTGCGTACGAGTGCTGGACTAAATACAAGAGGTTAAGCGCTAAAACGAATCCTACTTTCTACGAGCAAGTTCTTAAGTGTTTCATCTTTCCAGCACTTATAGCAGACGCTAACGATGCTCTCACTCTTCAGGCAATAGCGGGGTGCCTCGATGCGTACTAATGTAGCCTTTAGCATATCTAAAACATTCAGATTATAGTCTTAGCGGCATCAAATGCTCGGAACATCGTCACATCTCGAGAGAGGAGACTGTCGTTAAGGTAATGGGATGAGGGACGTGGAGGAAAGAAGGCGTATGCAAGCCTGTTTAAAGTAAATCGCGTGCAGGCTTACACAATCTAGGCATCAAAATTCGGGCAGTTCTACTCAGAAATGAACGATGCTGCAGAAAGGGCAAACGAGCGAAAGAGTAGTGCAACACGACCTCACGCCAGCCACTCATATGGACAATATAAACGAACTGACACCGCTACGTGTCATAAATTGTTTTGCATATCCGATCATAGTATGTGAAAACATTTACATTCAGCGTTGATACGAACATCGCTCCCTTCATAAACAGCTATTTTCGTTGTGAAGAACGAATCGTAAAAGAATAGTAAAAATGTGCTTATAATTGAATTTCTTGGTGAATCCACGCGAGCACATTCAAAGCAATCGAGTTCTCACAGTTCTCTCAGTTCGATTGTTTTCCCGATCGCACCATCGTAGATCTGCTATCCGATTCCTACTTACTGCAATAAAGGCGTTACTCGATTCGAGTAGAATAGGAATAAACATTTTTATCTTCGACGTTACGAGTGGTTAATGATGTCGATGAGCGGCGTCGACTCGCGCTTACGACAGACGAAAAGTGAAAGCGTCCTATGAAAAACTTTGCAAATGAAGCTGACAAGTAGCAGGCTTGGCCCTAGAGGCCATACCTGCAACAACATGGTGACAGTTGCATTGAGAACCTCTTTCCTCTATTCCCTCCACCCTTCCACACCTCCACTTGGACTTATCGACAAGTGTTCCCTTCTTTGAACATATCTTCATTCTCTATAAATGCGAAATTTAGTGCCCTATACTTAATGCATAGCGAGGTCTCTGAGGATACTTTAAAAAGCAGGCGATTCTTCACTCTCCTTAATGAATAATTGCGACCGACTCTAGTTGAATAAGGGGCACATCGCATATTTCGTAATAGATCGCTTAAATCGAGGACCGCAAAAGTTGCCGTTATGTCTGCTGAACCCGCATTTTCTTGATGTTTTAAGCAAGTTTCGGATGCACTGGCGGAAGTCTGTTTTTCTTTTTTTTGAATACAGTGTTGTCCCCATTATAGTAATTAGTATGCCAATTATTACAACTTCGACATTTTCCTAAGAAGACCTTACCACCACAACAAGACTATAGGAAACTCCTGATAACATTTCCTGAAGGGTCTTTTTTTTGGGGTAGTACAAGCTAGTGCGTCGACTAGCAATGAAACTCTGACGAATTAATCGATATTCTCCCACCAGACTCTTTGATTTTGTCCAAGAATTCCAAAAACGTAGAATTTTAAATGGCACGGGATCCATTAGTGGGCAGGGACTTCCATATTTGACATATTTCCAAGAAAAGCATCCAGGAAGTTTCAAATGCAAACCACCAATAAATTATCTTGGTGAGAATTTCGTTTCTTCTTTAGCATCGTTGAACGTAAGGGACGTGGAGTTCAACGTAAAATGTCTAAGGTTGTTCACAAGTACACCATTACCCATTATATGTGAGCTATGAGTCTTCAGTGATGTAATGCGCATTAATGGGCTATAAAGTACGATGAGCAATAATGGTAACGAGTTCACGTTGGTAGAAGTAATACTGCTCACAAAAAAGTTAAACACCTTGAAAGTTAATGTGCTATACTTTCAGCATCGTTTAATTCATCATCAAGCGAGCATGGAGGCAACACTTGTCGATAACATTAAAGGGTTCTATGGTTAGCGCATGGTTATTTGGGTGCAAAGCAAAGTCGACGAACTTTCAATGAAAAGTATTAATGAATTCCCATCTATTAAGATTAGCATATCGAGAATTTTTTGCTAGTTCTCTTTTGCCGGTTTTATAGGAGTGATGTAAAATTAAACAAGTCGATCTCATCGATATCGATGTGTTGTTTTCTATTGTATGGGGAAAATTTAAAAGGTGTTTATTGATATGATAAGTTTACTATACAACTTTTTTTGCTGCTGAAAGTTATAAGTAATATAAGCCGGACGACGTAGTGCTTTCAGCTAATTAACTATAACATCAGTAGGATAGCACATTATAATTAGCATCTATTAGTGGAAACCATATTGTTAAATTCTCGCTTGATGACCATTTTAAAGTGGCGCTGAGCGACGAAATGGTTGCTGAGTGGAATTTTGTAGTGAACTGATTTCAGTATAATATCACTTACATTGAGAATCATGAAGTATGAAGTGTGCTTATCCGTTAGCCAACATAATGAGCTTACTATAAGTTGACTTTCGATACAAATTTTTAGCATCAATAGTGGTGATTCGTCGAATTCGAATTCAAATGATCCTAGTTGATGCGTCGTTTTTGTTCATTTATTGTATATCGTCAGCAAAATGACAGTAAACTCCTTTATTGTGCTGCGAAATATAGTCGCATAGATCTACACAGCATTGTATCCAGTAATAGAGCGCTCATGTGTACATATCACAATAAGCTGACCACTTGTAGGAGAGTTACTTCTGAAGAGGGGATATAGGAGTAAAAAGGGTAAGCGGAGGGGGATAAGGTGGGGTGGGGGAGGGATGGGATGGGTGGGGAAGTATAGAAGTGGTTAAAAGCTGCAGATTTAAAGCGACACTATGGGTGGTCTCAGTATGCACTCCAACTTACAAAGCATTTTGCAATGTAAGCAAGTGCATTTTTGAGCAAGACTTTTGAACACTTTCAGCGGAAAGACTGTACAATGAAAACAATGCGACAGCGACTGATTCCATCTCTATAGCACAACGACTAGGAATTACGCACACACAAAACGGAGGAGGGGATGGCTGTATCGGTTCGCTGACCAGACTAAATCGCCAAGATAGCCATCAACATGCATGTCGTTGATTTGGTACTGCTGGCAAGCTTACTTCCTGCAGCATTGGCTGCCGTTACCGCACGGTGAGTAGCCAGTAGAACAATAGCATTGCAAGTACAATATCTGGATACACTGAACTGTAGGCGCCTGCAAATGGAAACGATTTATATTGTATAGGGTATAAAAAACGATCATGGAATAGTGAGTGCTAAATTCAACGGCATTTAAGATATATTTACACATAAATAAAAACCGTAGTTTTTGTTGTTCCCATTAAGATACTATATTGTTGAGACGAAAATCTAATAGTATGAGGAAGAACACATTGTGATGATGTTCACTTGCTACTCACTTCGTCATTCCCAGTCACCGTGCGAAGATGAAACCACTATGCTAAACGGCTGTTATGGTTTAAGTTTATCCCATCTCATGAAACTGCAATGCGGATACTCGAAATAAGAAACAAAATCCGCACGCAAAGTAATTACTTTTTGCCGAATATGTGTCGAAGATGTAGAAAAATTGCTGAAACAAATGTTGTCATACGCGAATGTGGTTAACTATGCTTAAATCAGTTCCATTTTCCGCATCTTTCTATAGCTATTAAGAATGCTATTATCGAACAATTGCGCCAACGATGAAATGAGTAAAAAAAGTGAATTATAACTGGCCTGGATGCATGGGGTGCAGCCTGGAGCACAGCATTGCTGGGGAGGCCGCGTGACAATCACAGTTGGTTGAGTAACGATTGTAGGTGGGATGGTCGCAATCGTTGGTGGGAGAGTTGGGATAGTCTGGGGTGGCTGGGTAATTACGGGAACTGTAGGCTGAGGCTGGGGCTGTTGGCCACACGTTATTGAGCAGGTATTCCAGCAGATTGGTACACATTGCGAATGCACGCATTGACTTTGGCACACATCTTGACAAACGGGTTGGCAGGGCCGTGATACTTGACCACATGGACAAGACTGGACAATTTGCGGGCACGAGCACGTCATTTGTATAGAAAGCACGATTGGAGCGCAACTGCAGGAGGACTGCATGCAAGAGCAACGTTTGACTCGAGTGTCCACTGCATCTGTGGCCTGAAAAGGATCTACTTCATATTTCTCACATTAACCTTCATTCTTCTCCATATCCACAATCAAGTCAACAAGGGAAGACCCTCCTATCGTTTGCTCTATGCGGCTCTTATAAAGTAAGCTTCCTTTTATTATCTAAAGGTTTAAAGACGAAAAGACGTAAAGTCCCCTAGTATGGAATAGCAGTATTCAAAAACTTTAATTGATTTCTGCAATCTACAGTTCAACACTTTTGACCAATGAGCTTAAGTGCCGTAAATGTAGCAGTAAAGTAATTGTTATTTTGCGTTGTAGAACCATTTAAACCATTACGATCACATTCCTTGCTGAGGATCCTAACAACGATTCCAGTGTTTATATGCCCAAAACAAATTATTGATATGAAATCGAAATAAGTAGGTGGAATTTATATTCATTTCGTTATGTCTATAGCAAATTCTATAACTTCAGAGAACTTTTTAGTCTGAAATGATTTCGACAACATACATTAGTCGCTACATCGTTTTCACAGCTATGCCCAGTTGCTCATACAGGAAAACAAATAATCATAGCTGTGGAAAGTGAGGCAATTATCAGGATGCTCGAAGCATTTTAGAAGTTGCAGTTTTAGGATATTTTGAAGGGAAAATTGCAACTGATGGGTTATACTATCACGCTTATGCCTAAAAGACGAATAATTCAGTAGCTTTCGAAGATTTCGGGATGTCGTATCGTGCGATTTCTGGTAAAAGAGGATGAAATAATAACTTCTGATGAGGACTATGAAATATCGAAATTTCTAAACTTAAAGGATTTATTAAAATTTTAAAAGCTAACCACCGAAAAGCTGGTTGAGGCGAGGAGAAGGTAGAAGGCGATGCTGTTCATCTGGATTGACGAAGCGCTCAGCTAACTGTGAGGAAAGCATGTTGTGAGCGCATTTATAGGAGCCGAGATGCGTTATTTGTTGCAACATTGTCGAGATCGTTGTGCGTTGTTCCAAAGCAAATTTGCGTTGAGCAAACAATCTACTCATTTAATGCTTCTTTTCCACTAATCTATACTTCTAGTTGCTTTACCTGCACAATGTTCACTTCTCTATTAAATCAACAAACGTGCTCTATTAGTGTATGTGTTACAAGCACGTATGCGTGGGCGTTTCCAAAGAGTCAGCCTCACTGCTTTTTACTTTTTATCATGAAAGTAAATAATACGGAAAACTTGCGGCAACTAGTCTAGACGTGAACCGATAAGTGACTCAACATTCATGGCCAGTACGGCTCTTCCTTCGTTCACACTATCGGCGTCGAAGTGTTTCGCTTCCAGCATCCATCTTTGTCGATGATCGCCGTTACAGCATCCAAGAATCGTTTTTTTTTTTCGCCATTTCGAGCAAATCAAACAGCCTAAGTCAGGTATGCTATCCGAGCATCATATTATCCGTTTTCCGCAAAGACATCACTTTATGGTAAGTCAAGACTTATAATCTCCATTCCTTCAAGCATAGATACCGTATGTTTCAGAACGAAGCCCTGGGCATCAACTTTATGCGATATTCAAAGCTAACGACCGAAAATGTTTGATTTGCTGCACACAGAAGTTGTTTCATAAAGACTGTTTCATAGGCGAAGTGTTTCTTCACCTTACGATAGAGGAATATGCAAATGGGCAGCAGAGCTGGCATTAGAGGATATCGGTGGGAGGAATTTAGGCGTTTATCTTCTACAAAGTTTCACGTAATCACCGAAGTGGAAGCATCCATAATGCAAATTAGGATTTCATCTAAGTAAAGTCCAACAAGTAAAAACTTCACGTCGGGCGACTTCTGAACGAGAAGGTTTTACTTGCTTGAGGTTACTTAGATGAAAAAAGAGAGATGAGAGTCATATTATACTTAAACAAATAGGATGAAGTATGGACGCGGACTTCAGAACTACTTTCTGACCGTCGATTATAATTTCCTTCCCCTCCCTTCCTTCCAAAAAAATCAAATAGAAATTAAAAACTTCTCTCCTTTCGAAATCGGAATTATTTCCAACGAACTCTGAGACAAAATTATTCGTTAAAAGATCATTAGCAAAGAAAGAAATTGCTAATAGCATACAGTGCTTTTATAGAAAATATACTTGCAAAACGGTCACAAATTCACTCATTCAACAGCGTTTCAAATATTGCTTCTTAATGTGAGTATTGCTTCACTCAGTCGCCCTTCCAACATTATTTCCTCTCCACATTTTCCTTCTCTCTTATCCACAAATTTCCTCTCTCTATTCATCTATATGTCGACCTCTTAATCTTCTTCTTAGCATGATCCTTAGGCTTGCACTCCCTTCAACGAATTAGAAGTCTTCACCATCATAGGCATTCCCCGAACAATTTGAGAATCTCAGAAGTTTAATAAATTACAAATGACATCTGAGGCTTTTATTGAAGAAAAATTCGTTCTACTTTCTCTAGTCCGTATCCTCATCAAATACCTAACTGAAGAAGTTATTTGAAAACTTAGTGCCGCCACACGTTCAGATGGCCTTATTAAGTGGGGCAAATATGTGGGCAATTCGAAAGGGAACGGATGAGCTACTATATGCAACTTTACATCTGTTTCATTGCTCTCATGAGTGGTTCTTTCAGCAATCGCAGCAGTGTTCAACGTTACCATTTCCGAGGGATAGAACAACCTCTGATAAAATGTTAAGCCGCAGGTGAGATGCTTCACCCGTATTAATTACTTCGATAATTTAGGATATGTTAGTTGGACGAGTCACGAATCGAAAAATTCATTATTGTATCCACTTCTCCATTGATCTTTTTTTTATTTTCTAATGGCTGCCGGAATACTGAGAAATACAGCCTTCTGAAGTTCAAAAACGAAGCCAAAACTGGAGAGAAGTGATTAAGGGGAAACTTTCTTGTCGACGCTTTAGCGATTGAAGTTAATTTTCTGGCGATTCCTTTCACTCGCAGAAGAAATGGTGAGAAATCTTAACACAGCTTATTGTAAAGCGTCCTGAGTGCTATCGATTTCGAATCGAATTCAACATGAGGTGCCGTTTTAATTTCCTCAAAACTCACCCCTCCCTCTCCCTGAAATCATTCGTATTCCCGACCTTCCAAAGAACAAAAGTAGCACTTCGTTTTTCAGTATTCATTCGAAATATCGTTTATACCAATCCCATTTTCATATCATTGAATATAAGCAAAAGAAATTCTCAAACCACTATCTTCAATTTCTGAAACGAGCAAGACTTGAACATATCCGTCAGCTTGATATACAGAAATCGCAAGATATTATGCGATGCAGATTATTTAGCAAAGGTCCATCAATGCTCAGAACCTCTCTCCCTCCTTTCTGTTCCTTGCACCTCTCCCAGCAGTCCGATTTTCAACCTATATAAATTTTTAGCTTCTTCCCCGATATGAGGTTAGTGGGATTTTGATCTTCCGCACAGTTCATTTTATCGCTTTTTCCATTAGAGTTGCAAAAATCGATGCTTAGTTGTATCTCTGAATGATATACAGCTGCAGTGTCAAGAAAAGCCTTCTAACGAAAGCAGTAGTAGAAGACCCCAGACATTATCAAAACAGTTGAGTACCTGAGAGCCTGACATATGAAAAATGTGTCCTTAAGAAACAGTAGTTAACAAATAACCATGTTTCCACCCCAAACATTGGATGCTATTCTAAATGCGAAACTTCCAACAGATGATGATAACATTAGAGGGCAAAGCTATTACTTCAGTTTGGGTGCTTTTTGTAGACCAACTTGAGGGGACCATTCATTAAGGTATCAAAGCATTGTTTCATAAAACCATACCATTTATGGTTACATGATCTCTTTTTTCAAAGGCTGATTTCAAGAAGTTCGTTGGATTATTCATTCCAGTGACTATGACTGCTCATAAGAGAGATTTGTTTGTCCCACTCAACCGTAATGTTTAATTCTTTCACAAACGGAAGTAGTCCAATTGGGAAGTATTTAGCCAATAATAAAAGTTAGAAGCTCACAAACGGTAGTAGCACAACCCCCGACGTCAGCCTCAGTTGATTCCTTAACAGTAGAATTACCCATTCCACCGATAGACATTCAACTATAAATTTAGCATCTGTAAGGGCGGCATAGCGCGATTATCGTTAAGCAGCCATAACACTCATTTCTGCTTAACTCATCAATTCAGAAACGAGGAAAATGAGGTGATACAACGATGTTGTACCTCTCTCGTGCTACAGTAGCATAGGAAGTCGATAAGACGGCAAAAACCACTAAGCTTTCGATGATTCAAGTCTGATGTGAATGAAATGAAAAAAATGTCGAGGAGGCATGCATACAATTTTTTTTCCTTCTTTTTTTGCAGTTTCATCGTCGTACTAACGCAAAGCGGAAAAAAATGAGGAAAAAAGCGTAGAGAATATTTCAAACACTTCGATAGTGTATCGGTTTTCCATCGAAAAACTCAGCCACTTTACAGCAGTTTATAGCGTTTCAAGAGAAGACACATATGCCATTAAACTTCACCGTCACAACCTCTCCTCATCCCCACTTTGAGTGAGGACACAGATAAGCACATAAATATTCGCAAGTAAAACAACGTTGTGATTCGCCTTTCGCGACAATTGAGAATAATAAACTTGAAGAAGTGAATAAATTCTATTACGTACCGCAGGCATCAAACTGTACCTCAAGTACAGTTGTACCCTCGCAGCGTCTAGTAAAAATTTAACACCTAAATCTCATCTTACAAAGGAAGAAAGAGCTTTTACTTGGATAATGCGCTGTTTCAGCGGTCGACAACAACTGATATGTACGTTGATCTCATACTTCTTGGCGACATTTCTCCAAAATTCCAAATATCCTTTGATTTACAAGAAAATTCGGAAGGGAAGGAAACCACTGGGAACTGAATATTCCACTGAAAAAGATGTCTACCATTGTGCGAAAAGCCTAAACATGTGGCTGTCTTTGCGTAATTTCACTGCACCGCAATAGCGAATTATGAATTATATTGATGCCTCGTTGCAGCACATGTGAATGCGTTCTCAATTTTGCATAAGAAAAACATCTTGTAATGTCTTCTATCATTTCAAATGCAACATTCAATATACCTCATTGGAATATATTTAAGGCCTCATTCGATATTCAATCAAAATCTCATGCTGAAATTCGAGCGAAAGTATCTAACAATAAGCGTGAACTACTGCGTTTTTATCGCAATTTTCATATTCTATCGGTTTATTTTATTTGAATTATTTTATCGAAATAGCTTTTTGCAGTTTTCTTTAATATATTATCGAATATACAGATAAAATATGCCCATGAATATGATGCTATGTAATAATTCACTTTTTGAGAATGTTCTAAAAAGCGATACAGGTTTCATTTGGATTTTTGCACTCATAAATTCGAAAGAACTGTGGACATGTCGCATCGTCGCATAACTGTTTTGACCCTAAATCCACAGTCACTCCTTCGTCCCCTGCCCACTTTTGATGAATAAGTGGGCTTGGGGAACGAACATTACGAAATGTACTGAAGAGGGTTGGAAAGGACGAACTTCCAGAAATCTGGAAATTGTGAAAGCAGTACCTGCGAGAGTTTATTAGTGGTTAGCCGTTTTTTTTCTGGTGGCTGAAATTTTCCATATAAATGTGAGAAAGCGTCGCCGGGTTCATAGTTTCGGCTATTTGATGTGAAGTTGTGTTCATCAAACTCAGCGTAGCTTCTAATGAAAATGTTTGGAAATCTAAGTGTATTGCGAGCGGGAAAGAGAAGGCTGGAATGCCTATGAAAACTAGAAAAATCTTCCACTTTGGAAAGCCAGTAATACAGTGCATTCATAACGCGTCTAAACACTTCATCGTTATGACCACGGAACGAATCTCGACGTTCTAGGAGCTAACTTTCGAAAGTAATATTTTGGATTTAAATCATTGTGTTGAATAACTAAATGGTTGGATGCCAATTCAAATAAACGGTTGCACCTCACTGTAATATATTGCACTTCTGGATGTGTCACTACGAATAACTATAATTTTCTCGCATCAGAAAACGTTTCCGCTATAGACGTCTCAATTCCATTTATCGTTTTTTGATGTTTCATTTCAAAAGCTCATATGGGCCTACTTTGTTAATCTACGCTAATTTCTTCAGTTGAGTATAGGTTGTTGATGCAGTGGTTTTATGTTTCTTGAGTACCGTTTGGTTTTTCATGATTTATTTGCATAATTGTTATATGCTTGCTTCAGAGTTCTTGAAGTTAAGGTAAGCAGAAGCGAACAATTATGTCGATATTTGTCGAAGCCTGTTGCTTGTTGGACTTTGAAACGAACATCGCCATGGAATCATTTTACATATAGCTGTGAGATACGTTTCACTTGAATTTGCTTTTACATTTTACTTCAGTTGATTATCACCATCATAGATTTATAGGTAGAAACGTCGACTTTGGTAAAAATTCAGTCTCGATATAGATTGTGACCGAACTTGGTGCTAGACCCTTGAAACTCTTTGTTTCCTTGCATAAATTGTAATTACGTAAAATGAGACATTCCTATTTCCCGACTTTGACAACGTTTGCGCTGTTAAGCTCACAATGTAACGGGGAGTATAGATAATACTCCTTTGTATATTATGTATGCAACGCGGAACAAGCAAGTCGAACTTTTCGTCATCTATACCTTGTCGCCATTGTTTTCAAAATTTGATGAAATAACTAAAGTTGACGGAAAAAAACGAACTTTTCGCAACGTTGGTTGTGCAGCATTCTCTGATAGTTTTACGCACTCATTAGAAGTAAGAAGTATGCATTACTGTGGCATTATGTTGTTTTTCCGTGTTAATGTTGACGGACGATTAAAACGTCCGAAAGTCTCGTCATGACTTCAGTAGACAAGTTCGATCGCTATGAAATCATTCAAAAAGAGAATTTATCTGAGGTGAAATAAAAGGCGACTTCTATATGCTATCCCCACCTTAGAAGGGTGACTGTCGCAATAGTTTCGAGCATATTCGAGGTCGAACGATCGAAAAAGAATCGACGACTGAACGCCGGAAATTGTATCTGAAACCTTTGATTACTAAATGTGTTATAAGACGACATAACATAGTGGTTATAAAATGGATTTATTTGTATCTCAGTAAACTTATATTTGCCAAACTGTTTCTCGAGTTGCATATTGACAACAGAAATATTGAAGACAACAAGCTGTCCTAGCACAGGTGAAAATTTATTGCCACCTTAAGAAAATCTCTTTGATTTGGAAGGCAGCAAAATATGAAGAAGAATGGGGACAGTTGGGGGAGTTCCAGATTTTTGCGTCAAATTTTACTATTCGTTCAGGTGTGAACCTTTGCACTGGTGGATTAAAAAAAATCAACAATTACTCGATGTGTTGAAGATTTTGATCGCCTGCGCGTCGACTACGATGCCTAATCACTACTGTAGATGGATGAAAAAACGACGAACACATGAACGCTCACAAAGTGCAAACGCAGTGAACAACTTACCTCAGCATTCCCGCCTCAATTCTTTCACGTGGTAGTTGCCACGGAGTTCTGCTGAGCGCGTCCAACGTCACGAAGTCTCAGAATCAACAACAACAGAAACAATAACAATAATAACTAGAACTAATAGACATTACAAACATACAGTGACAACCTGATAAGGGTGTGAACGAATTCCCCAAATCCTCTCCCCTGCTCTTCAAAAAAAAAAAAAACAGAAGTAGTACACGAGCAATCCCTTAAAGCAAATCTGGAAATCACTAGTGCCTTGTTCGCTTCATCCATTTTCACGATCGACGCATCCAGGTATCATTCTTTAGTCTCCATCGTCTAACTAATGGCCGCTGATTATTTCTAGTCTACTCGTTGATTGCTTTACCTATGAGAAATTCCTCGCCGGGGCATTAAACCCAATTCTGCACTCTACCGCTGATCTCATCCGACCAATACCTCCACTGCCCAGGAAATGATTCATGAAATCTCTCAACAATGTCGACGGAGCCAAACTTCATCGTCCTATAGTCACGGCTTAAAAAAAGGACTAAAATTTCCTAATGGGCCAACTAAAAGTGACAAATTCTACGCCAAGTGGTAAAACTACTCGAGTTAAAGAGTGCCTCAGTGACATCAAAATAGAGGAAAAAATTTTCTCTCAAATGAGCAGAAATTCAAAAATGAATTTTTGGATAGACCGATTCTGAAGCCGCTAACAAAACACAACTTCTCATGTTGGAGAAATAGTTCATAAACAAAAACTTTAATGCATCCGTTAAAGAAATTATGTTAGACCATCTCTTAAGCAAGAAGTCGGCAACTCAAACAAGTTGAGAAAAAGCTTTTGCATACCGATTCTCGTATATTAGTTCAATGCGTATAAAGTAACATTAGTGTACGCTGCAAATGTTTGATTGCATCGTTGAAAGGTGTAATAATAAATACCTTAGAATTCCTTTATAACTTCTTACAAACCCTGATTCTGAACTGCATCCTTGGCTTTGTTTTCAGCTCGTTTACTTGAATTTGAACGATTTATATACATTTAACCAAGAATGGTTTTCTCTTATGAAATGCTGTGAATGCATTAGGCATTCTGCACTTCATGGTAGTACCGAGTCTGATGCACCTTTTTGCTTTGACACTCTCATTTTTCTAGGTCCACTGATCTGTCATTTTGAACCCTTTGTAGAATCCCACTCTTTCAGCAGTAAAATTGCTTCTTCTTAAAGTTGTTCTCCAACTTCTTTTCACGAGATCAATTCCGAGCTCCGCGTGGGAATTTTCCTGCAGTTAATGATGGCTTATGTTTGTCGGTAGAAAAAATCCTTTGACCAGTTTGATGAGTTGTCATGTTTGGCGTTATTGTATTTCAGTAACGGTTATCAGCAGAATCTTGGCGTAGTGTATTATGCTCTGCGACAACAGATCCGACGCTACGCTATTTTCATTTAAAAGTTTAGAAAGTGGTAAGTCTCCTCGAAGGCTGTCGCGGATTGAGAAGACCGACGCCATAAAGAAGCAACACCTATAAAAACTGAATTATGAGACGGTAATGAGGAATTGGGAACATTTAAAAAACACTGCATGTTTCAAGACTCAGTGAGTTGCTCGTTGAAAACACATGTCTGCTTGCGTTTGCTGAAAGCTGAACGCTATGGAATGATCCAGGATCATCCGACATTTTTCAGATCGGGGCCATTCGAGGAGTCTGTAATTTATAACATGGCTAATTACACAGTGTCGAGAAAACAGATGATTTTTTTGCGTATTAGGGAAGCGACATCAATGAGGCATCTGTGGAGCAAAATGCAGATGAGTGGCTGGGCGACAAATTAGTAACGTTATGATAACTCGTGAACTTATTGTTCTACACTGACTCTGCAGAACAACGCCTTTAAAATATTTTACTGAATCATGCACAACGTCTTTCCTGAATCCTGCCTTCGTTGTTGCGCCCTCGTCCACGATTTCCGGCAGTTCTGCTGGGTCGAGGTTATCGTCTGTTCCCTTTCTCAATTTCAATAAACAGGAAAATAGTGAAAAATGCGCCTCTTGAAGGCTACGTGATGCAGCAGTGTCTGCATTTACAAACTGGCTTGGGTCACTAAATAGGCCGATCTATTTTGGATTGTAGTTTTTATGCATCCTTTACATTTTCTGCGCTTGCATAAATTTACATTTGCAAGGAGCATTTTAGCGACGTTATGTTCGTTTGTTCAGTGGCTTCAACTCGCGAAGCAACGAATGTGGACGATCTTTTCAAGTTTTTCTACCTGCTTGAGAGGAGAGGGGATTTCAGTGAAACTTAGCATTTAGAAGCAATTGATTGACGAGTGATAATTCAACCACATGCAACGCGACGCATGTCATTTTGCGGTTGAATTATCACATTTGTGATCGCCGTTTCTCAGCGATGAATTTTCGTCAGTTTGTTATCAGCCTAGGCTATGCAATAAGAAAGAATCATAACGTGCTCTAAAAACGCAGTCTGAATTTTCGTTTCTTTGAGTTTCCCCTTTACATTTTTTGAACTGGCTGTTCCTACGACACTGACCTGAAGAATTTGGAAGTAATCTGATGGGCATTAGGATAGACAGGTGCAGCGAGGAAAAAGAAATATCGTGAGTTTGAGCTGTCCAAAAATCAATGAGAACAGAATCTTATAGAACATAACTATATCTCAGAGTTGAGTGGTTTTTATAAAAAGCCTACAAGGCCTTTAGGAAACTGTTATTAGGGGTATTTCATTGAAAAAATTAGACGTGGGTCTGGGAAAATTTTTCGATGAGGGAAAGGAATCTCAACTGCCTCGTGTTGGAGTTCACTGTTCCTTGTGAGACGGAGATTGCAGCGAATCTTGATATATGAACTGGGAAATGCTAACTGAGGGCTTGGCTAATTTTGTGGCGCTATTTAACCTCCAGAAACGATAATATCATCCCTGTGTTATGGTATTCTATTGCTGCGAGACATTTTCTTCGGCACCTTTCCGATGCTGACTTCGTAAGCGAAAATCCTCTCACGCTATTCCGCCGCAATATTTACTACTTTTAAAATCATCTGCATATGCATGACCAGATTATCAGTTCATTTTGGTGCGATGTCGTAGGGACGCTCGGATCTCACTTTGGAGCTTCGAGCGGAAGGCACTGATCCGAAAGGTTTCAGCAATCAGTCTGATGAGCCTCAGTTGCAGAGTGTCGTACTTCATGAGTAGTTTCTGCTCTCAGCTGCCTGAATCTTAGTTCCTCTCGACTAGATAACCAATCTTTCGAGGTTAGAGACGGTCGAGCTTTAAGATCACTGATGACAGCAAACTGTTGGTGTGATATATCGTGATCAAAAGCGCTTGAGAGAGTGCTCGTAGCGAAACTTTGCAACAGTGGAATGGCGTCACAAAGTTTGTCGACAAGCTTTCAGAGTTATCAACCCGATGCGAGCATAAATAAATAGGGAAAATGTGTAAATGGCGTTTGTTTGTCGGTCCCCTCTTCGTAATGCATCTTCACTGCGCGCCTCATAATTTCCATTTTCGCTTCATTGTGATGCACTCATGTATAATCAATTAAAATATTCACTATTTTCTGCGTCCATCATTTATTCTCATCTATTCATATTTCTTCGTTCGCCATTCGACTGCGGCCGTTCGCACATTTCCCAACTCAAAATCACATTCCATTTTAGCTCGTTTCCTTCGATCTTGACTCCATCTAAAATATTAGTGAGTGCTTATGAGCGTGTTTGGCGCTGTTGTTAATTTTATCGTTAATCTGTGCAGTGATGAGGAAAGAAAACAGAAGGAAGGTAGAGATATGAATTTTCGAACCTTGGAGTGATGTCTTGATCAGTATTGTTATCGCTATCGTTTCCCGCATGATGTAATTAGCATTCGCTGTTAGCGTCATCAGTTCATATTATCGGGTAACTTGTTGGCTATCCTCCTTAGCTGCAAATTATTTTTATACGTTTTAATCGTTGCGCAATCTCTTCTGCGATATTGGCACTCATTTCATACAAATATGCTGAAAAATTCTTGGCGCTGAGCAATGCCAACGTCAGCCACAACATCATAATTAGAGATTCTAGCATATCTTAGCAGAAAACTTTAGAAATTTTCTGTGTTAGGTTATCGTGTCGTTGCAATTCAACACTTCAGAACGAATTAAGCTTTTCTCTCGGTCGCTTTTTGACGCCACTGTCTATGCGCTAACTGAGTTTTCCATACTTTTCAACGCTATCATTTCCACATTGTCTTGCAAATCGAAATAACCTTTAATGTTTTATAGTTGTGAGCTTCCTCTCCAATGATACAAAATTATCGAGCGTATATACATAACATAAATAGATTTGCGTTGATTATTCAGAGCTCATTCGACACGTTAAGTCATTTCTGCACTTTCATTGTTAGCTTAATTTGGAGACAATGAATAACTGAATGTCGCCAGATTTTTTTTTTCGCCGGCCTCACGAATTTCTACAGAAGAGTTTCCGGTGAAATGTGTGGCGCATAAGGGAGACTTCCGGCTGAGCAGGGTGATCCATTTGTCTTTAGACTCAGCTGAGAATTTGCATTTACAGGGCGCATTTTGGAAACATTCCACGTTGCTTATGTGTCTGCGATTTTTTTGTCTGTCTGTTCAGTGCGCATGACATTTTCAGCTTGAGAACCACTGAAGCCAAATACCTAACCACATAAGTGACACACTCCGAGTTGTCTGATGAGTAGCGTCTACACGATGTCGATGTTCCACACTAGCTTCACAGATGAACCATCGACTTCGAAAGGAACTATAGCTACATCGACGGATCTGACAAGCGCCTATATTTTACCTTCAGTTAGGTTCGCACTTGACTTCATTAGAAACATCAAAAGAACATTTTTTTAAAGAGTAGTAGAGCCACTTAAAGTTCTCTCATTTCTTGTTTATTGGTAAAACTTATGAAATCAACTGCATGTATGTATCGAATACAAAATCGAGTTATACTGGTTGCATCGAAGCATTTTTCAACCTCTCCTGATTGCTGAGATGGGCTCATCATTTGATAATTATTTATTGTGCTAGTTGGTCCCCTCAGTGAATTGCAAAAACGAATATCGCGCCAACGATTCCGCTGGCATGCTTCTTTGGTTATGACGCATTTTTGCAAAAGGCAAAACGAATTATGGCGACATCGCGTCTATGCTTTCATATATATTTATGTATGTATGTATATATGTGTATATGTATATCGCGTCTTTATGTATATGTACATCGTGTATGTATATACGTACGTATACATGCATGTATGTATATGTGTGTATTCGTATGTATGTGTAAAAGAATGTGTGTGTTTATGTATCCGTGTACTTTTATGTGATCACCTCTGACTCTTGTCCTCTATGAGAGCCTTAACCAGAGAGCTACTCAAGCTTTTAACAGACATTATCTGGCTCTCTCAACATTAAGTTAAAGTTGTCAAGTGAATTTAGAAGCATTTTACAGCGGTCCTCATTTTTTACAGGTCGGATCGCGAAAAATGAATATTTTGCTGCAGCGGTTGAGCGAGTTAAAACGTTATTTAATTATATTGCGTATCGTGATGTCTATTAGAGAATTCATTAAAAGAACACATTGCGTTAACATATTCTAGAGAGCTCCTCCAGTTGTTTTTCTCACATACTTTTTCTCCAGCTGTATTATTTTCAGTGGAAGAGCTTTGGTTGTTTCATAGTTGAGGTTGAAGAGTAAGCTCATTTCGTCGATGCCGCAAATCCAAAAATGCATTTCTTTGAGAACTGATTAGGCGGACATCCTTAAGCATCATTCAGACAACATTCAAATTTCAGTGACAATCATCGTGTCGTTAAAACCGTTAGCAGTTCTCTGCAAAAAAATACGCTGCATCGTTTGAATCGTTTTGAGATGTTTTGAAGGATTTTTCGTTTTTAGTAAAATTGTCAACACAACCCCTCTCCCCCTCCCCTCCCCACCTCTCCAAATGGTGCTCGCATTCATCGCTCGCGGGGACTTTCATCACCAATAAGTTGCTCAGTTAAGGATGATAGTGAGAAATTTACAATTGTCTCATTGCTCAAGAGGCGTATAGACGATTGCTTCAATGCTTGCATATATATGCTCATAAAATCGACATACGGAACTTATCGACATAAAGCGTTATGATGAATTCTTTTTTTTCTACCGTCTTCGGCGCTCTAACATAAAACATATTGCGCTAACGAGTTCATTGCATAATATACGGTAGATGTGAGAATGCGCGCTTGTCGCCTTTTAAATATAGCGGCGCTTTATGTGTGAAACGCTTAAAGCTCAATGCTAGCAAAAGTTATACGTGAGAGCGGCGCTCAATACTTCTAAATGCACTGCTCATTAGGGCTATTCTGACTGCCGCTATTCGTAAACGTTTTCAAATTTCATCGCATTTCTCTTCGAAGTGTAATTCTGTCTGGTGATCGAATGGGCACTAAAAATAAGATATCTTTTCGGTCTCGACTATTTCCATCGTAGACAAAGTCAAGTACGAAAGCAATAATCGTAATTTGCTCCATCAAGATCACATATAGAGCACTATATTTTGCGACGTAAGGCTTAATAAATGTTGAATATCTCGAATGAAATTTGAATGCGAAATTTTCATAATCCACTATACGAATATTCGCAGTTAAGATATATGAAAGCCGAATTTATTGCTTCTACACATGGAGACAGCACATAACTTTCCTGTAAATATGCTTCTGCATGTGACGATCCAGTGGAGTAGGTCTGTGAGAGTAAGGTTTCTGCAAGAAGATGACGAAAGTTAAGGTTCATCAAAGACCCATATTGTTTCAAGCACAAAATCACACCTACAACTTCTCAAAGGATGTTTAATGTTTCCATTGTTTGTTATGAATTTTCTCGATTATACTGGCCATAATTAATAGCATATAGAAGTGTTGTTCAAAGTTGATCGATGGAGAATGTTGCTGATTGTTTTCATCTGGATTCAGCAACCGCCTAGTGCATATATTTCTAGTGTAGACCATTGAAAAGCAGAAAACTAATGCGCGAATCGTATTTTCCACATTTTCGCTCTTAAGAAACGAAAGCGTTTCCCTGATGTTTCTGAAATCAGCGTTCGCTATCCTCAAAAACAGATTGAAAAACACATCAGGGAGGGGTTTACGATTGGTACTCTTTTGTCTTTTGACCTATGAGGCCACCCCACTACTTAATTTTTTTTGGCAATGGACGCCTAAAAGGTGCTGCAAAGTTTACAAACGCATCAATAATTCTCAAAAGATGCGCAGCCAAAACCATACTGGAGTTTCCGAAAGGACCGGTTACGTTTGCTGAATACAGTCGCCACTGCATGATAGCTAATGAGTTGGAATTAGCAGAAAGACGCCCACACAACGACATCAGATCGCAGTCATAATAATTGTTTATTAAACTCTGCGCAACAGTATAAATGAGGAATCATGTCAAAGGACGTCGATGTGCCATTGTGAAATTTTCAACTCTCATTGTAGAGTGTAAAAAAATTATCAAACATAATCCCTATTTTTAATTACCTACTTAATTCCTAATTATCATAGAAAGCCATAGGAAAGCAGCGTAGCTCAAATATTACTTCATAATTAAATTCCACACTGCACTGCTACTGTACCCTGAGAGAGAGTATGGCTGCTAATAATTTGAAATATTCCGCTATGTAGTAGTGCAAATGTGCAATATAGGTCGACAGTAATCACATCGGCTAGTACCCCAATACTTGAGTATCAAGTGCAAAAATTGCTTTTCTGAGACCCTTGAAATAGTCGCAGAGAAAAGAGTTTGCATCTATTGCTCCTGGATATGCGAGTCAGTTCTTTTCTTTTTCTTTTAAATAAGGAGATCGGAGGAGGTTTTTTAAACATTCTGAAAACATCGCTTCTGAATAATATTCATCAAATACGATAAACTATAAATCTCAAAAATTTACAGGTTATATGGTTAAACTTTTAACTACAGTAATAGAAAGTCATCAGTGAAACAAGTAATTCAAGTGTTTTCTTTGGCCAAAGTACTGCTGTGTTTTGATCCAATCTGTTATATTTCATTTCTTCACTACTCATACTCGTGGTAACTTCACACTTTAACCGAAACGATTTTCATTCATTGGCACTTGAAATAACCGGAAAAACTCAGCTAAGACAATTTAGATGCCATCTTTCTTCAATATGATGTATTCCTTCAACTGTTAACCACTTATTTGTTCATTCGACTTAAGATGAACTTATGAGTAACACTGAAGATATACGAGTTCTCGACCCGAACTCTTATCCCAGTCCCTCATAAAATTTGATTAATCTGCTGAAAGGTACTGCAAAAGTGTGCCTAATTTTTCGTCATCGTTTTTTTTTCCATGGTAACGGCTTCATTTTACAACTCGTTTTGTTAAAATTACTTAGTTGTAATTTTCTATTTATGCTATTCCATTCGTTTGTGTGCTTCACGTTACACATTGTGGACTGCTTTCTTCAGGTCAAAACACCCACATTCACTGCCCTTTGATGCGATGGCATTTTCAGCACTTTTTCGACATGGTTTAGCGTCCTCTTCCTTACTCTGACAATTAGCATCAATAACGGTCTTTTGCCATGAGGGAATTCGAGTGAGTGATTAATGGTTAATAGGCCGTTGTTCCAGTAAATGGGATCGAAATCGAACCAGGTGCCCAGTCAAGGCTCGGTAGTCAAGCGCCTATGCCATTTGGATACGCATCCACTAGCACATTATCTTATCCACTTATTCCGCGTTTATTGGAGCTCTCGACAAAGTACCTAAATTGTTTGTTACAACCCATTACCAATCCCATTAAAATATTTCGAAAGTTCCAAAATTCAGCGCAGCCCTCATCTCTACCTTCCCTACCGCTCTAGGTGTCGAAAAAAATTCGATGGTACCAGGTGATATAAATTAATGCGAGGAGACATTTGGTTAGACGAATTTTGTGAACGTCTTTATAACTATGAACTTTTGTTAGTGTATACACTGAGTGTTGTGAAATTGAAACGCTCTTCTCTATGGCTTCGAACAGCAATTTACAGCGACAATATGAATATGCAAATGAAGCACCATCAATGTTATTGTTATTACTCCCCGTGACGACAGCGCTGCGTCTCCCATAGCTGCGCGCTCCGCTTTTCCAGCTGAGTGCTTTTTGTTGGTATTCGTCCTTTTATGGTGGATCGATCGCCGCCTCCGATGCTTTTCCGCACCGTATCTGTCCTCGCACAACATAAACGCTTTCCAGTCGGTAGCGCAAGCGACCAACTATCAGTTGCATCATCACTGTTGTTTAGATGACACAAATGCACATACACACATACACACATACGCACACAGACACCTCATATCAAGTTAAAAAGTGACAACCTGTTGAGAATTTGAACAGAGCATATAGCCAACATAGACATCGTTTCACAAAGCGAGCAACGATATCTACTTCTGTTACAAATTGTCTCTGTCCATTTCAAGCGCTGATTGAAAAGTACGGTTGGCAATAATTAGTTTTAGAAAACAATTGGATTGTAATAATGTATCTGAAAATGTCTATGTTCAGGAGCTATATTAAATGCGAAACAAATTAATGAAGTTGTAAAGCAGCTTATTATAACTACCACATCACTTCAGCGGTGGCTGACCGTTACAGTAATGCACCTCATTTATTGAGCTAATTTTGCATGGCCCCATCTAATTTTGCAAAGTCTTAGCTGATTCTGGGAAGTATATGTAATATAGGTTTAGCGACAGTGAAAAATGGATAATACTCACTGCGTTTATTTTTATCTTTATTCGCACTGTTGATGCGTTTTTACGAATCATGAAAGACACTTTCACACGTCTCACTGAATAAACCAAGCAAACCATTGCTCAATTGATATAGCGATTATTCGTATATCGAAAACGTTGAAATGTATTTACATTCTAAAGTGCAATTTTCTGGACGTTAGGTGCTTAAAAGTTTGCTAAAAACATTGTTTCCTAGTGACTGCACTCACTGAAATGTGCAGTTTCGTTGATAGTCATAAATCTCTAATGTAGGCGCATATTTTCGTATTAGTGATGTGCTTGTGCTTAATTATTGCTATCTGATCGGAAAACGAACACTTCAGAAATGCACGACAGGCAGAATTACCCGAAAAGCTTAGGATGTGATTCGTCGTTGAGGTGAATGAATTGATTTTGAAGTAGGGAATTAACGGAAAAGCAGCTTTAAAAGGTTTCATTGACGTGGGCAAATAACTGCTAATCCTGAGATGCCAAAAGAAGAAGGTCATTGCATCGTAGAAAATTGGTGCACTGTTAATCGCTAAAATCAATCAACAGCAAGTGGTTATGACTTTTCCTGTTTTTTTCATAAGTATGGAAGCTTATGAACGTGAAAATAATTCTGTTGAGTTACTTTAAATTTCGACATTTGAGAAGTGAGACAATATTGGAACATTGCTATTATTGACGTACGCAATTCGACCTATAAAAGTTTGTGTTGGAGTAGTTTCACTGAGTAAGTTAGTTTTTAATTGATTGCAACGATGACTTTTAACAGGTGTGAGACACAACATAGCAGAACGTTTCCGTAACATGTTCTCTGTTATCGACCGTGAAGCATTGCGTTGGACAATTTTCTTAGTTGAGCCCAATTTTTCACTATTTCACGACATAGACCTTAGCCATCATTCAGAGTGATTTTTGAAAAGAAATATCACAGCATATACTCACCACCTAAAGATTAAGAAGGTATCTCATAGTCAATTTTTGACCAGTTTCTTCTTCCTCTTTTCTTTCAGCAACAGATGCGGACGTCGATTTGTAAACGGAATAACAACACCAACTTTTTTTAGGCAAATGAAGAGAAAGTTATACAGACTGTTTAAATTTCGCATTATTGTAGTGTGACATAGATCTGAAGGATGGAAAGCCTGTTCAAAAGTTGCAGACTGTTGTGGGCCTCTGATATTATTACGTGTAGATGATTGCACTTGCTTAGAACGAGGATTCTCCGAAAAAGTGGTTAGCAATTATGTGAGCGTATTTGTTTGCTTCGAGAAGACGATGAGGAGCCGAAGTCGAGTGCGAGCAATGTGAGCACTGATAATAAAACGTGCACAGATCACATTTCACGTCGGCTAATTTCATATCGGAAACGAGAGCACAACGAAATATGGTGCACGTACACACAGACATATACGGACATGCATACACATATATGCACGAACATACAGTGATGTTTGAGGCGGTGAGTTTGAGTAGCTGGAAAGCGCGGCGGAAATCCACAAGCGATTTTAGCTGAGCGAATGGACCCACTCCAGATTGCGTCTTAATAAAGCGAGGCTTAATTTAATCACCGCAACGCCAACGTGCAGAAGAGTCGCTTAAAGCGCGTTATGGAACGATGTGGCAGCAATGGGTCAATTATGTGCACACATTGACCCCATCGCATCTGCGCGATTTATTCAATTCCACGCAAAACTTACAACTTGTTGACGCTCCTCGCTGAGTAGCAATTCAATTAGCTGAATGAATCTGCGACGACTTTTTCGCCACCCTAACCGTTTCTTTACCGCTCTCTTTTTTAACTTTTCGTTTCACATTTCGTCAAATTTGTTTGTCTTTCATTGCATTTGCTACTTTCTTGTGTGTCACCACAAATCGACTGCCAATAAATTCAACGTCGTTTGCTAAAAGTTTCTGTGAGCTTCAGATCTTTATGAATTTGAAATGTTATTACGATTGGCCGTAAAGGAAGGTTTTAGACCTCAGTGAAGACGTGGCAGTTCTCATTTTCTAGTGTTTTTGATTGAACTCTAGCTCTTTTTTGGACCCACACCGAATATATCTTTATAGTTTTTCCTTAAGATGTCCACGATAATTTTCGCTTTAGCTTCCCCTAAACTATTTCCTTGCAGTTTCTTTAGTATACTGAATGCTTTCTCGCAATTTGCGAGTATGTCTTTCCTTGCTACTTATATCTGTCACTTACAGATGCATTTTTTCTCTTATGGATCACCCTTTTAGTCAGAGGATTGCCACGCTTATTTGGATATTATCAAGTTTACTTCTCTAGTGGCATGAGTAAGTTGTTAGTGTATGCAATGGGATCAGTTTTATACTAGTAAGTTGCTACTATATGCAATGACAAGATGAAAATTGCAGAAGTAAACATCATATTCGAGTTCCGCCACCAATATAAATATCTATCTTTTGTACATTATTGCTTCCTCTTTTATATCATCTTCCTCAACTAAAGCATTCTTGCGATTTCATGCGAACAGTAAATTTCATCGATGAACTTTTACAGATGGCCGTTGACTGAGAAAAGCACCTCCATTAAGAGAAAGTGTTTGATAGCGGTTATGTTCCGAACGTGGCTAGCAAATTCTTTGCTGCAAAATTCATGAGTATGCATCTAACATTCTGCCGGCGAAGTTCACATAAGTGACTCGTTCCATTGCCCACATTTGTGCGATCAAACTTCCTCTCTTAGCGAAAAAAAAAGAAAATACTTAAAAATTCGGCTCATTATGAATGTGTGTATGAGACCTATGGCAGAGAACATCAGCAGTGCAAACCTACGAGCACGTCGAAATCTGAAGCTTGCCGAAGAGCAGCGATCCCACGATCTTTTTTTTAGCTTGCGATGCACCCACTTGCAGTTATGAAGCTGCTGAAAAAAGTCAGTTGCTGAACGTGGAAAGATAGGATATATGGACTTTGAACGGGCCGATGGTTTAAGGTTTCATGCCATGCCACATTCAACCACTACACATGCTCAAACTTTAGAAGTAGTCTAAGTGCTGAAAAACCTAAACAGGTTAGTTCATTTTAGCTCTATGAATAGACTTTGGGTGGGTCAGGAGCTGGAGCTCCTTGTTTGGGAAGTACCTTGAAAAATTTGAATCGTAAGTGGCAAGTCACAGATAGGCACGGTGATAAGGTGTGAAGGCATCTAAGCATACGGTAGTGTAGAAAATAGGCACACAATGTGGCCGTTTGTACAAAGTGTCAATCAGCAGTGCTGCTCTCGAGCGAGAGATCACCTGCGCAAGCGGCAGCCTCGCGTCGCTGATTACGTATGCAAATGCAATTCGAGTCGCTCTTAGCACCAACTCTCTTTCGGCCATCCCTACGCGTCCCTTCACAACGTCCATCGAGCGTAAAGCCGCCGTCCTGGCTCCACTTCAAACACTGCCAACCTCCAAGTCATCTACCGTAGTCACGACTTCGGTCTATATACCTCATGCTGTTTACTATTTGCTGCCTCCCTTCCCCCATTCTATAATTCTGATCTTGCACTAAACCTGGTTTGAGTAGTTGAAAATATATGCAGATTCATCGGAACTATCTTCTTCAAGTAATAGATGCATATAGACAACCGGCGAAGGATTCCACAATTCTACAACACTTAAAAAGCATGGTGGCTAACAGATGAGTTTTTGACAAAAACAGTAATAATTTCTATGCAGGTGATGGATGAGTCTCAACTCCATGACCATCCAGTTTCCTCATCTTGTGGTGAACAACCAAAACAAGATTTACGTAAACGAGCAGCACTCCCTACAAGCAGCGCATGAGCAACGACTCGGTGATGTGCGGCGGTGCATTTCCAAGTGGTGTTTCGTTGATCCTTGTGCTCTATCAGATCTGCTTGACCTCTTTTCTGGAACATTTCGTCAGTATGCAATCGTTGCGTCCCAATTCACAATGAAACGAACTATCGAATTCATGCACACAAAGTTGTTGTTAAGTTGCGCTATTTTGTGAGCACGATGAGCTTGACAAACACACAATACGAAAATCTTTTAATGTTTGTATTCCAGTTGCGCTTCAGAAGCATTTTTGTTTTATCGATTTTTTTTATAACATTGAATTTCAGTCATTCAACGCGTCATCGTTGACAGTTAACGACTGGATGCGATAAATTCAAGGTGTTCTACATACGATCAAATGGGGTTTACAAATGCAGCGATTGGTCTGCTACTACCACAAAGACTTTCATTTTATGCTTATGAAATGGCAAAATACGAGTAGTGAATGCTTTACTAACGGATATAATCATCTTTTAGAATTCCGATTTCTGCTCATGAATTTGGCCACCTTTTAGCGAGTATTCTTATTTTTCTATGAAGCGCATCAGTTGTCGAGATATAAGTTGGTCCATGACAGACAATGCGCTAAGATATGTGAAAACTTTAATGACCACGCCATCTTGAAAATATTTACTATAATTCGCCCGCTTATCTCTTTGTCTTTGAAAAGAGGAATTTCAGTATGTCTTCTTATGAAATAATTGAGTAAGGAAAAACGTAAATGAGGCTAAAGTGGAGAATTTTTTGTCTCCGTTGAAGTAGTCTCATTCAATGAAGAACTCTGAACGATTAATGGATTCGGCGAAATTTATGGTGAAGTTAGCTATGAGATTTTGTAAGATTTATCACGACATGATCAATGAATGATTTATGATTACCCAACAAATCAAAGTTGTTCTCACCTATAGCACGCATTTCCGTTTAAAATCTGACTTATGTGAACATAACTTTAAATGTTGCTCACTATTGATTGTTATTTAGTAATGATGTCTATTCGATATTTTGAAAGAAAAAGATGGGAAGGAAACGAGAGAGGCAAATCACATAGACGGAGAGCGAAAAATCCAGGCAAAAAAAGTTTCAGGACGTCCTACACACTCTCTGGCCTGTTTTTTTCCTCAAAAAGCAAAGAAAAAAACCAAATTTTAGCAATAACCGTTCGAAAATAGATCAGCTATATCTCTATTTTTCAGTGGATGGGATAATGCCGTAATTTTCGAGCGACATAAGTAGAAAAATGTTTCCAAACTGAATCAACAAGAGAAAGAAAAACCTCGAACTTTCTATGTTGTGAAATAAAATCGCCGATTTTATAGGCGAAATTTTCGCAGAATATTCGAACCACTATGTTCAATAAACGCAACATATAATTAGTTAAGGATATATGAAATAGGAAACACATAAGGCCTATTGAAATCTTTCCCACAGAAAGAAACCTTCATAAACGTGAATTGAATGTGAAAATCGTAACATTTGTTGCAGATCACTTATCACTCGATTTCAGTTTTTTTTATTAAAGTTGGCTAATGACATCTCCCTCAGAAAATAACCTGACTTTCATTAAGGTCAAAAATTTGTTGCAATTGCTTCAAAATGGTGAAGAGGCTGAAATTTTCAACATTTAGATGAATATCGCAAGCAATCGTCGAGCCCCGTTAAGTGAAAAAGAAAAAAAGAAATGACTCATTGGAATTGGGAAAATAACAGTCAAGTAATGGATTTCTTAAGATTGATTAAAGAACTGAAAACAATTTATGATAGAACCGAAATAAATAATGAAATCATGAAGATGCTTCAAATGCAAGAAACAAACCTAATTAATATATTCATAAATGAGCGCACAAAGCTTTTCTATTTCCGTTCATTGAGAATATAGAATTTATCTCGGTTACTTTTCCGTAATGAATTCGGTTTTTTGCTATGAGAAATTACATTATCACTTTGAGAAAGATTCACATAGATTCGCTTAAGGCGTTCACTGAACGTTACTTCGTGTTGAGAATAAAGATTTGCAACATAGATGCGAACGGAATTTGAAACGATGTGAAAAGATGCTCTTTTTGTTGCGTATACGTATGTTCTCTTCAGCGTTCCTTTTAAATGTAAATTCAAACGTTTTAAAATAGAGTAAACCTTACTAATGATGTTAGTGAGGCCGTTGCGGAAAACGAAAGCGAAGCGACTTGTGTCCGTCGATCTCTCCACGAGTGTTAGCAATCAAACAGCGTCGCCTTTCGTGCGCTTAGTGTCTTTATTATGTAATTTAGCACTTACTGAATAGGAAAATTCAACGCAACGAACCTTGTTCTTACTATGAAGTATCATTCAAAATACTTTGAAATTTCCTCGACGATACCCACTAATAAATTTCACCTATAAAGTCGGAAAGTTTCACTTTATTGGACTTAAATTTTTGTATTTCTAGGCATTTTTAATTTGTAAAATTTAGCGCATTGTTCCGCAGGATTCGAACCATGCAAGATATCACTGCAGAAACATGTGAGATTGTTACAATGGTGTTTATAACCATATTCCAAGCCGACAATGGTATGAATAAGGCACGATAATAATCAAAGCAGTGGCCGGATGCTAGCTTCCCGTTAATCAATCTTGTGTGATTTCCATCACCACGTAAAAAAGAACCTTGATGAAAGCATCTTTCTTCAAAAAAGCACTCATGAGCTATAATAAGCTTCTAAAGCGGGTAAAAATGCAGCAACTGCCCGAATTGGATAATAGAACCGCACTCTTTTCACTCCTTCCCATAGTATATATACTTCTATTTGCTTTCATAATTGGCGTTTTCAACAAATAAATCCTAAAAACACCGCGATGTTACGCTTATGAATTCATTTTGGAAAAAAATCTCCCATTATCACACCATGGAAACCAAAGGCTATCAAGACTTATGTGCCGTATGTAAACAAAATGTGAAGAGGATGGTGAAGAGTGGCCGAAGTTTGGAGGCAAAATTAAACCGCTGGTGACGTCTCGTTCCCACAGCGGCACACTAAGTTTTCCTTTGAAGCCAAAGATAAATTTAGGCTATCAGGGGTGCAGAATTTTAGCACGAGGTAAAGCAAATATCATTTAAAGGAGAAAGGAAAGCCTGACTGATACTGTATACATCAAGTCTTGGTGAGGCGATCTACCACAAAGTATTTCCAAGAGTACGATATTGTAACGTATCGAAAAGTGAAGTATCGGATCACTATCCTTTTTCCTGTTCAGTCGGGCTAAATGATCACGTTCTCAAAAAATTCCTGTGAAAAAATTGGCGGAAAGAAGATTTCAAAAATCCAGGAAGAATTTTTCACGGTGATCCTTCCTCTTGCATTTTTTTATATCTTTTGACGAGAATCTTTAATTACGCATAGATTAGTGAATGCTACTTTTTTAATGCTGCTTCTTTTCTTCAGCGAGTCATGAGCATTTTCTCTGCACGTGTACGTCAGGTTTATCAAGAAAATTGTGACAATCATCTCATATAAATGAAAAATTCTGAACTATTCTGAAATAATACCTCTAAAAAAGTTCAATGAAACAATAAGCCTTCGTTGTGTACTCGCTCATACTTTAATTTCCTTTTTCTTTTCCTAGCATAACAACATAACGCTCAGCTGGCTGAGCATTCCACAAAAAATATTCCTCGATATACTTTATGTGTGAGTTGAGATTAAAACGAAGGTGAAAATTACGGCAAATGATTCGAATATAAGAGAAGATTTCAAGCCATAGAAAACTTTCTACACTAAGCTTGTAATTCAGTTGGTGCGTTATTACAATGAATAAAATAGTCCTTGGCTTAACTATGCATTAAAATTGCAACAAGGAAGCTTGCAGCATAGCCGAAATAGCTGATCTTTCCTCTCATTCCTGACCCCCTCCCTCCTCCCTTACGCCTCGTGTTACTACATTTAGACCAACGTTGGGAGATTCATATGATACTTTCCATACAATTATATTTTGCCACCCAATACCACCGTATTAAAGGAGGTTATGCCGTCAATGAAACGTGCAGTTATTTGTGCCTTTATTATCACGGAAACGATCTTTGAGAGAATAAAGCCCCTTGTCCCTCTTTTACAGTCTCTGTGTACAAGAAGATTAGATTTTACAGTTTTCAGCGTTATTAAAATGATTTTTGAGTGCAATTTTGATATGCTTATTACTATGCTAAGTTTGCTTTTTCCTACTGAATATAAATCACTTTTTCCCTAACAGGATTAATGACGATGTTTTGATCGTTTTTATGAGTACTTTTATGAAGCATTATCCGCTTCAGATTGAGTATTGCTTTTCCGTTTATCATTCCAGCATTTCTAGTTTCTATAAATATAATCGCCATCAGCGCTCAGTAGATAATATTCATATTAGTAAGAAGATTTAAAGGTTGGAAGCATTCGAACTTATCTTCAAGGTAATCAGTATTTTTAAGACAAATAATAAGAAGTTTCGTGTGATGCATTCTGGCGTCGTTCAAAGAGGGCCGTTAGGTTCAACGATCACGAGCGTTGATGTTTTTTTTTTTTCGTTCACACTCGATGAATTATGCATCAGAGATACAATTATGTGTTGGCACCGCTTTTGGCACGGTAGGTATTTCTTTTGTTTGACCGCTTCCCATCGGCAAGGTGTCTTGTTTCATTTTGACCGCTGATTTCACTAGTTTGACTCATGCTTTAATCCGTTCACCTCTTATATTTCTCTTGGTGCTAATAACAATGGTTATTTATGAACTAAATGGCACGATATCATCTCATCGCCACTGTTTCCAGAAAATCTCCAAAAAATTCCGCTTCAGCTGGAAAAAAATTACTTATTTCAACTCGAGGTGCATCAATGACGCTCAAGCAAAAAGTGGCTCGAATGGATGAGTCGGTGCTGACGAGCCTGGAAAGAGGGGCACTGAGGGAAAGATGGAGGAGCCCAAAACGAGCACGTCTGATTCAGTGCGGGGAGCTGGAGTGGAGTGGGCGTGGCGCCAGGAGGCAATCGCCAATCAACGCTCCATGAGCCGCACACGGCGCTCTCTCACTCTTCTATGCAGCATCGCCAACACCCGCCAATGTGCGATGTTGTCGTCGGCGTTTTCAGCGCCCGAAGAGGCGAATTATACGCAGGTAATTAAGCCTACCTGTGAGGCATTCCAGGATCTCGGAGAGCGATGGCCTCCGGCACCGCAGCCCGTCCAGTATCCTCCACCGTCAGCCCCCTTCCAGTTATTGTTCCCTCCGCAGCCGGAATGGTCGTACCATCATCATGCGCATATTCATCAGCAACTGCAGCAGACGGCAGTAATGGCGCCGCCGCCGCCTCCAATTGAAATGAAAGCCGAACCAGAACGACCTGATGTCATTCAGCGACTATCAGCGGCGCCGTCCTCATGGCCTTACACATTCTCGCAAGAGGACATTGCGCTCTCGTCTACTCAGCTACCTGACGACTCGGATTCCACGTGCTCTGAAGATCTCGAAGCGTTTGCAAAGACCTTTAAGCAGCGCAGAATCAAACTTGGCTACACTCAAGCTGACGTCGGCCTTGCACTGGGTACTCTATACGGGAATGTGTTCAGTCAGACAACTATTTGTCGTTTTGAAGCATTGCAACTAAGCTTCAAGAACATGTGTAAATTAAAGCCTCTCTTATACAAATGGCTTGAAGAGGCAGATTCGACAAGCTCTTCACCGAACAGTGCGTTCGAGAAGATGACCGGTCAGGGTGGTCGAAAGCGAAAAAAGCGCACCTCAATCGAAGTTCAGGTGAAGAGTCGACTCGAATATCACTTCCAAAAGAATCCCAAGCCAAACGCGCAAGAGATTGCACAAGTAGCCGTCGAGTTACAGCTTGAGAAGGAAGTCGTCAGGGTATGGTTCTGTAATCGCAGGCAAAAGGAGAAACGCATGACACCTCAATATGGCCAGGAGCTGCTTGTTCATCCGAGCGCTTATCCACAAGATACGTTTGTTTATAACTGATCGCTACAGTCACGAATTATTATTATTATTATCATGATTATTTATTTTTCCTTCCTTGAGCTGATCTATTTTTTTTTTCATCATCTTTTGCTGTGACCAAATGTGTGATAAATATGTGCTGATTTTTTTTTTCAACTAGTCATTTCTTTGCACGCAGTTCGACAATTTCCCTCAAAGAAAACGCTGATAACAGTGCTGATGAACTGTAGATGTCTATGATATACTAAGAGATTGATTTCCTACAACGATGAGCAGCACGTTTCTGCTTTACTGAACACATCTAAAGCTTTAAGATACGATGATTAGGCGAAAAGAATTTCAGCTTATTTCATGAGGTTACATGGTGATACTTTATTTCAACTATTCAATTCTTCTTTAAAGTAAAACAATTTCAAAACAAAAGTGCGTGTACAAATAAAACTAATTTATTTAGCTAAAAAATCCTCGGAAGCTTTCCTACAAACCAAAATTCATGCGAATCCATAAAATTTGCGAGATTTCCGAAAGTTATTGTATCATTTTCTCCTGTTTTGCCCTTCTCTCTCTATCTCTCTCTCTCAAAAGAAATTTTTTCAAAACCTCTTTCCTATAGCGAATCTAGTTTCTCAATTCATTTTATTTCGCTCAGTTCTTCATAGCAACTATCCTCAACTTTTACAAAACGACAATAAACTTTATCTGGATTTGTAAGTATCAGAAAGACTGATTAGTCTATAGGCTAAGGACTGTAATCGCTCTGATAGTAGATTACATTTTATCAGTAACGCATTTAGCTTTGAAAATGCTTACTTCCTATGTGGATATTGTTTAAACGACCAATCATTAGGTCTCTGCGAGCGAGAATTAAGAAAATAGTATGAAAAGTCAGCATCTTATCGAATTAAATAATCGGTCAGCATTTCTTTCTCTTCACTTTTTTCAACTTCTTTTAACAGTTTGTTTTTGTTGGCAAAAGAAACCATTAAATTAATGCTTAAGAGCATAAAGAATTCTTTGATTTCGTTGAAACATTTCGCCGAATTGCTCTTCTGTTCCTCGTTGAGGCAAAAAAAAAACTTGAAGAAGAACTTTACAAACTTTATCCATCGTAAAGGCGAATATCGTTATTGTTGACTAACATTAATTTATTTTTATCCCGGTCGATGCAACCATCTAATAGAAAAGAAAAATTCAAAAGTGAAGTAATATAGATATAACCATATGAGTGTTAGGATCAAAATGCATAGCAAATATCAGCTTAGTACATGTGACAAACTGAATTTTAATAAGTAAAATTTCATTAAGCAGTGCAATGATCGACGAGTTACATAAATGCAATTGAACATTACATTAAACTTGGGTTTCTTCTAAAATTTGTCGCTTCTTTTTCAAGTAAGATGATTTAGATCCATTGATTTGACTAGGCGTTCGCTGAAAATAATTCTTCAAAGTGCTATAATCATGCCCAGTGAAAATGCATTATTTAGAAGTTATGAGTTTATTGGCGATGTCCTTTGCGTCATCGGTTTCAGTCATCCATCCCTCATCGTGGTTTCGCTTCGTTTTCACCGCTCATTAAAAGCACAAATGCGTTCTTTTTGCCCGTATAGTTTGCACACTTTTGAGGCCTACTGACATATCCATGCGCAGAGTTGTATACTGTGCAGTAATGAAATGATAAAATTAATATTGAAGACGAATGAATATGCGTTGCGTATTTTCATAAGTATGAAGTTTCAGAGCGCTGCCAAATTCAGGGAATAAAGAAGTTGCGTGAAGGATTGATTGCCTGATGTAAATCATCAAAACAACAAAAATCTCACTGAAATTATAGCTTCAGAAATTTGCTGCAGACGATAAGTATCTCACTCAATCATAATGTTTTGAAAGAAAAAAACCTTAAAGAAATCGTTCACATATGTTTAAAGATGAATGAGAGATGCTTGATTTTTGAGAAGATACTTTTTTATCAACATATTTCGTGAAACCTCATACTTCTACCACTTTATAGGCACTATATCTCCATATTTTCTGTACTTTCTTCAATATCCTGGCTATCCTTAATAGCTCTATATTCCGAATTTTCTAGCAGCCGACGTTTCGAGGTATTTTGTGCACTTCAATAAGCGATGCTCTATGTTATGCAAATTTTTGAATAGTTTTTCGATTATGAGACAATGTGCGAAATGCATCGTCGCCATTTTATTCATAAGCTAGTTGCCTCGTGATGCATCTGCTAAACAATTCCGATCATATCGTTATAGCATAGTGGCATAGCATACAAACAACAGATCGCCTCTCGTGAAGTTTTATATTCGTTACGGAAAAAAAAAAGAAAATGCGATAACCACCTACACAAGAGTTTTTCTGTCTCGAACAATGCGCTATCTTTGCGCTTTTGCAATAAAGCATTTTCGACGAGCTTTAACCATCTTAGCTCCATCCCATTATTGGAACTATATTACCTCGATTTCGAGAATTTTCGTCCTGCTCTTCATGTAGAAAGCTCAATATGTTTACATTAACTGAAATAAGACCCGTTTGAGGCAAATCTGGAAAGCTAAGGACAGGTGAGTGCGGGACAATTTTCGTTTAATCACCTTCGCGGAGTGAAGTATCACGCAATCGGGAGTGTGTGAGAAATTGACTCTTTTAGTTGACTTGGAACGTGAACGGAATACCGCGACATTGCTTAGCGCACCGAACATTTTAACGGTTAGTTTTTTCACATCTAGCATTTTTCTGCTTCATCTGGTAGAAGATGCTGCATCAGCGGCTGGTGCAGCAATGTTTCTTAGTTTGCGCGGCGTATCATGCGCGTTATTCGACGCGCATGCTTCTTGCTTGCGCTTTATGCAGTGTGTGCCGTTGGCGAACAAAGACTACGAAGCGATGTGAAGCGAATGCTAAAAACACTTCCCATCGGTGTTGTTTCCCCTTTCTGTACCTCGTTTCCCTGCGTCCCTTTCATGCACATTGATATCAGCTTCCTGCACTTGAGGCGTTTACATTCTATGGCCGGTCGCACATCTGCATCGTTTCAAATATTACACATGAACTCGAACAAAGACCACTGAATGTTATTTCTTCAGACATATATAAATGCTAATTCACGCGCACGAAACCGTTTTAAACTAAAAATTACAACTTCGAATTACTTTTACCGAGTTGTATTGACAAATTGTGACCGTTAGAGCGAATTTTAAAGAGATTACCTTGAGGGACGATCCAGAGATTTGATCTTCAATATATCGTTATTCAGGCAAGTAGAAGGTTAGTGGGATGAAAAAGTAAATTTAGCGTAATTTTTTGCGGCGTTCGAAATTCTGCACATTTTGCTAAGGAAATACTCGTAGTTTTTGCTATGTTTTGTTGACTTCACCTATAATGTGACCTGAAAAAGAACGGATTCTTAAATTATTAGATAATGTGTTTATTAGTTCGCGAAGTCTTGTTTAATCATTGAGCGTCGTTGAGTTCATTTAAGAAACATTTTCCCGCAATCGATAAGCTTAGATAAATGAAAAAGTTTTGTGAAACTTTACCGTCACATAAGGCAATTTTTCTCTCATCGTGACTTTCTCGTTCATAGTAATTTTTGATTTGCCTCAAAATTGAGTGAATTACAATCTGTTGAAATGTACAAATTGAGCCATTATAATGTTTCTGGGCAGTTTCGTAAACGTTATTCGTCATTTTCCATCTTTATTGCAGATCCATTAAGATAACTCTTAAATATAGCGTAAAATAATAATGCCATTTTAGCTTTTTCTTGATTACATGACAATATTTTTACGGCTTCATGGCTATCGGAATTACTCGCCAAAATTTATGCTAGCATACTTTTGTTACTAAAATAACGTTTTCTTTTCAAGTAAAAATAATACATAATTTTATTATTTCATACACATTGCATAAAACTCTCTATTCAAAAGACAACAAGAGTATACTTGAAATTAGTTTTTTCTAGCTAGAATCAAAATCTTGAAGTTCCCTCTTCCGGCTATCAAGAAACGGAAATCCCGCAAAAATTGGAATCATGCATCTGTTCATCCATAATGATCCGTTAAAATGCTCATTGTTTTGCCGTTAATCGCATAAACTCCATCTACAACTAAGTTACTAGTGAGAAAAATTTTATGGAGTATTGAAAAATTCCAGAACTTTTTTGCCAAATGTTTCAGCGAATCCCTCATAGGGTCGATTTGTGGCGTTAGCAAGTATGCGAAAAATTTATCAATATAGGGTTGAATTTCGTATGCCATACATCATTTTTATGCTCGATTATGAGATTTTGCCTTATAAGATTGCAAGCTTTTATCATATTTTTATCTTATTTACTCTTGCACCCTTATTGAGATGATCTGATAGCTGAAGAGAATTTTCGTAACAGTTGAACTTTGAAATTTAATATAAATTGCATAGTTTTGCAAGTATAACTGGCGTCAATATTTCGCCTTATTTCTCTACGATATATTTCTCTCGTATAGGGAAATGATAGTGAAAAATGTTGAAAGTTTTTTAGTTTCCTGGCGTTTCAGTATTATTTCAAAATTCATCACTAATCTGATCAGCATCGACTACTGAAGTTGTTGACATCTTGAAAACCGAGTATTCTTTTATATTCTCGGATTTTGCAGAAGTTAAGAAAGTAAAATTATAGTTCTTCGCCAAGGCTTTTGTAGTGTTTCGTGGATCTTCAGAAGGTTTCCAGTGAGTAGAAAGAATTGAACTTATGAGAACCTCGTAACAGGAAGTTAATATCTTGAAGTAATGGCTTCTGCTATGGATATGATAGCTGTGCGCAGCCTTGATGGGCAGCCAACAAGTTTTTTTTCCTGATCAGCTGAATCCGTGCCAAAGTTGCGTCGCCAAGAAGGAAAACTTCTACGGATGGAAATCCGTCCACAGTCATCGCATAGACCATGCAGCTGTTATAAGTGCGGTACTTCATACTGACTTCCCACAAGATTTTTGTCTGAGGAGGGGAATACTGGTAGATAGTCTAGCCTTTACCTACACCGTGGTCTCAGTATGCCATGATGAGCCTTTTTTCAATAATTACGCTGAAGTAACATTGCGAACTTGTCGTCGACTTGAAAGTTTCTTTCCAGTTACAATTTTCTAATCAATTTTGTTTCACTCGTAAATTTAAACCATTCAGTTATTTTCCTGGGAAGTTGACCATATTCAGGAAAAACTCTAAAATAATAACATATCGTTAAACACTTTCATTTGTCACTTTTTACATACGGTGCCACCTCGAGTAAACCATCGAGAGCTCAACGAGTTTACTCCTGTTTTTGGGCTAAAATAAGTTTACTACACTCGCTGAACCGCCACTTCTGCAAATTCAAATTTTCATAAATGAGCATTGGCGGAGCTAAAAAAAGTAATTTAAGGGAGCGAAGTGGGAGCTCATAGGAGCTTTTTTTCTTTTAGCTCGAATTTCTTTAATTCACATTCATCTGTCAGTGAAGATAATGCTTTCCTTCCACTACACTTCCACAACGAAGTACTAATTTAAAAACTGATAAACCCTACTTCAGAGGTCAAAAAGAGTGCTGTCTTCAAAAAGTAGCATCGACACTAAAGAGCAAAATGTTGCGAAGAGGGGATGCGGCATTTCTCTTGATGTTTTTAAGTGTGTTCAAAAGAGGGATTTGCACAAAGACACGTTTCACGGTCAGAGTTCAAATCCGCGAAGAGGGCCCACTCCCACTGAAGAGCATGCTTGCGTGTGATTGCGTTCACATGGGAAAACGGTGTGTTGATCGGTGGTGGTTCGGCAGCCGTTCGCCACCTCTTCACAAATACCACCCGAGAGCGCTAATTCGTCTCAAAAGCCGATCAAGCACCCGTCACCGCGGCATTCCGCCGTTGTACTGTGCTCATATCTGAGCACAGGCTTCATTTTCATCACTTCCTCTAGCGATATGAAACTGGGGACAAACTATCATAATAAATAATATGTTTGCGCTGGTACTCGAAAAGATTGAAGCGCTTTGAATGTTGTGTAGCTATGGCATACTTTTAGTCTACAACGTTGCATTCCTTTAACTTAGCTTAATGCGATTTCATTCAAAATCGACACATCAATACTGCATTACGCGGCAGCCTGTTCACCTTCTCACAACCGTAGTTTGTTCACTTCCTCTCTCGCATCTGCGATTACGCCAGTCGCTGACCGTCCCCACTTCATGTCTCGTAGGACAAAACACTAATGATTTTGGTTATGTACATCACATTTGACGATTTCAGTATTTTTAAAGCCATTAGGCTGACCCGAATGAATTGCAAGAATAACTATCTAATAATAAGTGCTGTAATCGTACTAAACGCCTTTTTTTGAAATGTTGACAGTGTTTCGCATTTTCATTTGTGCGCTTCTGCTATGTACCGTCAGCCGTCTGCGTAGGCAATAGAATTTTAGAAAGTGAAGAAGTTAACCAGCCGGGACTAACGAAGAGTTATGAGACACGAAAGGTTCTATTTCGCCGGTAGTTTTTACTACTGCAGTTTCGTGCTCTTGAGTTGAATATACAGCTTGCAGCTTCATCATGTTAATCATTGCTATAGTCACTGAAAATGCGTATTTAATGTTATAATTGAGGGGTCAGTGCGTGCTATTTCTGCTTTTAAAGTCATGAGAAGAGGAAGAGAATTGCATTCCCGACTAAAATAAATTTTGAGAGTTCTGGGAATGAGTGAAAAAATGGCCAATTGGGAAGACTTTAAATGAGCAGGGAAGCTATGAATTGGGCCATAGCGAGACCTCTAACAGTGGAGCGATTTTGAATGGCTCTATTGAGGGGTGATGGCGTTGAATTGACGAAGACAATGGAGGGGAGGGGTGAGAGGACATCATCGAGGTGACACGTGATGTGGGTATCGTTAGCGCAAAAGCACTCGACCCTCGCACTTCTCATTGTCCCACATAAAGACTTATTCATCACGTCCATCCGTGCCTCCTCTTATCAGCTGTCCCATCCATCAAATCTACCGTAACGAGCAACACGCTATCCACATTCACACTCTTTACAATTGTACACCCAGTAAAGACCTCAACTTGACTTCTACACTTCTTCAAGCATCTGTTAAACGCTTCACTCACACTGGACCTTTACTTCAAAAAATGCGGGGAAGCATAAATAGATTATTGCTTCAACCAACGCCAGAATTTTGCTTGAATTCTTAATCAAATGACTCAGTTCTGTCTTCAGAACATCACAAAATTACAATAAAATCCTTCTGTTATCCATGTATCGCATATGGCATGGTCTTCGACATTACTAAAAAAGGACAGAAAGTAATCATAGGGAGGGAACCCTCCACTTCTATTTCATTTCTAGAATCCTCAAGTTAACAGCGCTCAGCAGTTTTCATGTCCAACTTCAGTGGGTTGAATTTTGTCCTTTGCGGTCGCTGGATCACCTCATCTCCTCCCTCTCCCCTCCTTCCACATCCGCGACTGCATATATAGACGCTTAAGTTCACATAAACATGTATTTCTTCGCTGAATTCAAGGCAGATAGCAATGTACATGTTTTACCATGATACTATCTGGGAAAAGTGTGACTGATGAATTACTAGGAGGAGCGTGACGCGAACAAAAGCTGTCGGCTGATAAGGATGAGTTTAAATTCGATGAAATAAGCAATTTTACTATGATTTGTGCATCTGTTTTTTGAAGTTTAACTCAAACGATAAGTATTACGTTTCACTGAGAATCGAAAAGATAGAATTTGTAACTTCGAGAGCTTAGTTTAGCAACGCTAATAATTACTTACTCTTCTTTGAGAGCAGAGTGGACCAGCAAGAGAGCGTGTAGAATCGACTACCTGCAGTACCTGTTGGAGTGCTTATTCCGCGTATTGTTACTGGTGATGTTTGTTTGTTTTGTTGTGAATAAGTCCATGATTCGCTACACTACGGTGGCAATCGCATGGCAGCCGAATGGCGCAAAAGCTGGCTCCTGCGGCGAACGATTGCAACATTCGTGAGGGGCACCCCGCTGCTTTGTCGACAAAACGCTGCGTAAACTCGGCAAATGAATTGTCGCGCGCCGCAACCCCATTTGGTCTTTTCACTTGCACATAAACTACTGTAAACAGCCATCCGCCGAGTAGACGCGCTCATCGACGTTCCTGAAGCTCGCATATCATACTGTTGGCCACTTAGGCGTTTTTCATTTGATTCAGTATAGTTTCTATTTGGGGTCGATTCCCACCTCACCTATTTGGGTTCGGCTTTAAATTGAGGCAAATTTGTTAAATAAAAGAGCCCCATACTGACTCACATTTATCCATAATGCAGTGATTGTGTTTTACAGAATGTTCATCGAACGGATGCGTTAAATGTGGATTTAAAACTAAAAACAGGACATAGATATATCTGATGGCTATTATCCTTAAATTTCATTGATCACTAATTATCGGTATAATGTCATAGATGCGAATGAATTCACATAGGATATTTTAAGTGGACCTCATAGGTTTGTTCAAGTTAATGGATTGAAAATTCACTTTTTGAATTTACCTGAGATTGGTTATCAGTTTGAATTTAATTCGTTTTCTCTCTCATTGCCAGTATTTTGAAGTGAATATAGTTTAGAGACGGATTCTCTTTTTTCCCATTTAAGCCACATTCTTTTACGAGGTCTGGATCTCTGAGGTAAGATTAATTAGATCTTGCTGCAATATGGCACAGTCGTCGATTGCGTAAAGCTGTTTAACTCGCCGATTACCATTCAGGCCACAACGTCGTTTACTCACATTGCGTGCAGAACGGTAGTTTCTCTCCTCCACTACCCCCCCACATCCCATCCCCTTCCCCTACGTTACCTTAGTCACGGCCACTTTGCAGCTAATGATTTAAATGTGACAGCTATAGGAGAATTTTTGTCTCCGAAGTTTCGAGTTAATCACAAAATATCATTTAGCAGTATTACATGGAAAAGTTCTCGTATCATTTTTTTCTTTCAGTGGTCCAATTTAATAGCGATTTCTTTGAAATACCGATGTGGGCTGTTTCTCTCTTTTCCGAAACTGAAATGCCGACTTTACTAATGACTATAACAATGAATGCAATGCTGCTTAGACGGCTGTGCACACGTAAAAATACGGAATGGGCGGAATTCCATGCAGTATATTCATTTCGTTTGCATTTTTATTTCAACCTAAATGTAGCCCTTCATCGTGCCGACTATCAAACATAGGTGAGTTTCACTTCGGACGAATTCTTGCTTATGCTACCTTTATTTTTATTTCTGATTGGCACAACTTGTCTGCAGTAAAGAATTCCAACGGTTTAAAGCGCTCGTACGTTGTCATTTTGACTAGCCTTAGGCGCGTCGTGGTGCCATTCTCCTGGTATTCAATCACAGTATTCAAAGAAACAGATTTCGGCTTCTCAGGCTCCTCTCCACATTATGTGCAATTCCGGCTTTTTGTCCAGCATTTCAGATAATTTATTTTTCTGGTAAACCGGTATATTGGCTTATCACTTATAAAGGAAATGCTTTATTTGGCGCTTATCGATTAGGAATTCAACCTATACTAGCGTTAGCATTTCAATTAAGTCGAACATTGAAAATTTTCTTGTTGAGTTAGATCTTCTCGTATAGATCAGCGCTGTGACTGTTTATCGAAAAAGCACAAGTTTAAGAGAGTATCAGGTAGATTTATAGCTAATAAAATCTTTTTTGGCAAGAAAATTTGCCATCGAACATCGCCCACATTTCGAGTGAATTTCTTGCTGTACCGGCGGAAATGAATGCTACAATTAGTGAAGGATCTTTTTTAGATCTTGAGATGCATGTTTACTCTCGTTACAAAGATGTAAATTAGTTTTCAAATAGTAGAAAATTGTATAGTGCTTTAAAACTTGAAGGACTGATTTCGAAAGAGCTAGAGTGTTCTGCAAATAGCATGCCACTATACGTCAGTAAGAGACAATTTTACAATGACTTCTCCTACCTGGATGCATCTAATTTGTTCACTTCCATGGGAAACTCACCCCGCACCAACTTTACTGTGAGTTTTTTCACCATAAAAGAACTTTTTAAGCTTTTTTTTCGACTTTTCGATAAATTAGGACCTCGATGAAGAACGTTTGCATGAGCGAAGTGGTTCTACATGCTGACTGCACAATTTTTTTGGACGATAAGCTTCCTACAATGCATCTGTGCGGGCGTTATCGAATCAAGACTGTCAAGTGTTATGCTGATTATAACTGGAAGAGGTTGATGAAATAGCTCGGCTGCACGAACAAAAGCTCTGGCTTTCATCGAAATTGTCGTGTTGGTTTCAAGTGAATACGTCATCGATCGTCATAGAAACGTGGTGTTTGTTCAGTTATCGATGTCTGGATCATCGTCGAACCGCTTCTTCATTTACTCCCTCAGACACACTGTGAAGATGAACCATCTGCATAAAAAAGAAAGCGGTTTGCTTCAACGCCATCGATGCGCAAAATACCTGAAATTTCGCTTAATGATGGATTAAATTTGAACGTACCTAGATGGAAAAGATACGCATGGGTTAAAAAATAAATACTCCCTCACTTCCAAAAAATTTTAACGAGAATTACTGCAGTTATTTGAAAAGTATTAGAATATTGTTGAACAAACTTCCCATCATCACAAATGAGGAAAAACGTTTATAACAGTGGAATATTAAAGAGAATTATATTTCACAATACTTGTTTTTCCAGAAGGATAAGCAATTATTGATCAATCTCAATGGTAAAATTTCAAGTCGTTTATCTAACTCTTAAAGCCATTACTTTCGAATATGAGCGTTACATACTTTCAAGCGGTACACAGGCTTTTATAATGCAATAAAAAAGCGGCGATATATCCATTTCTCGCACTGAAGCTGGAAGACATCAGTGACATGCTTGGCATTGCTCTTAGCGATCTCCAGGTTGATCACACAGCTATTCTTTTTAGAAACTCCCTACCAGTTTTCTCTTGGTGGTTGAACTATTCAGCCAAACATTCATCCATTTCCAGCCGAATTATATGCAACTCAGATTAAAAAAAAAAAACATCTCATATAGGTTTCCTAACATTCAAAAAGCATGAATAATGAAATTCAGCCATTTTCTTCATGCGTGATATCGATAAATAAGGTTTATCACGCACACAAGGTAGAACTAACTTCGAAAAGGTCTTTTTTTCTGAGATTTTAAAAAGGACGCTCGAAATTTTCAGCTCGATATCAAACTGAAACAACTCACGTTCGAGGTCGAACCTTTCGTGAAAAGCGAAGCTCAGAACTTGAAACTACTAACTTTGTGAAGTCATACATCAGCACAAAACAGTGCTGCCTTACTATACGCTAAGAACGATGAACAGCTTACAAAAAAACAACTGTCAATCAAGATTTCAAGTGAATGACAAATAGGATTCTGCTCCCGCTCCTCCCCTCTTCCCCCGTCCAATGTCTACTACCTACAGTAAAAGCATATGAGAACAGGAAATGAGTGTTGTTCAAATGTAAGAATTTTGAGGAAATGAACTAAGCCAACTGCTACAGAGTCACCTCGGTGACGAGCAATCTTGAAGAGACGATATGCTTTGTGAGGAAAATAACTTTAGCAAGAAATTTCACCAAGGAGCATTTTTTGATACCATGGACTATAACATTTGCACTCAAGTTTTCGTTTCCATATCCATCATAGATCATGTATGCATCATGATGAATGTTTGTTATCTTAATAGAGATTAGAAATGAGATGACGGAAAATCAAAAAAAAGCTATCAATACTTTTACAAATGGAATGGATTTTATCCATGGAAAAGATGGAAAAATCAATTAATTTCAATAATTAGTGGAACGAAGGATTTGTGAACGCACTCTCATCGCATACATACATGTATTGCCGATTTACTGAATTGATTTTTGATTAGCCGGCTCGCTAAATACATTGGCGTTTGCTTGTGAAAGAGCGACGTGATGCTCATCTTCCTCTCACGAATATGCACACAAGTACACATAAACATACATATATATATGCGCAGACACACGTCCACACATATACAGATATAATGGCACTCATATCCAGTATAGTCTTGCAGTGTGTCATACAATATTCCTCGAATTTGATGAAATTCCCGCATATGTGCCGATACTTCTCTCCATGCCTGTCTGTGATAAAAGCTTCCTTTTCCGAGGCCTCTTTAAAATTGCGTCATTTTTTCTGATTGGAAATTGTTACGGAGTTTAGAAATAGTGAAGAGCTTATAATAAGAATTTGATAAATGGAATTATCGATATTGAAGAACGCTAAATTCCCGGCTTACTGTTACATGCCATTTTTCTCACCTACAACTGTCTTGCGAAAACTCTCACGAATAAACGCCTCAACCTCAACAAAATTCCAGTCGAAAAACTATGAGATCTTTGGTGGTGTTTCTCCGGTGGTACCAATACTTCCGGAAAATTTAATATCCCAAAGCAGCATCGGATAAGAAAATAATTATCCTTTCAACAGATTTATTTCGAAGATCCTCATCTCATAGATCATCTTAAGGCGTCCAGTGGAGCAGTTTACTTTTTATCAACGCTTAAAACGTTTTAACAACCAGGGCCCCTCGAAAATTGTAAAATCATTTATACTACAAAAAATTCTTTCGATATCTTCTAACTGCAATAGACAATTAGCGCTACTACAACGTAGGATGTTGTTCTTGAACATGCTCGATGCAAACAATGAGTTCAAGTATATCACAGAAAGACCAACTATGGGAAAATTCATCAAAAGGCTGTGATACTAATTGACCCTACATTGAATATATCGACAACAGAATGAATCATTTACGAACTAATGCGTTGTTCTTTAAAAAAATGCTTTCTTCTTGACAGCTTCCGATATGGCGTGTTTTTTAAAGTGCACTATGAATGTTTGGGAAAATGGCGAACAAAATTCTAGACGCAACACGCCAAAAAAAGATGTCCATAGGAACGCAGTGGACAACTGCTTGCACGTAGAAATTTCCAAAATCGAAAGAGAACTAAAGAATTATGTCTTCACGAAAATGATCACTGTGATGAATTTTTTTCATAGCAGTGGACTGAAAATCAGCTTTCGGACCAAACTCTCCATCAAAAGCGAACCATTACTTCATTTTTTTTTTTAAGCCTAATAGTCAGATTTTGGAAATTCCTCGACTAAAAGCAACTTTTTCTTAGGTTGATATTATCTTGACGAAAGCTCCTTTTAAAAAAAGAGGACCTATATAAGCAAATTCATGTGCATGTTGCTGGCGTGAAGAGATGTTTTTTTTCCCATTAAGTTCCAAGCCATAACTAGGGTTCTACTGCAACAAAGCTATTCCATTCAGTGGTCAATTCTAAAAGTGGGCTGCATAATAACTACGATTGGATGCTAACAAAGCAATTCATCGGATCAGTTGCTACATTCAAAAATTATCTAAACGTTACGGATTAAAAAAGGAGCTTTTTATAGTTGCTACTTCTTTATTACCTTACATCACAAATAAATACGGTTGGAAAAAGTAACCTGTTGACTCCTCATGCAGAACGTATAAACGCAACTGTTTACCTATCTCCAAATTCCACTCTCCTCGGCGCGCACGTTGTTTCAATAGTTTATACGTAATTTTTATGTTCTCAACTCCCTCATCAATTACAACTTGTTAAAATGAACGTCACTGCAAGTGTTCAGTGAGTGGCCGAAACTGATATCCGCGGACAATAAATCGAGAGCACATCACCACATACAACACCCCATATGTTGGGTAATATTGCATGCTTCCAATTTCACTCGATATTTTGAGTTATATGTTCTGTTGACGATATCGATGTGGAATATAAATTTGTTTTGGCGAATGATGCAAAGATTTAATTCATGAGACACATTTACCTTGTATTATCGAATCAAAATTTAATGGAAGAGGACGGCTGGAAAATTTTTGTTCTCTTTCTGACGACTAAAAGAAACGTGGAAATATATAATATGGTACCGCGGATGAAGCAGCTGCACGTTATGCGAGCGGAAAAGCAACAAGCTGTGTATTTAAAAGACGATTGATATACATTCATTCTCTCCTATAGTTCTCCGCATTTCAATGTCTCTGCATCGGTTCCTATACTCAATGCGATGTCCGTTTCGCTTTTGTTGGCCACTAGAACAACGAGATAAAGGTTTCAACTATTCATGTTATACTTCTTTCTTCATAACATCGATTCGGTGATGCCCACTGCATTCCACTCAATGATCCTCACTACACAAATGTGGCCAATGATATCGACTCATTCAAACATGAAGCATCCTGCCGTGAAAGTTAACCAATTCCTCTTTAATTAACTTCAACTGGTGAATATTTTTTAAAAAAATGATCATTAAAACAAAAAACAATTGCTGCTCTATTTTCAATTGCCAATATTAGTTCAGAAATTTCAAAGCAAAATCTTCACTTTCACTAAACATTTATCGTTGTTATAAAGAACTAAGGCGCAAATTTTCCCTCATACTGAAATTATCTGATAACATAGAATGTTTTCAATGACTTCATCTTACTACTTAATAGAAGCACTGACATTCCAGCTAGAAATTGCGGCATAAAAATGCAGGTGAAAATAAAGTGACATGAAGAAGCACTTCAAAATAGGCTTTATCGATTCCTTCCTGAAACAACAACCTGTCAAAATAATGTTGCTTTAATGAAGCAGCATTGGGTACCATTTTCACAACATTGAATTTTATGGGCATCTCTCTGCAGTCGAAATCCCATCTCTCTGCAGTCGAAATCCCATTGTTTTCGCGTAAAGGTGTATTCAACCGAGACCCCCCACTAGGACATTTCTAGAAACGCTCTTTTAAGAAATCTATTGAAAAGTTTGAGGAGAAATTAATTCTGTCCAGGAGGGCAACTTGTTTGCGCTAGCAAAATTTGTTTTACTTGAATATTCATTTGAAATTATTAAACATTTCCTATGGACAGATGTGCTGTGATGCGATTATGAAACCAGTTGAAGATTGCCTTATGAAGAAAATACAACGAGCAGGTGCCTTAGTAATTGGTGGGAGTATTTTTTCTACAAGGATCGGCAGCTTTATAAGGAGATGCGTGGCTTTGATTGACAATGTTAGCTTCACGACAAACAGTGCAGCTAATGATGGCACTCATCAAAGATGTTGTCATCGAATCGCACCTGCAACACACCACATCGGTATGCGCGTTGGGCGACGATCACATATATCGGCATCACATTCATTCAAAATGACCTTGTCGATGAAAATTCTCTCGCGCAATAAAATCAATTCGTTAAGCATCACTTCACTCAAATACAAATGTTGCGTTCTCTCTGCGAAATTCCGCCTTTCTTATTTTATCTCAATTGAACATTTCCTTTACGAAGTTTACTCATCTTTTTATCGATGTGAAAAATTCAGTTGGGCAACAATTTGATTATACGTTTGCTTTATGTCTGAATTAATGTGAAAAGTTTCCCGAATAATTTCACACCACTATCAACAAATGTTGACTACAAGTTTCATCGATGAAAAATATTTACTATGCGATAGTGAACCTTTCATTCACTCTTGTAACGTTTAATGGGCGAGTGATCGAAGCGAAAACAGCCTACGGTATAAAAACTAGAGGGGAGCCAGGCGATCAAACAATCAAATTGACTCTGGATTGCCGTCAACGTCTCCTTTTGCATAATTGCGTTTGTGCTCGACGTCTCGCTGTCGAACATATTTAGCAATGCCGCCTCCTTGTGGGTTCAGCAAAGCTGCCTCGATCAATGGGTAATCGAGAACTATGTGGGCACCAAACCAACATTACATTTCATTACTCTATTTGATTAAGTGGTCTGCTGCGCTCAAGAATTGATGGGCCACTTGAAAATGATGTAATTCAGAGGAATCGTTGAAGGATTTATCAGCAGCTATCATTCCACGATAAGCGAAATGTGCAATCATTCCCCTTTAAGCCGATTTATGAGTACATTAGAGAGACGCAACCACCAACAGTGTCGAGGTGCAGAGAGATGTAGGTAAGGTGGTCGCTAGGCGCTGATTTTTTATGGGGATAGACACGACGGGATAGGCGGTTGCTTCAATGTGTACGTTTGGAGACGGAATAAAGCGAACAAAAGGCTGCGAACAGTTGGACGAGTATCGAAAAGGTTAAGAGACGGATTATGACACGAACACACCGGCGACGAGGGTGTGGGAACCGCGACCCTTCTAGTCGCAGCAATATCCTCCGACGCGTACCAAACTGCATGCTACTAAACGTATGCCATCTAACAGTCTAAGTTGATCTGCAACAGCAAAAATTTGAAGCGCATTAAAGTGACCAACTGTGGTGGGATATCGCAATGCAGGCAACGCGCATTGACCTACAAACATGTGACTCCTAAGACCTAAGGGTCGAAGGGAAATGATGCTTTTAAAACTTGGAGACAAATGTCTAGAGGAAAATAGACTCGAATTTCAACTGTCTAGAATTGTCTTAATCAAATAACTCAAATTATTATTGATCACTGCGCTTTTTCTTCAGAATTCGAATCGGAAATTTGAAGTAGCGTCGTACGTTCTAGAAGTTTGCTTTTAGTGATGGGATGAAATCCCCATCTCGCATTTGCTGATCTAGCATCCCACCTAGCTTCCTCTTACCCAACCTCTTATCGCACATAAGTGTTCAATTTCATCGAAGTGCACCGTTAGGTCACATTCACAAATGCTTTCAAAAACGCACGCAAAAATCTCATTTATCTCCTAGTCACTTATAACAATAATATATAATAACGCACTGATAGGCCGTTATCAATTTGCGCGTTTCACGACAGGTTCATTGCATAAGGATTCTGGTCAAGAAAGGAATGACCGTGGGATGGAATATGCCTTGAATTTACTAATCGCTTGACAGTTGGTAATAAAATATATGTTTTTCGTTACACAATATCACGATTGCTACCAAATCATGCGTGATTGAAGAGAAAGAATACAAACAACTAAGGTGAACATGATGCTGCTTTAGTAGTGCTAAGTGAAAGGGAGAGAGAGAGGAAGAGATGTAGATAGAGAGGAAGTGCTACTGAATTGTTCATTATAGCTATTTTCTAAATTTTGGGAGCGGAAACTATGAAGTCTTAAAATTGTTGAATCAATCACTTCTTTCGAGTAGATCAGACGTTATCGATTCGATCATCACATAGGATGCATGATGATTTATCTTTTAATAGGAGCGTAATTGGGAGAAATGTGATCATTTCAAGCTCATGCTAAATAATATTGCTAAAAATTATACGGTTAATCATTAAATGCGATTGAGAAATAATGATATTGCACTTATCGAAAGAATTCATCAAAGAGAATTTTCTTTACGTCAATCTCCAAATTCCAAAATAAGCGAATAATTGATTAAGGTGGAAAATATGTATAAATTGTTGTATATTATAACGAACATTTTGATCAATGATATTGATGAAGATAATGTTGATCAAAAACTGAAGAAACATTGAGCACATCAGTGAAGAATTTTTTTCTTCGTATTGTAAACGTTTATGTGAATTTAAGTTATTCAGGCAATAGGACTTTTCATAGCGATTTTCAGTGCTTCTATGGAGTAATCATAGAGCGACATTCAGCTGGCATTTTGTCTATTTTATATATTATCGTACTCATCTTAACTTTCAATGCACTCATCTCCCCGTAGGAATCCAAAAATGTTCGATTCGTGGCAATATCCTTTTCTTCGAAAGCATTATTCTTTTTCTTCGAATAGTGGACTATATCATCGATATATTTTACTATGAAAGAGAAAAATGTTTATAAAATTACTAAAATCCAATAAAAAATGGATTAGCTATTTCCTCGTCAACTCCTAAAAAAAGTCCTATACATTAGCGGTGATAAAGCGTCTATCTATTTGGACTACTTCAAAAACTAACGAGAAAATCAGGCTGCTCGGAAACAAGAAAGAAAACTCTAGCAATAAATTGGGCCTTCTTTCAACTTGGAACTTCAATTGGCTCAATGGGATTCACTTAAAGTGGATATTACGGCAGCTGGATCTTCAGGATGAAACGTTTTTCATACTTTCTCATCAATTCCTGCTCCGAAAATTTCTGTGAAATCAACTTGGCAAGCGGCCCCTTAGATTTTGCTGTTACTTTAGCAACAGTTTTGTTTCCACGATTAGGAAAGATGCAAATGAAAAGTTGCAAATAGTTACAACATTGAATTATGAAATATAGCTACAGCACTTCTTGTCAAACTTATAGTACTCTTCAAGTTATATAGTTGCAGCAATTTTCGGGTGAAACTTCAGTTTCTAGCAACGATTTTTTAACCGGTGGACAACGAAACTGTGATGATAAGCGACTTTTGAATGGCATCGCTCAAGGAGCATCTATCTCCATTGTATTCCCGAGATTCTTCTGTTGCAAACATTTCCCTACTAGTTGTCATGGAGAACTTGAAAAAGATACCACATTTAAGGGTGAAGATTTATCACGATTTTAAATGAGTAGAAGATTTATTGGTGTTTTTGTTGCGATGTTCTCTTGGATTCCATAGAACTAATTTGTCCTCGCCCAACATAACATGATATACTACGAGAAAGACGCTCTCGATTGAGTAAATAACATTTCATGAGTCCCCAAACACCACTTGCAGCTCACATATTTCTCTACAAAAATTGCCATCTCATACTTCAAATTGTAAAGACTTCATCGCCGCCAACAACACCTAATTTTGTCATTAAATTTTGTCATCGCATAGCATGTGATGTTTGCTCGTTGTGAAAAAAAGTCTATCCTCATCATAATGCACCATGAGATGTTCCAAACGTCAAGGTGTCCCAAAGTACTGGCCGGATATCAGACTTTTTTCTTCCAGCAGTCGATAAAGATTTGAAATTTTAGAGTGCTACTTATTGATAAAAGTAGAAAATGATTTTTACGCTAATGCTCATTACTTCCACACTTATACTCAATGCATTAGTGACAGATTGCATTACATTATAAAATCCTTGGGCACTGTTGTTCTACGTTTATACCAATTCAAAGCATAATTTTATCATACAGCTGTAAACTTTTTTGTTAGATTTATTCTTGTAATACTAAGCATATGCAATCAATAAACAGCACAGCAAATATCCACTGCATATTTTAGATCTTAGCGGATCGATTCATTAACTTTGAACAGTAGATTAGATGTATTTCTCTTAAAAACATTAATATAAGTTCACACTTAATTGGAATATATGATTAATTGGAGTGATTTAGTCGGAGATCACAAATTTACTTGCTCACGAAATTTTTATTGTCAACGACCTCCTGGTGAGTTGATGAAGCTGCTAATCACATTTACGGTGTCATGATGCTCAATATTATCGCTGAAACGAGCTCAGTTGATTGATTGATTGCTCTCATCATAAACAACTGAAAAAGACAGCAATTTTAAACGAATGCACTCCGAATTGTTTCTTTCTTAAAATATTGGAAACTTTACAAGACATTACGATATATTTTCGATGATAAGAATTCTAGCCGAGTAAACCTATAAAAACGGCTGAGTTTCTTAGAAATATAAATTTCCATGAACTCTTTTTTCGCATCAATAAATGAACAACGGGATTGTCTATGAATAGAAAAGAATAGCACTAATCGATTAAAATCGATGCCACTAGATCAAGGCAAACAAGATGGACGAGCAGAAGTGCGACCAGCGGAATAGTGGAAAAGCGAATTAAAATGGTAATAGATATGCATGTCACTTAGGTCCACCGTGGAAATTGAAACTGAAATGACTATGTGCGTGTGTGTGTGTGTGTGAGTATGAGTGTGTGTTTGTGGAAATGTTTTTTGGTGAGCAAAGGAAGCGTTGCATTGCCGATATACAAGGTTTGTGTGAGACCTCACACATCATCGAGGCATTTGATTTGCATAAGCTGAAGAACGCATGCGCCCGCATGAGAACCAACTACAGGGCGCATTCTTATCGTTCGCGCAGTACTTTTCTTATTACTTTCTCCATCCCTCTCTCTCACTGTGTTTGTCTCTTTCCACTTTTCTCCATTCATCAGAAAAGCTATCATTTTTCGTTTTGTTTGTAATAGTTGAAGGTGTAGATTTCTGACTGATGCTCTATGTTTTATATTGCATTAGATGAGCATAATCCTCAAAGGAATTTTCACTCCTAATACTTTTCAGCGAATTTTGGCATATCTGTTTTAGCAAACGACCACGAAAAAGTGCACCCGTTATGTATTTGTTTTGTCGATGCATTCAACAAGATTCTATGGGAGACAAAATGCGAAAAGGAAGAAAAATTCTCTCCTACAATCAATCGAGTTATATGAGCATCCGAGAAAATGTAAAGGCGAAGAAAAACTAACGTCGTCAAATTATTTCAGAATATGAGATCAGCTTCATAAGTACTTATAAAGAGTATTCGGTGAGGGAAATTTAACCGCTTTCGTAAAGAATCAAACAAAAAGAAGACGGAATGGAAAGAAGAATCATTGGTGTTTGAGCGTGGAGGACAAAGGTGCAATTTTTTTTACAAAATCTTAGTTCATTGCTCAGTCAACAGCCGGAATTAAATATGCCGCTCACGCCATAGGCTAACGGTCATTACTCTTCTAATGGGTAGTGATACGTTTAGAGATATCTTTCCTTAAGTTGTTAAGGAAAATAAACGAATATCGTGTTACTGTCGATCTCTATTTGACACGCTCAACATTAAGTCGACTTATCCGCCCATAAGCATTTAGGTGAACGTTGCGTTCATGAAGCATGCAAAAAGTTTATTGGCCCTCCACCACATTGAACACGATGACTTCGACCTGAAATGTTCAAATACGTCTGCTGCCACCTTAGTGTAGATTGATTTCATCAGCCGAAGTTTTCGGAATAGATTTCGTTGATGGAACTCTTTTCTCCTTTCTGTTTCTACCATCGTCTCATTTTATGCTCTGAGTCCCCACATATTCACTGTCCACCTCTCTGACCACATATTCACTGTCCACCTCTCTGAAGGGTTCACGTGAACGTCGTTGTTTTGAAATAATTTTACGTCATTGAATAACATTAAAATTCTGAACCTTGACATTTTTGCCAACAGCTGTTTCCGTTTTTAAATGCTTCAAAATCACAAAAGATGAAGAAAAAACCGACGCAGTCTAATTGCTGAATCGGTCGTTGATTCCCCATTAAATAATATCGACCAAAAAGCAAAACTGTTATTAATTTACGGATGTGTGAGATGAGGGAAGATCTTAAAACATTTCAAAAGACAACAAAAACATCGCTATTCATAAAAAAGATTAAAGGAACTTTTGGAAACTGTTTAACTCGGGTTTAGTGTATTCGTTAATGGTTGCATTGAGCGGATGAATGCAACACAAAAGGGAAATGCCATAATGTATTTACCCATGCTGATTCTATATTATACAACACATAATCCCGATTACGCGAGTAATACACCACAGCCGTAGCGCACCATAACCATATGCTTAGTGACCATAGGAATACGGTAGTGAATGTGGAGACAACTGACGCGCTATCATTTTTTTTTTTTTTTTTTGAACTATTATAGCCTGCGAGGGACGACTCTGATTTCGACCTTGGTGAAGCTCAAAATTTAAGCTCCGGATACCGGCCCCACCAAAAAGCCGACTCATAATTTTTCTTATTTCGGAAAATCGGTGTTTTTCTTGTATTTTCCATCCTTTCTATCAATATCTTTTTCCCCTAAATTTATGCTCACTTTTTCTTATTTCTTCGAGCGGAAAATGTTGGAACTGTTGCTATTCGAAGATACGCCTTCGTAAAGCGATAGGCACATTCCTCTTACAAGACGACACTCAATCCATGAATTAAACGATCTCTCCGTGATGGCATAGCTGCGTCAGGTACGTTTGCGACGTGGACGCCATCACAGTTGCATCCTGCGACTTTCGCAGTGTGGACGCCAGCGTCATAAGACATCATCTTCAAGGTTAGTTGCAAAAGACAATCGTCATGGAGTCTTGAGTCGTGAGAAATTGTGTGTAAGGACATTTCCGCCACTAGACACTTGCACGACGACGAAAATCCTTATGAATTAAACGATCTCTCCGTGATGGCATAGCTGCGTCAGGTACGTTTGCGACGTGGACGCCATCACAGTTGCATCCTGCGACTTTCGCAGTGTGGACGCCAGCGTCATAAGACATCATCTTCAAGGTTAGTTGCAAAAGACAATCGTCATGGAGTCTTGAGTCGTGAGAAATTGTGTGTAAGGACATTTCCGCCACTAGACACTTGCACGACGACGAAAATCCTTATGGAAAAATTACAACTGCTCAGTGCACCAGACGGAATTATCTACGCAATCACCGATTTCAGCAGAAAGTACATTCCTCCTGAACTTGATGTGTTAAATATGAATAATGCGAGCAGCGAACTTTATTAACGACAGCAACCGTTGAGGAATGATAATAATGTAAGATGGCCTCTAATTATTTGCTTACAAAAAGCACTAAAAATGCAGACAAGCAAATGTGCATGTAGCTGTGGAAATCACCAGGCACAAATTCAGTTCTGTCTCCTTCTCTCACTCCATTTTCACTTAGCGGTTAGTAATGGATGGCACTGTCTGTTTCTGTTCCAGGGAAGAACGTGACGGGCTTGAATGGTCGTCCACAACCTGATTAATCACGCTAACATAAGACTTTAGCAGTTTGCAGTGTAAAGGTTGCGAGGCTTGAGTGTATGGAAAGGATGTGTGTGAAGCAAAGTGAGGTTGCAGATGAAGTTGTTGCGATCGGTTGAATTGTTGTACTGGTTGTGATAGCTGCACATGTAAGATGGGTTATGGCTTTGCGTTTTTCATTGAACTGGGAAGCCGTTGTTCGCTGAACTCGATTGCGGGATATTTTCTCGTTGACTGGAACATGAGTAATCCTACCAGCACTTCATGTTTGCGGAACGTCGTGATAATGTCAACTGTGATTGTAAACACATCTTGCACTGCATCGAATGAAGTACCCTTTCCTGCTCAAATCCTCTTCGAGAAGGGGCGTTCCTGAGATTTTACTGAAGGCGTTCATCTCTTCACAAATTTATGGTGAGATACATCAAAGGCAGTACGAAAGCGCAGATGGCACCAACCAGTCCAACTCGTCAACATGGCATAGTTATTTGCTTATTTCTGTTGACGACAATGCATTATAGCAATTTTTGTCTACTGCGGTCATCTCAGCTCGAGAACCATAAAGCCTACGGTGATGGAATTCAACGGATGAACGAAAGAGTCGGCGAGATGAACAGACGAGGTCCTCTGACAACGGATTTTTTGGAAGCTAGAAGCGAAAAATCGTATAGCGGCGAATCTGTTCAACGAAAATTTTTCTCTTTCATTTCTGATTCTCTCTGCCTCTCATTTTCTCGACCTCTCATGCTCCCTTTCTTCCACTGCATATAAACATGAAAAACCTGGGCAACTACTGATAAATACCTTATTTGATGCATGCCACTTTATCAGCTGAGATCCACCGAAATACTTCAACTCCCATCTTACAGAAGCTGTCCGAGATTTCGAATCCATAGAAATATTGGCTTTGTACCTCAATTATACGAAATAAACGTATACAAACTGATCCAAAATAACCTCCTACTCGAAAATGACAATAAAAACACCTAGATTTTGAATATGGTCATCGATTACGACCGAAGTATACTGGCTGTCATAATTACGACCGAGTAAAACAATAACGGCCATAAATTAACTGATACGGACTTCCGCCCACGCGAAGCGCCCATCTATTCATTAAGAAAATCGTCACCTTTAAAGAAAACGAACTCTTTTCCCCTAACGCATCCACTGGTATGTTGTCCCATAAAAACTACACCAGAACGCATAATTGTAACATTTTAATTCACGAAGATATAACAACTGTGATCAAGCACATACAAGCCCTCATCGGGCTGCTGCCTTTACAACAGAGAATTTCACCGGTATTATAGAGAGAAAGAACAAATAGGAAAAACAGAATGGACATCTGTGTCAATAAAATAAGTACAACAATCCAGCATAAGCAAAAGATTTTATGCAAAAGCAATAATTTTCAGCAAAATTCGAGGTGCTAACCGTAATTCGACTGCATATGTACAGTGCTGGAAGTCCACTGATACAGCCATTTGAGAGTATAACTCGAGGCTTAAGCATCTTTTGTATAATGGAAACTGATTATGAGAGAGCTAGATCGATAGTATATGAGAACATTGTGGATCACACAAAATGGCACTCCCAAAAAGTAATACCGCAGCGAAATCTCACCCGCCCATTAAATAATAGTTATCGTTAGTTCTTTGCATCCGTCGCCCTTAAATCGAATTACCAATTTAAACAAGAGGGACAGAACGATACCCATGACCGCACATTTCACAGATCTCTTTCGAGCGCCACGCTGTCCGTAACAAGGAATCTCGCAAAAAGTTCAAGAATCTAGATGTACAAAGAAAAACCACTCACTGCTTTCCTGACTGTTTACGCGCTTGTTACTATTAGTACCAACCTCTGTCTGAGATACGAAACCTCTAAACGGCCTATCCCTTTCACAGGAGCAGTATCACCTTTTTAGGAAATGACCACTCTTCGAGCATTTTAATTAAACACCTGAAAACCATCAACAAATGTCTCATATTTGTCGGTCTACTCAATAAAAAATGAAAAAGCACTGACATACAACCACTCATCGAAAGACCAAATCGAAGCTCTAGAGAGCTTTCAGCGAAAAATCACACGAGACAAAAGAAGAGAGGCGATGCAGCGGAACGGAAAACATCGAAAGAAGGAAAATGAGGAGCATTTTTAAAGCGAAGAAATTTAAAAAAGAACTGAATCTTACTGCAAACCTCTTAGTAAGCAATGGACATTTTGCAAATGTGTTTCAAATAAGGCATTCAAAAGAACTGTCAATACAACGCACAACTCCTCTCAATTCAGAAGAAAGGAAAAAAGACCACGCTTACGTAGAAACTAACCCAAACCGTTTTTCTTCGAAAATTCAGTAATCCGTTAAATAAAAAAATGGTTTAAAAATGCACCGACTACTTTGAAGTAATATACAGCATCGCTCAGCTTGCATCGTTACCCTATCTCAACGCCTCGATGTCTCTCCTACTAATGAAAATCTACCCATTATACCTGCTGAACTTGAGAAAAAATCTGCATAGCATATCTCCTTAACCAACAAAAACTACTAAATGATCCCACATTGTCTTCGGTTCCTCTCTGCAAAAACAGCATAACTGAGGCATCAGATAAACGGAAAACTGAGAGAAAGAAACACGGATTCGAAATGAGTGCTACATTCACTAAATCACAATAAAAAAGCCAGAAAAGTCAGCAGCAAATGAAGGGTAACTGGAAGTAAGAAAAGATGAGTTCCCAATAAAATCCTTTACATTAAACATGAGAAAAATGAATCAATAAATAAATACGTCAATTAACAGACAGACAGCAATCATCAACAAACGATACGAATGGCGTGAATTTCATCAACAATATTGGTACAACGATGCAAATCACGAATATATATATTCAAATTGCCTATACCAACTGGGTGGTATACAATGAATTCATAAATAATAGAACTCTTCACGTACAAGGCACCTGCACGGCTCGTTTAATTAGCAATAACGATATACATGAAATTTTGGAAAATGATGATAACGTCGAGCAAATAAGCTCATCCTAAAAAGTTTTCATTTAACACTTTATGGATAGCTCACAATATGAAATATTTGCATATTTTTTCATTCCCTAACTAAATACACTTAGGGGAACTCTCTTTGCATAACGTACCTTTAACTATTAACTTTCAATGTGCTATACAACCCATTCAAGCTTTGATAATCTCTAACTAGCAAACATTTATCTACCTATTCTTCTCTTTCTTTTATTAAACAACCATTTTTCAGTTTCATGAATACTAGAATACCTACTGTGAATACTTTAAATGACGCCTTTTAATAGCATCGTATTCGCCATAGCGAGCAGAAAAACTATGCCGTTGGTACTACATGACCACCAACATTCTGCTCAATCGGCAATGCACGACCAATAGCTCAAACGAATATTGCTGTAAATCAGAAGATGAACCATTTCCACCTGAGCACATTTCATGTTCTTAAGAAATATCGTCTTCGATGCAACTACACATCACAGAAAATATCAACGGCGATGCTCCAGCTAGATACGTGCTGCACAAATAGAAAAAGAGAAGGAAATAAGAAACACAATATTAGTAGACGGTAAAGTAGCGAAACAATAAATTTAATCAATCAGACGCCAAAAAATGCAGCAAAAAAAAGAGAAAATTACGAATAACGATCGATGATTGCTTAACTCGATGTACTTCGGTTCCTGAAAAAAATAACATCGAATATCATTCAGAAAACAAAAAAGGCAAGTTAAACTACCAATTACCTCTGTGCCTCTGTGCACAAGCCTGTCTGTGCATGGACAAATGATGTTCATGCATTTTATCGTTGGATCGTTTATTCTAATGCAATATCAAAACCCCTTCTCGCACTTCCTTTGAAACTTCGACGTAACCGTCGTTCACTTCGCTTCTCAAATAAATGAGCGCAACACATCCCGTATGCAGCATCTTCATCGAGCTTAATTGGTGGATATGTACTTCTACGTAAACTCGCCTATGTGTTCAAATAAAATTCGCCTTATTGGATTTATTCACGCATTCGATATACCGAATAGACATTTGTCTCTCATTTTTGTTGCTTTTGCCAAACCGAATTGATTCATGCAAAAAATAAAAATAAAAAATCCACATGAATTTGGAATTTCTGATAGGTTCTTAATAACGGTTTAGAAAACGAAAAAGTTCGTAACTTCTGCAAACAGTAAAAACTACGAAAATTTTCATATAGGTGGGAGATAAAAGATAAAAATAAATATAGAAAGTAACTAAGGAGAATAAGCGAAATGCTGCAGAATGCAATACGAGTAACGACCACCACCTACTCACAGCACAAAGTATATCCATAAAACGAGCAAAGGCCTGGAGTCGTGAGCTTCCCTGCAATTTTGCGATCACGCCTTTAGCAATTCACATTACTCATTTACTACGTGTTTTGTTACTTGCTATGTTCGCGCACCATCATTTCAGCTAGGATATATTTTTTATGGAGTATCTATCAGCATTTTCCTATAAGGCGACCAATTAATGAACAAACGGAACATTGCTCCAAGAAAGCAGAAACCACACACACTTTTGCAATTTCATTCAACATACAATTAATTATTCTTCAGCCAATTTCACGATGGTCAGTAGACAGCACAACATGCATAGCATTGCACTCCTATTTCAACAACTACATCGCCGACACATATTTTCCAAAAGGCTTTGCGATCCAATAAATTCGATTGATCGACCCCAGAAAGTCACTGTACATTATGTTTCTGAAGTTCTTTACTCTAAATTCAGCAGCTCTCCAGTTGCAGCTACTAGAGAAACACATAAATTATACACATGATCAAAATTGACGTTTCAACAATGGGCGTGGCACATATGCAATAAAAACTGCAAGCAAGATCAAATGAACATTCAGACATTTAGTACCTTTGGGCCAATAAAATCACTAGCAAGATGATTATAAAAAAAAAACGGAAATCATACTCGAAGTTATTTCAATGAAAAAATATTATGTTATTTCTTCAAAATTCTGCGCTTAGACGCGAAACATGTGCAACAAAATAAGAATTAAAAATTATATTGTGCTACTTTCAGAGCAGAATAATGAGGCCTGTCGAGGCAGCAGTTATCCCACGTAAGAGGTTCTTCGATATTCGTGGGAAGGATGTTCTCTGCCGTCCTATTAAAAGTCCTCAAACGTTTGCAATCCTATTCTTTCGGATATGGAAACATCCTAGGATAAAAAAGGCACGAACAAGAAAAAAAAACAACATACTCGAGAGCGAGTTCGAACGACTGCTGCGATGAAGGATGCTCGAAACCGTTCTCCGTACGTGGTGGCTCACAAACGCGTACTACTATGACCGGATCTTGCATTACGAAACCCCTTCGATCAATTAAACTGAAAATGATGATGATTAACACCTCACACTAAATTACGTCGATAATGTTCGCGACGTTAGAGTTTACATCGATCCATGATGCCAACCCTCCATTATTGCCTGTTATCAACAAACATTTAAAAGCGAATGAAGAGAAACCAGCGAAACAATAAATTTTCAGGGATATACATAACATCATACTTAACGAACATTCCTTGCATCTTTCGGCAAATGAGTTGCAGACCATGAAAATGATTTAAAAAATCTGAAGAAAAAATGAGGAAGAACTGACAAGGAAAAAATGACGATGTTCTTTCAACAATTAGATATTGTAATAATTCGCGATATAATTCGTGAGGTACGATGAGGCATAAAGAAACATACTAATTTCCTCCATAGCTAACAGCTTAACACACTGAATAAGAAGAATCAATAAAAGTATTTAAAAACGATAACATAAAAACAAACCTGGGTGGCTCCGGAGCGCAGAGGATACGAAAACAGTTCCTAAATATGGAGGAGCTGGCGTACGGATTTTCAATACGAGGCCTTCGCTTGGAGCTGAACGTGCCTTTGATATCTTCATTGGTTGTTTGATTCGTCGAAAGGAGGTAAGTATGAAAACCAGACAGTCCAAATATAGACCAAATAGAGAAGAAACACACAAGCGCAACCACTAACGACACAGGACTCTCTCGAATGGCGCCCAATAACGCTTTCTCCGATTTGGAAACTGCAAAAACGTTTATGGTTCTCTAAACGTTGTCCTCTTTCAACCACAATAACAACCGCAAAGATCTAATCACTTTTCACATCTCATTTTCGTCTATTTTCGCAACAAAAACCAGAATAATCTAAAAGAGCGTATATAATTTACGGTAAAACAACAACGATGAAAGAATATTTGCAGTGGAAATGCCTATCTACAACACTGAAGAGCGCTGTATTTTCGGAATAAATCAAATCTATAAGGGCGATATTCACAAAGAAAAATTCATTCAAAAGCCAACAATATCGCTTCAAAAATTCTCATAAACGTTTTACATGGTATATTTTTAGCTTTTAGCGTTCAATGCGAACACATCTCAATGCTGATGAAATCACGCCGCAAAAACATGCAATTTTATCGATTGAAAGGCAGCTCGAAATGAAAGCTTTCTAGAAACCGCTTTTCACGAGTAGTGCCTTCACTGCTTCTACGCAAACGAGTGCTCTAATATGATTATTATCACACCTTACAGGTATCCTCGGTGAGTGGGTGATAGTAAACATCATTAATGAAAAACAGTGCAATAGAAAGAACGTTGAATATCGACGCTACCTCATAAACGAGTGACTGTAAGGAATTCATTCACTGCGTCGGCAATCAAACCACCATCAGTGATCGTATTTTTCATGATGTATGTACGTCCATCATCAATGCTACCAACTAATTACGATATCAGTATCTAAGTTATGCCGATGTAACATCATACGAATGAGAAAAAAGCATTTATAGTTATACCGCTTTTAATTCCAACTCTGAGGTACCGCTTTTAGCACGTTTATGTTCCAATGACATAACTTCAATTTGCCTTGTTTCATGCTCAGAATGTCGTTATCTATGACACCCTACATATCTACTTTTCCCGGTGAAAATCCCTACATGTATTAGCAAAAAATAAATAATTCCTATGTGGGAAGGTGACGGATTAGAAAAGGACGGTGCAATAATTTCAGTGGAAACTTACGAAGGGCAATATGAAGAGTGACGCATCCAAAGACGTAAAGTGTTAGTATAGTTAGTGTAACTATAAAGAAATAAAAATGCCGATAATTACGTTTGCCAACACAATTACCAACCCATGGACCTAAAAAAAGGCGCATCCATACTTTTACACATCAACAATCGTAATCAATATTTATACCTCAATGATAACAATGCATACACATTTATAAGGTAACATTTAACTGCAATAAAATAAATCGAATATAATCAGAGTGAAATTCATTTCCTTTCTTATTCACATGAATTTATAACTTCAACAGATATCTAACTACAGACTGGGAAATTATCACTCCTATGATGGTGGCAAATAAACACGTTAGAAACATGAACACAGACAGGCAGTGTGAACTTCATTTTCGAGTTTTGCTTTTTGTGATATGGCGAAAACGTCACAGGTGTAACCTGAACTATCCTCCCTAGCAAATATGAGTGGCAAGTGTTGGCCTCTACAAAAACTCCATTAAAACGAACTTCGAGTTCCGCTAGACTTTTGAAAACATTCGGCGACACCGGATGCCAACACCTGCTAACAAATGCTATTAACGAAAAGATTCACTTGTATAAGGACTCTGCTATACACACTTCTCTTCAAAGCACAATCAGCTATTCTGCTTACCATAAAAGAAAATCGACTGTGACGGGATGAAGCAAAATTGTATATAAATAAGCGCTTACAGTGGTGGTCAAAATTCAGGATGCAGTTATCGCAGACTGAACAGTGCGAAGAACGTGGTGGACGAAATAATCGACACGAGAAGCAATATTTCAATTTCACGCTTTGCCCATTTACAACGACGGTCTTCGTCCGAGGCGGCGGCCTTACCGTACCCGAAGTATAATTGTTCTCTTCAATACAACGTCATAACGATATTGCAATTCAAAAGCATATCCTTCTTTTATACCGCAAAATATTCCATAACAAAAAAACTTGCAGAGAAACTTTGAGTGGAAAATTAATAAATTGAAAAAAACGCTTCCGAAGAAGCCTGCAAAATACAATGCACGCTGCCCATATGTCAGTATTCCGGTCTGTTAAGAATTTCACGTCGGTTGAGAGATACTAAACTGCTAAACCTCTGTCATTACTATCTAGTGAATATCTTTCATTTGAACGTATCATAGATGAAGAAAGTGACTTCCTCTCTAATCTGGAATAGATTGAAAATTTGCCACCCACAAGAGAAACACTGAAAGTGTAAACAGCTCTCTCGGCTTTGTAAAGTTCTCGATTGATGAAGAGGATTTACTCTTTTTTGACATCAAAATATGATAAAAACTGCGCAAATGGTCCACTAGTGACTACAGCGGCAATAATTGCCCATCAGCCTATTTGCATAACTACGCCAAAATGCCATTATGGTGAATAATCTCTAAGATATCTTTTTGAGAGAATTTTTTCAAAAACAGATGAATCCCAACTGAAAGTAATGCAATGAATATATCGCGCAGAATGCTCACATTAGTAACACATTAACATGCCTTGTTTGATCGACTGAACCTTGAGTCTACTGAATCGGAATAGACGGAAACTGGTGAGATACCAACACTCCGGCATCGACTTTTCGTTAATTTTCACGAGAACCCTTCTATAGCCAATGGAAATTCCCTCCAATTCGATGTACCCTTAAACTGGGGTACTGGTTTTTTTTCCAGTTTTGAAGGTAAATTGTGGCAGATGAAAACAAACCAGCGACATTCTGTCGATCTGTTTCAATCGCTTCATGAGTGGACGCCTTAGGAAGAATACCAGGGTCCGAGAATGACGTCTTCAACAGATTCACCATAACAAGGCACAATAGTACCGCCGCTACGATCGGCAATGCCGGAGAAACATTATAGAAGAGAAACGGTGCACTGAAACAACCTACTAAACAGCGCATCCGGTAACTATTAACATTACCAGTAGATAAAGGTCGAGATATCTGTGAGTTCGTTCAATATGCTGAAAAATGATGAGTTAAAGTAAACGCGTACAACATCGAAGTTTGTACAAATCTGAAACGTATAAATCTATAATTAACTATGTACCTTTTATATTTATGAAATGGAATGCGAAAAATGATGGAAAAAACTTTTTACTACTGCTCTGAACAAAACAGGGCAAACATTTCATATCCTCGCAATGAATAATATAACAGTGAAATAAAAACGAAACAGAAAAAAAGACGCCGAGGTAATTTTATACGATGCTCGCTTTTGCATTTCATCTGATCGCAGCGATCACCTTCACAATCTACCAACGCAATTGATTAATGTGAAAAATAATCCTTTCATATTCAGACTAAATGGACTGACTGCTCGCATGAATATAACAAAAGTTTTGTTTCTCTTTTGCAACCTAAGCAGCGTCAAATAAAAGGTTAGTTGACGTATAAAGAAATGAACATAATTCTAGCATTTTTTAACGTCTGAAAATTTTTGCGAGACAGATTACAAGGCGTGGAATATGATGCAGGAACTGAGTCTGCAATATAAGCCATATTCAACAAATTCCGCAACTCCACCTTCAGGGGTTCCTGCTTTGGAACACGACAATGAGGTGTACAGGCACATGTTCAAGCAACATTATCGTCCTGCGCTTTGCACAGGGAGTTTGTAAAAAAAAGACTGAGAATCGGAAGATGTACCTCAACATGCAGCTCTCTGCAACCAAGAATAAACTGCCCGGAAATTAACATCCGAAGCTGCTATATCTCTTTATTTTCTTCCTACCCTTCACCTCCCCCCTCCTCTCTCCCCTTTCAATTTCTCTTATCGACTCATCAATCAACGACAAAACGCTCGCTGAATAAAAAAAAAAACGATAAACCCCGCTGCATCAGAGAATCTTTCCTATAAGCGACAGCTCGCATCCCTCCATGTACATGAAATCCACCTAGACGATACGCAATCCTCATACCTGCACAGAGTAGTGAATACGTGCCATGAGTAAGTCAACGCACAGTCCACAAAATTACTGCATAGGTGAAAGGTAGGAAAAGAAAAGCCCGCTGAGTGTCTGCAGGTGTGAACACTTACTCAAAAATATAGAAGAGTGTCATCGTTGCGATTATAACAAAAAGCGTAAAGACGAAGATGGAACTCTGACGAGCCATGATGATTCGACCGTCACACAGAAACTGATTGCGACCTGGATGAGTGCGCCATTTGCGGGTGCCGACACCTCGCTCGGCCATTCCAGGCCAACGACTCCCCACTAGCAGTCGATTCGTTTGTTCCCTCTGCAACACTAAAAGCGCACTGATCGTCTAACCACACCAACACCTACTGAGCGATCAAAAAAACAAGCAAGAACAGCTTAACGAAGCTGGACGTATCGAAAAAAGAGATCCCCGTGCAGCAGCAACAGCTATGCGAGTTGAATGAATGCGACAATAACGGACGGTTAATTGAAGGTGTTGAATAATGAACGAAAAGTGATGTTCTCACGAGCTGCACTCGGTGTTGTAAACACAGCTCAACCACCACAGGCAACGCATCATCAACGACGCACCTAGACGAAGGTGTGACGACGTGTGCAAAACGCAACCAACAGGTCAACAGGTGTACTAGCTTTAAAAAAAAAGACCGCCGACAGGTGTAACACAACATCACTTCATCGTCAGAAAACACACCCGTCTGGATGCATAAGTCGACGATGCATCTCCTCAGACGTCATCTCGGCAGTGATGCACGCAGGCGCTCCAGTCTTTGCTCTCTTTCTCTGCAAACGGCATCTGGTTAAAAATGTGAGTGTGGACGGCTGGAAGGGTTGGCAAAGTCGAACTTCCTTCTTCTTTACCTCCGGCCCATACAGTGGCTAGGCAAGGGAAGCGCAACATGATGACTATGGAGTATCATTTACAGCAATCGACTTCGCAAGCTGATGCACGATCAAAAGCAACAATAAAAAAGATGCTTAACGTCGGAACGGAGAGAATATGGTGGGGGAAAAGACCACGGCAATACGTAATCAGATGAAGCAGAAGCGGGACGGTGGCGGAGGGGGAGGGGAGAATAAAGTCACTCGATAAACATTGGCAACAGTCATGCATATGGGTCATCGAACCATTTCGTTCGATCTTGTCCGCTCAAGTTTTTCACAGTGCACCGGTGCTGAGCAAGTTCAAGTCGGTACGGATCAGGTGCTATGTCACGGCTTCATCCGCATCCCCTCTAAAGTTTAAGAGAGGAACTGCATCCCGAATAACTACCAGAAAATGAATCTCCTAACCTAAAAGGTTATCAAACCATTGCAGACCTCCCTAAAAAACGTGTCGCCTTAATGGCACAATCATTTGCGCACGTAGCATATGTAGGTTCGTAGAATATGACTGAATACAACGTACTTATAAAATTCGCCCGATCACATAGTTTCCGCCTCCGGCCTCTAGCAATTTTTCGCTTCCCTCCTTCGCATCCTCCGTATTCACATTACCGCGTCCTCCCTTAGGTGTATATTTCATCCAACCGTTATTCAGCAGTACTACTAACGCCATATGCAAAATACCTGGCAACGCGAATTCACATCCTTTCTGAGATTCGCCACTGAACCAGGACGAATTATGAGCGTTAAAGCTTACGTTAGAGACGTTTGACTGATACGCTATTCAAACATTCGCAACAAGGCACTTCGCTTCTGTTGCAACCCCTTTTTTTCCTATCGAATGCGTTGTTGAACATCGACGGTTTCGATCTCGCATTCAGGAAGAATTTTAGAAGTGGGCGGAGCAGAATGGCGTGGATTGGGAAGCGCTGTAGGTAGATATTAACCTTTATACACTTAAAATAGATGCATAGCATACGATGTGCCGGTGGAAGATTCCCATCTTCTGTTCTCAGCAACTCATCTTCCCTTAAGTTGAGTATCCACGATGTTGAGAATAACTGTCGCTATGCCGAACATCAGCTGGGATTTGCATTTGCTTTTGTTCGAATATTTAGACTGTGAGGTAATGTATGAGCGTTTCATCGATTTCTCAAAGCTTATTGTTGATGATAGTGTTCGATTAGTGCGGGTGCAACCAACAATCTCCGTCATTATCTTAGATATCATGAGCAGATGCCAGCCAAAAGGCACTTTTAATTCCATCAACGCAGACTAGGTGGTCAAGAAGCATTTAACGTGGAAGATTTCAACGGAAATGGTTAACAAATTAAAAACAATCGCAAAAAACGATTGAAATGTTCTGATACTAGCAATTCATTCTATAACTATGTTGATCAGAAGCTGAATATTCGGCAATATACATTGTTTCGAAGAACGTCGATTTAGGTCTCATTGTAAGTAATCGCGTCAATTGCAGTTTGTTCGCTGACTTATTCTGTGAACTTTTCAAAGGTGAGGACAGGATTCATCCTCAAATAAAGTTCTCATTTTCGAACGATATGCCTTTTGCTACTCAGTTCCGTCTGCTTGGAAGAGCGCCATTATTACATCTTTAACTAAGACATCCCTCCCAGCCTGCGTTCATAATAACCTACTAATTTGCCTCACGTCATTCCGGTGTAAGGTAATGGAAATTATTATAAGCATAGTCTGCTTGAGTACCTACCTAACAATAAGCTAACTGGCGCTGTTCAGTGTGCGTTTTTGCCCGGTCGAACGATCGTTTCGTAGTTTTATAATGGAACTTAAGAAGGCCAATTCTGAAGTAAAGGTTAGTTGCGATCTCGAAGTTGCTATGAAAGCAATAAAAGTGGGCAACTGCGTTCTGCGCGTTTTGGAGCAAAAATTCATCGAACATTTTTGTAAAGCTTAGAATATGAACGACCATAGCATAGTACAGTAGTGTGTGCAAAAGCTATGGTCCGTTTAACTAGTGAAATAAAAATTATTGAAAATTTGGAAGAATACTGCAAACTAATTCCGCGTTTCCCGAAAATGTTTCTTTGAGTCTGAGTCTGATTTCACCTGATTATGGCGCTAAATTAAGATATTTTGGTTTCTTTCTTTATCGTTGGAATAAAATCCACTCAAATTTAACTTGGTTCTGTGCTTCAGAGTTTTTCAGCAATTCTTCCGATATATCCTAGGAGATCCAGTTCATGCTTTTTGGTCATCGTGAAGCTCGATCCCATTGTTATTAATTAGCGAGCAAAATATGTTCTATGAATGGCATCATCTACAGCTCGAGTTCTTCATATTTGGAATATGCTTCCTCGTGAAATCATTATGAGCAGTTTACAATCGTGTTACCTAAAAAAAATCGTCGCTAATTTAGTTTACCGACTAATCGATTGATCGACTTCGATTTCTTTCTTCATTTTCCTTCTCTTTCCTCCTTTCTTATTTCGAATTTTTATTTGAGTTGTTTCTGATTGCTATCGTCCACCTCAACACATATCCATAATGGGTGTTAGTTTCTTACATATTCAGCGCAATGTTTAATTTTACTGGTACATTTAAGCGTCTTATGCGTTTTTCTACTATCATGCTACAGCATATATTGCATAACTTATATTGGTTTCCGTGCAGTATAAGAAGCATCGTATTTTGATCCGCTTAATGCATATATTCTTCATGGAGTACACAAGATAAGCAGGCGAAATCTTATGCAAGAGCGAGATAAATTAAAAAAACGTTCACACCTGACTAGTTAGAAAAAATACGGTTATTTTAGGCGAAGCCTTCGGGGATAATTGCAGCACTTAACCCTTCGGGATTTAAATAACTTAAATGGTATGACAGTAGCTGAAAGTATGTAAAACTCTCGAATCTTTCCGTGGTTATTCCATAGAGCGAAATTAAGTTATCTTGGACGGGCAACTCACGTTACTGATAATAATGAACTAATTGAAATCAGCACATAGTGTTTGTGGCCAACGCATCAAATATATCGCTTGAAGGTGTTTCTGGTCTAGCCAGGCTTTCCCAAAAAAACCTTCATTCGTTACGAAATTAAAGTCTAAAGCTAATATACCGTCCGCGCCAGTCGTTCGACACTCACAGACGGAAAAACGTTCAGATCATTGATCTTCCGGAAGGTTAACACAAAAAAATTATCACAGTTGAGCAACGAAAAGGTTTGACTTCACTATTTACAGCGTCTCAATTTCAAATAGAACTTGCTGTAATGGCGTTTTCTTTTATGCCCGGCATATGCTGGCTACCACACTGTACTGCTTAGAATTTAGAGCCTCCTCTGAATATTTTATCACTCATTTCATTTCCTATCCTCCTTCATTGAAATTCGATGGACCATTTGCATCGTTGTGGTTCACACATGACCGAGATGTTCATGTGGACACACTCAACATTCCGTTCATTTCATTCCCATGCCTTCTTATTCGTATTCGTTCAGTCCAACTGTGCTCACCTATGTAAACCATCACTATAGTTTTACTTTCCAACTTTTTTCCTTACTTATAAGTTCTCTTAGAATATCTGATTTCTTTCGATGATTGCTCACGTGGTGTTGTGACTAACAGCGATGGCATAAAGGGTATAGCATGGGGCAGGGAGGGGCCGATGACCGTCTATCGATGCTAATGTGCATGAGCGCAAGCGAGGTAGAGGGTGTAGTTCACGGAGGAGCACCGAGACCCCTAAACACGAATGAAACCGAAGACCAAAGACAGTCAAGCTGGCGGAAGCCCCAGTGATGTTATGTGAGAGCAATAAGGAGTCGACTAAGTGAGTAAATGTGACTACTGCAGTGCTACATCATAAATAGGTGTCTTGGATTATCTTGTCGATGGCATACACAACAGACTTGTAGCTTGAAGGGTCGAATATATTTTCATTTTCCCTAAATCTTGCTGCTCCACCCACTAATTTTCACTACCGAGGTAAATGATCCATGTGCGCGATGCAGTAGAAAAGTGATTGGAGGTGCGGCACAAGCCTCAACTTACCGTTCTTCACTACTTAATTAGAAATTTCAAGAAATCCTAGTGTATTAAATAACAGCACGGTTTTTTTTTTTAATTCCAACTATCGTTGAACCCCTTCCTCTTAGTGTCGCATGTCGTTCGTAATAGTTTTGAGAGCCTGCGAGATCATTCAGCTAAAAGATTGTTTTGCGTTATGGTGAAGCCCACCCACGATCAATATCAATGCGCAACAAAATCCCACACGCTACAACCTTCCTGAGCAGAATCCTTAGTAATCTTTCATTGTTTAATGTTGCGTGATTGGTGGAAGTTTCTAAAATATGCATGTTACACTGTAAGTTATCAGATATTTGCACTAACGATAATATTTTAAGAAATTCATCTCTATGAGTTAATTCATAGGCAGTTTATCCATCGAGCTTGTTGTGAGGGAGAATATTCAATTGAGAACGAGGAGAAATCACCATATGAAATAAATCGAAAATTCTCTGGAAACGTTTTTCAAAAGCTGCTAAAATAAAAGAAATATTTCCTTTCGTAGAATTAACATAAAATTGGCTTTTAAACTTGACGTATATGAGGAAACACTAATGATGATAGTTTTTCCCACCGAACGCAATTCCATATCATCATTCACACATCCATTATTTCGATGGTTCTTTTTTGGATGTTTAAAGTATACATTTGCGCCATCAATATTTTTCACCGTCGAGAAATAAATCATTTCAATTAAGAACTCTGTTAGAAGTTGTTCGCCTAAAAAAAACAACGGAGATTCGGGTTGCTCATCAATGATTGCATTAATACACTGAAGCAATTGATTGCTCCAGAATGATGGAACCAGAAATGTAGCTCTCGTTCAGTGCAGCGTTACTATATTCTGCTTCAGTGAAGCAAATTTCAGCAAAACTTGACCATCGAAAAAACTTTTTCAGCGATACACGACTCTCTTATATAGGCAAATCATTCAAATCGACGAATCAAACTACTTCTAAGTGAACTCAATTTTCACAATGAATAAGGGCGCTTTAGAAAATGAAAAACATATCGCCATATGTAGGTGACATTCACTTAGCATTTCAATCTAATTCAGCAGGTAAATTAGCTCTCTAATCAGATATGTTTGTTAGAGGCATAATGGTGGCGTTGTGCATCATCTGAAATTATATATACAAATACATTGGATAAGTGTTTATAATGGTCGAGAGGCAAGTGTTGAATTTCATTCGCAGTTTGTGCAGCTATAGCGCCGAATGAGTACCACAGCTAGACGTCTTCGCTATCTCTATATAACACATTTTGGTAATATCCTCGTTCTCATTCTGCTCTATCTTCATGCCCAAGTTCGTATACAGGTGATTTCATCGTGTTTCACTTCTCTATAAATCGTTTCATTCTCGAACACATAAACCTTACGAAAAAATTTACCACTTATTGGTCAAATAGATTATTTTTAGAAAGAAATTTTTATTGATTTAGAAAACATTTTTCGAAAATGGAAAGAACTTAGCCTGAAATTTCATTAGTTGCATTGCTAAGTGAGCCAATCCACGAATGACAGCATAGATGAACGATAAAATGGGTATAAAGGATTGAAAAGGAATTAACATTTCGTTATGAAGGCAATGAAATTGAGCATTTTGAATATCTTGTCTTTGCTGGAATCATTATTTTCCTTTGTGCCAGGTCATTCAACTCTTTTGTTAGTATTCATAATTGTCGTTGAATTTTATTGCCGTTGATTTCCGTTACTGTTAATTCCTAATTTTCCGAACACAAATTTTCTTCAGTACAGTAAAATACAGACATGCTTGTTTTCGTTGCAACTGCTCGACAATATCATAGCCAACCATTTCAATTAATTCTGGAAATAGAGGTTGAAATTGCAGCTACTGAGGTGCGATGATCCTAATCCTCTTGCTGTTAGGCAACGTCGCGAAGCTATGCAACAGTTTCCGGGCGACTTTGATCAATGGACAGTGCTAATAGGGCACGATACCATAATACCGGTTCTCGTTTCAGATCAATTCTCATTTTAAAAAAAATGAAGTTGCCACATTTATTCAACCTATCTCTGACGTATTTATAATGAAAACCTAATGCAGTCTCTAGTGCTCGTACCGCCTAACTTCATTCGCTAATATTATGAACCTTTGATCAGATCAACAATATATTAATAGAAATCAAGACGTCCATTGCAGTTTATCGATGCGTTCATTAGTTGCATTTCCTTTTCAGAAGAATATTTGGCACTTGAAAATTTAAATGGCTTATTTTGTCTCTTTTATTTCAATGCATGTGAACGTAATTTTAAGGAGTAGAGATTTGCGTGAATCTGGTTTGATAATGCGACGATATGTTGGCACTGAACGTAGTGGTTGATTACTCTTTAAAATATTCGATATGAAAACGAAAATTTTTGCTGCAGAAATATATTTATTCGTGCTTAAAAATAAGAAAAATCGATATGAGATAAGGTATTAATATTAGAAAGATTGAATTTTGGCTTATTTGAGTGACATTTATCAAATCCGAATACAACGGTCACGTGCTATTGCTTCCTAACAGTCATTGACGCGGATTTCACATTTTGAAGTGTTCCTCAATTTCGCTCTGTAATCAATCGTTGAAATTTTTTTAGCATATCGCAAAAATGCAGAAATGTCGAAGCACTAAAATTAAAAGAAAAACTCCTTTCGGTTTCGTTTTGGTTCTTCGTTTACTTATAGATTCTAGTCCTAATATCTCAGCTATTACTCCTAGATTTCCTCTTTAACTGAAAACCAATTTTCTCGCATTAACAGCAGCTCAGCAATGAAATCGCCCAAGAACTATGTTTGAATTTTTATACATCGTTTATTTTGACTTCTCAATAGCGCTGTCGATAAATATCATCGAAATGGTCAAGTTCTCGCTCATTCAATGTCGTTTCATAGGGCTATTTTACGTTGACATCAACACATTGCTTGCAGCTACATTTGCCTAGTGACACTTGAAGAATCCCTATAGGATATCTTTGCAAAAAAAAGCACAATAATATTGAAGTTTTTAGAAGAATGTATTCGAGAAATCGTGTAAGCGTGTGCATCGATATTGTGCAGAAAGTGGGCGAAAATTAATGGGATTTGAAGGACCTCGTGGTCCTCCCGGTCCACAAGGAGCCGCAGGAGCACCTGGTAAGTAGCCCATATTTTGGGCGTTAGAACTATGGCTTTAAAGTTTAACTGTTAAGATTGTTAAGTTCATAAGCGGCTGAACGTGTGCTCGTCAAGATAAGATTTTTTTGCTGATAAAACGTTTTGCAGGATGTTTCTTGCATCAGCTGAGTGAATGTGTTGCACGCTTGAGTTCAAGCTGTCAATATCGCGATGCTTTCAGCATGAACGTAAGGTGTGATTCATTATCAGCGTTGATGAATTCATGAAATGTTTTGTCGCAGAAATATTTTTTTTTAACCTGCCGTTCTAAAATTTTCGCCGGTTTGCTATTTGCCCATGTAAAATGTCTTCTTTAAATGCATCCTGTAAAACGGCCTATATGGATGCTTCTTTCCTCACCTGTCACTTGGTCGACTGAAGAAAGGGATCCTAATTATACCTGTAGACTAAAAGTGCTGAGGTTAGGCCGTGGTTGCAGCTAATAGTCATAATTTTCCGAAATGATGCACTCATTTCGGTCGTATTCTATGTCCCATTGAGAAGCAGTTGGTTAAGTTGACTAGTCCGAGTATGAGACATCATGCAAGATTTCGATGGTAAAGTGTAAACCCTACGATGAAAGTGCTGCAGCTCGGTTTTGCTTTTATATATATTTGAAATCTTAGCTTCAGAGAGGATTCAAGTGCATCGGGAGCTCATTGCAGCAAGAGCCTTTTTAAGTTAGCGCGTATTTCTAAAATCTGTTGACAATTTGCGAACAAATCCTATGATGATTGAATTCTATAAATTGCAGGTAGGCGAGGCCCGCAAGGGAAAATTGGTCCCACCGGCCTTGTTGGGAATGTTGGCGAAGAAGGACCTCCAGGAATAAACGGTATATTATAGTTGGCTATTAAGTTCATTTTCGTTATAACTTCTTGATGCAGTCATCCTTTACATCTCCACTTTGTTTCCAAATTTCCTAACGCAGTTTGCCAATATGATTGTCTCGCCTGCATGGTGTAACGAATGCGGAAGGAATTTTAACCTCAAGCTTCCACGCAGCACATATTGCGTTTATTAACTTCTATATCATTTTTTAATAATGTTTCGCATTTCATTTCAAGCGTAATATGAAGAATCTGCGTAGGTTGAATTGATCTTCTTTGCTGATCTTTATTGGTGAGAATTCCTTAGCTGATTCGTTCAAACTCACTTTGTGCAGTTCACCATTTATATAGCTGCAAATATAACTAACAGAATATCTATGCTTATGTCTTCCATATGTTCAGATTTCACCAGTATCTCTAACGATTGAATTTCCAATATTCTTGCAGGTCGTTGCAACTGCACGTTCCCTGATTTATATGTACAAAGAGTTACTGTACCAGGACCACCTATTATCCAAATCCACGAAAAGACGGTTCCTGTGCCAGTCGTTGTCGTCAAAGAAGTTGAGGTAAGAATGAAACTATATATATGTATATGCATCTCAAGACTGCCTTGAAGCCTCGATAGCTCATTATTTGTAGGCAGTTAATGCTGCTTTACTCTTTCATTAAATTTTTTGTCAAAGTGCCCATCTAGTTCACTCAAGCCATTGATGGAAGTTTTTCGAAGTATTTCCTAGAAATCTGCATGAGAATAACTATACAAAAGTCTTGTTAATTTATAGGTCACAAGGTTGGTGCCATTTGAGCCAACCGCTCCAGGATTTGGACCTCCTCCTGGATGGTCTCCAGGCATGGGTCGACCAGATCTTTCGCACACTCGTATCCTACCCAGGTTTACAACAGTTACTCCTACAAAAACGACAACAACAACCAAAACACCAATTCCAACCATTGAGGAAGTACCACTTGAACGTTCGTTTCGTAACTTTTTTGTTGCTAACGTGTGTATTTCAACTCAGCAATTTTCGACGGTACCATGTAAACACTTTGCAGCTTCACTATGTCAGTTTGAATTAAGCCATTTCCTCAGCCTTCACCTTCGGCTATAAAGCACACAATTCGTTCATAGTTAACGCTTATCATAATATAGGCTAGGCGTGTATCAGTAATTTCCGGTAGTAAATGTGTTCCTGATAGTGATAAAACTGTCGACAAAAAATATGAACCAGAATTGGACCAGAATTTTATCGACTTCACTGAACTCAAGGCATGATATATTGCAAATGTTGCTCCTATCATGACCAGCGATGTTGCTAAGTTATGCCTGTAACGATGATATAACGAACATTTCCAGCTACTCTTCATTTAGTATAGGACCTATCGTGAAAATTGTTGTACTTGTTTTGTTGTTCGATTCGCTTTGATTCGTTCCTAACTGTTTGAATCAATGAATGTGTCTGCCTATAAAAATGTACAACAGTTTGGTGCTGCACAGTAATTCTTCTATCTAACGAATGTTCTTCACGATGTCGTTTTGTTATGACTCTTGCATCATTCCTGCTGCTTTCGCTTCTCTTTTCTGTATTCCTCATCGGAGCATTAATTTTCCTCTCCAACAGTTTTTAGTCGATAACGAAACGTTTGCTGAGAACTTCACAACGATGGAAGTATCCACTGAGCCACCGACGACAACTGAGCCCTATACGGGACCACCGACTCTCGGATACAATCGCAGGGGTATGCACCATGCTTGTAATTGTTTCTTAAATTTCCTGCTCACCTCTTTTGACTAATACATATATTATGGCAGTCATTTGCGACTTTCCCCATAACTGACCACAGTCACAACCAACCAAATTTCTAAAATTATAGGTTGCATTTGAAGTTTGTTTTGCAATAACTTCAACAGAGATTCATTTGCTCAGTTGTAAGCAGAAAAGAAATTAGTAACGCAAAAATGTATTTTATAGGCAGTGATATCACGTTTTATTGCTAAGTTTAGATGAGACTATCAATCTCGGCGGAATTCATAAGCGTCATGTAATGCTCAAATAAGCATAAAAACAAAGATGCGTAAAGAGTTAATTTCATCGGTAAGTAACTGGTGAATTTTTTAAGCAGTCATTTAGAGTGCTGTTGACTATACCTCTTCATCTATGTTCGTCTAGAAGGAGATTAAACACTCTTTGAAATGCAGTATGATTGAAGGGTTCGATGCAGTATTTTTAAGCTATGGTATGTGAGGCATAACGAGAATATTTTAGCGAAGTTCATGAAGCAATTCACAAAAAATTCGTTGGTGACGGGCAAATAGCTCATACGATTTGTCTAAGTCCAGCGATTACGGCAGATATCGTTGATAGCATCTGAGATGCAAATAAAGAAGTCAAAATTCGGCCAATTAAGAGTGTATATTGAATGCGGTCGGTATTCCGGTGTTGCATGCCGAATCGCAATATGGTCCAGTTGGTTCATGGATGCGTGATAGTATGCCATACAACGAAGAAATGGCCGAACGAAGATGGCTAACTGATGATTACGCATCGCCAGTACTTTATGAGTATGAAAACGAAAGACAACTCATGAACAAGAAACAGCAAATCAAGTTAGTTGCCTCGTTTTTAAATTACCATTTAAAAATCTTAGAGATACCTGTAACTTAGTGCTGTATACCTGAAGCAGGTATGTACATCATTTCAGTTGGTTTTATTGTTTATTACTGGTGAAAATAGTAAAGAAAGAGCAAAACATCAGAAGAAAGATTAACAGAAATGAGGCAAAATTCGTGTCGTCAATTTGAGCTGGTATTTAATTTAGTAAGTAAATATTGAAAAAATGATATAAAATAGTAGGCTTTGGGAGTATAAGCGCGATACGATATGTTCATAGCAGAAAAGAAAATTGCTGCAAAAATGTACACTGCGTTGTCCAGATAAATGAAAAGGAAATTCGTTTTCAGATACTACGTGGATTACCTGGCATCAGGTACTGGCAGTATAATTTATAATGGCACTTATTTCTATCATAGACATGGATCGAGCTTCTTGGTTCGTTATGATCTCGAATCAACCGATCAAGTACAGCAAGACTTCGGTGCGATCGCCTATCTGGATTGCGCAAGGAAACAAGACCACACGTTCGAAGTTCGTTTTATTTACCAGTGTTCTGAGGCATAGTAAATGATAGTTGCAGAGACGCTATTTGAACGATTTCGCCGTAAAGCTTTGAAGAAACATCTTAAAGGCGATATAACTCTCAGAGTTCGTAGTGATATCCGCGCGTTCTTCTAAATTCGATTTGTGAAACGATCGATGAATGTTATGCTATAAACACTGAGAAGTAATATCTAAGAAATAGGTTGTCATGGCTTCAAACACAGATATTTCTTCCTTTTAAATTAGGAAAACTTGAATGTGAACGAATTTTAGGTTCATTCAAAAATTTAAAACAACGGTGAGAACTAGGCGAAACGCTCAAAGTACCGATATATCTTCTTCTCTCTTTCTTTCGCAGCCATTTTCTATATCTGGCATATGTGGCACCAAATATTGCCTATAAATTCAACCGGAAATTGATAGTTTCTTTCTCTCTTTATTTAAGAATTGCAATGAAACAGAACGAGATATTTGGCTCTATGATCGTCCACATAACTATGTCGATTATGCAGCAGATGAGAATGGCCTATGGGTTGTATACGTGAGAGCAGAGAGCACACACATCACCGTTAGCAAGATCGAATCTGTACGTTTATTCTATACAAAATATCATCATATGGTCCATCATTTGTAAATATGCGTGACGAATAAGATTGGATAAAATACATTTGAAACTAATTACCGCATAAAATCTTTCCTTTTCCTTCAAAGAACGATGTGTTTAAACTCTATGGAGCAGACACCAAGTCATTTCTTCATTATGAATCTCTACGTTCACTTATTGGAACTTGCCGAGTTTTTTTCTTTCCAGGACTGCTTTTTTGGATCAGTCGTGACTCATGTCGTGACCGACATATACCGTCCAATAAATGTTATAATTTGGTCCGACATATAAATTCCTGGATGAGAAATAAAAGGCTTTTAGAAACCGTTTATTGCATGGAGGGAAGTTTTGATCTGCCAAACGGATTCTTTGGTAATGGCCATAACGTACCACATGTAGCTGTATATCCAAAGATAGTCAACAAAAGATCAAAGGAAACCGGAAACAATAAATTTTTTTGTTGGTCACTAGTGGCAGGTTTTGCAGCAAAGCATTTTACTAGCTCTAAGTTTCAATCAGAAATGCTGTAATGTTATCCGGAATATTGTTGGATGATTTTAGATGATTGATGATTGCCTAACGATATAAAATATTTCTTTATGAATATTTGAATCCATCGTTATCAGAAATGCGGAATAGATATTTCATTCAACACAAGAGTGAATTGTTTTACTCTTTCCTCATTTGGATAACACGCTCATGAATGTGCAATTGACAGCCGGCTGACAGTTCGGCGCCTGATAAAGAGCGGTGATCGGCTCGAACACGAGTTATAAAACGTGAGACGAATACGTTCCCAAAAGATCACTAAAACTTCTCAGCTTCATAATATTCATTTCATCTATTCCAGTTTTACGGACATTTTCAAAAGCGTTTCTACTGTTTACGCAGAATGCGCTCTTTCATTGGTAAGACGGTTCAAAATAACGATAGAATGATGACGATAGACTGGGCTTGATCAGTTGAAAAAAAGCGGAATTTTTAACGGTCTTTCAAATGTTCGGATCATTGCCCCACCTCATCAGGAAATCGTCAGCACGCAATACATAGATACTCTCAACTGTAGAATTTCGAGAGAAAATCATCGTTGTGAGAGAATTGCCTTTCAGCCAGTTGATCGGTACTAATCCACTCAAAAATAACCATTATATCGCTAGTTATAATTGGCTGAAACCAGATTTTGTTAGATTTTGGACATAAGAAAGAATATTTAGCCAATAAAGTCGAATATCTCACGATGTATAAGTCCGCAGCACTGACTGCACGCCTCACTGGTATACAGTACACTTATATTTTCCAGGATTTCACCATCGTTCAAACTTGGGATATTTATGAAGCGAACGCAACACAGTTTGCCGATTCATTTATTATGTGTGGCGTACTCTATGGTTTAGATAGTGCCACTGATAGAGATACGTACATTTCATTCGCATATGATCTCTATAGGTAAGTTGTTATTCTATATATGCTTAATTATTTAATATAGGTATTTAACGCGGAAGTACACAGGTGATGATGGCATGCACAAGAGGCACTAGACGACGGTCATTTCACAATGGTTGCTTTAGTTGTTAAGCTATATAACATATTTGGCAAGCATTTAGCCGATGTGGGGAGATTCAAAGATGGAGGTATTTGCATAATCAAATACAGGTATAATGCGGCCGTAAACGCTCCAATTAATAACACTTCAGCACTGCTTCAAGATTAATTTATCGATATTTTAAAAATCTTTATAAAGTAACTTTATTTTCTCATGATTTTTTCCTCGAATAACTGAAAACAGATTTTCATACTCGTTTTATGTGTTTGTCTTTTTCCCCTCGTAGAAAACGAAGTATAAATAACGAATTTACGATTAGGTGAAGTTATCTACGAACTAGTCGAGTGTACTCATACATTCCTTTCAAATTTAATGCACAACGTTCATCGGTTGGGTCACAAAGGGAAAAATCTTTAAATGTACCTTTAGAACGCAGTATGGAAACAACTGATTTGTGATTAGTTTTGACCATAAAACGTCTTTACTCTTCGTTTCGAGGTTCTTATGCGTTTGAAGCGCTTCCATTTTGTATTGAGCACTGCAAATATTTGTTGATTTCTTTATTGTCCATATTGCCATCTGTTTATAGAAATCAAACAATTGATGTTAATATAAAATGGTATAATCCATATCGTGGTGTTACGATGCTCCATTATAATCCAATCGACGGACGGCTTTATTTCTTTGATTCGAAACGACTCTTAAGTGTCAATGTACGTATGGAGGACGAAAAGGATGAGAAATTCGATGCGATAAATTTCGAATGAAAAGAATTGAAATTTTCGCCTATTTTTTAATTATAGCGGAATCACTGCCCCTATAAAAGAGATATATGAAGAACACTTATCGTACGTCTATCGAATTTTGTGTTTTTTGGCCTTCTTAATGCGTCATTCGATGAATTATTTCGTTTTCTTTTTGCCCCATTTGAAATTTTATTGTAAATATTTGAAAATAATCAAATTTGATGATTATTGTTCTCAAATTCCATACGCTTTCATTGCCACTTGTAAGCTCTATCGACGATTCAATACGATTATCAATTTTAATTGGATATTTTCTCGTCGCTTAATTGCAAATGCTTCTTTGATTATGCAATTATATGATGGATAAAAGAGAACGTTCGAAGCCAGAAAGGTACGGATACTATATGCAGGCGAAATAAACCTCTCTGATCCAGAAAAAAAGCAATTGATTCTCCGAGAAATTATCATAACTAATGGTAATGTTGAGCTTTTAAATCCTCAAAGATTTTCGGAGATTGCTATTGGAAGATAATTAAGTGGATTATAAAATGAATGAATGCATTTAAGAGTGAATAAACGTGAAGATGAGTAGCAACAACAGCAAATATTTATCGTATGAAGATCAACGAAACGATAACTTATTTGAGACCATTAGAGATAACTCATCTTGAAGTGATATTCTAGCTATTCAATATGTAGATTGCGCGATCTTATTCGATAACGAAACGATCGACGTAAGTAGTAAATGAATTTGTTCAAATTTTGCAAATTAACGATTAATGATCATCGAAATGGAGAGCGATTGTTCACAAATAGCTGATTAATTGTGGCGTCGACTCTTTTTCTTTAAATTGGTCGACGCATTCAACGTCGTAACCTTCTTTACCGATGATTTATCATTCAAGAATTTTATGTAGTTTCACAGCGAGATTGATTTTTATTGGTTGACTGATTAGTGCATCAAAATTACAACCATCTCTACTACTGAATCATCACCCATCGTTTAAGGATTCTATATAGATTGATAATGACGTTAATTTTTGTTGGCTTAAGAAAATCTGATAGTTAGCTTTTTCTCCCAATACTGTTATAAATATGATAAAGTGATATTGATTTCCCACTAGTAAGTGTATCGAAAACACATACGAGTTCTTCTGAATGCTTCTAGAATTCCAGAATTTCTTCTGGATATTTCTAGAATTCCAGAATTTCTTCTCGATATTCTAAAAACTTACTCATCTGATCAAATAGCTCAAAAATCAATCAGTCAACCTCATTCAATGACCGAAACAAATTTAAAAGATTTTTTTTTCCACTTATCGAATAATAGGTATATTATTGCCCATCAAAAGAACCAAACCTATGTAGCGGCATCATGAAGGTTCCCCATTCATTTCCATATATGCTTTGACCGCATAATGTTGATAATAACTTCCTACTTTAAAGAGAGACACCCACACTATCAATGATCCCTGGATTCATTTGAGAGACGAGCAGATTCGATCCAAAGTTCCAGGTATAGTGAACAAGATAAATTTCTCTGGTGAACATCCCTTTTCTTCATAGGATTGCTCATCATTTCTATCATTTTCTGTGAGGGATCGAAATAACCTCAGGGCACCATTATAGTTTGATTCTGATCCTTACTATGACCTAGAGACTCAAGACGAAGACTTTGCTTGGTTGCTTGCTTCGTTCCGGCTGGTCGTTAATGTAAATAATCACCATGAAATGCGGACACTGGCTGAATAACGTTAGTGTTCGAGATGCGTAGTCCATGTAGTGTGGACCACAAAAGCCTTTTTTTCAGATCTTTCTACATGTCCCATCGACGGTCGTCAAAATGAAAAAATTTATGGCGAAAACGTCACTCTCTTGGAATGTACGAGGAAGTCTTATAAAGCTTTCTCGAAAATAGTCAACTAATGAGATTAAAATCCAGAAAATATAACTTCCATTATTAAGAGAGGAATGCTGAAACTGCGGTCTCCGTAACCACGCTAAATGAAACTTACTGAAAAAGAAAACGAAGAGAAATTAAATGCAACTTTTTCATAGGTAATGCGCCCGCATTCACTAATTCGCGAACATCGTTCGTCGTTGCTGTAAGGGTACAGAGAACATAGAGAATACCTGCGATGTTCTAGTTTAAACTGAACGCCGTTGCTTATCGTTTCGACTGATTCGGTTGTGCAACAAAAAAAAACTGCGATTCATGATCGAGAAAAAAAAAAACTTAAGGAATAGTGCGGAAAGGAACGCTGCAACTGGTAGGCGTTCCACGTCGATATATACGGCAGATAATTTTCTCGTCATAAACGACAGCGGTACTATGAGACGTCATCGCCTATCGTAGAGCGTAATCGCGATACGTTCTCGATGCTCAACAATTGCATTGTTGGCAGGCGTTCGTTGATCTCTCCCGCATATTTCGCCGGAACCTTTTATTCCATTCCTTTTCCATTCTCATTTATTGTGCACTCCTATCCGATCGAATTAACTAATGAACCCGTTACTACGATGAATAAGGGGAGTTCTTGGCTTCCCAATTGAGTAAAACTTCATTCACAGTTCTTTTCTCTCTTAGGTTGTCTGTTTTATGCTTAAACTCTATTTGATGTCGTTCCAGCGTCTAGTGTGTTCACGTTCGTTGGTTACTTTAAGCATTTTCGTTTCTGGAGAATTCATTGATATTGTTATTATATTGATTGAGGGCGAATTCATTATCGCGATGACCTAATTGAGCTCTTTGTTTTGATATTATATTCGCATCATTCTATATTTTGTTTCGGCGCCCAAATAAAGATTTCATAGAAATAAAAATTACATTTTTTTAAAATCAATGAGAGTCTCTTCAAGCGAAGGTTCAATTTCATTAGCCATAATGCGGCATCTTTTTTCTTCTTATTGTTTTTTCCCCCGATCGCCTTAAGTGTGAAAGATTCAAATGTCCGATGGATGACCTTCAAAAAAGAGGTTCCACTACATTTGCGACAAGAACTTCTTATTTCTGTGGATGTTAATGCTAATCGATTATAGACTGATTACAATGTGACTATATTTGTTGAAGACCTCTCACATAAAGCTGACCTGTTGAGGAAAACGTTTCGCGCAGATGCACCTGCATGTGACCTGAATGGTAGAGCTCCTCTCTTTACGACTGACATTGAAAGTAACGGAAATCGAATCTCTCCAACTGACGACCTCTATGATCGCTTTTCTTCAACCACAGAAAATGAAACAATCGTTCATCTCAATAAAATGAGAGAATGGTGGTCATCGGTCATAGAAACATATTGATTTGTTCGCGATAGTCGAAATTCCATCGTGACGAAGAGGGATGGAAAAAGAAATAAAATAGGATACGTCTTGTTGAAATGAAGTCAGCGCCTATCTGATTTTATTTCGATACGGTTCATTTGTTGTTCAGAAATTTGGAACACAAACATGGAAGACAAAACAATGATACATCGGCCTGTTGGTTTTATATTCATTTCATTAACGAATCTCTTTGTAGGCATAACCCACCAACGATTCGCTCTTCTTTGAGACGACGATGGAGATGTTCTGAGCGGATGTTTCGAAGAAAGCACTCAATATATTTGGAAATTTTCTTGCAGCTATTGTGCCTCTACCCGGAAAGCATTAGTGTTTTCGATGAGCTATAACGACGTTATGTGAATTGCCAGTTATATATTTCCACCTCCGTGCCTTCACATTTTAATGGGCACTATCGTAAAGACAGTAATATTTTCTCAAAGATCAGAAGGAAGCGACCATCCACGTGATGGTCTTTGCTCAGAATGAACATGGAGGGGGATCTGCTAAACGCAAAATTCGCCCACTCTCCCTCTCCTACTGTGGCTTTATGCGACTTGGTGTTCGGTGGATTTAAGGATAATAGAGGAGGGAGGAGGAATTTGCCCCGGAGCTTTAAATTTGAATGCTCCACTTCAATTAGTTGCAATCCATAATGGATATTGATGGAGTATATGAAATGCAATTGAGCCACCCAATAGCTAGGCCCACTTTAGCACGCTCCTGCACTACATCTGAGTTGCCAATTGCCGTTCTCGATGTCGGCTGCGACTGCATCGTCACCGCCTTTGTCGATCGCTTCGAGTAGAGGACGACGAAAGGCTAGAAGTCTGGTCGTCAAGATACTAATAACTGACCATAAATTATGTGCAAATATTTTTCGCTAAAACGAACACGTGCTACGCTTCAAATTGTGCCGCTAAGCGTTATGCCACAACTGTTCTCTGGGTACGCTATGCAACAGCAATATCTCAAAAACTGGCGGCGTTTTGGAAGGTCGTTTCATTGAAACATGCAGATGACTATGAGATTCACAACAATTGTGCCCAGCGAAATATCAATAGCCTACGGAAGTTAGATGTCGCATAAAACGTGCAATTGCGCTTCCTATGCGGAGAGTTCCAAGTGATTACGTAATTATGGGTATTTTGCGGTCGGTGCATAGGTGCCGTTTCATTCGTTTTCTTCTTGATGGCGGCGGCAGGGCGCCTAAAAGATCGGCTTTTAGGTGTTAACGTTCGCGGAATGTTGATTGCATAGTCGTTACGTCTGGAAGAGGTAGCATCAGTGGAGATGTGGGATATTAGCTGAGATAATGAGTGCCTATTGTCGGTAATCGAGATGAGTTGTGTGTTGTTGAAGAATTACCAATTTCGTGATCTTTTCTCATAATTCCGTGAAGTTTTGCTTGCTTCATTGTTGTAACGTATGAGAGGCGAATGATTTACCGAAGTTTTGTGTGCGAATCGTTATTTCTCTCAGCTTATAGCATCGTACATGTATGTATGGCTCAACACCGTACGATAATGATTCATTGAAGTTTTTTGATATTGCCATAGTCTTATGAGGTATTATTGTAGTATCGCCACATATCATTGCATCGGCTTCTTTCCCCCACTCATAGAGATCGCAAATAGGCGATATCGTCGACGAGATAACTATAAAATTGTGCCGATAATAAGAAGTGGTTGTTGAAGATTGCGGGCAATTTGCGATTAGGATTGCCACTGCTACTTGGGATATGTCGACCTTCCAACAGGTAAGTTTTCACTTGTTAGCAGTTCTATCGCATTCGCTGAAAAAGAACTTTTCGATTTTTGTTTCTCAAATATTTTTCCGATTTCGGTCGCATTTCTGAGTGCTACTTTGAGAGCGCTAGAACACATAGTTTATTCTGATAGTGTTTTTAATGGATTTGTTGTTAGGTTACTAAAACTTTGAGCACCACAAGTAGTGGAAGGTCTTAGCTTGAGTTCGTTGGCATCCGAGTGATACATTGCTGCACTTTGAGATAGGATCCCATGAGCGTTGAGGTGATGTATGACCTCGAGGTTCCGAACCCTACCTTTCGAATCGGCTGAGGCTACGGCTATATATTACATTTCTCGCTTCACAACTTCTTGTGTTCATTGAATACGCAACCTTCCAAAACGGATATATCTATGTTTGGGGCTCAAATGGATGCGCTCGTTAGAGTGGTCTGTAGGAACAATAAATCGACAAAACAGGATAGAGCTTACAGTTTTCAAAAGTACTTCTGACGAACGGGGTGATCCATCGTTTTTGTCCTTGGCGACGGCCTCTAAGGTAAATCATAATCCATACGGGAAAAGATCAACATCAAAGTTAACACAATTGTGAACAAAGCAAACGATTACACCAAATCAACATAGATCATAGAGATCACAAGAACTCATTTTATCATAATAGATCATTCATTACCATCACCGATATGTTCTCAACCCCATTGGATCTTCCAGTTGAAGTTTTCATCTTCTTTTTAGTGAGTTATTCTCATTTTATATTTCTGGAGGAGAATAGAGTGAACTTTAGTCAGGAAAAATCGTCTCGAAGTCGTCTCGAAAAGTTTTTCTTCTATTTCTGTGACTTGCACCTAATCGATTTCGGTATCATAGTTGTAGAGAAAAACATGCTTTAAGAAATAGCTCCTCAAGAGTCGAATTTTTTCGACGCCGTAGATAATTCGACTTGAAGTTTTTTGAGGGGTTTAGAGAGACCGCTGCATGTATGCATACTAAATGGTTCATCGAATGTCAGGTTCACACTACAATAAGTATATTGTGCTCTTTTTCCATTCAGATCTCTCTGATGTTTTTTCATTATCGGCTCGGAATTCCGTGATTTGTTGGTCCGGATGCATTGGGATGGGATCAGTTGCAGCACTGAGGCTAAGAGTAACGCAACAGTTATGGTCCTATTGAATCGGCTCATCGTCGTAAATGATTTGTTATCGAATCGTTGCAGAAACTCAAGCTGAAGTTTCTAGCTGCATAGTAGAAGTGAGAAAAGTTTTTATTTAGGTCAAACGAATAGCTTGTGTAGGTGCCGGTTATGTCGGTGGACCGACATGTGCGATGATCGCTTATAAGTGCCCAGAAATTCGGGTCACTGTGGTGGATATGAATGCTGACAAAATAAATCAGTGGAACTCGGAAGCTTTGCCCATTTATGAAGTATGTGTTTTTTGTTGTTTATTTGTTTATTTTATCATATTCAAAGACTGTTTCGAATGAATTTTGAATAGATAGTAGGCTGCGTTTAGTCAAATTTGAATGTCTACAAATTGTGGCATTAGTCGTTATTCGTCAAATGTCACTTTTGTAGTATCTTTTCAGATCTCTGATGAGGTAGGATCCCTATGTTTGAGCCATTTTTAACGCGTACTATCGTCCATAGCATATGTTCGCAAGCACTACATCTTTGAACATCCAGTCGTGCTATTATTTTAACTGTTTATCACTATCACTACAGAATTAATTCAGCAAAGTTTTTCCTCAACGAGACCATCTTCGTAGCCTGTGAGAATTGTGGAGACGAGAATAAAGAAACCGTGGAGGTTATGTTAACAGCAGCCGCCACAGTGTACGTTATCAGAACCGTCACTTTGTTGTGATACCTCATGTCACACGTCGTGATGATGGATTCTAGGCACGCTTTCAATTGCGTTTACTGTAAGCTGTTCAAAAGTGCGGTATTTAAACTGAAGAGTGAAGGAGTTGAACTCGATGTGCTCATTTGTATGTGTGTAGATGATCGTCTAAGGGCCGCTAAAGTGGATAGATGAGCTGCTTTTGTCATTAATGATTTCATTATCGAAAAACTACGTCTACTGTCATGTTGCAGCCTGGATTAGAAGAAATTGTAAAGCAATGCCGAGGGAGGAATTTATTTTTTTCAAACGACATTCCAAAAGCGATACATGAGGCACAATTGATTTTCATCTCAGTAAATACTCCAACAAAAACATATGGAAGAGGGAAGGTTAGTTTTTTCGAATATTTCTTTCGATTTTTCTTTTTCCTCCCCTCTTTCTTGCTAAGTTTCTCTCTTTTTCGACAAGCTCGTTTATTTTTTAAAATTATTCAGATGTTCTCTATTTTCAACTACTTTTTTAAAGGCTTTATTGATAACATAAAGTTAAACTATTTTTCAACGTATGAAGAGTGAATGTTGATCATTCGCCTCATTTCTGTTCCGTCAGTTGAGTGAGGTGAGACAAATTTCAGCATTTTCGCAGGCACTATTCTAGATTATCTGAGGAAAGATTGTTTCTCTAGTGGTGATTGTTTGTAGTAATTCAATAAACGCGAACTAACGACAGATATTACAAAGAGAATGCGCCGAATACGATCGGCTACTTAAGCTGCATCTCAAAAGTCAGTCATCGAAAATGTCGGTTGGTGAACACTTTCACAGAAATGACGCATCTCTGTCATTTGTAATACGCTTATGATGATCAGTTAGTTCTAGGTTCAATAGTGCCTCAGTTGTAACAGCGGCAATGGGCGATTGGGTTTGATATTAATTTTTATTGTCTTTAGGTTACCTGTTTAGTTTCATGTAGATAAATTGTAAGGTTTAAAATTCGCAACTGTAATGGATCTCGATGAGAATCTATTTCAAGTATTTCATGCTTTTTAGGGTATGGCCCCAGACCTGAAGTATGTTGAATCGGTTTCTCGTGCTATCGCGGATTACGCTGGAGGACCAAAAATTGTAGTCGAAAAGAGTACTGTGCCTGTAAAGGCGGCAGAAAGTATTGGTGCCATTCTTCGGGAGGCGCAAAAGCACAACAGCAACCTCTCATTCCAGGTACTGGATTGGCAGAAGCTTTCTTTTTTTTTAATGTGAACCATGTAAACGCGATTTAAATTAGGGCCGAACTGCAAAATCCAGTTATTCTTTTGTCGGTGTCATTCTTTTTCATCTGTAGCTCATTTTGTTAGCTTTTTTGGCAATTATGCGCAACTGATAGCAGTCTATATTTATAATAAAGGTTGATATAAATAGTGCGTTGAAGGTGCTGTCAAACCCGGAATTCTTGGCAGAGGGAACTGCCATCAAAGACCTAGCGAATCCGGATCGTGTTCTCATCGGAGGCGAAAGTTCTGAAGAGAGCCTTGCTGCTGTGGCACAGCTTGTTCAAATCTATGAACATTGGGTACCGAAGGAACGCATTATTACGACGAACACTTGGTCCTCAGAATTGACTAAGCTGGTTGGTTGTTTATTTGGCCGATTATCATTTAATCACACAAAATCTGTATTTGCTCTGTATCACTGGAGAGAGCTTTGAGTCGATGTGCAGTGATGCACCACCAGACGCGTTCATGTTTGAGCCACTGCGTTATAGACTAGAATCAGCTGTGATCGGCCGTTTTTTCTTTCTGGTTTTAATGGTAAGTCTTATGAACTATGCAAAAAACGGTGGCATTTCAACCAAAATAGCTGCTCACTAAAGTGATGGAAATGGCTGGTCACATTTGGCCATGCAGATATCAGCACATTTTTAAACCCCTTTACTTAGAAGGTGACTTGGAGGGTTCCTCTTTTCTAGTGTTCAATTCTTCATCGCATCATAATAAGAGAAACCGTAAAGTTTCTATGATAACCCATATCATTTAAGGACAGAAAAAGTTTCATCGGTTAATTTTGACTTAAGTTTCATGTAGCTTTGATCCTCTGTTATTACAGTAATATTCGCAAAGACGGAGAATATGTTTATTAGAAGTAACGGCAGTTGAGAATAATAGTTTGAAAGTGAATTACTGTTTGAGAAGTTTCTGAAGCGAGAAGCGAAAAAGAAGATGATTAGCGTGCATAATATATGCAAGTAAACACGTGCTCGATTGCAACTGCCGCTAGGCCATATATTTGATTTATATTCACTGAATAATGGAGTGACTTATCAACGGAGATTATGATGAATATGAGCCTGAATCTTGCGACTCTCAGCCGATTCAATCATGAAATGAATAAATCAAAATATTGTTCCGCTTCCGCTTTCATTTATTAAGTGAATAATTAATTATTAAATGGATAACTTTTCGATTGATTAATGTTTTATATGGAAATATTATTTGAATGGTGCGTTTAAGGATTATTGTATTTAGGCAGCAAATGCATTTTTGGCGCAACGGATCTCAAGTATAAATGCGGTGTCGGCAATCTGTGAGGCAACCGGAGCGGATGTGCGTGAAGTAGCTCATGCGGTGGGGCATGATTCGCGTATTGGCAACCGATTTTTGCAAGCTAGTGTCGGTAGGTTGAAGAAATAGATTTCAAATCTGTGACCAAATTATGGATCCTGGGAAATTTTTTCATCTAATTATTTAAGTAGGACAGCATGATTAGCAAGCAGATGCAATTGTGAGTTGAGGGCTAAAAGACGACGATAAAAGCTTCTATTAGTAATAGGTTTTTACTTCATATCAGTTTCAGTGTGGATTACTCCACTTTAGCAGCCTTTAACATTGGAGTGGTATGATAAATATATGGCTGTAAAAGGCACGTTCATTAGGGAACTACGTTGAACCTGCGTCGTTATCCGGCAGATTTCTGTCAATACAGCAATGTTGATGTACCACCATAACGACGCGGAAACATTTCAGTTGCTAGCGAATAGAAGAGATTGACGTAAACCGAAAGCAAACAAAAGCCATTCATTATTTTAGAGGATTGATCCTACTTTCATCGTTTTACAAGATGTTTTGAAGAACGATTCCATTGTAATGTTTGCATGAATTATGTGATAGTGATTTGAAGATCGAATGATAAATGAATCGGCAAAAAAGTATTGCAAATTTTTGTGTGCAATTTGTTGAGGCGAAATTGAAGGGAAATGGCCTTCCGAATGATAAATGAAAGAAGTCGGCATTAATCTCGGCAGCAAGTTGATGTCGTTGTTAGCTGGGGAAAACTATCATACTATCCACTTGTGAATGTGTGACTGATTTCATCAAGCATCTTAAATCTATAGAGTGAATTTGCATATTTGAAGGTTTTTCCTGCTCGTCATTGTTGATCTTCATGTCTTCAAAAGGGTTTTAAATCTGCCAGGGCTGTTTTTTCATCGCCGACTGTTTTTAAAAGTATTCTCCCAATATATTCCACAAATTGAGGTGCACTTTTCAGTTTCTGTTATTATACTGTGAAGGGATTCGTTTAGCGCAAGCGATCACTAGGTGTGGTTGATAGTTTTGTCGTTTCGTGGTTTTTAAAGAATAATTGCTCTTTCTTTTTGAATTGCAGGCTTTGGAGGTAGCTGCTTCCAGAAGGATGTTCTCAGTCTTGTTTACCTCGCCGAATCGCTCAACCTTCATAAGGTTGCAGATTACTGGTTAGGGGTGCGTTTTTATTAATGTCATATTGAGCTTTTTAAATTCCGCTATAACCGCTTTAGTAGAATGTGAGCTTTTTTTAATTTTAGACTAAGCCTCTGTTTTAATGGTCGATTTGTGGTAGAAAGGGAGGGAAGGACGAGAAAGAGGTGGTGGATAGCTTAGTCGATCTCAGAATTGTTACTAGAGTTCCCTTTCCATTACGGCTGTTGGTGATTTTTTTTTGTTAAGGTCGTCGAGATCAACCGGTGGCAAAGGAGGCGTTTTGCTGATAAAATTATTTCTGAATTGTTCAATACGGTAACCGATAAGAAGATAACGATTTTCGGCTTCGCGTTCAAGAAGAATACGGCTGATACGAGGTAAAAAACTGTGTTTTCTGCGAAGATAAAGGTGGGACGTGATTTTGGTGTTGTTGTCATAAAGGCTTTGTTAATGGCTCCGGGCAATGCTGTATGAATCCTATGACTTAAGATTTTTGTGCTGCACCTTATCCCTCATATATATGTCTGCGTCACCTAGAACGAAAGGAACCGGTGATGTATGATCACTTAAACCAACAGATTTCTTTTTTTCGTTCATTTGGAAAGCTGGTTGCATTAGCAGCAGAGATCATCAATGACAGCCAGTAACGGTCTCAGAATAATGAAAAAGCTTAGCAAGTAGAGATAGTTTATACACCAGATTAGTTCATTGATGTCTGAAAAAGATATGGGAACGCTCGAGTATCCATATGCAACGTTGTCTTTGATCGGGCCTTCAGATTTAGCATCATCTTCTTCCCTACCTCGATTTTTAATCTTTCAATGACCGATGTTGATGAAGCCATGAAATTTAGGCACTAGCAGCCTTCAGTGTCATAACCTCAGGTTTGTTATGAATGTGATAGGACTTTGATAAAAATTGTTCACAGTTCAAAAATAAGCCAATTAAGTTTTGAGTCTAAAATTCTTCAGGGTTTCAGCAAGCTGCAGCTAAAATATTTCAGGAATCTTCAGCGTTTTTGGAACCGCGTCTTAACTCTTGCTTTCGTAATTCCCTTTTCCGTTTCACCCACTTTCTGTTTACTCCTCCTTCCCTTTCTTCACCTCTTCAGTTGAAAGTAGGAGGGAGCTAGTAAATGTATCTGCAGACAGGTAAATGGAATATATTCCGATTTTAGAGAGTCATCAGCAATCTACGTGACGAAATATCTTTTGGATGAAGGAGCGCGTATAGTAATTTATGATCCCAAGGTGCCGGAGTCCCAAGTACGCAGCGAGTTGAATCAAGTATCGCCGAAGGAAACTGGCATGTTTCATACTATATCTCTTTTCGAAATACTTTGCGTTGTTTTGTAATCTTAGTTGCACTATAAAAACCTTCAATTTTAGTGATGAAAATGAAGATCTTGGCGGTTGATTTAGATTTGGTAGCGCAGGTAGAGGTAACGATGAGAAAATAATTGATCTTCTGAAATGAGGGCCTCATAGAATTCATGCTTTCATTCTGTTTATAACTCCTAAGCGAATTATTCTCATTTGTGCTGTGAATTTTAGTGTGCCTTTATATAGGTTTTGTTATTTGGGAACGTATCTCCAGAGACAGGGAATTTGCTGCACCGTCCAGAAAACTTTCAACAGCAGTAGTTTCGTTTCATATGAGAGTACATCCTATGCAGAAGGTTAAGACATCGATCTCGTAGTACGTTGGCTTAATTTTTCTGTTGCTAAGAGTACTGGATTTCATAATCTTCTGTGCAAATTAGTCTTTTGAAGCGTCATTTGAAGCATTCTAAGCTGAGCCCTTAAGCAAAACCGTATGACTTCACTGATGAACTAAGCAGAATAAATATTGCCGCCTTGTTTTCACTGGCTAAAGTTCAGGAATTAATTAGACTTGTTTTTAATTTTGTGCGGAATTCAACTTTCAGTTGATAAATTGGTATCAGTGGAGCGCGATCCTTATGTGGCGGTGACTGATTCGCATGCTATCGTCATTCTTACGGAATGGGACGAATTCAAGGTATCCTCATTTGATTGTTGTTGCAGGCCTTCAGTCGTTAGAACTAAGATATGTATCTAATAGACATCACAAGGTTGCTAATTTAACGAATTCGTCGTTTGCGTCATTCTGCTTGGAATATTTTATCCCATTTTTATCTGATGTGATTTCTATTGTTGTTGGAATAATTATTTTAGTATCGACCAAGCATCGGAAATTTCGAATTTTTTAAGCTGTTGTGCTCACAAGATTTGTTTCCAATCGTTTTTCACCGGGCGATTTCAATGGAAAGTAACGTTTTTCTATTAGTTTATAGTGTTTTGTTTGTTTGTTTTTCTCTTTTTTTTGCCTTCTATTCGCCGCATAAGGAATATATGACGGTCGCTTTACATGGTCTTCGTGCTGTATGAGTTATCTGTGCGCATCAAATCCGTAGAGTGGAAAAAATATCGCTGAGAGTTGTGAATTCCGTTAATGAAAAACGCATTTTAATTTCATTTCAACAAGTTATCTGTCGAACTCTTTTATTCGCTGTCTACGTTTTCCTGTAAGAAATTCACTGTGCTAGCTATATCCGTGCATGTAAGCGTTTGTTTTTCTGCCCATCAGTGCCGTACTTCCGGCTCATGATCCTCGGAAGTTGCAACCGTGAAGTTCGGTGGAAGGTCGAAGCCATACGTGAACTTTGATCCAGTGCTATTTTACTGATTTCATGCTTGAGTCTGTAAAATGTTTCATAAAATCTGCATATGTAAATTTCTTTCAAAATTGGAACGTGAACCAAGGGTGATCTATTAATCGAGATTTCGCACATCCAGCTGATCCTATGGGAGAGGTTGCGTAGGATGCTGCCTGATTATTTTTCGTGAATGTTTGTTTACACAATAAATGATTAAATTGCAAAAAGGGTGCATAGGGTGCTAGTCTCTATGATACGTTTTTTTTTTTAAGTTATTCGAGCACCTAAACGGAAAAGGATATCGAAATATTAACGATATAGTTGAGATGCTTAGGTGTATAATGTCCTACAGACGAACCTTTCAGGCATTCTTCGTTTTAATACGTCATCGTTCATTACCTTTAGAAATTGAGATTTCATGATTTAACTTTAGCTTTCATGTTAATGAACACGTGCATTTCATCAGATACCAATATTTGCAGGTTTGGGCGTTAGTGCCTCTCTTATCAGAAAATATTGGAGCATTGAGCATTGCTCATTTCGGTTACTATATTCTCAGTATTATTAAGAACTAAGCTAGTTTAAAATGGTTAATCGTGTTGATTTTTTCAGGAATACGACTATAAACGTCTTTATGCCTCTATGACACATCCGGCATCTGTATTTGATGGACGTCTGATTGTTGATCAGAAGAGGTTGCGTCAGATCGGCTTCCGTGTCTTCGCGATAGGATCTGCCCCAACTCAATCATACAATCTTTGTTTTTGAATTTTTTGTTGGGGTGACTTTCCGTTGATGTTTCATAGTTGATTATTCACTTCTGGTGCAATTATGCTTCCCTTTTGTTTACTGCCAAACAGTCAATTACCTACATAATATTTTCGAAACTGCATATTAGCCTGTTTACGATACTTAAAAAAACTTTTTCGTGTTGCCAGTTCCCTCATTCTCATCTAATAAATTTCTCATAAATTGCAGACGAGAAATGTAACAATAAATATGAGTTTTGGAAAATATAAAAGTCTAAGGAGAAAATAATTCACCACGTTGCAGCTGATTGTTTTGTGATGCTGCTGATTATGATGCCGCTACTCGTGGTGGATGTTTCTATTGGGGAGGGGGAGAGGATTTATTTATTGAGGTTGACTGAAGCATTAGTCCATTTCTTTGTCTCTACTGATCACGCACGCTGGTGAATTACGTTATTCATGGCTCTAGATTTTGCAACACTCTAGCCTCCCCACAAGTAAGGATTTTGAAGTGCTGTTAATTGCTTCTTATGCTTTATTTTTACTTCGGTTTACAGTTTTCCACTTCTAGGATTTCTTTCCAGCCACCTTTCGGATCCGGAATCTTGTATAGACAGAGAATCTATTTCCTGCACCAGTGTTATGGTTTGCACGTTTCGGTGATTTTATAGTCTACTGCTGTCAAGTCGCATTCCGTGTTCGCTGTCTTTTTTCGCGGCGCTTTCTGTCGTTGCGTAAGTTCTTCTAATCAACGAACGTTCGCTTTTTGTTTTCTGTGTGTGTGTGAGTGTATGTAAATGTATGAGTGCGAGTGTGTGTGTATATGTATGTGTATGTGTGTGTATATGGCATTTGATCTAACTGTCTCGAATAAACGCACAAGAAATATGCACAAGGTTGATCTGTGATGTTGACATTTGCAACCTTGCTCGTTGCTATAAATATTTGCCGTTGTGCCAACCGTGCTCTTTGCATTTATTGAAGCCTTCTGGTTATCCGGCATACTACATCTCTTGCATTCAATTTTGGCCTTTATTCGTACTTGGAATGATTTAATATTTCTCTTTTTCTTGTTGGAATAAACCGTTTGGGTCTTTCTGTTGTTAGCAACGTTTTTTCAGCTTTGGCTGTAATCGTGGTAATGTTTTTGCATTCATTTAACTTGCAAATGAGTTCACATCTAATTTCAGATGTGGATTAATGACGATGAGAAAAAATCCAGACACGTTGTCCAGAGGACGAGAATGTAAGCTTTCAGATGAGGTTGTTGTGCGATTGTTCTAGGCGGATATCTCGCAATAGGAGTGAGTATGCGCCATTTCGCACTTACATCTCCACATCGCACTTATGTGTGCCGCTCCATTTCGAGATTTGAAGTTTTGCTTCGATGAGGCTTTAATAGGAAACACGCATGCAGCAGAAAGACAAACCCGCAATTTTCAGGAAGTTCGAAGCCTCTTCAGTGAGCGAACATATGACGATTTCGACTCAATATGTGGCAGTCGCATCAGAAACATTCATGCAGGTTGCAAATTTTTAGCAGCAGCTATCTCATTAAACCGTTGACAAGATTGATTAAGTAATGTTTTATAGGTGAGGAAAGGAAAAATGCTTACTATTTCACAGAATGGAAAAGTGGACGAGGAAGATGCCTTAGTCTATGCGTCGTCTTTAGTAGCCGCTTTGCACTTCGTCTGCGCGCATATGCTTTATCGTACTTTTCTGTTTGTTTTTATATTTGCATGAAGCTGTCACCAGATGGTAGTGTGCATGAATCGAATACTGAACGAAACAAAGGTGATGTGCGTTCTTCACACGCTTCTCGGGCACGTGCAGGATTGTGCAGATATACTAGGTTTCATTTGAACACATTGCGTCCAAATATTGCACGTAGGATGTCGAGCATGATGCCATTTTAAAAAGCGTCACTAATGAAGTACTATAATTCCCCGGAGTTTCTCGGTGGGCGATTTATTACTGCTAATAGCCAGCGATCCAGAAAAGCTTTGATTTATGAAAGCTAAACACCTCTTATTCGGAACTTTTCTTATGTAAAGCCGTTTGAGATAATTAATTGAGATTAGCACTTCGTTTTATTCATTAATTTAACAAATTTCAATTTTTTTCATCACCCACAAGTTTCGAATAATGGCGACTCGTCGATGGAGCCATTTCGCATATACATATATATCCTGAACTACAATAACAACAACGTTGACGATGTGAGGACTGGTCGAAGATACAGAACGAATAAGTTTCATGTTGGCGATTATGCATCGCTTTCTTCTTCAGTGGGAAATGCTGAAGAATGGCGAGGCAAACACGAAGAACCGTTTACTTGGGAATCCTGCAATACCGATCATGTGTCTAAGGTCGAAATCAATTATTTCCACATAAATATGAGCATGTTGTCCGCTGAAGAATTTTTTCACTCATTTTAGCGGTCTAGTTCTGAAATTCGCAGTGATCCAGAAGGGGTTGATCGCTTGAATGTAAATGGCTTAAGCTCAGCATTGCGTTAACTCCTGTTAGCGAAATTAATTTCATCTAACATTTTAGCTTCCATTGTCAATGAGATTTCCATCTCAAATGGTGATCCTTGATGTGTTACAGAATGACGATGAGGAGATACGACGAGTACCAAACGAACACAGATATGTAGAAGTCAATGATACGTATTGTTTGCTATCCGAGAGGAATAGAAAGGATTTTGCAGCCGTTATTGACCTCTTTATAATCTTTTGGGGTGGTCATTGTGATGGGGGAATTATTCGTGCGGGGGTAAATTTGCTAGTGGGGGATAAATTTATGTTAGGCAGGAAATATTGCAGAAATATTTCGAAAGACTTTCGATGCAATTCTTCGCAGCTTTCTAGCCGTATTTGCTACGGTTAAACACTCGGTGACCTAATCGTACCTTAACTAATATAACCGGGCGGTGACAAAACCAACAACGGGACTACGAACTACATCTCCTTCGCGTAAAGTTAGTTCCGAAAGATAGGAGTGGAAAAAAGGGAACGAATGATGATCGATCATCATCATGAAGAACTGCGCGAAATCGTTCGCCGCTTGCCTAAATTCTGCCGTCGTTCTCAGTCGTTTCCATTCACCTCCACATTCGCTCATACCTAAGATGTTTTTCTTTTGCGGGAGATTTTAAAGGATCCACAATGAGTCGAACTAAAAGTTTTAATTGCTGAATAAAATATCCTTAGGATCCTTAGAATAAAACAATAAATAATATTCGGTGTCCTCAGAATCCTATCTTCCTTCTTGGACTGCAATGTTGTCGCATTCCTCACATTTATCACTTTGTAAATTTTCTTGATTAGTGAGCGGCATTTTTTGCAGCGAAAATGTGCAAATATAACGCAGCGCTTACTTATCTTCGAAGAAATGGATTTATAGGTCACCTTCTGTCTTGGATCTCCTTGCTCTAATACCTCAGTGCAATTACAGTCACATTTACTTTCGAGGTTGTATTTGGGCTCTCGTTGTCCTGTTCATATCGGCTAAATTCATAAGCAGCAGCACACTGCTATTAAAATAAAAGTAGGCTTTGTGAAATGATCTGATTGAAGGATTCAGAATGAATTGGGACCGTTTTCTTCGATGGAGGGAGGGGAGGGTTATTTGCAGAATAACAGTTATATGCGCTGTCTGGGAGTGAAGGAATGACTGATAACCAGTAAGCGAAATGAGGGCTTCTTGAGCTCCAAGGACGTGGAGCGACGCTTCCGTGATAGGTCCTGCGGAGAAGGCTTGTCATCGTCGACGAACAAAGGAAAGGCACCGTCTTTCATAAAGAGTGGCACCAGTTCGGGTGGCCAGATACCTTCGCAGATCATCTGCGTTTGCGGCACTCTGCTCAGCTTACCTTCTTTCACCTGCAAAGCTCGCTTTTAATGTACCTTTTTCAACTCTGCCACATAACTCTATGCTACATTACCCTGTTCTTTTTTTTCCTTTGATAGAATCGAATACGAAACAGCGCTGAGATGACATCTTATTATTCCACTCACCTATAGAAGTGTTTCACGTGGGAGCGCCTTTGTCAACGTTTTGAAGCTTCACTTTCTGAATTGATTGTAGTTCAAAACATGGGTACTTTCCAAAGCAACGTTCTTTTACTGGCCGATTGCTCAACCAACCACAGTTAGCTGTGAAGAATTGCAGAATGGTGGAGCAGCTTACTCTCATGAGCTGTAGTTGCGAAATTTTAATTGTTCTGCCTCCAAAGCGCTTTGCAATATTTCTTCTCCTATGATTGTTACCGAATAGCTTGTAGGATTGCTAGAACCTCCCATGTTGCAATAGAGGTCGCGCTTTGTAGATAGCATTAAGCAAATGAAATTCTCCGAAAGAAACTCATAAATTAAAACCTGATAGCTCAATCAGTGAAATTAATGTTGGGACAATCGAATAAATGAACTTGCAACTTTCAACGCGCCACATTTCAAGAAAACGAATTTATAATGATGACATTCAATAATATATGATCAAACGTCGAAGTAAACGAAGTATCAACGATGATGAATGAATAAGAGGATATAATATGGCGGCTATGTGAACCTCGAAATTCTAATTAGTGGAAGTTATTCCAACAGAATTCAATAACATATTGATAGATTTAATATCCGCATCTTCAATCAAATAATTCCGCTCAGTTCAGTTCCACATAATTGAAACTTGCCTTTATCGCTCCGCTAACCAACGATTCCAAATCGATTTCGCACATAGCCGACGGTTCAATACCCATATTTTGTGCCACTGCGTTTATGAGTTCTTGCACTTTAAGACTGCAATACCAACATAGTGTTGTAGTAAATATGAAATGTTCAAATGGATTTGCAAAATGGATTTCGATAAGAGCGATTGCTGTTATGAATGCGAAACACTGAGTGAAATGTCGCATGAATGAGAAATGTTGTTCCAATTTTCTAATTTTTTAAATCTAATATTATAAGCTAAAGAAATCATTTTTCGAAGTTTGGAACGACGCAACAGTTCCGCGTTACCAATACTTTAAGTGATAAACGATCCGCATTATACTAGCCATTAGGAGATCGTTGAATTTTCTGAAAAACCGAGATTATTTTCGAAAAGATTCAATTGTTTGGATGGAATTTTCTTCGCAAATTATTGCACTCATAAATTTTACTTTTAATTGTAAAATATACCTCTTTGATCCGAACCAAATTCGAATATTTGCTATATTACGAATTTTTCTACCCACGTAATGCAATTTACGTACGTATGCAGAGCCAACATCTAAAAGAAAGAGTTCCATGCAAAAATGTGCAAATTAAATTTTTATGCAACAGAAAACGAGAGGATATTATTTAGTGTTGCTAAGAGATACTTCGCCTATCACCTCAATCGCCGATTAGCGCAACGTTAACAATCCTTAACAATAGCTAAGTGAATATTCAATGGGAAACTTTCGCTTTGCTGAGCATAAACCGTGCAGCTTTGAAGAGAGCCCTCCTCGAGAATTTATTTTTTTGCTTCCGATCGTAGCCTAATGAAAATGCCGAAATATTAGGCGTATTTCATACTTCGCAACATTGCTTTCTGTATTTCGGCAAATTCGGTCATTCAGATACCCTATTAAATTGCTCGTTATATCATGTTTTGTAGCGTAATTGGACGTCGAGTTATTTTGCCAACTTGTTTTTGTGCTATAAATTAAGAACTTCATAAAAGTCCTACAAATTATAACTTACAAGGAGAACAAACATAAATACTAACTAAAAAAATGAAAAAAACCCACCAAGAGCAATTGTAGAGATTGATAATCCAAGGCAAATGTAAGCCATTGCAATCGGCAAATACAAAGAGCTAAACTTTTCGGCGGATTATTAAAATATACTGGAATTTATTGCATTTTTAAGCGCTTTCATAGGATATCATCTTCTTTTTCCCTTCTTTTGTCCATCGTATATACATCAAAGTTCTCGTCTCAAATGCATAGCTGTCAACTTGCGACACCTATGGCAACATAAAGTCGTTTGTATTCCCTCTGCGGTGTGTCTTTTTGAATCTTCGTTATTTGCACGAAGCGTTCACTTTACGCAAATGAAGAGATGTAAGGAAAAAAGTATCTCCGTTCTTCTCGGCTACAATTGAGCAAAGAAGGCTTTCTGTTCGATAAAAAAAATTGCGAGTGGAGAACTTATTTTAGTGTTCCAATATGAAACGTTGAAATTCTTTGTACGAGTCGTGTAAATCATCGGTACAAAATAAGAGATTAAGTCGTATTAGAATAATATTGGTGGTGATGATACTTTCTATGATTGAATGCCATCACCGCAGTCAAATTTAGGCAATCAACGTCAGTCGTAATGATACATCTTCAGAAAGAGGCATTCTTTCATTGATATAGATAATATAACATTTGAATAAACATGTGAGCTACGTGAACGAAGCTATATGTATTTGTAAAAAGCATTCGAACGTTTATAGCTCAAATAATTCAGAAAGCGATAGGAATGTGTAATGTGCTATTTACTGCATTTGTTAACTTTAAAATATTCAATAGATACTCAAGTATGAATTGATAAATTGAACTCGTCGAAACGATATTTGGAAAAACGCACTTTTCTGGAACTAATTCACCATATTCGATGGCAGTGAAACAAAGAAATGCCCAATACATTCCATTGAAGAAATCAAATTTCCCATTCAAAAACGGCAGTATCGATGCACCAGCGACCTAGAAAATATTTGCAATATGTTGATCTATAAAGACACACAATATATTAATCTATCACTTTATTCATTTTCGACTCATACGCTCCATCCCGAGAACTCAACATGAGTTTTCCATGCTTTAGTTCATAAAAATGAATGGTTCCTTTCATAGATACGAGTGGGCTGCTAATGAAAACGACAAATTTTGAAAAGAACGGAGAAAAATCGCTCTCTGTTCGTTGGGGAAAACTGAAATTTCTGGTGAACTTAATCGACCAGACTATAGACGGTTCAACTGACGACCCAAATTCAAATGCCTTGGAACGTAAAATTTTGTTGCAAGCTTAGTTCGTCCAACGCTTCTCATTGATATGAAAGATAATCGCAAATACAGCATTATAGTAGTCTAAGCATTTGGTTGGGAACTGTACGGAAATGTGAGTGGAATCTTCAAAGATAGGGTCACAGGGTACTGTGATTAACTGAAATTCAGTGGCAGTTATCATTTTCCCATCACTGAGATGCAAAAAACGTGTGAGGGCGATGAGAACTAATATTTTATGGGTTAGCTTTCCAGCAGAATTGCAATTTGCGAACAAAAATGCGCAGTAGTTGTGAATGAAGGAATCAAGTGAATGGCAAAATCAACTTCAGTGAAACATCAAAATTTTCAATTATGGTGGAATCCATTAAATGGGATAAATTCTGCTTAAAGTCATACAAAAAATGATTTCTCTCGTACTGGCTTAATGAACGATCAGCCGAATGATAATTTTTGCAATTTGGAGAGGTGTATGTGAATTAACAACTAACAAGGTAACCGAAGACGGTAATAAACAAAGCGAAGGCCGGTAACGAGTTATAGTCCCTATATTGCTCCACCTTCTTGCCACATAATCGTAATCGTACATATTCCTCTAAATGTTGAATATATCGTCCAAAATTTGTAAAAATGATCACTGTAACAGGAATGCCAACAAATCCATAAATTACGGCGAATATTCGACCATTCGTTGTCATCGGTTCGATTTTCCCATAGCCTATAATATCTATCATAATATCATATCAAATTACGAGGAATAAAACTGTATGATGTTTTCACTGTGTTATTTCTAAAATGCATTTATTGGCAAAAATATTGTAACGAATTCTAAAGTTTTCCACTATAGTGGGAATTTTTTCCATGAAAACTAGAATTTGAATAGCAGATAGGATTCCAGTGGTCATTTTTAATCGAGGAGATTTGCTTTTTCTATGTAAGATAAAATTCTTTGAATATAACTCTTTTCTTTAAAAAAAAGATGTAATTCTTATCTTAAGACTGAATAAGTCGTGAACAATTCTGGAGTGTGCATTTTGATCCCCTGGAAGATTAAACCCCTTTATACTATGAGCCTTTGAATAGCGTTGATGAAATTTTGATGAGTGTTCTGATGTTTGCAGAAGGAATTCAGTTTAATGAGTGGAATTATAAAAATACATAAATATGACTCTAGTGCCTCTAGTGAATTTATTCTAGAATGAATTAGAAACTGCAAATGAGCATTTCCTAATGCGTTTATGCACTTCCATAAAAAGAAATCATTAAAGGACAGCACCCAATGTGGTTAGTACGCCGAATGCATAGAGCGCTGCGTTGAGGAAATTCCATTGTTGCCGTGAACCGGGCAAATGCACAATGCAACGTTCGGTGATGAGATGAGCTAAATGTCGTACATCTACGTTTCTTTGCTGTCGACGACTTCGAAGGATATGCTCCACGCAAGACGCCTTCAAGCTGGCTGTGTTACGTCTCATCAACGTATCGAAATCGCGCTCGAAAAGCAAAAAGACGCAAGCACCAAGCAGTACGTATATAATTAGTAGAAGTACGCATATGACGTTGATCGCTACTGCCTTCCGATGCTGAAAAACGTTTCCAAAATTAATTTGCTTCATTTCTGACGGGAAACTTAGCTTCTATTAATGTGGTAAAAATATATGCATCGAGGTTGTCAAAGTCGATTAGCCTTCGAAAAATGACGCGGCAACCTAAATCAGATGCCAAAACCCTTAATTCCTCCCACATAGTCACTAAATGTGGCAATAACTTATAAAACTTTCTGTTCATTTCATGTTTTCTTTGATTTGTGCATTCTTCGTACACTTGCACACACTATCGCTGCAAACAAATAACGCTGCAAACAAATAACGTTCTATAAATTTACTGATAAACAGTGGGAATGTCATCCAAAAAAGAGACAGACGTGGGAGCTCCTGGGTTTCGGTCGAAGATTCTATCATTGAGCTACTGGAGACGTTTTCACTGCTCATTATTTTATGTTTAGTTCCCATTAGTTCTCTTGCACAGGTAATTCAACACGCTTGATGGAGTATAACGTCAACAGTCAGAGTGAAACGACTAAAGAAGCAAACTCGAAAGAAAGTGCACTTAAATTCGGTTGAGAGAAATCCTTGGATTCCGAAAGCACTCAGCTATTTTTGCGTTGAAACGGATACTTGCCGAATTGCATAGCAATGCTAAGGATACCTCCAACTTTTCACTTGTCCAAAGCTCTTGGTCAATTGATATTGTCGATATTGTTCAACATATTATGTTAATGGCTGATGAATCAACATGTTAATATGGCTGATAGTCATATGTGAATAAAGAGATTGAAAAATTCGTAAATAGGCGTAAAAATTTGCAATGAAAATTAAGACTTCATAAAGGTATAAATTTTTGCTCTCGTCAAAACTCGAATTATATCTGATTATATAAAATCGTAGTTTTAACCAATTAAATAACCCAACAACAGGCTGGATGAAATAGGTGGCTTATTTGGACGACACAATCACCATGTCTAATAATGACGTTTGCGGCAGTTGTAATGAATCTGAAAGCACGACGACAATAATGACATCAAATGTCATTTGCTGATGAAACTATTATTGCCTTTTATCGTCAATGAACTCAAACTTGTGTGCATTCGACATTCTAAAGAAAAATTCCCCCAAAAAAACCTTCCTAGAAATCACGGTAGTTGATCAGTTATTTCATCTTGTGAACGTTAATCATTACTATCAGACATGGTAACAATCAGCACCGATCATAAGATTCGAAACGATCACTGTAATTCACTGCAATCCTATTACATCCACTTCCTTGTGATTATTTTCTTGGCATCTGAGATAGCAACTAAGCAATAAACCAGCTTGCTCATCACCAAAATAAACATTTTCCGCTCCACATGGGATAAAAACACTTTAGTTCAAAAATGAGTTTAGCTTTAGTGGAGTATTCGCGAACATGTGGCTACTTAAGTGTGGTGCATTCCAATCAACACAAAATCCTTTCAGTAAGGAAATGCAATAGGAGCAACTCAAATTGTGCTTCGAATATAGGGCAATTAGAGAGTGAAAAGTGCACTGCACTTGCCACTATGTGAACTGATTAAGCGAACGCTTGAGGAATCATTTTCAATAAAAATATGTTAATGTGGCATCAAATAGCCCTTATATGAAAGAATCTTTTCTATTTTGTTGTAGCAGCGGCAAATATGTTGGCTTGAGATGAACACTTTTGTGCTGTTTTGTTGGGGAATTCCTCACATAGACGATAAGAATTCAAGAAAGTATTAGGTAGACATCCGTGCCAAAAATTTATTTCTTTCTGTTTTGTACTGATATCCGTTCTCGGAGGATTTGTGACTCCCACTTTAGATACAATCAAATCGCATAGCTAACGCAAAGCATCCTATAAATTGAACGCTAACACTAAAAGGTGCCTTTATGAATTTTCTACCTCAGACGCTGAAACGCGATTTCTACTAATAGTCTCAAATGAAATTCGCTATCTAAAATGGAATTCTTACTTCGTTTATCGGAGCGCAAATTGCGCGGAAGGATAACCTTTCGGCCTCTCTGTCTAATGCTTGCGAAATTAGTCGATCTCTGTTTATTGACAACTCTCCCATTTATAGCCCTTGCTCCTAATTCTGATCCTCTTTAGGAAGTGAGCGTCTCTGGATCAGCCGTCGTTTGTGGTGTGAAAAGTGGGGTTCCTTTTTAACATCATTTATCTCTTCCAAGTTAGGCGCATGCTCATTAAAAGAAATTGCATTTTCTCACCGTTCGAAAGATCGTCGCAAAAAAAGCGTCTTTCAACGAGCATGAAGCCGCTTTGTGGATGGCGCCCTTTTACGTTTGCAACACGTGGAAGCACCTTTCAACAGGTCAAATTGAGTAGATCATGTCTCTCTGATCCAGTGATTAGAGTGAAATGAGAGGTCCTCTAACTGCTTGATTAGTTGTGCCTGGACGGGACTCGTTGATAGGGAAGTGGTGTTGGAAATGCAAATTCTTGATTCAACAAGTCAGTTTATCAAGCCATAAATTATGACTGAATAGCTGTCAGTAATTTCAAGAAAGTGCAGAAACTTCTTACTGTTAGTGAATAAATGAGGCTACAAAACGACTGGCACGAACCTTCATATTCTTGCCTCCTGTGCAACACAAAAACCTCGATAAGGTGAAATGCAACTGAATAGCTTTAACAAACCAAATTTCTGACGCAATCTGTGTTGTTTAAATAGTTGTTTAACGAACCTGACAGGGGCTTTAGATGAGGCCAAAAGATTAGCAGCAATGTACCACTTTTTCTTTTCGGTGTAAAGATAAAAACGGAGTGAGCAAAACTCAACGCATCGTTTTCGTAATGTTTCACGAAAAATAGTTCTCTTTTTCCAGCAACAATTAAAAATACGGAAGCAATACGAAGAAATCTAAAATGAAGCCGGAAAATGAAGAAATTCTTGATAAAAAGCCCAGTTACACAGTATACTTCAAAACGTAATTGCTTAGAACAAGAAACCTTTCATCAACCGAATTTCTCTTCCAAAGTTTTCTCCACGATGATACAGACGGAAATACTAAAGCGTTACAATATCATTTAATCGAGCAGTTTTTGTTTTTCCGCATAATCTCCGCATGCCTTTGTTTAATTCTTTGATCTCTCAATAATTTTTCATATAGCTATTTAGTTGTTTAAAATAAAGACTTGCGTTATCAAATCCTTTCATCGACAAATGATGAATCAAAATAGTTACCTTTGAACGGATAAACATCAACTAAATATGAAAATTCGATTATACAATGGAAATTGGCAGTATTTTCACTTATGAATACAAGATCAAAGGAATTAAATGAAACATAGTAAAAATATTTACTTAGTCATGAAAATGGCCCGTAATTCATAAGAGTCAATCTATAAAACAATCCAGAAACGGTTCATGGGAGGAAAATTGAGGCAAAATTATGGAGCAAAAATCCTCTCTCATCTTTTCTCTCCTTCTCCGTCTCTCCTATCTGCCATCACTGCGTGAAACAGTTTTCATGGAATAAAGAAGTTATTTACAGAATTTGTAAGCTGCTAAAGAGTATCGTTTATTTAATAAATTCAAATAACCCCAGCTTAAGGGAAAAAGAAACCGCTGCACGCGCTTTGAATCCTCCTCCTCGGAAAAAAAGCCTCAAATAATAAACTGGTCTTTGTCAAGTTAGACAGTTGTATGTGAACATTCGCCTTATAGATTCATAAGACGCGCAAATTTCCTCCCTAGCTTAACTTCAAATTTCATGAAGACGATTATCGAAGAGGCAGGAACAGAATATAGACATTTTGCGCAAAACAAAAAATTCATTCACAAAGTGGAGGAAAACTGAATTGAAAGACTTTTGAGAGTGAGCCCAAAACTCGAATATTCTTGAAAAATTTTCGTCCTGATAGATATTTAATGCTTCTCTAGAGGAAAAAGAACCAGGGAATAAAGTAAACGACGCTTTGATACTCTTTTCGAAAAGAACGACATTTTATGCGAAATGAATTTTATGCTTTTCGGCAATATTTACTGATAAGAATAGCCTAAAAGCAACTGATTCTTTCTATAACCATTAGACCTTTGCGTATAACAGATATGAGTACTAAAATAACAACAAATCTATATGAGATATAAGAAATGGCTGTTACTAACTGTTGCAAGTGAACGTAACTTTAATTGAAAGAGACTTCTTCTAAAATTTTTTCATATAAGCGTGTAAGAGATGGGCAGAACTAACACGTTTCTTCCGCAGGTAAATAGCTAAATGATTGGAGAAATTCATTATGTATACCATCGTTGTCTTTCTAACAGTAAGTAGTGAAATCCTTTCTCCCTATATTCTCATGCCTGGTCAGCGAGAGTCAAAACAGCCCTCTCATTGCTCCCTTCAAGTTACTAGTTGCATAATTTTAAATGCCAAGGCAACTGTGCAGCTACAGTTCTCAAAAGGCACAAAGCTTCTCATTGATGTTTTCGATAATTTTAACGTGAAATATGACAGAACATCACACCGGAGACTTTTATGATTTGGACTATATCAAACTGAATAAAACTGCATTTCTAAGCAACACTTGGAGTCGCTATAGTCGACTGGAGCGCAGCAAAAGATAAATAGATTTTACAATTAGTTTTCATAACAGCAGTGGTTAACTATACCATGGTTATAAACGAACGGCTCTCATACACCGTGAAACTAGTCAAATGGTAGCACATTTTTCAATGAGATAGATGAAGCTTTTGTAGGTGTTGTAAATGTATCATACGGAAGATGCATTTGCATCATTTTTTAGCTGATGACTCGTATCGGTCTCTATGGAATTCTCGCAGTTCCCGTTGGCGCATAGTCTGTGATCAACACATTTAAGCAGAACGCAGACAGAAGATAAAATTTCAACGATCGATCCTCTGGGGATGTATCAATGCTGAGCGACTATTCCAATAAGTGGACGAGGAGTAATTACGAGGCGCACTTCGATAACACGACTATACCTTTTTGAGCGTTTCAAGTAGCATCCTTGGTAGTAGTGACTAGCGAAGAATGTTAGCAGACTGGGCCTTAACTCGGACCACATATGAGATGTGGCATCCAAATTCACTCAACACTGCTTGTTGGTCGATGTAGGCGTTCAGTTGTAATGGGATGTGACGCGAACAATTTGCTGCCTCGTCTAATCGCTCATCTTTTGCATAACTAACATTGTCGATACCGAAAAGGGACATCGCCTTTGATCTGGCGATGCCAATACTTCACAGCCGGCTGCGTTTCCACTAATTCGCTTCTGCGTTCAAGGCTTCTCATATGCACCCCATTGTTGGTTGCTTAATTACAGGTGTTCTAAGTTGTGCTAAACTCGCCGAATAATATGATTCATTCTATCGTACTGTTATCATTTGCTCGATTCACTGCGTTTTTTGGAAGCATTCCTAATAACCCTTTTTCCATGTTTGAGATGATGTTATAAGAATGCATAGGTCAAATATAGATATGCTTTGAGTTTTCAGAAAATTACGGCTTGCAAAAACTCTTGCATCCGGAACAGAAACAAAACAAATTCTTCCAAGATGTGGACCGACTCAACTATTGCTTCAGGAAAATACAAGTTTAGATTAGTTGGAATTTGTTGCACGGATACTTGAAAACGAAAAAAAAAACACCTCAGAAACGTTGATCGAAAGCTAAAAGACGTATAAGAAACATAGTTTTTTGTTCGGAAGATGAGGAAATAGATATGATGCTCGACTCGATAATCTAGATCTAAGCTAACGTTCGTCAATGAATCAATTCACATTGCTGGATAGCATACGCTTACGAATGCAAAATTCAAGTAAAAGCATATGGATAATTGTGCATAACACCATGTTACCCTTGAGAGTAATAAACGTTCGCATTTTCATGTGTTATTTTTTGCAAGAGTATCCACTTGTGCTGAAATTCTTTCAACTTTCAACTTTTCTTCTTCTTTCAGCTCTTCTTTCAACAACTCTAGCATGCGCTCCTGTGTGAAAAGAAAGGACAACAATTTCAGGTTCTGAAACTGTTGGATGTCCCCTCACCTCTGAAAAATGTTTGGTTTCCTTATAATGGTCACAGATGTCATGAAGAAATTCAAAGATGTCATGAAACAAATTAATATGCAAGAGCCGTTACTTTATCACGCTAAGATAGATGATTTAAATATTCTCATCCGTTACAAATCCCAAACAACTATTTTGTCATGGACAATGTTAAAGCTGAACCGGCTATTTCTGAGCAACTTCCTGAGCGTTGGAAGATGCTAGTGCGAGAACATAAATGTACGCAATAAACTGTTGCGTGCATTACGCTAATAAGAACAAGATGCTAAATGCCTTATATGCTGGGCGCAATATCCATATTTTGCAAAGTAGTTCAATCCATATTTAAAAGGGAGCTTAGAACTACTGATGCGAGCATACTCAAAAAAATTTAATTATTTTCTGAAACTGTAAGTGAACACTTCTTCTGGCTGGCTTCCCGGGCCTGTGCATCGTGAGGAGTTCATGAGCAGTTGCATGCAACGAGAGTTGAGTGATTTTTGGAATTTTTACAGTTTCAGAAATATTCCGCGCTGCTCAACCATGAGCGCGGGAACTTCTCCACTTTTACTTCCGGAATCAGTTTTCATGACTCACTGCTACTTTTGCGAGATACGAAAGTTCTTTTCAGGGATTCCAAGATGCAGTTGTTTCATCTCTGTGAACGAACACAACTCGCACGTTATCTGATTACATCAAGATTCATGTTAAGAATTTGGCAGTAAAAAATTTTGCGGTGATAGAAATTTTCGAATGGAGCTTTGAGCACCAACAACGTGGAATTAACAACCGAGAGCCTATTAATGGTGCAAGACCGAGAAAAATCAACAGTTTCTTTCATTTCGCGAAATCCATTATACTTCCTTTATAGTTAATATGTTTCTCAAGGATGACTTTTTAAATTTTTCCAGACACGAAGAGTTGCGATAAGTGAGAACTTGAGAGAGCTGTTCAATTCACATCAAGCTGTTTAAAATAACTGAAGGCATGGTCGATTTTTGTGGGACGATTTTCGCGATCCGGTCCTTGAACAGACCTGTAGGCTTATATCGGGTCTCCATTTCTTCGACCTTGAATTTCCAACGGTTTTTTCGGGGGGGGGGGGGGGTGGGGGGAGTCTTATTCTCATGGTTTGAACCAGAAGTGAGGGCGAAAGCAAGAACTATGAAGGTGGCATTTTAAAGAAACATTCGTAAAGCTGACAAAATTATGGCATCACTTTTGCCTTTGATTTTACTTTGCATGAGTTCATTCACGCAATGAAAGAACGAAACCGAGATTGCACCTCTCTTCAGCAACAGAAAAAAATTATTATCATTTGTTGCACAACGAAAGCGAAATATACCGTGCACGATAAAAGGCAACAGCTATAAACCTATTCCACAAAGAAGTTCTCAGCAATAAATTTGCTGTGTCACTTATCGCTCAAGGCATTCATCAATTCACATCACCAAGAATTTTGGATGGAGGCGTAGGAATATTGGAGCTGTTTAAAATTTAAAGTATTAGAGCTGTTTAAAATAAAATATTAGAGTTGTTCAATTCACATCAAGCTGTTTAAAATATTAGAGCTATTAGAGCTGTTTAAAATATTAGAGCTATATTAGAGCTAAATTAATATTAGGGCTTTATTCAACCCTAAATCCGTCCAGGGTGAACGAAAATGGTAAATGCCACAAAACTGAAGAGAGCTGAAATGTCAGCATTTCCCAGGATGGGAGCGGTACCATTGAGTTCTCCTATCAATCTTTCGTTGCTCATAATCATACTAATCGAACACCGCTCATTTTTATGGATACAGGGATTTGTTCCATGAGGTGAGCACATAAATTGTAACGTCTTCTTGAGATTTCGAATTATAAGCATCACAATGAAATGCCATATGCTGCATTTGCAAAATTTACTCTTTAAGGCTTTATTCAACCCTAAAATGTAGAATACCGTTTCCTCAACGCTTTTCTTCGTGAAGAGACGATCAACAATCATCTTACACGCATGACGACGGGCATTTTGTATATAATGCAATGCCTTGCGTATAGCGCATACGCAGCTGTCAAAACTTCCATACTGCTCGTGTTCGGAGTTGATCATTTTCCATCCTTCCTGCTACTTCGAAAGGCTACATGAAGATATCTCAACAATTCTGGACCATAAAGGTTCTCGTGATGGAAGGGGCGGGGTAAGGACCCAGAAATCGTCCTGGGAGATTTTCTGAAAACAGGCTCCTCGATAGCGGGCCCCATAAGCTCCGTCAACTCTATAAAGGATACTAGGAAAGTGGATCTTGCCTTCACGACGAGAAAAAGCTCTGTAGACTAAGAGAAACATGAGGAAACTGCACAAGGCCATGCGTTCAAGCAAGTGTATTTAAAGGAAATGTGACGCATGAGTTTTATTGGAAAAACAACAGTCTCTCATATTAGGATATTAGGATATAAATGACATAAACAGAAAGAATAATGCAGAGAATGACAAATTCGACTCTCAACTTCGATATCTCTCCCGTATGCAGCGGAACAACAAACAAAGTATCAGGGCTTGATCGAATTACAAATAACGTGATCAACTGAATCGTGGGAGAACCATGCTCTCTTTTTAACTGCATCATTTTAAGAGGAAAATGCCCCGAAGGGTTGAAATTTGCAAATATGACCGATTATGCACAAGGATAAGGGTGGCGTTAAAAATGGCTCGAACCATAGGCCCATATAGCAATTTCTTTGCATGTTAAAATCCCTTGAATTTTTTTTATTCACACATGACTTTATACTGCAGTGAAACTAAAAATTCCACATACTCAGCATGGTTTTCGCAAAAAGCTTCCATGATCAGGGCACTATCAAGCACATATTTTTCCACTCTGTGAACCATACACTATTTCATATAAAAGTCACCGTTGTTGGGGCCACAGAAGATGCCGTCCTCTTCTCCCTCTCCTACCCATTTGCTTCTTTCGCCTCTATCGGTTTTTTGTCTTCTTGGTTCCCAAAAAGTGCAGTATAATGGCTAAGTGGTAGTACACACAGACGATTTGCAATCTACTTTCAACTCCAGAGGTGAAAGCTATAAGAAGTAGCAAGAGAAACTATGCTCGATCAGTACCAACGAAGCAGCAACTAGCAGAAACTTGACGAACCACAATGTTCCCAGTTCAATACCGACATTATTTTTCATTATTTCGGGAATATCTTAAATTACATGACACTATACTTAGCACACCAATATTTCATTGCTTATTCAGTAATATGCTTCATTGAGAGGAAATATTCGTAAGTTTTATTATATTGTACTTCACAACAGCAGAATTTTCTAGAAGTGTATTAAATTACGCTCTATACGGCCGAAACTTTTCAAACTATGAGCTTCCCATTATTGCAAAAAAAGTATTTATAAAGCTTATGGCGAGGGAGGGGGGAAGAGACGTTACCAATACTGCACGAACGAAACTACAGATTGTAGAGTTCAACTCAGTAATATCCAGCGAGGTCAGGTAAGCATAATTACCTCCAACGCTGCGACAGCAAATTCTAAAGATTGAAGCATTCTGATTTTTAGCGTTCGAAAAAATACGTGATAACGAGTAACAATAACGAAGCTCGACCAGTTAGACCGTTCCGGTATTCTCTGGCTACTGTTGCTAATATTGCTGTGAACATTTCCATGGATTTCCATGGATTCGATTTCCATCGATTCTAAGAACGCTGGCGGAACGGGAGAATCTAGCTTGATATTGCAAGTTTATTCTCGTCCTTGAAGTCGGCTAGCCGCTCAGCCGAATATTCTTGACAATATTTAGCTTCCTGTGGTGATCAACGATACTCCGCAAATGCTACAGGTACCAGAAACAGCTTGAAGAACTATGATGAAATACATCCAGCTGCAGCTTTCTGCATTCCGCCCACGACTGCGATGCGAAATGCAGAGCTTCGTCCACATTTAGTACTGAGCAAACTTTAGCATCGTCGATGTTATCAGTGAAAGCATTTTATGGTAAATGACGATATTTTTAAGCACGTTTACTCGTCTTTTATTTTCCCCTACTTCTATTCTAAATGAATGACAAAAGTGATATCAATAATTGATAATGCTGCATGAAGAATATGTGCGTATGTGGTTATATATTCCTTCAACTGGATTTCCATAAGTTTAAAGTATTCAACACATCTTCGAGTTCTTGCGCAAAAAAATTAAGCTCTGCTAGGGAAAATGTTTTGTGAAGAAGTTAGCTGGTATGAAGTTACAGTCTCTGCAACAACAAAGGTCCTGTTAAGCTTGATGGAGGCTTCAGATTGTTTCACTGAGTTCTTACGGTAAGCTGCACCTTTCATTTGAGGCAGGCGGAGACTGAAGCTTCCTTAAATGCTAAAAGCTCAACAAGTCACAGTGCAGGCGTATTCAAAGCAGCTTACCTGATGCTGCCTCTGAACTCTGTCGTCATTCAGAAGAGTTTCGTCTCGAGGTAAACACGGGTCGATTTTATAAACGTTACATATAGGATAGTACATCGACTGCGATCGCATAATGCAACTTCGCGCATGCGGAACGCACTCAACAACGGAAAAATTAACGCGTTAAATCAATAGATTTTGAATTCCGCAATACCTATTAGTGATCTTAGTGACTAGCTGACGATCGCTTTATACACTGTAACGACAGAATCGAAGTTTTAGAGAAATTTTTCGAAGAGTGGTGATCCCTTGAGAAAGTGATAGTAGTGTACGAAGGATGCACGCTGAGTAAGAATGCATCGATCAGCGAAAACTGTTCAAAATGGATAACATTCAAGAGTGCTTTTTGGCCAATCATGCAAGACTAGGGCACACTGAAAGCTGATTTCATCGAGAATTTCACAAAATTGCATCTTATGAAAATATTAGTATTCGCTGGAAGTGTAAAAAACAAAAGCGCCACACTGTTTTATGGTCTAGCCGATGCGTCCACCCACTTTGAGTGATATGGGCTTTATGGTTTTAAAAAAATCTTTTTTGAATTCTTCAATATAGCTTCACATCTCAAATAGACTGAACTTCGCAGATATAAAAAATATGATCGATCATAAATTCGACGACGCCTAACCAATGGTCAGTCAGTACATGTGAGCAAAAAAATCTGTCCACCTTCTCAATGCGCAAATTTGGTCTGTTCATCGCACGTTTGTCGAAAAATGCGATGAAGATTCATTCGCTTATTTGAAGGTGGAAAAAGAACGAAAGAACTTTTCCATAGCTTTTCTTTGCTTTACTTATTTAATGATTTCTTCCTCTTTCTTAAGGCAATTAAGCTCAAAGCCATCATTCTTCAAAAACTAAGAAATTTCAGAGGAGTATATTAGAGCACTTGATCAGCTAAGAAACAAACACAACAATGGCTCAGCCAACCGAGCACTCCCTATGAGGTGATGCAAAATGTGAACGCAATCGTAGAGCTTTCCAAGATGAGGAAAAATTGAAGTGTGCCTGGCCGAGCGTAATCTCAGGCGCATCTAATGATTGATTGCCACGAAAGTACGAAATGGCTACATAAAGGTTCTCGGCGCATTTCAACGGCAATTTGGAACAAATGAGTAAGAGATAGCACATTGCAGCAAATCCGGATAAATTTAGGGTGTTGAAGAGAGAATACTTCCCAGAAATATCGTTTTTCTTAGAATTTAGATATTTTTAGATTCTATTTAGATATTAAGGTGTAATTTATTTATAATTTTAGATATAATCGATAAATAAATCCTTAAATTTCATGATTTTTCATTGTTGTAAATGAAACAGCCGTTGCAAAGCGTCTCGGTATAACGTCTTTAATATCATGGAGGTGACTCACAGACAGAGTTGTTCTTTTTTAGGGCTATATGACATTGATGCGCTTTTGTTCACACAGCCATCCATGTGCCAGTAAAGTCGCTCAAGGTATGGTTCCTTCACTAGGTATAGTCATGACTGCAACCCTCTTAGTAGTTAGGTTACATAAATATGCTGTTATGGCTGGGAGAAAAGTAGCTGATATTTTTCTCACTCAATTTAAGGTTAAAAGTGAAACAGCGTTTTTAATGAATGCTTTGGGTCCGTAACTTGCCGACATTTTTGAAACCGTTTTCGTTCCAGTTCCGGCTGCAGCGCAGTGTGTCCGATGGTTATCCGCTGTAGCCTTTCCACCAGACAAGTTCTGCTCAACGCATACTATGCAGCTAAATTTTGAATTTGAAAACACTAATTGAAAGTGATGGAAATTGCTCATAAAAAGAAATCATCCGCAAGCTTTCAAAGATCCTTGAAAAGGTCGGCTCATCATTTGCTCTGAGAAAAGAAACGAGTCAACTGGACGCTAAAACAAGTCCATAAACAGTTTATTATTCAAGATTGATGCTGGAGCGCTCGAAGATGCAGAACTCAAGAGAAAGGAATGCTTTAACCTTATTACACTCAAAATCCACGAAGAGCACATGCAAAACACAAAAGTGGAGGAAGATACCCGTGCAGCAAGCGAATTGCGCAAGGCAGCTGGTGGGAATCACTGACCCATCAAGTTATTCCTCAGAGGGGTTCAAATAGTAAACATGATCATCCCGATCATAAATAAAGATGTGTTATCCACTAAGTTGATCCAGTTTACGCTAAGATTCATAAAAATTTCTCACCTACGGGTCTAGAGGGTTACGAAGCACAACGGCTGGATTATGTGACGAACGAAGGAGAAGATAAGTGGATATACTACCAAAGTGATCATTTTGAGACTTCCAAGATGGGCAACGAACAGGATGGAAAAGACCGCTAACAATGAGTGAACAGGATGAAATGAATGACTGTGACTGCTTGCTGCTTATCTAGTTTCTGAGAGACCGCTCTTTGATCAGTGAAAAGTATGACGAGATGAAACATCTTATGCTGGAGCAGAGCTTTGACATCTCTGAATTTTGTTAATCATGGCTGGACAAACTCTTCTCCCACCCACTCGAACTATCAAGCTATAATTTTTTTGATCTGCAAAGAAAGCGTTAATAGGACGCGGCATCGTTGTCAGGATGTAAGAAATAAAGAAGGGAGACTAAATTGCTCGATTACATAGTGAAAGCATAAAAACAACTTATTTTTAAAGTTCAGTTTATAAAATGGATTGTATTGTATGACATTTTATTGCATTCTATAATTTTACAACACAGTAGTCACCAATATTACTATATTACAAACGCCATCCGTTAGAACATCATTTTTCTTCGACTTTAATGCGGAAGCTGAAAATTCACCACGTCGCAAATATCCACTTTCCAATAATCTAATGAACTGTCAAACAGTGCTAATAAAGCTCTTATATACTATGGGCGTTTGTATGCTTTATAAGAAATAAATTGGTTTCGTGATAACGTTCAAAGTGTTTAGCAGCACCGCGGTTCCCACAGGACTGAAAAAAATATTGCAGTCAAAAAACGCCCAAATTGCAATGGATTTTTTTGAGGACCCGGAAGAAATCCACCTTCGGGAGCTTTAACACTGAAAGTTCGGTGAAATAAAATTGAAGGAAATGAACGGCCACATTCTGCAAAGAAGCCATAAAAACTCTCCGCAATACTGTCCCTATTATTTTCACGAAAAATGCGGAAAATGCACACCCTTAGCAGTAATAAATTTCACGAGAAAACGAATTCATATAATGAAATAAGTAATCGTCAGCCTCTAGAACAACTATCTCAGATGTCCCTAAAATGTCAGGAATTTCGTCACAGGAATGTTGATAGAAACTGGGAGGGAATGGACAAATGACCGTAGATCAATTTAATCGATAGAAGTAAAGATGAAAAAGAAATTAAGAACTACCGAAGGAGAAATTTCGTCAGAATTGAAAGTGCAGGGTGCAAGATTTCAGCTGATGGACTGGAGAGCTTTAGCGAGTGGACAGCGGTGGACTGCATGTGTCGGGGATCTTAACGGATACCGACTGTCTCTTTGAAACTCTGAAACTCTTCACGAATAAGTTCAAGATGTGGGGATTCCAGAGGTTGTCAAATGGGTAGATTACCAGAAGCAGTGCCAATGTCAACGACGATGATGAGCGATAAGAGGATGGTTTCCACAACGACGCTTATGCTGCAGCGCATACCAAAAATGAATAGAAACCAAAACCAAGCATATGACCATCTTTTCTGAATTAAAGATAAGAGTTTGCGATGTGGGTGGAAGATCAACCGGAATATAAGGTGGTGCAGAAATTTGACTGAAAACTGAAAATTTAATCAACTTTTACCGAACGAGGGTCAAATTGCCAATCCGTTACGTACTTCTGCTGAGAGCGCGATTCGCTGTTTATCGACAAATTCCTTTGCTCCATAGCCAAGCGATATTCTTAAAATGTATTTGTTTTTGATTAGTTTTTGACTACGGATCAGCACCTTTAAATAGTTTCCGACTGGATGAAATCTTCATCTGCTACCGTCAATAATTTGACGCTTTTTAAACATGACCACTTGAAATTCGTTCACGACAAGTTTCTACCGTTACCTTTCGCCGCTAGCCGAAGAAATATCATTTGAAGCAGAAATGTTTGGGCACATATAATGATATAGGATTGAGGACTGGTATAGGAATGGTGCAAAGGAAGTTGTCAACAATTCTGCAATATCTTCGGGTGAACTTTATGACTGTCGCTAAGCAGCATGACTAACTATCGTGTGGCAGAAACGTTGAACGAATTTAGTCGCAGACGTATTCCTTCTTATAAAGACAGCTGGAGGAAATTAATAACACGGAAAATTTCTTTATTACAGCCTTACATAAGGGGATGTTTTAATTCAGTAAAAAAAGCATGCAATCAAAGTTGCAAATTTCGCGGAATTAATTCAGCCGGTTTCCGGACCTCATCCTAAAGAACCAGTGAGAATATATTATTATACTAGTCATCATGATACATACATACCTTACAAGTTTCCAGAGTATAAGCAGGAAGCAAACACTATTCCAAGCACTATTCCACCGGCGTTCAGTTTGATGAGGCTCAGAAATGAGTGTTACGATGTTACAGTCATCATAGAGCGCATTTTTTGATGCATCCCAGCTAGCGCATTTTGCGTTTTTTATAGGTTTCTTTTTTTTTCTGGGATCGAATCCGATTCCTGCCGAATATTCGATATTCCTTAAAAATGTGCGAATGAAAATGAAAATCAAAATAGAACGAAAAAATAGTTTTTTATTGTTGCGCATACATTTATTTTAAATCTATCCCATCTATCATTATTATATCAACTTTGCAACTTTATGAGTGTCATAATTCTTCCGCAACCATTGGCTGACCTATTGTGAGAGAATTACAAATCAAAGTTGCAACTTTTTTCGTACGAAACTTTATGCAATACAGTTGACTGTATCAAATACTTCCTCATATTATCATATTATCAAATATTATCTTCGTCATTAAGTATACTCTTTCATCATTTTACTGCATTAAGCTACCAATGCAATACGGTTTGCTGTATTGTTTTAGGCTCTCTTGTCACTGTTGGGAGCCCACTGAATTTACCAGAACCATACTTACCTGTTAGTTAAAGCATACCTGAATTATATAAGCGTCACAGTTGTTTTCATAGGCAAACGGATAGTTGCAATGAAGATTGCACGCAAAATATTCGAATAAGTATACGACTACCATTTAAGGACACTCCGAGAAGTTAGATGTTTACATTTTGGAATGTAATAACTGAAGAAAACGAAGTACGTTTTTGCCTATTTTAAAATGATTCTACGCACATAGAATGGTTGTCAACCGAAAAATTTTGATAAAAACATCATTAGAAATTTCTAAACGAAAAAGTCTACCGAAGGTACTTGGAAAAACTCAGTGAATAGAGAGGAGAAATGTCAGAAAGCAAGTGCAAAAAATGAACCCATAGGTAAAAATGCATGGTTTCGAGAATATATTGAATTATATTCATGATAACCTTCTGGACTGGCAAGCATAGCGCCTTAAAAACTGAAAAGGATATAACAAAGTTTTACAACCACTTTCGTTTTATCAATCACCTAACGTTACACGTATAACACTCTCAAAAATGATGCTAGAAATGCTTATGAAAAGACTGAGAGTTTCAGTTCGGATTTAATGACTTCAAATAGCTCATTTACCTTAAAAAGTAGTTTTTGCAGTATCTTGGAAACGAAACTGAATCAGGTTTAATATTAAACTTAGTTAAAGTAATAAGTCTTCTGTGTGCATCGGCTTAATTTAACAGCACCTTATGAGTGACGCACATTTTATTCGATAGAATTGAGCAGTGACATATAATATTCCCTTGAGGATGAGAACTGCTGTTTGCATCAAAATAGTGAACATGTTCTGTTACATATGGCAAACCAGAAATGCACAGCGTATTTAGGAGACATACGAATGGAAAAACACACGATTTGAGCAATAGTTTGTTAAGGGTTTTCTTGAGCAGCTGAATCAGTTAAGATATAAGTGCTTTGCGGCGATACCTGTAGTATTTCTCACGTAGTTTACGAGACAAATCAAAGTGGCAGGCTAAACAGCATTTGTAAGCCTTGAAGGCTATCTCCTCCTTGCCAATTTATCTGCCAACGAGGTTCTTCAGCTTGAAGGATGTGTGACGGGGAACCGAGCAATGCAAACGATCGGCTTGTGAGTCGAAATGACTATAGCGGAGAAATGGAACTTAAAAGAATGAATATTTCAGTGCGCGTTGCGCACTAAGCTTTCAGTTGATATTATCATTACAATACAATGTCCTTTTTAACGGAACTATTTTTTAACTTAATCAGCCACACGACATTCTTCTTTGAAATAGAAGCTTTGCTTGAAAATTTAAAAAAACTTCACCGTTACCCGAAAAGCTTTACCCTGATACCTTCTGCTGGTTTTCGAGGAGTAAGTGCTGCTTCAACACACTTTGTAATGTGAACCACGATTAAACAGTTATATTCGTTACGGATGTGAATATGCCTGTTTTCAGTAGACCGATAGCTGGAATAGCCGGTTTGCTTGCGCTGACCGTAAGGACGATGGATCATTCCTCGTGATCGCGCAAACCATGGATGATGACACGTTGGCGCATTCGTGGTGACGATTTTCGAATCAGCAGTAGTGGTTTGCGAGGTTGGTATACTCGCTCTCATGATTTGTATTCATCTTCCTAGGCCTTTCAAGGAAGAGACTGTTAACGACCTTCCATTTCTGGTATCCCTCAGAAACGACTAAGTGTAGTTGATGCACATTTGTGCCATCTGCAAAGTATAATAATCTAATTTGGTTTATAAATTGTGCGGACACTCCAAGATAGCCTTCTCTGGCCTCGTTTGGCAATCTCAGATACTGCTGTCAAATCTGAAACCGGCATTTCGATGGTGATACTAATGTCATCCGAAATATTCCAACATGTTTCAACTGCATCGCGTTTTAGCAAGATGTTGTTCGAACATTGCGTCGGAATGATACAGTCTTCTTCAATGAAGTGATCAATTTGCAGCCGTTGCCATATCATAAAAATTTAATTGAATCGCGCCATTCGCTAAAAAATTATAAAACTCTGAACTGTAATATTCCTATTAGCTTTTCCTTGAGAACAATGTCTTCACAACGCTTAAATACATCGCAAGTTTGTCTATCAAATAATATAATTCGCAGCTTTCATTCAGAGTTGTTCAGTTACGAAACCTTGTACTGGAAACAATTGACGGTAGGAAAAAAACTTTCTTTTCCACGAGTCGTCTCAATTGCTTCCATTGATAACCCCATTAACGATTTACTGCATTGAAGTCTGACGTTCTTTACCTCACTGTATGACCTATATCCGTTTATACATTTCCGTCACATCATATCTTAATTTACTTCTTATGTTCGAAACATTCCTCATGAAAAGTTCTATTTTTCTTGTTTTGCATTCATTTGAATTTCTTTCTCTGCACTGTTTTACAATTTTCTCTGCTCATTTGTGAATAAAGACTTTACTAATAATACTACAAAAATCCTCCTACGTTATTAAAGAAGGTGGTGTTCATCCAAACCTGGACCAGACCATCAAAGCTGATTAATTTGCTCACATGATTCCCTGTACTCTCATCGCTTAAGCGGCCACTTTTTGGCAAATTATCCACCTCTAGATAAAACTGCACATTCCGTTGTTATCTCACTAATGCATGTCTTCTGCAACGGCATTCTCCGCAGCAGCACCTTTGGAAACGCTTAAACTCGAAATTACAAGCGGAGGAACAATGCACTCATTAGGAATTATCCGTATCCTTCCGATCTTCAGAGGTTCCCGCATTTTCGATTCCTTTGCATGAAGTTACTTCTCCCTATTCCTTCCATGTATGATGCCATCTCCGCAAATTTTTTCTTCAAGATCAACCACTCGAGAATTTTATAGGAGCACTTCCATGTTAAGCATTTGTGGAAGAAATCTTGCATCAAAAAATTCCCCCTGATCCTCGCATGTGATGGTCATACCAACGGATCGCGCTCATTCTGGAGACTAGCCTTCCTATCTGTGACCCTTAAAAAGGCATCGTGTTGTTAAACCAAGAGCCAAAACTGGCTATGCTTTCTTTTAACTAAAAAAAGGCCAGATGTACCATCCGACACTTTCAAGTGAGTCACGTCAACAGAAACTCTGAAATAGTACTGAAAATGTGGATAATAATTTCGATTAAACGGTAAAGAAAACGACAGATCAACATGCAAACAAAGAAATTTATGTATAAAAAGAAAGGAATCATCTCAAACATTCGTTAACAATTCCATTCTGATGAGAACTCAGGGATGGATGATTCTTACAACGAACTCTTTACTTAAATTTCACTTACAAGGAATGCATCATCTCAAATGCATCGCTAATGAAATTTCTCAAAAAAGTGACGAGCTTTGAACTGATCTGATTCCAATCCGAGCTCCGATCATAACCACATATAATTCACACTTCATCAGAATAGTCAGTTCCCTTCAAAATACACGAAAACCATGTGTAACAAAATACTAGTCCAAATGACTTGGAATAATTCTACTAATACGCTGCCACACACAGGCAATAACTTGAATGGCGTTGGTGGACAAGTCTTTCGCTCATGCTTACTCCTGTGTTTGTTCCCCATCTCGCTTAACTGCGCAAAGAAAAAACTGCACCAAATTGAATAAGTTTGGAAGAGGAAGTATGCCCTATAAAATGCCACAAATGCTTTGAACAACCCTCTTTAAATATGATCGGAATTCATTCATCAGTATAACAGAAAAAATAAACAAATAAACAATGAGTATTTTAGAAATTGACGTTCTCAAATAATAGGTATAACAATATTAGGTTTTTTTATAAGCATTGAAAATAGGAAAACAAAGATCAAACAAAAAATCCACAAAATATAAATAATTGGTGAACGATATCGCCTATCAACCACAGAAACGAATGAAACCAAACGAGAACATCCCAATGAAGCACACATCTTCAAATCATGACGAGCTTCAACAAACGCCAATCTATTATCTACGTCCGCCAAAACGTTTCAATCGCTATACTGGCTTGAAATATTTATGAATTAGAAACATTTGACTGGGCAATAGAAAGGCAATTTTCTGTATGTTCGAAACATTAAATTCGGCTTCAGTAACTTTAAACAGATTTGAAGATATTTCGCATATTTCAAATCGAAATATTCACTCATAAATGTAGACATTATACAGCGCAGAAAATAAAGTCAACAAAGAAACTCCACCTTACAATAAAAAGCAATAAGCACATTAATACTCATTGTTATGGAAAAGTTGATAATCTCACGCTCAACTTGAAAATCAAAGAAAAAGAAATTCATCAGTCGCATAGAACTTAATGAGAGGAATTTTTATCACACATGACGCGATGACGATTGGATATATAACCATCGTCGAATGCTAGTACATTTCAACCAAATGATAACAATCTAAGATTTCCTTAAAAAATATTCCATGCGAATTTCTTCACAGCGACTGTTTCTCCTTTCCATTTTCGCAAACTGCCAACAAACGAGACAACGTTTCAGCTCATATGACATAAGAGTATATGTGCAAATCCTGCTCAACGCTAAGCATACTCTCCCAGCCGAAACTAACAACTGCGAACGCTAACAAAACGTGGGAAGTTTTCACGACAAACTTTGTAGGTATGAAACTCGAGAAGGCATGCCAAACTTAAGTATACCAGCGAATCAGCGAAAACTGATCGGACTACATACGTCGACAACGAAATTCTCACTCAATGAGTTATGAATACATTATCCGAATCGTCATCAACGCATATTCTCTGTACTATTTGAAGAGTGCGCTGAATTCCAACCTATCCGTTTGACGCTCATCGTTTTGTCATATTGCTGTAAATAACAACTGCATACAAAGATGAGATATTTTGTGTCTGTGAAGCACATTCTTCACCAAATTTATCTCAGTGTCACAGGATAACTGCTGCATCAAGCAACAACCTCTGCACTGTTGCCCACTGCGATTAAACCGAAAAAAAAAACACACTGAGCAAGTCCAAGCACTGCGATCGAAGACGAACAAAAGGTAAGTGAGTTTAAATGGGAATGTTTATTACAAACTTCGTGTGCAATGATATATGTAAACGTAACCTTGCAATTTGTGCCTGAACGTGCGATATATGCATTTTTTCGGAACTGGTCAACAGAAAGAGCTGAACAATTAATTACGATGAGTAAAATCCTTCATGTGTAAATAACAGGTAGTTTCTTCTCATGGCGGATAGAGTGGATCATCGAAAAAAAATGGACGATGATCAATTTTCGAGCGCACAGTAAATGAATATTCATAAAAACTGCGTATACGATTGTTCACCTTCGAATAACGCAGAAGAAATGGGCAATTTCAAAGAGAATACAATCGCGTAACACAGGGAAATTCAAATTCAAATATAATGCAATACACTAAAGAACAATAAATGATCTCATAAAGTGGTGGAATAGTTAAAGATGACGGCTCAAAAAATCGCCATTTCGACAGCATCCAATGCAATCGGCATTCATTGTGGAACCGCTTTCGATTAGCTCTATGCAAAATAACCGAGACTATTTATATGAAGAGTGGTAATAATAATAATAATGATAACAACAATAATGGTAGTAACAGTAATGATAACAGTCGTAGCATTAGTAAAATTAATAACAATAAATAATAAACACTGATACTAATAAAACTGAAAAAAATATTCGAATATAGAATTTAAAAAAGCTTCGCGCATAAAAAGACTGTTGTAACTGAGGTTTAACGAGGATAAGCAACGCTTATTGGACTGCTTGTGGAGCTGTATACGGTACAGGTGGTCCTTTGCCGTAAAAGTAAACTTGTAGAAGTATAAGAATATCGATTGTTATCTGAAAGAAGTAAATTGCAAATTAGGTAGCCATTCCATCGGGCACTGGGAACTCGAAGGTTTTCCAGAGTCTTGTTAGTGCTCGGCGATACGGTACAAATGAAACTTATGCGAGAAGATTGAGTCAGATTTTTTTTTCTAAAATGCAATCCACAATCAGTTGAACAAAAGAAATACATCGAGTAAGTGCTCATATGATAGCATGAGTATGGGAAGCGATAACAATGAATTCAAAAAATCATTCCCACGTCGAGAATTTCATTTCAGAATTGGGAGAGGTTTTCGAATCGAACTGCATTATTCAGGAGGTGAAAAAGAATTTCCCTAACTGACCAATTTGAAGAAATGATCTTTTTGAGGCAGTCATACCTAAATCATCTCTAGCTCTAAATGGCATAAAGCCGGAAGAATGTTTTACTCAAGATTCGGATGTTTTCTGCTCCATCAAAAAAATTTCCGGCTGCGGGATCGGCGGAGGGAGCGGAAACCGAAATTATTCCATATATTTTTTGGTCTTTCAGACTAGTGTTACCTGTAAAACTTCCCACAGTAACTTCCTACCTCTCTCAACAACTGACCGAATGGGCATGCATAATCAGAACTAATGGAGGCAGATAATAAATACCTTCAAATTCTACAACAGCGTGTGATAAGAGAGCTGTCCCTCCAGTGATAAAGCTAAGCTTTTTTATGTCAGGGAACATCTTAACAGAAAAAAAAATGACGCGAAGCTTAAGTGCCGCTTTATAAACCGCCCGTCCATTCATTAAAGAATTCTGCTAACGCTTCCCAATTGTATTTCCGTTTTCCTTTGCGAGAATTTTCCTCTCCATTTTCGATCTCAATTTTTCTGCAGCAGCAAAAATGACATCACCGAAAGAAGTACTCATTTCTGCTTACTTGAAAAAAACCTTGGTACTAACTAAAAAAAAACAGAGTGATTTAGACTACATACGGGAATGACTTCTTCCCATATTTCTTATAATTTAGCGGCTCATGAATTTCAGATAAAATTTTTGTTCCCCATTTTTGCACTAGCAATTCATTACACAAATTAAAATTTCGTCCGTTATTACGGGACACATTGCCACAGACAATATTTTATGTTACGAAATAGGAAATTTGTATCGCCAGTCGACAGAACGATCCCATTTTTTGGTCATCCAAATGTCTCAGCGATCCAATAGCTAGCCTAATTGGGAAAGGTCTGAATGCGAGAAAAATCCCACTATCCCTTCGACTTTTTCCCACAACTTCTAAATATAACAATTTTTTCAACCTTCTTCAAAATCTCACTAACTATGAGATCGATGCTATTATCTATGTGCGATTTTGATTGTTGCAGCGAACGCAAGAAACTTATCGCCATTTTAAATAATGCAACAAAAAAGATCGAATACTGGATAGCTACGACATGAAACCTCTCCCTGCTAGAAATTCAATAAAATAAACGGAAAACAAACCTGAAGTATTGCACAAATCCAAAACTGCGCTGGGCTAGAACGTACCACAAAATAAGCCGTTTTCCCACAATCACCCAACAGCCACATAAGTACCATCCGAACACTGAAAATCAATTTGCATAATTGAGAAGACTTTATGACAAGAAAATTTTGGTGTTTGAATTTTGCGAGGTGATCAGTCCGATATGTGCGATACCTTGAAAAATGAGCCACTGCCACTGGTGAAGGTTTAACAAACACTAACATGCAGGCGCATAACAACGTAGGGTTTCACTGAGTGATAACACCAACACGTAATCTGGTGTAACCGCTCCGGAAGCAATGGCAAATACATGAGGCATGAACTTGCTAGTAGGATATGTTAAAACGGCGCACTAGGCAAAAACATCGGGCAAAGTTGCGGGCTTTCAGTAACGGGACTGATAAAAACAATAAAGTATGAGCTTGGATGCCTTAATCGAATGAATTTAAAAATATGCGGAAATTGAAGCAACATGAGTGAGCACGATGGACGAAGTAAACTAAGTGGTGACTAAAATAATGCAATCTCTATTTTTAAAAAAAGATACGTAGCATGTCGAAATTAGCGAATAGACAATACCGCAACTTTAACTGATGTGCTGTTTCTCCGACCCCGGTTTCTTTGTCTCTTATAAAGTTGTTAGTTTAACATTAAAAACTTTTCCTTTACATTTCTGAAATTGATACGAGTCCCGTTTAATGGAATTTGCACCACTGCCGCAAAAATCGTTGATAAACTGAAAAAACATCTACTTAGCACACGCCATTTCTCGGAGAAATGATACCACAGCCGCCCATAATCACTTTTTACTTTCTTTTTAAAGGGCATTAATCAGGTTCAATAAGTGCAAATGTGCGTTCGCGCATCAAGTATAGTCTAAAATCTTGTCGTCTCAAAAGAGAAAATAATTCGCTGATAATGGGATGACAAGCAATTAAATGGACACAGCAATAATCGATATACTGCGCCATATAGTGTCTGCCACGCACCTATACAATAGAGATAAAATGATGGAGAAACAATTATGAGGAAAATGAATCTCTATTTATATTTTCCATTATATCATAATTTATAGCTTACATCATTACTCTTTTTGGATAACAGTAGCATATCAACAATTCAGAAAGCATAGAATCCAATAAAATGTATAAAATTCTTATTTCTTTTTCTAGCTCATAGCCACAAGATATGGTGCAAATTTCGTCCAATCTACTTCTTCTTCCTTTTTTGCTATCAATATTGAATTTTCCGAAGACCATTTTCCCTTTAACAAATTCCGATCCTTTTTTCAACTTAATTCGACGTTCTAATAAATCTAGTTTTTTTCGATCCAAAGTTTATTCTCCTTACAACTATCCTTTTTTTCGATCTGTTTTTGGCCTCAACTCTTTAACCTAGTGGAATGCATAATACAGCAAAGCGAATTAATTTAACACTTGACTTCGTGAAGTAATTTAAAATATAGACATAATGACATCATCATTGCGCTCCTCCACATCAACGTAACTTCAAAAAAGTTAAAGCACTTGCATCGCCGGGCATCTGCGCACGATACGTTTCTATCATGAACAATATCAAATGTGGGATGCTTCCGCTTTAAATCCTTACGCCAATGGATCTTGCATATGACAACCCGTATGCTGCAAGTACGACGCCCCGAGATTCATATGTGGGAGGTAATACTACCAAAGGAAACGTTCATCCAGACACCTGCACCGCTGTATATTTTCGTGCATGCGAGGAGCAACACAGAGAGGTTTCACTACGATTTAAACTCCGTCTAAGATACTCTGTTTAGGGCGCACGAGCTTGCAAATCTTTGTCGCTCGGCCTGCAACGATGGAAAAGCAATTCCACAGCGCCGAAAGGAGCGCGCAGGCGCAGGCTATGAGCGCAAAAATATGCTAACACAATGCCTCAACCTTTACGTGAAAAACATGTTCATATAAACGTGGAACTTACGGTTGATACCTCGCATTTCAAAAAAAAGCAACAGTAGTTAGACATATTTCCTTCAAAAAACCAGCGAATAATTTCATTTATAGAGTATTTCTCATAAGTACCATAAACTATTATGCAATCCTCTGTGTGTGTAAGGAATCGAACTGCACACCATAAAGGGCTTTTTTTAGATAACTGGGCTCACTTATCCAACATACATGCAAAGTACTGTCACGATTTTGGTCACAAACCCCATCTCGCTGCGTTCACGCACATTGTTCAAAAACCAGCGCTTGTGCCACCAGCATTGGCATTAATGTGTTCGTGCAAGCCTTCATGGTGCAAGATTCCAAATGCTCCTCTACATTATCGTCAAAATTCTCAGACATCGCGCAGTGCGATAACAAGATGAGCCATGCGTTGGCCTCACGAGTCAAGAGTTAAAATATCCGGATTCATTACACTTGAAATCCTAGAAAGTAAAAAAATGACGGAATCAAAAAAAAAAATAGAAAAAGAGCCGGATGAAACAGGAGAAGTTCATCAGGCAGAGAAAAAAACATGACGGTAAATATGAATACAAATGAGGCGGAATATCGCGCCAAACTAGATGGGAAAAAACATTCAACGGAATAAAATCAGATGAAAAAAGGAGCAGAGAATTAGACAATGAATTAGAACAATCACTGGATATCGCCTATGGACGATTTCTTCAAAAATTTGCTGTAAGCCGAACACTTTACTTTCTACTGAACAATCTTATGCACAGTGTCATGATCATCAAATAAGACATCCCCCTCCCTCCCAATTAAGACTTTCGGTAGCGAAATTTCACTGTTGCCCTTCTCAGAATTCATTATAATTAAGCACTGCAGCAGAAATGAAACATATATATTGCTAAATACACCATTCATTTTAATCTTATCCCTTAACGACGGCGATAGGCATGGCAAAGGCAGGAATGGAAATTTTTTTCTTAATGCAGTTAAAGCTCCTTCCTTACTCGATAGGTTCAAGAATTCCCCTTATTGGAGGCCCAATAATTGTTAACTTCCAATATTTATCTGCAGATATCCGCAAAAAAAAAATGTAGAAATCCACATCTCTGCTTCTAGCGTGCGTAAAAAAGCAATGGAAAAACGGAACTATCAAAAAACGTGAACGACCGAGATGAATAAAAAATAAAGAGAATTATGCGAAACAATTCCCAGGGGACATCTGAAAATGAAAAACGATACTCGCGAAAACAGTGTGGTTGCAGGTGTTGTGCTAATGTGCCCGAGATCTAGCTTTCCGATCATCGCTGAAGCCCTACGTATACGTGCGACTGCTTGAAAGCCAAATAGTCAAAAAAATGCCCCGCTAATTCTGCCACAGAATCCAGTGCATATTTTCATGGATTATTTCCATCCCATGGTCTCGTGAAATCGATTAGCGAATGCATTGTTTAAATTCGCTCTCTAGGTATTTACCTCACCAAAACGACGCACTTTAAAATTTTCCTATAATCGTCACTGTTGAGCTAACCATTAAATAAAATGAAGCTCCCACGCACAATTTGGAAATCTCCCAAGAATGGCAACAGAGTGAGTTTTCAAGAAGTTATAAAATTTCTCAATTTCATTTAAGAAGAATATCGACTATAAGACTTTAGAAACATAAAGAAATATTCAACCTCATTCCGGTGGTAGATTTTCGCTTATGATTTCGAATTAGCTGAGGAGCACCAAGGCTGGCCTCGACCAATAAAGATACCATACCCAGCGCTTCAATATACACCGGCCACTGAAAGAGATTCTCCTTGAAATATTATGTGGTGTTCGAATGCGACATTCGCACGTAAAAAGGCTTTTTCTTGGATGAGTTAATTCATTGAATACGACAAGAAAGGAGGTAAGGAAATGGTGCAAATCTAAACCAAAAAAAAGGAAAAGGAAAAAAATCGACAGCCATATATCGTTAAAACATGGACTTTCAGATCTTTAAAACAATGAGGCAGACTGAGTAATGCCTCTTTTCACAAGGCACATGCCGCTTCAATTAACAAAAGCAGGAATAAATCCAATAAGACAGAAGTATATATACATATACATATATAAATATATATATATATAAATACATATATATATATATATATATATATATATATATATATATATATATATATATACAAATCTCGTTTGCTCCTTCTTTGACATAAATTCGCCATAAGTCTGGTGTCTAGAAAAAGCGTTCGCTCATATGCGTTCAAATGTCTCATCGCCTCTAACAGTGGATTCAGCGTCGTCTCACGAATGCATTGACTCAAACGTCACCCGGATATCAATAATGTATACTTGGACAATCAAAACTGCGAAAATTTGTATGCCCTGTCCAACAACCGAAACCGCTTGGTTGAATTTCCTTATCTATTTGCATGGAATGCAAAGGCAACCGCTCAAGAATTTCTGAATTGGCTGCTTTCGAAAACGGTTAAATCCCATTACACACCCAGACGGTTGGCGCGAAAGCGATATTAGTTTAAACTAATTTAAGCGTTGCTTATCAAAAAAAAGAGAGAAATGGTACATGCAATTATAAACTACGCGTAAAAAATGCTTCAAGAGGCGTATAACGAATGAATTGCGCTGCGCATCACAAGCCGAATAGCGTTACCGCGACAACTTTCACGGGCGGCACCTCCCCGATGGGACATCCTTCATACATTCTCTACTGCAGGTTCTTCAGATCCTAGTTTGGGGGCGTCGAAAAGCGAATGATGTGTCGGTGAGTTGCTCCTGCTACTACTATTACTGCTGTTACCAACATTGCAACTCTTGTAGTCTGAGAGAACATGGTGAGAATATATGAGATAGAGCTAATTGATATCTGCTAGTTTCGGTGAAATGAAGGCATCTGGCAATATGTTGGGAATGCAGTAAATTACTAAGGATGTATTGCTGCTTCATATGTGCTTGCCACTATCCCATTCAACACCCACTAAATACAACGCAAAAAAGCCACAATATGCAAAGAGTGCAGCCAATTTGTGCACGCTGGACGCTGGCCCATGCGCATTTTAAGGACTTACCACTTCTGCATTACCAAACGAAGCAACCGCCTGCCTGAGCCTCTTTTTTTTATTGACGCTCTAAACGCTTCATCATAATCATTGCATCCTCTTTATCAGCTTTGCTTGGAGAGCCCATTTTTAGTTGTGCTAGTTCACGCTCTTGTCCCATGCATGTACTCCTCCTTATACGCTTCCAGGTGATATGTTAACGCTTACTTATGCAATAAGGATCGTTTATTATTAAAATATTCAAATATAGGATGCGTTGTTTTAGTTTAACAGACCAACAACGTAGGAATTAAAGCATTTGTGATATCCTTCACTTTGAAATGCGATTTCTGCGACGCAATGATCGCTCGTATGCTTCAATTTCCACGTCAAGAGCATCAAAATGGACGCAGAGGACGTTGTGTACATATATGCTGCGCAAATTTGCAGTTTTTACGCACTCCATATATATTTTTGCAAACAACACATTATGACAAAGGCGAATTTGCGTGTAAGCATATATGCACATACGGCTGTCTTTTTCCTCATGCAGTAATTTCGACTCGTAGAAAATTACTTCAGCGAAGAAAAGCGAATAGCTTTTCAATTCAAAGTAAAGGAAATAAATCAAATCTTCATTAAAATCATTGGTTTCTGCTGAATTACTTTACTATATGCACTATTGATAGCTGGGGAGGGAAGGGGGGGGGGGGAGGGGTGGAGAAAAAAGAAGTAAACCACTCAATAACGCATGCACCGAAATCCGGTACCTATAGAAGATTGTACGGGAATTATGAAAACGGTAACGATGATAAGCGTTAAGCGCATACTAGTCTTGACACGTTCTATTCGCTCATAAAACCTAGGAGACTGTAAATTTTGGTTAGAAAATATCTAAGATCCCTTACATTGATTCCTGATATTTAGGATAAAAGAGGTTTTTTTAGAGTGAGTAAATAATGAGAAAATGTGGTGACAAAACAAAGAGAAGTATTAATTTCTGGTGGCAATATTGCGCACAAGAAATTGATTTACGACCCGACTCACCTTCAATTAAAAAAAACATGAATTGGAGCACACACGACATATGCGTGCTAATTTGAAAATCCTTATAGTGAAGTGCACAAAGATTCCCCACAAACGTGAACAACTTTGATTGTGAACTGCGATAGCGCAAACGTGACTAACTGATGACGCGATTTTCAGAATGTTCACCTCTATTAATAGGGCGGTGATTAGCGAAGATACGAGAGTGAAGCTTGCCAACGCCAACAAATAACTTGATAGATCACTCCAAGCCCAGAATTGCTTGATCACGTCGCCTCCTGAAAAGAAGATCGTCTTCGATAGAAGGACACACTTCATACCCTCTCCAAAAGTACTGATATCCAATAAAGATCCTTCTACAAATCACGCTGATTGTTAATCAGAATGGCTGTATAATTTGTTCACAGAAACGTCAAAATAGAGCGACTGGAGAACAAATATGAGAATAGGGATATATGGAAAAAGACTAAGCAGAAGAACTGAAGTGAGGCAACACTGAAGGTGAAGGTGCTCATTGACTTTCGAGACGAACGCTTCGGGGCGCAAATCTCAATTAAGTGACTACAAATCGGCGAAAGGAACGTGTCTCGCGTAAATGCGGGGATAGACCTCGCATAGCCGCGCGCTTTCCCGCAGATTAACTTCAAACGTTGTTGAGCGGGCCATCCTTACTCAACGATCGACGGTCGCCTTCTGGCCGCTGCTATCAACTGTGTACTCGATCACGTCCACGATTGCCTATTAAGACTATGAATCTTTCCGAATGTCAACTGCAGGTTTGTTTCATCCTCACAACTTGCTCTAGCCCTTCGAACTACGGTAAACCATTGGCATGCACTCTAGAAGATGAACACTGCACCATTCGTCTGGCTCATTTTGAAACAGCTACCCACTGACTGACACCCTTATAATTGAGCCATTATGGCGGCAGGTTCACAACTGCTGCTTCCCGACCATCAAAACAACGCTACCAATACTAGCATTACGAAAAAGTGCACACTACACTGGGAACTCCAGCGATTTAAGAACTATATTTGAACACCAGTAAACTTGAATGTGATGTGTACTACGAACTAGATACACGAAAATATCTGAGTCTCACACTTGAGGTATTTGGCTCTGGCCTAAATTTGCATTTTTAATAAGCAGTAAAAGTGTGCGGAAGCAATTCAGACCATTTAATCGCAAAAGACCCTCAACGTTTCGTAATTTCAATAGGCAAAAAAATGCAACTTGAGAACAACAGATTATGTTGATCAAATACTTACATCATTAACACTTAAAGTACGAACAAAATCATTGGAGTCATATCAAACAATCACGTTATAGGGCAGCTAGTACCACATCCATTTACAATTCTCTTCAACTTGACCCAACATTTTTTTAATGCCAAAAATTAATCGCTCTACAAAACATTTGACTTTGTTGACGAACTTGGATCTGTACTTAATATTAACTCACAAATTACGAGATCACCAGATAATATGTGCCATAAACTACTGCAGCGTGAAGGCAGTTCCGCTACCTCGTACAGTTCGCAGCCAATGCCACTGCCGCTTTTGGTCCTTTTTACAGCGGCCGCCTCAGCGATAATCCTGCTGACGATATTGGGTAATCTACTCGTGCTGTGTTTTAAAGCTCGAGTCGGTCGCACAAACACCACCCTACTCATATGGAATCTCGGACTAACCGATTTTCTCGTTGGAATGTTTGTGCTACCGCTAGGTGCATTTCACATTATTGCACGCGAATGGCGATTCGGAAGATTCCTATGTCGTTTGTGGGTTGCAGCCGACGTAACTTTCTGCACTTGTTCTGTTGTTAGTTTGTTTCCATTCGGAAATCCGACAATAAACTTGCAGTAGTCATCATGTAATAATATCGTCTCCTCCAGCGCCATCAGGTGCTTATCACTTTTCGCATACTGTTTGATTTGAAAATGAAATGGTGACCGTGTTTTCGAGGCTAGTGACTTTTCATACCACTTCTGCCGTCCTCCCTCCACTTTCGAAAAATCGGTGATGGAAGGTATAAATACCCTAGACCTCTCTAAAAGCCTCTGATGTCGGTCGGCAAGAAACAAATTTCAGCAGAGTTATCGCAGTCGCTAACTAGAAGTAAAAAAATATTATGTTGAGCGGATGAGGCTGAGGGATTCCTCCTCTTCTCCAACATCCTCATTAAAGTAACTGCGCTCCTCCTCACAATCACATTTAATTTGTTTCAGCTTTAATATAAACGCAAAAAAGTGCCTTCATGAGTGTACTATTGTCGCCCTTGTTGTTGCTTAGCTTGAACAATCCGCGAAAATTCAATTCGCCGATGCCCTCTTTGCCTTACATCCTATGACCGATTGCAAATGACCTTCGTTTGGCTGAGACCGGTTTCGCGATGGCGATGCCGAGTTCAAAATTTCATGTGCCGCTAATCGATTCTGTTTCCATTCACTAAATAAAATTTCTCTAGTCGTAGTCATTTAAATCCTTCTTTTTATTTTGTCTTTTTCTGAACACTGGAATGAGGAAAACACAATTAGCCATAAAACAAGCGATGATAAAAAAGGATATGTATATTTAATGTATAAAGCGTCAATCCTAGCAGATTTTTTTGTCCTTAAATTAAAATAAACGTCAGCAACGAACTTCTCATCTAATGAAAACAGAGACGCAAAATCGAATATTCTGCAGATGGTAATATTAACAACGATATCATAAAGACTGACTAAGCTCAAATAAAGTTCACTTTGGCAAAAAACGCGGGCAAAGAGAGCACCTGACACGGAGTGATAACGAACGGAAACTATTTCTCTGTAGATTGTAACCATCAAAATATTCTCACCAAACTGAAAATCGCAAACAATACCCAATCATTTCCATTTTGTGAAAAGTGGACAATCTACACAAGAAAATAGACAATTCAGGTAACTATATGCGTTATATCTGTGGATCGTTATTTAGCCGTAACACGGCCTCTACGTTACAAATCGGTTGTTACAAAAACGAAAGTTATTATTGCAATGATCATTATATGGAGTTTTTCCACATCAATTTTACTGGCAACTGTTCGTTGGGACCAACCCGACTGCTTAGATACGGTATGAGAATTTCTTCACCAATACCATATGCGAATACTTTCATTTCCTTTCAGGACCTCACACTGAGCTCTTTGTGAAACGATTGCCCCTCTTATTCACTTTTCATAGTGAAAGAAAAGTGCCGCTATCCGTAAACATGCAAATAGTGCGAACGGAAAATAGAAGCAAAAATTGAATCATCCACAAGTGCCTAACAAGGAAGATAGCATAATCAAAGTAAACCGAAGAACTCTCACATTCCCTCTAAACGTTGCAGTCTCAAAGCTCATTACGAATCTACACACTCAGCATTCTCACGATAAAAGAACTGAGTTCAGCTCAATGTACTTACGCAATCAACTGCTCCTATGTTATTTGAATCGCCAGTAACCTGACATACTTTCCTGGGTAACTTGTCCTTTTTGCACCGCTTTTACTTTCCAGGATATTTAGATCTTCAACTCTGCCATTCCACTGATAATTCAGCTGACACATACTTTATGTTAGTTCGAGTTGATTCGACAAGCGAAGCTTATTATAGCATTTTCGGTTACTGATATGCGGATTTATCATTTCAGAAACAATAAAAAAGTTCTTTATAGACAGCATGCTTCGTCGGACATGAGATTCGGTATCTGGCGCATAGCGTCGTGTTCGCATTCTTTTTGCCCGCTTCAGTGACACTAACGCTCTATTGGAGGATCTATCGTCTAGCTAGGAAGAGACAACGGGCCCTCGATAGAGGATTTCTTATGATATTTGGTCAGAATATGAACTTCCTCACCAATGCCATAAGCCAACAGGTTAAAATTGTTACATTTTTTCTTAAATCCTATTTGTCTGCAATCGAAGTGGCAATTTTAAAATGAAAAAGAATACTAAGAATGTCCTATGATTCCGAACGTTTGCCTGGAATAAAACGACTCCATAATTTTTACTGGGAAATCCGCAAAAGAAGGAATATAGTTTTTCTGGAGAATTTGTCGTATACAACTTATAAAAAACAATCCTTTTTGAACACACACTTATTAAAACAAGGCTTATCAAAAACAAATCATTTTTTAATTTAAATTTCAAGATATCAAGAAATGGAACTTCTCACGGGCATAGAGGCTACTTTATTGCCCAATTTATGGTTTGTTTGAAAACTGAGAAGGGAAGACTCGATGATACATGCAATTTCTGAATCAATCCAACAACGACAATAGCAGCTTCTGTTGGAATTTAGCTGAACTGAATGGTATCTTAGGAGTTGACTGCAACTAATTAACAGTGAAAGCAGTTCCAATGCAAGACAGGACATAGTGACGATATCTTCCGGAATTCAAGCAAAATTCCGGGAAATGTGTTCAATGTTATGAACACAAAGAGGTGCACTGCGAAGAGAACTTAGTTTAACTGAATGATAAATGAAATTATTTCGAACAATGACTGCTCCTATTAATATGCCTCTAACTACAATAATAGAATGGAAATTTAGACAGCGTTGCGCGTTCACTTCGGCAAAAATAACTGTATGGTTGAGCACCAACGTCGTGTGCTACGAACTCACGAACGTATCGCGAAGACGCTTGGTGTTGTCTCATGCTCGTTTCTCTTTTGCTGGTTACCCTTCTTTGGACTATATCTGACGAGTAAGGAGTTATCAATCATTTCATCTCTTCTAATAACAAACTGTCAAAATTTATGTGGATGAACAACTTATAAATTATCTTCACTCTAAATAATGGCTGCGTTGCACTAAAGAATTAACATTATAGAAATATGAGCGATGGCAGGTGCATTGCATAAACCGTTAAAATTCAACGGACAAGAACTGTTTGCTTTGTGATTTCAGCTTTTTCACTGCAAATGAGGATGCTGCTATTAAATCATTACAATATTATTCACTGAACAGGATATCTACATTTGGCAACAATTACTTGTGAACAAAATGCATTGTTGTTATGAATGGATCGTTGGGAGAGTTGCGGAAAACGGATGAGGAAACGAGAGATAATGGTCCAGTATTCCAACTTTCTAATCACTTCAATTCAACATCGAATCTGCTGTCCAACAAAATGATTCAAACTGACCGCTGAATTCTCACTTCCCGAACTACAATATCCGTTGTTTTTATCTACTACCGACGCTTCTATGCTTCTTGTTTTTCATCTCTAATGCATGAATAATGATTAATTGTGTTGGCATTCCAGCATTTCTCGAGATTTCAGATTATCAGTGCAAATGCATTCCCACAGTGGCAATCGATGTCGCCTCATGGCTTGGCAAGTCTTCATCTATTTCCATCACTGCACACATAGTCAGCGGAATTTGTACCAATTTGAAATATTTCATGGTGACTTATGACGATCGAATCTACCTTTTAAATACTCCTCCTCCCTATCTGCCCTTTCCAGATCCCTCTCCCCAACCTCTGAATCGAAGTCATCAGACGACAGTGACAAAAAAGCCTTACTCATATCTGTTCATTGTAAAATATACCACAAATTTCTATCTTACGATAACAATGATTTCTTTATTAAACTGCAAAGTTACTGGAACGACTTTCACAGTAATCCAGAAAATAAAACTGCGCTCCCAAATTTTCAGGATACTGCAATTCGATGTTGAATCCAATAATCTACTCGTTCACAGTGAGGGAATTCAAGCGATCGACAATTCGTCTCGTGTTACCGATGTGGAGGTTATTCCATCGCGTGTTGCCAGTGCTTGTACCGGCACCACATGAGCACATCGTCTCGCGGGTTTCCCGTAGTGGTGCGCGTGGTAGGCCACGACGTCGCTCTTTCGATCTCACATCGAATCGGCCGGGCCTGGTCACATCGCAAATGGCTATCGAAAAACGCCGTCAGACAATACCAGACGTCTTAATCGCTGATGAAAAGCCAGTGCTTAAGGACATCGCCGAAAGGGACCCGCTTGAAGCATATAATGCGAAGCGGCATGAAAGTCGTAGGCGAGCTGTTCGTAAGCACACCATTGTCAGGAAAGCATTAAACAGTGAGCGAAATGATACTCAGTCAACTCAACGAAACGAAAAGCACATCACGCTGGCCACTAACGGCACCAAAACGATCAATCTGAACGGCTTATGTGAGACGCTGCCGATGAACACTGTATGCGTCTACTGCCTCACCAGGGAGGCATGCGTATAGCCCGATAGCGCAACAAACTTCATTGGCAGATAAGCAGACAAGTGAAGTCCGATCTCTCAAAGACTGGGACAAGTCTGAGACCTGATCCGACGTGTGAGCTTCCTCGATCAGAGTTCTGTTGATTTCCGCTGTTCATACGGTGTACCGTCAGTATGCATTCGAGTTAAGCTTTTTTCCTCCAAATACGGGCAACGTTCGGTTCATTTGCTAATTACTACGTGAACTAATCTCATCGTTTCCTTATTATTTTATTTATCGGGTAATACTCAACACTCTCAACGTACAACAATTAATAAATTACTGCTTCTCATTGAAGCCAACACATCCCCCAAGCGCTCAATACTACACCATGCTTCCTAAAAAGAAATATGCACCTCAACACTGAGTACCACGAGGATGTCATATGTTTACTTGTTAGGGTAAAGTGAACACAAAATGTGCTAGTACAGCCGACATGGTGGGAGAAATTTTTATTTTTTTGGAAAGCAGAGAATTTGTTTCGGCTAAAGAGAGAATGCAATAAAATTAATTTTGCAAGGAATTTATTATCCGATTAAGTTACGAGTATATTTTGTCCAATCTAGGCAGATTAACCTGTCAACCAGCTTTGAACGATCCACTACAATGCTAAGGACCGCAGCGATCGTGATCTAATGAAAGGTCTACGGATGGGAATATGTCGACGTCGGATAACCACTGCAACCAGAGTTATGAACGACAATAAAGCAAACCCTTACACTTGACAGCACACGCCGCTACCACTCAAGAGTGGAAAAATTATACAAATTAAACAACTGCTAACAGTTCAACAACTCACCAACGAATTTCTCGATAAATGGGTGTCAACTGTAGTCCAGAAAAACAAACTAATTACTGAAAGCAATAGGAAATCGACGGAAAGAAAAACACAGCCATGAGCGTTTGCCTTCAAAGCGCCGAAAAAATTTATGTTGCACAGTGAAAGAACCTTTCGGGCAAATAACTAACGGGGAATCAGAAACACCTTAAAGAGCCAGATCAAGTGGTTTGAAAAGCTAATCTAATAAAAGAAGCTAAGCTTTTCACTTGGCGGCACGATAAACAATCCTGACACAGAAAATAAACAAAAAGTTCCAAGTCTAACAGTGTCTAGCAACCTATAATCATTTATACATCAGAACTGGAAAAGCAGCATCCACTTATCGACCAACAACAATCACTATGGGTTTAAAGAAATGCCATAGTAATGTTTTTTTTTAACTTCCATATTCTGAGAGGAATCTACTCCACACTTCCACGCAACTGGAATGAATTTCATTAAACAATGTCTCGAAATATTGATACCTCTATGTTTTCAGCACGAGAGAATCTACTCTCACTGAAAAAAACTGATAGCGTACAAACATCCTTCATCGCATGAGATACAAAATCACTAGTATCCTCTCAGCCAAGTATTCCCATTCATCAAGCCCTGAGCTAGCAAGAATGTTATTCGCAAGATACCATGATAAGATGCAATGCAAACAATTTTCTCGTGTCAAGAAAATCTCTACTGTCATCAATTGCTGCAGTAAGCGGTTGGCATTAACTGCTAGCCAGAGCTATTACTAATCAAATTACCTCTGCACAGCTGATTTAAAACATTGAAAATAACTCAGAAGATGACAATAAACTTACGCCATAGTGACGATCGTTGCGATCTGTGGAGGAGTTTCCGGTTCATGCGCACCGAGATCTCTAGCATGAGAATCATACAAGTTAGCATAACCAAACTCTGTGCCAATAGTGCAATATCAAAGCGTTTACCAAACCTGTAAACCGTAGTCAACCATCATACCCACCTTCAAACATATCAACAACACAAACTCCTCTAAGGCAAAAATGAGTTGAACATTTGTGCAAAATTTAAAAAACAAGTCCAAAAATCCCAAAGGAAACAACAGCAAAAAAACTCATGAGAAATTTCAAGGCGTTATCTCAATTTTATGAGCCAACTGACCAAAGCCGTGCACTCGCAAGGTAGAAAAGTCGGCTATAGACCAGGCGGCACCGGAGCCATACCTGGTAACGTCAATAGCACAAAGGTGGTCAACCGACCGCCCAGCATGCATCCTGAGGATATCCTGAGGCAGAATAGGAAGTACACGAAAGCGGCTGATGCGTTCAAGTATTTATTCCAGCGTCAAGACTGGTCTTAAGGTCGAGTGGGTTATGCGTGACCGTTGGTGCGCGTGAGGAGAATGGCGGCAACGTAGAGCTCGGCAGGTGCGACTACGATGGGAACATGCCCAAGATCGAGCCATCCTTGTGAACAAGTCCCTACTTGTTTTGCCATCTGATTGCATAAGTGTGATAAAATGTCTGTCCCATTTTCGCCGCCTCGCAGTTTACTCGACTAAATCTCAATAGAGGTGCGGGCCCTCAAGATAAAATGGACGACTAGATGAACTAAGAAAGCTGAACCTTACAAACTAAGCACTACTAAGCGCAACGAAGAAACCCGAAGAGGAATAACCTGCATGAAAAATTCATCAAAATCTCGTGATAGTTGAAGTCGAGGTGGTTGCATTAAATTGATAGTATGCAGTGGAGCAAACGAATAAAAAAAAGGACGAACGGTGAAAAAGCGACGAAAAAATCCATGACAGTTGGCAGTAGCTGTCACATCCCACTCCAACTATTCTACTACAGCAACTAATCGGGCACTAACTTTGTACAAGATTGGATGCGTTCGCTTGGTCGTCAATCAATAGAATTCCATACTAATATATACGAACTTCTCAGATCAAACACCACAAAGGCAAGAACTTTAAGAAATCAATTAGGCAGCGCCGGTCGAAAAAAGATTTCACTGTTCAAGAAACTGCTTTATTAAGAAACAATAACGCATTATAACACAGTAAGTGATCAATGTTATAAATTTCCTATACCGCGATAATTATCTTCCAGATGGTCGAGTAATATGAGTATCTAAACAGTGAATGCAGACTACGATAACGAAACGATAATTAGCCGCCTAACCACGTACTGCACGATGTCGCACGAGACTCCATGAAACATATTTGCACAACGCTTTCAACGTTGGCCTTATCACTTTATCATTCGCATTTCAAAAATTATCATTCCCCATTTCATATTAACTTTTTCTACCTACCTAACAAACCAGCTGCCATTCGACTGCGAATTTCATATAGATGTGAGTGAAAAATTCAATGTGTGAAAAAATCCATAGCGACAGAAACGTGAAACAATGATGATTCATTTATGAGTGAGAAAAACATCCATCAATCAAATTTCAGAAACATTTACTCAATTCTCGAAAACATCTAACTGCCTACTAGTCGTTAAAAACACCAATGTTAAGAATTTGCATTGCACATTAATGATAACAGTAATATTCAAATAACGGAAAAGATGTGGTAAATGCGAGTCGATAACACCTCACATTGTTCACTTTTATACTGAACTGTCCGATATAATTGCTGACTGAAGAGGCCAACGAAATGAAACTAACCAAAAAAGAACGCGAAGTATATTTGCGATGCACAACGAAAGACAGACGAGTAATGAAAATCCTTGTGCGTTTTTACGTTCGAGAATCTCCAAATATTGAAAGATATACGGTATGCCACCACCGAAAACAATGAAGAGAGACGCGAATACGAACACAAAGTTTGAGATCAATCCCTTTAGCGGAATTAGATCCACACCTGTACGGTCTATTACCATCATTTCTTCACGAGTTATTTTCTCGTTACGAGCAATCACAGCCGAAGACTGTGTCTACAAGCAGCCCTAGACACACCGTTGGTAATACGCATCGGTTGCAATGCCTTGTCGCATTTGCATTGCCCAAATGCTGCACGTTCCCACCTGCAAGTTTATTTCCTTTTCCATCGTTCACTAATAGTACACCGTCATATGTGAGTAATATTTCCGGCTCAAGTGCCATACAACCGCTCCTCAGTCCATTAAATTCATATGACTCAAGCTTAAAACCGACAACTCAACAACACAGTCGCAACGCTCAATCTTTTAACGCACAAGTCTGCCAGCGTCTTAATAAAATATAACTCTACCTTCAAGGCAACTATTTATAGGCTGAAATCAACGCGAGAGTTGGACAGAAACTAAAAATCACATAAATAGTCCACTTCCTTCCTTAACAGCAACTGACGAGGGGGAAAGAAAAGGTTGGTGCGAGCTGCAAATTTTAACGTAAAGGTAACTAATGGCAATCTGACGAAAAAGCATTCAGCAGAATTGAACTGCTCCAGAAATTTGGAGAAAAAACCACTCGCCAATCGGAAAATTTGGTGCCTTTGCAGGCAAACTACGAGATCAAACTTCATCATTTGCGATAAGTGCATTAAGATCACTTCTGATAAACAAACCTCTCAAACTTCAATTTTACTACGTTAAAAAAATCCTTTCACTGTTTGCTAAGTTTCAGCAGAAAATAATCGGAAGTTAAATTTATTATTTAAGCGTAAACGGAGAGGCGTTGAGAAGCGGGAGAGGATACACTAGTTTTGATTAGCAACGAATATATAAGAGGCTACTGATTAATTCATGCACTAATGAACAACAACAGTCTTAGGGGTTCAAAACTTCTTCAGAGGGAACGTTTCACTCTTTCCTTCCGCTCATTAGAATAGAGTGAAACTGGAGAGGAGGGGAGAAGACCGTGAGGCAAAAGGATAAAAAGAGCAAAAGAGCGCTATTGTGATCGAATTTAATCTCTTCGCTGCATTATCTTTGCAAAAATCGCAGTTTCTCATTTTATTTTCTTTCGATCAACAATGTGACTATCATTTTCCGATCCTAATTATCACCTCAAACAACTCACCTTCAAATAAGCTAAATTAATTCCATAATTGGTCGCTAATACAAAGCAGTGAATTAAAATCAAAACATAAAAATAATGAATAAATATAAGACTATGAGAGCAAAATTCTTCTCTTTTCATAAATTGCAAGAATCCATTCGTCAGACAATTACGCAATTCGACTCCAATCTATGATATCCCATTTGCTATACAAAAGTAGACTACAGCAGTCTAAAAATTATATAACTGCAGAGTACACCATCGACGATGGATTGCCCAAAGGGATCAAACACTATTTGGAATCGATTATTAGGCGCAAAATGCAACAACATCACCATCAACTATGCTTGCAAGCCGCGACTTCACATTTTATTCAAAAAAAGACTTCACGTTTCTATGCGGCAAAAAATAAGAATGTGATCGTAACACCTTGAAAGCCATCGTTCTCTTTTGAAACACCAATTTGGCACTTTTTAACGTCCTTTCACCGTTTTTATCAATATTTTAGCAACGAAAAGCTTCTTACAAAATTCGTTTTAACAATAAGAGTTTGCACTCGTTCGAAACGAACAACAGATAATGGTGAACTTAACAGCTCAGTTGTGAATGATAATGTTGCTTCAAGCGGAAATTTAGATCAAAGAGCAATAAACTTTCGCCGAATGGTATGATCGGGTCGAGACCGAAAGATTGCACAACACTTGCCGGAAGTAAAGTGATGCGCACTCTTCATCTATGTGATAGCCACATCTAATCTTCCTTTAACATATCGACCACATCATATACATTCCCTCCTCATCTGCTGTTCGCAATTTCGACCGAACTATATCAGAAAAATTAACTTAGGGCAACGCTGAAGTCAACGATTAATTCATGCCGTATATTTTATGGATATCAATATAAACATGGACCCGGTCCGCTCGAGCCGAAAATTTCATATAACGAATGGATACCAATATAAACATGGGAAAGGAGAAAATCACGATAACGAAAAGAAAAATAAAAATGAAGTTATGGCGACTCATCAGCAATGAGGAGTGACTACTACTGATGAACAGACTGCAAGGCTCACAAAGAACGGTTATCAGAAAACACCAAAAACCTGAATGAGAAGAATGCTTAATTCCTCAAAAATAAAACTTTCAGTGGATAATCTCATGAACGAATTCATAAGTGATGTAATTTTCGCAAAAAAAGATAACGAAATTGAAGCAAAAACATTAAAATGACGAATCATCGATTGTTTTTGACAGGATTTTTTCCGCGCGATCGACCGATATAGTTGCGGAGCTAAGATGAGACGAGTAGAGACGTATAATTTAGAGACTAGGTAATGTGATGGCAAAAAATGGATAAATTCTCATAAACCCCGTGCCGTTTCTTAAATACCTTCGTCCATTAACCATGGTGCAATTACAGCCAATAAACTATTAGAAGCGAAGTACCACCATTCCCACTATAATCCGGATTCTGTAGGTTTCTATTTTGGAAACTATCCTTTACTTGATGGTGATTTCGCAAGCTCCGTTCGAATTCATACCTCAGTTCTATTGCTCACAAGGAAACTAACACCGCCGGCCAATTCGACACGATTCGTAGTGACGTGACACGAGCCTAATCCACTCGACTTCTAGACAAATACTTGGACTAGATTACAAATGCGAAACGAATTTTACACACAAAGAAATATCAATGCGTACTCAAGAATACGTCAAACACCTAAAGAGTATCAATATATATATATACTTCTCACTCCCCAGAAACATTTTTGTGCTTCTCTAGTGCTTTTACCCTCTATGCGAATGCTACTCTCACTGATAACAATTGCTTAGCTAATTTTCCTCATCTTTTTTTCAAATGAGAACTAACCTCAAAAGAACGAGACTATTAAGAAATCAGCGAAGTCTAAAGCCTGGAGAAAAAGACGACCAAGGAACTGATTAAACCCAAAATTTGAAAAATAAAAGCACAATTTAACTGAAAACAATGGAAACTATCACGTAAGAATAAGGAGGTTCCTAGAACCGTCAAATACTTTCTTTCCAAAACATTAAAAGACGGAAAATCATTTGAATGTATAGCGCAAAAATAAAAATGCACCCATTTAACTCGACAGAAGATATACATCTGAGTGATGCTGAGCGATACAGATCCCATAAACGAATCCCGGAGGAAGATATTTCAAAGTTTATTAATTTTCGAATCTTTCAATATCTCAAATACAAAGCTGTCGTCGAAGAAAATAAAACAACGTCAAATCAAACTGATGAGTACTCCAACTGTGAATGAAGTGAGCGCATGTGATGATCTATTGAAATATTACATCGTCCATCCATTTCGTTGATAATAATGCACGATAAAAAAGATGAAGTGCCAGGAGGCTTATTCTATATGCGAGATAGTGTTTTCAGGGCAAAACACGTCGATCCATTGCTAAACCTCTAGGATAATCAAAGGTCGCTCGTCGGTGTACTCATAACAGCTCAGATAAATGACAACGCTAGCAATATTGACTTCCATAGTTTCAATTCAAAGACCACATAACTCCACGTTTCCCCACTTCCCCTCCCTCCTCTTAGACTAAACAGAGAAGCTCTACAGCTTTCATAAGGACAAATATAATATATGTACAACGATCGAAATATGGCTTTAGAACGAGTGAAGGCATGCAGTCGTTTTAAATATCCCAAAAAGGCATATTATAGAAGAGGAAAACAAAAATATACAAACAAGTAGAAAATGAGTTTTGAATGATGGACGTGAAGCAAACGCGAAAATGAACATTTCAAAAACTTAAGAAAATAAATAAATAAATGATCGTATTTGTAACTGTCATACGTTCGGCGAAAAAAGAAAAGGAAAAATATCCCCTAAAATTTATTCGTTACAATTAAAATTCTCTAAAATTGCAACGATGTAATAAATATGAAGGCATCGAACAGTACTTGTCATTCAACGGTATTAATATCAGCAAAAAAGTATCCAAAGAAAAAAATCACAGACAAAATATCATTGAAAATAGGCAATATCGCTAAATATGAAAGATTGCATCATAAATAGAATCAACAAGGACAACTGATTTCGTGAAATGGGGTCAACTGTCTGTCTTTGGCGTTCCACTAACATTTAGCAAATCGAAACGAAATGGAAACACTTTCAAAGGCAACTTTCGTGCATCAGCAGTACGCCTGGATGCACAAATCTTTCAGCAAAAGAATATCCCAACATCATCGACGAAACATTTCCTATTTATAAATGAAAGTTCTCAAATGATATAATCATATGTTATAAAAATTGGCATAAAATACAAATACATAAACACATATGTAAACATTTATATGTGTACACATGCATAAATATTTTCATATTTACACATATGTGTACATACACATAAATGTACACAAACATGTTTATATATTTCTATACGCACAAAAATAGAGGGTGGTTTAATATTCATCGATGCATAATATCCATACAATTCATGGAAGTATTATAATATCCATATAATCAGCAGAAGTATATGTGCGAAAAGAACGACATAAAATGAAAAACACGAAACTACCACGCAAATAAAAAACGTTATGAATACCACTAGTGGATATGGTGGACAGCTGCTGATGTTAAATATACCGCTACCATCTAAGTAACCAATAAACGATCGGCTAGGAAAGAAAATAGTCAAGAAAATATAGCGTAAATATACGCGATCGTGAAAATAGATCACAAATACCGAACAATCATTTTGCTATCAAAACCAGAAATTCCGTTTTGCTTTTCTAACAGAAATGAAGCCAGAATTCATTCACTTCATTTCTGAATACATTCCAACATCTCCTGACGGCACTAAAGAATATAAAGTCGTTATTAAAATCCATGTTTCCTTTTCGTCCTCTCATTTCTCTTCCTAATCGGTATATTCTTAGAACTGTCATCTCTAAAAATTGCGGACCCAAAACTTAGGGCAGAAAGCAAAGACAGAACGAAGCAACGCAATCAAGCAGTACAGGGGAAATGCCGCACTGATGCAAGCATTCATTAACGAGAATAAGCTAAATTACGCAACGAATCGCCAAAGACGGTAACCACAAAGCGCCGTTGTGACCGTGCCTGCTACCATGACATATTTACACTCGATATCCTCTTTGCTGTGAGATTTTTACTATAACATAACGCACTTCTCCGTAAAGCGTCCGCTATTTCTTAAATGTTCGACAAAACTTCGAAACCGCGTCTTTCGTTTTCTGTTTTAGCCATTGGTTTCGCATTAGGCGTTTCGCCGGGTACTTTCCTGAGTGTTTGTTAATAAAATAATATAACTAGAAAATTCTGTAAGGCTGCTAAGTCGATCAATCGATAAGACCATTCACGCATTCGTGATGAAATACCGAATGCCCTTCGTAGTTCGCTGGGATACCTCAATCCATCATCCATCACGGTGAAACGTGAACTCGATGTGGAGGGCGCACAATTAATTTCCCACTCTGTAAGAAACTCTCCAATTAAAAAAAGCGAATAAGTGACAATCGCACAAGAACTAAACAGACTGCATTCACACCTTTACACTATTCAATCTACAGCCCTATTTAAGCAGCAATTTTCCACTAGAAGAAAAAATTAATCCAGCCGTTACTTCGAAATCAAGTGAAGAGTCTACTGCTGCAGTGCCATTCCACTGTAAAGCACAGCAAGATATAGATCAAAAGCGGCAAAGAGACCACGGTGAGAGATCACCTGGAAGTGGGGAAGTAGGAGAGAGAGCGAATGTTTAGTTCATCAAAAAAGAAAGAAAAATGGCCAGATATAACGTTTCCCCCCTGCTTTCGTTACTGAATGCCACTCACTGAAATTAGTTTTCCAGATCCAAAACTCCTATCGTTTGGCTGACGGAAATGCAACAAAAATGCGAGGACATCATTGTATAGCTGATGAAATAGCCAATTAGGGCCATAAACCATCATACAGATACACAAAAGGCGCTTTGACTTCTAATAAACACCGTAGAAAATATATTTAGATCAACCGAAATGCATCAAATAACGTTCACCTCTTTTTGTTTTTCGCTCACCATTTGATCAACCGACACTTTCTGAATAGTGGAGGAAAAATTCCACTACATTCATCAAACATCCGGCTTACATAATGATCCCTGCTATTCCTCCTCCTTTCCTCCATGCACCATTCCTCGCAACTCAGGCAAATATATATAAGACTCAAAAAACTCACGTCGTCACAACTGAGACTGAAATCAGCTAACACTGACCGACATCTTGAAGCGATGCTGAAAGCAATGATTTTTGGAGCAATACTGACGAGATTATGATTTAAACTCGTTTATAAAACATTAGAAAATCGTCATCGAATATATTTAAAAATGTTGCACCAGCAAATTAATTTAGCTTTTGCTTCTTGCTCTTGCACTTTCTATAGTGAAAGGAAAGATGAGCAAAAAAGGAAGGGAAGCAGAAGAAGAAGAAGGTATCGACAATAATGTGGCAACTTTGTCATCGCTTCATTTCCCTTCCTCTCCAAACATACTATCATTCAACTTAGAAAATCAGACGTTGTACGCTGTTCCTAATGCGTTATTTTGCGTCAGTGGGTTGCACTTTTATTATTTAAAAATAGATCATAACGACACCGAAAGAATTAGCTGGAGCGATGAAAAAGAAGGAAGTAGCGATAACACAGAAAAAACAAAATAAAACAAATATGTGTCAAATGATAACGTTGAAAAATCACTGCGAAAATGTATGCGACGGCTATTCGCATGAGAACATAACGCATTCGGAGAGCTACTGAACGATTACAAAAACAGGCATGCAAATCTTCCTTAGATCTGTACACTTCTCTTTGTCTTCTTTATCGTTGGTGCATTGGACATGAATTTTTGTTGCAGCGAGATTGCAAACTGCGTTGCAACACAGCAGATGACAAATATGTCACATAAAATGTCATCGCAACATTCTGCTAAAATATTGTAAATATCGAATGCATTGGTGAATTAAATAACTTAAAGTTCTTGAAAAAAAAAACCATCCCCTCATATTCTGTAAAAGTTGACGAATGTCAGCAAATTCACCTTTCAACAGCGCGGATTTCAGTTATGAAATATTCGTTAAGAAGTAATCAACGCGAAAAATCACTAAAATACAATGCGATTTCATTTCGGTGAAGTGCAATCACTGAAATGCAACGGAAGATGGTTCGACAGCATATGCTCAAGATTCATCGATGAGCAAAACTCGTCTCAATCGTAGACTCATTTATAAAGTAGAAGGTTTTCGTCGATCGCAGGCTCAACGGAGGATTTAATCACAAACACAAATCTACGTAAGATGCAAAAAACACTTGTGCTAGCTATTTATGCTCCGACTTATGCATGCATAAATCTCGCCATCCCCTGGGTCAGCCAAGTTTCTTGCATCCGAAGAGTTTGCATCGCTAAAAAATGAGTCGACCTTTTGATACCGAAACGCCAGGCGGGAATGAATTTCATTTGCTCAGCAAAATAAAACAAGCATAATGCAAATCGTAAAGCAAGTTGACGAGAGGAGAAAAGGCGATGGAAGCGTATACTAAAAAAAGAGAAAAATCTCCAGAAATTAAAACGAAAAAAAAAACACCAAACAACCGATAGGCCAATAAAAATTGGAACCTAAACAATTCCACATCAGATGGGTTTTTCGTCCAAAAACTATGAAAGCAGGTAAAAATAAACTGACAAAAGATGAGTAAAGCAATACCTAGCAGAACCGTTAAAAAAACAGCAGGTACGCAGTCATATGCTTATTCCCATCAACTAACTAGTAAAATTCCCCTGACCATTTCATTCGAAATTATATAGATCTGATATTCATTGAGCATATAAAAAAAAACGCACGAATAACGTATATTCCTTTATTGCCCGAAACTTCGCTCATTTAAAGAGAAAAAAACTCATGTGATTTCCACATAAAAAAAGAAACGACTCTATAGAATAACAAGTTCAGCGAGGCCGCGAAAAACGAAGCCTTAAATTACTGCGCAAAATCGATGTTTCGTGAGCGGAAAACGCAACATTTCAACTCTCAATTTCAGGTGCTCGGATATTGACCACATAACCTTCCGCCTAACTGCACACAACTCAAATCCCTTCTTTACGATTCAATGCGCAAAGACTTAAAAATACGACAACAGAGGTTACAGGAAAACTCTAAAATGTATAACAAGAGAAAATGCATAAAACCCACAAAAACTATCAGCCCTTAAGATGATTTCCATCAGATGATTTATCACGAAAACACCCTATTATCATTAAACTTGCAGCGTTAAAAATTCTAACATACGCAACAAAGCCAATACAACAAAAAAATGCCAATTACGCTAATCACACTCGCGCTACGGAAAGATTTCCGCGAAAAATCGCCACGAAATGAGCGAAAAATAATAGTGCAAACAAGCGCTTTTTTAACAATATTAAATGCTATCAGTACACTACCATGAACGTATTTTTGCAACGATTCGCATTTGTTGGGCTCTCTCCCTCCTCCCCACATTACAATCACTTCATCGCACATCAAAACACACAGTAGTGCAAAGTACTAAACAGATTTTTAAGTGTAATACACTATGCCAACTTTTTCTTTTCACGCGACAAATCATTCTACTAGCAAAATGCGTTAGACACTCCACTTTATTTCTCAATAAAAAGGAACGGAGAGGCAGATCGATTCAGTGTGGCAGGGAAATGTTACTGATAAAAGCAGTCAACTAAGCATTTATCTGTTCCCCAAGGGAAAGCTAGTGCAACACCCATCATCAGCGGATGCCGGATCCCATTTTGCAGTAACTTGCAATACGCACTTGTCTCGTTTTCTCCCATGACCGCATTGTTGTAATTCATCTTTTTCTTTTTTCCATTAACTTCGTTTAAACGTTCGCTGTCTCAAAATAACTTCACCCTTCCTTCCTAATGCCATTCTACTTGTCGATGGAATCTCTCGTTTGATGGAGAAACTCTTCAACGATCTACATCTATTTCGTTCAGATGGCGAATAAACGCTTATCTGATTTCTCGAAACTACGTATAACAAGCTCTACACGGGCAATATTTATGAAGATGAAAAATGAATGAGAAACAAACATGCTCGGTGCGACGACCCGATTGTGGATTCCGATATATGCGAATAATATTAACAGCGACGGTACAGACGCTGAGAAGATAATATGCTTTTGTAATGATTCCAGCAGGGTTACCTGAAAAAAATGAGACAATTAACTTGCTGGACATTACTGGCTTAACACCGCCTTCCTTGAGCATCCCACACAAATACCACACATATAAACAATAGCTCAGCGACATTTTCTTCCACAGCACAAGCGTTGTTACTCGAGCAGCACGTTCATCCTAAGACAGCTGAAAGAAATCTAACATTAAAGTTTCCGTTGAATCAACTATATACATATCTGCAAGTTGCATAGTGATAAACTCAATACGGCACTAACTAACAGTAGCTTTTTAATACCGAAAATCTTACTGTTCAAAAAGTGATGAGCGCTAAAATACACCGAACAATGCAAACATATTGGTTGCTCGAAAGACGGCGCAGAATCTATTCCAGGAAATTATAAGAAGGAAAGCAGTGAAACGCTTCGCTCAGATTGATGACTCAAAAGAGGATAACCTCGGAAAAAATAAGTGGAGAAAAGAAACGGCGGTACACACAAAGAAATTTACCAGATACCAATGGTTAACGATATCAATCCCACAGAACGATACATTCTTCGATAAAAGACAAATAAAACTGCTCATAAAGAGTGCAGTAAGGCGCTCCTTGGCAAGAAAAAGACCAATTCATACGCAAGAAACTGAAATAAAATAAAACCAGAAAAAGCTTACAAAAAGCGCTTTGAAATTATGTTTACTCATAACTCATTATAAAAGGCTAAAAAAGGTGACGATAAAAAATGTTACTGCGAGCGCATTTTAGGACCTTTGGAGTTTTATGAGTGCTTATCATTCGAGTCGTTTCAGCCCATTTCAAAATCCACGAAAGAGACTTATTTATTCATTATCCCCTAAATGCACAAAATGGCTTATTACGACGATAAAAAACGATGAAATTCTTATAGAGACTTTATTTACAACGACCTTTCAAACACTTTGTAAAGTCGTTAAAAACGGGATGAAAAAGGGATCAATGAATTGAAAATCATCTGGCAGACTAACCGCCTTAATCACCATAGAGCGCTGCATCGCATTTGGTGATGAAACAGTGAGGACAAAATTTATGAGGGGAAAAAATGACGATGCTTTATCAAATTGCCTAATTTCCACTATTCAAAATCATAAGTTCTAAAAAATATGATATACGATAAGAACTCAATTTTCAATATATTATGTTCTTCAGTCGCCGCGAATGCCACTTCAGAGAAGACAAACATAGGAAAAGAAAGAGATAACGTTCGGTCTTTTACAAAAGGCAAATTCTCCTACTGTTCAACACTGTGAACAGCAAGAAAAGAAGAGAAATATGGCCTTAAAAACAAACAATATTCAAAACGCGGTTTCTACCCCTGAACGTAAGTAAGCGGAGAAACCATTTCGTTCAATATCGCGCTGCTACAATCGCCAAACTGCTAAATTATCCCCGGCGGTTTCTTTTGAGTGAACACTTCACGCCGAAACCACTGCTTCATTTTCGCTTCATTAAGGAGCACTTCTTGGCTAGTTACAACAAATCCGAATGATGAAGTGCACATATTCGCGCTTAAATAGGAAGAAAAGCGGATCTCATATCTCACCGCGAAAAAACGTCGAAGCCGGATCTATTGGCATTTCGCAACGCACATAAATCATTAAAGTTTTCTTCGCAAAGCAGAACATCAATGGTTAACTGAAACATCGAAATATCATCAACTGGCAAGGATAAATCCCCGCAATAATACACTTCAAACCCTTCATCCCCATCAGAAATCTCTTTGACCGATTCGCAGGCAAGATACAATATGAAAACTGCAATGATGGAAAAAATACCTCATAAAAAATGGAGCTTCTGTAATCAGTAAAATAATAACTCAAAAAATAAAAAGAAAAAAGAAAAAACAGCTAAAAAATGAAAGCGAAAAAACTCGAAGGCATACAATTTACAGTCCGAACCAAAACAAGTACGGACATTTCGCCAAAGCGGGCTGACATAATTATTTTCTTTGATAACATTAACTAAATCTGTTCAGAACCTATCAGAAAAATGGGGACATATGGCATAATACCTTCATAACTGGGCTTTTTAGACCACACCTGAAAAAACCTCCGCAAATGATTCCTCATTTGGTGATAAAAAAGACGGAAGCCAATACAGCCTTGACCACGATTAGACGAATGGAAAATTCCTTGGCAACTTTAAATGCCCAGAACTCTTTTCTGCAATTGTAACTTAACTGTTGCTTAACTGCTGTTCTGTGATCCTAGAGCTGGAACTCCCGGATCGATAGACTGACGCACAAACATACTTGCGTGAAGAGACAAAAATGACATAATTCGCCTTAGCAAACCTTGAAAATGGGTAATAAAATATACGCAGTTGGTTATCCACAACAAAAATTCTAATATGGATGGCAGTAAATATGGGTATAACACGATTTGTGCTACAGAAATGCATTAACGGCATTCGGAATAGATAGTATAAATAATGCTTCGCCACAGAAACATTACGAAAAGGTGAGGAAATTACACAAATTATTTTACTACAACACACTGGACACAACTGAATCAAGTGAAAAAATTCACTAACATTACTTCCGAAACTTTTGGATGACAAACACACATGAACTAGAAATGACGATGTTCTTGCTCACAACGATACCTAAGGTAGTGATCACGTAGGATGGTGAGAGGAGGAGAGCCATGATGGTAGGTAAAGGAGTGTGAGGCATCGGAAGAGAGAAAGCAAATGGTGAGCTAAATAACTTCTGCAAACTGTTTCAACGGTTCAGTTCCTTAAACCGATTTCAGTAACAACGAAAAGTCATGGACGATCTCAAGATCAGCGGCTTTCTGTAGTGCTACTTTTCGGTGAATATAACTGTTACAACAGTAACAAGAGTGATTATTTAACAGCAGATATTATCCCAAAAGATTTTCGTAAAAGACGAAATCTCTTTTAGTTCGAAATTATGCGAAATAATCAAATATTAAAAGAAAAAAGAAAGAGAAAAACAAAGAAAAGTTATCTCGTTAGTGAGAGGCAGGACAGGAAGAACTGAAATCGACATAGAAAGCAGCTGCACGAGGAGAGGGAACAAATAAGAAAGTTCAAGACGCACTGCACAGCAACAATGCCAGCACTATTGCATTGAAAGCAAATGGAAAATGTTGCGTAAATATCACCATTCTAGAAAAACTGATATTACTTCGTGAAATGTCAATAGAAAAAAGAGCGGACAGAAAGAGATTACAAAGTCAGATAACAGCTGTATTTCTTCATACATCATCTAAAAAGGTGCACCTTAAAGTTATATCAGTAAGTTGCGAAAACCTCCCGCTCAATGAGAACAAATCCATTAGCTGCACAGGCAGTTAGGATGCGACTGAAGTCCCCTAAAAGCACTTGTATTCCGCTATACATTTCAATGCTTCATCGAAATAGTATGTCGAATACGAGTAAGCATGAAGAAATGAACGGCTCGGCGAACGGATCATGACGCTGAAACTGACGAAAGATCTGACAGTCACGTTTAAGAAACATATGTGAAGTCCAAAGTGCAATTAGAAGTTAGAATAATTCTTTGACAGAAACGATACCAACAGACAAGGGAAGTGAACAAACAATAGGAGTGTACAACTGTCGGAAATTGCCTAACTAAATGACCGCAATGAAGAGGCAAGAAGACAACTGCGATGATGTGTAAAACTCGACATGATAGGTGATGCTCCCTGGCGATTCGATATAGGACGCTTTCACTGGCCTGCTAACACATAAAAATTAAGACGTTAACCACTGAGGATGACGAGAGAGTAAGCAAAGGAAGAGAAAAATTATGCAAAAAAGAAAGATAACATTGTTGGGGGAAACCATGAGAATCCACATTTCAAAGTTTTCGACATCACTAGTTTACTAATGCCGAAAATCATGCAAACCGCCCTGAAATGTGCGAAAATTTCCTTTTAAAAATAATTCCGCGATAATATTAAACACGAATGTCGCAGTGCGAAGATGCCGCTATTATTTTATCATTCAGACATCTAACGGTCCAGCCAAAGAGGCGTGTCGAATGACAAAAAGATACAACGATAGCTATCCCACAGGATTTTAGCTGATAACTTTTGCACCTATAAGTCCTATCAGCATTCGCGGTGATTATAATTGAATGTTGTCTGAATGTTTTTTTAATTTACATTTGGCATCTCCTATAATCTCACAATATAAAAATCGTTCGTACCAACCTTTATCACTTCTTTTTTCGTCCAGGCTTATCACTTTTTCGTACAAAATTATTTCCTGACTATGGCTTCGGTTTGAATTCAAGATGAAGGAGACTTCTATAGCAATATAAACAGATGTAATAGCATCTAAGAACGTTCAAGCACTACATCAAGATGAACTAGATCAAACAATACCACAAAAAGGTTTTCATGTAATTTGTGAAAACACTCCATCACGTAGAAACACTTATAACTTCAGATATTATTGAAAAGATATTGTGACTCATGAGGCGGTAGAAAGTGTTTTAAGAATAAAAAAAGTATTCAGATAATAAAACTAAGGGGTTTTTCTTAATCAACATAAGACGCGATAATATCCTATATTTTTGCAAAAGGCAACACTGTCATGGAATAAATGCCATAACGCTCCACGGGTTTCTGTTTTCAGTAGCACTTAAGAAAACCTCTCACTGAAAAATGGAATCAGAATCCAAGGAATTTCTAGCATTTTGAAGCTTCCCTTCGTAAATTCAATGCTTACTTGGACACAAGCATAAAGAGATAACTCATTTAGGTAAGTGATCATCAGGATATCCGAAAATATTCAGAAAGGCGGAGGGAAGATTGGAATGCGGACATTTACATATTAGGTAGGTTTCACTTTTCACAGCGCTAACCATATCACTTCTATTTAAGCCAACCCACTGAGCCCGCACCTCAACGAACATGGCGCATTTTACTATGCAGCAATCAAACTATGGACTGCACCACTGCATACCCTCCCCCTGCCCCCACCTTACCTCATAATCGTATGTGTTAATGCTCAATGGCATTCGATTCTAGCAAACGTTATATGACCGTTTAAAAATACGCTAAAATAAGACCATCTCATAGAAAAAACATTAAAAAGTAGCGACATACCGATCTTATCGATGGATCCATTAGCCAAAAATAAGCACTCCATAAAGTGCAACAGAAAGCGATCAATAACACTACTGAAAAGAAAAAAGAAACAATAAACCTCGTAGCAATAATGAGGGAAATACTTTTGCGTGCACTTAATCACTATTTTTTCGCTATACTCAGAGACTGGGATATAGTAGTCACTGCCTTATCGAACGTTCTGATTATAACCGCAAAACAGATAACCAAATAATTAAATAAAACCTATAGGAACTGAGATGATAGCCTCCCTCTCCCCCCCTCCCCCACCTCCCTGTTCAACGACAACCGACACTTCTCGTTTTATCTTTATTAAGTAGCCATCTGTCGTAGAGCACTGTTCTGAGAAAAATTTCTGCTTATCTCTCCTTTCTATGATCACGATCTAAGCACACACCTATCTACATCGATCTCACGATCACTTTGAGCTTTGTAAATTTCTGCCGAATTTGGAATGTAACTCAAAATAACTCAAACAGAAAAAAGGCAACTCAAAATTGCAGCAAGCAAGATAAGTCATAACAAAATTAAACCGGAGGAAGACCTCTGCACCCTTATACATATCCTCTCTCCTCTCTCCCCAATTTTCTTTTTCTCCTTCAAAACAGAGAAAAAACGACGATAAGTTAATGCAACAAAAACAGAAAGCATTCGTTCAACTGAATTACCAAAAAAAAAAAAGGTGGCCACCAACTGTACAATTTCGATTAGTGTCGCGAATAAATACACTTCAATTCTATTCGTTAAATGAATACTCGAAATTCCCCACATACAAATGTAACAAACTCGTTTCGAATAATTTCGCACGAAATTTCAACATTTTCAAACTGAAAATGCAAAATGCTTAAAAAAAATATCTCAAAGTTCCGCATATAACTGTAATTTGAATAAAGAAAGTATTGCCGATGGATGGAATCGTAAATTTTCCTCTCTGCTTAATTGATGAGAAGAATAAAATATAAGAAAATAAACGGAAATTCTCACAAATAGCATCACTTAAAATCAACGTACATCGCCATCGTGTTGCCGATGGATGCATACTTTGGATTACTTCAGTGAGACGCCGCTCGAAATATCGTAGATCTGAAAGAATTCCCTAACATTCAGATAAGGAGAAATAGTTTTCCCGAATAAAATGGTCAATTAACAACTACTAAATCCGTTAGAGGATTTTAGAAACTAACAAATAACTAACTCCACTTCAATTTTCACCTCTTTATTATCGTATAATCGAGAAATGTTCTGAGATATTCACTTAACAATAAATAGCAGTAAATATAAGCGTTCACGAAAAGATAAGCGATTCGTAAGGCTTCTTTAAGAATTTATATCACTTTTCTTGAGGAATTAATAATATCGAAAAATTAAGAGTATGATAATGCATATTCATTGTAACTATACAACGTTAATTCTAGTAATATTTACGGTACGAGAAACGATTCCTATGAGAGAATTCGGAAACAAAAGTGGAAATTTAAGGCATAAATAAAGTAAATTAAGGAAATATGTCCATCGAATTATGCAACTCTTCCACTAAACGAATCATTTATTCAATTCGTAGTGAAGAGAAATTGCTGACAAAATATGGATCTTCTGTTCTAATAAAGAAATATTTCAACCATAGCTATCTGGTGATATAAACAAATATAGGCTACGACCACTGTTGGCCTTTGATTGAACAAAGCGGTTCCCTAACTCGTTTGCAAAAAGCTTCAGACTTCGGGATTTTCTAATATTTCTACAACCTTTCCCCGGCCTCTCTATGCCAATGAAGTATCCCAGAAGTGTTAACAACAATGCGTCAGCTAGGTAGACTGATCTACCGCCTATGCACAGTTTTACTTCAGTGTTGGTTAACTCGCCGCTACGAATGCAACAGTTCGCAGAGCATAACCTCAACTAGCCACAGCATAAAATTCTACGAATAATTATGAGCATAATTATTCGGTGGATTAATTATTTCACTGCACATGTGCATTGTCGATGGAACTGTTAAAACCTCCAATTAACAACCGAAAAGTAGGCTAGCCCTTGTCGAACGTCAAGAAGATCGTGAGTCTAAGCGATGCGTTGTATTCGCAACACCAACTTGACGGAGAGACGCGAACTACCGCCATACTTCGAAATTAATAATCTCCTGCTAGAGTAGCAAAAATACGCAGTTCATATATAAAATAAGCGGACTTTAAGATACTTGGTGACGGTGATCTCAACTACCTTGTGTAACTTTACCTTGAAATATAAGAAATTAAATGATGGGGCTTAAGCAATGACTTCAATAAATAGCCTTACCCTCGCAGGCTGACGACGTTTCATCCATTTCAATATGCATGCGAACCCACCACCTGAGAACGAATATTTCGAAGCGCCACCTATAAAATGAGTTGGCAACACTTATGTCATTCACTTACTGCATTGTATTGTTGCAGTTTTTTTTATCCAATAAACAAATAAATCTTTGTTACAATTAAGGCTACAAATACTACTACAGGCATCCCTTCAGTCAAACGAAGAACAGTTCGAGCGGCCAAGAATTTTCCAAGCCCCTCGAGAGATGATTGGTGCAGAATATGGAAGCGCTGCCACACTCTGCTGTAAACGTGACTAAGGCGTACCCTCTTGAGGCATAAAACGCCTTGATGCACTGCGCTTTCAAATTCGTTTAAATATATTGCAATAATGCTGAAACTGCGCTACTACGCAAGCTCTTTTTTTCTTCAGCGCATTAACTTGGCGTACGTTGAAATTTGAAAAATAACCCCTAACCGTTTATGTTCTTTATTTTGCTTTAAAGTAACGATTTATTTAAGTCAACGAAATAATCAACGATAGCAGAAAATAAATGCAATAACAATATTATATACAAACAAATCCCACATAAAATATTCCACGAATATCCGATATTCGTCGAATATATCCATATGAATTTATTTTCAGTAGAAATTTCACTCCATCGCCTTCAATTTCAATACATTACGTTGAAATGACGAATTTTTTAATTCAAATCCAAAATGCCGCTACTGGGTGATTTATTCCGAACTAATTAGAAATCATCCCCCCCCCCCTCCCCCCGCTATAATTAACGACCCTTGGAATCTTTCTATGATCATCACCAAATTTACGCCATCTTCATCCATCCCACCTCATTCGTCTTGGCTACTCAAAAGAGAATCATTCAATAGCCAATAATAATCATCGAAATGAAAAGTGACGAACGCGGGCAAACGTTTCAGGAAATCGAGACAATTTTAGCAGCGCAATTCCCCATCACTTGCTCCGTCTTTCTATTTTCTCATCACTATCATCTCCTCACAGCTAATTACTCTTCATAACTGTCTAAATGAATTTCATCGTTTCTATAACGATTTTTTTTCGATGATTTAACAGTGAACATTCCAACATCACATATCGACTAATGACGAGTTGAATTCATATATTGAGACATTTAAACGCGGTCATTTCTGTTATTAAAGCCTCACTGAGAGAACGACTAACGTAGACAGACAATCGCGACTCCATCCATATGAAGCGGACATAGGTTGTTGTATTTGTGATAAAATATCGTGTCATTGTCAGATACATCATGCCAAAAAAAGATTCATAAACTCAACGAGCAACTGATAACTAAACTAATCTCGCAGAGTTTATTTAATTCTCACTTTTATTGAGGCAATCTTCTTTCATTCTCCTCTTTCTTACTTCATTTCGGTATATATTCATTTCATATATGTTTTAATTGCTGAGGGGGAATTTTCTCCAACTGATCTCATTGCGTCGACCTACAAAATATTTTCGCGTTATTTCTCATTTCACATAAAAGGAGTCGTTTTTTCTACTCACTTTTGTGAAGAAAACGAAAATGAGACGAAAAACAAATAAGCGCATCAAATCGTTCATTGAGAAGCAGTTGAAAGCGTTTTAACGCAAAGTGATCTTTAACTAAAATTTAATCATAAGAAGAAGAAAAAGAAATATAAGGCAATCAGTAAATTTGAAGAATCTACGGATTAACAGCTTAGATAGTTGAAAATTTAATTCCTTAGACGGTTGATCGAATTGGGAAGATGACGATGCGTGCAGATACTCAATGATTATTAACTATGATGTAGCTAAACGAACGAATATTTCGACAAATTTCTTTGAGTGAATTCTTAACGAAAACAACTCGAATAGCAGCGTCTCGATCGCGTCACGAAGGTTTACCGCTTTGTGAACATATCACATGTGACGTCTATATAGCAAAAAAACATGTATAAGTACACATGAACACACAATCAGCCAACTTCTGCACAAGTGTCCATCATTTTTTAACCTCCTTCAACTAAGCTAAATAGCGCTCATTCAACGAGCAAGTAGCACATCGATAACGTTTCCTCCTCTATTAAAGGCGGCAGATTCGGCGGTATTCGACGACGAAAGAGGAGGTATCACATCACTTATTTATTAAATTACGGATTATATTCCTCATCATCTTTACTAATAATGTTTTCAGTGTCACATCGTTTTGTTCGATTATTATGTTACACGATTTAATATTGATTTATAATTGTAAGCAAAAATTCAAGTCTGAAAATTAGCTGGAAAATTTGCGAGTGCTTTTAAGCTCTTAAATTGTGATCTTTGTAATTGCTGAATATTGTTTTTTTGGTAATTTTTATTTATTTATTTTACAAAAAGTGGAAAGTCGAGTGCAGCAAAACAGCCGAACTTACTTCAACATCTCGTTTCGTTGAGGTAACGTGAGTGTTTATAGACTTTTTGAGAGCAAAAAGAGCGACTAAATCTGTACTCATGAAGAATTTTATAAGCAGATTCTAACGTCATTAAGAAACGGTGCATTAGTATACTCTCCAGCTGTTCAACAATCTGTGTCCTTTATCGTAAGCCAAAAAATTTCTGTCATCTAGTCCCTCAATATATTTAATGCGGGGATTCACAACAAAAGTCTTGGAAGTTCATGTAATGCTAGTCATAGGAACTCTCGTGACTGGTCTAGTCGAAAACCTTCGTCAGGGTCTGCAACTTCCATCCACGGATGATAATATGCTGACCGAGGCGACAGCAAAGCAGCTTCATTACGCTTATAGCATACAATGGATGAACAAAAGAAGCACCCACTAGAACTACTCCTATTGTCGCGGTACCCTTCGTGCTCCACACTACCCTCCGGCCCCTTTTCGCTTCTGGTGACCTCATCTAGACCAGCTGGGGCCTGCGAAACTTGTAGGTTCTGTAATCTAAAAACTGGAATCGTTGTTTTTTGTTTACTGGTCCGTGTTTATAGTCTCCTTTACCCGGTGAGAGATCAATTTTGTTGCGCAGCGTTTGCTTTGCTTGCGAGGTTCTAATTTTCTTTGACTTATTTCGCAAGCATCTAAACTATTTTGTTCTGGAGTCGACTTGCTTACCTTGTATAATAGCAAAAATGTAAATTTGTATTATCTCTTAAGGTTTAAGTGTATACTTGAACGTGATTTGATTGATTGACTCTTAAAGAAAAATTCTTTGCTCAAGCAAATCAACACCTCATCATCCGTCCTAAGATATCCGCTAAAGCTCTTGAGGCATAAAATTACGAAAAAAGATTAATACTTAACTGAATAAGGAAATGCTTAAAGTGTAATTCTTCTATGTTACAACTGCTTCATCTGACAGATCAAAAGCAACTTTATATATTTTATGTGGTTTGCTCATATTTTATAGAATGCAATTTCCTAAACTTTCGCATTTGTGACTGTACGCTAACATTTTTTATTCGAGCTTGAATAATTAGCTGAACGAAACCATTCGCTCGACGATTAGAAAACAGACCGCTTATTTGTGCTGAAATTGAGAACTGTATACTCGCTTCGACGATACATACGCTAAAAGGGAATCCTGATTTGCGACGGATGTAACACATTTTATAGGCACTACCTTAAGTTTTATTTATCATAGAGAGGACTGCTCACACCTATATCGAATAGAATCCCACATGAAAGCAGGCTTGTTGCGTTGAATTTACAAGAAATTAATTCGTATACTGAAAGGTGCGCAACGAATACTCAATGCATTAAAGGTTTCTCTTTATTTTTACAGCACCCTCAACTGAAAATGTCATCGGATTTCATATCATTTCGTTTGTTGCTTAATCATTCAATGCCATTAATACATCGTTATCGCAAATTACGTACAGCTTAATGGTCTATTGGCCAATAAAATACTTTCATAGCAAGCGTTCTCATTAGATATACCAACAAGACGATATTACATCCGTTCACTGCCACAAATTTTCACTCTCTCGTCATAAGAAAAAACCAACTGTACAGCTTCGACTGTATTTTGCATCCTGTGAAAAATCACCTCGCTCGAAAGTGTGACGTAATCATTCCGAAAAAGTGACTGTATCCGGTAAACGTTGAGCTCATCAAAAGTGAGCAGAAATAAACCAATCAAAGAACAATGACACAACATGCCGAATGAATGCATCGACTGCAAAACGCTATAGAGATTTGTCTTATCCGCAAAATAGCGGCGGCAAGTGGGCGCCCATTCGACTAATCAAATTGAATTTTGTTTAGCTGCCGAAGAACTTTTCACAATGCCTACAGTTGCATCGAGATAAAGCATATTAAGTAGCGTATTTTGCCTAATCCTCTACACCCCCCCCCCCCCCCCCCCTCCCCCAACGAAGCATCCATGTGGTGTAAATTTTTATCACATTCGTGATTTGTCCCCATCCGATTGGTTGAAGACTGGTCCCTTTACGAGGATGAAAAGAATAAAGGCATATATACGCTTGCTTCACGTACAACCAGCACAATTAAAGTACCAAGCAAGTTGGAATGGATCACTGCCTCGAAATGATGTCATCAAAAAAGCAATGACGATAAATTGCAAAACTCGTGTTAAATATCCGACTATGACAAGAAAATACACAAATATAGTATGAGTTGTTTAGACGCTACAAGATCGGGTATGGTGCGAAGAAAAGGACACAAAGCCGAAGCATGACTGCTGATTGGAAACTGATGAGAACGCTATTTACAAGATTTATTCCAATTAACCTGCTGTACTGATATAAATGAGAAAGTAACTATACTCATCGTGCACATTTGCCAGATGCGCTTAATGGACCCACTCCATTAACGATGCGCACACTACACTCGACGTGAATATGCAAAAACATAAAGGCATAGAAAAAATTCATCAATCGATTCAACAGCGACTAATTGCAATGAAAGAATTATTCATTTACGGCAAGCGTTGCGAATTCCTTCAACAAAATATACCAGTTACACAGAGGCAATAAATGTCATTTACCAGCTATCATCATTGAAGAGAGTATGAATAATTCGCAACAAACAAATATAAAACTACACAAATATGTTGATCACTTCCTCACCTATCAAATCGAATTTCTCTCTATCGAAAATAAATACGTTACTCGTTTCAGTATGGAAATAGTCACATGACCTCTGCCCACGAGTGAAAATGGAGCAAATATGCCATACGCGTCATTAAGTATACACCAAGATAAAATTCCGAAAAAAGTTTTCTTCTTACTGTGACCGCATTTAACAACAACGCCGCAAACGAGTAACAGGAGTAAAGAAGAAACAGTTTGCACAGGTGGCATCATTGAGAGATGAAAATTCGCAATAGTTAACGAAAGCTGTGAAAGAGAAATCACAGAAAAGAAACGATGCGGCATGAGATAACGAAACACGTCTGAAGTTAAAACATTACGCTCGATGTATGAGAAATATTCATCTTTGCGGCACCTGTAGAAATACGAGACCGTCTATTGTTTCGAGCGATTCCGATGAAGGCAAAGTGGCGTCATTATTCTCACCAAGAAGGCATCCTCAAGAAGCACTCTCATTCAACAGCTAAAAACAATGCCATATATTAGCTAATCATATCTTATCAATATTTTCCTAACTATACTCCTCATAATAATGGGGAAGAAAAACGTAGTGCCATAATAATTGATCTCGTTTTTTGAGATACAAATTCTTTCATGTTTTTTTAGATAACAGTCTGATAATAACAGTTTATCGGAATGAGGCCAACTAGACAAACCACAGAATGAAGAAAGTTTATTCGTTTATTGGCGACGCCCTCATCTAAAGATCTAACATTACTTCAGTCACTCAAATTTGAGAGATACTTAACAAATAAATATACCTAGGGAAAAATAGGAAACAATACATAAATCACGCAACAACAATATTCACTATATGCAATGGCATATTGAGAATAGAAACAGCGAAGGCGCTCATCCACCTCTCATTATAAACCTTTGAAAGATAAACAAGTGAATATACCCACAACTGATTCGGAACCCCGTCTCTTCCCTCTCCTCCTCCCCCCCCCCCCCCCCCATAAAGAAGTCTATCTAATTAGCAATATAAGAGGACAATAAATGAAGCATTAACCTACCAATTTGGTCATATCGCCTCTCATTGTGTGGATAGATGATCACCTGGGAACGGCTGCGGTAGGAATGGATGCGTCTTCAATTCTTCATTGCTACTGCAACTACAGAATAGCAAAGAAATAACCAAAAGGAGAATCTTTTTTGTTTATTAGTGCTGTGAACGAATAAAATTCTTCAAACTACTCTCCTCAGTGATATAGACGCAATTCTGATAAACAAAGCTGACGCAATTCGATTGCTAAATCGCACCTCATGAAAAATTACATTTGAGGATTTCTAATGATAACTGCAACAACTTTGAAAGGGTTAGTTTTTAATTAGCGCTCTGATGTGTGCAACACGAACAACAATGAAGACGATGAAAAACGAAAATATCCCTCCCCGAAAATAATGTGGATGACAACTACAATCCAATAAATATAAGGATAAAGTTCCACAAATGATATCGGCTCCTTTCTCTCCTTCCCCTCGCAAAATGCTGGTGATCGCAGCATCTGAGAAAACATTTCCTTTTAACATTTGACAAAACATTTTAACGTTATTTTCGCTGCCGTGTCGCGTGTGCGTCATTTAAATGTTACACTTTGTGCAATGGATCTTCGTAGATATATAACATGGAACTGAAAATTGAAGAAAACAGCACAAAAAACCTTACGTGGGAACGATTTTCTCCTCCTCCCTCCTCTTGAGACAAGCTGCTTTCGGGTTCAAGTTCCTTTGCCGTACCTGAAATAAGGGGCATTTTTGTTAACTTAAATAATTTTTTGTTTTCTTATCATCTTGCCATTATCCATGGAATTTACCGCGCCTCACAGAAGACATAAAATACTGAACAAAACTTGCTGCTCTAAACCAAGGCGCCTTCAGGAACCCAATTTTCCAGAGGCAGAAGTGAAAGGAATTGCACGATTCATCGTGGGTGGCCTGGAAACAGTCTCACGCCAGTAATGAGATCCAAGCTCCCTTTAATCGTGTGCGTTCCGACATTGCACGAAAGCGAAATCCAGGATGCTGTGTATCCATGCTTTTTGAACTGATCCTAAATGCTGAGTATAACTAAGGACTACTGATGAAAACAGCACGCTTCGGTGAGGGAAAACATTACTGAAGCAGCATCATCCAAAGCAAACTGTTCAAACATTACAGCTACTTCCTCGAAACATCAAAACGAAAAAAAGGCGAAGTGAACGACCAACCTGTTCTTCAAGGCCCGTAATAACGGCGACCGCTTGATGAAGTACGCCTAATTTTGTCTGTGTTTTCTCAGCTCCTTGCTGTAGATGTTGTGCGCACATTTTCCCCAGCTCCTTGAACGCCATATTGATATCTTTCACTCGGATTCTGCAATATTCAGTTTACGGTAAAGCGACCTTGGCAAATACTATGTACCTCTACAGTTACTTTAATAGTCCTCTTGAAACCACATTCAGGTGAAATAAAAACAACTAAATTGCAGTTGTTAAAGCCTGCAGGTTGCTTACTCTTGGTGATGTTACCTGAACGACGAACTGGTATCAAAGAAAACAACTTCTAATGAGCTGCAGAAACTGGACTGAGCAATGGAACACTCCATATATTGTAGAAAACGAAACAAAAAATACAGATTTGATAGAGCTCAATGATTTCATTCATGTCAGGAACCTCTTCACGCAAACCTCAGTCAAAATATCTCTTTTAATAAAATGATGGTGCACACTTGAGCAAAGCACATTTCGCTCAACTCTGCTGCTGAATTGAGCAGGAAATCAAATAAGAAGTAGCTCCAATAGATGTTTCAGGTAAAAAAATGTAGCTTTCTTTCCAACAAATCAGGCAGTTCCAATAATCACAAGTCAGTAATCACAAGTAACCATTCTTCGCAATTAGCGGACTTATCTCATGTGATGGAAAAAGAAACAACTACGAAACATTACTGGCAAAAATGCCTTGTGAATTTAAGGAAAAACTGAACTTTGAAGAAATAAATTAATAAGAACTGAAAAAAAAATTCAGCTAATCAACCGTTCTCGTGCATTATTTGCGGAGCGTCGGTCCGCTTCCCTATCGTCATTTGAACGGCTGTCGTCATCAGAATCCAGTTTGACGCTCTTCGAACGCTTCTTTGAAGCGATCCGTGGCATCCCAACGCTGCCCAGTGAGGAAGTCGAAGTTGCCGAAGTCATTCCGTTTACGCCACCCATGACTCCATAATCGGTGAACGGCTCACGAGAAGATATGTGGAGAGTTCCAGCTAGGTCTGGCCTCGTTGCCGGCGACATCGGCAAGCCTTCAAAAGCTTATTTCGTCCAACAAGTTCTCTACTACAATGAAAAAGCTCGCATTGCTTCCGACCACTACTTGAGAGGAATGTGACTTGATCACCTAGTGAGGAAGACTTTCAGAATGATGGCAGAGATGACAAGTCACAAGGTGCGTTGTTAAAATCTGCCTCCAACAAAAAGCAAATGCAGTACTATAAAATACAAGTCTCAAAGTGAGAATTTTATCGGCTGAGATATGCGGGTTATACAATAATGCTTAGAAGAATGTTTATATTTACATCTTCAGACTAACGTGTTTACCTTCAAATTGCCCCTCAACAGAAATCTGGTGCTGCATTGCAAAATGGAAACCTCTTCTCAAACACAAGCCCCTCTCCGATGAACAAACGACCCTCTCTAAATACTAAAACAAACACAGAATAAAAAATCTGACCACTTTTCAGTGCCATCATCCTTTAGCCTAAAACTTTCTAAAGCATAAAATAACAGTCATATATATATATATATATATATATATATATATATATATATATATATATATATACATAAGATAGAGTATAAAGCAGTAAAATGAGAGAAAGACGGATGGAGTCGTTTTTTAGGATTAGTAAAGATAACAGTGATTTTGTAGCTAAAGTAAAAAAAATGCGGTAGAGAAGCCTAGAACTATTACATAGGTGAAGAAAAGAATAGATATTACTCTCTTTTGGCGCTGAACAACGGCGACCAAGATGAGGCTACAGAATTTAAAACGGGCTCTTAATTAACAAACAACAGGTAAAAACCCCAAGTCTCTCTTAATTAATTACTAACAGTTGAAAACTCTCAGAAGTTTTGCTCTTAATTAGCCACAAGGTATTCCTTTTATGATAGAAACGCTACCATAAACATCGACAGGAGGGATTGCCGGCGGTGGAGGTGCGCTTCGCGATTCATCAACACCAGTAGTCGTAGCGTTCTGAAAAGAATGATCACTCTTAATTAGAAGATCGCAAACCACAACACGAATTTCTGAAATCAAGCCTGATTCTAAAAAATTATAAATAACAACCTGAAAGCCTTGGAATAGCAACCGACTAACGACTTTGATGGCAAACGGATTAATCTAACGAGAAGTTTCTCTAATCATATCCGAAGATGCTGAGTCGTCAAATTTACAACAAGCATTCAATTCAACACCAATAATCACCTTGATGACTCTCTTTTTTTGCTGCAATCGTGAATAAGGACAATATTCAACTACATACCATGAGATTGACAAGCAATTTCGCGTGCGCATCTGAACAACACCGAAATCCCACTTAAAAGTTTGCAAATTAATTTGCGTACATAGAAAAGTATGTAATTTCATATTCATCTCGAACATAAATCCCACCAACTCGGCAACAAGATCGCTAAGATTCAGAAAAAAACAGTGCACAGATGATTTTTTTTTCAACGTTTATTGCAATCGCTCTCCTCTTTCCTTTGTAGCTCCTCGAACAGGCACCCATCTTTGAAAACCGTGCAGCTCTTTATTGGACAGGTAATGATGCCGGCACAAGACCGAATTTAAACATACTGCGGTCGGCATTCATATAATCCGGTAGTTCTGCCACAGTTAACTGGGTAGTTCAATGAGAAGTCTCAGATTCCACTACTATCAGAAACAAGAAGTTCTAGAGGACGGTAATATCTAGATGAAGATGCAAAGTGAATATTTTTGAACAGATCCGATATGGTTGATTCTATTGATCAATGATCTTTCGTGTTATAAAAATCAAGTAATAGTAGTGGGAAAGTTGTCTGTCCTCTCGATGAATTGCAACAGAAGAGCCATGTTCTGAAATCTCAGATGTGTCAACGAATTTCACCGAGCACAACGGAGTATCAATTTGTGCATACTTAGAATGCAGACGGCTGACTGCCTCGAAGACCTCTTCAAGTGTGATTCAACGAAGTTGGGCATTCTGTATCATCAAATTGAGCGAATAAAAATGCAGCGTGAAATGGTGAAATTTCGATAGTGAATCAAACACGATTGAATGGGAAGGATACACGTCAGCAAACGATGGATGCGGCAGATGGCCACAACCATGCCAAAACGTCCATTCGGCGGACGAGTTCGCGCGAATAAAGAAGCTTCCTACACAAAGACTAGCAACAGATGTGCATGCGCACGCCGCCTCTTCAACGACACCCGACCGCCTTCAACTTCACCGCGTTGCTGGTTTATGGCACAACCTAACCGATCCGTTTGCCGCAAAAGCACTTTCGCTAACAATCCAGAAACAGCAATAAACAAACAAGAACAACAACACCTGAGTGGCTTCGTCGACGAGTGCGACGGCTAGTCTCTACCAAAACGTCGGCAGTTGGGACCTAGCAACGTCTACGACTTAGCCGACAACAGCAACTTCTTACAAGTACTCCCACCTCCCCCTCCCTGGGAACTGAATTTGGCTACGTCGCTGCGCCGTAACTGGTGTAATGGCAGACGAACTTAAGAAGATATGCTTGCAATTCGAACGAGGTACTTTCAGAAAAAAAAGTATACATCGTAGCACTATAAACTTTACCAACCAGTTTGTCAAGACGCAACTACAGATGTACATAATTGATGTGAGGACTTCAATTTGTGGACTCTTCGAAAACAACACTTCAAATAAGAGAAAGAGAAAATTAGCAGCTTCAGTAGATGGATCATGACAATGCTGAGGTGTGCTCACTTCGCACATGTCCACGGTGAGATGCCCTATTCAAACAGTGCACTTTTTTATTTCCGAGAACTATCTTTAATATAATCTTTCTCCTTTATTAAAGAAAGTTTGAGTAACATTTTTTCAGCAAATAGCGACTAAGAAACAAGTACAAAAATAACTGAAGGAAATAATATATAAATCATATCGGCGATTCAACTGAAACAAATTTTTAACTAAAAAAATTGGAAACAGAAGAAATAAACAGATATTAAGCACCTAAAATAAACAGCAGAGGAAATAGGAAAACATGTTACTTTGTGGACGTCATATTTGAAGCAAATTGCCGAATAGCATCTACGGGTATGAACCAACCCATAGTCACTACACATGAAAGAGCGCTCGCATTGTTTCACTTATAGCGCCGCGTATCGTTCAAAGAAGGACTAGCGGGTATGATCAAAGAAAACAAGTTACTCAAATCTGGAACGAGAGAAGTCCGACTCAAAACTATTAGAGATATATCAAGATGTTTTATAATCTGATAATACACTCCAATATTTTCTCTTCTACAATTTCCTTCCCGTGAGAAATCCATTTTTTCTTCCAATTTCCTGATCAAACGAATATGTCTATTGTTCAAATTTAAGGACTACAAATCAAAGAAATATAGGGTCCATTCATGAATGAATTGCTTGTAAAAAAATGCCTTATTCGTTTAAGTGTAATTAATTTTACTACTGAAATAATGAACGGAGATTGATTAGGGTGACGCGGCTATGACCGTTTATTGAAACTACTGAAAGGTGAGATGCATTGCCTAAATTTCGACATAAAACTATTTTCGATTTAATATTGAGGTGGATGATAACACCGAAATCGGCATTAAGCTTAAGCGCCGACATAATGAAGCGAAGATCAGCGTTACACCCCGCAGTGCCACAATGTTTACAAGTGTTATACGTTCGGCAAGTTAGAAGCAACGCCGACCACTTTTTTCCATAATAATCCTTAACGACCTTGACCGCAGCGCCTTCATCATTGCGTATACTCTTCAGCGCTTCTTAGAATGCCGTGTGTCTGTGTATATATTCGCGTATATTTGTGAATATCTGCGTATAAGTGCGTAGAAATATTTCTGATGCATCATTTGCTAAAAGTGAATTGGGACGGAACAAAAAAATTCACACTAAAGTAGTCGTGTTTTCACCCAACTCTTTTTACACCAACTATAGAAAATTTTCCCATCTGATTATATGAAAGAAAAATAAAAGTCCCCGCTTATAATAAAGGTGATTAAACCATCAACAACAGGAATCAACAAAGCCCTGAAATAGAATACCCAAAAGAAGCTATCGTTTCTTTAACTCGCACTAATTAATTCGGCAATAATTCACCTTGCCGCTTGCCATTCTGTAAAATATCCTCTTTTGTTTCGTTATTGTTACAGGTTGCTAACAAAAATTGTAAAGTGCAATATATTTTAATTACAATAAGAGAAAAAATGGATGCTGGAATGAAAATAAGAGTGGAAAAGTAACTTTCGCATCAGGTGACGACATAATGAGAGGGCAAATCTCTATGAAACCATTCGAAGGTTGACGGTGACTCTTAGCTTCGCAAGAAACCAAGTCTTTGCATGTCAGTATTCTACTACCACAAGGCAAACAACTGCTCTCTGAAATCGTTCTTCAACAAAGAGAAAAAACGGAAGAAAATGTGAGAGAAAACCTGCAGCTATGAATATCGCTCTCATCTTTTTTCGTTGAAATAACTGGAAGAATAGATGCTGACTGCTTGAAGGGTGAAGTGTTCAAAGTGGGTTTCACTCATAATTTATAAAATGCATCGCATAGGGGAAATAATGCATTTAAAGCGATCCTCTTATGCGCAAAATATTCTCATAAACAAAGATTCGTACAGATTAGAGTAAACTCATCTCCACATAGTTACTAAAAAGAGCAAATAGAACTGAAACGCTGCGTATGGAAGTAAGATATACGGTCATTCACCTCTATCGGAAGCAAACGGGTGGATGTTTCGCCAGTTTAGATTAGCAGATGCTTTAGAATGACATTATATATATATATATATATATATATATATATATATATATGTAGAGAGAGAGAGAGAGAGAGAGAGACAGAGACAGAGAGAAAAAAGAAAATGAAAGAAAGAAAGGAAAAGAGAGCGGGAGAGGGAGCGTACACTTAGAATTAGGTTCGAGCAAACAACACGAATATATAACGCAAAAAAGATGACAAAGAAATATTAAAGACAAACGTGACACAGCTATAGGCTGTTTATCACCACTTCAAAGTATGCTTGAAAGCAGCAGAACCTTGTGCCATTATAAAAAGCTTAACGACTGCAAATCTACGAAGACTGAAGCGAGCGCGATTTCGACGAGATGAGCATCTCCTAGAAGCTTTCTGCAGATTTTATTGCTTTAAGAGCAACAGAACAGAAGGCAAGAGAGGAGATCAGAAGACCTTTGAAAAACTACGGAGGTGTTAAAAAAGGTGCTGAGTTAAATAAAATCGACCACAGCAAAGCAGTTACGCTTTTTATCACATAATATTTCACGCAAGGCTTACAATAATTCAATAACATTTCACTTTGATACTAATTTTATTTAAAATAAAGACTACTTAGCCATTTGTTTATAAAATAGCATATTCAAAATGAGGCCTTCAGGCAAAGCAGTCTACCAGTTCAACACAGAACTCAGCTAACAGATAGACAACGACAAAGAAAATGTAATGCAAACCTGTAGTGGATGAGGATAGAAATGCAAAGAAGGATGAATCGAAGACAGTGGTTCTTCTCTTCTCATCAGTTCTTCCGCTGGTAGATATTGTCCCGCAGCCGGATCGGGTAACGGCTTATCTTCGGGCTAAACGTTCATAGAAAAGTTGTATCAATAATTCAGCATTCAAGGGCATATTGGCATACCACTAAGGAATAACGGATAACGCTTAACGTAACTATTCATAATAATACTGTGCAAAAATAGTATATATATATACATATATATATATATATATATATAAAATATATAGGTGGGCAAATGAAGTGGAGATATAAAAAATCATCTCACATTTGGCATATATGATGGTAAATAATGAGGATTCCATGGGCCCGCGTGTGGATGATACATTGTCGGCGGCACCGCAACAAGAGCGTTGTTATCACTATCGTACATCTGCAACAATTTCATTAGGAAAATGACTGAACGAAAACTGCAAATCGACGTTATCATCGACATAATCTTCAGTAAGTTCTTCTAAAAAATAAATAAACGAAAATTTTATTTTAGCTTATAGTCATTAGATATAAATTCCGACAGGAGTGTTAAAAACCACAACACTGAATTTTGAAGCCAAAGGTTTAATATTTCACACACTGCATAATAAAATCTCGATTGAAGATTAACAATTCGTCACTCTTTTCTTCTATTTTAGCCTTTTCTATAAATAAATTTCTATAAGCGATAATAAGCTCAATCTAAGAGGAAGTGCTGCTGACTAACTGGGAACAACATTATGGGTGACATTCACATGAAAACCTAGATAACATAAGTGATATAAGTACTCGTTTATCAACTGCGACAGGGGTAAACACTCAAAATAATAAGGAATACTTCATACTGTATAGCGTTATCCAAATGTATAAAGATAACGACTCGCTGCTAACGCAAACCAATACAATAATGACAGGAATTTAGCAGATAACAAAATGACATTTTCCTCTGCAGCAGCTTCAGCAGTAAACTATGATAATAGGCAACATTTAAACATCCACAGCATTCTAAATGGTTACAGCATCTGCTATGAAAGCGCAAGGTTGCGGCTTCGCATCCCCTCTCCGAATATTGGTATAACTTTTCATACAAGCGATCGATAATACTACGATTGCTTCAGTGGAATTCGATGCGTTCGACAAGAAAGAAGATGGAATTCAAACTCCACTTGTGATCGGCACTACGACTTGATCGAATATGAACTTCTCTGCTTAACAGCGGAAGCGTGTGGTAATAAAACCACAGCCTACAGCGCACATTAGAACAATTTTAATTCGTGTTTCGTCGATAGCAATAAGAAACGACAGCAAAATACACGTGATAATCGCGGCTAATAACTGGTTTTCAGAGCGTGGAGACAACCTTGCCGATTTCGACGACTTCGCCACCTGCAGGTGCGTTCGCTGCAGAGACGGGAACAGCATAAGCTGGTGATGTGACCGCCGAAAGCGACCTCGCGTATTCTTCGTCCGTATTCGACGTCATTGGTAGAAGACCACTGTTATAGCTGCAATAGAAAAGTTCGAGGTTAAAGGCTGCGCCACGTGTAATAATTAAAGCTTCTGCTTGAAAATTTTTGTAGTCGTGGAAGGGAAGGCCCGTCGATCCGCGAAATAAAAGAAGGAAATCGAAACGCACCTTGACGACATAGTAGGCAATGTGAGTTGGGCGTATGGGTTGTGCTGAGGCAGAGCACTGTTCCAATATGAATTGATTTCATGACTAGCCGATGTTGGATTAGTGGCCATTTGTGTGCTGTCCACCGGATAGCCACTATACGCGTTCGCATCCGAATACATCATATCTGCTTCACTCTTTACGTTACGCACCTGCAATCATAATATAATGCTAGGGATCGGGTGATATGAATTTGACATATAAACAGAAACGCCGAAAATGAAAAAAAAGCGATTTCGTGAAGATGAATAACAATGGATGAGGAAGGCTGCGAACAGTCATGACTACGATGAGATAATGAAAACTGATTTCTCATTGCATCACTAATACTAATAAAGAATTTGCCAGTAATAATATCAACAATTAGGACTACTTTAACTGATCAACAATAAGTAATAAAAACAACTGAACTGCAATAATTTCAGGATACAGCAAGATCAAATAAGTAAAAATATCTGTGAATAATAAGGATACTAAGGAAGTAGAGAAAGGAGAGGGACAGGCATAGTTCAACGCAAATGACGCTCAAATCGTCGAGTGTTCATTTATTGGTCAAGCTCTTTACTCCACAGACAATATAAACTGCTTCTTAAAGGCACTAAACATGAGAAGCTTGTAAGCATATACACTGGTTAAGGGACATCCTTGAAAAGTTTCAAGATTCAACTAAACGCATCTAAACGTCTAAATCTGATGCTGTTTCAAGGTACCCCCTTCTTCATTTGTCGAAAACAGCAGTCGATATACAACTGAAGTGTGCAATATAGGAGATATTTTTAACACACTTTTCCGTTGCATAATTCTGTTGCCGTTCAGGTTAATCTGGTTCAGGGAAACGGCTTTAGTTGGTCAACGATGTCATTCAACCAGCCTCTTTTTAGACACGAGTTAAACTGGGCCTTGCTTTTTTGAAAGCATCCGGGATCGAATTTATCACAAATCGCTAAGGCCGATTCATTTCAGAGTAATCAGATGAAATGAATGGAATTCTCATGCGTCTAAAGATACATTAGAGAAATGTGAAATATAATATAAAAACTGTAATAAAAAAAAACTGAGGGCAAAAGAAGCATGAATAGAGCGAAAAATAGAGCGACCTTCAATTGCATCAACCTAAGAATCTATCCCGACCCTCACAAAACGATGATTCAATGCTCGAGACAATAATGTTCGAATCAACGAACAACGTTTGATTGTACCAATAAGGGCTGAACGCCTGCCAACAATACGAAAGCACTTTATGACGATGTGCAACGAAAGAAATTAAACGCTCAAGTGAGATATCACATTTGACGTTAGGGTCGAGACGTTATAATGAGGAGATGAGGGAGAGGACGAGGGATGAACTCTTTCTAGAACTGGAAGATGAAGCGTGAGATTTAGCCGAACGCATCGAAAATTCCTTTGACGCTATGCCAGCGCCTCAATCCACATCGGGCGAAAGAAACTTTGACTATGGGACATTTTCCCGGAAGAAAGTTCCAGTCTAGTTACACATCCAACAACTATTGCCATCTTGTTGGTTCCTGCAAAAATTCGCACAACAGCTGTTACAAGATTTCGTTCAACAGCACCATCCATTATTTCCATAACGTTCCCCTACGACTCCAAACATTTTCTAAATGCAGAAACACTTTTTGACATATTTTAAACTCGCTTATAAATATTTGGCTGCGCGAAAGCATCAAAGAAGCATCAGTGCCTACGGTAGCTATGCTAAGATCAACTTAATGAGAAAGCACTAACCACGAAGTTGGATGACTGGGTAGGGTAGATGGACGTCGGGGGTACAGGGGGACTGATGTGTGCCACCGATGAACCCGGCTGGGCTTGCGATGGTGGATACGGATATGCACACGACGAAGAGACCATCATCACGCAGCTCACTGACCGATGGCCAGCAGCGCACATTAAGGGAAGAGGTTGCACGCGCACATGTATATGCTGAGAGCGAGACGAGCAGAGAGAGGCAAGCAACGACGCACAATGAAGAGCATGACCCGGCCACAATAGCCGCAACTCATTAGACGATCGATAAACCGTATCGACGAAGAAGGCGACGATCCGCATCGAAGGTCTGGTGCGCAGCCTATTGCCTATGCGCACTCAGCATACACGAGCAGTGATCCTCGTCGGGTATGAACCCATTTCAGCGAGGACCTTACTCTTCTAGCACATTCTCTGCCTGAGTCTTCATATCCTCATCCAAGAAATGCTATCGCTGTTTATAAGCAACTTTATATCAAATTAAAAAAAAAAATTGCAAAGCAATCTGCTAAGATACGACACAAATAATTGCCAATGCAGCAGCTATTTTTCTTATAAATAAGCGCGAAACTACAAAAGTATACAATTATTCTCCTTATATCTTACATCCGCATGCCACCTAGCAATGACACATCTACCAGTGTTCAATTTTGTTCAACTCCTTTGATAGTATACTTCCTTCCTGTGGAATACGACTTAATTATTGGGTAAAAGATTTGAGAGCGAAATATTGGCGATATTTAACCAATAAAATTAGAACACAGTGCGGCCATATGAGTTACAAAAAGCACAACGTTGCGCTCTTTCTTTTTTATATATCTTATGTACTCGAAAGCATCTGCACCTGTGCACATACAGTGTCAACTGCAATACTTCAAATTAAACGATTGCTTTGTTAAATACTTTAAAGTGTCAAATATCAATGAAACAACCATATGTGCCCAATATGATTATGCTCTAAACCTAAGAGGGAAAGTGGAAGCACTGGGTTCACCTGCTAATCAGAAATGATGGCGAAAGTCTATCTCGCTGCATGAAACAATAAAGGCCAGAAAGTGTAAAATTCCACTCGAAAATTTGCGCATTTTATGCATCACTTTAATTCCTTAATGTTATAACCATCATCCCTTGCTTTACAGGATTTAATTTGAAATCGATACACGTTATCGAAATGGTAACGAAGCTTTGAAACCTTTCAGATGATATAATATTTCGATAGTTTCACCACTTACATGCATTTGCAGGAGCAAAACGCCAGGGTTGTTTGAAAGCACATTCAACTCAAACCCCTAAGAAACACGTGTGTGTGTGTGCATCCCCAAAGGCTTCCAAGGAAACTGCGGGTACGGATCTTGACGGCAAAGTTTGGCGCGCACCTATACGCGGCTAAAGTCGAGAGTTTTCAGAAAAGACGTAAAGTTCGGTACTTCCTAAAGATAGTTTTATGGCTTTTTTGACTTTTTTCGCGTCGGTTTTTTTTAAACCCAATTTTTCATCACCAGTAATTTTTTTAGAGCGCAACGATCCAAAATTTAGTTTCACTTTAGTCAACTCTCAAAGCTTTTCTGTTATATCACTAAGATTTAACTCGTCCTTACATGCACCAAAACTCTACTTCATGAACCGTGGAGTAAGAAGCAATTATTCACTTTCACGGAAAATGAGCAAACCTTAAACCCAGTCATCCAATGCCAATAATATCCTACAATGCTTCCAACAGTCCTCAAGCATCTTTTGCTGGGAATATGTGGCTCAAGAAGTTCGGGTTACTCAGAAAATTTCCTAGAATATCGGGCTTATTCACCCGTTTCCATCACATGGCCTAATGTTCCAAGGGGCACTAAAACTTCTAGCGCCGCTTAGACGATATTACGGAAGCCTCCACAGCTCAAGCAGTTAGCATTTGAGGATTCTCCGAGGCCCGGGCGCTTCAATCCTTGGAGCATGACAAGAACCTTCGGAAGGGACCCAAGACCTCAAGGCATCCCAAGCGAAATTTTCGTCTCGTGGGAAGGTTTATGCGTCACGTCACACAAGGCGCGGCTTGATGTATCGTCCGCTTTCTTCTCTCTATTCCTCCTAGTCTTATGCTGACAGCCGGAACGATCTCATATTTCTCCTCAGACCTCACACCTCCTCGTTCCTTCTTCCCCTCTCCCCAATACAGACCCACAGAGTGCTTACAAAAGTCATCCTTCAACGTTAAAAAAATGTGAATATGAGAAGTCATCTGAAAACTTAATGCGGTTAATTTTCGTAGCTATTGTTTTGCTTTTTACATTTTCTGGAAACAGATTCCTTTGAACGACATATATCACCCTCATCAGACAGTTCTTTTAAAGTTTCGAATGGTACTCATTGAAAATGGCATTCTGTAGGTAAAACTTCGGCTTCTTTCTGAAAACTCTTGGTGTTAGTCGAATAGAGAGAGCCTCACCTGGGTAAAAATGCACCAATATAAACTTGTAGAGATATTGTGAGAGAGAACGGGAAAGAGAGGAAGAGAAATGGAGGAAGAGCGCAGAGTTATAGCTGACAAACCGATGAGGGATATTGGCAGCTGTTTACTGTGGGAAAGAGAGCATTAGGGGATGCGTTTAGTCGTCGTATAGGGAGCGTAAAGCAAGAGAAATTTCGTGCGAAAAATGATTAAAACTTCTCATTTATCTCATTAACTTCTTCAAAGAGGTACCAACGAATGTAGTCATTTTTCGCCGACTACAAATTACTTTCAAATGTCTCTTCGCCTTTCTATTATCGTCGATATAATACTTGAATAATGAAAAACGAAACCATCGTTAATACTATAGAAAATATAGTAAAGTATAGTATAGCAGAGCATAGTATGGTATAACCTAGTGCAGTGAAGTACGGCACATCCTCGTATACCTCAATATAGCATGGATAGTACAAAACAGTATAATTTAATATGGGTAAGAAACGTGACATCAGCAACCAAATATACCTTACTATTGAATAGTGCTTGCAGTAAAATTAATGACTCTATTCACAGATCAAATTCTCGAAGTTTTTATGTTATTCTATGAAAGTTCAAGGTTTTTTATGAAATTGTGTGAAATTTATACGAATTTTAACACTGAGATGATTCATTTTCTTTCTCAGAAGTGCAATATTTCGCATCTTCAATTGCAGTAAAATTCCGCTTCGCTACTGCTTCGAATGATAATCATGAATATATCTCGCGATAAGCGGGGATATTTGTTTGTGATTTTAACTCTTCACTTTGAGCGGACCTATGCGCCAAAGCGGAAACGTCTCCTCTCCTCTCCTTAGCGCTAACATTTCTTTGTTTGCCGCTATATATTCTTGAAGAGATTTTTCTTTCTTGAAGTAGCTTCTTTTAAATGACCCTATTATACTCCAAAAATAGGTTTACTGCAAGTTGTAGAAAATTATTTGCAACGGTTCGGTCGAACTTGACGCGAACAAGAAGTTTCGTAATAGAAAATTGCTCCATTAAAGTGAATCATCACATCCTCCAATTCCCGTTCACCTCAACCAGGAGTTGAATTAAAATTGTTGCGCTTTTTCCCACTCCTTTAAGAGTATACCGTAGATGAGCTTTACTAATGAGACCATTAACGAGTAGAAATATCTTCGTTTGGTCGTTCTTTCTGAAAACGATGAGTAACTGAAGTAAAAAAGAAAAGAGATTTCGTTTAGCAATTTCTGTGAATTCATGAACGAATTCACGACTGCAGGTATAAGAATATAATAATTTCTTAAATTAACTCAATGAGGCAACTACCGACAGTGGACTTTAAAAAGCGTTGATTTAGCAATAATTAACTAGAATATTGGATAGAGGATAGGAAATACTTTTCGGAAGCGATAATGATCGTGGTGGCAGTCGTCGACCACTGCGGGTGGCACTAATTTGCGATTGCTGTGAGTGGCAGAGCCGAACGGACTCATTTAGCCACCCTATCAAGTAAAAACATTGCTTAATGAGATCTGAACCCTCTGGGATGGCGGTCCATAAGATCCTTAAAGAGTTTCTCTCTCACATCGAAAACGTAAAAACCTCAGAGGGGATTAGTCATAACCAAGCATCAACAAAATATACCGTAACCAAAAGTGAATGTAACACTGTAACATTTCATCTCAAAAAAGACGTTAAACAATCATACAAATATGACATGTGGCTATCGTGTAGCCGCGAAAAAAGAGTCTTCTTGAATGGGGTGAAGCATTTTGCACTAGGAACTAGTGTGAACACTTTCCCGCATTCTCATCCGTCTATTGAGATACGTCGAATGAAACGCTCCCTTTCCGTTCGCAGTCAACATCTTCCGAAAATGACGACCTCTTGCAGACTCCTTTTTCAAGTAGCACATATTGCCTTGATATTTTTTTAGATATTCTCAGAAATTTCACTAATGAGCTCAGTGACCGGACTCGAAAGTTCACTATTTCTTGACTTTAAAGAGTGTGCTTTTTTTAAATAACGAGGCATTAAAGCAATATCCAGTGCTTTCACTAGGACGAATGGGATTTCGCTAGGTCAGAGAATTATGCAAGGACGTCAACAAAATCCGCACCACCTATCTCTACACTTCAACGCAACACCGTCCTCTTTGGAGTGCGTAGTTTCACAACCTCTGTGTTTAATAATCAGTATGATTGGCGATAAACATGTAATTGTATTTAGACAACTTTGCAGTGAGTGATTTCATCTTTCCAGAACCAAGTGATTCGAAGCCTGGAAGCGAGCAATGAGATTTCGTTACAATCAACATATTTCTTTGCGAACTTCTAAAGCAAATTTTCATTACTACGAAATTCTGATTCAGATAAGAAGCGAGCACGCCGCCACTTTTAAATTCACATATGTGAATGAAAGAAACTAACAACGAAATATAAGATAAAATGGCACTGCGAGCGAATAGATGCATTTATCAGTGTTTCAGATTCTCTTTCTTCGAATGCTCTTTGTAGGCGTTCTGAATAAACGCTTCCATATGTGATCCTCCACTTTATGAAGTCTGTTTTCTAATGTTCAGAGCAGTTTGTTTACAAATCGTTTTCTTTTGGTTTCAGTGTAAACTTTTGTTAATCGATGTCATTAAGACTAATACTCATTCCTGCGGTTCCACTGTCAACCTGTTGCAACAATGCAAATGAATATGTTATCGTTATATTCAAGTATAAGCACTAAATGTAAGCGGCTTTTTTGTGCTTAAATAGCATCATCTTCGAAGATCCGCTACAAACATCGATGAAGTTTGTTTTTCGTATCATAACATCATTCTCCGAACAAACTCACAGATAGTGATATGGAGATTTCCCAGCACTGAATAAATGTTTTCCTCTCAAGAATAACCTCTTAATGGCGCCAAAAATAATGAGATGTACGAACTGTATTTGCTAATTGAAGAAATAGGAAATTATGCCTGCTGATGCAAAGTTCGTATGCATTAGAACCCTACAAGAGAGAAATAAAAACTACAACAGGCAGCGCAAACACACTATGTCAGCGCAAACACACTATTCAGTCATTCCATACAGTAACTGATGTTCGCGTTTGTACAATTGTCAGTAAATATTTCAAGTTCCATGAATTTATTTGAACTGCGCTTAATGTTCGAAATACTCTAAGCCACTTGGGATATGGGCGATATTCTTTCGGTTGGAATAAGCTGATAAAAACAGCCAAAGATAAATATGATTTACTTCAAGTATATTGATAATTTGTGCGGGTAACTGCTATTTTCAGAATAGAAAGAAGATAACATAGATAGCATGATATCAGGTAGACTGAGCATGGGAACAACGACAGTTGAGTGAACAACTTAGGAGGGATGGGAGGGGGGGGGGGGGGGGTTAGGTATGACATGGGGGAATAAAACGAAGAGATGTTTCGAAAATGCGTTGGGAACGAATTATCACAGTGAATAGAGAATAACTGTTAGCTGATGCGGGAGAATTCGTAGCAAAAGGGAGGAGGAGCAAAGCATCGTTCCGATTGCTTACATTCACAAGCATTGCTGACAGACGGTTAGAGCGTCGGGCGAATAGCAAATGAGAACAAGCAAAAGCTGAGCAAGAGATATGCGTGTGGTGAATTTCACGTTCGATTCGCTACCGTAGGTGTAGGACGCAATAGCCGATTGGTAATAGCTTTTGAGGCTGCCTTGCTTGAATAAGATGCCAAAAAAACAACAACAACATTATATTCTAAAGCAACCGTAACACACGATGAGTCGACTTACTTTATCATCGAAATGATTTATACATTGCTTAGAATCGACGAAAACATACTGAATACCGAAGAGTCTTTTTAAAGGGCGATATATCTGAGGAAAACGTAACATATGGAAAAACGCTATATAGCAGCTGGAGCAGCGATATGCGCCCTTTGCTATTTTGTCCTTTCGAAATAATAAGTTTGATAAATCGTTAACAAATAGTAAAAAATGCGTAAAAATTACGAAGCCGATTATTCGTACACATCTTCTATGAATGATTCGTTTGCCTAACAGTGGCAGAAATAAAATTGTAACTCGACGAGCTGTGAAAACGGCAGAATTAAAGTATCTATAATACATTTGGAAATGGATAAATTATTGTGAAATTTGACTAAGGTGTTGCCGTATAATGCCCTACATCTGTTCATGAAATAAACCTGCTTCATTTGCTTCCGAGCTGGAACTACCGGACAGACCGATAGATATACAAAGACTTTGCAGCTAATTCTCACACTCATTCTACATAAGCAAAGATACGATGTCACCAAAACGCATCTTGTAAGCACAGACTTGTGAAAGCATAACGCATCTTTTCAAATGCATGAGATTTTATGCACGCTTGCAAGTTATCTCACTTGCACTTCCTACTTGCCCATCTATCCAGTAGTTCCAATTCGCCAACTATTGAAAGCAAAGTAAATTAAAGCCAATAAATGGAGTTTATATTTCAAGTTGATTTATCAGTTTGCACCCAAATTTGAGGCACTTAAATGTAACTGAATACTTGCATCCTTTTTTAAAGCCACCTGCAAGGCATTTCCTTACAAGTCGAGTTTGCGAGCTGAATTGTTTGTGTAGAAAATTTGGGTGCTGTTGACTACTTCAAAGTATTATTGCGCACAATTAACACCATATACGCCGTCCATTCACGACGATATTCACCAGCCTGATGAGCAGAACTTTATTTTTGCATTTTGCTGCACTATGACAAATTTTATTATATTTTGCATTTGCAAAGTATTACCGACTACTTCAAAGTTTATCATCTCCTCTGCAAATTTACCGTTTTGCATATGTATCAACATGTATTTGCATATGGCTAACAACATATCTGTCCAGTTGCAACAAATCGGAGACAATTGAGGCCAATATCATGAAATTTTAGGGGTTTAGTGTATGCCATGGATCGTCCGTATTGTCCTTCAAGTTGATTTATCTATCTCGAGATGCTAAAAATTTACGTATAGTTTTCACCTGTTGGTTAGTGTATCTTTTTAAGGAATTTTAACGGCTCAATGGATCCAGCAAAATATGAACGTACTGTTCCATGCATTTCAATTTACGTCAGTAACCATTAAAATTGCACTTGCGCACATCTCACAGGTATTCCGAACTATTTGAATTTAATCAGTTTATGCGACAACCATATCAAAATTCGGTAACTAATAGATGAGTTGGAGTAAAGGACACCTCAAACGATGTGATATCCAATCTATCAGTGACCCATAACAAATCACATCATAATAGGCATAGGTAGATCAGGTAACTGTTGCTTTATTTCTGTGTAGAAGTCATTCTTACGGAGCATAACTTTTAGAAATCTCTTAAAGCAATCAAAATGGAAGGATCTCTATTCAATTCGCTGCTGTTCATTAGCGGAACATGAACTGTGTGTGGATAAAGCTCGAACAGTGTTCATCGCTGGACGAAAACTGATTCGGTATTAAACAAAAAGGCGCTGCTTTAATTTCTGATTATGTACATCTAAGCTGCTTTAATTTCTGATTATGTACATCTATGAAACCTGAGTGAGCAAAAATTAGAACAGGAGCAAACTGCAATATTGGTGAAGTAAGAGAAAGAAAAGAAATCATTAAGTCCAATGATCTTCAGAAAATTTCCACATAGATGTATAAGTGCTTCCCAAACTAGGTGGAAAGCATAGTAAAGAATGATTCAGGAAAATAAAAGCAAGCAAATGCTTGCTTAAAACATTTCAGAAGATTCCTGAAATGAATGGGGAAGTGGGTATAAATAATAGGGTGGGGAACGTATCGTAAGCGGGGATAGTTTGAAGAGGCGATGAAAAACGACCTCCGTATATTCAATGTGCATAGAGCAGCTGAATAAACGGCGCATCATTCGATGTGGCCAAACGCTTAATCCGCATCTGAGTGATGCATATTGATGTCGTCGCAACACATCAGGCTACTCAATATCTTGTACTAATCAATAGCAGATCATAGACGCTTCATTTCACCCTTAATAGAAGTTCATTTCACGGGTAACTAGAAGTTTACTGCAGATAATTTGAAGTGTCTATCTTATATGCTTTTGAATGTTGCTTGATAACGGCGTTGTTTCATTATAGAAGGACCCTGATGCACGAAAAAAAAGACAACGAATCATCGCAACGTATCAGTTACTGCACCACTCTTCATCGAACGCTGAATTAGTTTACATAATTCATCGTGATGCCTCTCTTTTTTTTGACTTTGCAATTACTTTTCCTCATCAGACATCAAATACGAGAATTACTTATTTGATAGCACTGAACTTTACTACTTACTGTTCCCAAATGTTTTAGAGAGAGAGAGAGAGAGAGAAAATGCATACGCGAAAATTTGCTGTTATATGCCTAGATTTATTGAAGTTACTGAACTTGGTATAATACCGATGCAAATATGCGTAAATTTTCTCTCACCTCATCAAAGCTATAGCATTAGAATATAACTGACAAAGAAAAAATTGGATAGGATATGCTAGCACAGGAAGCAGCTGCAAGCTCTGTGTGTGTGTTTTTTCACAAGTACATAAAAACATTATAATAAGTTCTCGCGTGCAATGAATTCCCTCATTGCTCACGTTCTACTTCTGGTACTTCCTCGATTCAGTTGCTCGACCTTACTTCCACAAATTAATGAAATGTTAAAGTTGGGTCGACCTTACAAGAAAAGGGAAAAAAACTCCATTCGACTTTGGAGATTAAAGAAGAACCACCGAAAGGAATCAAAAAACAAAAAAAGATGTATAATCAACTTCATAGAATTTCTAGCGACTCGTATAAAACAAATTCATGATTAAAACCTCACTATATGCTCAGAAATTATAAAAAATATAAGCAAAACTAAAGACATCATAACCGCAAAATTCATAAGAGATATTACTATCAATATCTTATGCTCAAAATTCTAAAAAGCAAACCGACTGCTGCATGTGACATCTCGACTCAGCTAGGCTCATTGAGTTTTATAATGAGGATGCGTGTGTGTGTCTGACATAAAATAGTGCGACCTTTTAAAGGTGTCGGCGGAAGCATTTGAACGACATTTTACCTCAGTCGCATAACGTCCAAATAAAGTGCGTTCGTTATCGATAACTCGATTACCATTTATGTTTACGCGATGATTCACTTCAATTCATCGATTTTCCATTGTTTCTGAGGATTTATGTTGTTATCGCAAAACCTCACTGAGCATTTAATTCATTTAAGCAATTGCGAATTTGACACAATTGAAAGAGACAATGATTGAAACGTTTTGTAGGACAAACGTTACGGTTTTAGAATGAAGGATGACTACTCATTTTTAGCTATACTCTCTTTTCCTTTCAACTAATGATGCACCATCTGTTACTAAGAACGAATGAATTATACCACTTTACTAGTTTAATTTAATTGAATTTTTGAGGCTGTTTATTACTGCGAAGATAAGAAGTCCTATAGTAATTGTCAGGTGATTTGCCCTGGTATAGCGAAAACATCAATACAAATTTGTGTGTTGTTTGTTTTTTTTCAAATACGGGTTTTGATAAAAAAAAAGATACTGCATATTTGAAGCTATCAAAGAAATACCCTATGAAATACTTCTTTATAAAATTGGTTACGCGTTGCGTGAAATATTACTTCGGATCCCTCTCTATTAACATTCAAAAATCTGGCTTTCTGCTACAATTATCGCATTTAAACCATCTAGCAAATTTTAAGCTTTAGTGATTATAAGATCTGCAAGTGATCAATAGAATATTGCAATGAGAATGATTAACTTGAAAAAATTCACCGAATAAACCTCATGAAATAATTCTATCGCCTAATAAACAAATAATGGATGGTTTATTTTCTATTTGTGAAATGAATGAGTTTTTATCGTAATTAAAATATCATAACTCATCATAACGGCATTTATGAGTCTCAAGTTAATGATTATTAAAACCCCAACTTTATATGAGACTAAAAAAATCGACTTTCCTCTCGAGCACAATAGTCAACAAAATTGATTTCTATTTACTTGAAAGATTGCCCTATAGGATACATTATCGCCGTTGATATGCAGGTGTTATGAAAAATTTCGATACAGCGAATAAAACCACACCGAAGGGCAAAGTACAGTAAGAATCGCTAGGGGCCACCCTATAAAATACAAACTGGTAGGGCAAGTAGCGCTCCTTTTGAAGAGTGATTCAGTTGGCGGATCATAATTGTTTGAAAGTACGAAATACACCGATGCATCGGTGCAGTCTAAAGAGTATAAGCCTAAGTGATAGCTGACGACTAGTGACGGAGTCAGTGTAAGTTGACCGTGTCACGTAGATAATCACCTGCTGGGGTTGTGAAGACAACCGCGCAAATTGATTTTAAAAATTCAACCGGATCATAAGAATTCGAGCACTATTTATGATACAAATAAATATTCTCCTACTTAATGAGGATGCAGTAGATGAAAGAAACCTGGCTGAGGGAAATTCGTTGATATTATCAAAAACAAAACTGAAAAAATAATGCTTTTTTGTCGGAATATTTGACATACTTAACAAATTACAGCCCTAAATGATGGAATCTAAGCATTCAGCATATAACATAGACTTAAGTGAAAGAGATGAAAAGAGTGGCAGGAAACGTGGGTCGACTTTGGACACGCTGTTGATGGTAGGGTGCCGCTTCACTAGCGACCGTCGGCGTAGTCGGATTGTTGTGCTGCGATTTGTAAGCCGAGTGCTCACAAATGCGAACCAAATTATAACCAGATGTGGCTCCGAGGCTACGCTCAAATAAAACATAGCGAAGCGCCGTGAGATGCTTGCTATTCGTTGAGCAGTATACGGCACCGAACCGACAACAACTATTATCCCAAATCTACATCCGCTTTATTAGCACATAACGTAGCTCTTGTTCGAATCCTAGACGGAAATGAGACCGAAAAAAATCGCATAACACCTCAAGCAAATTATTCACTATCTCAGATTCAACGGAGCATGATAACATTGTATGATATTGACATATAGAATCATAGTCTGGATGGACAGCAAGGTAGCGTTACCGCATCCCTTTGAGAACTTCGTGAAAAAAAAGATTACTAACGCTTATATTCATTGCTCCAGTAATCTTAACAAGAATAATTCGCACTATTTAATGCTGAGCCGAAAGTTTTACTGTATATAAACAAAAATGATCCGTGAACTTTAACGATGAGTTTTGAGAATGCAGTTATTCATAAGACCTCTACCTGTACAGAACAGATTCGCTTGTTTGGTCGTGAATATATGGCTAACATCATCCCTGCCTTCTTCGATACCACCTTCCTATATCACCTGCAAAAAAGATCCTCTCCTTCTTATCGTTCCCCTTCCCTTCCACCGAATCACCTCCTCTTCATCACCGAAGCGAATCTTCGTCTCTTTCATCGTCTCGTTAACACTTGCCTCTCCTTTTATCACTTTAACTCATCATTGAAAATGCAAAGGAAAACATTGGCAAAATTTGGTATGCGGAACAGATATTGTCACTTCATTTCTGGTAGTTAAGAGGGGTGCACTGAAACACGGACTATCGTTGTCTCGCGGTTTGAGAAATGCAAAGAAAATGGCTCAGCTTCTTTTATCACCTCAACCTCTTTACTAAAGCAACACTTCGACCCTCTAGGCGATATTCCATACAATTCAACTAAATAAACCAGTTTTTCTATCTCATTGTTGCATTGTGCTTTAAATTTCAAAAATAAATTCATATGCTGCACTTAGGGAATATATTTTATGCACTTTATTAATCCCCTCTATTCATAATCAACATTTCAATATAATTTACCAAAAGAAAACAGGTTTACTGCCAAAAATGATAGCAGTTCAATGAGTTCAAAAGAGAGTTTGCTGTAATTACTCTTGGAGTCCTCAGTCAGTTTATTTGAAAGATTTTGATGACTTAAATGCCGTCGAGTTTGCTCAAATCCAATTGCCTTCTCCCTATTATTTTGTGATTAATTTTTAGCTCTTTCATCGGAACATACGAAAACCGACTATCAGGTGAAATATCAGGCAAAATGGGAATTGATGTAAATTTGCATCTATCCTAACCGAAAGCTGGACGAGAAATCCGTTAACTAAATCATTGAAGCGTTAAGAAGTGCGTAATCGTTGTTGAAGTAAATGCAATGCGTTAAGTCGAATGCAATAAGCGAGCAGCTAATATAGGCTCAATGAGATGGGAGATATGACGTTGCGACGATGCATTTTCCTCACTAAACTATGAAAATATACGCAGTAGATTCTGATTCGCCTAATTCTTATAAAATTCGCATAAAATTCAACTTACTATAAAAAATTCTTCGTCATTTAACTAATTGTTTCCAATTGAGATAAATTAATTCGATAAATAACTACTCATTTTTCCAGGAAAGAAATAAACGGATATATTGAAAAAATGCTTCTTCAAAGCAAAAGAAACCAATTTAAAAGTGACGCTTTCAGCGGCTACACTTATTATGACAATTTAGCTTTGATAAATTCGATAAAAGAAAATATTTATTTAAAATCTTTCAAATATTTATCACTAGAATGATAGCAGCAATATTCAATGAATTAAGAGGCATAGGTTATGCGGTGAACGCACTTTCCTATGGTAAAACTCCTGCAATTCTCTACTAGAATTGGCCAATATTTACACATTTTATGGGAATTTAATATTGAAAGCTACAGCAAATGCAACTGATTGAAAGTTAGCTGAAGCGATGATGATTCTCACCTTGCTCGCAATAGGCTGAAATCTGGTAAATGATAGTGTCACATATACGAGCCTATTCGACAAAATCAAATTTCTTTAATGCTATTCTTGCTATATTCTCTTTCAAAAATGCTGCTGTGCTCAGCACGGTGGAGAGCTGATGCCACTATGAGTCAATGCGGCGCCACAAAATATATCTTTATGTTGTGCGAGCCGTTCCGAACAGCTACCGTTTTTTATTATAGTATTTGCCGATTTCATAAATGTTCGGAGTCTAGCAAATACTTCAATTATTAAACAAACCGACCACTTAAATAGGAGCTATAGCGAAATGATCAGCGAAGATGAGTTTATTTCACGAATTTTTAGGCTGAATAATAATTGTAAAAATACTTATAGCGACATCTGCCTAACTTGTTTAACATAGCTCAGCAAAAATCATCCTATCATTGGGGAAAAAGAACGTTCAGAACTGCTAACAAGTAATTAACATTGGAGGGAATTTGATGACTTATTTCAGCAGGTACTTGGTTATAACCATAATGCTTCTAAGAACGATGTTTAGCAGGCAAAGCGACAAACTGAGGTGACAAATTTTTTCATTATGATTGAAATGAGCGAATAATCGAAGCAAATGAGCAAAAAATATCACCGAAGGTTGAAAAATAGCGATTCACCTAAGGCAAGGCAGCTCTGTGAAGAGCCATGAATCACAAAACTTGTGTTATAATTTCAGCCGGAGAGAGGAATAGGTGGATTGTGGGGAGGAGAATTTTCAACTAAAGAATGCAAGGTATTACTCCGGCTAGGGAACAAAAATAAATAATTAAGCTAATTTTGTTAAAGTGGGTGACTCACTCATCGTAATCAATCGAAAAAACTGTATCGAGAAATGGTGGGATAATTCAAAATGAAAAAAATCGGCCGTTTCAGTTGCTTTAGGTCAACTCTCTCGAATGTTTAGATGAAGAAACAGAGGTATGCTATATTCAAGAAGAGCTTTTCCTGAAGCATAATTTTATGTATTCTTTGTGAAGGAAAAAAAGATCATCGTTGCATGAATTCTTCTAAGTTTACACGATCGTTCGATAAAAGAAATTCCCTTATGTTTAGCGAACGTTTCCTTATGACAAAATTGACGATGTTAAAATGTGAGAATAAATCTCTATACGGTAATGGGATATTGCATTCAAGTGTCAATTTAGTGGAATCTATGAGTGGACGGCGAAATATGAACTAAACGTGACTAAAAGCGCAAATCCGCTTCGAGGATATAGTCGAAGCGGGTGAATTGAAATGAGCGGCGAAATTAATTATCTCGCTTGCATTTATCCCTCAGCTACCATATCTTTTCAGGATATCTAAATTAATTAGCAAGAGTTCACGTTTTCAAATTATTCATCCAGAATGCATTTACTAATCGGTTTTTTTTCCGATCATTATGAACGTATTATCATGGAACTAATATGTTTAGTTTATATGTAATTTGATTGCCGTTAAAAATGGAATACACTAAAGAATTGGTGCAAACGGAATTATGCAGTATTTTAGAGATAGAAGACTGGACAGATATCGTATTAACTTCGCAGCTCCTTAAGAAAAGTCTTTTAATGAGAATTTACTTATAGTTTGACTGTAAGACCTCGTAGAATCGCCTCCCCACCTTGCGTTTTTTACACAGTACTCTGCGCTATATGAATCGTTGACCCCTAACATTACCACAAACTTTTCGAGTTACAACTGCCACAGCTTCGGTACGGCGAAAGTAGAGGTTTCAATTAGAGCTCATATTGAAATGCGCGTTTTCAGGAGACTTGTTTTCGCCATCTAGTGAAAACTCCGTTGAAAAGCTGAATGGTGGAGGCGGGAACTTTAAGCTAGAACTGAAACTTTTCACCATGAACATCACAGCTTCGAGAAGCGGGTCACAGAAGGCTGACACAATACGCGCCTTTTCTGTTCCGCTTATTATCAGTCGCTAATGTGAAGTAAAATTTCGAAAATAATGTTTCCATGATTTAAGTAATCCAACCATGTGCCCGAATCCTCCACAGAATGCAGCATGTACGTTTTTTAACAGTTTTAAAAGCCTATAGTGGTTTACAAAGCTAATGAACCAGCGTAAATTGTGTGGTAGAAGGTGTTCGTATAGCGCCTATTATATCTAACATTCCATTAAATGTGATCCTCTAACTGAAAATACCTAACAGAGACGAAGAAACACACAGACTGACAGATAAATATACGTATATAATGACTTCTATCATCCTATGGCATCGTTATAGCGTGCTTTCTTGAAGTGAACTTGCAGTAGGGTATAAAATAGCCATCACTGGGTGCAAACGCATCTTCGTACACTGCTGCTCGAACTGGCCGCCTCTCGAAGTCACTGAAAACAATTCTAACGGCCTCATTATTTTAAAGAGTCCTCTGCAACCACACAAATAAAGGAAGCAATCTGGAAAAAACGAAAAGATTGGGATGGACGAGGGGAAACGGATGGGGGAACACGAGGTAAAAACACATCTACTGCTTGCACGCAAGCAGATAGGCAGATTACATACAAGCATTATGTAAACTGAACGGACTGCGCATTCAATTCATTGCTGCACCACTGATGGAGACATCCCAAGTGGTACTGCTCGCCTTACATTGGGAGCGAACGAATCTGCTATCAGTGCAACTGCCTACACCGACTACCAGCATTCTAAACCAACAACAGACATGAACTGTTAGAACGTTGTACGTTTTTGTGGTCACGAGATTTTATTTCGTCGTTTTCTCTCCATTATGTGATGGTCACTGTGTGTTAAGCTAGGTATTGGAGATGTGCATTTCACTATTAGCTACATCTCTGCGAATAGTGAAGTTAATTTCTTTGAAAATAAAAATTAATCACTCAGAAATGCATTCGTAAGGATGGAATTACCAACAGTAGAAATCTGTTTATGCAAAAAAATGGGAAAGAAAGCTGTCGAGAGAGAAAGAAGAGACGTTCTGAAAACATTAGGTCTTAATAATCGCAAAGGCAAAGATAGAAAGCACAGATAGCAGTTTTGCTTATATTAAAGTGTGTTAGCGCACTTAAGTTGTTTATAAATTTGCTTAGTGAAACACATCATTAAGGCAATCAATGCCTTTGCATGCTTCTATTTGCAACTCAGACTGTTAAGTGAGCAGATAAAATGACGCCGATGTGAGATCTGCTTGAGCAGCACATTAATTCTACGTTATTTAAGATAACTCTGTACTAGAGCACTACACAAAAATCAAATGATAAACGTTTATAGGCAATCTAACGAGTTATCAAATTTCGAATATTCAATTATTTCACATAAGTAAGCAAATTGCATAAAGCGAAAAGATAAGCAACAACGAGTTGAAGCATTAGAGAGAAGAGAGCATCGTGCGGCGAATGCACGTATAGGGAAATTGCCCACAGAAATCACCATAGTGATAGGTGATTATTTATTCAATTAGCAATACGGTAAGCAGAAATCACCCCCCCTCATTTAATCTCTAACGTAGTCAAGAAAGGTTCGTTTCTTGTTAATGAAAACGACCACCAAATTCTTTCATCGATGTTTTCATCAATATTTGAAGATTTATTTCTCACAGCACTTAGCTGTCGCTCTATGGCAACAAAAGTGATTGGGGACATCCACACTCCATATACCTCAGGTGAATGGTGCAAGGAATTGCGTAACTGTTGCCACATTATTAAATAGAGTGGAATCCATCATTTGTTAGGCGTTTCACACCCATCCACAAAGTTTTACTAATCGTAGCGAACCTTACAGCATAGGCGAAAACGTCTCGTTATATAAACAATAAATAACCTTCGAATATCGCATCAATTTGCCCGTTTATGACGCGCAATTCGTTTAGATATACAAAATTGCGACTGCAAATTCAGTGAGACGGTCTCGATAAGTCTATCCAACAACCTTTTTCCCCTTATTTGAAATCAGCCCTATAGCATAAAATTTCAATCGTACACTCATCAGACTTTAAACGCATTGACTCACTGATGAGTTTCTTCTCCTTTAAGATATTTCAGTGAAGTTTTAGCAAAAGAGATATCGAATTGCTCATTTAAAAAATGAAGCGAACAGCAAATTTATTCACTCGGCTAGGAGTCGATTTTGACCATAACAGTTATATTTTTTGTTAGCAATGTCTCAATTCGAGCCTTTCGAGAATTTCAAGACTCTTCAGACAGCCGGCTATCGAACTCGTTTATTCATGAACTGCCTCAAGCGAATGATTATAAGTTTGCTTAGTATGAAAACTTGAAAAAATTTCGATCTATCACTAGCTGCTATTTGCAACAATCGAGTACTCAATAAACGAGAAATAAAAAACCGAACTTAAAAAAAACACCAACAAACGTGTGCTGCTAATGATGATGTCGACACAAGATGAAGCATTCGTTGTACTTCTGAAATAAGCGCTAAATCTATAATGGAATTTTAAGTGCTAACAGATGCGCGTAAATGCAGATTGAATGCAAAGTCTATGGCAAATTTTATAAGGTGATATATGCATGGCGATAGGGGATGATAGAAGTCATTACTAACTTCGATATGCTCTGTACGAAAGTACAAATATGAGATCGTGGAAAATATTTGATTAGTTTAGAGGCTTAGAGGCTAGTTCAGAGGCTTCTCTGCAAAGTATGTAAAATTTGTCTTCGGGTACTTTGCAGTAGAGCAATACCACAAGCTCTGAAATGCTTAACGGAACAATAAAGCATAATTTGATTGCAGCTATGGCAATTCCGCATAAAGGTTAGAATGAAAAAAATGGGAAAAGCTCCACTTTAAGTTCCGCTTTCACATAAAATTTCAACCATAGTTTTTCTCTTGGATTTTTACGATCGAATAATTTTTCATATTATGAAAGCGAACGGTGATTTTTTTTCAACCTTTGAAATTCTACAAATAAATAAACGATGGAAATATTTGCGAGCGGAAGAATCTTCGATGGGAGCACAAAAAATTGCGGACGTTGGGAAATTATTCCTTAAGTTGTGAAATTATTTCCCCACTTTAAGGAATTCCATAATAAAATATTTTCGTTATTTAATATAAATTTTTGTTATATTTAATATCGTTATTTAATATGATTGAGAGATTATAAAATTCAATTCATATTCCTGCGAAAATAATCGACGTTCATTGAGCGACGAGAAACATTTCGAAATCAAAGTTGGAATGATTCGCAAAATAAATTCGAATCGAGGAGAGAGCAGAAATCGTTGAATAATCCTCGTTTATATATCATCCGGCTTTCACATAGTTAATAAATCCAGAGAAATCAAAACTTCCAATCCAATCACCACGCAGTGAAATAAAAAAGAACGAGTTCCAAAGAGAGCGAATAGAACCATGGCAATGTGAAGTTTGTTCCAATGAAATGAACCATTTTAAATTTGCCGCCAATCTAGTGTCGCGCCTCATCGTCACACAAATATGGCACCTCATGTGGGCAATAATGGCTGACGCTTTAAGATGCATGTTCTGATACCCTAACTCATCTGCAGGTTGACCTCGTTTGAGGCGGTGAACGTTCATTCGCTGGTACTGGCTTTGGAAGCTTTATTCTGAACGAAAAATGATACTTTTTGGCGAATTAGGAGGGTTGGCGAGAGAATAGGGGATGGAGCGAGGTGACGGGAATGCATTCACCAAGAGTTCACTTCAGTAGAAAGGAACAACTTCCACATTCAACAGCTGAAGGGGAGGCGGCGGAGAGTGTGCGTGTGTGTAAGGAGGCGGGGGGGGGGGGGGGGGGGGGGGAAGGTAACTGTTGCCAAGGCCAAATCGTCGCACTATCGGCTGAAGAATTTGGAGCGAAAGTTTTTTTTTTCCAAATCCATGGGAGAGAATTGCAAAACTTCGCTGTAAATCCTTTTATCCTGATGGTTTGACGTCGAGCAACCCCACAGTATTCGCTGAAAAAGTTGAGGCTCTATTAAATTTCCAGGAATAAAATAAACGCTTATTTTTTGAAATTTTTTTTGCCATCATTCCAGTGTAACATAATCATTATATTCAAATATAACCCTTCCCATAAGGGGAATTTGAGGTTTAGTGGGAAATTCGTGTAACAGATGAATAGTTTTCGAAAATATATCGCATAGAAATTCTTCGTTAAAATGTCCGCAGTGTAATAATCACATAATTAAATTTTCCACGCAAACTCCAACGAATAGGCAGTCTTTTAAAGAGATCTTTTAAAGGAAAGTACAGCAATATTTTCTGTATCTTTAATTGGCAGCTTTGTGGAAGTGATCCTTAGATAAATTAACTGGATACACCTTTTGATAACGATCGGTGATGTGAAGAGGTGCAATGATTTGCAATGTGCCACACAGTGCGCCGATATAATAACATTTGTTTGCGCTCTTCAACGTGTACTTTCAATGACTTTCACATTCGAAAATCTAACAATTTCGCGTCAAAAAATCGTAGTGTTCTTCCCTAAAATACATTTGAAAAGAAAATTGAAATGAAGGGAAATGGATGTAAAGTAAACAAGTTGCAATGGAGGCATAAATAAGCAATATGGGACGAAAGCAAAGTCGTGGTTACTCTAGACTGATTGAGGAAATTATTTGAATTTGAAGGGAAAGAATGATCCGGTAACCAGAACGCGTAGGTGCGTTTGATGAGCAGCTCCTCAGGTTGCATTTCATCTTTCTTACCTGTTGCTTAAAGTCAAATTGAGGTTGAATGATATAAAGCGTCCGAATCCACCGTTAACATTTCGACATGCATACAACGCCGCTCCTACGGCTGTCAGTTTTAATCCACTCGCCTCATCTCACATTTACACAACTTTACATATTCCTGCAGGCAAAACTGCAATGAACTTCACGAAATTTCTATCAGATACGATAACAGGAACTGTAGCACATCTGCTGGGACTGCTACTCGCTTGGAAGCAAACGATTCAAAACGTACAGAAGTGCTACATCAGATAACCTGTTATACTATAAGCGAATATATAACTTCAACTGGAACTTGCTTTTTCTTTGGACAAAAAACTAAATATGCATATTTATTATGCGAATCAAAAGCTAGCGAAGAGAAATAAACGATTCATAGATGGCTGTTGTCCTGATGTTGTACTGTAGCTGGCAGAATACTGTAAATACGTTCACATAATAGCATGAATCTGTTACGACTACGATATCCGGTAGTAGCATCGAAAAAGAGAGAGAGAGAACAACGGTTGTAAGAAAAGAGGAAGAGACGATTGTTATGCAAAACTGTGAAAACGAAAACATGAGGCAACAGCAATTATGAGCAATGGTTCATCATATATGCGCTGAGTAGTTTTTGTGATGTCGGTTCGCAAACGCATCTGTGCATTTGCAATTTTCGAAGAAACGCTCTCTAGAAGCTAATAGCAACATCTCAACAAATCATTCATCCGAGTAAGTACCACCGCTACAATTTGCATATTTAAATATGCACAATCAAAGATATTAGCGTATTGAATCATAGGAGTAGAATTTATTAGCACATATTAAAGGAGTATCGAATGTTTTTATTGAGTATATCGTAGAAAAAATAAAAGTGTATAGTCATTCGAGTGAATTTCTATAGGTGCCGTTTTTGCATCACAATAACTCATCCCATCAAGTTGAAGATTACGATTAATCGAGTTAACTTATTTGTTGTTCCGCACAAATTATTAAATTGAAGATGCAATATTTGTAGATATATACAGAAAGCGTTGAATAATGTAAACGCAGATGTCATTATGCTTGAAAAATTATATTTTATTACAGATATAATTGCTGTCATCAACAAGACTACTATACATTTTCGTGTGCGGCTTCACTTGCCTCAACGGAAACGGCGAGAAGATAGAAGTTACCAGCCAATTTTTGCATTCATTTCGTTTTTATCTATGGAGTATGATTTTTTAAGAATGCACTCCTTCTACGATACAGTTCACTGAGTGCTAATAGGGTAACTGCTATAGATATTTTCGAGCTGAAATGAAGCATACCTCGAGTCAAGTACAAAAGAATATTTGGTACAAAATAGTACAAGTGCAAAAATTCTTTTAATAAAGACCCGAAAACATTGGAAGAGATGAATAAAAGCCCAATGAAATCGACATAGTGAAAGGGAATAACGAAAGAATGGCGTAGTGTTGTTTTCGATGGCCTTGAATACAGTTGCGCATCATGCGCGTCTCACACGCTATGTCCTTTCAACTGCAGACACAATTTTCTATCTCCTTCGACGATAAAGTATTTGATTTTCTCCCTTAAGAAGTCTATCGTTTGAGCATTTGTTGTGATTATTCATCGAAAGAGAATCCAGCGACTTCTCTAAAAGCAATGCGAATATTCACTATACTTCGCTCTTCCAATACGGCTAATCTAATTTGAATGTTTTATTTCAAAAAGTGAAATACGAAGAAATATTTAAATACATAGCTAAAGAGCCTCTGGTATGGGGAATTTTGCTGTATCATCTCACCTTCAAGTGGATCAGCAATTTAAACTCAGTTTGGTTAGGTTTTAGATTATCGGTAGCATGGCTGCTCCAGATTTAGTATAAGCTTTTCGGTTCGATCATTTTATCATCGCATCCTTCAGACTGGCACAAGTCAGCAAATTCTCCTCCTCATATCTAATGTGAGCTTATCGATGCCTTTATCTTCTACCTAAAATCGTATTTAACGTTCGATTCGATAATCCAAACCGTCAACGGTTTATGAACATCACTCAACGCGAATCGTTAATACATGTTAATTTACTTGTACAGGTTGGTGACGAATTGTTTGCCATACTTCGAGCAGAATTCACTCTATCGAAGTCTAATTGATAAAGTGGAAACAGTTCATAAAACTTAAATAGTTCAATAAGTAGGAAATAGTTCAATAATAAAACGTTGAATCACTTACAAATGAATAACTTTTATTGCCAATTTACTGTTAATATTTTCACTGAATATGACCGCATATAGTCATTTGTTTTGTGTCAATGGTCACGGCCTGTTCTACTGAGCTTTCTCACGAGAAATTAGTGAACCTATCCTTGCAACTCTTTAATTGTGGTCAAATTTCTTTATTATGGACTCTATTTGACACTTTTGCAGAAAAACGCACTTGCATGTTTGCTATTTTTCCGTTGAAATTTTTTCGAAATGTCGAAGAAGAAATGTTGAAAATATAGACAGGGATTGATTGAATGAAATTTGCCAACATTGGAGAGAAAACATCCCTGATGATAGAACCTCCAGAGACCAGCTGCGCTAATCTCTAACAGTAAATGCGTTTATTTTACTAGATTGGTGCACCTAGACGAAATCGTGAAATAACCTAAACAACAAGTTGCCGTAAAAAACAAAAACTGCATTTCAACTTCCCGATCTTGCTGGCCGAAAGATTGATTGGAATAGCGGAAATAGCTGCGTCAATAATCGCATCTGTCATATGACATTTGAATTGTTCGATCGCAGCTAATCAAGTTCACCGGAAGAACAAGAAAACGAAATCGAAAAGAATGGAAGACCACCGTGGCCGCTCTTTAGTTGCAGCTGATCCGCATTATCCTACATTTGTGCACGTTAAATGCGAGATAAAGAATCTCTTAACGTTCATCAAATTCGGATGTGACTGACTCTGTTGCTCATTCTTGTGAACGACAGGTGCATACCAATACGCATTACAGAAACTGTTACATGAACTGGTGCAAGTTATTCGGCCATTTTCTTCGCGTTCCTATTGTGATGTTGAAGTTATCCTCATTTATAAATATTTTTGACGAATATCCGACCGCGCAGTAGAGTAAAACGCCGAATATAAATTTTGATTTGAATGTATAAATGCAATGGGCTCAATGCATAACGCAGAGATTGCAGCATTGTTTTATTCTAACAAAATCTTTTTACTGATATGATTCAAAAATACGTTACAGGTAATGGGTTGTATAGTATGATGAATCAGAAACGAACGGCACCACAACAATTCCTAGTACAACCCATGTACTTTAATGCTGATTTAAGCCGGTATGTCCCTAAAAAAGGCACCTTGCTTCATTGCTTGGTTCATTTTATATTCGATTTTCGAATATACATGTATATCTCCACTCATTAACAATCAGTCTATAAGCACGTCACAGAAGCAAATGAACCACCGAGAAGCGAGTAACACAGGAATGATAGAATGGAAGTGTAAGGCACGCTCATTTAATTTTGCAGTTAGAAAACCAGCGTAAAATCTTAAGAAATCTAAGGAGGGAAAATAAACAAGGTGAAGCACAACTTCGAGCGAAATAGTCCTGATTATAAATGGAATTGTGCAGATCCACTTTTATAGGCAACTGTTTCCTTTCTCTCATCCCACTCCTCCTTTTGGTAATTAGCATATTTGTGTTGGGGGGATCTATAATCTCCTTTACCATATACATTTGTTACCTTATTTGTGCATTCGTTTGCCTGCAAGATAAACCACGTATGCTCCTGTATAGGTACACAGCATCACTGTATAGGTTTGCGGTGGAACAATTTCTTCGAGTGCCCACTGTGTAGCTTCATATATTACGTTCAACCATTCGAGCGAAAACATTCTGCGGGCAACGTCCTTTGAGTGAATTATATGCACAAGTGAAAAATGTCACTGACTGCCGTTCACCGACCATTGAACATCTGAAACTGAATAGGATTTTTGTCGATAAAAGGAAGGAGAAAATGCTTTTTTGTCTGTTTAAAAGTTCTGATGGCATATTCCCAAGAAATTCTCTTAAACTAATAATGCTGATTAGAGTTGTCGAATTATTCGCCAATGATCGGTGGCTATTTTTCGCTCTTTGCGGAAAAAATTCGAAATCGTCAGCTTTCGGGTTCCATGCCGTTGTCTTTCAGAATGATTTCACGTTCCCGGAGAGCAAACATTCAGACTCGATACTTTGTAATGGATAGTTCAATTTAAGCTAATGATTGCCTATAACCTCAACTTTTCCTTTCACTAGAGTACCCACTGCGTTTGTGCATTTTTCCTCTTCTCTCTCCTTTCCCTTGTCCTTGTTCTCTTCTCTTCCATCGTCTGCAGCTTCAAGCTGATTGGGACTTTGACTACATGCAATAACCAAAAAATTTAGCAATTCTCTTGGCCTCCTAAATATTCTTCGAAATGCAGCGCATTCAGATACTGGTGAAATAACTAATATTATTCCACTATTGGAAGAATTTTTCAACGTTACTCCTCAAATATTAGCACTCACACATGAGCCCATTTAAACAAATTACCTCTTCCAGCAGCTCCTTCGTCAATAAACCCAACTTTTTTCGAAACGGATATTTCATAGAATCATAATTTGCATTATAAAAACGTGATCTATAGAGAGCTTTCAAATAAATCAATAAGCACATACGTGCCAATAAAACAAAGTGTTCGCGATCAATATGAAAAGTCGTTAATTCAATTTTTTTTGCTGCTGATGTTTGTCAGTAAAAAAGACACGAAAGCCAAACAACCAAATGTTTATGACATTGTGTGCAAAATCTCTAAGTTTTCTTCAGCAAATAAGTTCATAAATCACTACGCCCACAAATTGCACTCAAAAGTCTCGCATAACGTCGTATCGATTTACGTCCTCAACGTTTGGATTGTTCAAGCATGGATCACCTGGAGCAACCGTTTCATAAATCGTGATGTGCCAATGACGACCGACGCAACGACAGACACTATCGATAATGAACTATAGCATTTGTGGCTAAATAATCATAAAGCACCTAATGCGCTTTCCGGGCATATGGAAAAGTGGAAAACACAATCGAAAAGTTGATTTTCTATGGTTTCTGCAAATTTCATCGATATTTTAGCTAGCAAGAAGCATTAATTAACACTGAATTATTCGTTTGACCTGAGAGATACACAGCTGCAACGAAAGCAGCAAATAACAAGCATAACCATTAGCTTTGCGATTTAGTACAAAAAAAGTTATTGTCGTATTGTTCGAGCTATAGAAGTTGCTGATTTAAAAATGCGTAGTCATACATTATTTTATTATTTCACTTAATAGCTTTACGATTAATCCTGCTATCCGTAAAAATATAATTTACTCAAAACTACATTTTATACTTTCTCGGTAATATTTTCGATGCTTAAATTTATTCTTTAACATTAGTTATGGCGTAGAATCAATGAAGTATGAAGCCTAATCGAGTGAGCGCGAAAATAAGCCTCAAAAAGCACACAAGTTTGCAAGACTTATGCAAGCATGTTCATAAAATGTCCATCTCAGGTATTTTTGGCAAGTCGTCGTTGTGAGCAGAATTTTTCCAATTTCACTGACTTTAGAGGAATACGAAATATGGAGAGAAAAAAATACTTAGCAAGATCTGCAATCAGTCTTGGACGAGACTGCATCACTGCAATGACAGAAGAGATGGCCTTTAATTACTTCCGTGGCAGTAAAAAATTAATCACAATAGTTAGTAAACACGAAGATGAAGATTCATATGGAAATTGTACGGAAAGCGTTGAAAAATTGTTGGCGAAAATTGAAGCTCAGCAAGACGTTCGCCGTTCCGCAGTAAACACAACTTCGTTTGAGTATGGCTGCATTATTTCCCCACAGAAATACGTGAAAAATATCATAGAGTAAACTGCAGCAACATACGAGCTTTTTCTCCACTCGTATATAAAGACGTGAAGAACTTTCTGGCAATGAAGTGCATTGCAGCAACATCGAGAACAACTACACAAAGAGTGGCGCTAACGCTCCAAAACGCGATTGAATCTTTTATCCTATGCTCATTCACCTAATTTGCTTTCGATTTATTCCAATTAATAATGCAAATTAGTTGCTGTCAATACACTAATAAATTATAATCGAAAGAAATTTATATATATACTAATCATCGCTCAATTCACGCCATAAATTCTGTCGATATTATATTCACGTTGTGATCAATACAACAGCTGAGATCCACACTACCAACTGATCGAAGAGGAACTAAAAATCATAAAAGAAAACCTAAACAGAGTATGAGTGATTCTCTCAGTGGTAGAGATTTGCAATCCAAAAAAACCGGATAAAATGCTGCAAATTAGCAAGTTTTATAAAAGCAGGGTGACATATTTTTCCCCCACAAAGCATCTAGGAAATCAGTTATTCTATCTACGACACATCAACAATAATACAACGACTTCATGCAGCCAGAAGGCGAGCAAACCTTTGCTTATATGGATGAAAATGCAGAACACACTGATTAGCTTTCAGTGTTTCATATATGCTACGGCGACCACTGAATAAACAGCTAGAAAAACGAACACAACCATTACAGTATCACATATTTTAAAAAGCCTCAAAAAGGATATTTGGATAGCTTAATGCCTCCAGAAACTCCGATTTAAGTTTTTACGCCGCATAGGGTAGTTGTTGTTGAAACGGTCGATGTTGATTTGAAATTATTTAATGGGCATGCGTATGTGTACCTCTTGAAGAAATAAAAGGTGCAGCAATCCATGAAATCGTTGTGAAAGTCGAACGAGACACATTGGTAGTACTCCTACGGGTGTTGGCTTCTTTTAGTTCAAAGTTCGTGAACTTCGCAGCATAAATCACTTTAAAGAAACGATTTTATGAACAACGACCACATAAATATGAAAGTTTATGTAAACATTTTGCATAAAGAACTACGTAGAAATTAAATGATTACTGCCATCTCTTCAAATCTGCGTAAAGATATCGACGAAAGTTGTTTCGTGAAATCTCTATTTTTGTTACTTAATTATGTTTGCATATTTTGTATCTTCATTGTAAATTTCATTAAACTAGTACATCTTCGGAAGTAATTTCGCATTAACAATGCTATTAGCGAGAGATTTGATTTTGCTAAAGAATTCTGGGGATTAGAATAGCACAAGCTTCTTTCGCTATTTCTGAAAATGTTCACTGGTCTATGTGGTTTATTTCCTTCTTCGAGCTAGTTTGATCACTTTTTTTCTCACGCATGTTCAAAACGCCATGGATTCTCCCTGGCGACTCCCTCACCAACTCGTTCGCCTTTAGCCGCCACTTCGAGCCGGCTGTATCAGAACCGACCCTTCACTGAGGAATGCGTGCAGCGTGATCGAATGGCCTCACTGCTACAACAAACAGCTTCGGCGTGTTCTTCTTAACAAGCTCTTTATTTAAAGCTCGACATGCAGGTGAAAACCGATCTGGAACAGCAATAAAAAAGTGAAGTTGAGCGAGAAGTTGCGAGTTGATTTCGCTATCGAAAGCTTGAACTCGTTTTCGATAAGCATTATACTATGCAACGATTGTTCTTTGAGCTTTCCGATTCTTTTTTTTGGTTTTTCAATTACGGCTGCAGTTTGTCGAGAAAGCGACAAACTAATGGACTTCAAACGGCTAATATAAAGTTCTGAATAAATAAAAGAATGAAGTGAGAACGATCTTTCTCTTATAACATAGTAGTGATAGTCTATATATATATGCCGACCTTTCTGTTTATAAACGTACAGTCTGTTCTTGATTTCAACTCTTTTCACATCTACATGTCGACGAGAAACTCCCTATTCTTTTCTTAATAACTGACTTGATCTTCAGCTATAAAATGCCAAAGAAAACGGCTAAAATTTTTCAAACCTTCAGCCTCAATTTGACGAAAAACTTGTCTGCCACGCCTTGCAACTACCATTTACCATGCAAAATTTGCAAAATTTTTCAAGCACTAGATCCAGACCTATTTCGCTCGAGGTACCAAGTTTAAAAATGTAACCGATAGATTCGTTCAGCTTTTTGGCTTGCAATATTAACGTAAACAAGTTTGGGATCCTTCCTTAGAGCAGCAAAATGAACCTTGCAAGCGTGTTAGGTTCTTCAAGCCGGATCATTAAAGTTGCCGATTCTGTTGTGGTCAACTTCTCCGAAACAACAAGTGATGTAGTGAGTGCAGGTGCACTGTTAACGTTAAGCAGGAACGTCCCAACTGTTCAGTTCCTATTTCTGTGCTTTTCCTTTCCTGCGTATTCCCGAGATTCACAAGCTTTCACTTCTCTCTGTTGACCTCTCATTACCAAATCTGTGGTCACCGCTGATTACCGCTGAACTGAATATTGTCTGACCGTACTGCACAGTGGTTCCTAAAACTTGTTTTCGTTTGATGAGGACGGGATCATAGTGACAAGGGAGGACAAGAAAAGGCGCTGGATGGGCGAAAATGGGAAGCAAAACGGTTATGAAAAGTCGTCGCAAACGCGAGGTTCTGAGCTCTCCATCCAACTTAACAGTTCGTCTGGGAAGTGAAGAAGGGTGAGGGCAGAGGACTTGCGAGGAGGAACCTAACGCTCCGCTAAATGGTAGAAGACGATGAGGAAGGGGATGGAAGAGGACGGATAGCTTGTCCTACAATATCTTTTCATGTTGCACTCCCATAATATGAAAAATTTGGTGTATGCTGCACTGATTATTTGCGTTCGCTTTGAGTTCGCCATCTAGTTAGCATTGCGTCCCCCTGTGAATGTAATGTGACGACATCGAACCTTTATCAGTTTTACCGCATAAAAATAGAAAGTTGAAGGGATATGTTAAGCCGAAGTGGCAGATATCATGAGACCTCCTGTGCGCGCCGTTCGACATAGTGAAGTGGGTGGGTGGGAACACAATGATGCGCTTTTGTAAGAAATACATGTGATGTAGGGCAGGATGGTCAGAAGAGCTGAACGCTAATAGTGTAAAGGAAAGGTGCTGTGAGGGGTCGAAAAGGATGAAGTAAGCGTCAGCCTCAGGTGCATGCAAGCGAATTGGCAGACTGACCCCTAGAGGCGGCTGTGTGTCCGGATCAGCTGCGCACAGATCGCATAACCGGCTTGCTGCTAGTATAGCTCGAGTTGTGCTAACGCCGCCCGCGCTCTACCTCATTACATCAGCACGCGGGCGTAGGAGAGAGCTATTTTTCCGACTCAGGAGCGAATTTTCAGCAGACACGAGCCGTGCTGTACTTCATTCACTCCATAGCCTCACTTTGGCGCAGTCGGTGCCTTTCCACAAAACGGCTTATTGTCGTTACATCCGAGGCACGAGCTTACCCTTGCGACCTACGAGCGACCAAGCTTGAACGGCAAGGGCCCCACTTAAAACGACGAATCGGAGGCCCTAGCCATGGCGAGCCGAAGACAGCGACAGTTCGATAGAAAGTATAGCTCATACAGGTCAACTTCATCTTTCTCATCTCCGTTATATTCTTTCTCCGTTTATAGTTTGTGTGCTTGTAACTGCAGAAGTAACGCTTATATAGGCAGCCTACTTTCAGCTTGTTTTCTGTATGTTTTCTTTAGTACGTCATAGGTGTGTCAGTATTATCCTCCTTTATGACTCACAAAGCCGACGTAGTTGTTTTCTCCGTACTATTTGCACTACGGTTATTATAAACGATAACGTTGGTGCCAGTTTCGAGTTCAGTTATGCTCTTTTTTCTCTCTCTCTCTCACGCCATATCGCTAGCCCCAAACGGCTGGCTCTTCGCTCGAAACGATTTCGAGCAAGAATTTTCTCAAAGCTGTCGTATAATTAAATACTCATATTACGATTGTGAAAACAAACTGCATTGCTGTTTCTTCGCTTGATCGTTTGCGGACGCCATTTTTCTTCAGCTGTGTCCTTTTTTAGCGCAAAATTTGCCGACAACGAGGAGAAATAAAGTTTCAGTTTGAATGACTCCTTGATGGCGTATGTGTTTGTTGCTCTGACCTGATAGTCGCAGAATAATTTCACCTAGGCTGATAGTATTTTTTGTGGAAATACAGTTTAAATGAGAGAGATTACTTTGTAAAGAAATTGAGATATACTAAAATATACTAGAAGCTTAAATAGAAGCAAAACAAATACAATGAATTATGTTTCGTTTATTAATTCTTTTTTCAAGAGGTATAGCCCAGAAAATGAAAAGTATTCATTCGTAGAGTATTGCTCGAAAATTGAAACAGATACAATCAACTTTTATAGACGTTTACTGGTTTTTTATAGGAAGTATACAGCAACTGAAGATGTGAGCTATGCGGCGCACACGTCACGCTCATCGTTTCGTTCGGAGTCAATCACACAGCGTTTCGGCGATCGCGGACGAAGCTCCTCCTCAGAAATTATCACCGTAATACTACAGTTTACATATATTTGTCCACAGAAAACACTGTGAAAATCAATCTTCCAATATTGATAGTAATACTTCCTTTGAAAGCAGATAAAAAATTCGTTGCATATAGTTCCTATGCAAAATCATTTGAACGTATTTTTTCGTGCTGAAATTGAGAGCCGCCACGTGACACTCATGATGCCAGTCTGGTGCTCTATCTGAATCATTTCCCATTATTATCAACGAATTCCCAGCTTACACACACGTGTAGTTGGAAGCACTCGAAGGTTTGAGAAGTAGGTTTTCTGTTGGTATTAATTAGCAACAGCTCCTAAGAAGTCGAAGATTTCGTCTCGTAATTGACAAGACACATGAGGAAGGTACTATAATTTTGATCCATAAGAACGGTACTGCAGTTCTGTCTATTTAAAAAATTCTTGTGCCCACTTGTTTCATGTAAATTAGATGCCAATGGAGTTGCGTTTGCTTCATTCTTTCGTGATCGATAAGCAATAAGGAATAAAATAAACAAGAGGCCGATAATTTCAGGGCACCGAAACCAGATCACTGCCAGTTTATATCGCCATTCAAGATTACACACCCGAACCTGGAGACACTAATTCAGTATCACTTGAGCAAGGACAGATTGTTGAGGTTCTCGACAAGAAGAACGCGGCATCATGGCTTATCAGAACTAAAGTACAAATCTTCGTGCTATTAATCCTTAAAGCATTCGTTCTTTTTAAACTGCATAGTCGAAATCTCAAATACTATTTAAATATCAAATTTACGCTGCAGAAATTTTGAAGCGCTCGATTGCAAAACTATGAAATGTTTGTGAAAAGTCCTAAGAAATCATACATTTTTTTGAGGCCCTGAGAAAAAAGTGTTACTCTATTAAATAAGACTGTAAAGGGAAAGGGAGCCGCTGCGTTGAAATGCTTTAAAGAGGTGAAGGTGACAAGGAATTGCGGAAAGTACCGAAATAGTGAACTAATTAAATTATTTCAAGTATATGAAAATGCAAGAAAACCATTCTACATGTGCGGGTATTTTTAGGCGCGTCCACCAAAGTCTGGATGGGTGCCTGGCTCATATTTTGAGACACCTACAGAATACTATAAACAAAGGCGAAGAACAAGAGAAATCACCGGCGGTGACTTAAACCTAACCGAAGAACAAGAGGCAATTATGAAGAGAGAGTGCGTCTTTTTTTGCTTATTTTCAACAACTGAAATGATTGCGTTTTCTTATTTTTAAGTGATATAGTTTATTTAAGTTTTTTCTTTTCTCCACCTTTCATCACCTATAGAATAGCAAATATTTCATGGTAGAATATTCTCTAAAAAGAACTTTATGGGTGTTCCTATTTCAACATTTACATTCGTAAAAAACAGAATGTTGCAAATTTACGTAGTTTCCTATCCGACGTAGACAAATGAATGTTTCGCCAACTTATCTCTATGGAAGCAGACGAAGCGAATCGGAAACCGTGAGGAGCCGTTAAACGCGATACATGGGTAACCGAGTGTTAGATATAACACATTCCATACATTTGCACATATAGACCATTTTTGCTCAAGGATTTTGCATGAAATAATTTGTGAATAATGCATAGATTACTGGTTCGTGAGATGTAAGACAACTACACTTAATCCAGCTAGATTATTTATCTCTGAGTGAAGACGCGACGAGAATAGCGCATAAAATTTTACTTCAAAGAAATAGCAATGTACAAGAAGAACGCCATCGTACGTTACGTTGAGGAGTGGCACAAGAGAGGAAAGATGTTTCACAGGATTGATATGCGGAGTACGTTGATTATCGACTAATGTTTATGTGCAGTAGCAGCAAAGACCGAATAATGCGAAGGCGTAGAAAGGGCAACGAATGTAATAGCGCTACGGCATATGCTCTAGGTTGCCTTCTTTTATTAGAGCACATGATTACGCTTCAGACAGCAAAAACCTTCATCAAGATATTCATAGCAGTTTAATATTCCTGAACATAAAGAAGAAAATCTCGAGGAAAAAAAAAAGAAAACGGCAAAGAAAATATCATAGCCACTGCAGTGTTAGCGAAATTTCTTGGGCAAGCAACAAATGCCACACTCTTTTCATCTAAATATTGCGACGTCCACCTCTGAGCCTATGGTGAAGAAAAAATTAATGAAGTGACCTAAAGTGAGTAAATCAACTCGTTTTAGTCAAGTATATCACGATCTACTCCGATCCGAAGAGGAGTATGTTGCCGAACTAAGGCACGTTGTGGAAGACTATGTGAAAGCGCTCGATGATGTTTCTGTACCGAAGGAGGTCGAAGCAGTTAAGGATCAGTTAGCAATGAATCTGAAAGAGCTGTGCAACTTTCATGCAAAGTACGTAATAGGAATATTTACAACTCTATAAGTAGTCGTGAATGCAAGAAATTTGATCAATTTTAGAATGAATTTTAATAAATATGTCACCAAATACTTTCAAGTAGCAGTATGCATGGATGTTAGCTATTCGCATTTTCAATATGCGGTTTATCACTAACGGGTTAGTCACTTATTGTAGGTGTAGTAAGAAAGATGATGAATCACAGAACGAAGCGTTGAAAGATGTGTACAGCGAATATTTCTAACAAGCAGCAATGCTATGAGTTTTCGGGGTCCTAAGGGCCGCTTTATGAATTAAAATATTTCCTGGTGCTGTATTTTTAAAATCATTGAGAACTCGTATTTTAGCTTTTTTCGTAGGAAATGAAGCAGTCTATTCTAAAGAAGTGCTATTTTCAGCGTTATGCTCAAAGGACTGCAATATTATTCGGATGATCCTGGTAAAGTTGGGCAAACATTTATACGTCTCGAAAGAGACTTTGATCATCATGTGCAATTACATCATCAACTTCCCGTTGTTCTCGAGCTACTATCTCAGCCAAAAATAAAGCAATTTTTCCAGGTTCGTTCATTCAATTTTTTTCTTTTTCATAAACGCTAGCTAAAATAATCATTAAAAATGAAAAGCCTATTGTGTTGTGGTACAAAAAATTACGGCTAGCGATTATGAAATTCTGCTCATTTGTAAATCATCTTTTGCTTTCCTCTACTCGTCTTATCGTCTCTTTGAAAGTGATTTGTTCATGACTATTCTTCGCTCAGCTCAAATAATCTCAGCGCTTTTTTTTGAGGCACATTTCATATGTCTCGCAGCCATCTGGAAAATAATCGATCAATTATTGATCACCCTGGTTGAAATTTACGTTAATGAAAGTTATTCTTATCTCTGAACTTTCGAAATTATTCATAATTACCAACAGCGAATTTTCAGATTACTCTTTCCAGGGTCTTTAATCACTCTCTTGCTCGAACCGAAACTGAACTCTTTTGATCTAAGAGAATAATCACAAAATTCTCAAATTGTAGTATTAAATTTCGCACCATCACACACGTATCCTTCCCAAATACACTGATTACTACCAGTTGCTAAACGCTAAAAGTAGTACAAATTGCTACAGCGAAAGTACGTTCGAATAAACGACATCACTTTTAAAGCGCCCGAACTGCAACCTTTATGGATCCACCAAAAGTAGAATTTATTGAAGGGAGGGAGGTGAGGAGAGGAGTAAGTGGCTCTATACACAGACCGTTTCTACGCACCTAACAGTTTTATATGCAGTTTCAGTCCTATGAACGAAAACACCAATTTCCCATGGTTTATTTTCTATTTCTTTTTAACGGAAAGTCTCTACTAGTGGGAGAGGTTATTTTTGAAGGAGTTCAAAGCAATGACCATTCAACAGTGGATTAATTTATCATAGATATATTTGATAATGTCACATTCTCTTAACGTGTCTTCATTTCTTTGCCATATCGCTATGATTAGATCAGCGTTTTGTTATCGTATTTCCATGGTGCTCTCTTTTTCCTCGCTTGCTTACATGCTCGTATATGAGAATCTTTTTCATCAAATTTGCTACGTCACTTTTTATTCAAACAATTGGCTCCTCATGCTTGCCTATAGCTGGCGCATTTAACGTGGTAAAGGTGATTGAACAAAATAGTCGACTTGTGTTATTCTTTCACATGCTTATTAAATTATGTTTATACCATCATGTGGTCTCTTTTTCGTTAAAATTATAGCTTTGTGCGCTCATCTCGTTTATAGACATCTTTTTGGCCCCCCCGCCCCAAGTGCTATGCGCTCATTTGTTGCCGTAGTTCGATTAATGCCAATTAGCACTCGTTCTTTTCGCCACTTTTGATATTGCTATTTGCACTCTCGATGTTTCATGCTATTTTAATTTGGAAATGCAATTTCATTTGCCTCTTGAAGTACGTTAACAGTAGTTTGCAAATTATGCTTTAAGTTGCTCGCGTGATTAAGGTTACTGGAATTTGCCCACATGATTGCTCGGCTACCTTTAGCAGTGATATCTACATAGTAGAATACGATATTCAGTTCATACGCATTTATGTCATATTTGCGTGATCAGCGCCGGTTCAGTATATGTCAGTCTTATGCTCGTCTCTCATTTACCTCAGTTGAGGAGTTTTTTTACTACCGTTTTAAGAGTATATGCATCTTTTTTTTTAAATTACAGCCGTTGCAGCGCGCATGTGTCATTTTAGCGAATCATTAATTCCTCTGCTTTCTCAGTTAATGTCTCTTTCTTATATATCTATATCAGCAATACAGTTCATGGTAAATGATGAACTGTAAAATATAAAGTGGAAAGCTCTTAGATGATACGGTAGTATTGTTCAGCTTCACGATTATCCGCACTTCTAATTACACGATCTATCAGATTGTTTCTATCTGCATTCTGTTTATTGAGGCATTTGCGGCTGAAGAACGTTTATAAAAAGAAGAACAAAATTACGCATCAACTCGTTTTTTTTAAACGACGGAATAATTTTCAGCCATCATCCGCCCGAGAAACGATGACGCTTTTGTTTGTAGAACTAAAAATTTCATTAGCTGAAGGGCGAAAAACACATTTGAGGAAAACATCTAGCTGCTTATTGACCACCAAGTAGGTTTATAATGCGCACAAGATTTGTTACGAAACTTGCAACCAGCAGTTTATCGCAATAACAAATCCGAAACATCAAAAATTTCACTATCGCACTCAATTTCTGTTACTCTTTGCAATTTCTCTTACAGTTGTTACAGTTTGTTACATTCAAAAATTAAGCTTCACCACTGTTGATATCATTACATTTAATCTGCTGATTCATATAATTAATTTTGCGATAGTTTACAATTGCTTTAAATTTGTCGGGTTCCATAGCACATTCCTGTTGTCTTCCAGTCATCTTCAAGCTTATTTTGCTCGAATTGAAGGGAGATGAGAGGGGGTTATAATAGTTCATGGGATTTATGATTGACCCAAATTTCGTTTGCGGTACGACAGCGTTCTTCAATGAAACTTGCCCCTTAATACAACCTGTTTGAATGCATAGGGCACTTATTATGTGATCAGCTAATTGTGGTGTCCAATAGCTTGTTGCATTGCATTTATGTGGTACTGTGCATTGCTTTGCTGACCTCAAAATTGGCACCTGGAGCGTTTTCCTACTCTATTTTCTTGATGGCTTCTCTTTTTTTTACTTTGTTGGCTCTTCATTCTTGTTTCTATTTGTTCATGATTTCACTTGGCATCAAGCTACTGCTAGATACGGTACTAGACCATTACATACGTCCAAACTCGTGCATTACTAACCCGTTTGAAGTAAGAACACTTGCACTGCCAGCGGAAAATAAAGAAGGGATCGATCGAAGTGATTCACAGACGGCTAGAGACATTGGGGAAGCTCGTTTTGCCTGACGTACGTATGAAAGTGATCCACGAGCACCTGAAATATTCATCCGAAATATTTCCGCAATGGCCTCATATTCAAAGGTTGCGAGAAACCATCTCTGCAAGAAAGCAATGTAATTGAGATTTTCCAAGCACCGTAATATTACGTTACATAATACTGACGTATACCTTCAAAGTAACTTTTTTTTGTCTAAAAATGTCACCATTTAAGGAAATGAAAACAATATTCGCATTTATACTTCCTAGGCAAATATTTTTCGTTAGAGATTTTTAGTTCTACGAACCTCTAAATGAAAATGGTGTTCTGAAATACTATTTAAATTACACTAAACGTGAAAATTGTTTTCAAGGGGTGAACCTCTTTCTCAAAAACTTCGAATTATGCATAAATTTTGGTAGACCAAACATTTGTTAAGTGCTCAGACTCTTGTATTTGTCAAAATTAATCCTATTGCACTATTTATGGAGTTTAGACGAGGAAATAATATAGATGATTCGTGCGGAAAAATTATTGCGTGACATTTATTGCTTTCAGATGAACCGTTTAGATAGGTGAGAACAAACTTTGACTCATACCTTTGAAATGTAAATTTGAAAGGCACGATGTTGGGCGTAAATGAAAAATGCTATTTGTGCTTTCTCGTTCAATGGTGTTTTTATTTATTTATTTATTCTTTTTTTGCAATTTTCCTCTCAAACGCTTTGATAAAATTTCTCCTAAAACCATTACAACATAACGAAAACCGCAAAGATTTGGACGCTTTTTTAAATCCTTATTGCGCCTGAAATTTGATGAATTGCATAGGATCCATTTTTTAGATTCTGTGCAAACTTCCTTGAAATTTCGAACGCTGTGGCCATTTAAGATTTCAAAAATCTGATGAGATTGCGGAAGCATTTATTAGAAATAATTTTCACTCCTATGTTATGTGTTGCATAATGCAAGACTTGCATAATGCATTTTGATAGATTTCCGTAATCGGAATTTAAATCTCTTCTAAAAATTCTCCTTAATCAGAATTTCCATCCGACTGTTTTAAAATTTCAAGGTTTCCCTCTTGAAAACCTTCTGGGAACTCAGCTAGTAGAGGCACATAGAAACTTCTTTTGAAAATAAGCACATTTGACGCCACTGAAGCATGAATATTATATGAAGTCTTTAACGAAAATGAGTAGCTGCCAGCTCCTTCTGTCCGCGTCACGGTCGAGAAGGATGATATGTCAATTGTGGGGAATAAAGAGAGCGATGCTTTGAATGGTTTGAAAAGTAACAAATAAGCGGTGAAAACGTCGAACATTCAACTATGAAGCGTGCAGTTTTCTTTTGAAAATTTCCGTGATTACATAAAATCCAAAAGTTATCAAAATATCAAATAAAATTCATCCGAAAGCACAAAATTTCCAGTATTTGAACATACTGTTTCCTTGTGAAAACAGCTGTAGGATGGTCTGTGCTCATTATCGGATCCTACAATAAGAAATGCCCCAGTTGGTAAGATGACGCTTTCCAATTTCAATTTCCCACCATCCAGTTTTTGCAGAAAATGAGAAAAAGAACAACCGATCTTTAAGTTTATCGATAAACCGTAAACAAGGCAAAAATTCTCAATAAATAAGCGAATTTTTCTCATTATTGGGCGAGATATGTCAATGAGTGGTTTTTGTTGAGGGGATTTTGCTGTAAACGGACTAAGTTCGAGTTATTTCCATCGATTGTTTAGTACAACATTCTCAAATTATCATTAAAACTATAAGATATCTGCTCCAACTATAGTGTGATATGGTGTCGTTAACCTTTAGGAGTTAATCGATTCCAATATCCATAGAAAATGGCAAATTTGAAGTAGATTTATTTCTGTGGAAAAATGATCTCCACAAATCGATTTGACTCTGAGTCAATGACGTCTATGTTGACGTCTGTGAGAATAATTCTCATTTCCATAAAAATTTCATTATTAAACTATTAGATGGAGATGTGCAAAAAAATTTCAGATCAATTATGTAAAAATATCCGTATTGTTTTGGTACCGCCGTATCATTTAAAATCACCATTTAGAGTAGTTCTTTTTCAGTCTTTTTTTTTCTCATGGAAATATAAAACATATTGAACGAAACGATATTTTTAGTCGTTTTCTTGCTCCGCTTGTGGCATTTTTAGTGCAAATGAAGCGTTTCTTGCCATTGTTTATTCCAGAAGCTCTTAAACTGATTATTATGTTTTGATGGGTAGAAAGGAATTGAGAATGGAGGGAGGAAGGAAACCGCCCCATATTTCTGGGTAAATAATTTTTCGTACATGATGATCGAGTCTTTCAGATAATAGTGCTCACTGTTCGCTTATTTTTTTATGGGTATTACTGGCTGCACAAAGCAACGTTTCGTTGTGTTTAGTTATTATCAGGAGCCAGCTCTCATTGATTTTGCAACATGGGTGGACTAGGAATTGCTGTCGAATATTCTCTGGAAATGTTTATCCGCAAATTCGTCTTCTTATCCGCAAATATCCTCTTATCCATAAATTGATTTTAAATTCGGTCGATGTTTGCTTCCGCGCATTCAGCTACGACTCCAATCGTTTTTACTGTTGAAATCATTTGATGCATATGACAAAAGTCGCGTCATAAAAGAAACCTCGATCATTTATTCATAAACTTCTAGCGCAACTAAGCATTCATTCATTGTTGCTGAATTTATCTCACCCGATGTGTGGTACTAATTCGCAACACAATAGAAATAGAAGTTAGTGCGAATATTTGATACCGAGAACGAAGTACAGTTGAAGACTATTCTGAAATTAGAATAAGTGAATACGATTCAAGCACTCCATATATAAGCCCTTCGTTTTCAGCGATATCATTCCTATGATGTGCGCAAAAATTTTTTTTGTACGAGGCTTTTTTTTGGTTCATAGCGTTTGTCACAATTTTCGATACCTATGTTTCCATCTTGTCTGCGGACTTGCATAGGTTTTTCTTCTTCATTATATATCAGTAGAAGTAAAATATGGAGTTTCACTTCATCGATTTATCGGAGAAGAGCCTTAAATTCTAAGTTTTATTATTATCGAAATTCGCTCAAGAATATAAGTTATTTAGCTAGACGAATGAATAGATTTTTGAGAATTTCAATCAGAATTAATCAAATTAACTAAATGATGCAACATTTGAAAATATTATTAGTGTTCGTTGATATATAAACGAAAATGCTGACTTTACTATTATCATTTTAAGCATTAACAGCAGATATAGTATGATTGTGATTATGAAATTTCTTCATAGCTCATAATAAGTTAGGATAGCGTTATTTTAATTACCACTCAAATTTGCGCAGTAACTCAAGTATTATTTGCGCACAAAATGACATATACTAAGAATGAATGCAGTCTCAGCAGGAAACGTTTTTCTGTGTTAAACCAATTATTCTGAAGAGGAAATGCATAAAGAAGTATATAAAATCTGCATCGTGCAACTATCAGATGAGGTTACTGCGAGAAGTGCAGATGACTACTTGAGCACACATTGCAGCACACACATTATATTTCACACTGCGCTAAGTTCATTGGTTTAAAGTGAGGTTCGCAATCGATTCAAGCACCTAATGACGGAATATATCGCTACAGAAATATCCTTGTGGGCAGCTGCGAAACAGCTGCTGAATAGGCTAATCAACGCTTGCCAGCAATGCTGCTTCAACTTAAGAGATTATACCTTAACGCATTGTAACATCATTTGGCTGGTGAATAACGATTTTATTTCGGTTTTTCATATGTACGGGAAAAAAACGATGAATTTTCTCATTGTTGCTCGTATGCAAGGTCTGGGGTTAAATCGGAGTGACAGACAAACAACGTCCGTTTATGATAATCAAATGCTCCAACTGCATTGGATACGGAAAGGTTTCTTTTTCGTGCACAACGTTTTCCAACTGCCAAACGGAGTGATAGTTCGTTGGCAAGCAAGAAAAAAACAACCTCACATGTTCCGCTCTATGTGAGTTTCTGTTTGCTGGCTAGAAAAATAAATTGCAAAAGGGAGAGCGGAAGAGTTAAACGATGGCATCATTAAATGAGGGATCCGTTCTTCGCAATAGCACTTCCTTTGCATAGCACTAATGAAATTCGACGGAGTTCATTTCACTAAGAGCGTATGCCGATGATATTCGAGGTCATTATGCAAATGTAGTAGCTATCCTCGAATGTGCAAGTTCGTGACCTTGGTGGTATTAGTTCATTATAAGCAAAGATGTCAATTCATTATGCTAGAGTTTACCCTTGATTAGTATACAGTGATTAGCATTGATGGAAATTTGTAAGCGCATCAGAAAAATTGTCTATTGCTAAGTGATCACTACAAATAGATGGATGAAATTTTTCAAACAAGATAAGTTTTGTTTGTTGATATTAAGTAGAATCTCTATAAACCTATTAAAGTCGTGAGGAAGTATCTCAGTAAGGAAATTTAACTAATCTGTCGTCTTGTTTTCCACAAATATGGATCACAAAATCCATTATGAAAATTGCAAAGGTTAAAAAAAGTAAAATTTCAAAATGTGTGTGTGTGTGTGTGTTTCCAAACAAACAGCTTCCATTTAACAGAGATCTCCATATAGAGGCGAGAAGTTTTGCTCTTATGAAGAAATGTGCGTTTCACACTTTCCGAAATTACGGTGAATATTTCTTTTTCTCAACAATTATCCATCACCTATCATTTTTCGATAAAGAACTTTTCATTGAAAGATTTTCGTTACTCAGTTTTGGTTTTCTGACGGTTTTGTTGCAAAGCATATCTATGGTGATCGTAATTGCCTGGAAAATATCGTAGCAAATGATCGATATGTAAATTATCGACTCGAAAACAATAGTGATGCAAGGATACTAGTTTTTTTTTATATACTAATTTCCATTTAGACTACTTTACTTAGTAGATAAGCAATTGATGAGGTGATATTAAACTTATTCACTTTATTTTCACTGACTTGAAAAAGAAAAACGTTTTTAGATTGCGTTGATCGGAGAACTATTCGTGCAAATCCTCGCCAAATTTTACTGGACATGCACAGCAACATTTTCATATTAGGTCGTCTTTTCGAAATCGTTTTCTTAGCGACAGTGATAACGAAACCTGATTTCACCGCTTGCGCATTTTTTGATCGAATTGATTGCCTATGATACTTTCTAAACTAGTATGTGCACTTGTAACAATAAGTTTGAAAGATAAATTAATGGGCCAAATTATAATATTAACATCGATCGAGTCAACAAAATGTCGCGACTTTAGCTTCAGCGGTCCCGGAGATGGAGCTACTGAAAAATGTACATATCTCTAACTGCGTACGAATAGATGTGACATGTCCATAATGCAAATTGCAAGTAGGAAACTCTGAGAATGCAGAAAACTAATCATATTGCAGAAATAATGTAAGTACTCTCAAAGTTTTCTGTCAGGATGCTATATAGAAGTTTTTGGCTGTCAGCGTGAAACGTGAAGTGTGTTCAACGGCTATATTGCTAGGAAAAACGTAACAGAAAGAAGTCGATGTCTCATCACATCTCAATGTAATGAACCTGAGCAACATCACTGCGCAAAATTTTTTATAATAAAAAAAGCGGATTTCAAAGAACTCCTTTCATCGTTCTGGTCTTTTTGTAATTGATTCAATGATGGCACTACTGCAACATCGGTCGCACTGTCTCTATCTCCTTCCTTCCCTATACCCACCGTGAGTCGCTCTCCGCGCAAATGAGCAATCCGATTTCAAAAGGCAATCAAAATCCGCATCTTCGAAGAAACAGATGCTACATGCGTACTTTCCTTTCGAATTCTAACAACAGTGGTAAGTATGTCCAAATGTAGAAGGACCTTGAATGTCTAAGAAATTATGCTATAGAGAGCATTTTGTTCGAAGAATCTACATCACCGGTCATCAGATACTTTATTTATTTAAAAAAGTTTGGGAACTGTAAATGTTCAGTGATGAGCTGTGAGTTGAACCGTCTACATGCATAAGAAACGTTGACAATTAGGCTTTTTTGTGTCTTTGAAAACTGCACCCTGGTGGTGTATTAACAGCGAACTAGGCACACCTGATGTCTTACATAAAAGGTTTCCATAGAAAAGCGTGGAATATTGCAAAAACTACCAAAATTCGTTTCATTTTCCTTGAAAAATTGCGTGTGCATATTTCTTATCACATTCAAGCTTGTGCACGTTGCAAATATAGTATCCGATGAGAACGAAAATGAATGTCTATGGTCATCTAATCTACGTTACATCCACCACCATAACTCTTCTGCCTTCTGAGTTGAAAATGCCACACATATAGGCGTATAACTAGTGAGTTTAATATCACGAAACGTGATGAAATCCATGAAACACGCCTGAGTCTGCTGCTGCTGCGAAAAAAGAAAACTTATACGAACTCGGGTGGTTTGTTCCATGGCCAGTCCCATACTCCACGCAACAATAATTTCTATTTTGAGAAAACTGCGTAGGACGAAAAATAATCCTCGAGGGTCCAGTATTCGGAAACGATGCTGAATTGGTATGAAATAATGAATTTGATAGAATTTAATTGCATCCTAACTTTAGCAACATCATGATCAGTAATTTCGTAAGGTGACGGCCGTATATTTATTGAAGCTATATTTACATCCATGTTTTGTGCATTGAACACAAAGAGAATTGGAGAGCGTTGAGAAGTGCAGTTCGTATGAAGAACGTACAAATTGATTGATAATATCGCATTCAGAGCTTATTTCCATGTAGCGCAATGAGTACATGGAACTCAGAACTCAGAAATTCTACAGCTCTAATTGCAGTGACTGTCGAGTCGAAACTAGCGGACATATAGGCAGACGAATGCAAGGTATACGCATAAGCACGATATAGCCAAAGCGATTTTTGTGAGCACAGATGCAACGTGCATTTAAAGAAAGAAATAAAAAATACGGTTAAGAGGCTCTGGGAAGATTTTTCAAGCCTTTCGTCTTATTTTTTTGATAATATGGTGAAGTGTCAGAACTTGAAGACTACATTTGTTCTAGCTGTCGCTAACAGGAACGGTCAGCGTTTAACAACGTAATTTTACAACTCAAGGTTGTGTAATTCTTGTCATGTCGTGATGACGAACGCCGCTTAGACTTGTGACGTTGTTCTCGCAATTGCTCACTTTGCCTGACCATATATGAACTACGGGTGGTGTTTGCAATGCAGAGAATAGCAGTAAAATTTGTCTTTAACAAAGCGGAGTGCGGGAGAAATTTGTTCGCCTACGTTGTTACGCTACAGTGAGTTCAAGTGGTGGATAGAAAAATGTTTTTCGGCTTGGAGGGTTTTTTTTTTGGAGTAAAATTTGATGATTCCGTCATGATAAGCTCATGCATGGAAGGAGGGGGAATTCAGTGTTGCGCACCTTCATTTATAAAATTACTCTCTTCAATATTTAGATTACTTGTAACTTGTAACTGTAGCAAAATCTTATTTACAATTTGTTATGCTCAGTCTTTCGTTATATGCATTACTGTCACTTTATATACTCAATTTTTTAGAGATATTAAGCAGTTTTTTGGTCTATAAAACTCGATAAGACAGCAAAAATATGGTTTATTTAATGCGGGCATAACTCGATAAGACGATATAATTAATGCCATATGATGAGCATTTTGCTCTAATTTTGCATCGTTTGAAATGACAGTTTCCATTACATGCGCCACTATCATTTTGATGTCTCATAACATATTTGACTTAATTCATAACTTTTATTTCTCATTTTATTATTGTCCACTCTTCTAGTTTAATATAGGATCCCATCATCCGCCATTTAACTTTGTATCATTTTTTTTGCTGAGAATTTTCGTTATGTGTATTACCGTCGTTGATTTCTGAAAATATTTTAATTTATTCAAGATAGTTTAACATTCTCAGTTTAACATTAATAACCGAACGCCTAGTTAAACGAGGGAAATCTATCATCATATGGTGTTATGCGGTAGCGGACTCGGTTGACCACTGGAAAAAGCTGTTCAGCATGAAAGTTGCCCAAATGAAACTAGTGAATGGACCATTTATCTTTGAATGCAGTCGCTGTAGGGAAAAATATAACAAGGATTGGAACGTTGAGTGATGGGAAAAAGGTTTTTGTCCGCCTTGTTAAATTTTGCATACTTCTCGCGACTCATGTTAATCTGTTTGACTTAAGTGGCGAAGAGATTGATGCCAAAGTTGCAGAAGTCCAGTTCACGCTTGTCGATAAATCCTAATTAAGTGTGGCATCAATAATACCTCTTTATACATCGAAAAGGAGTGCAATTTTCGCACCATATTCAATACGCTTCATTCTGGCCCTTCTAGACATGCTTCCTACATTTACTTTCCCCTCGTGTCAGTGAAAAAGGTCCCTCGCCTGAAACATTACCTCTGGATTTTTTCAGAGGTTTTCAAGGGAATAGTTTCTGAATATTATAATCCGGTTGCTGGATGACAACATATTTAATTTACAACAAAATGAACGAAAGCACTTTTTTTTATCCACTGCTTTTGCTCCCTCAGTTTTATTGCCATGATGGACTTGGCATACTCTTTCCCTAGGATCATCTACACCTCCCCATCTCAATGTTTATCTACCTCCGTAACAAAGATTACGAAGTATCATGCGTGAGAACAGTTTTCCCTCACGCATGTTAAGAGTTATTGCACTCGTTATGCGCTGACTGTTCTGAAGTTTATTCTTTACAACTTCCAATGAACGAAAGACTAAGTAGGAATTGGACCCAAATCTGCGCAAATGTCGGTTTTGCCAACTTCTCAAACTTTTCTGCTACAGTTGACGTATAGCTGCCATCTGCCTGATTCAGTGATTACTTAGCGCCAGTAGATTCCTTGAATGCGCTCCTGGGTTGTGTCAACATCATCTTAGTCTGCGTTTGTCTTTCACGATGCATTCATTACTCATTGTGTTTTCTGAAAAGCTCTCAAGAAACCTACTGGCACAAAAATTCGCAGAAATTGAACTGAAAATGGCCACAGCATTATAGACTATGATGTTCGCTAACTACTCGATATCCTCACTGACTTCTAAGTGTAAATTCAGTGTTCGTCACTATTGTTGCTAAATTCAACAGCTACCTTATACAGTAACAGTCGTGGATGATATAACAGTATTCCAGTATGAATTTCGCTGCACTTATGTAAAAACAATGCAGTGCATCTCTCCCATCACAGTTTATGCAGTCGGAACTGACCGTTGCAGTTGGGCAGTGAGCTTGTTTCTCGTGCGTTATCATCGCACAGAGAAAAACCAACATTCCATTGTTGTATCTGTCTGTGTGTTATATGGTCTGGTACTTATCAGTAATCATAATTTCGATGCGGAAAGTGTAACTATGAAAATCGGGTTTAGTGTCTTTAAAGCCGGTTGATGATTTTTCTTAGACCTTCGTGCCGACCCCTGTCGAGTACCTTATTGAACTGCTTCTGAAAGTTTGAGCTATTAACGCAAAGATTTCACCTGTCACTTCCAAATGCTTTGAAGTTATCAAGCCTTGTTTCTGCTGGATTCATGGATATCGGCGGGTACCTTGCTAGCTTTTTAGAAAAACCGTTCTGTCATGAGCAGAGGTGGAAAAATCGCGCTTCGAGCAAGCCTCCACTGCTCATCTTCCTCAACCTTTGATGCCTACCATGTCCCTTACAATAAAGCAAATATAAAAAGCACACCTATGGGGAGGGGGAGGGGAGGAGGAGTCTGGTCCACTTTGTTCGTGGCTGAGGTATATGACATTACATCTATGACCTATGTGACCATAGGAAAACACATATAGAACTAGCATACACTAAATCGCTTCAGTATGTGGTACTTCAAAGATTTTGCCGAAATAGTTGTTAAAGAGGATTCTTTTGTTTGAAAATTTGTCATATTAATTTTTTCGTTTTGTTTCGAAGCTCAATGAAGGAGCATGGAAAGCATTTTCTGTTCGGTTGATGAAGAAGTGCGCATGAAATTTAGATGCAGATATACCCACCAAGGCGTATTTAAGTTGAAATTCGAAAAGCTTGTTGAAATTGAATGAAAGAACAAGTGGATGGATGATATTTAGTTACAGGATTTTGAGAATACTGAAAATTTCTGAATTTTATCCACCCTCTACCATGAATATCTAATCAGTTAAAAATGATCATAGTGGAACAGTTAGATCATAAGGATTGTCTTTCATGTTCACTTAGTGCCGAGTGATTACGTTGTGCTGATTCATCATACTAGCACAGTGCCATATTGGTTCGTCAATGCATTTCAACAGGATAAAAGGGGAAGGAAAGAGAAAAACACAAGAAATATGTGTTCACTTCATCTCATCAGCAAAATTAAGGCACTCCACATCATCACTGCTGTCGAATAAAAACAGTAATAGTTCGCTTCGTTTCGCAAAGTCAAATTCTAAATGATCTCATTTGCGGATACAATATAGTTTTTCTAAAAGCGCAATGCGCACTAGTATGATATTTTCATTTCATTTCACACCACTACCATTATCTATGGAACGGCTATAGGAGGAGTGGATTTAGATTGTTGGTTTAATGTTTGTAGGCGGAAATCTCTATCATAAAATGCAAATTTATTTCCCATAGATTTATATCTATAAAAACATTCATTGCAAATTTTTAGACGTCAGATTGTTTTCTGGGCGTTGAAATTCTATTAAAGTTGTTTTATTACCTCAGATGAACGCCTATATCCACCAAAAGGCATTTAAAATGTCCAATGAAAAGGAATCTTCGTACCGAATATATCTCTACGCATTCAAATGAACGCCTCCTCCGTGATGAATTTCTAAAATGTGGTAGGTGTTGATGCGTCCAAAAGGTGTTTAATCGTTTCTATTGGAGAATCCGATAATATTTAGAAACTCTCAAACATACTAGACTGGTATTTCATCAAAAATTAATTTCTTCGTGTGTGGTACAAATTAGATACTCACAAGTTTGTGGACTATATAAGTTTTGCTTATGCACACCGCTTTCATCGACTTAAACCGATCATATTTTCAGAGCGGTTTTATTCTTGATGAGTAAGTATGCTTATAACTTGGGATAACTCAACTTGTAGAAAATATCGAGAAGCGATATTTCATCATCGGCTAGACGTTGTCGGCTTTTTCATCACCAATTAGAGATTCGAATGGTTTTCTCTTTCATTGCGCATATTTATTACAAAGGATTTATAGGACATGGAAAATTTAAAAATAGAATTTTCCTCTTAAGTTTCGTCAATTATCCTGAATTTTTTCCCCGAAATAATGCTAAACAAAAATAACTTTACAACAAAGTAAAACTTACATATTGCTTCCTTGATCACTTGATATAAACAATGAGAACAAATAATCCAGCTGCATGCATAAAAGCCTGGAATTGAATTATAAATTAAGACAGTCGTGATTGACTTTCTTGCTGATTGGGTAACGAGCATCTAGTATATTCATTGTTTATGCACTGTCGTCTCGTTGTCTAAACCACCGTATGATCAGTTGGTGAGGATTTTCGTGTTGAATTATTCCCGTCCTTTGCTTGTAGTATTTCAAAGCCTTTTCGACGTATTTATCATTGTGAAGTAATACCTCAAGGTTAATCTCTTTTGAATGTGATAACATCTTGTTGAAACTATACAGGAATCGACTGTAGTAATGTGGTCGTAGTCCGCTAGAAATTTTAGAAAATGGTGCCATTTCTGCGAAACTGGCAATCCTTCCCAACAGCGTCGATTCCTTCTCAATCCGCTTTCAGTAATTTTTCTCGCCTACAAATTCCTAGGAAATTTATTGTTCGGAGTGACATTTAAACATTATAATTTCTTGAAACGATAGCAAGAGTTGATGCCAAAATTTGATGACACTCACTAATTCGATGGTTATTGTTTTGCTTTCTGTAAAAGTTTTACTTGCAAGTATTGTAGTAACGATGATACACAAGTAGGTATTTGTTAGCCTTTTTAGCCGATATCCTCAACTCTGAAATCACCGACATCAAAGCCGTGAAATTTTATGAGCGTTATATGCGTCGTATATTGCACTACTATGCCAGATTTCGCGTTAATATTTCAGCCTAACAGTTCTTACTCATCCAAATACGTCGTTAAATTTTTATGCACACTGCGAACAATGAGAGTTTCATTGAGCACTGTTCATATTGCTGTCTATCTTCCGCTTATTTATTTTGCATATTTTGCTTGCATTTGCTTGATTCATATATCAAAAACAAAACAGTTTGAAGTATTTGTATAATTGAGTTGCTAAATGCTCTATCATATATATGAATCTCAGCCTCTCATATTCATGTATTTGCCGCATATCCAACTACTTTTCCGGTTATTTCAATAGGAAATATGGAAATTCCGTAGCCTATTTGCAGCTCCTTTTTATCATTATTTCTGTTCAAGTTCTTGTTCACCTCCATTTCGATTAAAAATGTAATCAGTGACCCGAAAATATGTTTATTTGAAAACCGTTAGTGGAAACTTCGAGGATGTTTTCAGTAACAGCTTGACATTTTTTAAATAAAAGTTAAAATATATGGTTTACCAAATTCTCACTTCACCTCAACAAGAGAAGATCCGCAATTTGGAATATTCAAAAGTTCCAGTGAGATGTTTTGGCTTATGAATTATGACTATTTGAAATCTTTCATGTGCTTCGTCCTCAGCCTTTTACCTCTCTTCCATGCTAAAGCTGTATTCTCATAACGTTAGTAAATTGCGTTATTAATAGAGTGATTGTGCAACGTTATTTTTATGAAAGCACGTTACAGTCTGTAATAACAGCTAATATGAAAGCTTATGTGTACCTCTCTTTTCGTTGCATTTCGAATCACGGATTTCTAAATGTCGAATTTATGAGATTAAACGAATATTATTTGTAGCTCTCATATCAAGCGCGTAAAATCTCTACTCTTTGAAGAAATTTTAGGAATTGGTTTAGGTGATTTCAACTAATTAACACAAGAAAAACTCTACCTTAGCAAAATTTATATTAAATTGCTTGAGCCTCTTACTTACTTTCACTTGAATGTCTAAAGATGATTGGCACAGAACTGATTATCATGGGCTAAAATCATGCGAAGATTGTGAAGTTGTTGCTCGTTGCCTCTGAAAACCACCTATAAAAACAGTGAAGGTTTCCGTAATACTTAAGGCTGTCGCATATAATAATATTTCTTGCGCAGTTTCCCAGTTGTTTGCCATAATATGTGAATGTGACAGAGAATATCTAAGGTGACATCCACTTCATGAGCCAATCAACATTTATTGATCGATCAGCGGAACATTTCCATTCTCTTAATGTTGGTTTACAGCTGCCTCTTTTTCTGATATCGGCCATGATGAGCATTTAACAGAAGATTCTGCAGATTGCTGTTGCTGTGGCTTGGAAGAACTCTGTTTAGTGCTACCTGATGCGCATATCAGTTACTTTTCCTATGAGATCCAGTTTGACAAAGTTTGCAGAATTAATACGTGGTCGTGTTGGTGCATTTTTCAAACTCTCTCAACATCATTGGTGGTCTTTGGCATCATATCAAGGACTTTCTTAGTCGCATTTCCAGTTATTTCAAAGCGATTTTTTCCTTTTTGACACAATGAACATTCAACCTGACGGTAAGCAATGGTGGGTTATAGGTATCGAAGCAGAGTTATGTGATTACAGAGTGGTCTGGAGCAGCTCCTCAAGATATTTTCATAGTTAAAGCGAATACTCTTAATTGCATCCATCTTAATCCATATCATTTTGTCTCAAGCTTCTCTGTCATTGTTTAGATGTTTTTTTATCCGGGTAGAACTTGGCTAGCTGGTGCCTTGTGCCAGAATCAGGTCCCGCAGTTTTGGATTGACTTAGACTACTTAGACTCATTCGAGGATTAGTCAGGATTTCCTTTCCACACTCTTGTTGGTTTCTAATTTTTGCACCTTCTTTTGAAATTCATGCGGGACCGCATGAGTATAAGCGAGGAATGTCATGAGTTAAGATTATGCACTACGTTGCCTTCCACGCTGAATGCCTCTAGATCGGAGAGAACGACGGAAATAACAGTAGTGGGAGCTCGCTATCTTGCGGGATGCCTACTTCTATATTGCACGAAATGGTCAAAATATCGTTTGCATATGTAGTTGCCTGATGCTGGAGCAAGAAATTTTCCCTCGTTGAATTAAGCAATGAACTCCGGCACCAGAAGTCCTGGGTTGCCATGTCATAGGCTCTGCTTCAGATGCCAATTTCGTGGGTGTAGAAAATGGTTTTTGCGCTTTTGCTGCATGGAAACCACTCTCAGAAACCGCCGAAGTTATGAAAAATATTCTTTTTCAGCTTTTGAAACTATGAATTCCGCTTTCATAAAGAAAATTCAGTCTATATTATCCACATACCCTTCTCCCTAAGATATCGACATAACAAGTCGGTATGAAATTTCCGCACGAAATTAGGCTCAAATCGATGTGATCAGTACCAGTGGAGGACGCGTTGGTGGTCATTTCGTTCGTGCTTTTGTATATTTGTGGAGCTGCTTGATTTGATGGGTTGAATTGCGAAAGTCCATATTTCGACAGTTTCAACGGGAATTTTCTGTCTAATTTTCCAGCTGCAAAATCTAATGCAAATCTTCTGCATTTATTTTATTCACATTTAAATTATGCGAATACAAACCAATGCTTCTTCTTGTCTCTAATCTCATTATCGATTTGCTTTAGAGCCTATGAGCGTATCGAAGTCGCTTACTTCACAAGTTCAGCAATATTAATTTCAAATTGTAGAGTGTAGATTACACAATATATGCATTAATCATTAAAGTCCCATCGAATGATATTAAAGAATTGTTTGGTGCTTTGATGTGAAAATAGCCTTTCAATTATTTCTAAAAGCACTGAAAATTCGCTGCATTAAAATGCGATTGCAAAAATTGCAATTAATATATGACTGCATATTAAATTACATCGCCTGCAAATGTTGAAAATTTATTGCAAAAACATTTTATAAATCGTTGCCAGCCTCTCATAGGGCAGTATACCATTGACATAGGATTACTGAGTCAGCGGCGATAGTTAATTGCATATTAACAGTCATTGACATTAGCATCAGGCATCCACTGCATCGAACATTTCTATCATTTTCTGTATCATAACTGATGAATTTATTCGCTGTTTAATTCCGATATAAAGTAATATTGGCTCGATAGTTCCTTTTAAGGCGCTTCATTTTCACCTCATTTGGTTTTTAAGAGTCCGAGTCATTATGGCCAGCAGGGATTTACCTTTATGTGTGTGGTATTTGATACGTTGATCCATTTCACTTTAAAGAGCTCTATGGAAATGCAGATCTCATTTGTCTTCTCCCGCCGGAGTTTAAGAGCGAACAGAATTTTATTGCTAAAAGAGTATCGCTTTTTTATGGCTGCAAAGTCTATGAAATTTTCAAACATTTTCTGAATTAAGGCCACTTGTAAAAATTCCTCACCTCATTTTCAAAGCGCAAAAACTACCTATTATTTCCCTTCGAACCAATATTTCCCCTTCATCGTTGTTATCTGCAAAAATGATCTGCATAATAATTCTGTGAAAAAGTCTGCATAGGTTGAGTTCAGCATTAGGATTGGTGAAGGTGCGTAGGTGCGAGGATTTATGAAGGCTATGCTTGGATGTGCATATGACCGTGCCCAAATACATGGATGTACATATATATTTTTGATTATATGTAGATTCCCATTACATTTCCTCCTGAAATGCATCTAACTACATGGCTTTTATTCGGAAATCCTTTTTTTTCACAGGCCATTTTCGATATTTCAATAAATTTTGTGTGCAAGAAGTTAAAGTTGTTGTTAGAGTCTCCTTATCCGAAGTGGACCTTACTCAGATTCTGCCAATATATGCTAGTAAAAAATGCATTTCAACTCTGTTTGCATCTTCGCTGTCATTTCAATAGGAAATAGAGAGATTATCATCCTTTAGATATATCTTAGTATAAAATTTTCTTTGGATCTATTTTAGGTTTCTTTCGATATATTTTATTTGGAAATGACACCTTTCAGGAGCTGAGTGACAAGATTGATGCAGGTGCGAAAACTTATGAAGACTATTTGAAAAATGCTGCCGATAGAATGGTTCAATATCAAAACTATTTCAAGGTTAGCCAAGTTTCATGCTTTTTTTGTAATATTTTTCGCCCTTTTGAAGTGGAATCTGTTTATTGTATGTCTTATTTTGTTGAATGCTTTTGATTTCTCGCCCTACATATGGTGCTCATCTTTAGTGTTTTAATGTTGCGGCATCAGATTGACATATCTGCCTGATGAGGATAAGACGCACCTATGTGAATGATTTGAAAGGGAACAATCATTTTCTGCACCCATCACTATGCGAGCTGAAATTGTGTTCAAATTTGTGTTCAGAGTGAAATAAACGGATTGGAATATTTTGAAGACTAAAAATTAAAGTTTCTTTTAAGTAGAAAAGACAGTTTTTAAATTATGCGTAATCACTGCAATTTTTTAAGGTACTCGTCCCAAATATGTCAACCATGAAATAATGATTGTTTTTTATTGAAAAAATGCATTCGATGAGTTTGATATATATATATATTTTTGCGGTATATTAATTAGCCGGTTAGAAATATATCATGTGAAATTTCTTATCACTTATCAGTTTTCTATCTTTTAGGAATTCGTGAAGTATTCATCACGAGCTAAACTCAGCACTAAAAGTATGCAAAAAGCATTGGAACTAACATTGAGTGTACCACAACGAGCCAAGGATATGGAATTTATCAGCAACATCGAACAGTACCCTGGAGATACAAACAGACTTGGACGTCTCTACAGACATGTTAGCCAAGTTTGCTTCGATTATTGAGAAAACTTGACATTTATTGTTCGAGAAATCGTGAGAGTTTCGTTTCAAGTTTTTTTTTGATGTCAGAAAAGTCAGTTAAATTTTTTTCAAGATTTTCATGTTGCGGTAGAGGTGAATTGACTATATTATGTTGTTAAAACGCTAATAGAAGTGCTGACGATCATCACCGCATTAATGTTCATTTTCTTGACAGCGGTCACAAATTCATTTCCTTTAGCAGTACTGGCTAATATCAGAATCGGAAAAACATTAGAAAGCGATGACACAATAGAAACTGTTATACGGAGGCACATTAAGAGCGTTGCTTTTGTGTACCGTATGTGTTTAAGGTTAATAACGGACCGGAGAAAGTGATAAGAAAGAGGAGAGAGGGATGACAAAGTAGCGAGAACTCAGTGAATTTTGTTTGCTTACAGTGCTTATTTGATTCTTCACCTTTCTTCACCTTTTTACGTGCCAATATCTGAAGTTTCATGAAATAACGAAACGAAAGAAATTAGAGGAAGAGAGAGAGAATTGTATTCCAAAAAAGTATAGATTACGCTCCGCTTTGTAGGATCGCTTTCTTGTTTGGGAAGGCGATGAAGAGCCCAGTGAGCGCTACGCATTTCTATTCAAAAATAAGCTAATGCTCACCGAGAGGAACGATAAAGTAGAACCTGTCACATATAAGCATTACGCGACCATCAGGGTTGGTTATTTCCTTTGATACTTCTTAAGTGGTTTCATATATACCAAAACTTTTGCTTTAATTTAAATGACATATGTGGTCACGCTGAAAAACTATTTTGCAACTGACGTTCTCATACAAATCTGCTTCAAGAAGAACGTTATGTCATTAAGTACATAGGTAACATGTTAGCTTTGGTACAAGTGCACGGGCAAACATCATAGCAGACTTGATGGCTCCGATATTTGTGCAACAAATTAACCTGACTGGTGTTGAAACTATGATCGAAAAGATGACGGCGTCTAGGGCTTAGTGAAGATCGGCGATGGGTATAGTGGTAAAATGTCAACGAGGTAAATTTAGAGCAAGCCAAACTGAAAATACCGTATCACTATTCATCTCTACAATGTTGCGGCTGTAGAGCAAGAATTTTCATTACTTGCTACCCAAAATCTAGCCCGATGAGAAGGTTTCTGGGAGATATCTAATGAAAATTTCCTCAAATTTTAACGATCCATGTATTCCACACATTGACAAACAACAGAAATGACATGCTCATATCATGAAAGGCTCATTAACATGATGACAATGAGTATAATTAATGCAGAAGGTTCTAGTTCTACACTGACGTTCATTTATTCAATTCTCTTTAAAATGAGAAGTACTGGAAAGGCATTTATTAACCGCTTAGCAGAAATCTTTGGTAAGCGACTTGTATAAGCGGCAATTTCGACGAATATATGCGAGCAATGTTGTTTTATTCGTTTTTCGATTTTCATAAGAATAAATAGTCGGTTGAGTGAAATTAGAGAAAAGCATATTGCAGCAAATGCTGCAACGGGATTTTTCAATTTCTCTCTGCATTGATATCACAATCGCAATCGTTTTGCATCTGAGGAAATATAAGTAAAGTGAATGCTATGGAATATTGAAAACATACTAAAAATTAGCTTTTCTTTGTCAACTGACAGAAATGGGATGAGTGAATTTTGCAATTACATTTCTCGGTTGGCATTTATTCGAGTGTTCATTCGTCGGCCCCAACCGTTTTTTCCCACACGAATTAGTCGTACTTTATCGCATTATGATCGAGTTTTCTTGAGAAAGTCTAAAAGGTGGAATCGTTCTCAAGTAACTCGTTGAACAATAACTGAGGGAGATGAAGAGAGTTTTTTTTTAACCTTTGCATTTATTTATAAGCTTCATGATGCATTCTAGAGGTTAATGTCATTATGGTGATCGAATACTGACCCAAAATCACCAATAAAATTAATTTTATAAGCTGTAAGCCGGGTCGCTGATTCATCCTGAGAAGTCAGCATCGGAGCCGCTGTTGAATGTGTCTTGATTGTGAAATGAATTTTCGTTCTTAAAAAAGATCTCTCCTATTGCAGAATGCATCTTATGAAATCGCATAGATGAAAATAAAAACGAAAACTTATCAGGTTTATCAAAAGATTGATTGTATTTCATAAAATATAAGTATCTCTTCTCACATTTACTCACTGGAGATTTCCTTGAGGTTTTTTTTCTACGAAACATCATTGGATCGGCGGTGATTATTCGGATGTTCCAAAATGTTAGGCGAATGCAAAAAATTATGGGTAAAGTTCTTCTTCTTCCGAGCTAGAGAAAATTCGCTACGAAATATGTTTTATTCGATTTTCCAGTGCGTTTATAAAATTAGCTGAAAAGACAACAGATGCAATTTCAGATTGCTTTTATATATCGCTTTGTGCCGACAATAAGTTTGCTGAAATATTAGGCATTCGTTTTTATTTTATTCAACGCATAGAATTCTCATAAAATTTGAATGATTTACTTTCACTAGCACATTCAACATTTCAGTTGGACAAGTACACCATAAAACAGTCGGAAGGTGAGGATAATACATTAGAGTTGAAGCCGAACGAAGCAGGTCTTCCGGAATTTCGAATCCGCGCTAAAGATGCGCCATCTGTGGAATTCGTACGGCAAGCATGGCTCAAGGATATACAAGAAATGAAAGAATTACTTGGTGAGTTCAACTATTAATTATAATTCATTGAAACCTACTGACATTTGAACGTCGAAATGATTCGAACAATTAGAGACATATTTTCCAACTGTAAAAAAAGGAAAGCAGTAGGTGGCGATCGCCTATAATTATTCTTCCAGGAAAATATATATAAGCAATGTTTTGTGCAGTCAATAAAGGAAAAAAAACCGAAATAGAGCCGTTGTTCGTAATGAGTCACGGCGAGACTGCGTGTGGTCCACCTTGATGAAATACATCCTTAATAATTGATGAGAGTGTGTGGATGTCACATTCTCCACTAAAAATATGTTTATTTCCCGATCCTAAAATTCATCACATCGAAAGAAATCCTGCGCAGAGAAAAGTGAGGGAAAAAAGAATGGAAGAGGATTGATGATTTATGAGGAAATGCGTTAGAGCGAAACCGCGCAGGTGCTGCAAAATACAAGCGATAAACAAAATAATGAGGAGCCTGCGTCAAATAAAGAAAGCGATGCAGCAGCTGGAGGTGATGAGAGCGGCAAATAAAAATGTGATTCGATGAGGTATGCGTGCTTCTGGAACGCTTAGCAGCCAAGCACTACCGGATCGTCAGTGCGGGGGCTGTCGAGGGTTTGCTTAACGCATAGAGAGCGAGAGGTTTAGACGCACGTTGTAAAGTGGTGCTTCTGTGGGATAATTTTGTTCTCTAGCACCTGACAGCGAAAGCCTGAGCTGCTGCAACATAGAGTGCTCTTGGTGGCCTATATCATCCCCTCGCTGCTTCTTCGGTCAAATCATGCCGCAGTACTTAGTCGCTCTTGCGCGACCGTGAACTTCTCGAAGTACTCGAGCAGCACTTCCCAATCTTGACTTATTGCTTGGGTCCGTACTCACTCGTGCGACAATGGTCCTACGCTGCATGTACATTATTGAACTGACTGATGCCGAGGAAGGAGGCCTTGAGCTTGTCGACCCATCATGGTGTGAGTCTTTTACTTATAATAAATCTTTTAAGCTGCTGAGCAAGATGTCGAGACGGAAACAACGACCGAATTTGATATGAATATGAGTGATATCAGATCGGAGTTCAGCGAGTATTCCACTGTTTCACACAAGAGCAGTTACTTCAACGGTAAAGGCGCACTTAACATTTTATTTATCCACGTTGCCGTATTTGCACAGCCCACCAAAATATTCACAACTGCAAATTTAATTTCTCTATGATGCAGTTTAATCTCCGAAAAACGAGCGCATTAGACCGCATGGTAACTTCAAAATCTTTTTGTCCATTAACTGCAGCATCATAAATTCAGTTAGCTGAAAAATTTGGGCGATGTTTTATCGCTTAGTATATTTCGTTAAAATCTCAAATTTTCTTTCACGACGCTTCCCAGAATGTCGTTTATTTGGAATCCCATTAATTTCTAACCAGTAATCAGTTTCAGTTTTTCGCAGTGAATAATTCAAAGAGTTTTTTTTTGCTTTAGGATCCTTCCAGGAGCAAAACTCCGCAAAGAAACATCTATGGTCATCTTTAGAAAATTAGAATGTATGCTTAGATGATGAATAAATATGCCTTGTTGCCACTACAATTCGTCTTTACATACTTACAGCTCTCAAATAATTCAGCGAATTTTCATTGATTGTTTGGTATGCATGTAACTGCGGTACACTGTGAACGCCTAATGTTGTAGGAGAGGAGTGCCTGGCAATTCATTTTTTTTTTCTTTTGACCACATGTTTGCTCACTTCAAGCATGCAGAGTGGAAACAAAAGCCAAAGAAAACTAAGCAAAAAAACCATTCGAATCTAACCAGCTTGTTGTCAGCATGTCTTATGAGACTACGAAAATCAATAAGCACTGTTTTCAGGTCCCGAAGAAGGGCCACCCCGGAAGAAAATCAAATCGCCTCCTGTAATCTCACCAACAGGATCATCGACCAGTTTATATAGTGGTGGAAGTAGCTCAATTGATTGGAGTAGGTTTTCATAAATTCTCAGCTAAGATATAAGGCACTTCACAATCGATATCTTTTTTCTAAAATTGCTCGAAAATGGCGATCTAGAGGTCTTTTTGAATGGCGTTTATTAGCATAGGGAGTATGAAAGTGAAATATTACATATATGAGAGAAAAAATATTTTCGAATTGTAACATTGCATCCAAACTTGCACTGAGTAATTGATTACTTGAAAGTATAAAGGAGAATTATAGAAATAAATGTAATCCAAATTGCAGCAACAACAGGTACGACACTAGATATGCAAGGAACACGAGTCACAAGAACACAATACGGTTTCCGTACCTTACAGGAATCGTCTGCAAAAATGTGCCTCAAAGTCACCGGTTATCCATTACCCGATATTACATGGTTAGTCGATGTTGCATCACCTCCACCAAATAACGTGATGAATTTCCTGAGGTGAAAATTCATTGCATTCGACTAGATTTGCAGTTTCTGGATTTAATTCTGAATTTTTATTTATGATATTCCTCCAATTTAATGGTGTTTTCCTTCCACAAAAAAAATGATATGTTTCGATTGAATTTTGTTAATGGAAAATTTTTAACGAATCGGGAATGATGTTTTCCACAAAAATTAAAGGTATAAGGACGATGAATTACTACATGAAGATGAAAGGCATACATTCTATTCCGACGAAGATGGTTTCTTCGCACTTACGATAGATCCTGTCCGAGTGGAAGACACTGGACGATACACATGCATGGCAACCAACGAGTATGGACAAGCATCGACATCTGCGTTCTTCAGAGTGCTCAAAGGTATTCACCTTGTGATTCTAACGATAATTGAGGATGCAAGTTTCGATTTAAGTGATAGAAGGAGAAAGGAGGAGAGGGATGGGGGAGAGGGCGAATGCACTCAATTGCTTAATAAAATTATTTGATGTCAAATTTCGGGATCACCTAAAAACGCTACCATTTATCTTCTTTAAAGCGAAGCATTTCACAGTTCAGTATATTACACTTTGGAAGTGTTATTTGGTTTCTCTATTTGGCCCGCTCTGAATTGTGGTGAATACTGAAATCTTGAATTTCAGTTGAGAAAGAAGCAGCACCTCCTGCTTTTGTCAACATGTTGAAAGATCAAGAGGTGAAGGAAGGGGATGTGGCGACCTTCGAATGCGAGGTAACGTTCTTCCTATGGATATTTCTAAGTGCTCATAGAGAATTTGAGAAGTGTCATATCGTTTCGCTGCTTTCCAAAAAAAACCGTTATATTCTTGTACTAATAGCTAAAAAGCATACAATGACATTGCATTTCACTGCTGTGCCATCATTTTTTCACAATTTAGGTAGAAGGATGGCCGGAGCCGGAGCTTTTATGGCTGGTCGATGAGCAACCACTGCGGCCCTCACACGATTTTCGACTAGAGTACGACGGGCAAAATGCGAAGCTGGAAATTCGCGACGCCCAACCCGAAGACACTGGTGTCTACACAGTTCGAATTAAAAACGAGTATGGATCGGCTGAGTCGAACGCGAAGCTGGTTGTGCAGCCAGACCCCGACAGAAATCATGTCGCTCCCGAATTTCAAGTATGCCGTTAAACAATTATTTGCACTCTTCGCAAATATGGTTACGTTAATCTGGAAGTAGCTCCATCATCGAAATTTACGACTGGTTCTTCCAGGGAATGCTAACACACCAAGCAAAGGCGCCACTTTCTTTTATCTCGTTTTCATTGGTTGTCTTTTTACAGTCTTAACTCACCGATATTCACAGTTTTTGTAGCTAAAGTCGTAGAGTGCAAAGAATAGTGATAAAAACTGGAATGGCTCATTAAACTGCTGAAGGGTGATTTATCTGAGTTTTACGGAACTTTATAAGTACAAACGAAATATCCGCCTATGAACGTGTTCATCATTTCGTTTTTATTTTATTTAGGCAACAATTGAAGATGTGGAGTGCGACGAAGGCGATACAGTTCGCTTTAAGGCTGTTCTCACAGGCGACCCTAATCCAGAGGTGAATCATTGTTCCCGTCTTATTAGTTTTTTTTATTCGCAGTATTCACTGGTCGTTATCATACCCGTTGGCTGAGTTCCTCTGTTTTCAGGTTACATGGTTGGTCAACGGGATTCCGCTTTCAGAATCCGATAAAATTAAATTTATTAGCGAAGACGGCATTTGCATTGTTACAATACAGGACGTTTCGCGTCATTTTGATGGAGTGGTCACGTGCCAAGTATGTTATTTTCTTATTCGGAAAGTTGCTACTTATCTGTCTGATGCACAAAATAGGAAAAATAGGAACGACGTTAGGCCTTGTGTAATGTTTCTATCGAAAATTTAAAAAATACTGCATCACCTCTGTAGTTATTGCACTCTATTTGATAAGATGCTCAACACTAGTAGGATTGCTAAGCCGTTTAAACTTCATTAAATTATCGCTGTTTTAGTTTATCATTTTTCTGCTCATTTAGGGAGTAAATCGGCTAGGATCTCAAAGTTGCGATGGTCGCTTGAAGGTTAGGGTTCCACCAGCGCCACCACAATTCATACGACCACTTGAGGACAAAATAGTTCAGGAAGGTCATAGCTTCATGCTTGAAGCTGAGCTAAATGGCTTTCCTGACCCAGCGGTAATGTTCTCAGTCAACGGTAAAACGGTTAGCACTTTTTCCTTATTTTTATTATGAGTGTTGCGAAAATTAGTCTCAGCCATAGTTAATCATCGAGCTCATTTGTTTGTGTTGTGATGGTGAAAGCAATCGAATAGAGAGAAGGTACCGTGTTTTTGCTGAGCGCTTAAAATGATGCGCTTTTTGGCGCACATTTTGCTCGTATTGGTCAGCTGGTGCGATGGAAGTGGGAAGAGGTGAAAAAAGTTTGGGCACCTCACTGAAACAACTGTTATGCACGCAGCTAAGCTGTTGTGCGGACAAACGCTTTTCGAGCATGGGTGGTCAGCATATAACAAATAACTGATATATTGCGACGACTTGCATTTGATTTAGCGAATGTTTGGAATGCTAGGTGCAAATATTGTATACTTTAATGAGAGCATAAACAACTGGGTTTGAGATTGAAAATGATCGACTGCTATCATTGTACTGAAATCGTTATCTTTACTAAGGAATTAACTTTGAAAATATCCTGGTCAGCTTTTAGTGTATTACATCTGTATTTAATATCTACTGAGTTCTCTGAAAGCGCGTTAATGATGGGATTAATATAACACCTGAGACACACAAGTGAGATTTATGTTGCAAGACAAATTTTCAGCGACTGAATTCTTTTCTAATGTTCGCTTATAGGTGGTTATCATCGATCAGTCTGTTTCATTACTGGAAACATTCGTTAATTAGGAATTTTTTTGCAACTTTGAGATTAAAAATTATCGAATATTCGAGGAGTTAGAAAGAATTACGTGAGCAGCCGAAGTACTTTAATTATGTTCGGATTATTTACGTTGCAAGGATTAAGTCGCTTTGGCCCATCTAGTCGCAAGTTTTCGTACTATCTGAACTCTAATCCAGACACATAGTCTACTAGCCGACACAAGTATCAGAGCAACAGTTTAACAAACTTATGCAATACAACGTGCGAAGAAAACAAATCTGATAATTAATCTAACTTCTATCGTCATCTCGATCCTACAGCCGTCTCATCTTTCCAGCTCTACGCCACCGTTCGATCTCCTCTTGCTCCCGTCACCTCACGTAGATGCACTCGGGACTGCAAGATCTCTACAATCACTAGTTTGGAAATAGAAATAAATATGCGAGCACATTATCCTATTTTATGCCCTCCACATTAACATTGCTTAGAAGTCTTTGCTCTGCCTGTGAGCTTTTCATGTTTTTGGCAGCACCTGATCTGACGGAAACGACCTTGCGATCTGCTTTGGCCTGGAGTTGACGCAAACATGAAACTTTTCTCATTTAGTTTTTGAAGAAATAACAAGACTGATGTCACAAAGCCTTCACTTTATTAGATGATAGTTGGATTCGTTTAGGTTGTTTCGGGTGAGAACGGCATCGAAGTTATCGAAAAGGGCAATGGAGTATATAGGATTGAAATCAGTTCAGCAAATGCCGAAAAGCATGACGGTGAGGTGGTGTGCACAGCAATCAACGAACACGGTCAAGCTGAGAGTCGCGCTCGTGTAGTCGTCGAACCTGTTGAAGAGGAATCACGTTCGGCACCCACTTTCGTCAAGGATATCGAAGACCAGGCAGATCATCTTTTATGTTTCTCAAGAACAGAAAAGCACACCATTTAGGGTTATATGAGCTTAAGTAAAGGAATTCACTGAAATGATTATCCACTCCTCAAGTGAAAATTTTGGAGAGGCGTAAAAACCAAATTAAGTTTTCAAATCATGCATCGATGATATTTTTTCCTATTTTGCAATATCTTGGGCAGGAATTATTCAACTTCTATGCAAAAAACATCAAAAGCGTATGCGTTATATCGCATTCACTTGATGATTCAATCAACATCTCTTTATTCTTCTTTCTCTCTTTTTTGCAAAATAAGCAAGAAATAATGGCAATTTTTACTTCCAAAAAAAGGAAAGTTTTGTGTCACTCTTAGTGAATTGGAATATTGTTTCAAGAACTAATGAACGGCCTCCTCCCCCTCCCATCTCCTCCCGGGAGAAAAAACTTGTTTGAGATATCATCGTTCTGGAGAAGCTGTTGAAGATTTGCAGGTAATACTGCTGAAAGACTCATGATTGCAGACAGTGAAATATGGAGAAAATGCTGTGTTCGAAACATCAGTGAGGGGCAATCCGAAGCCTGAAGTTATTTGGTTCCTAAATGGGCAAAGACTCGATAAATTTATGCCCGGTGTTACAATAGAAACACTCAACGCGAGCGATCATAGGCTAACACTCGATTCAACACAATATGCGGGAACAGTTTTGTGCAGGTGAGATTTCTTTTTCGAAAATGAAAAGAAGAGGAAAAATTCCACGCAGACACAATGATTTGGAGCTGTTGGCTACTGCTGCCTGATGTTGTCATGTGAATGTTGCTGTTTAGGCAAAATTTTGCGCCTTTAATGCTGAAATAAACGTTTCCGGAAATACTTGATTTCAAAATTGTAATACACGCAGCTAGTGTGAAAACGTTTAGCAAATAAAACTCTCTGAAGGTGAAAATTGTTTTCAAAGTGCAAAATAATTGCGGAATTGAGCTCCATGAGGTTCAATTTATAGGTATTTTCTTGGTTTTTTTTGGCGACCCGAGCAAGTTTTGCCTCATCCCTGAATACTTTTGCTTAGCGTTTATAGAGAAGTGCGATTCGCATTCAAACAGTAGACGCCATATGATTCTAAAAAATTAAGTGAGCTGTACTCCCTCAGTGCTGTACTCGGTAATGCTATCCTCTTTTTTCATTTGTTGTTTTAGAGCTGAAAACACTGTTGGCCGTTTCGAAACAAAAGCAAAGTTAACCGTCCTGACGGCCGAGAAGAAGCGTAAGCCTCCAGAATTTGTGGAACGCCTCTCGGATAAATCGGTTGTCGAAGAATCGACCATTGTCTTTGAGGTGCGCATTGATGCGGATCCGAAAGAAAAACTCACATGGATCTTGAATGGCGAAGAGTTGCATGAATCAACGGTATGACGCTTCGTTCATAATTGAATTAGAAGTCCGTTTTAGAGTTGTTATCAGCACCAAAGAAATTGCGTTACGTAAATGTGTCCTGCGTTTTCCATTTTCTCTTTTTTTACACTCTTTTTGAAAACTGCTAATTTCCTTCTCTGGTATTAGGATAATGTGGACAGAATTTTTGTTTTTACCTTAGTACTAAGTAATATTTATCTTAAAGATTCGCAAGCTCATTTTCAGTGCCCTTCTTTTTTCGGCTCCGAGTAAGTACGCAACAGTGCTAGGTAATTAGCACTGACCATGCTAGAAAATGGAAGTATATTTAAGTACTCTAAAATAATCAAAAAATTAGTCTTTTCGTTTCTTAAGGGCACTTATTTCTCCTAGGTTACAATAATCTATTTGAAGAAAGCAACATATTGTTTGGCGAGAACATGGGCGCAATGAATTGATATTTCAGTGGTGAAGTGAGTGCTTGTAAGAAATTGTTGTAAACATAGATTAATGATGCGAAAGAAAAGGACAAGTACAACAAAGTGAAGATTGGTTTTAGAAATGAGGCGTGTTTCAGTTGATTTTGAGGAGTGTAATGTTGATGTAGAAAAATCGTGAATCGCTTTGCAGGACGTGCATATACGCGAGTTTGACGGTAGCTGCAAGCTCGAGCTTCACAATGTTACACTGAAACAGGGCGGAACACTGCGATGTGTGGCAGAAAACTCAGAAGGGCGTGCTGAGTGTGAGGCATGTCTAGAGGTGACTCGCAAGCCGTTTGTGCCGCACTTCGATAAACGACCTAGTAACGTTACCGTCCAACGAGGTTCCGAAGCACGGTTCGAGGCGCATGCGGACGCCATCCCCCAGCCGGTCTACCAGTGGTCTATTGGGGGTCGTAAGGTGCGAGATTCCACTGAAGGCACACGTGTTGAACTCATTAATGGCATCTCCGTGCTAACTATTGAAACCGAAAAATTCGAGTCATCGACTATTTCTGTGACCGCCGAAAATTCCCTCGGAATTGACGAAACAGGGGCAAGGCTTACCGTTGAGGAGCGCCAAATTGTCATTGAGAAGGTGGAAGAAGGTAAGACAAGGATCGTCGAAGAAAGGCTAGTAGAAGTAGGTGGCACCGTCGAAACGATCACTACTAAAACGGCTGAACACCTCACCGAGGGCGGCAAACTTGTTACTGAGACGATCACCGAAACTCACGTCGTTAAAACAGCAACCGAAGCACAACTGCCGGTTATTAAGAAGCCGCTAATGGATCAACGCGTGAAGCCAGGCGAAATGGCACATTTCGAGGCTATCATAACGCCTGCAGATTCCGTCCAGTGGTTCAGCAACGGGCGATTGTTGGACGAAAACCTACCAGGTACCAAACAACGAACTGCTTTACATTTTTTCTTTCCAAATAGTACATTTATGCCATCTCATTCTTAAACTCTGCTGAATTGATCAAGAATTTTTTTGCCTCAGATTTTTCAAAAACTCTTCAGCGGAAGCTCTGTAACATATTAGATTTTCTTGGATAAAATTGTCAAACTCTATTTCACTGTTACATTCGTCCTCTTCTATTGATTGTAGCTGTGGCGTTCCAGCTTTCGAATTTATTAGCACAGAACCCTTCAATAAGTTGTAAAGACTGAACGCAATAAAGTGCTGTAGGATAAAATGAACGCGTAATACAGGCGTTACGATCTCTCAAGAGGAGAACTTTGAATTCCGATTGACCGTCGATTCGGCGCAATATGCCGGTGTGATTACTGTGAGAGCACAGAACGAAGCCGGAATGGTCGAAACAAGTGCAAATCTGGTTGTTGCCGAAGCAAAGGCTGACGTACCGCAAATCATCGCTGGGTTGAATGACATCTCTGCTACGGAGGGTGATCGCCTCAAAATCAGCGTGAATGCATCGAACGCGACTAAAATCGAATGGTCTCTCAATGAAACCGTCGTCCATGTAAGACAGAGATACTTTGTTCATAGTTACATATTTTTATTTGCAGTGTATAGTGCAGTTCATCACTGCTCTGTCGAACGTTAAGCTAAATTTTGTGGACTTTTTTTTTCTCACTTTATTTACACATTATATACACATATTTGGGAATTCTACAAAACTTACATTTGTCAAACAGCGATACTGCGACGATTCGAGGATATAGTCCTCGTAGAGAAGAAATATAGAAATGTGTAATTAACGAAAGCATAGAGCTGGGATAATTTTTCCACTTTCGAATGAGTTGACTGCTGAAATTCAAGTGCAGAATTTCCTCCCTCCAAAAAAAAGAGAAAATGCTGCTCGTTGGGTCCATGTTTTGCATCCTGTTGCATTGTTCAGGCTGCTGTCAAGCAGCGGCATTCTTTTAGTGTGATGTGATACGCTTTGAGTCAGATACACATTCATCTGCTGGGGTAAGGATTCCAAGCCTGATTGAAGGAACCCCTTTGCGATGCTTGACAGGATCACTGTGATAAGAATACCTGAAATAGCTTATTTGAATTCACAGGAAAGCTCAACTAGCGGCTGTTTTTAAGCACATTCCGAATTCAATTCAGTTCCACTGCATTACATTATGCGCTATGATGGAACAACAATTTTTGTTGCTGAAATGTTGCAGAAAAAAGAAAAACGAATAATTTTCAGGATGGCGATGCTGGAGTGAAAATTATAGAAAAAGAGAGCGTAAGCACGCTTGAATTGTCTGAAGTGAAGAAGGAACACGCCGGTCAAATCCGTGTTACAGTAATCAACGAGGCTGGTGAAGTGAGTACCACATCAAAGTTGACTGTCGCCGACAGAGCAATTCCGCCTGAAATTCTTCGAGGTTTATTTTTAGTTTCATCGCCATATTTCCATACTTGCTGGAAGTCATCTATCTTAGTACTAATCGATATCAAGCAGTGAGATTTTGCATCTTAAAATGAGGGATTTTCGAATATCCGGATTACATTTTCCCAATTACCGTTTCCTGATTTCTACTAATTTTCTTCAAGGGTTTTGAATGATTTCACGATGTTAACACGTTAAACGTCATGAATAAAACATGCGGGAAGGATTCCGCGCTTTGTTTATACGATCCTATAAGTTATGTTTCTGAAAGAGGAACCGAATTTATAGAGAGATTGGAGAGAGCTGTTTCGTTGGACCTTTTGATTCTCATATTCATTTCTATTATTCCTTATTGTTTTCTTAAATGTGGAAATGGGCTCTTCTGCACTGATTAGACCTGCTGCAGCGAAATCCTCTGCCATCTACCGGCGCAGCAATTGACTTTGGTTTTATTGGTTTTTCTTTCAGGACCCGACTCTGTTTTCGTTAAGGAGGGCGAAGATGCGACATTCACTTGTGAAATTACCGGACAACCAATTCCAACAGTCGAGTGGAAACTCAACGAGAAAATTATTGAGCAAGGAGTCAATGAGAATATTACATTGAAAGTCGAAAATGGCAAGCATACATTAAACTTCGAGAAAACAACGCTGAAACAAGCCGGCGAAATCTGTGTAACCGCTGAGAATGCTGGTGGGATTTTCTCCCGATCATGTGTGCTTAAGGTAAGCATCATCATATGCTTAAATCATGGAATATAATTAATTCATTAGAGTAGATAGAAATATTAAGTTTATTACAAATTAATAGATCTCCCGCGACCTACTAACGAAGCAATATTGACGACTGTATTGTCGCCAGAAATTTGTGTTTCCTCTTATAAATTTAGCGGTTGTTTCGGAATAACACTAAATGAGTCACTAGGCTTTTTACCCTAGTTTATTTGGCCTTAAGAAGATGTGAAGCAAGTCAGCGTTCTAAGAACGTCTGCTCTTCGCTCAATCAAATGTTCACAAAATTTGGAGATTTTTCAATGGTCCCATTGACAGTGAAGAACGCGATCTCATTCAAAATTCTTTCAAAATAATGAGCAAAATTGCTCAGGTTGAACCGGATACAGCGAAGCCAGTGTTCAAAACACATCTTATCGATCGCCATGTTGATGAAGGCGAACCATTACGCTGGGATGTCTCAATCGAGCGCTCTACTAGCGAAACTAGAGTCTCATGGTACCTCAATGATGAACAGCTGCTCAGTAATGAAAATGTTCAAATCGTCGATCATGGTAATTGTTCAAATCCGTTTTGATGTCTTTTTATTTAATGAAAACGACTGATTGCTACTAACGAAAGTGATGAATCGATGCTGAAGATGTTTAAAAGATTCATGAAAATTTTTTATGACTTGGAAATCTGCGTTTGGTCCTTTCAAAAAGATCATCTACCACCATTCGCATCGAAACGTTATCAAAAATGAGACAGTGATTACTTTCTTTATTGGTGAACACCTTTGAGAGCACTCTCTTCATTCATAGTTATTCGCACCGAATTTTTCAATCGACGAAATGTGCAAAATATTTCTATTTCTTTGCAGGTGATGGTAGCCATCATTTGACTGTAACCGAAGCAAAAACATCAATGAATGGAACGTTGGTTGTTAAGGCAGAAAATGCTCATGGTGTAAGCGAGTCACGAGCTACCGTTGAAGTGAAAGAGGTGAATAAGAAACCTGAATTCACGAAGAGTCCACAAGATCATGAAACTGTTGAAGAAACGTCAGTGAAATTCAGCGCTACCGTTACCGGAAAACCTACACCAACGGTGACATGGCTATTGAACGACACAAAAATTGAATCCTCAGAGGAAGTTCACGTCAAATACGAAGAATCGACTGGAAAAACATCGATAAGAATCATGAGGCCCACTGAAAGCCAAAGTGGCAAGGTTTGATTTCAACCTTTTCTCTCTTCATTTTCCTTACTTTTTTTGAATGATACATCCTTATCTTTTTCATATATTTCGCTGCAACTTTTTATGGTGACCGTTATGAACTCTTCGGTGTTGAATGAAATACGTTTGAATATCTGCAGGTGACTGTCCGCGCAGAAAATGTAATGGGCATCACTGAAGCGAGTGCCAAATTAACAGTAGAAAAGAAGACAGAACCACCACGATTCTTGGCCGATATGGATAGCCGCCAAGTAAACGAAGGCGACACAGTGAAATTCGCCGTAACTGTTGCTGGAGTACCGTCACCTGAAGTGCAGTGGTTCCTTAATGGGGAGCCGATAGTCGCAAGTAGGTAAGTGTGTGATGCAGAATTTAAACTGCTTTACTTTCATTTCAAGGATCATTACTCAGAACAAGGGACTACTGGGTGAAATAAATCACTCTCCTTGCAGATACGGGATTGATTTCAGCCAAAATGATTTAAACGCTTTTTATAAAATTACGATTATTATAAGTAATAGGTGATCACGCATTACGTTTAGTACGTACTTATTTTAAGACGCAAGTAGCGCCGTTTTATAATCCGTCAGTTTGAATTTGGCTGTAACGATAGATGAGAGTGTTGAGCAGCGCCACCTATAAGCTAAAGTATCTAATAAGTTTATCGAATTTCTACCTGGTTGCTTGATTTATTTCACCTGTGATTAATTTTATAACTCTGTTTTTTCAGCACAATAAACATAACGACGGAGAACGAAACGCATACTTTAATAATGAAGGAGGTGACACCTGAACAGAGCGGTGAAATCGCATGCGAAGCGAAAAATTCTGTTGGCCTTAAGAAACAAATCGCAATGTTGGCTGTTAAAATGATTGGTGAAGCGCCAACATTTACACGTAATCTTGAAGATCGCCTTGTTGTTGAGGGTGAACAACTAATTATGGAAGCGAAACTTGCTGAGGTTAGCTACTTTTATCGCTTGAAATTTTAATGAAGAATTGAAACCCTTATACCCATCTCAAAAAATTATCCTTTTTTTGTTTCGTTTGTCATATAATTTTCAAATCTTCACATTGACTAATGTTCGTCATTTCGATTTGATGAGATATCGAACGATTCATGATTTAAAAAACGTATCAATTACGACTATTGAATATGATTTTGATTACTTTAAGGTGAAACCAAAGCCAACTATTACCTGGCTTCGTGATGGAAACCCATTAACCGACAGTCGATTTGTGATGAGTGCCGAAGAAGACGGAACGTTGACACTAAAAATTGCTTCAGTAGAATTAGACGACAAATCACGAATCACAATTCGAGCTGAGAACGCCTTCGGCTCTGCGGGTATTGTTGAAATACTCTTTCTTGTTACTTTACGTGATATCTGATGTAATGCTGTCATGCTCACCCTCAGTTATTGTTTACCTGCAACCTGTTTTCTAGGCTAAAATGCATTAGATTTACTGCGAATATTAGCACAGGAATTTTCATTACTTATTTAAATCAGTCTGAATTGGTTCTTCATGCAAATTTCCTGAACTCTCATACGATACGAAAACTTCCTCTAGTTTATGCTCTGTTTTACTTTATTTTCATTCCTCATTATCCACCGCAACAAATATTGAATGGAGAAGCACCAGGTCATGAGAAATGTAAGCTCTCTGTTGAATTAAAGCCCTTCTGAGATAGAATCCACCTCGGAAATATCGAAAGATAAGCCGTGGAATTTGTCCAAGTTCATCTTGCAGTTTTGATTGAATTCTTGGAACATGAAAATGTTCATTAAATTTTTCTTGTGTGAACCAAGGACCGTACGCTATATTTCAACGATGCAAGATGATGAGTGTGGATTTGCAGAATGTTCTGCCTCAATTGGAATCCAGAAAAAACGACCAATGGCGAAGCCGGCATTCTTGTCCGAAATCGCTCCGATAACTGTCACGGAAGGAGAATCTTTGGAGACAAAGGTGATCATCACCGGTGACCCAACTCCGTTTGCGAAGTGGTATATTAACGACCAGGTTGGGTACTCCATTTTTTTTATCAAATACGAAAGTGACAATAGCATGCAACTATTCCCGTTTCCTTTGTAATCATATTCATATATTACTACGTTGTCTAGTGAATTGTCTCGAAATTATTTAAAGCAGTTTCTGGATGATTGCAACTTATTTATTTGAGGAAAATCAGTAATTTTTTATATACTCTGCGTAATATATCGCTTCATGAAGACGAACAACTGTGTTAAAATGTGATCTTGGCGTGTTGAAAATGTTGATGTTGAAAATGAATTTGTTTTCGCTGAATGCGTAGAATTCACCGAGATTGGAAAACCAGATTCTAAAGAGGATAGATTATCGAATTCTTTTTCCTAGCGTTTTTTCCGACAAGTATTGGCGAATAAACTCGTGGCTAGGTGATTCCGTGATCAGCGAATTAAAAAGTGCTAAAGTTTTTCCGCGTTTGAATTTTTTCGGATAATTATGATTTGCAAAGCTTCCGAAGAGTTTTAGCTGGTATGCTCAACGGAGGATACTGAGATGAAATCGGAAAATGGAGTTTATTCCTTGACGATCCACGGAGCTTCAAAAGATATGACGGGTACAATAAAGTGCACAGCCTATAACAAAATGGGTGAGGTAACGACTCGAGGCAAGGTAACAGTGATTGCACCAATCCCTGTTGAATTTGAAACGACGCTTTGCGATGCAACGTGCCGTGAAGGCGATACGCTTAAATTAAAGGCCGTTCTCCTCGGCGAGCCCACACCTATCGTTACTTGGTAAGGGCCCTTTCTAACTTGTGATTTTCTTTCTTTCAAAGAATTGTCCAGCATTGTTCCATTTACTCGTGTTATCCTAATTAAAAATCATTAATGAATTTACTACCAACTATTGTGCACCTATCATTCATACGTACACATTCTTATTGTGAACTATTAACAAGAAGCGCTTCTCGATTTATACTGAAACGGTGTGATATGATTGTGGCACTTTTTTATATTCCATAATTAATGTGTGAAATTTATAAGAGGAAATATTACTTTTAAGGTATGTGAACGGGAAAAAATTAGAAGAATCACAAAATATCAAGATACACGCCGAAAAAGGAACATATACGGTTACAATCAAAGATATCACTTGCGATTACTCCGGAAAGGTATCTTCTTCTCTTTTAGGTTTCCAATTTTAATTATTTTTCGTAAAATCATCATCTTCGAAATTTTTCAGCCTCTGCATTGAATTGCTTTTAAAATCTGATTGCTTCATTCTCTCTGCAAATTAGAGTGATCTTACTTTTTCATAATGATTGCAAAGTATAAATGATCTATCTTGAAAATTGTTTTTGGCAAAGCCTAATACAGAAAGAGAGGCAAAACCAAAAAAGGCTAATAACACGTGCGAAGGGACTATTTTTATTAATAAACGTCAAGAGTAGGCGATGATGATACGCTGATTTTAGGTGGTTTGCGAAGCAGTGAACGAATTTGGTAAGGCGTCATCGGAAGCAATGCTTCTCGTTCTACCAAGGGGTGAGCCACCAGATTTCCTGGAATGGCTGAGCAACGTTAAAGCACGCTCAGGATCTCAGGTCACGCACAAAGTGAGTGCTATTCTTTAGTTAGTAATTTTTTAGTTTTATCAATATTGTTATGATAGATACCACATATTCTGAACATTTTTATGTTTCTATTCAATAACGTATCATTTATTCGCAATAATCTCTGCAAATAACATTACCGCAAGTGATATAACATCGTATTTCCTAGATATTTCGTCGTTGAAAAAAGAACATCTTGCAGGTTGTTTTCACTGGAGATCCACGTCCAACGCTCACTTGGTTCATCAACGGTGAAGAAATGAAGGACAGTGAGGAAATTACGATTGCTACAACGCATAATACGTCGATACTTGTCATCAAGAGTTTCAATCCCGAGAAACATATCGGTGAAATAATATGTAAAGCGGAAAATGAGGCCGGTGAAGTGTCATGTACCGCGAGTATGGGGGTAAATATAATTTCATTATTACGTCGTTTGTGTGTTAATTGCGTTAATTATATAGGCCATAATATTCAACACACAAACACATGTATTCGATATGTTAATAAAATATTCACCCTAGCATCCATATTTATTTCTTAGCGTGTCTCTCACCTTGTTTGAAAATTGAGGTATTAATATGACTGGAAGAGGGTGGAGAGGGCAAGAATTGCAATTTGCTTCCAAATATTACAGGCTGAATAGAAATCTATCAGATAAAAATCGTAGGACAAATTCATTGGATAAGTGAGTTTATTAAATATGCAAATTGAATTCATCTGCAACGTAGCATGTTGAGTAACCGATCGCTTATGGTGGGATTGCAGACGAAATTTCAAAAAATGAACTTTTATTGGCGACATATTTCAGCGGCGTAATATGATCATAAATCAGGAGAATGCTGGTACTATCGTTTTGTTATAACTAATGCCGGCGTTGTTCCGCTAACAAAAGTTGACCTATAGCACCGATGGGAGAACATTCTGATGGTGTGAATTTGGAAACGAAACCTAATTCAAGATGGGCTAATTTTTGGGCATTCATTTGTCGAAACTGTTTCTGAATATTGCTAAGAAAGTGCTCATTTTAAAGATGTATACGTCGGATATGTTCTCGGAATCGGAATCAGAAGCCATGGCCGAGGAAGTACTCGATTTCGAAGATGCCACGGAGCAAGGTAAATTTTCCCCCCTATTGTGAAACGTTCTTATCGTTTAAGAAAATTCTGGGTCCGCCCAAAAGAGTACGAAAGAGCGCAAGTTTTTTCTTGCATTTTTTCGGATTTTCTAAGAAAGAATTAAAGAACATACACAGTGAACTCTTTCGACGAAAATATCCGCCTTTTTTCAATGTGCGCTTCAAGATAAAGGGTTTAAAGTGCATGGAAGCGTCGTTTGGTTACCTGGACATTATGTGAAGAGTAAAAGCAGAGGGGAAACATTTGCCTTTGTTTCAGTCCACTTGCAGACTTCTCCCCTGACTTCCTTATCAAAAAATATGAAGAGAAATATAACAAATTAGTAAGCAAAATTTCCAGCATTCGACCCCTTTTTATCTATTTTATTCGAATGAATGAAACTTCGCCGTCCTACGATACGAAAAGGTTTGCTAATCTCCATCCCCTTCCTCCTCTCCATCACCACCTATTTATTCTTGAAAAGAGAACTGGTTAACCTACTAGTTATATAGTAACTATATTAAAGGAACGGAAGAAGAATCGCTGCTGGATGAGGTGCATCGCACACCGACTCCAGTAATGGCTCCTAAGTTCATCACCAAAATCAAGGACACTCGCGCTGCCAGAGGGCATCAGGCGATCTTTGAATGCGTTGTACCCGATACGAAAGGTGTCTGCTGCAAGTGGTGCGTCTGAAGCTATTTATGTCCTAGTTTATATGACCAAACGCATAAATGCCTCATTGCCAAGTGAAAGTCGTTCATATTTAATGGCATAGTATATCGCTGTAAGCGTTATATAGTCATTAAGCAGTGATATTTGAATTGCTCTATGAAATTGTTTCTGTTCTTGTAACTGAGTAGTGTCGATGGTAATTAAATCAACTGCTATCAGATATAGTTATGCTCCGAAAAGGAACGGGTGGGCGTGCAATACCACGTGGCATTTTCGTTTCGTCATTTAATTATCATAGATTAGCTTCAAATCAGTTTTAAAAGGCTATTGAGCGAAATTTCTTTTGAAAAATTTGTGTTTATTTGAGAGTAAATTGTGAGAAATGCTTAACGAGTAGATAATAAACCGTTAGATCGTTAGACTACAAAGAAATGTCCTTAAATGAGCGTGATATAGGACTTATGAAACGCAAATTTTAGGCTCAAAGATGGCAAGGAAATAGAGTTAATTGCTCGAATTCGAGTGCAAACACGAACGATTGAGGGTTGCACTACTAGTGAGCTCATTATTGATGACGTCGAAATGGAAGATGCAGGCATATATTCGGTTGTTGTTGAAAATGTGGCTGGATCGGATGTCTGCGAGGCGATACTTAACGTCTATGGTAAGCGAACGAATAAAATTATCTATAAAGCATTAACTGTTGTCGCATTAATCTCTTTACAGTCATCTATTCCATGCTTCTATCATCAGTGCTTGTAGTGGTTTGATTTTTGTCGGAAAGGGAAAGAAATGTTTGAAAAGTCAAATGAGGAAAGAAGGCAGTTTTAGCTAAACAGAAAGTGTCTATTCTGGTTTCTGTAATTATTTGACTTCTCATTCAGATCCTCGATCGGAGTTCTTCATGTAGTTTTTAATTCGTAACGTATCGAAATGAATTTATCTTTCATATAGCAGGCGAACAAAGAGGAGGGCGAGATTAGGGAGAAAGAAAATGGGAGATTTTCCTTGTCCGCAACATGCGGAACATAGAGGGCCAATTTCTGCGATGGAAAAAAAAGAAGAATATTTTCTTTGAATGCATCACGCCAATGCACAGAAATCTAAAATTTTATTTTTCTTGATAGTCATTACTATTGCTGGAGTTGAAATGCGTAACCCTTCAGTTTCCATCTACAGGATCTCATCCCCGAGATATTATTCAATGCGATTTGCAGAATCGTTGACGAAGGAAGTTAAAACCGCTCCTGAGTTCATCGTTTCATTGCAAAGCAAAACTGTTAAAGCAGCCGAAAAAATCGTTTTTGAATGCAAGGTGAACGGTGAACCTCATCCGACTGTCACCTGGTATCATGAAAAGGTATGTCTGTATTCATTCAGGACTATTATATTTATTTCATACTGCACTGTTACTCAGAAAAGATTATTGCATAGTAGGAATGAATTTCTTTTTCGAATACGGGGTCGTATAAGTTTATGTTAAAGAAAGGCAAAAAATTTTTCGCAAATATGGCAACAATCCCATCGACAAATATGTTAAGTATTTCCGATGACTACACCTTTACATGCTTTATACGAGTATTTAGGTATCATTGTACTGAAGAGATTCAACTTATTCACAGTAGGAGCTGTGTCTAGTCAAATTGTAGGCATGAGGGATTCCGTTTGAAAGGCTATCGACTACGTTATAGAGAATAATCTGTTGCAGGTGCCAGTTGTTGAAGAAGCCAAAAGAACTATTATTGAGTCGGACGGTAGCATTCAACGTCTCATTATAGTAGCCGCAGATTTTGACGATCAAGGAAGATATATATGTGTGGCAGAAAATGTAGCGGGCAAAGCACAAACTGAAGCCACTCTTGCGGTCCAAGGTATGACGCACAAAAGACTTACCACGCATTTTATGAAGCAAATACGGCGATCGTTCCGTATATTCTATTATTAGGTCGCTCATGTTCCAAAGAAACTTTTTTTTCTGATTCTGAAATTCGTACTAGTTTTTTCCCAACGACCTGTTAATGGTGATAGTTAAGTACCACTCCTCGTTTTCCTCAGTGATGACCGTAAAAATCCGCAGCTTTTTCGATTGTCGGCTAATTCTGCTGGACGCGCTTATTTCAGAAATTCCTTCCATTAGAACAGTTGTGTAATAGTCCCTTATTTATTCTGGAAGTAGAAGCAGTCGTTAAGTTTTCGAGCAATCTTCTATTCGTAGTTAGCGTTAAAATTTTTCTATATTACTGAACAAGCCTTTAATGTAGCGTACTCTTTGTAGCTTACTTTTTTTTCAGCCGAAGCACCACAATTTACGCACAAAATAACGGAGAAGGAGATAAGTATAGGCGAAAAGCTTATACTCGAATGTGCGGTCAAGGGTTCTCCCCAGCCTGTCGTTCAATTTTTTGCCGAAACAACTAGACTTTCATCAAATGAGCACGTCTCCATTGAGCATGATCATTCAAATGTTCATTGGAGAATGGTCATCGAGGAGACCAAAGAAGACGACTTCAAAAAATATCATGCTGTCGCGATGAATGCTGCCGGTGTGGCTGAATGCGAAGCAGAAGTGAAACAAAAGGAAGTGAAGGTGCGACCGAAGATCGAACAAGGACTGAAAGCAAAGAATGTCAACGAGAGCGAGGAGATATGCATGGAGGTGAAAGTAAGTGGACAACCTGAACCCGAGGTCAAATGGTTCAAAGATGGAAAGCCAGTCGAAGAGAGTGACGTCAAAGCAGTTGTCAGGAAAGAGCCAGACGGCCACCACATTCTGGTGATTAAGAATGCTCGCTTAGAGGACGCTGGAGAATATGCGGTCGAGGTCGTTAATACGGCAGGAAAAGAAATGTCCGCGGCTAACGTTGCTGTTTTGGAGACTGCTGAGGCGCCGCACTTTATCGAAAGCCTAACTGATGTGAACGTTAACATAGGGGAAAGGGTAGAGATGAAAGTGGTCACAAGCGGCAAACCAGAGCCGCAAGTTCAGTGGTTCAAGGATGAGTACCCCGTAAACATTGACAATGAACGCATTATTTCAAAGAAGGAAGACAAAGGGCAATATATGCTCATTATACAGCAGGCTCGGCTTGAGGACGTTGGTATCTATTCATGTAAGGCATCCAACAGGGGTGGTTTTGATGAAACGAAGGCGAACTTCGCAGTGCAACAGCAGGAAGGTGCGCCAGTTTTCACTGAGAGGCTTAGTGAGACTAGCGTTGCAGAATCAGAAACAGCGCAGCTCTCGGTAACGGTCGCCGGTGAACCTCAACCGGAGGTTTCATGGTTCAAGGATGGAGCTCCTGTTAACATTGACAATGAACACTTCATTGTAAAGAAGGATGGAAGTGGACATCATACTCTGACTATTAAAAAGGCACGTCTTGAAGATGCAGGCACTTACTGTTGTAAGGCAACGAATGTGAAAGGTAGCAATGAAACAATGGCGAAGTTTGCGGTCGAAAGCGAGCTAGAAGTTCCTGTCTTTGTCGAAGGGCTTAAAGAATTATCTGTGGTTGAATCAGAAACGGCTGAACTATCAGTGGTAGTAGTGGGCAAACCTGAACCGACAGTTGAATGGTTCCGCGACGGTGTTCCAGTTAACATTGACAACGTTCATATCATTTCAAGGAAGGATGCAAGTGGTCACCACAGTCTCGTTATTAAAGAGGCGCGTCTGGAAGACCTCGGCATATACAGCTGCAAAGCAACCAGTGATGCTGGAAGTGCCGAAACAAACGCTAAACTGGCCGTTGAAGAGACAATTGAGGTGCCAGAATTCACCGAGAAGCTGTCGGAAATTTCTGTACAGCAATACGAAACTGCCGAACTTTCAGTTGCTGTCGCTGGCAAACCTGAACCGGAGATCCAATGGTTCAAAGATGGTCTGCCAGTAAATATCGATAATATTCATCTAATCTCGAGAAAGGATGAAAGTGGTCATCACACTCTCGTTATCAAACAGGCCCGTCTTGAAGACGTCGGTACTTATTCGTGCAAAGCAGCAAATAAAGCAGGATCTGCGGAAACAAAAGCCAACTTCGCCGTGCAGGAGATTGTTGAGGCTCCGAAATTTGTGGAAGAGCTCTCCGAGATTGCCGTACAAGAATTGGAGACCGCCGAACTTTCAGTGACTGTTGCTGGCAAACCAGAACCGGAAGTGAAATGGTTCAAAGATGGTATGCCGATCAACATTGACAACACTCACATTATTTCAAGGAAAGGCGAAAGCGGTCAACACACGCTTATTATCAAAGAAGCACGACTAGAGGATAGTGGCAGTTATTCGTGCAAGGCAGTCAATAAAGCTGGTACAACTGAAACAAAAACGAAATTTGCTGTTGAAGAGGAACTGATGGTGCCCGTCTTTGAAGAACCATTACACGAATTCGAAGTATCGCAGGGCAGTAGAGCCGAACTTTCTTGTACTGTGGTTGGAAAGCCTGAACCTGAGGTCAGATGGATCAAGAATGGTGTGGAAATCCACATTGATAACAACCACGTCATCGCTAAGAGTGAGGAAGGTGGTAAACAGACGCTAGTGATTGCGGATGTGAACAAAGAGGATGTTGGCACCTACTCATGTGTTGCGGTTAATAAGGTCGGTGAGGCTAAAACTACTGGTGAGCTGAAATTCCCCAAATATGGATTCGAAAGGACACCAGAAGAGGAGGTAAAACCGATGTTCATCGAACCGCTTCAGACACATTCCATAAAAGAAGGAGAAACAGCTAGCTTTGAATGCCGCGTAAACGTTGCATCGAATGCTGAAATTAAATGGTTCAGGGACGGAAAACCTGTTACCGAGAGTGGAAACATAGTAATTGAAGAATTAAATGAGGGACTATTGAAGCTGACGGTCATGAAAGCGACAACCGAAGATGTCGGCACCTACTGCTGTGAAGCAGTAAACAAATCTGGCAAAGCGGCCACTGAAGCGAAGCTCAATCTAAGCTACGCCACAGCACGCGAAGAACACGTAGAAGATGAGTCGGCAGTTATAGGCTTCATGAAACCGATAAACGACATTGTCGTTGAAGAGGGAGATGTTGCGAAGCTGGAGTGCGCTGTTCGCCCAACAGATAAAGACCTAAAAATAGAATGGTCAAAAGATGGAAAACCAGCACCCTCGGAGGCCATCGTCGCCAGTCTACCAGATGGCACTCAAACATTAACCATCAACGATGCAACCGCCGAACACGTCGGCATCTATCGCTGCACTGCATCCTCTGCTGACGCCTCAGCCTATACGGAAGGCAAAATATCAGTTTCAGGTTGCTGTTATAGTTGCGTTAATTTTTGCATGATGCGCACGATACTTACGCTTGGCTTTAAAGCTGCTTTATATGTGGAATGCCATCCTTTATGTCGTATGTGGTGAGAGTTTTCATAGTTTCAGGTACCGCTGCTGCTACGGTTGAAGTTGCTGGTGAGGGTCCACCGGAATTTGTCGAACTTTTGAAGTCGTGCACGACAACGGTGAAAGGAGAAGCTGTTCTTCGTTGTAAAGTGAAAGGCAGTCCTCGACCGACCATTTCATGGTCCAAGGAGGGAATAGAAGTAAGGGACTTCTCGCGAAACTCCTTCAACAAAGTTAAATTTACCACAGCAATTTTTAATTCAATCTTTCGGTTAGCTGCAAGCGAGAAATGAGAAATGTTCTATAGAGGCGACCGATTGTTCCTTTCAAGAAAGTCTCGCATGCGCATCCGGAAGGTCCAAGCAATTCGTCGTGTTTTACGTACGATGACATTTATGCAAACGAGCACCTACACACTTCAGTTTTCGGACCGATGTAGTAGAAGTGAATGACATGGAAGAGTTGATAGAAACGGGCTAATTTATCCGTGACTTTCCATCTCATTGTTTCATCGGTCTTCCACGACCATCAATATCCCCTCATCGGTATCCACATTATATTTTTTCCACTTCCCCCCTCCCCCTCCCCTCCCCCCTCAACTTGTCCTCCTTTTCTTTCATCAATTTCTTTCCTCAGCTGTTCCCTGCTGTCACGTCGACCCACATTGAGTTCATTTTCCGTCCACTTTTTAAAGTTTAATCCATTAATTTCTAGTATTCTACCCGATTTCGGATGCACAATGCATTCCTTTATTAGGTCTTAAAGCTGACTGATTGCTGAGAAAGAGTGACAAGTGGGCACTTTGAGTAGGAATAAAATTTCAACATCTTTGAAGGCTGAAAACAACTTCAGCATCTTTTTTTATGATAATACCTAACGTTTTACGCGAGAGTTTAAAGCAGTGTCGGAAAGAGACTGTTAAACTGGGATGAGCAAAAGTGGCTTTATTTTTCGACTGCCAAATTGGATGTGAAAAACGCCATCGGCAAGTTATCATTTCCCGGATTAGGTATTTTTTAATTTTCATAACTTGTCAATTTTCGCATTTAAATCGCCCACCATATTGGGCAGAATTTTTCGGCTTGCCGAAAGAAATTAACTGAACTGAAGCCTTTCCGAGGCGAGTTAGAAGTTATGATTTATAGTTCTTCTCGATGGAAATTCCCACAAAAGTAGTATGCTGTTTGGCCACATCGCAACGAAAACACATCATAACTCTGCGTGCTTCAATATAGGTCTACTGAAAAAGCGTAAGTAATCATCATAAATCGAAGTTCCTGAAGGAACCCACCAAAATCTCATTCTCATCTTTGGAGGGTTTCTATCGCTAAACTCCCTCATGTGTTTGTTGAAAAACTTGGGGGTATCGCATATGACCTTGCGAGATCAAAACTGGTTGGTGCAGCAAACATTACACACACAAATAGCATTCGATTACCTATCCAGACATGAAAAAATGGTGAAGCCGTGCTCATCTGGCCATAGAATAGGGACTGTCGTCGAAATTGAGGTTCTTTTGTCGAGCGCCACGAAAAATACTAGGTTCAAGAATACTGCTTGGGCAAATACTGCAAAGCAGTCAATGCAAGCCTCTCACTCAAACAAAATCCCTAAAAAATTCGGGAAGCGTAGAACTAGATATTAAACTGGAAAATTTACAATTATCTAAAGAGTGAGTCAGTTTCGTTTACGTACTGACGTCTATAACCCGTAGGTTGAGGAAGCAAGCTCTCGGGGTGGAACGTGGAAGATTTGGATTTCAGATCAAAGAGAGCGAAAACATTGTGACCGAATACCATGATGATGGAACTGTTATCCTACGAATAAAGGAGGCTTCACTCAATGAAAGTGGAGAATATCGCTGCGATGCAAGCAATGAGTTTGGAGCGGCTTGGACCGAAGCGCCTATCAACGTCGCCTCTGAGGGAGAGCTGCCACAGGAAGGCGAAGCTCCAGATTTCCTGGAACCAATACGTCCTGTTACGGTACTCAAGAACTTCCTAACTCCATCTTATTTTGATCGTCGTCGCTTCACTTTGACAACATATAGACCAAAACCGTTAAATTCCTTCACGTGTCATGGCATGGAAGTAGCGCTTTAAGATGAAATTTGTTGTGAAATTGTTCAATTTGCGGTGAAGCTTTTTGCTTCTAACAAGCAAGCCGTCGCATATGCAGCATGAATGTGCATAACGTCTCTGTGCTGTGGGCTGATGCCAGCGTTTAAGGTGATCGAAGGACAAACAGCCGTACTCGAAGGCCGGGTTAGCGGTGAACCGAAACCGGAAGTGAAATGGTACAAAGGCGATACACTTGTACAACCGAGCGTTAATGTGGCAATTGAAAGCCTGCCAGATGGAACACAAAGACTGATCGTGAGAAATGCTACGCGGAATGATACCGACGAATATCGATGCTCGGCATCAAATGAATATGGTGACGTGTGGAGTGATGTCACTTTAACTGTTCAAGGTAGGTCGTCTTTTTAATTATTTTATTTCTCTCCTCGCAAAGAAGAGCTGTGCTTCATTCTCGAGCAAGACGTCATGTCTATTTCTTGATGAGAAACTGTTAGCAAGAAATTCTTGAGCCTTCCGGTTTTGGCGGATTTCTATTTAATTTGGTTCGAATTATCGTATCCCCACTTTCCTCTCTCTTCATTAGCGGAGGGAGAAAATATCCACAAATTCTGAAAATTTTAGAAGGCAGTTCATAATGAGCACATGAGCTGACACTGGAATGGTCTGAAAATGCCTTTGCGGGAACCGGAAGCGACTAAATTCTTTGACATTTGCGTCGTAACAGCGAAAGCTGACAACAAACGGTAACAAAAATTAATTGAAAAACTTACGACTGTCAACTCTTTCGGTAGTTTTTATTCCCGTTTTGAGTAACTCTCTTGCCTGGAAGATAATTCCACTGTGCCACAAGCAGTCTTCCGTAGCTTTCTGATTACAAATTTTGAATGACTGAGAGTGATCCACAAAAAAGATAACTGGAAAGGACGTCCACATATAGTCCGTATATCCTTTGTTTGCTAATCTCTTTCAAGAACTAGCTTCGTTCACCTGAAACTGTGAATGTTTCCCTACGTTTGTTCGCACACGACTGTCGCCTCTCCTCCAAAAGTTCTGACCACACACGGTAATTCAGGGGAGACAGAATGCGTCCAAATGGAGGGATTGCTACTCTCACAAATTTTGAGACTTTGAGTTCTCTCCTTGAATTCTGAAAGGTCAAAAAATATTTGAGGGAACATTAATTTGACTGTAGAATTACAGCACTTCAGGGGTCATTTGAAAGAAAAGATGCGTAATTTTCAGTTTTTAGCAGGTTGTTCATGCAAATGTTAACTAGTAGGGTGGCAATGCAAACATATGGCTCCTGAAATTGTCCTAAAAAAACAAGAAGGAATGCCTTCAGAAATAAGATTTGCGATCAGTTTCATATTTTTTTAAGTACCTGCGACGATGGAAGAGGAGCCAATCGAGATGTCGGCTCCCACTTTCCTGAAGACTCTCGAAGAGATCAGTGCAAAAGAGAGCGATTATGTTGCACTAGAATGTGTTATTATTGGACAGCCAATGCCAGAAATTAAATGGTACAAGGTATGTTGCTATGTTTTGAGCTCAGCTCCTTGCTATGCTGATTTTTTGTCATTGTTTTGATTATGGTAAACTACTTTCTAAAGAAATATTCTTGCGGACTCGGATTGTTGGAAATATTTTCATTGAAATTGGAGTGCGATCTTAAGATAGCTTTTGTTTTTTTCCGTGTTTTTCATCGCAGATAGTAATATCGTAATATATCTCTGAAAGTCTATCACAAAGCTGTTAAGTAGTGGCGTAGTGAGTTAAACACCAACTGACTAGATAAGCCCAAAATCATCCTTTCTTTCTAGGATAAAGAAGAAATTCGAGCAGATGATGCGCACTTCAAGAGGGAAACATTGGCGGATGGTACTGCTCGCCTTATTATCAGCTCTGCAGTTAAGGTATGATTACGGCGATGCGGTTAACTTGTCGAAGAACTATGTTCAACGAACAAAAATATGCTGCCACTGTTTTTGCATTCACAAAGAATCTTGAGAGACATTTTTCACGCATTTTCTGTTTTGTCTTCACGTAATTTTTTGAGACCGATGTGAAGATATGAAAAATATGCGTTTCAGGCAGACGCTGGCGAATATCGATGCGAAGCGCGAAACCCATCGGGTACCGCCCGAACAGAGGCATCATTAACTGTATTATATGCATTCGAAGAACCTCTCGAAAGTGAGATTTGTCCTGAATTCATTCAGGAATTGAGACCCGTCCAGGCTAATGAAGGACAAGTGGCTGTGTTCGAATGCCGGTAAGCATTTCAAGCGCTCCTGCGAATAGTATTCATGTGTTTCATCATGCGAATTCGCCAACCGCGAATATTATGAGAAAATAGTATAGTGCAAGCTTTCATTTTGCTAATTTTATGAGTGTAATCAACCTTTATTATGATAAATATAGCTTCAAATAGCTTAATTTCAGAATTTATGGTTTGAATGGGTGTTAAATGAAAGAGAACTGCCCTATCGCAGATCGATTTAAACGTCGGTGGTTTCATGATTTAGCACTGCACCCATTGGCAGTGTTTACAACCATATCCTTTCAGTGTTTCCGGAGTGCCACGTCCAGAGATTAAATGGTTCAAAGATGGACAAGAGATCAAACCGGATGAGCATACGAAGATAGAGAGCCTTCCGGATGGTACCAACCGCCTGACAGTAGATTCAGCGCGAGTTGACGACCAAGGCAATTATCGTTGTGAAGCCACCAACACTGCTGGCTCTATGAGCTCCAAGGCGCCGATGACTGTTAATGGTATACTTTCATTTTTAGATTTAATTTATTGCTGATAAAATCTAAAGATTTCTCAAAATTTGCACTATGACTTTTTAATTTCAACGTAATTAAACTAGTTGTTTGTAGCTCCGGAAACGCTGAAAGTGAAGCAGGAGCTCGAGGATGTGAATATTGTCGAAGGCGCCAAGATCCGACTTTATGTTGAAGTGGAAGGGCAGCCGAAGACCGTCAAATGGTTCAAAGGAAAAGATGAAATTGTGTCGAACAGGTAAATTTATACCTGTTAAGAGAAATTTTAGTAGTGCATTCGCTAAAAACTATTGCTATCAATAATGTCGGTTTAATATTTCATTGTTAATATTTCAGTGAATTGGTCAGTTTTGTATATATTAAAATAACATTGCAGAAAAACTGTTTTGGAGAAGATTTCTGAGCAAGAATATAAGCTGGAAATCGAGCACTCACAATTATCTGATGCGGGTGCCTATCGCGTTGTGCTATCGACAGAAACTGAATCTGTTGAATCATCGAGCACAGTAACTGTTACCGAAAAAATCACCGAACCAACGTTTACGAAAGGTCTAAAGGATGCCACAGTTCCAAAGGGATCGTCTCTTGTGTTAGAGGTGAGCATATCGCAACTTTTAACGGATATCCCAGACTATACATGTGAACAAATTAACGCTTCTTTGGGAATATGTGCGCATAGTTTCTTTAAGAATAAATATAAAATGTGGAAATATGGGAAAGTTGATGTTTCTTTTGTCTTTAGCAACATCTTCTAAACTGTTTCTCGCTGCCGTAAGTAAACGAGAAAGTCCGTCGTTATACAGCTATAGGACGATATTTAATGCATGATCTAGAATATTATTTTTGAGTATTTAATCGTTTTCTTTAGATCGAAGTGGAAGGAAAACCAAAGGAAGTGAAATGGTATCAAGCAGGTCGCCTAGTCGACGGATTTAAGGCGAAAACCGAAGACTTGGGACATGGTAAATATCGACTGGTTATTCCCGAAGTTACCGAAGAAGATGCCGGCAGATATAGTGTGAAAGTAACGAACGAAGCCGGATCTGCCGAATCGGCTGCAGTTATCACCGTTAAACCAGGTATCGCCTTTCAATGTTTTCCGATGATTGCGCCTTATGGTTTAGCCTTGAAATTTTGGAATATTGATGCCGTTTCGAGCAACTTCTTAATTAACGTTTCATTTGAACACTGTCAACTGTGTTTATCACACTCCATATATCTTCGCTTTCAGTCGAAGAGAAACCCTGCTTTATTAACGGCTTGCATCCGGTGACTGTGAAAGTGGGCGATAAGGTATTGCTAGAGATCGAGACGAAAGGAAATATAAAACAAATTAAATGGTGAGTAAGATTATGTTTATTTTTTAATTACTGGACGACTGTCTTTAAAAGCGATTGTTCCCATTGTGATCACGTGCGTTCCACTTCATTTTTATGCCCCGTTGAATTAGGCCAACCAATATCGGTGTACGAAATGATTGTCGACGTAATGTTGGCGTTCACGAAAAACAATTTACCTGTGTTTTCCTAATTTCTTCACCATAAACAACCACTGTTGAGCATGGAGCGCATTTTGTTGTTTCCATGGAAAATAACGGTCGAACTGAAAGCTTCATTGTTTGTTGTACAAAATGCGATTGCAACTCAGTGCCATTCATATTTCAGTGGCGGTTCAATTCGATGAGGTAACAGCTGTTGGAAAATCTTATCTTTAGCACCTTATGTTTTGATTAGCATTGCAATGCTTTCCCATTATTTTAAAATTCTCTGGAAATATGCTTGCAAATTGCATTGAAATGCAGCGATTTCATGAAATAATTTTGTATGTCGTTCGTTAATTTAAGGTACAAAAATGGAAAAGACATAATCGATGCAGAAACGAGGAAAGTTGGTGATAATAAATTCCAGCTTCTTATACCGAGTGCTTCTGTTGAAGATGCTGGGGATTACAGGGTAGGTGAAGTTACATGAAAATTCGATGAATTCATCATTTGATCCGATTACCGTTTTCTCGTCTAAGCTTCATTTCATCTAATAGTAACGAAGTTGTGGTAATGTTTATTCATGTTTTGTTTTTTTTCATAGCTAGCTTCTGCACATAAAAGACACGGTCATTATTATTAACTCTGCGGCATAACTGTTCTCTTAGTACCGGTTAGCATCGAATATATCATTGATGGGATTTGTTATTGTTGTTGCTTTTTTTTTCAAATTTATTTAGTTAATTGCTCAACGTGATGAAGCAATTTGCAGAGGAGGTTGACAGCATTGCTTTATGGGTATTGTTTTTCGATTAGGAAAAATGTTAGGCTATATTCATACTAAGTGGTATGAATTTATTTCTTTACCTTATGCGTTCCACGTAATCGCTTTTAGGTTGTCATTTCCAATGATAGTGGCAGCGCAGATTCGTCTGCAAAGCTGACTGTGGAAGCTGCAGCGCCAGCCCTCGAAATTGTCAGTGCCCTGAAAGACGTTACCGTTGCTGAAGGCGAGCAAGTTCTACTCGAAATTCAAACCAGTACCAAACCAGAGGAGGTCACATGGTATTCTTCATGGAAATAATCGATCTTCTTTCAATTTACATCAAGGACAAAATAACCAATAGATGGTAGTCGTCGGATTCATGGATATATATCACCTAAAAGTTCTGACTTTTTCCATGCCTATTGACCGTTGACAGAGGCGAAAAGAGTTTTTGGATGAGTAAGATGAATGCACATTTCTTCATTCGAGAGTGAAAAACGGTACAGTGACGATTTTTTTAGTGGAACATATAAAAGACCGAGTTGAATTGTCGTCTTATTGGCTCGGTAAAAACTGAAAACTTCAAGAAAGCGTAATTAATTGATGTGCAGAGAGGCACGGATGAAAAAGTGAGTAGCAAGGACGCATAACGCTGTAATCAAGCAGGAAACCCGTGTTGCACAAAAGCAATATGACCAGCACGGGAGAAAAGAGTAATTTATTTTTCAAAAGAAGCTTTTTTTTCTTAAGATGATATATGGAAGTGGCTATTTCGCAGGTACAAAGACGGTGATGAAGTTAAGCAATCTGAGAACGCAAAAATGGAAATAATCAACGAGACGACATGCCGCCTAACGATACCGTCAGCGAAAACCGATGATACCGCTGAGTTCAAGGTTATTTTTTGATTTCTGAGGTGCTATATTCATCAGAATTCATTTAGATCAGTGGTGACACACATCTGCTTTGACGACTTTTTTTATACTATCAGCTCAAGGCAATGTTGAAGGAGTATAATGGGAGAATGTAACATAGCTTTAATCACACAGAAAGAAGCAATTTCTTCAAGAATTCATTGGTTGATTGAGAATGTGTTGCAGGTAATTGTGTCGGCGAAGGATGAGAGTGCTTTCTCATCATGTTCTTTGGTTGTGAAAGTACCAGCAATAGAGATCACAAAAGGTCTCAAAGATGAGGCAGTAACACCTGGTCAGAAGGTTCTCCTCGAAGTGGAAGTCAGCTGTCCACCTAAACAAGTCAGATGGTACGTTTAACTGATTATTGATGCAGTTTGATAAATTGCACAAGCGGCCTTCTTCCAGTGATTGAAATCTGTCGTGTTTAGGTACAAGAATGGTAAAGAAATCAAACCGGATGACAAAGCAAAGCCGAAAGTTATTGACGACAAGAAATACCAGCTTGAGATCCTGGAAGCAACCAAAGAAGACGCCGCCGAATACAGGGTTGGATTTTGCGTTGTATCTAATGAGAATGCGTTTGCTTGTCATTTATAAACATAGAATGTACAACTTTTATTGCCATAGTCTCGGAAAACTAACCTCAGAGTGTTTGAGCTGCAGCAAAAAAAATCGCATTCTGTAGTGCTACTCATTTGTCGTTCACCTAACATGGCCGAAATAAAAACAAAACCCAGTAGGCGGAAGTCATATTCAACCTTCAATCATTGCTTATTCAATTTTATGCCAGATGAGCACTGTGTTAGAAGTAAGATGAAGCATTGTTTAGGTGGTCGTTTCGAACGATGCAGGAACGGCTGATTCGTCATGTGCGTTGACTCTTAAACAACCTCAGCTTGTTATCACGAAATCTCTAGAAGATCAGACGGTTTCTGATGGAGAAGACACACAACTTAGCATCGAAGTGAACGTACCTCCGAAGATAGTCAGATGGTAACTGCACATTTTTTTCACTCCCCAACCTTGATTGCGAGACGGGAAAATGACCTGTTGACCAGTATAGTTGTAGGTGTAAAACAAATTGCGGCACACATTATAGTAACGTGAAATCCTATGCCCACTTGTTTAACCGAAAGATTTGCATTGACTATATACTTTTATCTTGCTGACTTCGGACATTTTAATCAGATTGCTTCATCCTTTTATCGATTTAGCTCAGTAGGATTTTTTGCGTTGTTTTTTTAATTTGCCTTTCGCTATAAATGACATGGAAATTTCGAAATATCATAGCACACTACATAGGAACTTTTTTTTTCAAAGCAGTGATTATTTTTAGTTCAGTGGTTTTTTTACAGGTACAAAAATGGTAAGGAGATTTCACCTAACGATAAAGCTAAACCGAAGAAGATCTCCGACACAAAATATGCATTGGAAATTGCGGATGCAGAAAAAGAAGATGCGGCTGAATATACTGTTAGTTTTTTTAAAGCTTCAATTGCTGCATAAGCGATATTAAATCTGTAGTTACCCTAGTAGATACCTATTGAGCATATCTATAAGTCATATCATTAAACTTTTCTTTCACTTGTCGGAAATGTATTCAAACTCTTGTTGAAAGCTTTTGTTTTTATTCTTTAAAAAAAGTATAACCATAGGATGCTTTATCGGGAACAGGATACTTCGTTTCATGCGGTAACTCCTTTCATTGTAATACATCTTTTTATACAAGTATGCACCAGTTTTTTTTTGAATTTTTCATACTCTCCTTAATAATTTAGTTATCTTCGCATAAGTTGAACTGACTCAGTAAACTTCCGTTACCGTTCTCCTGTAGATTTCTCTGGCGGACGATGCCACCAGCGTGGAATCATCATGTGCGCTGACTGTAAAATTGCCGAAGTTGGTCATTACGAGAGGGTTGGAAGATCAGACGGCGAATGTCGGCGAGAAAGTACACCTTGGTGTCGAGGTGAACGCAAAACCACGAATCGTTAAATGGTTAGTTTTCATTTCACATCTTTTGCTTAGAATACAACACTTATCAACGCAACACTTTGAAGTTGTGCACATTCACAGATTTCTCGAAATCGTTGCGCGTTTCGATCATTTCCTGAACGGTCTTTATAAATACTCGTGAACAGTTTTATTGGTTTCAGTCTGAACTCCGGCTGCTTGTATACTGGTCACCCTTTTGTTATTTTAGCAACTCAGTAGTTAGATCTGTGGTGTTTTGCTGCTTGAATGAAGTTTAGCTAATGCGGTAGTGTGGTTCTTTAACTTCAGTGGTTCGCATTGTTGTCGCAATTTTATATTGATGTATCTGATCTTGAAATTATTCTATTTTGAATGAGATCGTTTCATTTTCTCTAAGAAAACACGAAAAAAAAAGTTACCAATCATCTCTCGCGTCATTTATACTTCACGTCGGTGTTCGTGAAACTTTATCGTTAGATATTTACTCGTCTAGCGTGCTAATATGATAAATGATTTGTACCTGAATCAAAATTCACCTGTTCGCTTAATTAAGTTCCATTGAGCTAGTGTTATTGGGTTTGCCAATTGCAATATTGGCATGCAAAATCTGAAATTTCTTAATAATCCTAAGTGGCCAAGAAATCAACAGATATTTTTGAGAAATATTTGATCTTTTAAAAGAATACGTCGAGAGAAAACGTTTACTACATTCTTAAGCAATCTTCAACACGACGATTTGAACGATATGCGCACCATTTAAATAAAATAAAGATCACAAAATGACTATTTATATAATGAGCCTTGCAGGTATAAAAACGGAAAGGAAATAACGTCAAGCGATAAAGAGAACGCGATAAGAGTAAACGACACAAATTATCAACTCGAAATTCCGGATGTTACGTTGGATGACACGTCTAATTATAAGGTATGGCATTATAATATCTTTAAAGGGAATTTTTATTGGTTTAACTTCCTTTTTCTTATATGTTCAACATAAACTTGAATGTTCATGACGAAAACTGAAATTGGCTCGTGTTCATAATCGCTCGTATCTGTTTCAATGTCCATAGATGTTTTTTCATTCTTTTGTTGAAAAGAATTTAATTGATACGGTTTAGGTGGTGCTTTCAAACGACGAGAGCAGTGCTGATTCGAGCTGTGCACTTACCATCAGACTGCCAGCTGAGAGGCCAACCTTCAAAAAGGGTATTGAAGATCAGACGATCCCGGTTGGAAAGCCGCTCGAAATTATCATTGAGGTAAACGAGCTTTCATTTTTCGACGCTGTCTTTCCTATCAGAAGTTTTGTCTTCTTGTATTTATCTTGAAATACGCTCCTCTTAATTTTATAGAACCAGATCCTCTGAGTGATTCCTGTCGTTATTTTCGCGCTCGATTTCTTCGACTTTATTAGGGACTTCTGTTTCGTTGACGTTACCTAATTTATGCCTCATAATCTTATGACTTTTTCTTCATATTCTGAATAGGATAAAACTTGGAAAGTAGTGGTAACCTTTTATAATTTTGCATTTAAGGTAAGGTTGTAGCTCGGATGAGAAGGATGGTTTTCAGGCAACGGGAGGCCCGAAGACGGTGAAGTGGTATAAAAACGGACAAGCGATAACAGCCGAAACAAATAAATTTGTGAAGATCAAGAAGATCGACGAGAATAATTATGTGCTGAGTGTGGAAAAGAGCACTTTAGAAGATAGTGGAACGTATTCGGTTGAAATCGAGAATGAGGCTGGTAAAGCGAGAAGTTCAGGAGAGGTACTTTTATTTCTATTTTTTGTCTGTTATTATAAAACAGAACAAATTGAAGGATATTCATTTTATGATCAATGTATTTTGCATTACGCTTTTAAGCCATTGCGATTATTTAAAGATGTTTACGTGAAATCTTGAACGAGAGAGGAAATTGTTAACTCTAAAGGTGCTACGCATCTATCTCTGGGAGATCTGTTCGTTTCAGATAATAGTCGAGCCAGAACTTGTCTTCTTGACTCCACTGAAAGACATTGACGTTGTCGAAGGAGAAGAAGCGGTCTTCTTTGTTGAAACAAATGCTCACCCACGTACAGTCAAATGGTACAAGAATGGTACAGAGGTGAAATCGGTTCCTGGAAGAATCGATATCAAAGGCAATATGAGCAAATTCAGGCTCGTAATCGCCAAGACTGAAAAGAACGACGCCGCAACTTATAAGGTAATCGTTTAGTTATGTTTATTCACCCAGTTAGGGGGAAATTTTTACATACATAACAAAAATATTCTTCTATGGCACGACACAAACAGAAACTGATTGCTGTATAAATAGTAACTCACAGACCTCTTTTTCTATTTCCAATGTTTCCGTCTGTAGCTAAGCGAGGTTTCAGGTTGTTCTCTCAAATAGTGCTGGTGAAGTCGAGTCATCAGCTCGTCTCTCAATAAAGATAGCGAAGGGTCAACCGAAAATCTTGAAAGGACTCGACGATCAGGTATACACCTTCACCATTTTATTCCTGCAGCGTGTATTCGATGACAGGCAATTGAATCCTATTGTATTTGAAGCCGGTAATCAGAAGGAAATATGTGCTGGGCTTTTGGTTTAGATGTTTCGACTCATAAGGTTCTTTTTTCTATGGAGACAGATGACAACAGAATTCGGCTAGCATATCGTTCGTCTGTTTTCTAGAAAGGCATATTTAATGATTCGAGATCATATTATTTTAAAAATCTCTTGTTGCAGGTAATTGCAAAAGGCACTACTCTTATTCTAGAGATCAAGGTTGAAGGAGAACCGACTGAGGTTCGCTGGCTGAAGGATGGCGCAGCAATTCCAAAGACTGCAAATGCCAAAATTGAGAAAATTGATGACCAAACGTGAGAATTTTTTAATATAGGTTTTCAAATTAATATTGACTGAAATACTTCACTGAGGCTTATTTAGTTCTTAGAAGTGGCTAAAATCACTTATGACGAAGCCATATCCAAATTTTCCAGGAGTTATCCAATCTATGATGATGCGCTATCAACACGTTCTTTTGCAGTCTGAGACAATATTTATGTAGTTGGTGTGGGCAGAAAAGATTGGAGTGAGGCGTTGCACGTTTTGTCATCCTGGTTTTCAATATCCGTCAGTACTCTTTTCCTAATTTGTTCGTCCATTGGGCAATGAATTTTCATAAATTTTCTTGTGAACTTCAATAATTTTATGGGGTATATCTTTCATCCTTTAAGATGACAGTAGATTATTCACAAGCATCGAAATCGAATCAGAATTACGGATTGTTCATTTTATGTTGCGCTATCGGGAGAAAGTAACTAATGAATCGCTTTTTTATTTCTTCTGGAATGAAACTTCCTCTTCTTCAGCAATTCCGAGAAGCGCTGTTCTAGGGTTGCATAAGCGAGGACTTTTGGAAATTATTTGTTTCAGTTATCGTCTGACGATCCCTGAGGCGGACATCACAGACGCCGCTTCTTATACGGCGGAAGTAATAAACGAAGTTGGAAAAGTCCACACGACAGGTAATGTCGATGTGGACGAAAAGCCAGAAATCGTCAAAGGCCTCGAAGACAGTGAAGTCGATGAAGGCGAGGAGCAGTCGTTCAGAGTTGAAACAAATGCGCCGGTTCGAAGAGTCAAGTGGTAAGTTATCAAAGTTGGATATGTCCGTCTTACCTCCAACCCTGTAGGTAGATCTGAGATGGCTACCGATCACCAGAAGAGATTCAGTTTGGCAGCTATTCGCAAAAATAAAGACAATAGTGATGGAATATTGAAACACATCGGGAACCTCGTAACGTGAGCAGTGTGAAAAAAGCTCATAATCGGGTCGTTTACTTCTTTCATCTTGAAGGTACAAGAATGGTCAAGAAATCAAGCCATCCGCCAAAATGGCCATGAAGACGATTAACCCGAAGAAGTACGAGCTATTCATCGAGAAGGCTTCGCTTGACGATACTGCTACATATAAGGTGAAAAAGTTATCATAATATAAAAAAGTGAGTTTATTAGTGCTGAGATTAGAGTCTGAGGTGATGGAATCTGAAGCACGTAGCGTGGAAATCTTTCTACTTGCATTGTAAAAAACTAAATGTTACGTAGACACATATGTGGCTTTATTCGGCGAAGCAGGATGAACACATCGTGATATACTTACAAAATAAATGAGCATCGTATCTTTACCTAATTTCTTTGTTATTAAAAGGCATCGTCCACATTTTCAGTGCGTATTGTTCGTTGTAGTTTGCTGGGCTGCTTGTGGATTTTTTTCTCATTCGTTTTTTGAATGAATGAGTCGATTCAGGTTATATTGGGCAATGCAGCCGGAGAATGCGATTCGTCAGCCGCATTAACGGTTAAGAAGCCGAATATTCTTCGTCTCCTCAAGGGACTTGCCGATGCTAATCTCAGTGAAGGGGAGCCAATCGAGTTGACCGCACAGGTCGAAGGACAACCGCGACAAGTAAAATGGTACAAAAATGGACAGGAGATTTCACCTGATGCACGCATACAACTGGTGAGGTTGCTAGTCCTTGAGAAATGCACCTCTGTTATTTATTATCTTAAGTGGTTTCTGGATTCATGATTCCTGAGTGTGCTTCGTAAGCACGATTTACTTGCTGTTGTTCAATTTCACGGGAATAAATACGGATAACACTTCTGAAATTTTTAGCAGAAACTTGATGAATATGCTTCTGGCCTTGGGTTGATTTGAAGAATTCGGCTTTTATCGAGCGAATGAGTAAACATTTCCTCTACTAGTTAGATTTCAGAGTGCTTTTGAAAAATTATTTCTTGATGCCTCATCCTCGTATTCGTCATAAACAGGAAAGAGAGTCAGTCGTTCGTTGGTATAAAACGTATTTCCTAATTATTTTATAGATTGAGAATAAGGATTCCGGTGAATATACACTTCGGATTGCCAAAAGTATTCCTTCCGATGGTGCAGCGTATCGCGTTGTGCTTTCCAACGAGAAGAGTGAAGTGCAAACTAGTGCACTAGCTCACGTCAGAGGTGAGCCATGTGTTATTTATCGTGAAAACTAATAGGTGCCCGCTCAAAAGATCTTTCTTAAATTAGTGCTGGCTTTCCTGAAGATGTGATTCCTATGCCAATTGAGAAATTAAATTTCATTGTGCTCTTTTAGCATAAATATTCTTTTGTCAGAATTGCTGAAACTCACTAAATGTTTCCAAATATGAAGAAATAGTTAAATGAAATGCATTAATTAGATTTTCTAACTTCAGCAAAGAAGGTGGAACCAGTCACGTCGGCCGCAGTATTTGTTACGCCGCTTGAAGATGTGGATGTGCCAGAGGGCGACACACTAACGCTCAAGTGTAAAGTGGCCGGAGAACCAATGCCAACTATTAGATGGTAAGAGCTTATTCAATGGGTTTCTAAGCAACCCCGATTCTTAGCTTATTCGCAGCTTTCTCATTTTGAAGTGGTAAAGAGGAAGGGAAAGCGCAAAAGTTACAGGAGGTTAGACACTGCCTGCTAAATTTTACTTCCCGTTTTTCCTTGCGAAGGAGAGGGAGGGTAGCACAACTATTCGCATCGATGCTAAAAAGAGATGGGTCTCCTAAATCGTTGTTTCGAACAGAGGACTTCTATAATGGAGATCATTTCATTTTGAAGGGAGAAGGACGGAGTGGAACTCCAAAAGAGCGATCGTATTGTCATGAGAGCAGCATTGGATGGAACGCTCACGTTGCGTGTGCTGGACACTAAGAAATCGGATGCTGGAAGATATCGAGTTATTGCTACGAATTCGGCTGGTGAATCGTCTTCGGAGTGTTATGTCGGTGTGACGCCTAGTGAGGAATTGCCATCACCTCCGAAATTTATCATCCCGTTAAAGACAACTTCTGCACGAATCGGAGCAAAAGCAGAATTCGCGGTGAAAGTACATGGATTCCCACGACCGACGCTTCGTTGGTAAGCCACTTTTTTGTACTTTTACTCTTTAAAATCTTCGCTTCTCAGAGTGGCTTCTATGCTAGCTATTTTCGACACTCATAGTAATTTGAGACATTTCGGCCAACATTGGATACGTCATCAAAAATGCTTCGGGAATGGTTGAAATTTTCACAAATCATTGCTACGTTTACGAATCAGAACAAAGCAGTGGCCTACGACCCTTACGTACTATTCATAACCGAAACCGAACGGCATCTGTTTTTTTCCAACAACAAGATTGAAGAGGCAGATGTTTTGTTTTCTCTGTTTGTTTCGAGAATAGCTTTATGTCGTAATGTTAATATACTATGCGACCGATTCTGGAGATTTTTCGAAGAAAATGTGTAAAATTTATGAGCCTCCGTAAGAAATAAGAATTTGTATAGTACAGTGGGAAAATTGTCAGGTTCATCAATGGTAAGGAGATCACGCAAGAGGGAGATATTACTGTCGAAGACATGGGCGATGGCAACTATACGATGACGATACTTGAAACGAAAGCGGAACACGCTGGAACAATCAGGTGTACAGCCGAGAACGAAAATGGCAAAGCTGAATGCGACGCTCGTTTCACTGTAACAGAAGAGCGTCAACCACGAGCACGTGAGGAAGAAGGCTACCCGCCAAGATTCAACGTTCCGCTTTGGGATCGACGCATTCCCGCCGGGCAACTCATGTCTGTTGAATGCCATGTTGATGCGAAACCGCTCGCTGAAATCAAATGGACTAGGGTCAGTAAGCGAAATAATACATTTACTTCACCTCTGCTAGCATCGATGTTTTAAAGTTACGTGACCAGATTTTCAATTCACATTTCCAACGCATTTCAAAGGTAGCGGCCATATTTTAAAGTTTCTTATGCATACGATACACACATTTTGTTCGTCTGAATCCAGCGTCTTTCATTTTATTATGACCTTTGAGCAAGACCATATGCAGGAAATACCTATGGTAGGATGAAAGGGGGAGAGGGGAGGGGAAGGGAAATGGTGGATGCAGGCAGCTCCGGCTTTCTAAGGGGAATTCGCTGATATAATCCACGTGTTTCAAGACCCTACGAAATCCAAAATATAGCTTTAAGAGATATGAAAATTGGCTTCAAAATTATCCGAATAGCATTTTGTCGCATTCGTTGTGAGTCGTCTTTTTTGTCGTTACTACACATCATCTACTGAAGTTCCAACGCTGTTTCCTCGTTAGCACATTTTTGTTTAGTTCATCCATTTTGTAATGATTACCGGGGACGTTCTTCGTACAGAAATTTCGTCTTTTTCAGGTAGGAAGGAAAGCGAATGTTTTGATATAGAATTCAGGGAGAAGTGAAATATAAATTGTTAAGAAAACATTTATATACCCTAATCATTGCATCAGAGTATTCAATTCAGGATGGAGTTACTGTGGAAAATACGGATCGTGTAACAGTTCACAACACAACGGATGGTGCTTGTCGCCTTCGCATAGTTTCCTTTAGTCAAACTGACGTCGGCGTTTATAAGTGCACAGCGACGAACCCTTACGGTGTTGCCGACACTCGTGCTAATCTTACTGTCCAAGGTGATTTTATATTACTGGGATTCCAACAAAAATGGTCTTCATTTAACGTCCTTGTCAGAGTTAATTATTGTATTCTTTGCGTTTGGCTTAAATTCAATAAACTCTGAAGGAAATAAGATGTGAGTTTCTTGTGGTACCATTGTTGTTTAGAACGTCTTAGCGCATAGCTTATTCATTCAAAATTTTCAAAATTTGCACCTTCTTTATTTTGTGTCTTGGTGATCAAAGATTGCTGACAACCTGTTAGGTTGTAAGCACGCATTTAGACATTGTTACCAAAGCTTTATCTTTTACTTAGTGAGAAAATGCGTTTCTTGAGGGCGTTGAAATATATTTCTACCTGAATGCATTGTTCTTTATGATTATAGTGAAAGAGTTGGAAGAGCGTGAAGAAAAACTCGAATATGCGCCACGTTTCAACCCACCATTAACGGATAAATTCGTCGAGGATGGTGAGAAAGCGATTCTAACCTGTCGTGTGGAAGCAGTTCCAAGAGCGAACGTTGTCTGGTACAAGGATGGGCTTCCACTGAGAAGTGATGGGCGTACGCTAACGGAATGCGATGATGAAGGCAATTGTATCCTTACAATCTTCGCGGCTAATGAATCCGATGATGGCGCCTACCGATGTGTGGCAACTAATGAGCATGGTTCGCTTTATTACATACTGATCCCATCATAAAATCCAAATAATGTCTTGTTGAGCCTCGAAAATTGCATAATCGATGTTGGGTGGGATCTAACAGCGTTAAGCCTGAGCATATAAGGAAACATTTTGCAGGTAGCACGAATACAGCATGTATTGTAAGCGTCAAGAAGATCAAAGAGGAGGTGAAGAAAGGCGGCGAAGAGCCATTCTTTACGAAGGGACTCGTTGATAAATGGATTGATCGTGGTGACACTTTGGAGCTCACTTGCACTGTTATTGGTGATCCGAAGCCTGAAATCAAATGGTTGGTGGACTCTTCTGATATGAAAAATCTTAATAATCTCAGAGATATTTTTCAAAAAAATTTCTAGCAAGTGCTTTTGAGGTGAAAACGTTTTGCCGTTGAACTGCCTGAGAAATCACACATTAAGTATCAAAATGTTTTGAAAAATTTCAATAAAAATATCCCAGGGGTAGTCAGCTGTCATAAGTAATTGCAGATGAGCGTTATGGTGACAGTTTGGTGACAGAATTAATGGATTATTATGTTGAGGTATCGAAATGGAATGTTGATGCGCTCAATTGGACGTATTAAAATCGAAAACTATGATGATGGTAGATGTACGTTATCGATTACCGACTGTACGATGAGCGATGAGGGTATCTATCGTTGTGAGGCTGAAAATTCATTCGGTAGGGCGAAGACACAATCGACGACTCACGTTCAAAGTGAGTATTTTTGAAGTTGACCCATATATCTGAATATTCCATTTTCCTTTCTTTGCTTCTTATAGTTGTTTCTTTTTTTTGGGAAATTTAAATGACTGATTCAAAGAAAAAAAAATTCTTCGGAATTTGAAAATAATTCTCGAATTATTTCAGTGGCTCTCGGTAAATCAGAGAAGAAGAAGGTAGCTGAAGGAGAAGCACCACGCTTCATTATACCACTTTACGACATGAGAGTTTATGTTGGAACGAGTATTGATCTTGAGTGTAAGGTCGTCGGTAATCCTCCTCCTCAAGTTAAATGGTGAGAATAATATTTCTCGTTTGGAAAGAACACCAGTGAGATTAAACACATCTGAAAAGAATACTTTTTTATATATGTCCGGATGGGTTATTTCAGTGGCTAATTGCATAGTGTTACTACTCTATTTCTCCGCAAAATAGTACCAGACTTTTGGATTTAGAATATTGTAACGGGTGGGAAGTTATAGTGCCCGAGATGGTTTTCATTTATCAACGTGATGAAAAAATGATCCATATTTATTGTCCTATTTCACTCATTTTTGCCAAGATTCATTGAGAGACGAATTTTTTTCCGTTTTTTTGCAGGTGAATTTGTGAAGTTTCTAACTACTCGAATTCATTCAATTTCTCCTTGCCTCTGGAGTACCACAGTTCTGTTTATTTCAGGTCGAAGGATGGAGCGCCTATCTGGGATGACCCACGTTACATCTGGGAAGCTAACGCTAATACAGGCGTCTATAAACTAAAGGTATCTATTTCAGTTTGCTGGGGGGGGGGGGGGGGTCACAAGCTGTGCTTAGTTGAAAAAACGCTTTTAAATATGACAGGCAGCCGGTATCATAGTTTGTGCGATTATCTAACGCTCCTAGCATATTTTTCCGAATCAAAAGAATTCGCTTATTTGCAGATCGAAAACGCAACTCTTGATGATGAAGGTACATATCGCTGCGTTGCAACAAACGATGCAGGTTCCGCAACGACAAAGTCTTTCGTTGAAATTGATGGTATACTTTAACTGTTATCGCTTTAAATTGCATTTCTTAAAGAAAGAAATTTAGAAGAGATAGAAATTTGAATGCTGCAAATTGCCTATGATGTTATGCATTTATTCTGCTAATTTTATTGTCTGCTCTTGTATCCTCTCAGCCATTATAAGTAAATTTCAGATGGCACATTCGCAGGTCGCGCACCATCAGTGTTGCCTCCTCGCTTCACAATTTCGCTCGGAGATGCTCGCGCTGTTGAAGGTGTGTTCTTCAGTTATCAGACGCTGCATTACTGCACCCTAATTTGTAATCTTCATCGATTCTGAGGTGGTCATATATGAGTCGTTTCTAGGTCATCCGCTGAAAATGGAATGCAAGGTGGAGGGTGTCCCACTACCAGATCTTGTATGGTACAAGGATGGCGAGAAAATAGTTCCTTCGGATCGTATACGAATGGAGCTCGATGGTGATGGCAGTGCACGCCTTATTATTTCGCCATGCAATGTTGACGATGAGGGTAAATGCATTTCTGCATACTTGCACTTTTCATGGGATACTCATTTCCTTCTTGCTTTTTGGGTTATCAGCTTGACATAAGCTTCAGGAGAATATATGGTACTAAATCATACTTTCTGTGGAGAGTGTTTTGATAAGTTTTTTACTCTGGGGATGTCGTTTTAATGCTTTGGTTATGGTTTCGATGATGATGCGATAATGTGACTGTAGATGAATAAATTTTATCCTTTTCTAGCTTGTAAATAAGTAACGTTATTTATGATATAATTGCAGGTATTTATCGCGTTATCGCAACCAGCTCATCCGGCTCTGCACATGACAAGGGTACCGCATCTGTGAAGAAATTGCCTACCGATATCGATAAGACAGGAGTGCCAAGGTTAGCATTTTCCTAATGTTCATCTCATTTTCAAGCTTTTATGATTACCTCTTACAATTAATAGACATATACTCAGCATTTTTTTGATAGCGCTTAAAGCAGGGTCATTTTAGGGAAGCATTTGATGCTTATCGTGCTCCAAGACTTATTGTTCCTCTCGAAAGTGTGAAAGTACCTGAGACTGGCCGACTTCTGTTGAGCTGTCAATTCAGCGGCGATCCACGACCAACAATTAGGTGGTTCAAAGATGGCGAGCGTGTTTACGCTTATGGCAATTGTGAATTAGTAAGTGCACTATTTCAGTTAAGCCGTTTTTCATTATTTTGAAGGAAATATGTCAGTTCGAAGGCTTAGCATTGTTTTTCTGGTTGCAAAATAGACCACTTAGTTTAGGTGTATGATGATGCAAACTTTCACATATTCATGCATATATATTATAGGCATATTAAAGTCATCTTGCATTTTCTTTTAAGATTTTCTTATAGAGATTGTTGACGGTCTAGATAAACTGAAGAATGTAAACTTGCGAATAATGAAAGGTTCCAATTATTACATATAAATCGATCTTTTTTAAATTCTCAGTCAGTTAATCATGCTACGTTTAGAAATAGTTTTTGATGCATACCATTAATCGCTGTTTCAATCAATCCAATAAGAATTATTTTCAGGTGGAAAAAGATAATGGAGTATGTGAATTAATCATAGATAATATGGGCAGATTTGATGGCGGTGGCTACCGTTGTGTTGCCGAAAATGAATACGGCAGTGCAAGAACAACATGCGAAGTCAACGTTCAATGTAAGTTTCTTTCTTTCAATTCTATTGTACCTTATAATTAAATAGCTATTGTATTCTTAATTTCACTCACTTTTTTTCCCATTCTTCTCGATATTCTCACTGATTACCTCATTTGTGAAAGTATTTTTATTAGTGTCACTTGTTGCAGTGAAAGAAAGGAAACCGTTGAGAATGGAAGACGAACTTAAAGAGGGCAAAGCGCCTGGATTCTCAGTGCCACTCACAATGAAACGAGTCAAGCAAGGGGAAGAGGCGATCCTGGAATGTGTTCCGTACGGAAAACCGTTCCCTGCTATCAAGTGGCTCAAAGACGGCATCGAAATCTTCGAGGACGTTAACCTTAAAGTAAGTAACCTTCAAGTAGATATGCGCTATTTTTGAAAATATTGAAGAGTCGACAAAATACTCACTCGTATTGTTAACGGGATTCTGAGATTCTTCTAATAATACTTCATCTAGATTGATTGTCTTTCTATTTCTTCATCATCCCATCGAACAAAGAGTTTCGATAGGGGGATATTCTCTGATTTTCAGCATCCCAACGAACGTAATTCCTCCGTTTCGTCATAAAATTAGAGAAACTGACATTTTCACTTTCAAAAAAACATTTTAAAACTTTCGCGTCTTGTTAAAGGTTTTTTAAGCAGTCGCTGGTTCTTTCAATTACAGATCGAAAGTGTCGAGGATGGAACACAACGTCTTACGATTAAGCAAGCAGAGTTCTGCTCAGAAGGATACTATCGTTGTGTGGCAACAAATGAGTTCGGCACTGCATCCACTAAGGGAGAACTTGTCGTTGAAGGTTAATGACATCCCTTTGGTCTTCATCATTCCCTCTAGTTATCTTTCCATATAGTTTAATTTTTTGTAGTTAATCTAACAAGTTATTACCCAGTTAACTTGCATCATTAAACGAAGATCAGCTACTCAACTTCACCACTGATGATTTTTAGAAATTGTCGGCATCTGAAAGAATTTTGCAGTGCGGAAATCGAATAAAAAGTAAGCGGCATGCAAATAATGATCTCAAGAATCTTGCAGGTGACCGCACAATTCGAGCCAAGAAGGTAGAGGATGAGAAAGCCGAGCCAGTGGAATGCAAGCCACGCATACGACGTGGACTTTATAACATGAGTGTACATCAGGTGAGTTAGGACAGTTTAAATAAATTGCGCAACAGCTTACCAAGTCCAGGAATGTCTTGCGTCGAGTTTCTTATCTTTTACTGTTATTGACGATCGATCATTATTAGCGTTCAGACAGCTATGTGAAATCTAAGCGAGCAATGCAAACTTTGCTGTTTGTCGTTGCCTGCAGCGTATCCATTTTCTCTACCTTTATCTAATAATTAGATTATGGTAAGGTGACTTTTTTGCTAATAATTTTTGTTGAAGGCACAACACGCATTTTATTTCGCTATTTGCAGTTGCCCTATCTCGCTGTGTAAATACTCTCGTAGCGATTTAACTTTCTGGCGCGGGGTGATCCAAGAGTTGGGTTGTTTTGGGTTTTCTTTTATCATTACTATCGTTGCAGGGAAGTGTAATCGAGATGCAAGTATGTACGGCAGGTTGGCCAACACCGACCGTGAAGTGGTTCAAGAACGGTCAAGAAATAAAGAGCGATGGTCCTGATGGGCGTCGTGTGATCTGGACAGATGAGCGCGGTATTCATCGCTGCGTAATACTTAATAGTTTGCCAGAGGATGAAGGTGAATATGCGCTGGAGGCAACCAACAAACTGGGAATGGCTCGTACTGAGGGTGCCATCACGATAATCCGACCACGAGAGGTGCAGATGTATCGCGACGAAGTAGATCGGTATCTGTTTATCGTGACTTCCTTCAGCAATGATTTGTAAAAGAAAGTTTTCAAATTGTTATAGTCATCAAAATTGACCTCCAAAATATTCGTTATTCATTCTACTATCAAGCATAGTGCCACTTCTATTCCGAACGTCATGAGTTTTCGCCATCTGGAATAAGTTTTCTTACTTGTATGAATTTCATTTCAGAAGCGGTTTGCCATACCCACCAGGATTCATCCGGCAGTTGAAGAATAAACATGTGTTCTCACATATGCCAACCGTTTTCGACTGTTTGGTCGTTGGCCATCCTCCACCAGAGGTGCTCATTTATTTAGCATCGATATATATACAACAAACTGTTTTCTTTTTCGAAGAAGTTCCGCATAAAACGTGCATTTTTTAACGATGGAAACGTTATAAAGTAAACTGAATTTTTTTTTTTAGGATTTGATATTGTGGAAATATTAACCTATAAATAAAATGAAGAGAATTAGCAATAGAATGGTTGGATAGTTCGAATTTGTTAGCCAATCGAACTAAGATGAAGTTGAACCACCTGAACCACTATAAACCATTATAATGTCGTTTTTCTCGTTTCTTATTATTTTCTTTAATTATTTCTACATACTATCGGATTATTATAACTAGTCTTAATTCATTAAGCATTGTTGATGTCGATCTTACCTTATCTAAACGAGCAATTTTCGACACAAAGTTAATGCTCGTTTAAGTGTAGCGATGTGTGTATGTTGTCAATCGACACATGCATAATACTATATTATAGGTGGATTGGTATCATAATGGCAAAAAGATTCAACCTGGTGGCCGTATTAGGATTCAAGCAAGCGGTGGTGGCTCACATGCAATTATTATTATGGATACACTTGTTGAAGATGCCGGCGAGTATGTTGCAATAGCGCGTAATGCTCATGGAACTGCATCGAGCAGTGCAGTTCTCGATGTTACAGGTAACAATAAATTTTATGAACGCTTTGATACAGGGTTTGCAGGGCATTCTTACAAATTTCCGTTGTTCAAGTCGGTCGCTCTTTTCTGCCCACTCTAGAGTTGAACACACTCGGTGCCAAGTGCTTTCCTATGTAGTGTTTAAAAATACGAGAATAACTATAAAGAAGCTAGATTTTTTATGGACTTGAGTTAGTAGAGGTCGGAAGTTGAAAAATATAAAACTGTTGCTGGTATTTTGCTTTTTGCAAAAAATCTGCAGATAGATGCAACATCTGAGGGAGTGATGCTCACCTGAAATATGTGCTTCAGTGCCACACCTTGACGAGATCAAATTCAACGGATCAGTCGATGTGACGCCATATCTAACCGAGGAATATGGCTTTAGAAAACTTAATTACGCAAGTAAGTCTTCGAATGGTGAATTCCCATTATTCGTTCTATAGGGAGGGAGTGGACTAATATTGAAGAGTAGGCGTGCGTTTCCACTAGACAAATAATTTATCAGGTATTTTCGGTGTAATTTCTTTTCTCGATTCTTTTATTATAATGCTTTAGTGGATAATTTTCATAGTGTCAACCAATTATGACATTTGCCGGGGCATTATTTTAATTTCCTTCGTTGCTATCCAGAATAATATATTTATTTCTCCACTGTATGAGGCTAAAACACTCGCAGTTCTAAAGCAGGTTTTGAATCTGAAGAAAGGGCGTATAGAATACTCGCATTAAAAAAGTGCCTGAGGAGTAATTAATGAATTCACAGCGCAACTTGAAATAAGAGCTGTACGGGAGGAAAAAGAGACTGCTGGAGTGTCCCTTCGTGAAGCGAATGTATCTGAAGAAATAGGAGGGAGCAGTCCCACAGACATGTCTGAGGAGTTGATTAGAGGGGTCCCCAAAAAAAGGATCCGTCAGTGAGAAGTTACTGGTATGCAGCAGTTTTTGCAGGAGTGCGAATTAATCTTTCGTCTCAGAGAATTTACGAAGCGGTCGCGAAAACTTGATGATTCATAGGCCAGAAAATTCCATCTTTTCAGGTTTCCCAACTCCACCTGACCGTGGACCATTCATCAAGGAGGTAACAGGTCATTATCTAACTCTCTCGTGGATTCCGACGAAGCGTTCACCTCCTCGGTATCCTCAAGTGACATATGTAATCGAGATTAGAGAGCTACCTGAAAAAGAATGGACTTTGGTATGTTCAATATTTGTGTCAAGTTTTCAAGCATTAATTAATGATTACTTAAAGCATAATAGTTTCGAACACCGAAATAATTTCCCAGAAATTCTGAAATAATATATTCGAATTTTTGGTCCTATTATATAATTTCTTTTCTTTGCTAACTGAAAATGCATTTCAACATTACTGTTCAAATTTCGTTCAAAATCGTTTCGTTGATTTACGGTGTTGGCTTGTTTTCATGATGATAATAATGTCATATGCCTCAAACAAAATCGTGTAATTGTATCCTAGATTTTTACTTTACTTTAGAGGGGAATTTGCTGAAGGTGAGACACTCTTGAAATTGTTAGCAGCATTAAACTGACAGTGGATTTTGAGTCAACGATTGTTGTTCTGAGTTACTTCAAGTGAAATCGATTTTTCTAAATGAACATATCACAGAACGAGGTTCTGTTTTTAAATGAGTGGGGAAGAGAACTCGGCTCAGGCATATGTCATATGGGATTCTTTTGGCGTCGATGTGTCACTAATTTGCCACGTCAAAATTAATATTTATATCTATGCGGTGCGATAACAATTGTACTTTGTTTTTACTGTATCGGTATTTAAGAGACAGATAGCTGTCACTATTATAAGGCGGCCATTCGTCAATGTCATGATCGCAGTAAAAATGAGCCAAATCATGCGTAATGAAAGTTTCATCCTTCATGCAGAGTTCACTTGGCGAAATTGTCATGCTTTTACAGTTGGATTACAACATTCCGGAGCCGGTATGCAAAGTGCGAAATCTTGAGCTGGGTAAGAGCTACCAGTTCCGTGTTCGCGCCGAGAATATTTATGGTATCAGCGATCCGTCACCCGCTTCCCCACCATCACGTCTGATGGCGCCGCCACAACCAGTTCTCGACAAGAATAAGCGAGTTATCCCGCTTCTAGATCCATATGCCGAGAGGGCATTGGATCAGGCATATGCCGAGCAATATGGTATACTTTACGAGCGAAGTTATTTCGTCCAGTTTTTAGTAGTTGAGATGATGATTGGGGCTTTCCCTCTGTTTTTGCACTCCACATTATATGGATTTCGAATAACGAGGAAATTTTTACACGCTAAGGTGATCTGGCTGCATTCTAAAGCTGCATCGATGACGAATAAAAAGTCAGTGGGGGACACTGAGAATCACAATGGGAAACTTTCAGCATTTCCGGCGGAAACCTCTTAAATTCGTGCAGATTGATGAGGAGAAAAAGGCAAAGATGATTTTGCTCATCCTTGTTAGGTTGCACAAAACATTCTAAAGAAGCGGCCTCTTGAAATTTCATAATGGTTATTTCAGATTGAAATACTTAACAAATTACTTTTAGTATTTAAGCTTCATTGATGCATTTAGGTTAGAGACATTGATAACCTTTTTGAATGTAATGGTCGTGTATTTCTTATGATGCGCGCAGCTTTTAGCCTGCATCGGTTGCAAAATTCGCTGTTGTCTGGGCTGAGAGTGGTTTAAAGCAAAAAATATGAGTTTCTGTAATTGATTCTTACAGAATGATATATAAAGCTGTGAAAGCGAGGAGATAGTTGTCTAGTGTCATTCCGGAACTTTTTTGTTTTTCAATGAGCTACTGTTTGTTTAACACTTTATCGCTTCATCGCTGACCTTAGATCTGTTAGAAGCAGGAAGGGTATGTTAACCTTATGCCATCGGATGCTCCAAATATGGAGCCTTTCTTCTTTTGTCTTCCATCCTGCCGGCAGCCCGATTTCCGTCGTTGATGCATTCTGAACTAGTGGCGATATTTATGAAAAGAAGGTTCCATTTTTAAGCATGTGCTCCATGGTTTGCACCTGGTGTGGTTGAGAAGCGATATTGTGCGGCGAATGACACACTCAACCTGACACTGCACGTTTCCGGATATCCCGATCCGAAGATTGTATGGAAATTCCGTGGTTGGGATGTTGACACTACCGGGCCGTTATCAAAGTGAGCATTCGGTTGTTGTTGTTGTTGTTTTTGAACATTGGAAAAGGTTAGACGAGATCGTAGATTCGTGGAAGCATAATACTAGAAAAATATCTCTTATTCTCTTACATCGCTTTATCCAGTTAATTGTTTTTATAGTATCTTACAGTCGAATACTAATGTCAGATAGGTAATTTTGAGAATCCGCATTATTTATAAAAAGAAAGAAACATTTTACATTGCAGAATTTTTCTTATCATATGAAATCGTGTACTTAAGAAAAAGGATTCTATCGTATCATTTCACATAGTTAGCGATGAGCAAAATATTTCGAAGAAAAAAAAGCCAATTCAGCACAAATTCCAAGGTGATCAAATTCCAATAACTCTATTTTATCAGTGCTTTCAATTTACAAAATTTCGTTCATTTCCTCGCGATAGAACGCTGAGAAAGAACTGATGTTTTTTTTTTCGATTTTCCAACATTCAAGCAAGAATAATAGTCATTATCCGAAAAATTTACTGATAGCAGTCCGAGAAGAGGTTTATCTTGTGGATTTGAAAGCAACAAAACGAAAACGGCACAAGAAGTTTCGTGATCATTCTAAAATTTCCTAGTAAATGCGTTCTCCAAAAGACTTTTTCTTCAAACGCTATAAATAATGTTAATTACTCAGTTTTACTCGTTACCTTCATTTTATATCATTCACATATTTTATTTAGTGTAATTAGGTTTCTGCATTTGTGTAATTTTTAGAGCTCGTGTAACGACATATGGTGGCACGGAAACCACACTGACAGTTACTGGATTCAGCAAAGAAAGCGTTGGTCAATATCAGTGTATCGCTACCAATCAATACGGAGAAGCACAACAAAATATCTTCGTTGATCTCGCAAGTGAGTGGTTTTTATTTGTCAGAGCAACGTCTAAATGAGAATCAAATAGGTGTAAATATGTTCAGTTGTAAGACAGCCACTGAATAAATGTTATAATCGCTATCGTTTTCATATCGTAATAGCCATCTTATTTCTTTTTATTCATTGCTGGATAAATAGAAGTGCACAAAAATTAGCAAGGAACAAATCCTGAACCTTTCCGTTATGCACAAGTGCTCACAGCATGAAATTTCGCCGTTTATATCTGAGGGAATATCATTTAAGAATTACAAACTTGCATATTTCTTAAAACCTGCATAGTAACGGCACAACTAAAACACAAGGTTATGATCGTTTTGGATCAAGATCTTTGGTCTTGCTCAGATACGACAGACATTCCGGAGCTGTTCCGATTCATCAAACCATATTTCACTTATCTGTTCATTAGTGTACTGCAGTGTCTCTTGGGTTTTTGAGAAAAATGAATGCAGAAAAGTTTTCTTTCTTTCACGTTGCAATTTTCAGCACGACCATCATTCCTACAACCTCTTGTAAACAAAACCGTATCAAGTACAAAAACGCTTCGACTGGATGTTCGCGTTGAAGGAAGTCCATTCCCAGAGCTGAAATGGATGAAGGTGAACCATTATTAAAAATGTCCTCATTGATATTCCTAAAATGGATATTCCTAAAATCATTTTCTCTTTTGGCCGAAATATGTGAATTACACTAGAATCACTATATGAAACTCTTTATGAGCGTTGTGCACATTTTGCGTTTAGCATTTTGAACCGTTTCAGTTTTCTAAGAAATGTACTTAGTAAAATTCAGTGCTCAGGTAGCGTAGATTTTCATAATTTGACTGAATGCGTCGACATTTGCATACGTATTTATGCAAGAAATTTCATACTTTGAAGAATTTAAAGCTAAAGGTTGGTAAAGGATAATTCTGCTGCTTCATTTATGCAAAAGATCAATCAGCTGAGAAAGTAATTTATGCTTGAACGTTTTCGCATCCTTCTTTTCAAACTTTAATGCAGCTATTTGTTCCTGAGGGTAGGAGTGGGAAATAAATCCCCTTAATCTCCTCGATCTCTTTGACATCTAAATTGACGGATAAGCTAGCGAATCCTATATTTCTACGTGATGTTTCTCCAAAGAAGAAAAATGCTCATAAGTTAGAATATATGGAAAATTTATGTATCGTATAAAACGATATCAGATTTCCATTAAGAAATTGAAAGAGTTGTGCCGATGTCACGCGGTGGAATGTTAAATAAGTATCGAAAAATAAGTTTTGTCAAAAATGGTGCAGAATTACGTAAAAGTATTTAACCTCACTGATAAGCAATGTGATGAGAAAAATATCTTTTACTGTGTGGAGTATTATAATACGCATGGAGCATATAACGAAAAGAACGAAATTTAGGCAAGACGAAATTTCATTCTATCCGTGCAATTCCTTTTTTTTAGTGAAATAAAAACATCGACTGTACCCAGTGATGGCTGCCATGGAATCTTGCAAGATCACCTTGATTTCACGCTGATTTCATTTTAGAAGTTTCGTCGGGAATCGTCTTTGTACCCCGCCTTCCTACGCTGGAGCCCCATCCACAATTGATGATATGGAGTTATGACTTATTAAGGGGTCTAATCCCAGCAGTCAATTGAACGAGAATTTCGGTGCTATGTTTTTTGCAAAATCGGCAGTTTGTTCGTCGTGCTAGTGGGTGCAACATCCTTATTTAAATCGCTTATTGAAAAATAGCACATAAAAAGCAATGAAGTTCACTGGTCTCACAAGCATATGTTTCGTTTCGATGACTGATGAGTGTGCATGCAAAGTGCGCTATTTCAACGTCTTTCAGGAGTGGCGACCGATCGTTGAATCGTCACGTACACATTTCGTACAAGATGGTCCCTATCTTTGCTCATTGATAATAACGGATCCGATGTGGCGTGATAGCGGCGTTTATTCGGTGACCGCTATCAACGAGGCGGGTACCGCGACTACGTCGTGTACCGTTACTGTTGAAGGTGTGCACCTTCTCCAACGGTTAATCTGGCAACACCAAACACCACACAAGTGGTGTCTGCATTTGCATGCTCCTTGTTGTTTTGCATCGTTTTCGCTTGCCTTCTAAAAGTTTTGCTGTGAACTGCCATTTCATTTCGAAATTGACAATGAGCGCTGCTTCTCGTAATAAGCATTGAGCACTGAAGGAGGGCTTCTAGAAGCTAGAAGTTAGAAGTCTTCACTTTTCCAGTGTTTCCGTTCCTTTATCAGCAGAAATAGCCGCGCAGTTGTCAGTGGTAATTACTAGATTTGTTGGGCATAAACAACGAACGAATTCAAAACTAGTTTGCCAGTTGTGACGTTCGAAACTCTGTTTAGAGTTGGTTCCAGTATCTAGGTATTTATATTCAAACTCAAGAATATCTAAGAAAAGATAGCTGTTAACAGCAAAGAAATAGCATCATCATGGGAAAGATGTCATTAATAAAGAGCCACTATTCCAGTATCGAAACTGAAGCGAAATGAATTGGAATTTAATGCCACTTGAATCTTAGGTATATTCCAGCTGAGCCAAAGTTGAAGCAAATTTTCGGCTCATATGCGATGTGCTAGACTGCCATACTTACAAATAAGTGTGTTACTTGTGGCTCTCGTTTGCAGCTGAAGGCGACTACAATGATGTGCATTTACCGAAAAAGAAAGTCGCATTGGAGTCGAGAAAAGTGCGCGAAATCTACGAAATCGACGAGAATGATGAAAAGTAAACCAAAAATATCGCTATACAATTTGGTGCTATGCTGTCTTCATCGTTCATTTATGTGTTATATATTATGTTTGGATTGAGAGATGCTTTGTTATTGATTGAGTTGAAGTAGATAACACTGGTTTCGGCAGCCATTTTCATGAATTTCAAGTTTGGTTTTTCTAAACTTCTATTTTTTTAAATTACAAACGATTTTCAAATTGCAAATAGTGATAGTTTCGTTTTTTCTTTGGTTCTGTGATTTCTTTTTCTCACTATCGATGTTGAACGGTAATGTGTAATATTGAACAGATACGTATCATCAAAGAGGCAAGTTTTGCTAAGAAAGATGCGCTCTGCCTCATATATGACTTCGAAAATTTGACGTAGTCGAACTGTTGCATTGGCTTTCGACTAAGCTTTATCAACGAGTTGTATTGCTCTCCCACATTTAGAATATCGCCTAAATTTAGACGGGTGTATTCTTTAAAAAGAACTATTTTATGTGGAAAAAATGTGGGATGCGTAGAGCGATTTTCCGGTGTTGGTGATAATATATGCTGGCGATATGTATATTGGAGTTGTCCAATATTGCTTCCGTGTGTCCGCGTTAAGCTCAGATGCAATAAATGAATCATGCTCGTTGTTGGCCAACTGATCCGAGTTGAGAGTGTGTTGTGGCTTGCTTCTGCCTCACAGTTTCAGCGTTTTAGTCAACGTGAAGTGCTGCTACACAGCGTTTTGCCAACTGCTCACCTCACTCGTGCTTTCACGCAATCCACCCAAACCTTACAACTCTCACACCATTTCGGTTTAAGCTGAGGTCGAACGCAAAGCAGGAGTGAGCGTGAGCAGGCGACAAGTAGCCCGAGCAGAAAGGCCACAAATGCTCTCTCTTCGGATCAGCGCCTGTCCTGGTCGCTGGTCTTTGTTCTGGCACGAAAGAAATTCGTGCAGTCTTGGAGATTTCGTTGGTGGTTCGTTAGAGTTGAAGAGAGTGCATGCCCTCAGCGAATGGCACCTGAAACGATCGCATCATGCGATGTGATACGCTCGTTTCATTGTCATACCATTCGCTGTCGGATCGCAAAAGGTCTTTCTGCTTTAGGGCGGCTGCTGCAGGAGCACCATTTCACGTGACGGAACGAGAAACTGGCAGACGCTTCTTGGCCCAACTGCGGGCTCTTGACGAGAGCCTCGCACGCAACATTCAAGTTCATAACAGTCTCGATCATCCAAGCATCGTGCAGTTACATCAAGCAGTCGTGGATCAGGGCATTGCGGTTCTCGTCTATGAAAAGTAATTCCTCGTTTTATTTATTATACATTTGAAAACATCAACCATTAGATATTCGAATTTAGTAATCGTTTACTAATCTTTGAGCATAGAGTGTGCAGAAGTGAGAGTGGCGGTGAGCGTTGATCCTAAGTGCGAACACACAAATTGTGTGTGCTTACTTTAAATTTGGTTGAATGTGAACTCTGATATCACATGCGTTTCAAATGGTGTTTCTTCCTTTCGGATAATGTCTTAAAAAAGGTTTGGAGGAGCACTAACAAGCACAGGTCAGGAAGGTCAGATGTCACTCTGCAGGTTCTAAGATAGTGCGTTTGGCTGAACGAATACACCGCAAGTATCATATCGAGATACTGGCAAAAAATGATGCTTCTCGTTAACTGTGCACGCATCGCATATTCTGATGTTCGTCACAGTGACCACTTTCTTTTCAAATGCGAGGGACGGTTCTCAGATCGGAGACTAGAATTAGTACAAAATTGCATTCGTTCAGCAGTTTTACAGGTTTTTAAAAGTAATTTAGCTTCAGAAAGATGTTGTTTCAAGTAACACCTTTCTTCCTGACGATCAGTCTACGTCACTATCTCATTATGCAACATTGTGACATGGAACTTTCTCGTGCTTACCTGGAGTGTTTCGGAAACGAAAACGGGAAATTTGTCGAGACGAAAAGTGCTTGTTGAGAATACCAGAATGCTTCAAGCGGCTATTGAATATATGACGTAAAGTATACTCTCTAAGCAATCAACACTATAGGAGGAGAATGAGGTAAATTTCTAGTGCGAATGATAAACAGGTCACCAACGCTCCATGACATAGTTGTTCGGACGTTCAGTGGCTGGCCATTGGCTCCATGACTTGCCTATTAGTTTTCCACTATTCAACATTTGTGACAGCTAATGCGCTGTTCTGCTCATCTAGCGATCGGCGGATGCTGCTGTTGAATGATGTTTCAGTCGTTTATACTTTACCTGACAGTGCCTCCATAAACCCTATAAAGTATGCCGATAGCGTGTTTTTGATGATCCGAGGCCCAACTTCACCTCAACAAATGTTGTGACTTTCGTAGAAAAAAAAAATGGAACGAATGATTATCGCTGACGATAATGAGGATTAACCTTCAGATAGTATGAGGCCCAGTCTCCGCGGCTAAGGTAGAGGGTTTATTGTAAGCGTAAGTGAAGAGAAGCACTGGGACGCTTCAGGCCTTGGTTCTGTTCACATCTGTTACTATGAAACTTCCTGCAACCAGTACACGGCTGGCGCTGAGATCCATGTTAGCTCACAGGCTAGCCTTGATGCGTAAGGGTTAAACGTGCCGTCGTTTTGTGACAGGAACACCAGTTGGGTTGCATAACCGCCTGAGCGTTCGAGACTATCAAATAATTTAACACGAGGTGTCAGGAATTTTGGGAGTGGTTTTTTTGCATTCACTTTTGCTGTGCCTGTTCATCAGCACTGATAATGTGGTCCAGTCAAATACCACTACTCCCTCGAAATTATCTCGAAGAGCTTATTCTCCTCATCGCCCACATGAATTCCTGCCCAGGCCATGATCAGAATAATTGCATCTGCGCTGTTCTGTCGAAAATGCAGACAAACAAACTCTATCAAACTTCAATAAATCAGGCTAGGATATCACAGAGGGAAGCGGAAGGGAGGGGTGAAAGATGAAGGAGGTTTGTCCCACGTCTACGGTAAACATACATTTTGCTAACTATGTGCTACGCGGATCGTTTCTTGGAAATGTTTTCTATAATCGCACCGTTCAGAGTTCATCTGCAGCACTTACACGTGAGAAGTAAACAGTGAGTTTTTGCTGCCTGGAAGCCACTATAAAATAAGTCGAACTGGACATTTTTATAAATAAGTATTGAGATTGTCGTTCCAGTCCAGCGGCCATTTTTTCACCAAAGATTTTCAACCTCAAGTTAAATGCTTGCTTTCTTGTCTAGACCACAAGTACAATTATAAGGCATCTAATCCTGTACGTAGAGGCAGGAGCAAAGCGCGTTTCTATCTGTGGCATGTGCTTTTAGCGGTTCATTAGGTCTCTTTAATATTAAATGACAAACTTGCAATCTTCTTTTGTCGCTACCATTACTGCTTGTGAGCGTCGGTGAAGCGCAAAAGCCAAATTCTTTGTGGTCAGTGCAGTTCTATCATTTATGCAATCCAGATGGCTCAGTCATTAGTAGCAACATTTTTCGTATTAATTAGGATCAGAATAGGTCTGAAGACTTCAACGCACAATTTTTTTTCCAATTCATTAGCCAAAACAGGGAGCTAGAAGAGTTACCAAATTCTTTTCGTCACCGGGGGCATATTTCCACTTCGGAACCCTGGACAACCCCAGAAAGTTAGGGCTCCACGATGCTAAGATCGTGATTTCCTTGCTTCTATTGATAGTCTAAAGTTCATCTCCAAATGCTTTGCCAAATGCAACACCGTTTTTGAACTTTCAGAGTGATGAGTTTAAAAGGGATCAGTACCTCAGATGAATTTCATATCAGATGCATGTAACGTTCCCAACCGTTGTCCTTATGTTTGCCGAACGCTAGGAAAAATTCAAGCGCAGGAAGAGGAGGGGGACGGGTGGGTTGAAATGCTGAGGTGGCCCATACGGTTGAACAGGAATGCCACAGGATTTCTCACCATATGCGTTCCAAAAATTTCTCACCACTGATTCCTTCTATGTTCATCTTGCACAGGATTTTTGGATCGGAGAGTTTGTTGCTCGTGGCGAAGCTGTTAAAACGATTGGGTTATGAAAATTTCTGCACAAGAAGTTTTTTTGGAACCGCAATTGGGAGGTTTCAATGAATGTGCACCATGCAAAGCACAGGCTTCGAGATCAAGTACTGTTCAACCCCTACAAAAAACTTCGCTCGGAGTTCTTATCTTCCTTCGTCGCTTACTTTTTGGAAAATCTCCTTTGGATTATAAGATTAAATGGAAAATGCTAACTCAACGATGTTCATTAAGCTGATGTAGTCGTAGCAGAGAATTCCAACCGCCCTGTCGATTTTTTTTCATCCATTTCTCATTAAAAATAATTCGAGAGATCTGTAGTAGAGGTGGCTGGCTTTTGCATACCTCAAAAAGTTTTGTTTTTTGGAGCATCTGTTTTGAGAAATCGATTTTTCATATCTGTGCTAGAAAGGAGCAAAGTTATCAGTTTGAGTAATTCCTTTCTTTTTTATTCTTTATTCTCCAGCTAGTTGATATTATGAACCATGGGATGCTAATATCGTCATACTATTTCGCCGCAGTAGGTCAACCGTCCATAAAAGTCACTGATCTTGGAAAGTAAAATTTATGAAGCCCATTGTCGCTTTCGCCGGGTTCGAAGTTCCGCGTGATAGCGCTTTGACTGAATTCTAACGACAGAAGATCTCACAATTCCAGTCTCGTCGGCAATGACAGTAATATGTTTTAAACGCTGAAAAGAATGAGGGCATTTTGAAAGAGTAGTCCGGTTAATCAACAACAAGTTGCAGTCCTGCTCAGAGATCTTTGGGGAGAAGTATTATGTATGCCAGAGGAATCTCCCAGTGAATATTCGACATTCGATTGCTGCAGGATAATTATTTCTTAATTCATACATTCTTCGACCTTCTGACGGAGCCCAGGCTGATTTCATCATGTATAGCTGATTAATAGCTGGGCGCTGACTAAGTAAAAAAGTGTCTCTCGTGCCTTAGAGAGCACAACAATGTGCGCTTATCTTAACCTCATTACAAAAGTTATTTGTTACATAAATAAGAATGGCCATGACCTCCGCAAATAGTCTTTTGTAGCGAGAAGTTTGGGAGCGGCTGGTGGAATTATAGGTCCCTTGGCGAGTGAAAAAAGAGGTGATTCTGCTTTATCCCGAAAGAGTATTTTTGTGTGGAGTCTTCAAGGCATTGTAGGCGGAAGTGTTAACGACTAAGTTTAGCTTTGTAAGCTTCAGTGCTTTCACCATGGTTTGCGCTCTCAGCTCGCAAAAAGTGTGGGTTTTTCCTATCCGTGATATCCGCAAGAGGCAAAATTTAGCACCTCTAACCTACCAAACAATTAAACCAAAACGAAAATATCTTTAAATAAACAGTTCGCTGTTTAGTTAAGCTGTAGATGAGAGCGTATATTCGATAAACTTGCGGAAGGTTGTTGGACGCTACAATCGTAGTGCTTAACAAACTAAAAGTTATTCTGCTCTTTCGCTATCTGTGTCATCCTTTCATTGCGCAACTGGAAAGAAGCACTTTCTTTCTTTTGTTTACTAGCGATTAGCGCCGTGCCGAAAAACGGAAGGATTCACATATCCATGTATGAAATGAGCAAATTTTCTGGGATCAAAATGCACACATTTTGTCGAAAAGTATAACGATAAATATCGCATAGGATGTGCAATACAGAGCAAACAACGAGAAAATAGGGTCGTAGAATGTAAATGAGCTGAGTGAAAAAATAGTGATGATTTCGTCAAATTATTTGTTAATGTTGTTAAAATCTTGACTGCATAACAAGCTCCGATCGAAGTGAATTGGCGTTTTGCTCTAATTTCGGCACTCTTGAAACGCATAAGACCCATTTAAAGTTATTCTCATTTGATCTTTTTTAATTTTTTTCTCCTTTTTTTGGTAACAGAACATCATATCACTTATGATGGTGTTTCACATAGCATTGGAGGAAGTGGAGAGTCAGTATGTCTTTAAGGTTAATTTTTAATTAACTTATATGTTTAAAAAAATACGAAAATAGATAACTGCTTAGTTTTTCTTCGTAGACATAGAAAGATGTCCCTGAAAGATAACGAATCCTTAACGTTCCATCATGAGGCAGCAGGTAGTAAATCTGTAAAAGTTACGGAGCATTCTAATAATATGTTGGCGTTACCGACGAGTAAGGATATTAGAGTTATTTTGCATAAACCGATTGCTTTATTCATAAAAAAATTCGTAAGCATTTTTTTCTTTTTGATGATAAATCGTTTTATCTTAATGATCCTTGAAGTGGGACAGCAGTGGTCAATAGTGTCATTATACGAATTGTGTCTTCATGGTTTTCCGCTTCCAATTCCTAGCTATGCTCCGGTTCTTAGTGTGAAAAGTCCAAATGTAGTTTTTTTGGAGACCAAAAATGGTCAAGGAAGACTATTCTCTATAACGGTCATCGGAAAATTAGATGAAAACGCTCATTACTGAGTCGGAAAGACGGGTAATAGAAAGAAGTAACGGAGGTCGCTTGGCACAGCCCAACTTCAATCAGAGTGGATCCGTATTGCTAAGAAGACTTGATTCGTCGGTTCTCTGAACAAAAAGTGAAACAAATTCTGATGATACTTTTTTTGCTGATAGAGAAAAGTGATTTTAGAAATTTCTTCAATTCTTGGATAGGATGAAATTGAGTTCTAATATCTTTAATTTGAAAAAAGAAAGCATTTTCAAAGCCGAGATATAGCATGAATGAAGTGAATAAACGTCACATCCGCGACAATGAAGCACTTATTTTATGCGTAAAAAGCGACGCGATCTAAAAAAAAGAACAAGAATGAATTAATTGGCAAATCGTTCTTTAGCAACGGGAGGTGACACTACCTCAGATCGTACGAGCTGTGGTAATTTATTTCAAATCGCCATTAGGTTATTGCAGCTATCTCGCATAATCCGCAATAATGAATGTCAATAACGGTGATCGCACTTTCGGCTCTCCCCGTTCCATTCCTCCATTCTAGTCCATCAACTTAGGAGGTCTCGCGCTATCATCATTTCCTATGGCCATATATACTTCCTCTTGGTATTCATCAGCGAATATGCATAAGACATCCACAGCACCTCTTCCTAAAATATTCTGGTCTTTTAACCACCCGCAGAGGTGACTCATTAATGTTGTACGTTAGAGATAATATGTGACTAAGCGATGAATTTTATTACCCATCTTCCCGTCTATTGATATTTCCTACTGTGCGGCTTGTTTGGATCAGTGTGTCCAGTTGTTGCTGGAAAAATGAACGAGAAAACAATACACGCGCGTCACCCGCCTAGCAATAACTCCATAGGAATCTCCTTGTATCAACTGTATCAACAATATCAGCTGCTTCGTGTACATCTGCAATGAAGTGAAAAGAACCTGCATGAGACGATTGAAAGAAAAATTACACCAATTCGGTAATGAGGGGTAACTTTGCAGATGAGAACCAGTCCAGTGAATCGGCCGTTAGGCTTCTTTCTATGATTACTTAAATTTCTTTGAAATAGTTGAGTGCAGAAAGATCGCGAGGGCGTTGTCAGATCCGAAAGTGAATGGTGTCCCAGAGTTTATTCGGTTTAAAGCTGCGTCATGCGAGACCTGCAGTAGCTTCCGTGGGTGCCGAAAATAGTTTTGTTTAAAACTGCTGAATTCATTTTGGATGAGAAGGGATGCAGGAAATATTTTTAAATAGGAGCTGTAAGGGGGGGGGGGGGGGGGGGGGGGGGAGGAATGGAAGGTGCCAGAATCTCTTGAAGCTTTAGTAAACGTGAGAAATCTGAGCTTTCCCTGAAGCATGTAAACACAACGTTGTAACAGTTTCAAGCGCACAGAATCTAGATTTTGCACCGAATTCCATACATACATCTCATTCTGCAATGAGGTGAAAAGAACCTGCATGAAATTGCGCTGCGATACACTATAACCAATACGCTTTAAATGATATATCGTAGTCAAATTTACACAAACCCGTCCGCCTAACTTACCTCCGCCATGTGCAGTTATGCTACGAGAATATGCAGCGCTTTCCTTCTCGATGAATTCGTCGTCTCCATGTGGACAGACATGTCAAAATGCGAACGAGATTCAAGAATGATGGATTATCAGATGCTGAGTCAATACCGTTTAAATAACTCGAAGTGTTAAATATGCCACTGGGTGGATGGGAAAGCGGTTGCAGGTATTTTCCTCATTTCTAGTTCTTTAATTTACCTGCAAATGAACTAGGCGCCTGGATATTTTCAGGATGATAACAGCGTCTTCTTTTGCCTAGGTTTAACACTTCATCCTCATCGACTATTAGAAGAAATTACCTTAATTCCCGCACGAAAATGATTGGTTTTGCACTGATGCACCGTCTCTATACGCTTTTGCTAGCATCGGAAAGCAGTATTTGATATTGCAACGAATATCCACTAAATGAGTTTATATTGCAAGTGTGTTAAAGGAGTTCTTTGAAACGTGATCTGTCGTTCATCGCTGAGAGAATTATTACAGCCAGTGTTACGCAGTGCATCTTGCTTGTAACGGATGTTCGTGATGGTGCTATTCTAGCATTCAGCGAGCTTTTTGTAGCTAGAGAGCGTGGATGGGGTGTGAGTCATCAGTGGCACCATATTTCCGAAGAAAAAAGAGAGAAACTGAAGGTCGAGGCGAATCGTGATCTCCAGGTCGTAGGCGTTTCAGAGAACTCATTCAATCAAAGCAAATGACCACACTTCGATAAGTGCCTACTATCCGGAGTGTTCTACTTATCGATAATTTGATAAAGTGATGAAAGCGTAAACGTTGCAACAGCGCATATTGTTTAACTGATAGAAAATAGACATGTCGGGGATTGATATAAGGTAATTTTCAAAAAGAGCGCAATTCTTAGTGGAGAAATGCTCCTCTTATATATGCTACATATATAAATTAATTTCGCTGCATGGTAATGTAGTGCGTAAATATGCAATGTTCCAACAAGGAGAACATTTGAGACGTTTATGAATGACGCGTTGAAGGTATGCGGGCTGTTTATCGAATTCCTTATCTCATTTAAGATGCCATAATTCTTGGAGATGAAAACTTGGAGGAATTGAGCATATTGCAGCACTTTCTTTTGTATATGTGAATGTTATGAACGAATATCTGAGCACTGCTTCAGCTGATGTCTGCCATCATCTCATCGATGCAATTTAAAGTTTGCATCACTTGTGCAAAACATCTTTCAGCGCTATATGACTATAAGATGTGCGCTAGATAATTTCAGTGTCGAGGGCGTTAAGCTGAAAAAAGAAGCGCATCAGATAAGATGAATGAATCTTGCCGTTTTTTTATTGTTGACCACACACGTTCAAGCATAGATTCGTGCAGAATAAGATCTTGTGCCTTTCGCTAAGCGCTGTGTATTGTTTCATATCTTTGCGCTTTGCATTCGTCGGCGCATTGCATAAAGGCTCTAGTTGCGATAAAGCCGGCTGCCCGCATCGAACGTACTGCAAAGCAACGCTGCTGTGCTTTTTGCATTTCCTGTGAACATCGACAACTTATTATTTCCTCCCACTTGCCCTATTTTTACGCGGAGCGCATAGAGAGGTAATCATCGGCGTGAACGTGCGCCAGCCGCTTCAACACCTCTCTCCACTATGGTCCACGAATGTATCACTATGTAAGAGTTCTTCTTATTTTAAGTCACTGTTGTATTGCTTTCCTTGTTTCTATAAATTTTCCAACGTTTGACGATGGGATATTTCACGATTCGTATAAAATGCTAGCTGGCTTTCGCTATTTTGATTTCCATTTATCGAGCGTCATTCCTTTGAATGTAATCACTAAGATGTTCGTTGAATGATCCACTCATACACTGCATCGAAATTCATTCGTATTTAATATTACATTAAATTAAAGTTGGAAAAAGAATTACCATAACTACACGTCCATCATATGCAAGACCTTTATTTTCATTACTGCATTGACTGGAGGGAATTTTTATGCTGAAATATCCAACTTTTATCAAAATTCGCAAAATACATGTATATACGATATCGCTTTATATTATACTTGTTATAAGCGCAACAGTCAATTGAGATTCATTTCCTTTAAGTATTATTATCAGATTTTATTGCCATCGCACCACCATGGAGTACCAACAGTTGTTTTAAACTACGTTCAATTTGTTTACAGATGAAGCAGATTTGCGTATTCTATCCTACCTAATTTTTAAGCTCATTTGAATCCTTCTTTCTAAGTTTATTGAAAGATCGCTCGATCAAATGATTGCTTTCGCTTACTTTGAATCAATTAGAAAATTCAAATTACTTCTGAATCAGTAGGTCAAGACTGTAAGAAATACTTAACGGCAGCCGATCGCATTCAGTGGCCTGACAGCTAAATTCTTGTGTAAGTCATTCAGAAGAATATGTTGTATTTGTTAAGAGTGCAGATACTTCAGTGGAGCATCACTCGACTATTGCATGGTCAGTAATGCTGAAGTTGTTATACTCAGTAATATTTATTCAAAACAAAAAAACTAGTTTTATGGCGATATGGCTTTCGCAACGTTTCCTTCCTCACCACTGCAGCTAAGTGGCATTGTCCACACGCGTGCTTGCTGTATTAATGGCTACGTGAATCGTCTTTAATCTTAGCTGTGGCGGTCAACTACGATAGGACGGCTTGCATTTAGCTGTACCTATCTTCTGGCATAACTACAGTAGAGTGCTTATATGAACACACCGATATTCAATTGCAGTGTGGACAGAACGATTCTCGACAGCCTCATCGCTGGACCATCTTCAACGCAGAAATGCACCGAACAACAGGTGCAGGTGTTTGTGAAGCAGTTACTGTCTGCACTCAAGTTCATGCACGATAAAAAAATCGCTCATCTGGATCTACGCCCAGAGGCGATTCTTCTTCAGGATGACCATTTATGTTTGGCCGATTTTGGCCAAAGCAGGTTTGTAATGCACGATTTTCTAATATAAACAACGGATTCCCTATGTGGCTATTTACATACATGTCACTGATTCTCTAGGTTAACATAAAGGGAACAGTATCGCCAAAATAACGTCACCGATGGTCTTGCTGCTAATTTGCCTCTGAAGATTGTTGTTCGACATTTTCGTAAGAGCAGCAGACTTAACGAGTTCGTAAAAACACTCATTTTTGACGGGTTTTTTGTTAAATTCTGCTGCCTTTGCAACTGAAAAGGTCACGAAGAGTGTTCGCAAACCGTAAATACTCGATGTTTTGGTTTAAAGCGGATTTGCAAGTTTGTATATCTGAACACTCCATAGCGAGATTGATATTTGTGCGTGTGCACTAGGAATGCATCTTAATTCCGTTCCCTCTTGTGCTGGTTTTATAGCTGGAGTTCATCACGTTTTTATCATATCGATTCTGGTCCCGTTACGTTCATGTGTTTATTAGGTCTGCATCGGAATTCTGGCTGTAGTTGCACAATCTGCAGCCATCGGTGTTTCTCCGGCTTGCGATTTGTGATTTCAATTTTCGGAAATGCTGCCTTCACCAGTCGCACATTGATACGAAGTGATTTGATGATGAGTGAACTGTAGAATCACCTATCATTTTATCGTCTCTTAGACGTTTTCCCATCTGGTTGATGATCCCAGTAGCTAGGATTTGATGTTTAACGGACTTTGTTATTAGATTGGTCATCAGGATTTTCCTTATTCGGTGAGCTTCACTTGTTCGAAGTGATAAAACACTCGGTTATCTGAGTGTCAATTTAAATGGAATGTTTGTGCCTTTGAGAAGAAATTCGTGATGTAACACCGTGCTATGATATCCATTTCTTTCGCTATAATGTATGCTATCAGCACGTCTGCTGCTTTTTTAAAAATATTCTCTTTTTATATTTCTTCTCTCTTCGTCAACCGATCGTTGCATTCATCGATCGATGGCCTTTTTTTCTCACTTCAGGACGTTCATCGTTTTCGGATTGGTGGAATTTTTAGGGGCATTTGTTCATAATATTCACATTTGTCCAAATAGAATTGGAAAGGTACTTTGGAAGGGGGAAATACTTTCGACAAATAGAGAGAATCCTGTGGAAATCTTCAGCATCTTATTGCGAGCCTTACAGCCTTGTTGTCTTAATTTTCGAAAGTGTTCGTGATAATTGCAGGTTAGCGGTGCGAGTCTTGCGAAATGATTTCGCAGTTTTTTTGCTAGGAAAATGCAATTATTTAAATGAAAAAAGAAAAGAAAAGAAAATCGCCAAGCAGCTGCTAGAAAGTAGCAACCGACGTAACTCACATCCTGTTAATGAAATTTCGCGTTTCCAGGAAAATGGAATGGGCACATTCGTTTTTTTGTGTTTGTGTGTTGAAACAAGAATCGTTTAAGGAGGCTTGTCAGGGGCAAAGTTGCTGCGAACATAATGGGAAGTCCCGAATTTGTGTCACCTGAAATAGCGGCTGGTGTGCCGGTAACGCTTGCTTCGGATATGTGGAGCGTTGGAACACTTACATATGTTCTGTGAGTGTTACTTATTGCATAAAAAAACAATTTTGCGAAATAAATTTCGAACCACTAGGAGATAGAGTGCATGAGGGATATGCTGCCTAGAAGAGCTGCCATTCCCATACCTCACTAAAAGAGGGCTATGATGTTCACCATTCCTAAATTTACGGATTTCACGGAAGCGAATTGGAAGTTCAGTTTTTGTAAACTATCATTGTTACGTTTGCAAAGTGCTTTCGCTTAAACGGAAGCATTTTTAAAATGCACCTTACCTATAGAAATATTGAAATACTAATATACTTACTTACATTGATCGCGTATTTCTAAAAGTCAGATTCACTTTCTCGAAACAGATATACAAATATGACTAATAGTGGGGAAAAATGAATAAATAAGAAATGAGTGGTTGTTGGCTGAAATGCATTTTATAATTTCCAATATTCGGTTCAGGCCGAATTACATTTATCGCATTTTACATATTGCACCTTGATGGCAAAAAAATGCTGGAAAAAAAGATAAATGCTGATTTAAGATTGAGCGGTATTTCGCCGTTTTTGGGCGATAACGACACTGAAACGATTCGTAACGTTATGCATGCCAAGTATTCATTGGACGTTAGCGAGTTGTCACCAATAACAGATGAGGCAAAGGATTTCATCGCTAAACTTCTTGTTCTTGATCCAAGGTTCATTTATAAGTTCCGTTATACTACTGCATTAGAACCGAGTTGAACTTGAAGAAAGTAGATTACGGTCTTTCTGCATAATATTGAATAAATAAGGAATTATTTTTGGTTTTGTTTCACGCTCATATACCTTTCTGTAATTAGTTGAAAGCCTCGTCAACTTGTCTGTATTTCTTGCGGAGTTGTCCCTTTCCACTTCTGATTCTTTCTAAATGCTCTTCTTTCCGAAGTACTGAAAGCATAAATTCAGGTATTTGTTCGCATATGCCCTTTTTTCTTTCGAATAGATTTTTTATGATTTCAAGGAAACGTCTTACGGTCGAAGAAGCACTAAATCATCGATGGTTAGCGGTCCCATTTCTTGGTGAGGCAAAACTTGCGTCCGATTGTTTACGAGAATTCAAATATCGTCATAAATGGCTGGTTGGTTTCGTGTGATGTTGTTAGTTTAAAATGCTCCTTAAACATCGTTTTGTTTGTTAGTTACTCTTTTTTCACCTTAACTGAATTGTTTCCACCAGAGGCCTCTGTAGTACTTCATCATAATCATTTGCCCTCTGTGTAAACATCCGGGGTGTAGAAGTTCGCTCTAAAGTAGCTGCATAAGAATTTCGTTGCAGTAGGCATCATAATAGTTCGTAACTAACGGTCGTTGAGAATGTTTGGTCCTGGAAAAATTTCTTCACAGTGTGGAAATTCATGGTAAAATTCATGGCATATGACGAGTTGATGATCCCATAGAACGAAATTCTAAGTATATTACACAGTTTAATGCTGCTTAACAACTCTCAACTAAATTTTTGAACAGCCGAAATTCTGAAAAGTGGATAAGGAGATAAAAATAAAAGTAACAGCGAGGAGCTCATGTCTGCTTTACTTGAGAACGCTTTCGCCACTTTTATTGCCCAACGAATATGTTTTGTCTGGTTTGATAGTTGCTGACTTGAACTGCTTGAGAAGAATTGAAGAATGTGTGCGTTTCGTATGAGTAGAATGCAGTTCGGATTCAGATGATCAATAAGACGATCGGATTCCATGAGAAGACATTAGAAGCAGTTAGAAACAAGAGTAATTCGTAATTTCTTAGGGGCATAAAGTTAGCCAGATGTGGACTTTCGAGTACAAAAAAATGATTTTACTTTTTCTACACGAAAAATTAAAGGCCACATAGTTCAAAAGTTTCTCTATTTCATGTATTGTGTCTTATGAAGGGCACAATATTTGTTTGCTTTCCTTGTTTTTTGTTCCTTCGAATTCGAATATTTACGGCGAAAACAAAGAAACCTTGAAAGCCCAAATATAATTGTAGGAGCGACGTGTTTTCGTACAACAAACACCATCAGAGCAGCTGATCAGTCCCGTTCAGGTATCGTCATTGCTTGTTTATTACATTATTCTTCTTCTACGGTTCCTCAGTAATTCAGAACACCTCTACTAAAGTGAGTTATGTAGCGAATTTCCTCTCACTTAGTTTAGGTCTTATTTAAGAGTAGATTATAGCACGTTCACATGTTTGAAACGTTTCTTTTTTTCACTTTATAAGAATATTTCTGAAAAAGTCATATGAGCAAATTTCATGTATACTGAATAGATATTATTTTTACATACCCATGCATACACCATCGTTTCTGTTTTGTTTTGTTCTTTAAATAGTATCAGTACAAATGGAAGTTCGAATTCTACTGGTGGAAATTCCTAAAGTTGATCACTGAAAGAGTTTTTTATTTATCTAAAACTGGAATATGCTTATAGATTCGTTTACTCGAGCATTTGCTGGAATTTCGCAAAAAATACATGTTAAAATGTGGAGAAAAAATAAATGCACATATGTAGAAAACCACTTTCTAATTCAAATGGGTTTCTTCGGAATAGCTGCAAATTTGTGTTTTAGGATTCTAGTAGATTTTTACCGCTAATTTCCTTTTCCTGAAAATATATGTAGATTAATTGTTTGCTGGATAAAAAAACAACATTAGTGTTTTCTTTTTCACTTTAGGAAGAAAAATCATTAAAAATAAAAGGGGAGCAACACTGAACGTGCCATGCTTTGTTATACTCACTGCAACGTCTATAGTGCACGTAACACGACGCTAGCTGCTTGGCAGCCCTTTCTTCAAAAGTTCTTCTGGTATTTCTGAAGATATATGGATTTACGGGGAAAGTGAAAAAGCTGACATGCGCTCGAGTAGCCGAGAGCAAACAACGCGAAATGAGCTCAAAAGTGCTGTGTGTACAAGCCGCGCTATATTTCAGGGCCCAGATGTGCGCGTTGCAAGTGCGTTGCAACGACCGGCGCAAGGACTGGCACGTAGTGAGCCGTGCAACATCTACGATTATCTACGAATCAAGGATCGCATCACACAGCCTCTCGACGATACTCAGTCCCACACACAACGTCTTCCTGCCAGCATTGCAGGCAGAGACAGAGGCCGACCTCTAGCACAGGATAGGGTTGAAAGTCTACCGCGAAGTGACTATCAAAAGTCAGCGATGCGTCCAGCAGAGGTTGGAGATGAGCAGGTGATTCGTTTTGTGCGTTTTCAACTTTCATGCGATTTTCCCGTAGTAAAAGAATTCTTTACCGATGTCCTTTTTTAGCAAACTGCAGTCAACATTTAAAATTTGCGATAGCAGTTTAAATAGATTTTGTGCAGTAATCCGCAAAAAGTCACTGTCATAAGTTTGTTGCAAGTAGACATTTGTAGACTATGTGAAAAAAAAAGACGCGAGCGATTTGAAAGTTACTTTTTTGTAGATGCCACCATTACGACTTATACGTGGTGAGCATCGCGATATAGAGGAGGAGATTGCCAATCGCATTCTTTCTGATATTTCCGAGGAGAACTCAGTTGCCTCAGCAGATGACATCGAGCTGGCAACCCGCAGCACGAAAGAGGTATGCATGCATTCATTTATTTATTCGACTGTTCATTCTATTGAAAAATGTTTCAAGGAGTGATATTTTTATAAAAATAAAAGTTACGCTGAGATCGGAAACCACCTTATAAGTGCCCACTTCTTCCGTTAAAACGGTTCCTAAAACGGATTGACCACAAAGAGCTCGTAATTTGTGCAGTACCAAGCACTGTCAGTGTACTTGATCGCAGCGATTCTGAAATTCGGTTTTATCGATAAACGAAAATCACCACCGATCAGGTGAATTGTCTGTCGATCTCTCAATTCACTTCATCGTTTCATTCCAAGTGAGATGTGGAACAGCAGTGCGCAATATCGCTTTCATTTACCACTACCACCCATAGCGTAAAAAAAGAATCCTTGAGTTGATGCCTCTCCTCAACTTTATTAATATGTGATGCACGCACATTGCTTACATTTATACAATGTGCCTGTAAGACAGATCAATGAAAAATATGTTTCTTTCCCGGAATTGCGCGGCCTATAGTACCATTTTTCTTGAATTGGTAAGAGTTTTAGCACCTTATCATTTTGCATTTATGAGTACCATTATCATCGATGATGTGTTGGAAAAACCATCACAGAAATTTCGCTCTTTCTAATTTATTCCGCCTTTTGTATAATGGCCACTCCACATGTATCTTTGCTAGAAATTAAACAGCAAACTTTCTGTTGTATTAATTTATTGAAAATCAAGCATAGGTTTGCTCAGCCTATTGATTTAGAGCGAAAAGACAGGCTGGCCGCCAGTTGATATTTTCTTGAAACGCTATCCTTAACGTTCTCATTTTCCGCGCAGTTACTCTTCCTTAGTTTTTGTAGCAATAGCATTATGGTGATTTAAGTACTTAAATATGATTGATTTCGCTGATTCTGCCACTGAACATGCTGAGATAGCTTTATATCTGTACAGCATTTTTACTAGGTGGTCTGTTGCACTTGCATTAAAATAGCCAACGGCTGTGAAGTGACAGATGTGGGAAAATGCTTGCGGGCAAGTACACAACAAGAGCTAAAAGGGCTGTTTTTTTTTTATTAGTGACTATGTGCAGTGTGATTGGCATTATTGCTCTCTTTTGAATGCACTCACACAATTGCAGTTCTTTTTTTGCGCTCCTTAGGTCGCTTGAATCCTATTTTATATCACGTTCGCTACAGTATTTCCCGTCAGCGCAGACTTGGTAAATATCTCTATTTATCAAGTCTGCTTCATTGTTAAGCACTATAACTTGATTATGTAATTACAAGCGGTACCATTCTCTGATTCTAATTGTAATTCATAGGAGATACAAGTTATTAGCTGCAACTTACAGCAAAATGTGATTTAGGCCGCTTCGGAAGCACCTAGATTTCTCTTGAAAACAATGAATATGTTGGTGATTCAGGACTGTGTTTACGTAAGTGAATACATTTGTGGAACTACTGGGCGGATTTCCTATATAATATCGGAGAGTTCACAAAAAACATAGAAATTGAACGAAGGCACTGAGGTTTTTTTAAACATATAATTACGAAGGAAGCTTCCTTGTTCAGCGCACAACAATTGACTTATAGTCTACACGAGATTTTAAGATGTTCTTCGCAAAGAAAAACAGTAAACACAAGTAGGCAAGTAATGTTGAATCACTCCTTACCTCATTGTTCAAATGAGTACGGTAAAGTTGCTTGGAAACTATGATAACTCGATGATCACGTAATGCAGTGTAGTCATGCCTCCCCGAAGGCTGCAGTAATGAGGTCATATTGCAGCTTTGAGTAATATTCAGCATTTTTTCGCTCCGCTAACTTAAACAGTGACATCACTTCTGTAGTGCCACTTACGGAAATACCTGTTTCAGCCACGTCGGTCGCGTCAGCGTAAGAGCTGCAGTCGGTCGTCAACGCCGAATGCAGAAGGCTATTCCCAAGAAACCACCCCACTGCTATCACCTGCACTGACCATTGAAAGCGTTGAGGCTACGTCACAACAGCAGTTCTTCCCGGACACCGCTGAGCTGGTTGGAACGTCATCTTTGCTATGTTACAAAAATATTTGTTGCTTAATAGATGTGGGGATTATCACTCTTCCTAAGATAAAAGGGAAGCCTCTAAAGCGACAATTTATATCTTCTTATATCTTTCAGAAAGAACTTAAATTCACGTCATCTCACTATGCCGATTCGTCGATTGTACAATGATCATATGATGTGCGAATGTGTGAATGAATCACTGTTTTTTCAAATCAAATACTGCATTAGATATATGATAGAATTGCGTTTCGCATTCACTTCCGAAGTTTTACAGTTGCGACACCCTGCACAGCTTGATCCGAAGATACCTCCAGGAGCTCCTCTCTTTCTTGAAGGACTTTCTCGACCACATCCTCTTGTTCTCGAAGGTTTCCAACTTTCTTAAGTTATACAATTGATATTGAAATCCTCTTAATAATTGTGGCAATACGTCGAAGCAGCTGAGTCTCGAAAGTGAAAGAGTGCACGAGAAAAAGAGAGGAAAGGAGAACGGAAAAAAAGGAAGAGGTTCCAAATCTATACTTTTCTTTCTTGAATAATGCTTAATTGACCTAGTGGGTAGAAAAGTAATACGAAATTCTTAACAAGTGCTGTCTTCGATATTGGTACTGAAGCGTGTGGCGTATTTTAAAAGTTCGTTTGCATCAGGGAGTCTTTTATGCACTTAACTTTTGGTTTTTTGCATCCTATCTGCTGTATGATGTCATACTTGTAGCGCATAACTAATCTTAGGGACCTGGAATGTTGAAAAATTGAGACTTCAGTAGGTTCCTAACCTTTGAAAATTTTGTTAAACAGCGAACAACTGACAGAGAAAACCCTTTTGGTTTTGCTGGCTCACTTTGCCCGTCCAAGGAAAAGTTCTGCGTGCAGTATGGGTGCAGTTGGCCCTCGTTGATTATAAATATTTATTGAATTGAATATCCAAAGTATTCTGCAAATGTTGTACTTTCAGGGCAAGGGAGTCCGCATCCATCGACACGTGCACTCAGCCCTTCTAGTCTCCGTTCAATGCCAGGCACAAAAAGTCCTGTGTCTTTATCACCCGGAAAGGAATATTCGATGGAAGTAAGTGTTCGCTCTCTTTATTGATGATGTAAGATATTTCAGCTTTTATTATTATTCGTGACACCACACCACATCCATTAGCACGATTATTTAATAAGCCGTTTATTGTATGAAATAATGATAAAAATTTTCATCAGAAGTTTTCCGCAACAGCCGAGACGTATTTGAAATTTAAGGTCATTATTGCAACTAAAATGGGGATTCCGCAAGTGGCAAAACCCCACTTCGAAACTGCTCAGGAGATTGGACCGCAGTTAGCATCGGCCACAACGGATAAGCAAAGGGCAAGACCATTGGTGCATGAAGAAGATTTCAACAACCTTATGAACCAAATCGAATCGATGAAGGAGAGAAGAAGGAAAGAGGTATGCTGTATATTCAAAGGAGTTTAATTCGACGTTTAATAGAACCGGTCATGAAGACAGATGCATCACTTATTCTTTTTTGCTGAATTTGCAAAATTAACTCTTCTCAGAGCTGGTTATTTGGATATCCATACATTTTCAACGACTGCTGAAATGTTTGCGTGGGGATGTCTGCGTATAATTTTGTTCTGCTCATTGCCAAAGTCAACGTTCTGTCGAATATGCCAGAAAATGATCACTTTACTGTTGATTTGAAGAGTACTGGAGAGATAGTCTTTCGTTCATTGTCTTTTGCAGCGAGAAGAAATGGAAAAATACCGACCGAAGAATTTCTATAAGGAAGACGTCGAATTTGAAAGGCCTAAAATGGATGAAGAGGAATTCCCATGGGAGAGCAATTACCAGGTTATAAGTAAAGCTTTTTTCTCGTTTGTAAGTTTAAAAACAACAAGAGGCATGTATAGTTTACCGCGTCATGGTTATATATTTATTGCTTCACAGTTACTGCATATGTGAAAGCAGTAAGTCCCGTAGTCTTTTCCTGCATCATAACCATAGCTTACGATCACATTATGTTTGTAAACTGATCCTCTGCATCCTATGCATCATCACATTATGTTTACGATCCGTTTGCAGTTTCCTTTTCCTTGTAAACTGATCCTCTCACAAACATTCGAAATTCCTTTCAAAAAATCCGGAAAAATCTTTCACAAAATGGAGACATTAATTAAAGCTTCTGTCGGTTGTAAGAAACAGCAAGAGCCTACGAATACTGTTTTACTTTTTTCAATAATACCTCCGATTTCATCTACATAGTATTCAGGTGCATTGGCTTCTTGTAAAAGGGAAATTCCGTAATCAGCCTTCATTGACGTCGGTTTGAGGCGGGGGGTGGATAGGATGAAAGTGAGAAAGCATAGGATTTCAAAATAATCGGGCCGAAGTTCTTCGAAATGTTCTTCCTTGGTAATTTACTAAGACTTATGAACTTTTAAATGTTGCGGTATTTGGCTTTTTGGATTACACAGTATGTTTGTTATTTCTAACTCTTTCCTCATCACCAATGATTTTATTTAATTTGTTGTCCAAAAAATGTGTCTTTTAAATCTTAAATGGAGTGCAAGTTTATAAAGAACAATGCTATAAATATCGCCCCAAATCCTCGATTCCATTTAGAGAATGAATTCCATGTGTTTTTAAGTAACAAATTTTCTTATTTCAGAAGATTCTCACGATTATTTTAGAAGTTTCAGCCGTTTTGTGCAAAAATTTCGATGTTTGCATGAGATACGTCATCCTATCCTCCAATTCCATTTCGACGGAGTAGGCCATTGCCAAGAGTAAATTGTGGATTAAGAAACAGAATTTGCAAAGCTAAGTCTAGTTTTATCGCATCAGATATAATATGAAATCGGCTCCTCTGTTTTTTGAAAGTTTCACCAACCTTAACGTTGCAGATTGGACCAGAAACATTCCTACTAGCCACCCGTGGTGCAGCATTCAATGCACGTGTTCGTGACTACAGAAGGGAACTATGGGGTGATGGTGCGCCATTTGTAACGCAAGGCATCCTTGGCTTTAGAAATCAGGATATCTCGGTGAGAGAAAGGAGAAGGTAATCAAATATTGAAGATGGAAGGGATATTTTGTGATACAATAAAGAAAGGAAACCCATTCTGTTGGGCGCATGGCAATATTTTCATAGTTTAGCATTCCTGAACGTTGAAGAAACGATCGCCCCTACGTCGGCTTATTCATACTCAGCGCAGCGTGACATATGTCGGAGCTTAAATATTTCTCTGTAATCCATCTTTTCGTTCTTTCTTTTTATTGTTTGAAACGCAAGCATCGGCAGGAAAAGGAAGAGTTCACATTATAAACTTTAGCACTGGACGAAACACACTGCGGTTGATGTTATCCTCGCTTTCTTTTAGCAGATATGGGATTGATGTGTTTCCAACACTGCGTTGGTAGTAAGGTGTTTGCCTGATAAGAACAGTAATGCTGGATATTATGAAGGAACTTGGTGCATGTAACTTTTAGTGCCCAATTAACTATTGTAACTGCAGATTCACGGATCTTATTCGCGAAGACCCCGAAATTGCGAAATCGGTGGAAAATTTGGATAGAGATATGAAAGGTTCACGTAGCGGTGCTATTCGGAGGATTCAATCGGATATTAGCAAACTTGAGCCAAAACCGACCAGAAAAGACGGAAGTGAGTATCTTGTTATATTCATGCTACAATCCATGATTAGTGAATATTTATAACAGTATTAATCAGCATGAAAATCCGTCATATAAGGTGCTTTTAATTGTTCCTCTATGCATGAAACTTCAGCGAGCTTTTACATTGAGAAACCTACGAGAGTTTATAGAGCTCTGGCTTCTTAGCTTGAGTTGCAGAATCTGTCTTAAGTTAGTTCGAATAAAGGGCATAAATCTAGAGTCCATTGTGTTATTTTGACTTTTTTTTAACTTTTAAGGTGAATATAATTGCAGCATTCGGAGCAATATTCAAAAGACGCTTGAAGGATGTTGCATTCATGGAGGACACAACGACAGCAGTGTTCGAATGTGAAGTAATTGGGAATCCGAGACCAAACGTTATTTGGTTCCATCATGAAAGCGCCCTCACCACTAATAGTAAATACAACGTAAGTTCGTAGACTGCCTCATTTAAGCTTGTATTGCAAGCATGAGGACATCTATTCTCTCTTCGAATACTTTCTTATGGTTCGATCGCTTCATACTGACAGCGATATCCTTTTACTCTATGCAATCAAAACAAGTCTGAAACTAAGCCACACTTCTAGTCCCGTATTCTGCAGTTCAGTTTAATCAGTTTTTCACTATTCAGTAAGAACGCCTCTATGATAAAATCACGGAAAAGCGTCTTTGCAGAGTCAATACATTCTTTTTTTGAACTCTAGTTCCGATGTATCAGTCATGTATTATAATACATGCAATATTAAAAGCGATTATCGGCTTTTAGATAACATCAGATGGGAATATTCATCGTCTCAGAATCGAGCAACTTTCAATGGTGGATGTAGGCGAATATTCATGTACAGCTGAAAATGAGCATGGTACGGATAGAACATCTGCTCGACTGATGGCAGGAGGTATTTGTTCATTTATCAGGCAAAAGGTTCTAATTGTGTTGAATCTGTGAAATTCTTTTCTAGTTAATTCTTTTATTGCCAATATAAAACTTATTCACTTACTTGTTTATGGATTTATGATGCGACATTTTACTAAAGATGAACAGTGAACTCTCCTCAAGTGCAAATGCATTGCTGAAATGAAAATTTAAAAAAGAATGATTGAGAGTGGTCGGTTATTGTTGTTCATTGATCACGGGAAAAATTCACTACTTATGTTGTTGTTTATAGTTCTCTTGGTGCTCGTAAGTGATTTATTTACATTCAGATACACCTGGTAGAACGAGTCGTCCTGAAATCGAGCTCTCATCAGACACCGAGGTGTTCATTACTTGGGAAGCACCTTCAATGAGCTCTTGTCTAGAAGGATATACTTACAAACTAGAAATGAGACCAGCAGGTGGGTGCTGATTTCTTCGATGGTTTATTGATCCATCCTCATTATGAGTTCTCCATTCGCTTTGAATCCAGAAGAATCACCAATGAGCATTGGTCTTATCAATGTGTATATTGCTGTTGAAGTTTATACGCATTCTCAGGCCGAATTAGGGCAAAATCTCGATGACGGAACATTTTTGTCTACAAACGACGTCAGCATCGTTCTTGAAAAAGAATTTTTTTGTCAGTGTTTACTATTAAACTCTTGTTTCAGTATTTCTTGTTTTGCCTAATCTTGCAGTTAATTTTTACTTTGTGGTTTTCATAAACCAAATAAGTATTAAAATTACTTCGCAATTAGTCTCTTTGGCTTATAAGAAGGAAGCATATATAGTTTTTTCATGCAATATCAGCAGCTAATGTCCATTGGACGATACATTCATAACATCATCGTCAATTATGTGATGTGAGATGGCCGTACTTCGTGAAATCGCACATTTCTACATCCATTCATTATTCGTTCTTTGCACTCGTTTTTTTTTTTTTTTTGAAGGTCATTTTGAAAAGTTTTTTTTCTGTGGAATTGGATGACTTCCAGTTGGAGAATGCTAGATTCAAAAAATCTTTCAGGTGAAAACGATCACTTCAGCGAATGGCGGCTAGTTTCCGACCAGATTGACGAAGAAGCGGTAGTGGTTCGTCACCTAACTCCTCTGGGTATCTATCAGTTCCGAGTTATTGCGAAGAACGCTTTTGGATGGGGTGCGCCTTCTCTGACATCGCGCATCATCCGTACACATCCAAAAGGTAAATCTGAAAGCTGAATGTGCAAGGCGGTGGAACGGAACAGCCGACTTTATCATTGGTGTTACTTATGTTTTGTGGCTATTCGTCTGAGCGTGAGGATGAACGGATAAATCGATGTTCCGGAATAAATAGTGTATCAATAATAACATGCAGCCTTGGATATGCCTCCTTCCTGGGGTAACTGACAGGCCACATTTCCTTCTAGAAACTTGCAAAAATCATATAGTATGATTCTTACTAAAAGAAAAAGACAAGTTTTGTGTGTCATCTGATTTTACCTGAAATTACGGATGTATAGATCATTTAGAAACACTCTTTCATCTCATGCATTACAATCGCTCCGAGATATTGTTAATTTGCTTTGAATCTGTTCTGAAGAAAAGCATAAAGTCCCGTCCTAAATTGATCGATCTCCAGGAGTTGTCTTTCGATCAACATAGACTTTTATATTTCTTCAAATTGTAACCTTCCTTTTTTTCTCGAAATCAGCTGTTTTATTCCGCGTAGAGTATTTATGTTTTGCTCTTATTAGCTTCCATCGTTTATAAGTAGTTCATCAACCACAGTTATAGCATTAGGTGACGAATATATTTCACTTGGTTATAGATCCGACAGCTGCTAATTGTTCATCATTTTGAGAGAAACATTCTGCTCAAATCCGTTAAATGTGATATGCAATCTACAGAACCTGTGATGTCTTTTTTCAGACACAGCTTCAGTCAAACTCATCGATTTCTGGATCGTTTCTTGAGCTGTATCCCATTTATAATTCCCAGCAGAACTTTCCCTATGAATTCCACAACATACACCCTGTGTTGTTTTGCATTTCATCATAAAAGCAACTGCCGCACTTCTGAGACAACCCTATTTATAATAAAACTTTTTCAGGATCTCCGAAATTACAGATCGACATTCTCAAGCAGCAGTATCACTTATGTGTCCTCTCGAAGCCGGTGAAGCCTCAGTTCCCTGTGCAGTCGCTTCGAGAAATAACCGAAGAAGATGAGGAGGAGACACCATCTGAAATCATGCAGACCACGATTCCAACCCTCGCCTTAAATGACACAGATGGTCCGGAGAAGCGCTTTAAGGTTTATAGCTTGCTATGTCTTTGTTTGTTGGAAACGAGTCACTGTTATATGTAAGCATAGGAAAAATAGATCCCAGATCTGCTGACCATTTTCCGGGATTGTGCCCTCCACTTTCTTTGTCACAACTTGTAACTGAGGTCAATGGCAATCGCGCAACGAACCTTTGACCTTGTCGCCAATCCTGTTCATGTTTTTAGCGAAACTGTAATAAATTGAAATATGGATTTTTCGAAAGCTTTTTAAATTCTGCGTTCATAGGCAGGTCCTCATAATCTTGTGAAAACTATCTGCTGAGCAGGCGTTTATTAATCATAAAATATTATTCAGTTGCGAAATGTTCAGAAATAAGCAAAAATTTTTTTTTATATGTTGCCACGCTGCGCGCATCAAATATAAAATGCAATCAATTGCAGCTGGGATCAGAGTTGTATCATGGCCGTTTTTCACTTATTTTGAACGCCGTCGATTCGAAAGTCGAAGTTGGGCAGAATTGTGCTGTTAAAGTACTTTCTGTTTTGTCGGACACACCAGAGGTTGTGCGCGAATTCGAGACTTTGAAGGAATGTCAGCATGAGAATGTGATACATCTAATTGCTGCATATCGAAAGTACGCTTGATTATGTTACTTTTGTCATCTTTATTCACCTTCCTATTTTGCGTTCGTATTTCCGCTGAAGAAACTGTTCTGGAGTTGTTTTCGGCAGGATTTAGTTTCACGCGACTGTTCGAAGAGGAAGTGTTGTTAAAAGATCGTTTACTGCATCGAAAATCGGAATGTTCGATTGTTTCGAAACCGATTAGCTCAACCGATCTACTTACATCCTTCAACTTATACTTTTTATGGACGGGAAATGAAGCGATGCTATATTGCCTCATCAAAACAAAAATTTATTGCTTTCATCCTGTGAACCGGCATACAGTTTTCTATGTAGCACATATGCTTGTTGAATTTCATCAAGTGCTTTCCAGAAAAGAGCATATCCTTCTAAGAAAAAGAAATGGTCACCTTGTTGAACTTTTTTCTCGTCCATTTTTTATCATCGAAAGAATTTTTATGAAAAATAGAACTCGGAATCGTTCCAAAAACAAAGAAGAGAAAACAGTGCCGATCATCTCATATCATACACCAATAATTCATTAAATGAAGAAACGTAATGTGAGAATTTTTAAGGAACGACTTTATGTATTTGTTTACGGAGAAGCTCCATGAAGATATCTTCGAGAGGTTCACTTATAGTGACTACTATAACGAAGAGCAAATTAGCAGATCGATAGCTCAAATTGCCGCTGCACTGCATTGGATCCACTTCAAAGGGTGAATCTTCAATATATGATTTTCCAGTATCTTGAACTCCTCTCATTGGCGATATCTGCTTGCTTGTCTGCCCTTTCTTTTAATTTTCGACTTTTTGTTTCATTTTATTCTTATGAACTTTTCACTTCCAATCTGTTATGATCCAGATGCTTTTTTTATAATTTTTTTTTGAACGGAGAAATTCAGAACAGAGCGAAGTATTATCATTTATAACGGGAGGATTGGTTGATAAATTTATTAGAGAAGTGAGGATGATTTTTTTCAGATTTGCACATCTCAACGTTCAACCCTCCAACGTTATGTTCGTCTCAAGACGTTCCTGGCAATTGAAGCTGATTGATTTTGGAGATGCACAGGCCATTGGACCGGAAGCAAAAGCCCCTTCACCTTTGAACGTTCACTGGGCTGCACCTGAATTATATCAGAGTGGACAGCCTGTCACCGTGCAAAGCGACATTTGGGGTCTCGGAACCATAACTTTCTGCTTGTGAGTTTCAAAGCTTTCATTAAGACTGATTCTTATGACCGAATAAGAAAAAAAAATTCAATTATTCCGAGGCATCCTTGGTAAGCGTGAACACTATAAACAAGTGAGATTGTGTGATGAAAGATTATTTCTGTCGTATTTCGTCATTTTTTTCAGTACAGACTCAACTTTCACGCGAATTAGTTCAGACGAGGGATTAGGCGTTTATTAGAAGTGAAATTATTGATAAGTTTTAGAAGAGGTGCTGTTCATCCCTCTAATGAATAACTGCATTATGGACCTCTCGACTCTGTGCTTCCAGGCTAAGTGGCTTCCACCCATTCACATCAGAAGGTGATACGGAAAACGAAGTAAAAGAAAATGTGCTGCATGAGAAATGTAATCCGAATCTTATATTCGTGCAAGCTACACAGGAATCGCTTCGATTCGTCACATGGGCTCTAAAGAAGAACCCGATGTATGTTGCTCATCAGTTTTCATTGCGCTGCTTAAGCAGTACAGGATTGAGTATCACAAAAAAGATGCAGGAAATGTGGAGACCGATTGCGATATGCGTTGATCGTGCTCTGGGCACAATTTTAAGATTGGAACGCCTGATATGCTTTTTTCTGCTTCATACAAAGTTATGGGATTCAAATATATCTGTCTACACAGCTTGCCGAGCTGGTGAACACGTCCTCACCGTACCAGCTATTCGTTAGATATAAAAATTTTGGATTAATTCTACTATGGGTTCTTTTCCCCCATATTGTTTAAATTTGATTAGTATTTCTAACATTCGTTCAGAAATGCATCATCGGCTATCATAGTCGTTAACTGAACCTACAAGAGAAACTAATTTTGAAGGTGTTAACGGTATCTGAAGGTGCTTCAAAGCGTAGGTCACTTTTATAATACGAGGCACTGAACACGTTAACACATTTAGGAGACGGATGCGTACCGACGAAGCGCTTACCCATCGTTGGCTTTCGAATGATAGCTCGATGGTTCGACGTCGCGAAACGATAAAATATCCAAGCAGTCGATTGCGCAAGACCGTTTCGATGATTGCTACACCAAATACGACACTCGCACCCGCATTTGCATCTTTTGTTCGAGAATCGTAGAGTCGTTCTATTCGTCCTACGTTGCTCATCCTTTCACTGATTACGGCTAATATTCACTAATGCAGGGATTTCTACGCAAAATTGCTACCAGCCTTCCTCATTCTCATTCTAGTCTACGGATATTTCGCACATTAAATGTGCAGTTAAAGTGGAATCCCAATCGATTGTCGGAAAAGTTCTCGATATCTTGAAAGGCAATTCACAGTCGGCCAGTGTTCCCATATGTTTGAAATTTTCGACGAATGCTGTTATTTGTACTCGTTTTTCGTCCGACGATTCTGTTGAGTTGACGCGAAAATAGCTTCAGCGACGGATGGTTCTTCGCATATCGCCGAAAAGGCGTTAGTGATACAGTTTGCTCGTTTGATGCCAAAATATAGCCGAAGCACCGATTGCGCCTTGTGCTTTTTTACGCTTATAAAAATTTGCTCTGTCGTTATTGCATGACAACTTCGGAATATCACATATATTCTGCGCTGGATTTACATTAATTGTTGTACTCGAAATATCGAACCGACGTAGTCGATGCCAGTTCCGAGGATGGTTTCGTATGGTCACTTTTCAGCCAGTTAGTCAAAAAAGTACAGCCGTTTACTTCAGTCATAAACAGGGAATTACATCGGTCACCTTAACTAGGCTAGACTATGAAACTTACATAATCTAGTGCTCCCAAACAACATTAAATAAGGATCCGATTGACGAAGGATAGAGAGACAGCTTTAAGGAGTAGGCGACAGGTCGACGGACAGAAATTCTGGAAAATTGAAAATTTTCAAAATTTATAAAAACAACATTCTTGGTATATCCCCCCAAAGGGGCTTTGCTAGCAAAGACCTGAATGAACTGGAGCTCATTCAAATCACTGCCAGCAATTTTATTACTGATTCGCTCATGAAAAGAGATCTGTGGCAGCTCGCTTATTGCCAGCCACAAATCCCAGTCGGGATTGAGCCGCAGATTTTTTCATTTTTTTGGGGAAGGAAGGTCTAAAGGAAGTACACAAGAGTGTGGACCAGATTTCTTCCTCTCCTCTCCCTCCCTATGGGTTTGTTCTTTATATGCACTTTATTGTAAGGGGCATGGCAGGCGTGAAAGGTTGGAGAAGATGAGCAGTGGAGGCTTGCCCGAAGCGCGATTTTTCCACGTCCGCTCATGACAGACGGTTTCTCGAAAAAGCTAGCAAAGGTACCCGTCGGTATCCACGAATTCAGGAGAAACAAGACTTGATGACTTCAAAGCATTTGGAAGTGACAGGTGAAATCTTTGCGTCAATAGCTCAAACTTCCAGAAGCAGTTCAATAAGGTACTCGATAGAGGTCGGCACGAAGGTCTAAGAAAAATCATCAACCGGCTTTAAAGACACTAAACCCGATTTTCATAGTTACATTTTCCGCATCGGAATTATGATTACTGATAAGTACACAGACCATATAACACACAGACAGATACAACAATGGAATGTTGGTTTTTCTCTGTGCGATGATAACGCACGAGAAACAAGCTCACTGCCCAACTGCAACGGTCAGTTCCGACTGCATAAACTGTGATGGGAGAGATGCACTGCATTGTTTTTACATAAGTGCAGCGAAATTCATACTGGAATACTGTTATATCATCCACGACTGTTACTGTATAAGGTAGCTGTTGAATTTAGCAACAATAGTGACGAACACTGAATTTACACTTAGAAGTCAGTGAGGATATCGAGTAGTTAGCGAACATCATAGTCTATAATGCTGTGGCCATTTTCAGTTCAATTTCTGCGAATTTTTGTGCCAGTAGGTTTCTTGAGAGCTTTTCAGAAAACACAATGAGTAATGAATGCATCGTGAAAGACAAACGCAGACTAAGATGATGTTGACACAACCCAGGAGCGCATTCAAGGAATCTACTGGCGCTAAGTAATCACTGAATCAGGCAGATGGCAGCTATACGTCAACTGTAGCAGAAAAGTTTGAGAAGTTGGCAAAACCGACATTTGCGCAGATTTGGGTCCAATTCCTACTTAGTCTTTCGTTCATTGGAAGTTGTAAAGAATAAACTTCAGAACAGTCAGCGCATAACGAGTGCAATAACTCTTAACATGCGTGAGGGAAAACTGTTCTCACGCATGATACTTCGCAATCTTTGTTACGGAGGTAGATAAACATTGAGATGGGGAGGTGTAGATGATCCTAGGGAAAGAGTATGCCAAGTCCATCATGGCAATAAAACTGAGGGAGCAAAAGCAATGGACGAAAAAAGTGCTTTCATTCATTTTGTTGTAAATTAAATATGTTGTCATCCAACAACTGGATTATAATATTCAGAAACTATTCCCTTGAAAGCCTCCGGAAAAAATCCAGAGGTAATGTTTCAGGCGAAGGACCTTTTTCACTGACACGAGTGGAAAGTAAATGTCGGAAGCATGTCTAGAAGGGCCAGAATGAAGCGTATTGAATATGGTGCGAAAATTGCAGTCCTTTTTGATGTTTAAAGAGGTATTATTGATGCCACACTTAGTTAGGATTTATCGACAAGCGTGAACCGGACTTCTGCAACTTTGGCATCAATCTCTTCGCCACTTAAGTCAAACAGATTAACATGAGTCGCGAGAAGTATGCAAAATTTAACAAGATGGACAAAAATCTTTTTCCCATCACTCAACGTTCCAATCCTTGTTATATTTTTCCCTACAGCGACTGCATTCAAAGATAAATGGGCCATGGTACTCTTGCGTCGATCCACTGGTTTAGTTTCGACAACCTTTTATACTGAACAGCATTTTGCGTTCGGGAGTTGAACAAGCTACCGCTTAACACTTTCAGCTAATAAATTTTTCTCGTTGTTCTCTTTTATCAAAGACAAATTGAATTGCCATGCTGTGCACTGAGGACGTGATAATTTGTAGCAAGCATCAAGATCGGTTAGCAAACCGTCGATAACACTACAGCATTGGAAATTTAACGCAGTGGGTATAGACGGCATTTGCCAGCGCAACGCAACAACAATTTTGCATCCCTGAGCACCCATGAGGAATTGGTTTTATGCGTTGGCCATCCTGGATAGCCGGCAAGAACAAATATCGTTTTCCAGCTGTAACATTTGGCCGTATTATGAGATGAGCTGGTTAATGCAGCAGTATTAGTTGTCCTAAAGCTAGAACATGTTTATGCTCGAGAGAGGAGAGAGAAAGGTGTGGTTTACTTTTTCAGTGAGCAGCATTCTATATCGGCCACCTGAAGTCACTACGGCTTAACAATGTATGCTGATGAATTTCTCTTCTTTCTCTGCCTTACTAAACAGAAACCGAGCAGCTTATTCTGTATGTTGATATCATTGCAGTTTATCACAAAGGGTTGGTATGATTTCGAGCTGCAGTGAGACGGAGAATAGTTGAGACATGAACTGCGGGTGTCGTAGACGGCGACTGCTATCGTCACATGAAATCTGGTGTAAAATCGATATTTATGTGCAATTACTCGGAAAAGGACATTCATGTGATTACTGGACGTTTACAAATGTGGCGAAATCGTTTTGTACAACACTTACGTTCATTACCAGATGAGCTACAGAGGTTCTGCACTGATTTACAAGTTTACAATACCTTTTTGTGTTGAACAACATTTTGCAGTGGGTAGCTGAACCCACCACCGCGTAACACAGTATGATGGTAGGTTTCTGCCTTGTTAAGACGGAAAAAACCAGCTGTCCGTTGACGGAGTACAAATTCATCGCAGGCGTGCGTCAGACTCTCCGGTTAATTCATGAACACCTGCTGGACTGATTTAAGGTTTCGGCAACCAGCAGGAATTATCAGTTTAACGCACAAGTCCAGCACCACCTTGATCACGTAAGCTAGGTGGAGGAATGTTGTATGACTTTGATGAGAACGTCAGTTTCCAAAAGTTTCAGTTTATGCGTGGGGAAGAGGACGGTTTGAATTATTATCACAGAGATATCATTTGGCCATTGCGGCAACGCTATGTTCACCTCCTTCCACGTAGGAGATCATCATGAATGGAATGATTAAATTTCACTTTCGAGAAACTTTCCATGCCGAGCAGCATTTTCCATCAAACATTTGAATCCGCCACCACGAAACACTGTAGGCTCATAGATTTCTCTCGTTGCTCTGCTTTCTGTAAGATAAATGGAACCGCAATATCTGCATTGGGAACAGGCTGTTTACGGAAGGCAGGTAACCTGATCTGAAGGGTGTTGGGAGGTTTAGCACTAAAACATCAAAGGGAAGCGGCTAGATAGCGACTGCCGCCGTCCGTTGACATGAGTTCCTCCAGAATCATGGGGCTCATGGGGAATGGCTAGCAGGTTTAAGTTTGTGCCGTTCCTTTCACGTTGTTTATGCTGAACGAAAACTCCTATAAGTTTCCAGAGTTTTATGCCTTGGGAAGATTGCAGGATAGGGTGTTGTTATCTCTCCACGGTGGATATATACAATGGTTTATTGATTATTACTTTTTGGCATTAAAGTGGCAAATATGCAGTGCTACATTTACATATTATAGGCACAGAACGCCTTAAACTAGCTTTTATTGCATATTGGCATCTGTCTTCTCCACTTATTAAAATCGTATTTTCTATAATAGTCTAAATTTCAAGATACTTATTTCTCAGCAACTACATGTAAAGGCTCATTTGCAGTACTGAATTTATTAATCGTCAGTTTAATGCACCTTTAGCCCATATTTATCCTTTAATGCTTTGTTATTGCTCTTAGCACGTACCATTCTATCTAAAATCTTGGGCTAAAACTTTACGTATAGAACTACGTTATGAAGATTGGTGTTATAGATGCGCACTTTCCACCTTCGAATCCGCTATTTTCGAAAAAGTGAGGAAAGCGAACCACGGTGATGAGGTAAGTGCTACCTCATCACCTGGTAGTTTTTGTATGCTATGTCTATTTTTAATATATATTCCAAGCACAAGTTGTTTCATTTCATTTCTTTTCTATTCCTTTTTCTCAACGCGCAATTAGGTTGCCTATGAAACTTCTCATACTAACAACATTATGCTCATCATTCTGACGACAATACACTCATAATCCAAGCGCTCAGGTCAAAGGATAACGGCCGAAACGTGGTCATCTTTTATTCTAATAGGTAATTCATCTATGTCTTAATCCTACATTTCAAATATCTAGCCTTCTTATAGTGGTCTGTTGCCCCTATGTTTGCACTCGTGAAATGCTTTCTGCCAAAATGTATTTCTTTAATCTTATTTCTCTAACATTTACATTTCCCAATTGGCTTTCTACGCAAATTTTATACAAATGTGTATATAACGGTCTCCTCATTATTGTATCTTTATTTCACTATTCGTGCAAGCCTATTTAATTGCTGGTTTACCAACTACTGGCACAAATATTTTGTTTCTCTAACATTTACATTTCCCAATTGGCTTTCTACGCAAATTTTATTTACATTAATATTTAATGGTCTCTTCATTATTGTATCTTTATTTAACTATTCCTGCAAGTTTATTCAATTGCCGTTTTACCAAATTCTAGCATAAGTATACTGTTTCTCTAATATTTGCATTTCCCAATCTTCATTCTGCGCAAATTTCATGTAAATGTGTATATATCGGCCCCTCCATTATTGTATCTTCATTTAAGTATTCATGCAAGCCTATTTAATTGCTGGTTTACCAACAACCAGCACAAATACTTGCATTTCCCGATTTTCATTCTACGCAAATTTCATATAAATGTGTATATAACGGTCTCTCCATTATTGTATCTTTATTCATGCAAGCCTATTTAATTGCTGGTTTACCAACAACTAGCACAAATATTTTGTTTCTCAAACACTTGCATTTCCCGATTTTCTTTCTAATCAGAGTCTATATAGATATATGTTCATATATATATATATAACGGTCTCTTCATTATTGTAAATTTATTTAACTATTCATGCAAGCCTATTTAATTCCTGGTTTACCAACAACTAACACAACTATTTTGTTTCTCAAACGCTTCCATTTCACGATTTTCTTTCTACTCAAATTTTGTCCACATATATGCCCAACGGTCTCTTCGCAACTATATCTTTATTTAATCATTCATGCAAGCCTACTTAACTGCTGGTTTACCAACAACCGGCACAAATATTTTGTTTCTCAAACGCTTGCATTTTACAGTTTTCTTTCTACGCAAATTTTATATAGATATATGTACATATATATACAACGGTCTCTCCATTACTGTATCTTTATTTAGCTATTCATGCGAGCCTGTTTAATTGCTGGTTTACCAACAACTAGCACAAATATTTTGTTTCTCAAACGCTTCCATTTTACAATTTTCTTTCTGCTCAAATTTTGTCCACATATATGCCCAACGGTCTCTTCACAATTGTGCCTTTATTTAACCATTCATGCAAGCCTATTTAATTGCTGGTTTACCAACAACTAGCACAAATATTTTGTTTCTCAAACACTTGCATTTCCCAATTTTCTTTCTGCGTAAATTTTATATACCTGACGGTCTCTTCACAATTGTATCCTCATTTAACCATTCATGCAAGCCTATTTAATTGCTGGTTTACCAACAACCAGCACAAATACTTTCTTTCTCAAGGACTTGCATTTCCCAATTTTCTTTCTACACAAATTTCATATACCTAATGGTCTCTTCACAATTGTATCTTTATTTAAGCATTCATGCAAGCCTATTTAATTGCTGGTTTACCAACAACATGCACAAATATTTTGTGTCTCAAACACTTGCATTTCCCGATTTTCTTCCTACTCAGAGTCTATATAGATATATATTCATATATATATCGGTTTTTCATTATTGTATCTTTATTTAACCATTCATGCAAGCCTATTTAATTGCTGGTTTACCAACAACTAGTACAAATATTTTGTTTCTTAAAAACTTGTATTTCCCAATTTTCTTTCTACGTTAATTTTATATACCTAACGGTCCCCTCATTATTGTGTCTTTATTTAACTATTCATGCAAGCCTGTTTAATTGCTGGTTTACCAACAACTACCACAAATATTTTTTTTCTCTAAGACCTGCATTTCCCAATTTTCTTTTTACGCAAATTTTATATACATGTGTATGTAACGGTATCTTCATTATTGTATCCTTATCTAACCATTCCTGCAAGCCCATTTAATTGCTGGTTCACCAAGAAGTAGCATAAATATTTTGTTTCTGAAAGACTTGCATTTCCCGATTTTCTCTCTACTGGAATTCTATATACATATGTATATAACGGGCTCTTCATTATTGTTTGTTTATTTAACTATTCGTCCAAGCCTATTTGATTGCTGGTTTACCAACAACATGCACAAATATTGTTGCACACTTTCACACTTTCATTTGTCGCCTGATTAGAGATAATGCACACTTTCATTTGTCGCCCAATTAGAGATAATTCGACGACTTCTATGGTCCCCTTATTCTTTTGTTTTCCAAGATTATAATACCTCATTGAATACTTATTTATTTGTTTTGGCTGTTTTAAAATGTTCAATTTTTTAATGAAACTGTGTTTGCCTCTCTTATATTCATTTTTTTTTCATTTATTAAGGATCGAAACTTATTTTCACAGTGATACCATTGTGCCTTTTATAAGGAGAGTATGGATTGTTAGCACGCATGCTGGAAAACTGGTCTCTCTTATTATGAGTACTTTGATAAGTGTAATATCAATGATATAGAAAGAATGGCAACGACGAGCAGACGTTGGACACAATTAGGAATGAAAGCGGAGAATACCCCGCTCAATCGTCAAAAGTGCATCAGCTGTTTTCGGGTTTGTTTATATAGCCCCCAGGATATCATAGGTATTTCGCATCACCATCAGAAGGTGGAGCGATTCATCGTCGAAGACGAATATTTTGCTTCTAAGGTAGGAGTGATTCTGCAGCACAGATTTTATTTTACCGGGAAGTAGTTTGCAGAGATTAAACTTTTTTTCCCTCTTTCTCTTCTCTTTCACGATACTATAGATGAACTGGCAACTGTTTCATCTGTCGCAGTTTTGTGCCCTCCACATCCATGTAACTCCATATAGATGCTACAGTGAGTCTCCCCACCTTGTTGGCAGTCTGCTGCGTGGTCACTTTACATCTCATGGTTACCATTCAGTGATTCGCTTTGTCCATCTGTTGTCGTTTAACCTGGCTACATAATCAGCCCTCCTTGGTTTTCTTTCATACACTTCTTCCACGATATCCTTCATGTTGGGTCTTAAATGCAACTCTCCATTTGTGATGTATTGCAGTTTGTTGATACGTTCCTTTCGCCTTTGTACTGCTGCCTGAGTCGTTTCTAACTTGTTTTCTTCAGCGATTGCGGTGTTCCGCGTTTCGCATCCGGAGTGAAGAATAGAGAGGACCATTCTTTGTCGAAATGTTACAGGTGTTTGCAATAGTGCGGATTGTCTCTTTCGATGTAAGACTGTTTCAAGACAGAAATTTGCGGTTTTTTGTTCCGGTTTGAACTGCTTCAGTCCGAATTATAAAATGAAAAATTGTAATGGATTGCCTGACTTTTTAGGAAAGTGGAGCTGCTTTAATCTAAAGCTCTGATGCCAAGCATTATGAACGCAGAATTTCACTCATCCCAGTTTTTGCTTATCCAGTTTCCGATCGATGATGAAACTGTCAACTTTGACATCTTTAGAACTTCTTGAGGTTGCTGAGATGGTAGGTGAAAGTCTAGAAAATTTGGGGTTGTCGGATGACAGCTATTGCAGTTAGTAAGCAAAATACATGATGTTTCACGTTTCTGCGTTTGCTGAAAGCTGCTGCGAAAAATGCTGCAGACTGACGGGAGACATTTTTCGCGTTATTATGTCGCAACGCGATAGGGAAGAATAATTGCAGCTTCCTTTTCAGGCAGTTTATTCTCAATTCTCAAGTGATTTTGATAATATATTACTCAGTGTGATCTGTTGTCCAATTTTGAAGAGCGTTGTTCCTGGACACAGAAATTTGCCTCAACTCACAAAAGTAGCAGGGAAGGAAACACGAATTTATCGCACTCCATGCATTTGTCGAATCTACGTCCTCTGCGGTGCTGCCTTCCGTTTTCGTTTAGGAATTTCGATGAATAAAAAACCAATCAAGAGATGGTTATATTGGCGTGCATTGTCGATAAATTTCCATTTTATGACTTCTCGTCCTCTTCACCGAACTAATATCAAGTTATTGCGAAAAGCTGCAACTTCTAGAGCCTGCCCGGAATATAAACCCAGTAATAAACCAGCTTTTCATGATTATTTAAAAAAAAAAAAACAGGAAAATAACTTTAAAATCACATCTTTATCTCACCCTTAAATACTTGCTTCTCCTTGAAACTGTCGGTTCTATGAGTGTGCGGCATTCCGCACAAGTTTCGCCTTCATTTTCGGACACGTTGCCAATGCCATAAACGAACTCCTAATATTGATAATCGTGTCCATAAGTTTATTCTCTTGACTGCTGACGCAACAATTCGTTGGATTTATGAAATCCATACTCACCTAGCTGGGAAAATTCGCTGTAATTCCTTCCATGCGTTACGAGTTCATTCGTAATTTTAGTTCGTAAAAACAAACCTTTCCAAGTTTATATGATAAAAAATACTCATCCCGCACGTTTTTGCAGGGCTCTGAAGCACTAGCGCAATTCTACGCCCGAGTAAGTATTGTTGAACCGATTTGCCCACTACTGAAGGGTAGCGTTTTGCGCTGCAATCAATTGCTACTTCTCATATATCGTTCTTGTTCATAGCACTCCCCTACTTGCTTTTGGCTCCCTTATTCTGAATCTTTCATGGGTTGTGTGAAACGATTGCAACATAGGGTTACCAAGAAAGCAGCACGCAAGCAAGATCACAATTGCGTAACCTAGAGTTGCTGACTCGTGGCAACGGTGGAATTATTCGCCTTGACGCCCAAGAATTTGGCTTTAAAAAATTTCACTAGTTTGAGGAAATTCGGAGGTCCACATTTTTGGACTTGGTCCAACCGTTTGCTGTTATAAACCTTGCTGAGGCATGTCTTCAACTATGAAGACTTCATTTTAAAGGAGGTGGAGTCCTCAGTCGGCAGTCTCACTCACGAGTACGAATGGTTAGGAAAAAGCACGGCAGTCTCACTCAGGTCGCAAACCACAGAAAGCAAGTTGCAAATCGCAGTGTGTCGCAAACGACCATGAGGTTGGAACTTCGGGTTCTTGAAAAGCGGTCTTTTTGCAGCCGTCAAGAACGTAGTCACGCTTATAAGAAATTAGGTCATGAAATGAGAATTTTGAGGCCTTGGAACCCAATTCTCTGGAAGCGTCAGAGGATTCTGTTCATGACTAGTAAGAAGGGGACTTTGCAACTGACCACGGCAAGGTCATTTAACCACATTAGGAAAACAGAACTCTTCAACACTGGCAATCCCAGAACCCCACTTCCTCCATCCCCACCTTCGGCGTTCCGTGCACGACCACCCCTCCCCTCTCACCAAGTAGGGCATCATTTTTTGCGACACCAACATCAAACACGACCTCTGTTCCACGCTTTAAGTGGCAGCCACTTAAGTGACGCCCTCAATGCTCTCCTCTAGCCTTCTCATCCATCGCACCCACCAGTGCTGTTTTTTCTACCACTTGTTCGTGCCGAGACTACGCCAGTTAAGCAGCTATCCCTAGATTAAAATGAGCGACTTCACGCATTGCTCTTCGCTGTTCCACACGCTGAACGCCTACTTTTTAAAATGTGGTAGCAGAACACTAGCAGCAGTTTTTTGCTTTGAAAATCCAACCTGATCACCAACTTCCCCGACTGCCTTAGCGCACCGACCCAGCCATCGTTTAACTCATTAAATCCCTACAACCATTGGCTTCAGCGTATATTCAGACCTCTTCCCGCCACCGTATATCATCTACCTATCCAGCCACCAAAACAGATGCCTTTTCTAGAGGGCATTGCTTGTTTCGTAAACCATCGACGCTACATACCACAGACCGCAACTAACGCACCCGAAAAGCCTCGTTCAAGAGCCAACAAATGTACAGCAAGGTGGCACACCCCCAAGCTTTTGCAGCGAACCCCGCGAAATGCGGCGAGTGAAATTTGTAGCAGTTGAGTGTTCGAATATTCTTAGCAGCATGCAACATTTATTGAATGCAAACAATTTTACAAAAGCAATGCATAAATTGATTTGATATTAGGAACATGAGTACAGCCATATGCAATGGCTCCAAGTAACAGTAAACAAGGTTTCTGTGCTGCCGCGATAATGCTGTTCTCTTCATAGATGCGTCCACAACTCCGAACCATCGCTGTACACACGCTATGGCGCGCCTTCTGCTGGCACACGTACATGTCCAGAACTCCAGCACGAAGGGCATTACATGCGGGCTCGCATGGCTCAGCATCGATATGCTTTGGACAATCGTAATTCACGCACATAATGATGTTCGGCGCGACCGGGCACAATTCAGATGCCGTGCTTCCATCCACTGAGATGACGAATTTTTAGCCAAGACCGCGTCTCGACAGAGCTTCGCGTACCGAAACGTCCCCTTGAACGCCGCGCTTCGCTAACTATTGTACTCAGTGGCTCACTGACAGCCACGGAAGTTCTGTGCCGAAAAAATGAATATCAATGCAGCAGAAAGGAGAATGATCCCACCCAAAACATCCTAAAAATTGCTTCCACACATAAAAAACAAGTGAACAGGCCTGGCAACTAAAAATATCCGACGATTGCAGACTTCGCCTCTGTTACACACCGCCGATGCGCATTCGAAAACATCCCAGAAAGCTCCCGCGTTACTCGCTAGTTGGGATCATTTTTGCAAACTGGCCACAAAGCCATGGCCGAACATAATTTGAAACTCCAATCTGATGAGGTTACATTTTTCGTCGATGCACCCGATACTCATGTGCCAGTCCATATGGCTAAAGGCCTCATCTTGTGTAATGCGCTGGAAACATCTGAGATACACTTTCTCCGCATACATTGGCGGTCTGTAGGCAAACGACTTTGCTGCTACCTAAATAGGGCGTTGCGCTGCCTAGAACAAAAGAGTAAAATAAAGAAACAGAAACATTAAACTTTTTGCAGACACAGATTAAATACGGGAGATTTTCAGGTAAGAAATGAAAATGCTCGCAATACCTTTGTTGAGAGGAATAAATTGGAAAGTGTCCCTGTTACTCGTTCGAAACCTCAAAAACGATAAAAAATAGAGGAAAAATGAATATCGAAAAGGGGACAAGAACTAATAAAATGATCGCAAAAAAACTACGAGGGGAGAAAAGGAAAACCAGAACTTCAAGAACGGTGGATGAAGACGACTTGAGAAAAGGGACGTGGTGAAGGGATAGCAAACTGTTGCCTCAAGGCGATCAGAAGAGTTCCCAGTGGGCACCTCAGCGCCGATGGCGTGGGGAACGTGAGCGTGATAAACGACGCGTACGTGATGCGCGTGGCGAGCGGGAACGCGCATGACCAAAGCCTTCACGATCGAGCGCGGTCTTTGCCTTCTCCTCCTTGTCCTTCGTCTCCTTCTTGGAATTCACAACGGCTGCCGCTTTTTTTGCGACCAAACTCTCCGCTTCTGCTGCCTTTCGCTTTGCTCGCTCCGCTACCTTAACACTCTCATTTAAACCACAGAAGACCGCGGAAAATGGCCAACACGTACGAGTGACCGTTATTTCCGTTTTCGAATTTTGCGGAGTGGAAGGAGAGCTTGGAAGTGCAACGGAGCCATACACGCTCAACCTTACACCAGAAAACGGAAAACGTGATAGAATATTTAATGTGATTTCTCAATACATCCATCAGAAGCAAAAGAGTTCAAAAGACTTTTCCCTATGATTTGTTTGTGCAAAAACAACACATTAAACACTTGGACGACATTAGCTGCAACCACTGCCTCCATTTCTCATCCTTTCTAATCGAAATAATATGACGAAAGAACGAAAGGGCCGTAAGTTAGAAATGAAAGCGCTTAGAACCTGCTGGTCGGTTAATGCCACGAAGTAAATAGCTGGCTGTGTTGTCGTCTTCTTAAAAAGCTCGTCTGCAGTTTTCACGGTTTTCTCGGCCTCTGTAAAAAAAAACAACGCGATAATCTTTCAGCAACCACCACTTAGATAAAGTGCTGAAGGTAAAGAAATAAGCTCTGAGAAAGAACACTCATAAAATCCTCTTGCAGCAGATCATTGAAAGCACAACACAGACACCGACAGTATATTATATTACGACATGAAGAGTTAGCCACAGACCAACTTTCTCTCCTTACCTTTCGACGGTATCATTCCAAGATATCCAGTGCACCATTTTTTCAATAAATGATCCTTCCGCCCTAGTTCATGCAGCTCCTCATAGTTCATTATCATTTTCAAACGTATAGATAAAAGGCTATTTCTAAACAGTTGATTTAGACCGAAATTCGCCAATGTCTGAGACCGATATTTCCGTAATATTCACATTCTACGTGTTTAGCTCTGTTGTGCTGACAACGTATGAAATCAAAGCTATGCTTGGCACCTACAATGCAAATGTTCAAAATCAGAACAATTTGGTGGCCAGTTTATGACCTTTCTTCGCTGAAGCAGACTACTTTTACCTTACAGATACTACACGACCACAAAGCTGGAACAGAATGTTCATAAAAACCCTAATAAATGTTTTCAGAAAAAGAACCTTGCCCAACGTGTCCCGACTCCGATGATTTGTGTTGTTTCCGCTCCTCGTGACCCAACTCCATTCGCTCACCGCGTTTCCGTTTCTCATTAGGTGCCTGAAACATTACCACTGCATTTCTATTAAGCCAATATAGTAGAGTAAAATTTAGCAATTGCGAGATAAAATGTGGGAATGTGGGTAATACATCTAAAATTAATTTCCCAACACTTATTCAGCCATTTATCGCATAACAAAAGATAGCATCGCCCTCACCGAATAAGAAGAAAATCATTACTGCACCCCTCCCTACCCCTCCCCATCCTTTGCAGTTTAAACTCATAACATCGCATAAACAGACTACGCCTAATGCTCCCAGCAATAATTTCTCGAATTAAGATTTTTTTTTTTTTTAAATAGCAAGTATACTGGTTTTTTGTTCAGCGATATTTGGACAACTCATCAGATGTTCAGCAATATAAGCACCCTCATGGACGACACGAAATTGAATTACTGGCAACGGTAAACCGGAATCTGGGAAGCACAATTTCTTCGTGATCACCATTCCGTAACAACGAAACACCTCCACGAACAGCAGGTTCTAGCTTAAGCCAAACTACTTCTAACCCAGAGGTTTTCAGAAAGCTAATAAATAAGCGAACTTACATCGTTCCGACCTGGTGGCGACCGTGAGCGGGCCCTTTTGCGTTCCGCTCCGCTCTCGTGCGCCTTTAAGCCGTGCTCCCGTTCTTTGCGACTCCGATCCCGTGTCGACGAAGGTTGCACAGAGCGCTCCTCATGATTGACGGAGACTGAAACGCGGAGGGTGCTCGCTGGTATCGCGTCCGGCATGGTACGCGTCCCATCCAACGTTTTCTTCGACTTCCCCTCCGATGCACGCTTGTCTGCCTCTGCATGCCTTGCCAACTAAAAGCGCAGTGGCTCCTCTGTCATACATTTTTCATCGATTCCATAAATGATCTTCTGTTGGCTAATCTAATTTCTCCGCTTCATACAACACATCTTTTCTTATGTGATCGATTCCTGCCTTATTAAGATATGGCAGCTGGAACCTTTTGATTGCACCACGTGCACTATTAACGTTCGCAAAGGGTGCAGCAAATGCTGAAAGGAGAATCCTTTGAGCAAAAGACTGTCCTCGAAACAGAACACCCTTCAAACACCACAAACACTTACCCCATCATCGTCTGAGTAATCGACCTTGAGTGTCTTTGGACTGTGAGGCGGCCAAACGACGTTATGTAGTCTGCCACGCGCGACGATTGCCTCTTCAACAGTTGAATACTGAAACATCAGTCATCTTACAAAAAGTGAAAAATATGAGCACTGGGTACGGAATAAAAGCGACCTCTCATCACCAGTCATATCAAAAAATAAAACAAACTACTAAAATTAGATCAAATTCAAATAATCCACGCACTGAAACCTCATCACGGAAGGAAGCCCAAGCACTCCGCTTGAAAGCAAAGAAATTCTCTCCCTCCCTAGTAAAAGATCAGATACCTTAAGCGTGTTCTTGATGATATCTTTGAGCTCAAACTTATTACCCCACTGCTAAAATTCATGGTTTATACAATATCTACGAACTTCGAAAAATTAAAGCTCTTCACTATTCCATATGATTCATAGCATCTATTTGCCTTGTCTTTTCCGACATTTGATGTAATGATACTGCTGAAAGCTTAAAACAACGCAAAAGGAACAATGGGAATTTGCAGACAAAGCAACCTCTTAGCGTACAACAGACAGCCATAGCCTTGACACTGGAACTGCCTAGCTATCGTTGAGTTACTCGAAGTGCATCAAGCGGCTTAAACAATGGAGAGTTCACGATGAAACTAGAAAAGTAGAGCTACCTTTACAATGCACGTCGATTTGATATTATCAATCCAGAATCCACCTTCGACAATCGTCCCAAACGTACTTAGCATTTGCTGTAGCTGTTTTGATGTGAACGGTCGCGTCAGCTGCCTTATCATTAGCACCTACGAAAAGATGCCTCTCACTCATCGATTTTTCCTCCTTTTTTTGAAAAATATTAAACAAACACTGCACAGAATCATCTCTTCTATCACCATTCGGCATCGCCTTTTATTAAAATAAATAAGGCTGCTGAGAACACCACCATAACCAGCTAATCATCCACAACAGGACAGCTCCTGTCATATTACTGGTAATACGTAGAAGAGGTATATAAGTTAGCGACGATAGACGTCATTAAAACTAGATAGAGCAAAATCAAAATAGATAAAATGATCCGATAGCTGAAATGCATCAATAAAAAAGCATTATCGCCGTAGTAGTAATGAGATTTTCACCTATGTCCTTGTGCGGTAATGAGTAAACATTTTTCTCATCCAATGAGAACTCATCGCCTTCATCGTTGCCCTTTTTTCATCTACCATATTTCGAACAGTTCATATCTGTCTTGCGACGATGTCTACATGAGACGATAGTCAAACCTCATTAAAGTAGCCTTCAACAACCGATCAATATGCAAAATAAATAATCACCTCCATTTACACTCATAAGATGACTCCTTTATTCAATACAACAAGTTGAACATTCTTGACTTGCAACCTCTGCAACAGTTTTTCAAATACTCAGTCCTATTTGATTGGTAATTAATATCTCCAGCTTCCGCTAAATTTCGGCTCTTTCAGCAGAGAAGAAAATCGTAAATGATACATTTCATCTTCAGTAGTAAGTCTTTCTTCGTGTTCACAAAGAAATCCAACTTCTGTTCCCAAAGAACTGATCACCATACTAATGGTCTCTCTCCCGTCTTCTATTCAAGAATTCTAAGCAGCCTAATGACAGTCTTACGTCAACAAAGCGGATGGTCAGTGCAGTAACGAACTTGATTAACAGGATATCTCGCTGGCGAGACGCTCCGTTCCCGTATAAAGCCGTCCACTGTTGCACTGCTCACAGCGGCATCGTTCGGTTCCTTCATGGCCGAACGCGACTGGCGATCACCTGCAACGTTTCATTGATCACATTACCGAAACGAACACAAAAGTGCGTATAACAAAGGTCATAAGCGAAGAAACGCACATGAGAGAAAATGTATAATGAAGACCTGTCCCCCATCCTGACTGCTCAGCCTTCCCTTCAGTTTAGCAACAGAATTCGTTCTCTTACTTAATCCGACTAAACAGTGAAGCGTTTAATACACATCTAACTATGCATTATTGTACACCAATCATAGACATTGCTACGACGATCCATGTTGCAACGAATGATTCAGACGTCCCATACCATAAACAAGAGGACATGTGCTACTTGGCTCGTTGTCTCCCAACAAAAACCTATACGTTCCAATCTTCGATAGTGAAAACGGGTGGAGGGACCTTTCAACCAATCCAAAATACGAAACAATCTGGTCCAACGGTAAACTAGAATCAAAACGATCAATGGACTAGGAATCTAATGTTGATAAGCTTCTACACGTTCCCACTGAACTCGTCACATATTCGCGTTACACTTGCGCGCAACGAGAATGCAGTCAGAGCAATGTAGAATATTTAGAATTGCAATTGGATATAAGATTCCCTTATATCGAAATAAATTCGAAACTACTCCAAATGGAGGTAGCTACCTAATACCAAACAGAAAGATACGACATCAGCTACTCTTTTCAAAAATGGTAACACCGATATAGCAAGGAAGCCACATGCAAATACTTCGCAAAAGACACCAAAAATTCCACAAATAAACTCACATAAATGAAAAGCTCTGTCATTACTAGAAGCACACCCAAATTTCATTTTAAGCACTAGTGTGAGATTTGAGTTTCGAGCATTCTCGAATATGTTCCGAAACGCTAAAATTCAGGAGTACATCTGTCGCCCACAGATATATAAATCGATCATAGTCTTACTCTACCTCTCCCCACATGACCTATGCGTTAAGAATGATTTTCCAATAAACAAACCAAACAACCAACCTGAACGTGATGCCGTTCTCGCAACTGTACCAACGATCTCTATTTTGTTAACTGCTCGTTCACCTTTCTGCAAATTAAACTTTAGCGATCCTCAACAATAACAGATAACGACCAGTAAATATCCGACGATGACACCGAATCCCTACGGCGAAACTCACACGAGGATCAAATAAAGGCATTTGATTCGTGAATTTTTTCATCGAAAACACCCGCCGCTTGTAACAACACAGATCACAGCTCATGTGTGATTCCAGAAATTAATTTGCACTGCACGAATGAACCATAACGATCCCAATGCAAAGCACTATAAGAGAAAAACCACACAATGCTCAACCGTTACAAGAACTCAATTCACGGTTGGATAGAGCAGCAGGAACATCCAAAAACTCGGTAATACCCTTTCCGAAAAGCTTCGATCGAAATCAAGATTGACGGCCAATTATTGCAATAAAACTGTAGCACCTAGAAGATTTTCTACATTTCACTGAACATTAGCAGGAGAGTTAACGAAAGTCTCACGACCGACTGCTTACACCTATACAGCTTCCATCAAAATTTGATAATAATTCCAAGTCTCCTGTCACAAAAAATAAGCTGTCGAATTTTAAAGTTCTATAAAGAAAGTAATTATTTCAAACCCCATAGCAGCACTAAAAAACAACTACTTCTTTCTCTTGAGTTGAGACGATCGTTGTTTGCTGAGGCGCCTCCTCATAGTCCAACTCTTCCGGTTTTTCCTTGAAATCATCGATGTGATCCATGTCTTCGGCAGCCGTGATGCGCCGATCCGATGGAGAAGGCGAAGCTGATCTCTCTTCTCGCCTCCGATTCATCTCTACTGATTCATCTGACACACTCATAGTACTCCCCTCTCGGGCATCTTCGTTTTTCGTATCGACCATTTTCACTGCCTCTCGATTGGAAGGCTTCAGACTTGTGTGCACATCGACCGTAACTATACCCTCTCCTTCGTTGTTGACATCGTCCGTAGCGCTTTTCCAACGACGTTGTCGCTCCTCAGGCATATCTGCCTTCAATTCTACAAACAACAACGATTGCAAATAAGAAGGTTCGCCTCACTAAAACGTGGTCGTTGCTTCTTATTCACATAACAATCCAACAATCAAATGGGCAATATTCACAAATAGATGCTTCCTTTAAAGGCACCAATCACTGCGAGATTACGACCTAGAAACCCTTATTCCACGTTTACCTAATTCTGCTTCTTGAAAAAACTAGCATTAGCTGTAACTTCACTGAAATCATTCTTTACCGCTTACTATCTCGAAGCCGGAGTAAAGTTACAGTTGCAGAAAAAAAAGCCTTCCATTAAAAGCATAAAAATAGACCGAAAGACTCTCGTTCAAAAAAAGGCATTCAAGTGAATAAATCGCACCTGCACGAGAAGCGTGCGATTCATCGGAGCTTGGTGAAGCCGTCGCTCGTACGCTGCTCTCTTCTTTGTCATCCTCTTCCTCCAATGCTATGTCCTGAAATCAACCAACAGAGCAATAACGGAAAGCATAACTCCCTAATAATAAATGCATTATTTAATCGCTAAATTGGACTGCAAGAAATCGACAATTCGAATATGAAACTTTCAATAAGACGGCATTTTCTTACAAATAAAAATTCTCGAAGTTGTTACTTAACTTCTGAAGATTCATACCTCTTTCGCTTCTTCAATCAACTTAAAAACTCCACGTTTTTTTTTAGCAAAAACAAGAATCATAACAAAACTATCGAAAATAAAAGCCATCGTAAGCAAGAAAGCATGCATCGATGTACCATATAACAAAGATAAAGTGCAGTTTCCGAAACGTTTTCGTCGATTTTATAGAGCTACACTTGCAACAAACACTCTAGCAAATATCTCTCTATTCAAGGAATAGGAGCATAGCGTCGATTACATGAACTATGTGGCAAAGAAAATGTGCAGGAATCAAACTAGACTGCAATCTAGAGACATCAAAACACACTGCTTGGCATTCCCAACTTTAAAGACGAGTCGAAGAGATGCGCACCGATAAATACGCTCGTACAAATTAACAGGCCATCTCCCTTGTGCAACTTTATAAAAGAAGTTATCACAAAATTACACATAAAATCTTAAGGCAATCAACTTTTTCAACAGTACTCATCTATCCACTCAGAAGAAAAGCACTAACTGTTAATGATAATAACATGAAATATTCTCTTCGAAGACACGAATTCGAAATGATCACTGACCGACTCAACAACGTCCTTCGAATGCGATGTCGGTGCAGTATGCGCTGTATCGGCACTCTCATTCTGAGTTATATCGGCCGCCAACATAACATCTTCCTTGGTAGATGCCTTCGACCTAGCCGACAAACACATTAGCTAATTTCCACTCACGACACTCAAAAGATTTACGAATTTTTCGATCGAAAGAGATAAAGAAATGTGCAATTTTGTGTTCAATTTCGATCGATAAAGAGACCCTGCTAGCATTTTTATCAGTAAAAGTCTTATCAAACGAAGAGCAAATTTCTACCAGCGAGGCATGTATGTCGGAGAAAGAATACAACATTTTTTCTGCGCTGACATCATAAGCCTGCTAGTTCAAACAAAAAAAGGTAGTTAGTTAGTTATCCTTGGTTATAACCCCTCACATGAGTGCTTTTCAAACTTACCAACTATCCAAGTGTTCTAAGCAGCAGTTCCCATTCACTTTGCAGATGATAGTCAGAATGATTTAGGCAGTCAGAATGAAATCTCCTCAGAACGTCTGTGTTAAAACCTGGCTAAAAAGTCTCATCAAGTTGTGTTAAACCCTCCCGAATATTTATTCCGTATAAAGTGAACCAGATATGAAATTTCGGAGAATTATTGAGTTGGCGAGGCAGATATTCAAAGTCCCCTCCCTTACGCATCACTATCTATGCAGAACTAAAATATAATATCTGGAATTCCACTTCGCATGGCGTTCTAGAAAAAATATAAACGAAAGACAATAACACTGGAAACGTAGACAATACGTTTCTTTTTTAGTGACGATGGATACCAGCATAAAACATACTTAGACGAACCCTTGCTACAATTTACAATCTACACTACAACAACAATTTTAGACACCGGCTCCCCAAATAGGACAATAAAAAAGTAATGGATGAAACAAAATTTCTATTGGAGCAGTTATAACGACAGATTATGAGAGATTATATCTACAAAAATATTAAAAAGAATGCTAAAAGACGAGGAGGCAACTTACTCCAATTCAACATGTTTTCCCTCATCACGTTCCCTCATTACTACGGCGCCAATATCGCTGACCGCCAAAGTAAATTTCTGTGCATCGGGATCGGCTTTCGACGAATAACTCTCTTTTCCTGAATCGATGTCTCCATCTAAAATACTCTATGCAGATTGAACAAACGCAGTAAGAATTTCTGCCCAGTATGTTAGCTTCTCCTTTTTTTTTTCAGGTGCTCTTCACCTCACGAGAGAAGACGAAACGGCCAACTTCCGTATGTGAGAGTCACCATCGTGGCAACTGTTTAACACCATAACAGGACAATCTCCAACGACAATCTTACTCTCAGATAAAGCATGATCGGCATTACAATCTATCCTTATGATGTGGTAGAGCCTCACAGGCCCCTGAGCGCAAGAGTGGTGGAGTGGAAAAAAGAAGGGAAATGAGGAAGGAAGAGAATACACACGAGTTAGTCCCCTTTCAGCTCTTCGAGTCGAAAGAAGGCTGAACACATGGTTTCACCAACCTTAAAAGGAGACAGAGCCAAAGACATCAGCCGTCCTTAACAGCAAAAAGCTGTGCGATCGTTTACATCAAAGAACAAAAATATAGAAAGAAAACAACCCATAAATAAATTCTCCACAACAAAAACCTCTCGTGTGAAGGTACTCTGGAACCAATGCGCGAAGAAACACTCATCCATCTTGGGATTAAAATCGCATAAACATTAAGAGGAAAATCCCTCCCCCCGCTGCTCTTTAATAAACAAAAACGTCCAAAATATATGGCCCTTTCGACCAGAAAGTTATACGTTATAATGTGCCACCTTTATTCTATTCTTTTCTTTAGGTTTCTTATTTCCTTCTCCTTCTAGCAGGAAATTTCTTCAGAGAATTTACAAGAAAACAAAACAACCATCGACCTAGACGAATGACAAGTATGCTACCTGCTCCTGAGGTAGTCACTGTAGACGAGGCCCTTGAATCTTCCGATTCGTGCTTGACATCGGGACAGCTTTTTTCTCTGGCATCCTCGACCTTCGGGACAGTAGATTTATTCTGTAATCATCGATTCCACGACCAACAACACAATATGATATACCTTTCACCTTACATGCTGCCCACCTCATAACTTCTAACATATACAAGGTCTGAGACCATAAGCGCTGATGACGGTCACAAAGCGTTACACAAAGGTATTAACTGGCTTATTATTACCCACCGGCAATGCACTGTGCACAGGTAAAATTTCCCCAGATCGGTCTTACAACATGGAATAGATTCAAGAGATGTATTCCTCTCCGTTTCCTGTTTTATCCCCCCAAAAAAAATACTTTGAATGGATGCCGTTCGTCACAGATTCATCTCATTTTATAGGTCCAAATCGATACAAAATACTGATGAAATTAGATGCTCTACCACCTTATAAATGAATAATACAATATTTCAAAAAAATTAATCGCAAAAGAACTAAACAAACCTCAGCAAACTGCTCAGCAGATGCGGAACTCGACATCTCAGTCGTTTTTGTATGCGCACTATCCGATAACGGTTCTTCTCTTGCCACATCAGCCGATCTAAACAACAAAATCAACACAGTCCCATATTAACTGCTATACACTTATTCTCTAGCCTATCAATATCTGCGCAGCCTGATCTTGTCGCATAAGACATTCCTAATGAACTCTCCGTAGCTAGAATTTGCGTTTCTCTGAGTTCAGATACCTTACACGTCCAATGGAAGGTAAACGAACAAAGCGCAAATGAAATCCGTCAATCACAGCATATTTAATCGTGGTTTAGGTATCAGAAAATTGAAAAAACAACATAAAATTTGAAAGAGTCCAATTGTATGGGCACGAAGTACAGGCATAAACTCCTCTCAATTGAAAAAAGGGCAGAAGGGGGTAAGGGATAATGATGGTAGAGAAAGAGTTAGCCACGAGCGTCGTACATTTTACGAGTTTCAGTTTCCCACTAGACGGGGTGCGGAATTCTTAACTGTGTAACGAGGGTTATGTGGAGTCGGAAAGTATACCCAAATCAGACAGTGAGTCATCTTAAAAAGCGCATAATCTTTGGCATCTTTCCTATTAGAAGTACTTCGCCTATTGAAAGCAGTCATTTATTGACCTCCGCTATCAGAATAATAAGAAACTTAGCCCGAAGTTTCGACCCAAGATGGTGAGCAAGAAAGGATTCAGGACGGAGGATTCATAGAACTCGGACAAAAATTGTAAACAGCAAAACCAATTCAACAAAGTAGGCAACTTTCTCAAGACGGGGCTCATGTGCCACAGATGGAATTGCCGATAATTTAAACGTTGAGTTTCGTAAGTGAAACTTTCATCAATCGTAGACACGCGAGCCGATAACCCCGATATTTGATAGCACTGCAGCTATGCAATAGAAGGAGAAAAAACAAGATAGAAAGTTGAACACAAATAAGTTTAATTTGTAAGGCCTATTGCTGTTCCGACTCGATTATTTCACGTTGATGCTTTATAATCCTCAGAAATTCTTACTTTACTCTTACACAACGCGCATATAAATCCGTGCCAGCAGCTACATACTTCTTGTCAACAAACAGAAAGTAAAACATTAGTTACCTGACATCTCCATGAATGCTATCATTAGCATCTGCTTTAGCCTCCGTACCTGACACCGATACAGCGGTATGCACCGTCTTTCCAGCTTCTTGACGTTCCTCTAGGACCTTCTTCTTTTGCTGTGGACTTTCACTCTTTTCTGATATAACGTGACCGTCAACATTACCACATACTTCTTTCGTCTTTTCATCACCTCCTTCCAAAGAACGTTTCAATTCCAAACTCTGCGCGTCGGTGCTTACAATGCCTTCCTTCTCCATCAGCTCCTTTTCATTATCTTCTTCAATACCTGCCTTTTCGCGAACTCGTTCTTCATCTCTCAACGACCCTTCCTTTCCGTTCACCTCTCCAGTAGATATCTTCTCGCGATCCTTCTAGAAAAAAAAAAACGACAATTCATAGATGGAAACTTAAAACAAAAGAATAATTTGAGAGACGGAGCGCTAACTTTCACAAAGAATACTGACACAGCTTCATGCTACTATTCAAAGAGCGTAACTGAAAGAGAAGGGAAAAGAATCAATAACTGTTCTTTGAGCATTTTGAACTATTCTATGAAAAGGGTATGAATACTTCTAAGAACACTCGTTTCTTAATCAAGAGACAATAAGATATAATATCGCTAACAAGTGCAAAAAAAAATTTCATCACGATTTTTAAAGCGTTCATTACGTGCCAATAGCGCTAATCAATGAATATCTTATATTTCAGCTACCTTTAAAATCAATCTTCATCTGTACGCGATTTTTTCGCATATCTTCTTATAATTAGCCAAGTGCCACAAAATATCATCCACTTACCTGCGGGCTACCTAAACGGGGTGAACGTCTTGTCACCCTCTTTTCCATAGTGCTGGATTGCTGCTCCCATTCCGATCGTTTCGAGGAATCAGATCGACGCGAAACTGGCGGAGATTTATTCTGTGACGGTGAAGTTTGGTCATCTGAGGTCGAGACTGCTCTCCTTGCAGCTTCTGCAACAAAAATCCACTAAAACAAACATCAAAATGAACGTGACATTCTTCAATAAAGACTTCGCCTTGCATGTGCTCCCTCGACAAATGTTTCTAACTGAGGCAATTTCTTCTTCCTAAACAGACCGACCAATATTTTGCCGTCACGCGTAGAAAAAATGGTGCTCCATCCTAAGGAAGAGAAAAATTCATTTCCATGAAGAGTATATTGTAATGGTGAGACTATCTACATACATCGGAATGCTCCTTCTACAGAAAATCTGCCACTCTTCATCCCTCCTTACAATATACTGAATCGTCAGCGTTCCCCCACGGGGAAACGTGATGAAACGTGCATTTCGGCCTTCTGATACACAGCTAAAGTAAGTGCTTATAAAAGGAGGGGATGATCGTGAGTGCGTGACTGGTGAAGCTTTTCAGGACAGAGAGGCATCCTCTCTCCTGCATTTCATTCCATCGAGACCGCAATCAAAACATCTCCCTGGTCATCGTTATATGCCCAAAGGAGAAACGAAAACTGCGTCCACATCAACTTCTGCATAAATTTTTTGGCATGCTCTGAACACAGGTCTACCAAAATCGTTCACAGTTCGTAAAGAGAGCGAAGCAACATCTGATTACGGACGCAAATTCACCATTCGTCCATGTTTGCTGTTTTCCATAGAGCATTAAATTAGTGTGGAAGGTGGAAGCAATTATCTGAAAATAGGAGGAAGCCACTTCCGCCATAAAGGGAAGTCGACTTCTGATATGGGCGTAGGGAGAAGAGGAAAGCTAGATCAAGACTCATCCCGCATAATGGACCTGCGACGAAGCTCAGCTAATGATTGCCACAACATTTTTATTCTGAACCGAATTTATTGTTTATTCGAGTTATTAGCATACTCTTTCAATTCAGATATCTGTACTATATAATTTAGAATATTCCAGAACAAAGCTGATCGATATGATAGTGTTAGATGATCTCAAAAAACTTGTCTATAGCCTGAGTTTGCATCGTTGAGTTTTCTTGCAAACCGAATGTTCGCAATCGATTTTGGCTTTGCCTTGATTTGCTTAACATTTGCTCTTTGCAGCTCTTTTTGTAGAAACCATTTAATCCGCTCACTATATCTGCACTCTATTCAAGAAATTATCAGCTGAAAACAATATAGTGAAAAAAGCAATACGAGACACTTAATGTAGTTGGCTGTATAGAAATTATGAAAAAGATCAAGCGACAAAGTCCACAGTGTCGAAGGTGGTGACCATGAGCAAATACAACGAACTCACCGGCATCCTTCCTGGCGGCAAGCAAAGCCACCTGCTGTTTAGCCAAATATTCGGCTACAAGAGGGTTCCCTGATGGCGACCCCTAAAATCAATTTCGAAAACATATTTAAAGGTGCTGAAAGAAGCGCAATATTTTATAAAGAGGCGCAAAGAAGCGCAAAATATTAGCCAATAAATCATCCCTAACTCTTAGCCTCAACAATATGCCCCTGAATCTCCTCAGAGGAACCATCTTGGAGGTTGCAAGCCTATCATTTTAGATGTTGCAAACTTCACAGAAGTCTTTCTCATCTAAAAATATTCTCAGGAGAGTCGTAAGAGCACGCCGTCTCACCCATACGATCCAACGGTAATCTTCAGTTTGGAATGAGGCCCGCAACAACTAAAGACGGATTAAAGCAAGTGTGGAAGGAGACTATTGCTTAATGCAACTCTGCGAGAGTAATCTGCCGAAAAGCTCAAAGCACCATGGAAAGCGGCCGATTTAAACTGCATGTAACAGATGATTCGCACATAAAGTTGACGGAAACTATGCCATTTCCATGAAGATATTAAAAAACTAGAGCAAAAACATAACTTCACTGATGCATGAAAATTTACACGGCTTGTAGCAATTCACATATCTCCGTCGACGTCGCCTAACCTTCGTTCATTACTCTACTGATGCAGTTCATCCATTCTCATTAACTATTATGAAGCCTCTTTTCTGCAGATAACAACAAAATTCCTAACAAAACGTTACACCACACTTGGCAGCACATATCACGGATGTAAACGCAAGAGGCACCGATGACCTGCGGTGAATCATCATAAAACAGAATAAATGTGGCTCGCGAGCGGAATCCACAAAATTAAATGAGGAAAGAAAATGAGTTGGCGTGGGTGCTTAACATGGGTGCTCGCTACGTGTACCCACTGCAGATTCGAATTTCCCATAAATTCAAAGAGGCTCCTAAAAATCAAACGTTTCACGTCCAAAACGACGAGCCATCGAATTCACTCTGTACAAGAAGTTTCTCGCTCATAAACTCACCGAGAGAAAATGCAGCTAAAGTGCCTTCAAATGAAATTGTATTCGTTCATCTTGAAAAAGAATCTCCCCTCCCCTTCTCACAGCTGTTATTTAACGGTTCGATTAAATCCTTACACCTATCTCAACACCTTTATCACAAGTCCCTTTTTCCAACAGTATGTGCATACATCAAAATGCAACTTCTGCAATTTCCACATTCTCCATATGAAAGACGATGTCCATGATTTAGAGATCAACACAAATATCGGTCGTAAAGAGGAGTGGAAATTTTCTGAACTCACGAATTTGGATAAATGCAGGCCACAATCCTAAAGGAACACCAACTCCGAAAACGTTCTCAGATTCTCCATCTAAATAAATCAGGAATTTCCACTACCGATACTACTGTTCATTAAATATCAATGATCATTCCTTAGAATAATACCTCCGAGAACATCGTTAGTTAGTGATAACGCTCAATATGATAGGAGGTAAAATGGCGGAAATCATCTCCATCGAAGTGAAAAATTGACGTACCGCTTCCTCTATTGCCGATTTATTCATTGATTCTTGTTCGCTTTCGTCTGTTCGTTCTGATGCAGTCTCGGCACCAACCATATGCTGAAATTTTTGGCGAAGTTCCCTAACGATAAACAATTCCGTGCTACTCTAAGTGTTATATCTTTGTTAGTCTCGTAAATTTCATTCACTCATCATTTGAAGTGTAGACATGAATTTATCCAAAAAAAAACTGACAATCGCATAAAATAGCATATGGGAATAAGCAACAAAATATAAGATTGCAACGAATTAATGCAGCTCCAATATCTCCAACAATATTCCATCGAAATATACGTATAATGTGAACGATATAAGAGCAACCTCAATCTTTACCAATATGGTATGATTGATGAAAGAACATATGCGCTCGTCAGCTATTCGCACGATTTCATATTAGAACCTATACAACTTAACCTTCCAGAGAGACTTATTCAGTCTTGTGCTATTTTTTTCTCTTTATTTCTTCAAATTCCTATATGAACAAATAAAGATATTACTGCTAATATTTGATAAAGCGAAAATGATGCCGCTTGAATCTTGGCTAAAATGGCGGTCTGAGTTGAGACCGAGTCTGATCCATCTTTTCAGACATTTTCGGGATAAAATCTATCCCAATTATAAAACGGCGTAGAATAATCTCAAACCGCACGTCTGAGAGGAATGACGAGCGGAAGATAACTACCGCGCAAAAAAAACAGCGTAGGTCGACTGCTGGGCTTCGTCCACAAAGGCATATCGCATACTTGCAAAAATCGTTGAAGGTTTTTGTGGTCAGGTCACTACTTACTCAATGAGAGAACAAGTCTTTCAGAGCAATGTGGATGCATAGTGGAGCTTCCCGAAGTATTTCACTGGATTTTCCTGGACACAAAGTTTTTAAAGCAGTGACCGCCGTAGAATTAGCGTTTAGTCTTGTTTCATTTAGCACATCTTCTATACGCATATCGATATTCTTCAGCTATGGAATTGGAATCGTCCACTATCGATGAACGTACGAAGCGGGGAATTTTATCCTTGCAGATTTGGGAAAACCATACAAAATGTTGAGAAGAAATTTCTAACCTCTTTGAGTCGTTCGTAGAGCACATTTTTATTGCCAATTTTTGATAAGCCACGTTTACCTAACTCCTCCTTCAATTCGACCACTTTAAGCTCCGATAACGGCCGTCCGTTAAGCATCGGCTCCACTCCATCACTCATATTTGAAGCTTACCCGCCTTCGCACCGCACAATACAGACACCACCACTTTTTCATACGAAACAAAAGTCGCACGCGTGTATGACGCGCAACCTAATATCATAGTCCGCAATTCGCTTTAGGAGCTCAGAAAATGCAATCTACAGCTCTATAATGGAATAATGCTCCGAATCCGAAGCAACGAACGCTTTTTAAGTCTACGGATTGCACCACAGATGAAAGACCTCATCTAAAGGGAAGTAGGAAGAATTCAGCGTCGTCGGATTTTTTCTAATCTCAATTGGGTCAGAAGTATGCAAAGATGGACAGAGTTCGCAATTAAGCGTTGAAGATAGTTTCTCCTCTCAACACATGAGTTGCCGATTTCTTGCGGTGTGCTATAGTGGACTTTTTGAGTCCTATTTTAAGGTCCTTCTGCACGATATGATCGTCATAAGCAGAACTATACAATGGACGAGGTGGTTAGGAAAGTATTTAGTGCTACTGATGGTATATCTGAAAGTATCTTTAATGTTTATGATGAACAAAATACCGATACCGTCCATGAGCTCGGTTATGATAATCGACGCTGGACTTCATTGAACGTTGTGGCGTTTCATGGTTGCTGAAAGATGAGGAGAAGTTGCAAACTAGACTTGTTCTCCTCGCTCTATGGCATAGATTATAATGGGACGTTTGGAAACTGCAACATACATCATGCGGCACTATCGAAACACCCTCATTATATATTGCCGACCGATTTTGGTGTGATTTGCCCATTTTCTTATAATTGATTGCTGGAGATTTTGTTGAAATATTTCACTCGCTGTGCTCTTTGCGGATTTTACTCCTTGGCCCATATCAAATAGATTACACCACCTTGGAGTCTTTTCCAAAAAAAAAACTGTGTGCAGTTTATGCAATATCGCGCTATCGGGAGCGCATCAATTCCTCCTCCACATGGTTATCGTGAGCATCAGCTGGAGTCTGCTAAAAAATGCTGCGGCTCAAGCAGTATTCTGCAGAGCTGTAAGGCGCTCTACCCACTTTGGGAACTACAATTCATTTATTCCCACCTTCCCACGGTTGCTGCTCCTGAATAATGTATGACGATTGCAGTCTCGCGAAAGTTCCACATTTCTTTGCTATTCACACTCGAATTTTCTACGGTGTTCCACTTCGAAACATCAAAAGTAATAATGATCATTTAGTTAACGCCGATCGTTATGCTCAGCAGTGTTTTCTATCACAGAAACAAGATATTCCGAGATGTGTCCCTAGCGGAATCATCCAACCTTTTCGCTAGAAAGCTTCATTTTCGAATGCTGATGTTGGGAAAACACGATGCTTCTCACATCATCCAATGTCAGCAATACTATACTTCCTCTAGACCATATTTATTCATCATCTCTTCCCTCATCCTCCTCCAGAGTGCGAATTTGATTGCCATCACGATTTCCGAAGCATATGGATTTCTTTTCGGTGGGAAAAAAGCACACGCATCGTTCCGGCGTACTCGTATATAGAACTCGTCCAGCTTTAGCATTATCACAATCGGCCTATTTAAAATCATCTCGCCATTGCCGGACCGATGATCGACACGTAAACCTTAGGAAATTCATTATTTGCAATGGCCCAGTTCACGAAAGTGCTCGACGTTTATTGACTATTACCTTCTTTCGTATAACTTTGATTTGCTTCAAATCCTTTCGTTCCTCATAATGCGTTTTCGTTTGAATAAGAATGTCAATAGCGAACACTTGATCACCATCGCTTGCCCCAATTATACGTGTATCTGATAGTGGTGTGCTATCTTTGGACGATTTACACCCTCAAAAGTGCTACAGCTACGTCCTTCAGTTGTGCGGAACGAATACTCTCTTATCCTGAATTTGTATTTAATCATTTTCAAAAAAGATACAGAGGGAAAGTGGAACACCATTTCTAAGTTTTCAACGAAACACGCAGCAAATGGACCCCTCCTCTCGTTGACCCCTCGATATGAAAGCGTTCCATGCACACGCCGCAAATTTAACGCTCTTTCGCACTCGTGCCTATCCTGCACAGCCATAAATTATTTCGCTGACTAGCTGCAGCAGACTCGACTTCAGACACACTTATCTGCAGCGGCGTGCCTCGTCAGTCGATGTGACTTTACGGCGCGTTCAACGTTGCGCACCTGCACGATGTCCACGAAAGCAGACAACCGTTTGCATGACGCATCTGCCCTCACTTGTGGAACTTATTCAGCTCCCTCTCCTCCTAACCTGTGCATAACCATTAAATAAATCACTCTCTCATATTCAATGCTATCAGCTGTTTTCTGATTTCGCTACAATGTATATACTCCACTGCGTATTGCAGCTTCCTTTATTCGACCTATTCTTAATTGAATAAAGATTTGTCCTCTTCTTCATTTTATCCACCTTGCTGACGAACAGATTTAACAGCAGTCGTTCACCCACCCATATTCGGGACCAACATGGCATGCATCATGAAACGCAAACGAAATGCAATCAGCGACCGCAAACTCGATAGGAAATAATAATATCTCGAAACCATTAATGAGGCACTATAACGCGGACAAGAACAAAATGTCCGCTTTGCACACACCTTTCCCCGTTACAGGAAAACCTTTCCGTTATGATTTTTTTGGCGCTTGAAGGAAAACCAAGTTTCGTCTAAAAGATGAGGCACACCCTTCGTTCATTACCACCGCACAGAATCCTTTAGTTGATCGTTCGTCAATCACAGAAGCTTCTTCCGAACAGATTGTCTGCCAGCATATAGATAAGACGGGTACATTGTTTTGTACATGCCTGAATAGCAAGTGAAAAACAGATGCACGAAACCTAAGCAATGCGTTCCCCGTGCCGTGATCGACGTTGGAACACTGCCTCTTCGCAATTTATGGTGATTTACAAACAGATTTATCTATCATAAGCGAGTTATAATCTGCTCCTTTGCTGCTCCTCACTTCATTGCCATCACCCGGGTTCTGTTTTCCCCCACTTGCATGCCATCTGTCTACACTTTACTTTATAGCTATGTTTCTCATCGCTGCAAACTACTTCTCTACTGCAACCGAAGTTGCCACATTCCTATTCCGTATTTTATCTTGCACTAAGAACATCTCACTGTGCAACAACCAGAACACATTAGCGTTTTACTGTTGAAGGGTATGCACAATCGGAAACGTTTTGGCTTATAAATGTTATTATAGGTTTGAGAACGTGTTCGAATACAACGCCGATATACATGCACAATCATTATTCCGTCCATTACAGTGGATGCGTCCATTCACTACTCTTTTCCACATGCGGATGAGACGTAACGATTGAAGGGATAAATTTAAAGTAAACGTACAAAGTTTTATCCGCATGGAATGGAAGCTTTTCTTATGATCAATGAAAGTGTTGGCGTCCTTCCATAAAAATCGTTTAGGTGGTAAAACTACAAGAGGGAGGAAAAGGGAGAGGTGGTGGGAGGTCCGTGCTCTACAATTCGCTTTTGCATTCAACAAAGAACCGACAATATGTGCTGGTGGCCATTTGATTTGTCTGAAGGCCGAACACCATCCGTATGGAAAAAGAAGCCGACTAGATCAGTAAATTGCAAGATTTGATGTGGGCATGAGTCCCTGGAAGACGCGATCATGCCGTGGTCGCACGCGGCAGCAACGCACAAGTGGGCCACGAGACATCATGATGCGCAGACGCTCGCCGCGCGACACAGGAAGCAGGCCTGGTTCGTCCAGGTCGTCGATGGCTGATGCGAAGCTGCTAGTTCTTGAGTACGCTGATGCCGCACCACTCGACCTTGCACGCTGTGGACGCGAACAAAGCTGCGGTATCCGGGAGCGACGCAACGAACGTGTGTGTGAAATGCAGTTCGAGGAGTGAGGCCTTGGCGAGGTGCACAATCGCGCTGGCACTGAAGAGCTCTTTGGTACTCTGGAATCACTCGGCAAACGCGATGCCTCGATGTGTGCGTGCCTGGACGGGCAGCGGTCGTTGAAGCTAGTATGTTTCTCGATGACAGTCAACAGCTCGAGGTTCTCGACCAAACGCCATAGTAAGCTTCGATAAGCCGTGCCCGCTTGTAGCATGAAAGCACCATCCGTATATAGCTTACGTAACACATTCTCCTTTAGCACCACATAACAAACCCAACAGTCGACTGATCGCAATCTTAAAGAAGCTAGATTAAGTAAACTGCTGCTCCAAACACCAGCGTATCAAAATGAAGTTCCCTGCATTCCAAAAGTTCACTCTTCATGAAGAACATGAGATAAAATCATACAATCACTCCATCTAACACGACCGATATGTTCAGGAACAACTCATACGAAGTGAACAAACATCTTCTTAGTTTCCCATTTCGAAAAAAACTTTTCGATGCAATAAAACCTCATCTGCGTGTCCAAATGAAGCAGGAATGAGTTTAAAGAGCCATCATTCAGCAAAGAACTTCGGCCTTTTCAGAAAATGAATGAAAACAAATTATGATAACATTTCACATTCGCCTCACTGGAAAATTTAAATCCCTCCCCTTCCATCATCTTTCGCCTTATATTGCCTCACATACTCGTCATTAAGCGACGTATGACAGTAAGCCATCAACGTGGATGGCACTGCTAAGGCACAAATGCGGCATCCCTCAAAAATTACGCTCAGGAGAGCAGTGAATCTATTCGCATACTTAGGCACATCACTCGTCAGCCCAATCAACCTTGTTGATCAAAGATCGCTCGAGAAAGGTAGCACTACAATGACAACCCTTACAAAATGCTAACGCATACCGCAGCAGTTCCGTGAAGAAAGTTGAAACACGAGAATTTAACGACTTCTCGCTGGCATCCAATTCCTTCACCAATGAAAAAACATTATTCGTCGCCGGACCTGAAGGTAAACAACGAATAAGTAAGATTACAAAATGTAAATGAGTGAAGATACTCACTCATGAGATGTCATCAAACCTTAATGTATTCGGGTATATCAAACACAAAAGAGTTTCGGATGAATATTGAAAAGAATTGGATTACTGAGACTATCCAGGAGATAAGTGGGATCTAATAAAAACAGTCTGCGGAGATGATAAATATAATCTTACGAAATTTTCTTAAAATCTATACAGGAGTAACTTCATCTGCCTTATCAAATAAACATTACTCGTGCTCTGTTCAAACAAATAACATATCAGTTCAAACCTATAGCAACTACTTAGTCCAAACATAATTTCTTGGTCATCAGCGTTTTATTTCTCTGCATTTTCGCATCACATCACATGCCACTCATAAAATCGAACTCATTTCGTTCAATCTGTACCAACTTGTTACCACTTGCCCCCCTCACTTATACATTTTTGTCATCCTCGGTTGTCATTCTTCAACGCTCTCCATAACCAGCAATACTTCTTTTTTGGCTTTCATCGTAAACAAGCGTGCAAAGCTCCGCTATGTCGTAAGTGATTCTGTTTAAGTGCCTCTAAAGGCTAAATTCTTTTTTAAAAAGTGCTTTTGTCATCAACTAATTTAACGTCCAAGTTACACGTCAGTCAACTTTCACAGAAGCTCCAGGCTTCATCTGAAAGATGGTGATGTGGAATTTGGAAATCTCACTTTTTTCGTTCTCTTTAGCTCCCTGATGATCAACTTTCTTCTCAAGGAAAAAGTTCTTGATCTCATATCCGTTGAACTTTTCCCCTATACTATTTGTGCTCATCATTTTCGATAAAAGGCTGAACCATGAATCAGAATTTCTAATTCACCCTAGAGCTTACACAAATGCGACTATCAACTTCTTCAAACTAACTATGAAAACGTGCTGACCTGTGCGACACTCAAACTCGACATGTACATCATTCCATCATTATAAGTAATCTATACCTCCCACGTAATTTCCAGTCGACATATATTCGTTATCCTTGAATCTTTTTACTGAGCAGGCAGTGCCTTAACAATTTTCTCCTATGTACCGAATATACTAAACATCAAATAAAACAGCCTTACATACCTCTCAACTGGTGTATACTATTCATTTAGCACTTGACAGAAAAAGAAATTACACCTACTCTCCCAACTCTAGTTCAGCTTCGTCGATAAACTATCTCACGTGAATAACCTCAGTTGTGTTTCGCTCCCCATATGAAATTTGTCTTTTGCCCTAATTAGCAAAACAATGAGAACGCTTATCCGACCACACACAGCGTTTCCACTACGAGGACACAACGATGCTGTGACAAATGCCGCTTTTCGGCTGTTAGGATGCCCGCGAGAAAAACCGATTGAAAGCCACTAGGAAGTGGTTGGGATGGAACGGCTTGCAGGAGAAGGTAAGTTGTAATGCCGCAGAACATACCAATCTGTGGTAGCGAATGACGACAACAAAAACGCCACTAACGAACTTTGTCAACGCCGTACGTCGTCATGCTTCATATCGTGATCCTCGAATACATAATTTCTTCTATCCAATCGAATAAAATACAAAGGGCAGAACGAAAAGGACTTTTGGCAATGAACCGACGTATCAAACACTCACCTGGCTTCGTGACAGTGACGATCATTTGCCAAGGATGCTGATCTTTGAGACCATCGGCTATGAGCGTCTCCATCGCGGTGCAGAGACTCGACGCACTGCTTCCTCGCGCAATTTCGGCAACGCCTTCCACCACCTGCAAAATAAAACAATTCAGAAACAAATACATTTCATACGAAGTTGTATGAAATTAGTCGAGTGATAGCCGAAAAGACGTTTCCTTTCAACACTCTGCAAGATAAAAAAACTCAAATATCGAAACATTCATTTCCGAAAACCCCGTGAAATTCATTTTATGCCTGCTTATTCAAGGTTGGCTCCGGAGTTCCCAACATATATTGCACCACTTAATTCGAAAAAATGGGAGAAAAACTCGTTATCTATCGAAAACTGAAAAAAAAGAAACTGGAGCAGTGTTTTCCAAAACGCTTTCCAACAACAAAAAAAAAATACTATGCAAACAGAGTGCAAATTTCCACGCCAAGAATTATTCACATGTTAGCCAAGTAAGCTGAAGGAAACAATGGCAACCGGCATTAATGAAATTATGAACAAAACAACGCCTAACCCTCTCGACCAACATCCGCTTGGCGTCATAAATTGGAAGTCCAACAATACTCAGCTCCTGGGCGTGAAGCTTTAGACGATTCGAGGTCGAGTTTCGTTCGCGACTTGAACAATAACTCCGCTCAAGAATCTCAAAAAAAAAATAAAAATCCATACAGACACGCAAAAGTTAAATAAATGCACCAATGTCTTAACAAAATGATCTGACAGCTGAAGTTTGTTTCGTCAATCACTTCACATATCAGACACACACGACTGAAAAAATCCTCTCGGAATAATTCATCTCATTTCGTTCCTCATATAACACCATAATGTGGTCTACAGATTATACTGATACGTTTTCTATGTTCGACTATAGACTATACTGATAAATCAGTTCCTATGTTCTACTAATGGAGAAAAACGAAAATAACTTCTTTAGCATCTTGGAACATTAAAAAACAGGATCAACACTCCCACTTTTTACATGCCCGAAATCGTATTGAGGAATGAGAATGAACAATAAAAGTCTTGTCAGCACGAAAGATATAAAAATGAGATCCTCAGCTAAAACAGCAATTATTATCATAAAAGCTTGGACGAAAACCATTTAAAAAGATTCAGGAGGCACTCGCTGGTTCCCTTTTATACGTTCGCATTTCTAACCGGAATTAGTGGCAGCAAACATCATCGGAACTGAAACGATGCACGGCTTCGCATTCAAAAATGTCGAAGTGCTTACTGAAGAAACTTCAGATATTCAACGTTCATTTAGACGGAAAAGACAGATACAGTTTCTTTTAGACGTGACCGATAGTTATCACTCATGCAAAAATCCCATTCAGCAAATCAAACTATCGTCGCAAAAATCTTCAAGCATTAACTTTAATTCTATATTATGAAACTTCTGACTGATTCCTCACCAATCTAATATTTTAATTCGCCCGAGAGGTTTGGATTTAGCGAAAGGTGGAAATTTCGGATGTTTTGAAATAAGATTTCGAATTCAGTTATTCATGAGTTTCTTCCCTAAAATACCATCTCGCATAACCTCTCCATTTCTCATTTAATTTATCCCCTTTCTTTTTTAAAGGTTGAAATCTTATGATCCCAGAGGAACGAGGTCGAGATTTTGCAGAACTTCATTACTCAACTCGCTGAAAAGGCCGAGTTGAAATACGACAATTCTAGCCGCCGCTGAAAGTGTATTCAAAGACAGAGTTAACATGCTCAAAACACTGCATCTTTTTATACTCTCACTCTACACATGAGATCGTCCTTCAAATGAAACAACAAAACCATCAGACACTTCAGTTACCAGCAACAAATAAAAACCCAAATATGAATGCGCGGCAAGTCCGTAAATTGCAACGATCTTCAAGCAAATACGACTCAGCGACTGTGCTTCTTTTAACATATAAACGACGTAATAAGAGAAAGGCCGCAATGCGGCAGAGATATACTTCGCTCGATGCGCAGTCGCAGAGGACGTGTTTCGTGCTGGCCGGCTGTGCCCATATAGGTGGATGAAGCCGTCTCCTCACGCTGAAGCATGTCCTACACGCCTCATTCCTGCGCGGTGTCGCTCGCTCAATGTTATTCGAACCAGTTAAAAGTCGACTATTCGCCTTGAAGAATGAACATGCCTCGACCACATGCCTGCAATTTTCACTTGTTGTGTTCTCGTTGGCAGCTATTTTAAGCACGCCATAAATTCCTTTCAAAGCTAACAAAAATGGCGATCCACTCAAGTTCAATTCGCTTTCGAGTTTCTCAAATATCTCCACTGAAAGGTCAATAAAAAGAAACGCCCCCACCTATAAGACAAGCTTATTTTTGAAGGGAACTAAAGAATAATTTCAGAAAAGTGCGATATCAAGAATAACCGCCATCGCAAATGACCATATTCGTCCTCACAGTCATGAAAAGTTGGCACTTTCTAGCGTAACGCACTGTAAAATGCGAACTAACCGATTCTAAATAGGTGCTAGGTATTCGAATATTTTAAAAAGCCTAAGCAACTAATAAAAAGAAATCGGCTGCAAACGAAAGAGCTGACTGTCAGTGACAAAAATTGCACTCTACAATCAGCCATTTCCGGTCTCAATCAGCACTCAGTAATGCATTACTTCGATGACATAGACGTTACGATGCAGAAATAAAGCAAAGGTGTATTTCGTAACCATCAACCGACAACGATTAACTCAATATCAGAAAAATTTCAAAGGTTTAAAAAGAAAAACAACAGTAAAGAGAGAGAGATTCGATAAACGGCAGTCTTTAAAGATGGTGTTTTATTGGTGGCGCCTTGCAAAAGTTACGTGGAACTGAACGAAAGGAAGCGATTTAAAGACTTCATTTGACTCTTAACGACTGTGGCAAAAAATCAGACAGAGAAAAATCATTTTATGCTAATCAATTATATGAGTAACTTCGAATGCCACTGATAACTTTTAAAGAAAGATTTTTGCGAGCCTTTAACAAAATAAGCGATAGGAAAAGCAACCACAGATTTGTTGGTTTTCAATAGGCGAAGTAACTGTTAGGACTCTAGTTAAAAAAAAAAAAAAAAAACAACCGTAAACGAGGACATTCTTGTCATTCAGCCGCTGCTCACATGAGAAAAATGTGATCAATTGATAAATGAGGAAGTTACGGCCAACCACTTTCAATTCTTTGAATTACGACCCCGAACATACTAATACGGCTTATATTTTCAAAGTGAACCTAGTAAACGAAGGCCTGAAAAATTCACAAATTTTCAACACAGCTGTGTGCAATCGAGGGATACGGGGGGACGAAAGGTAACAAAAGCATAAAATTGTGTGCACGTGATTTTGCAGCACGATTGCGTATGAGGAATGCCTGTATCAAAACAGCACTTTCAAAGACTCTTTGAGAGACGGTCAAGAGATGGAAGAAATGAAATGGAATTTCGACGTCATGCATTCATACCTTCCAACAAGGTTACGCTCTTAACATATTGTTAGGATGCACTTCGAAAGATGTGGTTGAGTTAGATTTAAGGTGGGGCACCTATTTTATTGCATATAAATCACTCAGAGACATTTTTGGCTGTTTTATACAGATGGAAACTAAGCAAAAAAAAGGTGCACACAATCAATCGAAGGCTTTTGTTAGGAAAAGTGTTAGGCGAGGAGAAGTGCTGAAAAAGCGCTGCACAGAAAGATGAAAAGCGCAGACGGTGCAATTCAGCGAGCGGAGGAAGGAGCACTCGAAGAAGTAAAAACTTCTTTCAAAAGCAAAAGGGCAAATATGCCCATATGCCATATTCACCTTACTAGAGGAGAAATCAACTTTCACGGAGGTAAAGAAAACAACCAACTTGGGTAGAAGAATGGCAAGCGAAGGCCAATCTTCAATGTGCGAAGGGCCACTGCTTGCACTTGCACTACTGCCCAAACCCGAGTCCGGTCCACCTTTCTGCAGCATGCTCACCAATGATAAATCGAGTTTTTCGTCGTCAACCGTACCTTCCCGTACTTTTACCATTATTTCATCCAGTGAGATAGACGACTGGCATAGGCTCGGCATCTGCAAAAAAAAATTCGATAATGTTCCAGTGCTAGAAGAATTAGTCAGGCTTCAAATATTCGACGCCCTATAATGCGAGCGATAATTAGATGAAGCATTCTGAGCGCGCAACGATGGCATCAAAAAAACCTCTTATGCAGCAATGAGGTTGCCTCAATGCGCCTTCCTCTCAAAGTATTCCCAACGATATTATCATCCATTCATTCAATTTGTTCTGACAGATCCCACAAAATTACCATACTCGTTTATTGTACTCAGTATGGACATAATGTAGAAGAGCATTGCCTTGAAAAGTGTGAACAGCGCGAAACAGCAACGAACGGAATCCTTTAAAAGGCCAATAACGACGGATGACACCAACAGCTCCTCAGAAGATATGAATGAAAGAGGAAAAATGAAGATAGATAGAGCGAGGTGATGCATGCAGCTGGCGGAGCCATTAATTTTAAGGCGTATATAAATTGAGAAAGTTGAATAAAAGATAATCTTTGAAAAAGTGACCTGATGTTGCATGGCCATAAAGTCGAGTTGCGGTGCTCTGGTGTTATGGAAGTCAGCGAACGTACGTCGTGGTTTCAAAGGTGGATGGGCGGGCAGCCGGTTGGCAGCCCTCCAACGATCTGCCGACTGCAGCGCAGCCGTGCTTTGCGGTACGAAGCCGATCTCGTTGTCGTTCACGTCCACATAACGTCCGTTGCCCACGTACAGTTCTGAGTACTCATAATCTGGCTGCCGCTCAACGAAAGTGGCCAAAAGACTGGAAGGGCGCTGCGGTTCGGTTGCAGTCGCCCGAGGCGTGCCGTTCAACTCCGGCAAACTGTTGCTCTTATCGTCGAGTGGTTCCGCACTTTGTATACGACCCCACGTCGTCAGATTACCGCTTGCCCACTGACCGCTCTCTTCGAACGTCAGTTTATAGTCGTTCTTGTTCACCTGAAACTCAAAAGTTCACTACTTCCGAAGACAAATTTATCCACCGAAAATAAAGCACTAACTCTGTCGCTAGTGCAAAACTACAGCCGCCCACGACCCTTCTCACAGGCGTACTTACCTCCAAAAAATAACTGACGTAGACCCTCAAACAACATTAACAAGAAGGCCTTATACATTACGGTTTCGAGCTCCTACTGACTGGGCAACAATAGCCACGTTAACGGAAATACTAACACTAGTTATAGCTATGAAAGAAGAAAATCAACTTGCTAGACTTGAGCAACACAATGCAAAAATTGTAGATACTAAAACGATACATATAACATCAACTGACTGCTCGATGTTTTCTCTGGAGACTCTAAGTGAACTATATCTAAAAATACTTCATTCATGAAACAATTCAAAGAAGAGCGCATTAGCATTTATTCGATGAAAAAAGCGAAACAGCACGAGTGTCCGTCCTACTTTGCCTCGAAATGGCAGAAACAGGAATGCAGCAATAAAAATCAGATTATTCATAGAATCAAAACAACGAATTGGAAAACAAATTATGCGGATCCGTAAATTTGAAAATGTCTTGTGAAGGGTACAATTAAATGAACTTCTATGCAGCAATCGATTTCACCGACAGACTGTATCCAAACGAAGTGGTGTTAATATGTGCACGACTGATAAATTATAAATAATCGTTGGCCAATTAGGAAGTGCTCAAAACTTGGATATTATCTCGAGAATTCGCTTCAACTTGCAGACAATAAAATGAAAATCCTCAAGAAGACTGCAACTGTGCTCGAAAAACTGATAAAAAAAGAAGGACAACTCGAGAAAATGATGAAGATGAATAGAATGCGCAACGAAAATGTCTGTCAAGAAAACGTTCGAGAATCTCCACTCATAGTCTTCACAATGTTGAATACCTCTCGAAAAATGCAGCAAAATGTTTTTCGTCGTCTCAGTGACGCGCAATTACCCATTTGAGCATCCGCGTCCTTTGGACCAAAAAAAAAAAAACGAAGCCAGGTAACACCCTATGCTGAAAGTTAAACGTCGAATCCGCGAAAATAAACCTTATATATGCATGCCCCCGATAAGTACACTAGGCTAAAATTGCTAACAACGAAATCAACCGCGTCCAAATTTTTTTGGCTTTTATCTCAACTCCCTTATCCCTGGACAGCTTTTTTGTCGATAGAATCCAGTGAAATTAATGCGTTTCGCCACTGTATTATAATAAGAGAAAAGAAACTTCAAAAACCACATGTCGCACCAATTTCCTTATAATAAATTCTTACTAATCTTTATGCTTGCAATGAGCTGAATTTGTGCTTGCAAATATTGCCTCAAACATTAGAACATCACGTGGCCTCTCCAGAGACAAAGCCGTGTGAAAATTCAGTAAAAGCACATGAAATATAGACCAGTTAAACAAACTAAAGCTTAAAAAGAGGCGTACGAAGGTGTGCACAAATTAATATCGGTGCCTTCTTTATCAACGAATCCAGAAAAAATCCTCTCACATATGCTGTTAGTTAAGAAGTACTGGAAGAGAAGTGAAAGCAGTTCACGATTAAGTCGCTGTCGACTGGTTTCTGCGAAATCTTGCTACGCGACACATCCACCTTTCATATCATTTATGAGATGCCATTAGGGCGCACCGCTGCACACAGCCCTGAGAAAGTGGGCTGCTTTACAAAGGCAGTCTGCGTCAGTCGTTTCGTTTCTTCCCTAACTGCTTATCTCTCACCAACGTTTGCGCCCCATGTATGCGCTTTGCATCTAATGCAGCTATAGCATCGCCTCAAAAGACCCTCAGGCATTTCGCTAGCATTGCATCTCTTCCGGAGAAGATAATATAACATCGAAGAGACATCCTAAAATGAATAACTAGACTCGTTGTTTCAAACTTACGGCTAAAAAGGCTTCATACGTAGACAGAACTAAAAGAAGAGAGATACTGTGCGCTCAAAAACGGAAGACACAAAACTGGAGCACTATAGAGATGCACGTTACAGCAAGATCAATGCTTAGACAAAACATCGACAAAAGCGCGCAATACGTGCCTGTTGAACTAACCACATCACAACGATCCTATCATTCAATCGCACACTATCTTCCTTGTTTGAGAGAAGATTCCACTTATTCGCCTTTGTAAATAGGCAATCTTTACTGTTCGAGTGTCACCCGAACACATTCGCCCACTACATTTGAATTCAACGCACTCAATAAAATACCGTTTTTCAGCGAAAGACGGATTGCAAAAGAAATGAATCGCATCGACGAAAACGATGCATTCATAGGAAAGTTCTAATTTTGACATATCATTTTAAAAGGTGGCCATAGATATTTAAAAAAAAAAAAACAACAACAGCGTATCATGTTGTGTCCGGATACGAATATAAAATAAGATAAAGGGGCCAACCTTTAAGATCCCATCTTAGTCAACAAATAATAAATAATCTTCACATCAATAGTTGTCGAAGCAGATATTTTCATGGTGAATATCCTCACTTCAACACTTCATATATGTTCTCTATTTTAAATATATAGATGCATATCGGATAATTCATTCGGATAAAATTAGGAGTCCGGAGAGATTATACGCTAATAAATAAGGACGCATAGAAAGAAAACCATAATGAGGATAAAGAACTTAAGAGAAATGATAAACTAAATGATAACGTATAATTTGCCCAAAAATCAACTTATGTGATATATTTAAAAAAACGATATGATGATAGAAAATAGGCACAAAAATGGCTGTGATGATTTATTTTTCACAAAACTATTGATGGCAATTGATTCCACAAAAACGGATTTTTCAGAACCTTAGAAATCTTCATATTTCAACATGACGTTTTTTATCTTCCTGGGGAAAAAGCGCTTGAAAGAAAAAAAATCGCTGTGATGAAACGAGCATTGCGCAATCATTTACTGCCTGTCTCATCATCAGACATACGCTTATAAAATACGCTAATATATTCCGCGGATGAGAGATGAATCTAAGGAAATTTGAAGCTATATTTCCTGGTGGGAAACAATCCTAATAATTGCATTTGACGCCCTACTATCATGTTGGCATGATCCAACCACGTTAAACTCACTGAAATTCGTTGCCATATTTACGATATCACGTTACAAGTTGCGGTACGAGCCTCCTCTAATCAATAATAACTATAAAAGTAGCTAGTGAAATTCTGGAATCTATCGACTCATTTCGACGCTCTTTTCTTGCAAATTTCTTTGCTCCGTTTCCGGAAAAATAAATAAAAAATCGCGTCAAATCAATACAAACTGACGCGTTCAATCGATCAGAGTCTTTAAAAAAGAATATTTCAACATAAAGGGCGTAAAAAATCGATAAATGAAACAAAACTGCTGTAATTCCGAAAGAAACGATGAAACAATGAATAAAGAGAACGAAATTAAACTAAATGAAGAAGGCATTTCTCCTAAAGTATAAATGTGTTAATCTGAAGACCATTATAGAAAACTATCACCTAGAGCCATTACTTTTACGAGACTTCATTTCCTAGCAATTTCTTCTCCTCAGTTTTCCTTATGTAAAATATCTTCCCCATATATTTCCAAATTTATTCCATATATATTACTGCCGCTGATATTAATCATCAATTATTTTCTCCTATCGAGGAAAACAAATATGTTTAGAGGAAACTTATAATAAGGAAATGAAATTCTCATATTGAATTATTGCATTAAAAAATAAGCAAACCTCTCATCTTTCAAACAAAAACAGCAATAAAAACTTAGAATTTTGCATGAATATTTCATTATTTAACCTTGGAAATGAGGATAAACCGTCTTGCAAAGCTGCCAGATATTTAAAGGACGTGGAAAACAATCGGCGATTTGTAAACAGGGACGAAACGCTTAACGAACAACGCCGACTGCAGAGGAATGACAGAGCTTGGGTGCAGCGGTGCAGACCGCTGTTGCTCTTGCTTCGCTGCGTGTGCATCCTGTTCCCCTCATCGCACAATGCACACAGCTTCTCATCACCCAATGACCGGCAAAAGATCGACGTTATAAAAGTGTTGCCGCGCAAAAGCGGCATACATACGTCGCTTTGATGCTTATTTCACGCAATATATTACGCAGAGCTCAATATCTGCGTGAAAACCACCACAAACAGCACTCATAAATAGGAATAACCTAACTAGATGCACCACCAGACCGACGTTCTTAAGCACCGTGTAAGAAGACGGCAGGCAACTAACGTCAGGTGTTTTTATACATTTAATGAAAACCCACGTGCCAATATGTGCCATAAACAACAAACACTGCGCCATATGTTTCCGGAGCGATCTCCTCTACCTCTTCTTAAGGCTCTCTATTCTATGACGATAAATTCTCCCCTTAACCTTTCCTGAGTTTATAGCAACAATGGTTCCTATAGCATACCAATAAGCGTCGTTTTTCAATTCGACATGTTCCTTCTCGCAGACTCCTGCTGAGTACATTACTACATATTCCTTGCTACGTTTTAAAATCGAATAATCACCTCTAAGGTTTGTCGAGTGCAGTCTTCATCTCATGTAAACATAATTAATTGTTGGTGTGAAGATACTAAGCCCTTTCCACCGTAAGCTTTTGATATTGTTATGCAAGCGACATTCACACGCCAACGATAGTGGGCATTCTGCAGTCGAAGAAAGTACGCAAACATACGTAACACATTAACAGAACAACGGAACATTGCGAATGTTGCTAAATACACATCGATGAAGCAATCTAACAGCTAGCTGCTATCACAATCATTTTTCTTTTCAAAATAACATCATATGGCTATCATTCATATACAAACAACAATCGACCGATGCACAGCATAAATGCGATAACGTTTTCACCTTCAGAAGAGGGGCACCACAACTTCCGCTTTTGCAATTTGAAGTTTCCTCAGATTTTCCCATTGTATGCTTCTCGTTTCGTATGATAAGCGCTAACCTACTCCTCTTCGCATTCAAAAAACCTTATTATACTAAACCTCATTACGTTAATGACAGCATGTTTAATTATGGAACTAGTCGAAAGAGTTTAATCAGTTAAACCCTTAAGAATACATATCTCTTCTGAAAAAGAAGCTCACTTCAAGAAAGGTGGCGGCGATCGTAAACTTAATAACACATCACCTAGTTTTGCCTGCGATAAATTATTTGGGGCGCACCTGCGTAAGATGAACAGCAACACCAAGACTACGCAAATAAACGTAATTCCGAGATCATCGATCGCTGCAGATCAAGATGAGTAAATAACAGCACAAATGTCATACTGCTCAACTTAAGCATTCTTAAATAGATTAAAATGTATAAAGTTCTGCTGAAAATTTGGCTTAACTCATATACAGATAACAAGTATGTGGTTCTTTTTATACCAAGACAGCATATTCTAATAACAGTTATGGCCATGATTAACAATACAACGAGAACAAATGCTCTTGCAGAAATAACGTAACTGGCGACTTAACGACAAGTGAAAAGGCAAATGATTTTCTCTGAATTACAGCAATCAACAGACTTATACATTAAAACTAGAAAATTTGAAAATAAGAAGTAAAACCGCTATCGTTTTGCTGATCAGTAAAGACTTTCTTGAGCATCCGAAGAACTAATAAATGTTGGAAATTCTTATGGAAATGAGTAACTCAACAAATCCAGTAACACCATCAGACAACGAACGAAAAGCATCAGCGAGAAATGAACCGACCAGCTGAAGAATACGATTCAGAAATCGTAAAGATGAGAACTTTACGTTGAAAAAATATAGTCGTCTGACCGGAATAAGTAGAAGCTCTATGTGTAGATAAAAGAAAAACAAAACATTAATTCGCTGTCTCATATAAGTAAACACATAAATTATTATTGTTGTCGAGCGAAAGGAAACGGATTTTCGACACCACCGCAAGCGCCATTGCTGAGGCGATTTCTGTCATCACTTACCATAAAATGGATCTTGTAAATAACGACAATTCTATAACCAATTGCAAATACAACCTATCACTATGGTGCATCTGTGTCTAAGGAGCAGAAGAGCATTTTTATGAGATGAAGGTCATACAAACAAAATAGCACTAGCACCTAATGCAGATCTACGTTTATTTCAAGGATTCCCTTCTTTATTTCACAACTGACAAGGAAACCAGGGCTCTTTCCCTCTTCGATCATTTTACAGTTCTTAAATCATCGTAAACGATTCGAGGAAATGTCTCAGATGATTCGTAAGTAACTACAGAAAAGGAAGGATCTCAACGAATACGTAAATTTCAGTCTCATAGTAAGCATAATAAAAAGCTCACTTTCCGATGGTTGGCGATTTTGGAAAATTCAAAAAAAAATAAACTGACATGGTGGATAAGCGAGCAAGCGAAGTTATCGCTGCGACGATCGCGCATATGAATCACTCAGTCCCTATCTCCCCAAACGGATTAGACAATGCTCGCGAAATTCGTCTATAACTACTACGCACAACGACAAAAATATACTTGCGCAAAACCTCACCACTCTACAATGCACTAAAAAACATCAATTGAAGAGATAATTCAACGCTCTCATTGAGGAGTGCATCCACCGGTTTGTTTACACATTCTTTGCACTCGAGCAAAACTCACATCGAATTAAACGGTAAGTAACATTAACATCCTATGCAGGCAGACAAATTACTCCCTCCATAGAAGAATTCGTTACTTATGGAATTACCTCGGAATATTCCATCACTGTCCACTGCATTGGTATCATCGTTAACAACAACATTTTTATTGCGGCTATACATTAAAATAATTTTAAAGTAGCGCTGAAATAATCTCAATGAAATACGATTCGAAGTCGTTAATGTTTGACGAGTAAATTTTGCGTTCAATTTGATCAATAAAACAAAAACGCATCTAAACTAGCAAATCTGGAACAATCCATCTCATAATATAGTAGGAAATCACATCCATAGAATCATTCTCAAGTCACACTTACAATAAACTCGTATTAAAAAATTCATCTGAAAAGTGAAATGAAGTGCTATGGAAATTATGAAATGATCATCTACAGGCATTTATTGAACATATCATAGAGCAATATGAAAAAGAACGATTTACATTGGTCACCAAAAAAAGCAAAAATAAATACGAAACCGGATAGATCCATCAATTCCAACGTTTCAAATAACTCGTGGAATTTGAAGAAAAAAAAGCGTTACTTTGCACACATCGCCCTATAACCAGTTTGCCAATTTCTTCTCGTCAGTTGCAAATTCTTGTTGGCGACTGATTATCTACTTTCATGGTAATTTGCAATTTTCACAGAGTCCACTCTTCATATTAGGTTCATAGACGTGGTCGAGTCGTTATGTGCGGAAAAAATTCGGATGCGGGTAAACGCAGGAAATGACTGGGGTAAAATTTTCATTTAGCTTGAGTGAAACAACTTAGTTTTGAGGAATACAGCTACAATATCTTTTACATAAATCATAGTCACTTAAGCAGTAACTGGACGAAATAATAAGATTTACAGATTCGATCACTGACGCCTCGCCGGACTACTCCTGCTATCCCCAGTTCTTGGTTCAGCGCCGGAATGCGTTCTCGGATATTTTAGGAACAACCAAGAATTGATTCAGTTACGGCTTTTCCGCTATGTCTTAATTTTCACGCTGACATACTGCTTCACCGTTGATGCGACAATCTACGATTGTGCTCAAGGCACATCGGTATTTGACCTTGACCTACACAAGACTCAACAGCAAATTACAAAACTATGCAAAATTTGTTGTTAGCGAATACGATTGCTGATATTCAAAATTACGGTTTGGAAGTACGGCACAGAGAGACGCGTAGGACTGTATACGAACTCGCATACAAATAAGCACACATGAATCACCGGATCCCACCAAAATAGTTTCTAGAAGCCCGCTCCTCCTCCTAGAAAAGAATACCCGTAGTGTGAACCTATTAGCGCTAGAGAAAGTATAGATGAATTAAGAGAGCGAAAGCGCTCACCTCGCATCTTGCATGTAGTTTTTCCATATCGAGACTGTCTGTCGAGATAATCGACGGATCAAGCGCCATACTCGAGAACAAGCTATTGTCTTCCTCGTCAGTCGAGTGCTCGAACTCGAGCTGCGCAATGTGCTGGTCAATATCTGGTGGCCATTGGCATTCCAAGCCTTGGTCCATTAATTTCAGCTCACACAGCTCCACCATTTTTAGAGTACTGTACGACCAAAGAGGTCCGTCGAGAGTATCGAGAGCGGTTATAATGATGAAACGAAGTCACTTCAAACAGCAGCGACTAAAATCGAGACGAGACCGCCGAGAAACCCCTCGTGAGAACTGCAACAAAAAGCGCAGTAAAGCCAGAAATGGACACGGAACAGAAGCGACGGACGCACAAAAGCAAGGCGGGGAAGGACGGGTTACAGATGTGGGGTCGATGGCAAAAGCGGGGGTTGGACTGGTGCAGGAAGACAGCGCCCTCACACAGAGGGCTACGAAAATACGCTGCTGGATGGTCGTTTGTGCTGATGGGCTGTGCTCGGCGCGTCGGTGCTCGACAGCAAATCAATGTGCACACGCGCCCCTCCCCAGCACTGCACCGAGAATATCGATCGTGCACGGGGACTTGGGTGCGGCGAACGGTGGTCGAGGAGCAGCCGGCTCGAGCTACAGCAATCGCCACACGATGTCCACTCGTTCTAAGCCTCAACCTACGAAACCCCTCCCCTAACACTTTGAGTCGACGGCGCGGTGCGCATTCTGCCTCACTGACTTGCATTAGATGTAGTGACGCACACGCTTCGCGAATCCGACTGCGCACGCGTCAGCAAATAATCCTATTTGCCTTAGGCCAGCGCAGGGATGATCACTCATATGCGCGCGTCCACTAAGCATGTGACGCAGCAGGAATCTGCTTTAAAGCATCATTTCTAGCTATTAACATGACCGTCCGTTGAGTGAATTTAATACAGCAATGGACGCAGTTCGATTACAATTTAAAGCATAAGACTTTGGCTATGAAATACTCTACGTGGAGGTTGTCTGATGTGTCTGCGAGGTTATGACATTACTGATAAAATGAAGACCATAAACCGCAGCATGCGGGGAAAATCAGTTGCATCCATAACTGCGGCATTAATCCCAATAGCGCTCGAAGGTTTTTGCTCATTTCAGTTGTTCGTTAACGGAAAACAATTATATGATCTATGGGCTTTTTCGTGCAATAAAGCACATTTCTAGAAATATTTTTTCCAGTATCGTTTCGTAAGTTTAAAAAAAAATTCCATATAATTTGAGTGACCAAAAAATAGAATTCCAAATACGCTCGAAACGCAATGAAATTTCAACAATGTTTCGAGTGTGTACATGTAGAAAAGATATCTTTATATTTCAACTATGTGCTGAAATCTTTCAACACTTAAGAAAAAGAGCTTCTTTGCTAAGCACTTCCAGAATTTGGTTTTTTGTGGCATTGGTTATTGAAGTACTTCAAGTAGAATAGACAGTAGCACCTAATCCTCCAACTCTTTCGAGAGAAAACACCAAAAATAAAACTCCTTCCACTCAATTATGTCTAAAAAATATCTTTGAGAGAGCAAATATCTTAAAAAACTAATTAGTTAGCTTAAGGAAGTGATTTATATCCCACCCACTGGGAAAGCAGCCTGAAGTTGACCTCCTTTTGCCCTTTCAAGTGATATCCTTTAAAAAAATAAAAATCTCCGGAAAAATTAGCCAAGGATCTAAGGCGCAAACGTCTGCAACTAGGACAGCGCTTTAAACTCAACAGTTCTTTTACCTGTGGAGGAATAAATCTAGAAAGGCGTTTCAAAAAACCATATAGGCCTGATTGAAATATGGGAAATGAAAATACTCGAAGATTCAACAAATGAAATGAATTCATTTTCGAAGTTCATTTATCCAATAACCTATTCTTTTACTCACTGAGGAAAATCGAAACGTTACACTGCATCTAGCAGTTTAGAAGGAAACTGGCCAAACTAAGTATTCTTCACATTTATAAGGGCAGTGCAAATATAAAATGAACACATGAATACCGAAAAATTTGATAGCTGTAGGCTTCTGTTTGAAAGCTCTTTCTTTTTTAATTCGTCCTCTCGAATATGATAAGCTCTTGAATTCATATTCTGGATCTCACGGACTGTGACATTTCAAGCTTCAAGAAGGAAAGAGGTCTAAGCTTGAGAGAGGAGGGGGGCAGGTAATGTTCGCCACCTTACTCTACTGAATTCTATCGATGAAATCTTTCTGTTGTTTGCACATGCGCAGTCTGCACGTTCTTGTTTGTCTATACACAATGAAAATAAAACCCGCCTGCTGTGTTGGTAATTAACCGGAAGAAGTAGAATATGATAGTCTTCAGCAGTGTTTAGAAACGGAACGAGGTTAAGCGACTTCGGTTTCGATTTACCATTTAATATGCACTTAAGCCCAAGATGGCAAATAATATAACGGTGATTTTGTGAAATCCCATCCCAAGAAAGGCAGTTTCGAGAGGGTACTGAGTTCGAGGGTTTGTGCTAAGTATCCTTCTTAAATGGCGATACCACTTACCTAAATTTCGACAGAGATCTTCTAAGGCAGATATGGACGAGGTGGCATTAAACCCCTTCATAAGATCGCAGGTGACAACTCAACATTTCTATGCTAGCCTTGATGCCTCGAACACCTCAAATGACTGTTATTAGTTTCCAGCCTCACAAATATAATTTGCTGCCCTACTTAGGATGAAAAACCAATCAATATTCCATCAACAAGCAAATATTACGTCGGTTCGTAGATGTCAATTAGAGGTGACTTCTGCATCACTGATTGCTCATATATTATTTTCGATGTCAACATTGGACATTTGGAGCAGCCACCTTGCGAGCATTATGATTTCCGAAACGGCACCTTGTTACTGATCGATGTGTTACTACTTCAGTGCAATTGGTCGAAATTTGTTGCTGCATGCAAAAACACCAACAGGAGTATTCGTGAACAGATGGCATTTTATGCGGGCATCGTTATGAATTGTTGCATCCCACTGATAGTTGCTTGTAAGCAAACTATGAAACCCTTGTGAACGCCACGTTCTAAGGTTAGTGGTAGTGATGCTCTTATCAGGTGACTGGCTCATCACCGCGTCCAAACTATCAATTTTATAAAGAATTTATGTTGACTGCAAGCTGCATAGGAAGACTGGCGTTAAAGCGTTAAAACAAGAAAATCGAATAGCAGCGATTGATAATCGCATTAAGTGCAGCATGTTAGCGAAACTATTTCGGAATGAAGATAGATTGCTTTTCGAATTTTCGCTCAAATGTCGCGCCCATTCACCTTCCATAGCACTCATTATTGCGACTATCTTAAAGGCAAATTAAGATTTGAAAATTGTGCCTCTTTAACCTCCCGTTGGACTAACATCATTTTTTTTAATCCAAAAGTAGACCGCTTTAGAAATTTACGACCCACTGAGCGGCGACCTTCTCAACGAGTTTTCTTTATAGTGCATTAACATTACCGTAGAGGACGGGCCACTTGAAATTGCTAGTCAAGAAACTTCTTACAAATATCGTGAGAATTTATAGAAAAAAAAACGCTCCACCCCATTCGTCAACATATTTGACTGCATGGTCAAAGACGCCCTACCTCAAAATTTGCTCTCACATGAGATTACAGATATAGCGCAAGATGGTGCTCCTCCCTTCAAGCATTCTCTGCTATGACAAATGTTACCTTGCATTAAGAACAACTGGAACACATTTCAAATGATTCAGAAAGCTATTCAAACTGTCGTTACGATGTTGAACAAAGTTGCCAAAACAAGCTTCGTTTTAAACTTCAAAAATACAGCATCCACCTCGAAGTCTTTCTTAGACTAACATTATCGGTATAAAATAAAATTCTCTCTACACGCATATACTGATAAACAAGCGTGCTTTATATCTCAAGAAGTGAAGCAACATTTTTACAGGCTCAAGTACACCGCCACGCAAAAACCCCTCCCAACATACAATAGAGCGAGAATGAGCAACGACGAACTAAGCAAATACATAGAAGCTCTGTTCTCAGCGGTTTGCCCGTGCAACATTTTCTCCCCTAGCATGGTGCAAGCAGAGATGTCAGCTGATCAGCTGTTGAACGAAAAGAAGTGTGAACGATCTGACAGCGCGTAGACAGAATATTTTCTTAGCCTTCACGCCAAATTCAATTGTAAATGGAAATTCGTCTATCAGATGGAATATCGGAAGCAATTGCCATCCTCATTTTTCCCAAAAAGACTAAGTCAGACTATTTTTCCTCCGCTTTACTATGGGAGCACTTAAAAATGTAACTGAATGTTCAGATTTTGGAAGAGACAGAGACATCCCACCAACCCACTCTCCTCCCCTCCGTTAGGTATGCCATGATCTACCCGTCTTGAGCGCCTTAAATCATTTAATAGAGAGCGCGTCGATAGCCCCAACCTGTCCCGAAAAACGTTTCAACAGCAAAGTCCTTATTGTCGTTCTTTGGTCCCCTAAAATAAGCAACAAAGCCTATAATGCAGTTTTCTTTGCAGGAATAGAAGCAAGTCATCGATGCTCCTATTCTCCATATGCAACTCTCATGAGGATTCAATAATATTTCAATGCTGGTGGTGTTGTGCACCGACCACATCGACAACGATTGAACGAAAACAATGAGATACTTTATGAAACATAGATGGCACATTCGACACAAATAAACTGTCCTGAAATATGAATATGAAATCATAAAATGAAAGTGAAACTTCAACCTAGACAATAATGACTAATCGTGTAAAAGAAACGATAATCGATTGAAAACGGTGTGTGAAATTTCAATTCAAAGTAACTTGAAGCTTTAAACTTGGAGCCTCAGTTAGAGCTTTAAAAAATAAACCTTTCAGTAAGAAATTCATCAATTGTCGAATCTTATTTCAATGTTGTTGTCACATAGGTGGAAGAACTTGTGATTCTTTTCTTTCGTCTATCGGCGAGCCTTGAAATTTCAAATTTCCACGCAATTAACATCGATATGATATGAAAAATGATTCAAAAAGATACTATAGAGCGAATGATTTTTAGTGGAAAATATCGATAACTTCAACAGATAATAGAGAACGCTATATATAATTATATAAAGAAGAAAAAAATATCTTAAAATTAGCATCTACACTACAAATCTCACAACATCTACGATAACAATAATAATCAAGAGAGAAAATCTTATTTACAAAATGAAAAACAATTGTTAATGGAATTTTTCTCAATAAATATGATTATGCCGTTTATTTATGGAGTGATAGGAATTACTAAAACAATTCTTGCACCATATCGATAATCACTCATCGCAGCGATATTTCTTTCCAACCTGAAGGTATAAATTTCAAAGATATTCTCAAGCTTATAAAAAAAAATATACATAAAAGTTAAGGCTTGAAGGCTTTCGTCGAATCGTTTCTGAAGCGATCTTGCCATAATGTCGAGGAAAATATATGGCAAAAAATCGACTAGACGTTTTTAGCATACAACTATTTCAGTCATAGTAGTCGGAGCACTAAGAGGAATCAGAAATGTTCTGATGATGCTTATTCACTTGGCACCCTTCAGGAAGAACAAGCTGCTAGAGTATTTATACGATAAAGTGAGCAAAAAATTTGCTGATAGTCCTATGGTCTATTGGAATGCCTATAAGCCAGGCTCGCACTACAAAAAAGTAATATAAATTCGACTGATTTTTTTGACCTATTTGAAGTGTACACAGAATTAAAACGAGGAAACAGGTTAATGTAACAGTAACACAGCAATTACAGTAAATCATCGTATCTCTTCAAAGTTGAAATCCCTAAAATGAGTGTAACAGAATTTCGCAGTCAAACTGCCCACTAAAATAACTGATGTTTCTTCCTAAGTTCAATCTGCTTCCAATGAGGCAGTGAGTAGAATGCTTGTCGATCCATCTCGAAAACGGTTTCGAAGTCTTTGTCATCGAGATATTGCTCTAATCGCTTCAAGTCGACACCACTCGGCAAGTTCCGTGCCACTACCTTCTCCAACGGCCAATACTGTGTACGATTACGAAGAAGTTCATCCAGATCGCAAGGGTCCCATCTTTGTGGAACCATCTAAGATAGATACATCCGAATCATATAAAAGGACGAAATAACAGAACAATGTCTTCATGAAAGCTTTCAAGACGAACAGAACAGCACGGCGTCTTATTTCTTCTGTTCAACGAAAAAAAAAACAACACATCACAGCCTAAAAGAAACACAAAGACGAAATGGTCACCAATTCTAACGGTACCTCCGTAAACAGAGATCCAGAAAACAACAGGCGATTCCACGAAAAGAAACTTCACTGATTTTAAGCTCTTCATATAAACAATCTCTCTATTCGAAATTTCTCTTCATATTAATACAACTGTGTGGAAATGTCGATCAACATGCACATTTTAGCACAAATGCGACAGCTCACCTGGACGGATTCATCCTCCGGAGCTTCATCGACGAAATTTTCCCATTCAGGGAAAAGTGCTTTGAAAGCATCTGGTTCACGTGTTTTACAAATAACACATCTGGGTACGTTACGCCCCCTGCAGTAGGAATTGACGACCCGTAGGACATATGTGCTGGCGACATCCTCTGTCCACAACCAAATTTTCGTGCCTTGATCCACTAACATCGTATCTCTAAATACACCACACTTTAAACAAGGACTTAGGGGTGTCGACAAACCCAAAAGACATCCTACATAATGGGTCCTTTAAAAGCGCCTTATCGGTGGTACTGTCCTTTCAGCACTACTTCTTCAACAATAGCGAAAAGAAAAAGTTAGATACACCTTCCACATTGACTGCAGCAATAAATAACCAAATAAATTACTTTCACACGACACATATGAGGATGTCACACAATCTGAACTTAAACCAGTGAACTTCTACGTGAGATGCTTGGAATAAAATAATATCTATATTATCAGATCGACAGTGTCCTCTTTAACATTTGCATAACCTCACAGAAATGAAGCTAATATTTTAATAAACATTCCTCAACATTCTCAGCATTCTTTTCAAAAAATTAGCCCACTAGCGGTCCTCAAAGCTCTTTTACGATCTCATACAGCCAAAATGAATCGATAAAGAAATTATAAGCAAATCAAATGAATAAATCTATTTATTTTGCAAGGAATTCTTAGAATATTTAACGTATTCCAAACATAGTTGCGTATCTTGAAAGAAATGAAGTTTTGCGAAATAAATCATAACGACGAAAATTATCGGAATTTCAGCTTTTTCAATGTTACTTTCAGATAGCTAAAATCGAAATTTGAGAAAATCACAAAATAACTAAGCAATAGTTAAATTTTAGGCAAATATAAGGTTTCGAAGGTTTTTATTGACATATACTAACTAGCATTTTTTTAAGCAGCATGTACTATTAAGATGTGACTCAAAAGGGTCAATCAAGATAGAAAATATTGACTAAACGATATGGCTTGAATAATGCATTCTGTTGTTAATGATAACGATGGCATAATCAAAAACTTCAATCGATGCTATATTTTCAAAAAATATGTCGAAAATACAACCGGAAACGTCAATATTTTTTCAGACTTACTTTAGATCTCGTTGAGTGAATGAGAACGGTAGTTGCGGATCCCACTGTTGGCATGTCACGTCTTTACCATCAGTTTCATATAAGCGAATCAATCGTGGTGCCTCAAATATCAACTGATATTATTGAAAAATATAATAAATTCCTTGAGAGGCGTGTCCCTCACAATCAGGGTCAACGAAATTGCAAATAACGGGAAATTAACCTCAGATAACCGTTAGGCCTCAACTGCTATCAGACTCCGATCCCATATCATAACAGTCAAAAAGATATTCAAATGATATAAGAAAACGCATTTCGTTGGGGTCACTGTCGACATCGTTAGAAAAATTAAATTAATCCAACATATTAAAGTGAAATCAACTAAATTCCTTAAAATTCAAGCTCTACATAAAAACTGGCAACTTTATGGCGTTGAGGCCCTCATTTAAATAGATACGAACAATACAACTTTATAGAAATATAGCCATACTTGTTCCCAATTATTCGCAGAAATGACTGGTATGTTGAATGCGCCGTCTTCTTCCCTCACTTCAACAACTTCATCGCTTTCGCTGAGATTCTCAAAATATGCATCCCTCACGTCTAAGATGTGTTCTGCGAGACGAAGTCCAGCATTTCGCCAAATTTCCTTGCTTCGTGCACCATACCACACTGTGACCGTATCGCGTACAATAACGTAGACACCATGAGAACGAAATACTATTGGCTCGGATAGCTCCACCATGCGATATTCACTGGGCAACGAAGAACCCAAAACGACGAAGACGTTTGTACCAGTTCCTGTCACTATCATTGAACCGTTGAAGAACTGGAGAAAAAGCGGAGGCTCCTGATTCTAAAAATTAATGACTCGAGCTCAAAATCGCTACCAAATTAATAACTGTAAAATCCCTGAGTGTAACCTTGGCGGATTTCAAGCGACAACTTAAGCAAATAAGCAAAGATAATTTCTTGAAAATGTAAGAAAAGACTTCTTTTCTGTTACACAAATAATCCTATGAAGAAATAACGACGTGAACAAGATTTGCTGTCAACGGCATAAACTTATATGATTATGGAGTTGCGTTCCTAAAATAATTCAAAACAGAATTTAGCAAAATATGTCCTTTAATATGTAAAAATTGCTCATAAGAAAAGAAAATTATTGCTCACGAGTATTTTAATGGCGAAAGAACAACGGAAAAAATATATATCAAATATGCAGCACAACAAAAACGTTACACATAATTAGATAATGCATAATGTCCCACATATATGGAAGAAGCTCCGATACCTCCAGTCTCCGAAGCAATCGACTAGAGCTTTACATTTAGAATGTTGGATGAAGCCAAAACTATCTGCCGGCGGCTACCTCATTTGCCGATGACCACACTTTAAGGTTGTAAAACCGTGAATGGTGGCTGTTGGATACTAGGTGCGACTGACAAATGACTACTGTTCGTAAGTAAAGAAGTAATGCATGCATTCAATAACGGTGTCATTTAGCGATTCTGAGGTCTTTTGCAAGGGCACGTAGTGATAAGGTAATTGTTAACTGTTGTCGATTGTGATTAGCTAGCTTCCTTCTTGGGTGATGCAGCTGGTTTCTGCTTTTTTTGCCAAACTTCTGGGCTTCCTCTCAAAAAATCCTATAAATCAGTTGAACTATAGAAATGAAAGTTTGCATATATTAACCGAATGAAACAATGTGCCTTTTTGGAACAATGTGCACAAAAAACACTGATAATAACTGAAAAGTTTACATCTATGATTGCTGAATCTTTCTTAACCTGAACAGAGGAGATAACCTGAACAGAGGAGACGATAACCTGAACAGAGGAGATGCAGAGGTTTATATGCTGCTTACAAACGTTCCCCTCTTGTATCCTCCTTAGAGCTCCACTTCGACCGCAGTCAATAAAACTTTCATGCGAACGTTAGCTGCATAACGTCTTAACTCAATTCCGTATCGGTCTGTTGAGATAGCACTCGCGACGCTGCGATCGTCTTTGGATTCCGCGGGAAAATTTTTTCTTCATACCAGTTTTCTTTTGCTTTTGTAAATATGTATTTGTCGAACGAATGAAATGAAGTTAGTGACGTTATAAGTGAAGCTCCGTTATTTTAGAGAAACAACCTTTTCTCATCACAGCCATCTGAGGTGATCACAGCCTTGTATCAGCCTTTCGCTAACGACTTGAACATTTTCGACACGCTAATAGCAATAACTATCTGTAATAACAACGCATAAGTAAATTGCGCTTGCTTACCTGCAAAACACGTTCATGTGGATGACGATCACGATCAAGGTCCCTCAACGCAAGAGCGCATAGTCCTTGCTGCTTTTTGGTTGTATTCGAACCCAACCAGAAGAAGTAGGCAATACGACGACGTCCTGTATCGTGCTCACGTTTACCTCCATCCAGCTTGTGAATACCTTAATAGCGAAATTGAAACTAACTGAGCACATGCAGCAACAATAACAGTAGCAGCTGCTGTGTAAGTGAAGTGCATCGAAATATTCGATTCAACTCTGAACTGCAATGTGGTCTGCGATGGATGGATCGAGAGAAGCAACTCACAATGTAATGAATGTAACAACGAAAGAGGAGGTTTCGATATGAGACCTACGTGCCAAAAAAAGCTAACACAAGAATCACCCTCATATGTATTAAGCAACCACTCCTCCCCACTCCTTCCCCATCAAAATGCCATCAACTGTCAAGGTTTTGTTGCAGTATTTGTCAAAATATTCCATTTATACGACTTTCATTATTAACAGTTTATGTGGCTACAGCGGATAATCTGAAAAGATAAAGAAGACTGCAAATATCCTTTCAAACTTACATCAACAAAGACAAAGAACTTTTGAAGAAAGCAAGAAACGCTGGAACGATTATTTTTATTTCTTTGAGAATATTACTAAACATTGAAAAAATATAGTAAAATTGACCGCCACTAGACTACGCTGAATAGAGAACAAGCGGAACGAACCAGTCCGCTCAACACGATACTCCCATTTGATCACATAACATGCGTCACTGGCAAACATATGCATTGCATCTAGTTCATGTAGCTCATTCTCTCCTTCAAGTACCATGAACTGCAGTCCTTCCGTAAAAACGTTATCAGCACGACGTTCAAGCTCTGTTTCCTCGAGAATCAGCACTGACTCTTTGGGGCAATTGGCTGCGAGTGATCTAAATTTGGTACGTTTTCAGTGACATAAATTATTTTTGCAAAGCAACTTTAATTGCCGATTAAAGGCAATATAAATATTTCAGAATAAAAAAAAGGACGAACAACAGCGTTAATTGGAAAATTTTCGCTCATATGGAGCCCATTTAGGCGACATAAATGTCTAAACTTAAGAAAATGATTTTATACAATGGAAATGACTTTTTCAACGGCTCACTGATGACCACTAAAACCCTCTTTATGATGTCACAATGTAATTAACTGATGCCGAATATTGACCGCACAATACCTTTCTTATAATTATTCAAATGTAGGCTTCTTCTTACAATCGACTGAACGCAAAAAATATAGAGTTTCAAAAAATGCCAATAAGATATTTTATCAAAAAATGTACCAATTATTACCTGCCAAGTTGAATAGCCATAGCCTCCTCCTCCATAACGTTCAACATGTCTCGTTTTGGTAGTCGCATTTCCCACCTATTAGACAGTCGTACCGTGGAAGTTTTCCAATCACGGAACTTGTGCCGAAATAGCGCGTCGCCCAATCCTTGTGCCATTTTCATTAGCACACACCATGGTGGCCTTCCACCATCAAAACTCTCACCAAACAACAACTCTGCATTCCTGATATGAGGCGCACTTTGGGATCTCTGGAAAAACAAAGACACCTGAAGAGATGGAATGCGAGAAAGCTGATTTATACTCTAAAATATCTCCGAAATTATATTTAACGGAAGTGAAACTCTTCAGGGAAATCTACAACATTTAAGAGGCAATCGCTTTGGCACCAAACATTAGTGGTAAATAAAATTACCACACATGACTGCAATATCTGCGCAGTGATGAAACTGTGATGGCTGAAAGGATAAAAACATTCACATTGATAGAGACTAGTTCATCGCATAAAACATTTAATGAGAATTCAAGATTACGCGTCACAGTGATTTCCCACCTTATAGAACGCTCATTTTTGTCTCAAAACAGGATGCCAACCGCTAGAGAACTCTCTTAGATGGTTAAATAAAGTTGAAGTTTCCCGAACTATAATAGGCGACTTCTTACAAAGAACTTGCTCGTAAATATATTCGTACATGGCGCTTGTTTCAGCAATATACGAGGCGAAACAATGCTGAACATTTAATGTGCAATCAATCATCAGTTTTGTTTTAACCAACGTTATGCGTCTACCGAAATTACGTGATAAATTATCGCAGAAGCGGATGCGAATGAAACATTTCTGAACAGAATGAAACAGCGCCACTGTAGGTTAAAAAAAGGACGACGATTTTTGAAAATTGCGTGGATCTGCTTATTTCCTTCATTTAAACAATGCTAACATATGTTTCCCATAGCACGCTATTTTCATGCAAATTCTGCGCTCATTTAGTGCCCAAATGACAGTTCTGTGAAACAAAACGTCAACACAACAAAAAAGCTACCACCACTACTAGTTGCCTTTTGCTCGTAGTACTTATAACATCAGCATTATCCGACGCATATTCGGATCGGATGATGTTGTTGCACTCAAGCAATATATCAATCTCTTGCTGTACGTCTTCAAGTCCTGTTGATTATTGCGTATTTTCAAGACGCTCTTACTCTTCCGCTCTATGGCGAAAGAAATGATCGCATATTTGTGTCAGATGTAGAGCTAGCAGTTCGAGACCCTAAACAAGTTTCAGGTGCCTCCGAATAAAACTTTTTTAGAAGGGAGACCAAGACAGATGAGAGGACGATTATATTAGCGTTTTCGCTCTTCAAAGTATCCGTATAGCATATAATAACCCATCACTTGTTTTCGTGAAAACGTTTATTAGTTTATAGTTTAATTGGGAGTTTCGTTTGATACGATTACTGCAAAAACAACAAAATATTTCAAATACCAACGAGATTTCTCTGCGAATTGTGTCAGCAATTCAATATCACATACTTACTGAACTTAAATTAAACAGAACATTTACTGAAATGAAATAGAAACCGAAAGCTGTCACCCCACCCAAATTAGTATGCAACACACGCACCAATTCTTCAGCATAGGCTAGCGCCTGACGTGTTCCGTTGCGATCGGCGCTTCGTCCTGCCCAGACGTAAATTTCCGAGCCAAAATCAAATACGAGATTCTAGAAAAAAATTCCCACATTTCAAATATCATCTATATGCACGTCTTACAAAGACTTACTTACATTATACTATAAACCTATTCAGGCGCAGAAAAATACTTTCATGCACATTCATCGGATATTTTTTCAGAGGCGATAAGGAAGGCCTTATAAAGAAGAATAATGCCGAAAAAGCAAAAAGAAAAACCAACAAAACGCAAAAATATTTGCAAAATAGGTAACGTGTATGTGTATGTAAGCTGCAATCAAACTCTTTGTAGTTCGAGTTTTTTCTCCACCTATAAACTAAGGTATTTTTTGGTAGAACTTTCCTGTCATTTGAAACTTTACTAATCATAAATTATTATCAAATAAGTTTTGCGCTTTATTTGTCGCCTAGAAGCCCCAATGTACCTTCATGATGACGGCTATCACAACAACTATTCGATTTTCCATTAACGATTTTCCTTCTAAACATTTTCGTATTTCCTGAAAAATGAATCCTTCTTAAAGATCAGTCTATGCACTTGAGTGCAATTCGGTCGCTCCATAAAATAATTTACTAAAAGTGTTTTCTGTACTACTTAATAATCCATCAAAGTGAACCTTATTTCCCTACTTAATGAAACAGAAAAACTCAGCAATTCGCTTACGGCACTCGGATGGAACACTGAATATTTGGGTACTTCGGCGGACGAAAAAGCGAACACGCTATTATCGGCGGCGATTTTGAAGACAATATTCGTTGCAGCGATCATCTCCTCAAACGGCTCCACAATCTGGAGCAGCTGATCTGGCACGTAGTCCTCGCGAAAAGATTCACCATCAATACATCCGAGTAATTTCCAGAACTCACTGCCGCTTGCTGGTTCACCTACGTACTCGACTTGCTTCGCATAACATCCCAATTCACCATTCTTATTACAAACACTCGTCGCAATTTGCGTTGCCTGAAAGGATTAGTGTTCAGCCCCTGAGCAGTAGCGCACTTACGATTCGAACTATTAGAGAATATCACTTTCCATAATCGCAGGAAGCGATAACTGTTGTCTTGGAGGACCACATCAACTTCGAACTGTATGCAGCACAACATCCTTCCGAAACCTAAATTGAAGTACACGGTCGGCACTCGGCACTAGAAATGCAGCTGATTCCTTTAAGTATGCCGTATGGATAAGCCTAAACGTGATAAGAGGGCGAATCGAATATGCAGTTGTACTGCTTTTGTCGACTCAGCTATTCGTGTTTGCTATTTTTTGCTCAACGATGAAACAAATATACACCCGGGCATTCCTTGAAAGAGGTTCTCCCTAAGCTACTCCGAAATGAAAACAGGAATAATAAATGATGGCTCCATACCGAATACAGTCCACTTCAAACAAACATCGCATATCAAACCTATCATGAATCAATTTTGCGAAGAATATGAAAATTTTTCGATCAAATCGAGCTAAAAAATGACCTCAGCATTCCACGACAAGAAATCTTCATTCATAAAAGGAAAACTATTCGCAAAACAGAAAGTTAAGCAGGTTGAGTTCTATCGCTTGTGTACTTTCTTAAGATCATAAATAGAAATGTTTTCTACACCTCTGAGGGAGTATAAAAGTAGTACTTAGAAAACCTCTTTTTCGATTTATAAAATTATTACTAATAATTCGACAACTAACTTCGATATTCCCTACTTTACGCCGACGCATTGAAATTCCAAGTTCATATGTGACTGAAATATAGGCAAACCATACGTTTGCACAAAAAAAGTACAAACAGAATAAAAACCACATGGGAAAGTACATAAATCAAAGCTGAAAACAACGCGGCAAATTACTTTAGTTTTCTCGATGAGATTCGCATATTTTCCTATGTATAGAAAAAGTCGCATTGGAGTGAGTAAAATAAATACAGCATAGGCGTGAATCGAGGAATATTTCGGTGCCACCAAACGAACATCAGCGTGTTTTTCACCTAAAACGGAGATAAATCGTTTAGGCAATAATAATTCCCATGAATAATAATTCGAAATTTATTGCTGAAAAAAATGGAAATTGAATTTGTATATCATTAACAAAAATTGCTTTTTGTGTTGTTCAATCAGATAGACTTTTATAAGAAGCATCTATAATAAGACATAAAATGACGCATCAAAACGAAACGAATGATAAAACGAGAACAAAATGATGCAACAATAGGGAATGATTTCAATAAACATATAAAATTCCATAAATTGCTAAAAGTTTGACGAAATTCTTATATTTGGCGTTTTTTCCCTTAACGCATTTGTTCACAAAAAAATATGAACCTATCGGAAATGAAGTGAAAACTATCACATTATTATTCAATTACTTTCGAAACGATTCACTAGTTAGGGAAAATATGAGAACACAAAACCTTAGAACTTCTTTGAAGAGGAAAAAACGACTTATATTAGAGGATTTCTCAGACGAGAGGAAAATGAATTAAGACATATTAACCTTTGATTCTGATCAACATCAAATCCGGATAGGGCGATTTCACTTCCGCTTTCTTCAATTTCACATCCGAATAATCTAATTTCGATTGTAAACCCTATAATGAAATATTAGCTGCAACTTTTAAGCACTTCCCGAAGACCATAAATAAATTCATTCTATACTGGTGAAGAAGCATCATCTAACCCACAAGGATCTGCAAAAAGGGCAAGAAAAAAACTAACAAAGAAAAGAATAAAGCAATAAGAACGACCACAGCTCAAATTTTCAGATCTCCTCATTTAATTCAACCATTCTATGCATGAGAATATTTTATATCTCATATAAACATGGGCACAATTGTTTTCGATAACAATTTCTAAAATTCTCGTAATAAACTGCAAATCAAATACCGATCGAATTGTGGCAGAGAAGGTTTATGAGCGTCACAAAACGATCAAATCGTATCGTTCGACTATAAGATGATCAGATAGTTTTCATGGAGAAATCTATTCACTGCACAAATAATTACATAATTTCTATAAACTGCTACTTTATAGGACAAATAGCTGTCAAAACTAAACACTGTGGTACTTTTATTTTTAATTATGAAAAATAAATTCCATCAATTTCTTGGCGGGATTAACAGTGTTCATGTCGATCGCCTCCAATCCAGCAAATAATAAATGAAATAATATATTCCCAAGGACAGCAATATAAGAGCACCTTTTTCGCGCTTATTGCGATGCCTGTCTCTGAAACATCATCTTTGTTCTCCTCCTTTTTCAAACGATAATCGAGCGGAGTCACAGGCGCACTGCTAACAACTGGCGATGAGAATTCGGGTAATCGATGCGTTGCACGATTTCGAACTCGACGTCGAGCTAACGGCCGAGACGGAACTAATAACCTGCAGCTTTCAAAAGCTGAACAGCAACTATTTCATAGTGAAAGCTTATGTGAGAACAGAAATAAATAATCGCAACCATTTCGATATATCTCGTAGTTTCCCTTTATTTTTGATATATTACTTTTGGTGACTAATTTATAACTTCGGTAATTCAATTAATTTATGCCAATTTGTAAGTCTATTCAATAATTTAATGTCACGCATGTTCACTTTAACCATTCAGCATTTTCGATCCTCCTCCACATCAGCGACTGAGAACGAACTGAAGTGTGCCACTTCGCACTTACAAATCTTGAACAAACAAAAAATTTCTCTGCCTCTCCCTTATGCTTCATTCCACTGAGTAATAAAAGAAACACTGAAAGGTGCAACCAGATCGTAGATAAGCACCCTAAAGATATAAAATTTTCAGAGATTCTCAGAAAAATGCATCGTAAAATAAGGCTTTTGACAAATGTCCGGTCAAGGAAAAACCCGACCATTTACGGGTCACTCAAATAAGACCATTCCCAGTAATCTGACCACTAAAATTTCATGTTCATGTAACAACTGATCTCTTGAAGTTTTCCAGTTAGTGCACCTCAACTTTGGGTTAAAATAGTGAACCCTCTGTAGAAAGTCTTTGCCAGCAAAGTTCTCGAAAATTTAAGGAGGAAGGATGACGCTAAAGCGTAATTTCAACCCCTCATTAATCAACTTCCGAGAGCTGCAATTATCGGCTGAGTTCAGCGGAATGCGCTGAAATGATCTCTTCGATATGAGATATGAGTCTTTGAATTTGCATATTATTTCAAATGGCGTTCGTATGCGTCCCGATGTGTCGATAAGGCAGAAACTAGTTAAGCATAAATTAGAGAATATGCGACCTCAAAAGTGCCGTAACACGAGTGACCTCAAGAGATATGCGGCGAACGCATTGTGCACTCGACATTTAAACAACGCATATAAATCCTTATCTTTGTCTTATATCACTATTTTCACCTATTTCTTCATATATCAGCGTACTAAGAGTGCACTATGCCGTACTTCACTAAATACTCACCACAAAATTAAGCAGAAAACAATCTCGTTTTTCAAAATGAGACTTACGTCTTGATAAACGAATTATAGCCAAACAACTTTCGATCGCTTAACCTCGAAGCGTAATGTCGACGAAATAGCAAAACATTATCTGCTTCAACTGATTCCCTAAGTCATATAGTGCCTATTTCGTTGTCTGAATTCTAGTCATAGATGGTAATTTCTCTGGAAACAACCAAGCTCCCTTGAAAGGAAAACAGCGAGCAAAAATCATGCTATTAGCCGTTCATGATGCTATCTATATTGCTAGAGCTTAGCATCTCTGCAAGACGCTCCCCGTAGAAAAAAAACGTCGAGACATATCAATGATGGCTCTTTGCTTAGAGCGAAACGTGCAAATGTATAATGTTTGACCTAATGAGAGGACGCTCTAAACAATGCAAAAAAAGGAAAAAAAGGAAAGATATAAAACGACAGAGCAATATGGGCGTTTAAAAAATTGTGAATGATGTATTTATTCAAATACTTCCGGCATTAATTTCTTTCAGTGACCACCGAACCAGTTTTATCAGAAATCAGAATTACTTGGGTGTGTGTGACGTGATGTCGTCAAACTCAGCATCCGAGATGTGCAATAGTTTAGAGGGCGGTGAGACGCTACAACAACTGGAGTAAAATCGATCCAGGCCCTTGCCGATGTCGATGGCCGGCGTTCGCGTTGACATCACCACGCATTTGTGGTCCTTCCTCATCCTGCCGGCTGCTTCCAGATTCTCCAACTCCGGATCCGCATGTACACGTGATCGCCATTTTTCCGATGACTGAAATTGCATAGATAATCCTTTTTCGTTGAAGCAAAGAAGCGTTTCTCCCATACTTTTCGTTGAAAAACTACATGATCTGAAAAATATATTTTCTTTAAACGAAAAGAAATTTCATTGGACAGATGGGAGGACAAAGGATGGGGTTATGAAGAAGATGATTCTGATGCGGGCGGCTATAGAGGGTCACAGAACTTTAAAGTTATATTATGTTTTGATGCCTACACAACACGAATTCATGTGAACACAACAGAAAATACTTAATTTCTTCACTATTTTTGCAGATTGACCGCATAAGAAATAGTGAAAAAGATGACAGTAGAAAACATCACAAACTTACAAATGAAAGTGACCGTAAGTCAATGAAAAGGCAAATGTGGGTTTATGAAAAAAGTAAGTGGAAAAAAGAGTGCGAAAGGTGCATAACTTGACTCGCGAACATGTTTCGCCATTATAGCACATTGTACTTTCGAGAGTGGACACAAGTGAATGGAAAAATGAAATTTCAGAAACGAGGTAAAGGAGTGCGCAAATTCGAATTCGTTGAAAATTACAACATGGGCATAGTTTATTTAAATATTTTCTAATACACATGCTGTAGACAATGCAAAATAATACCCACCAAATTCTCTATGAAGTCGTGGAAATTTAGCTCATTCATCAATGAATCGACAATGTTAAAGCGCTCATGTTATGAGAAAACTAAATGCACAATTGTTGGTAAACTATATTTGGGTCGAAAGTGCTGATCCTCTAGTAGACGATAACAAACACTATCCATATTCAATAAAAAAAAAGTTCGGGCAGAAAGTACAATACACTGATATTTTGCCTAGAAAAATTCAATGTTGTGATTTTACTATAGGAGAATTTATCCACAAAAATAAACTGAATAAAATGGGTTAATTGCAATGAAGTGCTGTGCATCACAAAACAGTTCAATGGAAAGAATAAAAATGAAGCATTGAAAAATTTTCTCACCGCTAAACAGATGTGGAAAAGTTTGAGAAAAAAACTTAGAAAAAAGTGATGAAAACGTATTTTTTAAAACGAATTTGAGAGAGCACCTCAACGAGCTTGTTTTTGCGCTCTTCGAGAATACCTCTTCGATATACGCCTACTGCAAGTTCCGCTTTTGCAACTTTGACCGCCGCATTATCACTCTCCATTTCCTGAAACGATACCACAGTAACAGCACGTTCACTTCCCGGCCTTTTACTTAGGTCTGCTAGTGAATTTCCTTGTGTTCTTGCGGGAATGAGCAACAGAAATATATTCTCCTCTCAAAATACAACTGTAGAAACGTCTCATAGCAACTGTACCGTATGCAACTTCCTGTTGTTCAACAATCCAATCATCTCAGTGAATTGTTCGTCAATAATAAAATAGCAGCAATAGAAAAAATTCTAACTAATCCAATCGCAACCATAAATTAACTGCAAAAATTTCATTCCTTGCTATCTAGTCGGGGCGCAATGCAGTGTAAAATAGATATGAATAACATAAAGCACCATTAAGCATTCATAATTGTTTGCTTGCGATAAACGTTTCAAGCTGATATCGAAAGCATCAATACCGCCTTCATATTATGTCCGCTAAAGTTAGTAATTCAAACGTCAATTGTTCTCAAGATGAAAATATTACAGAATGAGACATACACACATATACACAACATCGTCACTATACGTCTAATCAATGTAGATATTGAAAATTCCCATAAAAATTCCAACTTTTGCAATTAACTTTGTTGTTCCCGCATGTTAGTGACATGCGCGGAAGCAAACAAGTGGAAAATAAAGAAAATACATTCGTCACTGGCTACCCATATAACTATGCGGAAATGACTAAATTAGCTGGAAATTGAGTGAACTTTTCGAAGAAATTTTCTTGCCAGCTGTTGTATAAAAACATGGCAGAAACGATTGCTGAACTCTTCAGTTTCTGTATCTGAAACTGGCGCGTAGCGTCACTGAAAATGAACTCCTTATGTATATTAGTGCAGGTCAAGCAACCGAGTTCGCTATTTTCTCACTGTAATAAATCATTCATTTGCGCTATCACAATCAGGTAACGACCTAACGGACGCTAAGACCTAACGGACAATTCATGCCACAACATCCACAATCAATGGGCACTATCCAGAAAAAAAAACAATGGTCGACATAACACTACTTAATAAAAAGATATTATCGACATCGCCGTATAGAACTCGGTTTTATTAGAGAATGCTTTTTGACACAGCACTTTAGAGACTGTTCTGTTCCTGATCGAAGAGAAAATATACTCAACGCTGCTGCGCAAAATACGCGAGTGTAATTACTCCTATCGAGTGAACACTTACGATGTGAGCATTTTACAGAGATAAAAAACCCACTCATTTAAAGGAAATAAAAATATTATTAGGTCTTCAAAGAGAACACATCCCCGTTAAGTGTTGCAAACGAGAATTCATAAACGTCGCTGCAGTCACACCTTGGGTGGGCCCATTTAGTGATCCCTTTACATGAAACAATCATTCATTTTTTTGGCAGTATATAACGAATATGCAGCGATAGATGAAACTGTCTCAGAGAGCGGAGAATGTCTTTAGCGGCTGAAAGAAACAAATGAAAACGACCCATCTAAGAGGGAGCAAAAAGATCGAAATTGAGGGAATATTTTGTTTTGCTAAAATGTAATGCCTTGAGACAGCCATACTAATTTCCTTGTCAATAAATAGCGAAGGCAAACGTCCGCCCAGATAATGGGCCTCGTGAAGCTATACTGTAAAGTGGAACACAATATAAAACTCGATCCAGTGGAAACTTTTATAAATAATATTACTCGAAATCAAATCTAATGCCGAAGTAATGAAACAAGAAAAACTCTTTAAAAGTCAATGTGGAAACGCCCAAACTATTGAGACTGCTTGATATAAGCCAATGATGGGCTATAAACCTCTGTTATTATGTTAAGCAATGAGCATATAACAGCCGTCCATTGGCAATAATATAATTTTTGGTGGACAATACAATATTCTTACGTGAAACAAATAAACGACCTATTACTGAGATTAAGCATTATTGCTGGCTCAAGCATAAGTCAAAAAGCAATGACGAAACGTTTTCGATTTTTATGAACAATTTTTGACGCCGCCTACGGAAATACAAAAAAATGATACATTTGTACACTTGTGGCATATGCAGATGAAATGGCGGAGAGGTGAAAAGGTATTAAATTCGCACCAAAAAAAGCTCGAAGTTTCCATGAGAATCATTTGAAAAGTTGCATCTTCGGCGCATTTCAATAACGCACCCAATTTCACTGCTATAGAGAAGTGAGGATGTGTGATTAAACAAGAAATAAGTGATTGCGCCTCTCCTTAAAACAAGGCTACCATTTCAGCACTGACAAGTATAGAGATGCATAAATACGCTTAAAACAGTCAAACATTAGAGCATTTTTATGTGACGCATGCTACGAGCAAAATTATTTGGTGTTGCTGAATGAAGTGAACAATAATGAATGGAGTATAACGAACCTTCTTGTAGACGGAAGGCTGGTTAGTTGATGAAGTTGCAGTTGGCCACGTTGGTGCCACCAGCTTATTCTCGGAACCGATCTGTAAAATTCTTGAAACTAAAGTACTCATGGAGGCATCGAACGACTGCAGCAGGCAACCTACACTTTGCAAGCCCCCATCCCCTCCTCCACCCTCCAGCTCCTCTACCTTAATTATCGATGAACATGCAAAATGCTACGGTGGTACAAAGCAAAAAAATGATCGCACATACTATATATCACTCATCTAGGTTTATAAACCATATAAACCAAAGCAGTAACGGCAATATTATAACGATGATTTTTTCCGCGCTAACTAAAATAACCCTCTAATAATTGCAGTCAACACAAAACACGAAATCATGTTTGATTATAGAGATTATATTCATATGAAATAACGAGCACAAAAAGGAAACCACATTAAAGTCGAAAATAAAAATGTCGAAATTATTGTATGATTAAGGAGCAATGAGAGAATATGAATGAAATGGATGAAGTACAAAAACGCGGAAATGAAAAAGAAATTTGAGACAAACATTCATTTCGTCGAAAAATTTGATAGGAACATCCAAGAAACTATATGCGATAGAAATTTTTCGTTAGCAAAGAGGAACTTTATGAAAGAATTCTAATAATAAAATTTGAGCAATGAAGGAAAAAAACAATATTTAGAGAGCATTTTTGAATTACTTATGCGTAAAAATGCTACGTATACATTATCGAAATATATCGGTCGATGCGAATTCTACTAGCCTGTTCTCATTGGACTAGAAATATGACAATGAAATAATATATCCTAAGTAACGTTGAGTCTCAGATTTGCTGTGATCGTCACTCAAAACGAAACTCACGTAAATGAGCATTGTAAAAATAAGGTAAACTCTTGTTTGTTACGCATTTTATTAGGAGAATTTGATCATCACATTGAACAATGACGAAAGATTCACCTTTACTAGAATAAAAAAAGGATTGTTTAGTTATAATTCAAATAAAACTAACTCTCAAAGATATTTCAACGCATATGCGGGGAGAAAAAATAAAGTAACTATATAAAAATCCGGAAAAAAAGCATCAAATAATCGCTGAGGAGAAGAGGCGCATGTAGGTGGTTTACGAAATCATCCCCTTCTAATACTTTTAACTCATCGTTAGCGCGACAACTTCCAGTGATATCTGCAAACGGAATCTTCAAAGCACAAGCAATCAATGGTGGAAAAGCAAATGAGCAATAAATTCAACGAAGCAAACACACTTCCCCCCAACATCACAACGCACAACAATTCGATTACCATTTGCAAATTTTCCCGTTTTAGCGTCCAAACGAGAAATTGATCGCTCCTAATGCCAGTTGTCAACAAAAAGGGCGTAAATTCTAAGCATCATGGTGCAAAACATTTCCGATTTATTATCATTTCAGTAATGCGTTTTGCCATTCATACTAACTTATTCGACTCGTCAAAGTTGTTACATCATAGAAAGGATATCAAATCAGAAAAAGTACAAGAAAAAAAAAGCTACGCCCTCGTGAATATCGATAACATCACACTACTCACAATTAAAAAGCCATGATACCACCGCCACTTTGACTGCCTAAAATACCGACCTCAGTACATCTTTCTAATATACAAAAAACCCCATTCATTACTTCTATAGAGAGTGAGGTGGTTTGGTTACTCCTTGCGACACCTTAATTATAAACGTTGGAAATCACAAGAGGTTCGGCCGAGTGGCTGGCTAGAGAAGGGAGATGAGGAAAGAAGAGGAAGAAAATGCAAAGTTGATAGCTATTCCGACACAATAAAAAAGTGGGAACATTTCGAATCGATAAAAAGCCATAAGCGGTGTTCCCATAAAATAGCGGACGTTTCCCACATAAAAAATGAACAACGATGCTTCCGCTATGTGATGCGAATTGAGAAGCTCAAATATTTGCATAGACCACCTGAGATGTGAGTTTATGCGGCCATAGATATAAGTATATTCTTTTTATAAGTATAAGTAAAGCTGATAAATATAGTACAAATAAAAGATGCAGAAAATTTCCGATAGCTACCTGGGATTCGCTCAAGTGAGAATATGATGAGTTCTCGTAGTTTAGATTGTCGAAAAGCTCTAATTGCTTGCTGACGCTACCTTACAAATGAAGCGCATATTTTTATGATCTAGATTATTCTAATTCATCAACAAGACAGCACCCATGAGCGAAATTAAGAAAAAATGGAAAGAAAAACTGAGCCATAAGCAATGTCTTTCAGGTTGAGTGTACTGTTGAATTATCCTTAATTTATGCTAAAGAAATTTCTTTTCATATCCTCAACAACAAAAAAAAAAATGCTACAGGAAAGACATTAGCCGTTAGGGACTTTCGGAGGACGGATAAATTTTATGCCCTCTGAACATATCTTTAAAAAGACGAATAATTCTTATATTTATACAATAAATTTCTATTCAATTTAATCTATAAAACATGAGAAAAATAAAATACCTGCATTACGGAATAACCTACACCTATTTAGAGCCTTCATTAAGAAAAAGCTGTCATGGTCGTTAAGGGAGATGATGTATCTGATGACGATTTTTCCTTTAGTGAATATAATGCTTTGGGTGAAAAATATCTGTTTGATGAAGAAATGATAATATCCTGGTATATACCAGTTTACTAATATGCGTATACTGTAGAGTGCAGTAGCACATTATAGTACACACGCAAATACACGAGTATAGGAATAGCCGAAAGCGCATCAAAGCGATCGGCGTGAAGAAAAAACAAAAGTTGCGTATTGCTAGGATGATTTATTTGTGTAATAAGTAAACACTGATGAGTTCAATCATATCAGTTTATACACAAAGGAAGTTGAGATCATTGTACATACATCAATTGTGAGCGAAATTACCTAGGTAAATAAACAAATGCCAATTTATAAGTAATAAATATTTCCGCTTCCGCTCGACGTCATAAATGTAAATATGACGGCTTAAACCGGTCGCCGCAATAAACAATACGACGACCGCACTCTTCAACAATTGAGCACTTATTCATGACGTATGCTTGTTAGCGAAGAATTTTTCAGTGAAAATGTTACCGATATATGTTTGTCCTGAAAGAAGTAACGCTGGGGTTTCGTTGATAGGCGATACGACCAATCAAATTTTATCAGCATTACTATGCGGAAGAGTACCCTTCAATATTACAACTATTTCACGGTGAAGTAAATAACAACTTCATATAATTCAAAGCAATTCGTTAAATCAAATGTGGAAGAGGATTTTAGCCTCGGTATCTGCGATCGACTATAAGTGAAAACCCAATACTCGGCAAGTGTTCACTTAACCCTCTCAACAAGCGATGAGAACGTGAAAAACGATTGAAAAATATAATTTGGAAATTTTCAAAAAAAGACGCGGAATTTAGCAACTTCTTGTAAACCGAATAGACCTTAAAAAATGGCACGGGAAAAGGCAATATGCAATATTTGCTCCAGTTGCAACGAAGATTCAACCAATTTCGATCAGTAGAGCGAAACATACAAGTTTATTATATAACTGATTCGTTTGATAGTCTTTCAGTACATTGCTGTTATGAGAAAAATTCAACCATATATCCTTCACATTATCATTCAAACTCGCCAGGAATATATACCAACAAATTTAAAGGACGTCCTTTTCTTTTCTAATATATAAGGAAACCTGGATCAGAAAAAAAAAGTTCTTCCAATAATCATTGCTTCGATCAGCAAACACTTGACGTAGCACACCTAGCTTTGCGAATGGTCGCATCTAACAGCATCTCCTCAGAAAGTAATGATGAGCCTAACAGCTATGGCTTACCTTTTCAATGGCACTTAAGCATCGATTAGGCACCTGCCAGTTATTCACTCGCATATGCATGTTACGATGGGCTTACTCATATACCTGCATTTATGAATAAACCCTCTCGCTATGCAAGTGTGAGAGTGCTGCATGCCGTTCAGCTAAGTACAAATAAATGGCAAAGTAAAGCGAGATGATTGTTTGCGTAATGATAAATGTGAATTATGTTGTTTGTTGGTAGTCGTCGTTCTAATTGCACAAGATAGTTAAAGACCATTCGCAGATACGCCCAAAACTCCATCATCTACAGAAGATCAGAAAACGCAGGGAGATCCTCGATGTCAGAACATCTCAATCGAAATACATGTATTTTTTAGATCTTTTGTAGAGATGTTGCAATCGCATATCCTAAGACAGCATATTCAATATCGCACATACTTATTCCTCTTGATAAGCTCTCTTTGTGAAGTATACATCTGGCAAACTGCTGTCAATATTGCATTATTGAGAATCACATCGAGGAGAAAGTCGATGAGCATTATTCTTTAGAGCAATATGAAATGATGAATAAATGCGACAAATCAGTTTCTAAAAAAAAATGAAAGAAGAATGAAGAAAGAAGCTTTCGGCGAATTGAACACAAAAGCCGCCATCGAAATGATTAGTCACTGTTTTTGATAGATAGACAATCAGGTTCGATCTCAGTCGAACATTCGATGACACAATTTCGATCGATCGGTTTCAATAGATGATGTGATGTGTTAAAAGCAATTTTCATTTATTAGCTGCAAAATACGCTTTAAGATACACGAAATAGGGATTGTGATTCATAATGACTGCTGAACGTTTCATAACTGAAACTGTGGCGAAAAAAACCTCGTTTTCTACCTCTCCACTCTTTTCCTAAAATGGTCACAAATTGAAATGCTTCATCAATTAGAATAAAAAAACAACAATTAAACAAAAGCGTAATAGACAAAAAATAAAACCGAGTCCAATAATATGCTATTGTGTTCATAAAAATGATGTGACTGACATTCGAGCGTGAAATTTCTTCCACAGTCAATTTTTCTTTTAAATTATGGACATCAATATCTTACATTCGAATAAATACATAATTACTATATTGTATGGCGTGTACTTCCAACAGTGTAGAAATTACTATCGTTTTTTGATATTTCAACGGCCGTTTCGATGAAGAAAAGCATCATTAAGTTTAGGAGCAGTGCAATCTTGTAGTCAGCAATTTTGTAAAATATATATCTCTCTTCCCACTCAGTAATAAGCGAAATGTCTCATTTATCAATTCGGTTGCTTAAACGCGATATTTCTCCGAGGAAACATTAAATGTGATCACAATGAAAGAAGAGTGATGGTATTAGAAGAGGAGTACGCATCCGTTTCGGAAAAAGACGATTCCAAGAGAACGCTTATAGTTGGAAACACTTGATTTTGAATTTTTTTTTACTGAATGATTACTCATCTATACAACTTAAATAATTATGATACTTAAATAAATAGCCTTTAAACTTTAAATCATCTTATATTAGTTATAAGAATAAAACATTTCGATTTTGAATTGTGTTGAATTTTTGCACTTCATGAATTAAACTTGAAACGCTTTAGCAATTCGAGAGTAAATAAAGAGAAAGAGGCACTGTACGATCATAGAGACGCTGAATAAATGTGGAATGCTCTATTGTATTTTCATCGATCTGCAATGATAATTCAGCGCTATAAATGAATTGCATCAGTGAATTGCATTAGCAATACGGAAAATATACAATCAGATATTTGCATATCATAATTTACTTAAAATAAACCCAATATATTTTGTATGCAAAATATCGAGCGTATTTCTTCATATTTCTTCGAGAAAATAGTCGAACGGAATGCGAACCATTTCTTCAGAAAATGTTAAACATTTAGACGGTTCAGTTGAGTGATAGACGGTTGCTTCTTTACGACTTTTGTTTTAAATTATACGGTTTATGATAATAATAGATTAAAGGAAGTTAATAACTCTATAATAGGAGAAATTTTATTTCCACCGATAAGACATTCATTGCTTTATCAATAGCAAATTTCTTTTACACCTTTATAGTTATATATACATATATATATATATATATATACTGAATATAATTATTATACGTATATATAATCATTTAGAAGCTATAAGAAAGCTTGAACAGCTAACCTTTCAATATTTTCAGCGAAACGAAGAACAAAATATTGAGGCTTTAAAGTGAAATTGTCAAATGTATCGCCGGTTAAGAAACTCTATGCTGAGGGTTTTCACTTAAAGGCTTGCTTCAGCACGCATAAATGGAAATCTCAAAGGAAATCGTTTCAATGAGGATGTCTGAAAGCAAATAAATTGAATGCTTATGAATGATTTATTGTTAATTAAATGGGATTTTTTTTTTTTCAATAAACGCATTTCTAGAAAAATACTTTCTTATCAACAAAAATGCGATTCGTCGAGAAAGTAAAAACGTTTCGAGTGATCAGCATCGACAAGAATAGATTTCTATGCTTATTTAAGGATCGCGAAAAGCCTGTGGGAAACGAGCATGACAGGAGTTTGCATAAATAAGCAGCTGTAAAATTATTGAACGGGTTCGTTCATCTGCTGATTTTTATAGTAGCGCATCTATCAACAGTTACATTTCAGTGCACTATAAGAACAGAAAAAACGCTGGCTGCATTTTAATTCCCTGTATGATATTCGAAATGAAGCTAAACGCTTCTATGCATTTGGATGCTCCACATTGTTAGCGACGAAAGTGAATTATGAAGCAGTAAAGAAAAAGCACTTGACAACCGACTGCAGAAAAATGAATGACTTCCGCTAGAAAATAACTGAAATATGTAGTGAGCGAAATGGCAAGCAAGTGGAGAAATTCGTTGAGCCGCAATCGGAATAAGCACTTCCCTAAGGCATTTGCTCGATGCATCATGTTGACATCAAGCCTTTTGAAAACATTTCAGCCATTACGGATCGACCGAACTAAAAATTATGGAAATGCGATGCGAGAAAAACTATATCTTAGACAAGCGGCAGCTCTAATGATGAAATATGGACGACCAACCGCTCGAAATACGCAAATTCGAAAAAAAAAATCGCCCATCAGAAGTGATCTGCAGAAGGATGACTTGAACAGCAGTTCTATTCTATTACTAAAAGGGAAGAGTACAACATGTCTGAATGTAAAATATTAACTGATAAGTTATCACAGCTTCTAATCTTCAGTCGTAGCAACGTGTCACGAACGAATTCATATCAGTACTCCCACTCACTATCGCTCTTAACTATAACAAGAAAAAAATGCCGTGAGCCTCATAAACAGAAAGAAACTCTGCCACGTTATTCGTGCTCTGCTTGCCCAAAAGTTATTTCACGGGTTTGCAGTGCCGGGATCAGCTTCAACAGATGTATGTATCTTCAACTGCAAACTGTATATAAAGGAATTAATGACATAGTGATATAGTTACCGCTTACCGAATTTCGTTGCAAGAAAGCACTTTTGACCTCGGAAACAGTAGTACTCGATATCAATGATGCTTGGCTGAGGCGTTTTTCCTGCCAGCGATTGGCACTTTTTTGCAGTTCAGCCAAACGCTGCGCGATCATGTTGTGAGCCGCACCCAAGACAAGCCGCGTCCCCCTTTCGTCTCACGGCCGATTGACTATGGCTCACTTTGTCGGCGCATGCTGCTAGGCACCGCCCACATGGTCACAACTCGCCACAAAAGATCGCCGTCGTCTGGCACTTCGGAATATCCGCCATTACGGCTGTCTATTGGTATGCTCAAACAGTTCGAAAACAATGCGCCTCACGCATCGAAACCACACTACGTGCTTCCCTAACAACTCATCGTTCGGCATATGCTGCGACAAACATATCCAACAGAAGCAAATCGATGATCAGTTCGAGAAAATTCGCTGCAAAGATCGCCCATGAACAAGACTGATTTTTTAAAAGATTGTATATCGTACATACCACAATATAAGCTCTGCTGGTGGAAAACAATCTTATATTCTACTGTTTGGTTATGTTACCACCGGGCTGAGTTTTAAGCTCTGAATTAATAATGAATGTTGATTTAAGGACGATAACAACGTTGGCTGAAGCGTAATGGTTTCGACGCGCCTATGTCGCTATCCTATAACATAGGGGGTCAGTTTCTCTTGTGTGCTCACATTAGGATCCAGTCACAAAAATCCAGCCTTAAACAAATCAAAGAATGAATCGATGTCGCGTTAGTCGTTCCTCGGCTTGCTCCTTCCTAATCATATCACTCTATCAGAATGGAAGAAGTTACTATTCCAGGAATGCTCATCCAGCATTCTGAGAGAACGAGCAAGCCAATCACCAAATAATTGCTCGTAATAGCTGATGCTACGACAGCATAAAATACTATAGTTTGAAAAAAAGAAAGGTCATTGCTTTGTTGCTATTTTAAAATACTAATGAAACCACAAGTCGACCTTCAAAATATCATTATTGAGAGTTTATTACAACATGAGAATAGAAAGCTCATAAGTCGTTTGAATTGCACTTTGTTGATATGACGGTGGCTAGCATTAAATGAAGGAAAAAAAACGAGGGAAAGTTTGAGAAAGATAAATGCGAAAGAAGCAAAAAAAAGACCTGACGATGACAAGAATGAGGCGCCAAAGATAAATCATTGCATGTAAGTGCATTATGCACGACATAATAGAAGAGATGGCAACTGGAGAGTGAATGAAAGATGTCCTCTAAGGGAATCCGTCTACTTTTCCGATATTACTATCCACAGATGTATATTCTTCGTTTTAAAACACCTTTTCTGTGGAATTCACAGTGATATTCTATTGTGCGCACAGTTGGTTCCATTCGATTCATGTTGTGCCTCGCTCGTATAGAGCCATTCACATTGAGCGTATACTTTGTTGTTTTCTAGGAATGCTGAATAAATAAAGTTGACATTAACCGAACAGAACGAATAAATTCATTGCTTTAAATTAGATGAGGCATCGGATGAAGTGGGGAAGAAGAAAGAAGATAGGCGTGGAAAGGGTGAGGATGCGAGAAGCCATTACATGAACAAAATGCAATGAATGTATGTTATTCTGTGCAAAATTCGATTTTGTGCAAATGTTATTGCGGGATAAAATTCCATTTCGTTCGGTTCTGTTGCAATATTTTCTCCCTTTTGTGACAAGACCTCATTTCGATCCCAATCTCCGCGTCATTTCTTCGCTCGTCGACGAATACAAACGATAGCTACGTTAGTCGGGTCGACTTCATTTACATTTTTGCATAACAAATGTATACATCTAGATGTTCGTGGCTATTAAGTCGGGCAACAATATATTGAATGAGCCCAGTGGTTTGCCACAGTTCACATAATTTCGCCTGAAAGTTAGGGGTAAGATTGCACATTAGCGACGATGTGGGACCAACATACTTAGAAATGAAGCAAGTGACGATGTAATTTGCAACCAACGTATCGAACAAGCTAACTAAGAAAGTGGAAAGTTAGACCACACGAGCCAACGACATCCCACCGCTATTTGACGGCGGAATTTTGCGACGGCTATCCATTTTTTTCTTGGAACCAACATCCCATCGAAAGTCCACACTTGAGGAAAGCAAAGAAGCAACATATATATACATAAGGTACTGATTTCTTCCAAAACTCGTCGAGTCAGATGAGCAAGAATAGCGACCAATACTGAACACATTCATGCTGACTGACTGTTGACGGCACTGATACAGTCGAACGGGTCGAAGCGCCTGAAGGTGTCATTAGAAAGTAAAGATTGAAAGCGCCCCCATAGCTGGCTTAATCCAAACATGTAATTATTGTGATCTCCTCCTCCTCTGAAGTTTGAAGTGGCAAGCCGAAAGATGAATAATCCGCTTCGAGTGAAAATACAGATGTCAACCATGGAAGAATAGTTGAACGAGCAGAAAAAACTTTCATATATAAGGCTCTTTCTCATAACCGCTTGTTGACAAGCTTATATAGCTCAAAAAGTTAATAACATCTCGCGTCAGTATTTTTAATCGGCGCTGAATTTGTTTTTCTTCGGACCCAGCACAACGAAAGATACAACTACGAGGAGACGATCTGCAGAAATGCTGATCAAAGCAAAGATAAGCGATTCATGGGACATACATCAGGAAACGCAGACGTTCACATGTCAATGCATTTAAAGGTTCACCGTAACATATTAAAAAGCGCACATCATACAATTTGGTCAGAGCCGTAAGCGATAAGTTTCTAAAACGTGATCAGCTATTAGACAGGGAAATGCTTTATTCGTGAGGGAACGACAGATTCTATAAATGCTCAATGAAAAACTAATATTCCTTAAAGGGAGACCATTGGTGGATCTGCGAGCGAGTGATCAGACAAATATTCAACCTGCCGAACGAAAGATGCGAGCTGTCAGAGTGTGCAGAATGTGTAGCACATTTATAATCTGGCGAGTGGACGAAAAATTTAGTATGAGATCATTACAGACAACGGATTAGTGACACCACTTACATCTACAAGAAAACCGCCTACTCATAGGACCCCATCCAGCCCCTCTCCCCTACCCTCCGCTCTCAGTTTCTTAATTGTCCTCTCAAATGTGCACACAGCAACGCATATATATGTGGATAACCGAACAGAATGAATTTTATGAATGCAGCTTGAAATCACTTTCGCAGCACACCCGTTTACATAAAGATGCGAAATAGTGCTTATATTGTGACGTTTTCGTGTCGCAAAAACACATTTCGAGCGCATAAAACGAAAGAAATGAATGAGTGAAATCTGAGAAACCACCAAAGAAAGATTTCAATATTACGGTGAAAGGGCACATTCTGAATTAATCAAATGCGAAAGAGAATGCAAGAGAGATGCGCTGTTAAATATGAGAGATGCTCTTCTTCTTCTTTTTCTTATCGCCTCGTAACAAATAAACGAAATTTTCTATTTCCGATAAATCTAATGTGTCAATAAAGTCTACGAAAAGAAAAAGCACCACATATTTGCCTCTAAAAGAGAATGAAAAATGAAATTCTTAAGGTAGAAACTAACTACGATTCTTTTCTTTTGAGAGATGAAAGGATAAAGTGATAAAATTTCTTACTTGAGACGAATATATTTTTAGTCTATGCGTTTGGCAGCACGGTCACAGCTAAAACTTATCGACCTAGGAGATAGCAAATAAAAGAAATCCACTGGTAATCAACTGTAAAAAGGGAATGCACTTAGCTAGCTGGAAAACCAAAAATGACTGCCTTGTAGCCGCATTCAACCGCTGTTTCGACAAAGAGCTTCGACTTTTCGCGATTCATGAAGAGAGAGTGTGTATATCACACTGAATATTTGCGATAAATTGATGATAAGACTTGCGGATGTAGGCAATTTGCTTTTCGTAAAATGATGGGAAAGTTCGATCAATAATTCTGAAATATAGTCTTTTCTATCTTGCCTCAGCGAAAAAAGAGAAATTCCGGAGCAACTACTTCACCGGAATCGTTTTCAGCCGTTGTCCTATTCATTTAGTGTTTTTTACTCATTTTATGGCACCTAGAAAAATTTTCAAATGAAACAGAACAAAATAAAAGGACAAAAATATCTTTGAAAAAACATGTAATTATTTGTGGGCTTAATCTTATTCAATTTTATAGCTCATTAATTAGTAAGCAGCCAGCTGATGATCAATATGTCATCTATCGCAATCAACAAAACTGCTAGCAGTAACGCTGCTTTCAAATCACACTTTCAGCAGTCGGCTGATCACATTGCTAAAGGTGCCGAAATGTCAAGAAATTCTACGCTTCTAATTTTCAAAACTTTTCTAATATCGCTTCACTGACTGATATCAATTCACGTTCCAAAAATCTTCAGCATTTGGTCTGCCTTCCGCCTCGAACAGATGAACAGGAAGTAGGTGGTGGACGAAGGATTTTTTCGCTAATTTCTATTAGAACTGCGTCTACTTCTCAGCGGTTGTCATTAAGCTAAAACAAAAAAAGGAAAAGAAAGAAAATCGCCAATTTGAGAGTCAAATTATCCTAAAATGTAAAACTTCAGTGATTCGTTCATATGGAAAATTTTTCCAGCAATATGCCATTGCAAAGAAAAAATGTTCCCATAAAATCCACTGTAAATTTGACCAATTCGAGTGAATCAAGTGGATTTGCAATAAATAACGAAAAAAAAACAACTTCTTTTCCATATTTATCTAACCAGTTTCCTCAAATTAATGATTATTTCTTTCGACTGCTTTTCATCTCGAATTGCGTCGTGTAGCCGTATTATGATGTTAAACGATATATGCACAACGTTCGCTGAAAACTTCATTTGTGGCATTTACTTCGAATGATTTATTTCCGCAGAATTCACGAAACGTATCGTTCATCTCAAATTTTTTTACTCCTCTGAGACAATTTTCTGACCTTCGAAGCGAATGAATGCCTAGGTTACCATTACGAACGATGCGTATTTTACCGCAAAGATTTTCACCACTGAGATAACTGTTCATCACTCAAGAGAGCTCATAAGTGCTCCGATTCTTTACTGCAACCAACACTCAATTAAGCTTGTAAATGAAAGCAGTTTGACAAACTGGCGATTGTGTTAGCTGATAAAGTAACTGAGAGTAACTAGGCTATCTAAAGAAACTCATAATTAAAGAGTAAATTTATTGATTCATCTATTGAAGAGTTAATCAAAATTGAGAGAAAAAAACGTCGAATAAGAAGAAACTTCAATAACTGCACACAACGTAAAGAGTTCTCAATCGGAAACATCGCCAAATAATTCATCATTATCGCATAGTAATTACTTCCATAGGCAAATTATTCTATGAAATTAATCGTAGATTCAGTGAAAAATTTCCGATAAGTGATACGGTAGGTAGACGAATAATACAGCATTTCTCTTTTTTTAATAAGAGGAATATCTAATGCATCGTCAAAGAAGGAAAAGCAGTGGAAAGATAGAAAAGAGTCAAATGTTCATACCGAACAATAACACATATTCGACCTCAACACGACACAATCGCGTTGCATTCAACACTGCACTATGACTCCATAGCTAAGCGATAATCGATAAGTCATCATCATCATCATCATCATCATCATCGTCCCCATAACACATAAGTCTATATTTATCGTTTATTCGTAATACTATGAGAGCGATATGCTCAACTATCGTTTCGAATGAAAATCGCTAAGATCTTATTTTAAATGTGAGAGAATTTTATTAGCATATAAATTCATACATCATAAAAGAACGAAATGGGTTATAAAATGAAATAAAATACCGTGAAAAGATGAAAAAAGCAATAACATTAAGCAAAAAAATATTAAAGCTAAGGTGAAATAGATAGTCGTGCAAATAATACGGAAAATTACAACAGCGGATATATTTGCTATCTCAAAGTCAACTTCACTAGTAACTTCACAATCCCATCATGTGCTATTTTTTCAACAGCCAACCGGTATATTTCAATATTCCATTATGGTAGCGATGTGCTTATCCGCCCGTTCAAGATGGCCAAGGCAAACTCCTAGCGCAATGTCATTAGGAGGCTGTATGCGACCACCATACCAAATGCACCGAAACCATGGAAGTACGCTATTAAAAATCTAATCACCATCCTTAGTGGATTTGTTCCAGGTAACTCGCTACTGACAGCCGAAAGTCACATATGTATGTTCGAAAAGTGGGAACAGAAAAACAAAAACGATCAATGGCTGCCAATATTGAAACGACGATATTCAAATGCGCTCAGCATTTCACTGTCAAAATTCGGAGCCGTTAATAACAAACAAGTTTCGAGTCCGCTCCCAAAATTTCACCTAATAACAGTGCTCCCGACTATCCGTGTGATTATCTTAGCACCACCAGATTGACCTCTTGCCCATCTTGGCGCCAGTACGAAGCCTGAGCCGTTATGTCTCGATCTTCAAAACTTGCAAAACAGTGGTCCAACCGGTAGCTTCCCACTCATTTCAGTTTGTATGTCTTTTCTTTAGAAGCGAAAACACGCAGCATTATTGTCGTTTCCATTACACGTTCAATTGCCGACAGCACAGATTCACGGCATAGTATTGTATTAGAGCAACAGTTTGCACAACTCTGACACGTCCACTGCTCGCATATTTCAAAAGGACCCCTTGGGAATACAAAATGTTCTCTCACCGAAACAACAAACATTGCTCAACCCGATTTCCACTCTTCGTTAGAAGGAAGAATCCCGCTGTCTAAGCCTGCAATGTGAGAGACCTTCTGGATTCCTCAAACCTTATGCTTATGCTCGAAGAAGACTTCCATACTCCATAGATCAACCTTCCTCATTTTATTCCGCTCTTTGGTGTGTCCAACCGTTACTTGCGTGTGTAATACAACTATTTGCCGGAAGTTACTGTGCAAGACCTAATTTTTTTACCTCGGCACGCAGAGAAGTCCTGGACTCGAACTACCTTTAAGGAGGCTCATACGCAAGGAGCGCTTGTTTTTCAAAATGCTCAAATGAAATCGCATATGAGAGGAAGTGGGAACTCATAATTAGCATATCCTACATTGTTAAAAGTGCGTTTACATTGAATACAGACAGCATCACGAGAACTATAAGCATTTCGCGCATTCACTACCTCAGTGTGACGCTTTCATTTTTATTATGCGGTTCAAGTACTTAAGTGAATCATGCACACGTTCAACGAGGCTATAAGAGTGCTCACTTCTGTTACCTTTTAAAAAAGCGACGTTGCGTGTAGAGGTAACCAACGTATAACGCTTGGCTTCACCCAAAGACAAAACAAATGTTATTGTTAGCGCCGATAAATTTATATCTCACATTTGTGCCCTGAAATGTGATACGAGAAATCGCTGCAGCGAGCACATTGATGAGATGAGCTTCATGAAAACGTCAACGTTCGCAACACTCAATGTCTTTTCAAAACTGCGAATACACTGCATGAGGATGCTTTTAAACAAACGTACGCTTTATTTTTTTCCATAACTTCTACATGATATGAGAAAGTTCAGAGAATATTTGGCAAAAACACCCATTACAATCACAGGTAAATGAGCAACTAATGGTTCCAAAAGAGCTGTTGCATACCGCACATCTCAACTTCATAGTTAAGACGGAATAATATATTTTAAAGAATGTCTGACATCATATTTGATGTTATTTGCAGGGTGTTTATTACATTTGATACATGCAACCAATAAGCAATATTATCAACACAAATTTTTGGGCTATTTCAACTGCGGGCTTATTCTCTTTCTTCGCTTTCACTCCCGCAGTACAATCCAAACCACACCGTGCTATATTCTATGACATTGCCGTATGCACCTGAGCCATTGAAACTAATTTTGTGCTTTTTTCCTTCGTTTCATTGCAACAGTTCGTTTCCTTCCTACCTGTGGAGCTGTACGCTTCTCATGCTTCGACTTAATGACCATGCCACAGTGAGCAAACTGACAAATCTACTCAAGCAAGCGTTGTGCTCCACGCACAGAATATGACATCTACTACGAATGCGGCATATAGATACTGTCAAGGCATGTGACCAACAAACAACCCACCTTCTCCCTTGCCGATACAAAATGTCACCGGACCTACTGCTCCATTTATTTTATCTGCTTGTTCTGCTCGGTATTTCTGCACAATACGCAGAAGCATATAATAATTCGTCCCTTCATTATTACTGTCGATTACTCTACTTGTTTCCGCACCATTCTCTCCTAACCCTACACACCTCCATCTCTCAATACACGCAATAATACATTCTGCCAATAAAACAAATAAATGACTCGGTCAGAACATAACACAGAAATTGGCATATTCCAGCAAGTTCATATGACAATTACCCAAAGTTTTCCATAAAGTGGGCAAATCTGCTTACGACGCATATCGAGCCGTCCAAATCCTCGCCACCCTCTCAAATTTCTCCCTATTTGTAAGATACTGCTCCGCAATAGAACTCACCAATGGCTCCACTGAAAAAGAAAAAAAAGAAAAATTCACTTTGAAGTGCTGAGAATATTCCATATAGGTCATATAAACAGCACTCGTCAACGTGACCTCTGTCACATGCAAGACAAAGGATCATTTTTTTCGAATCCTTAAAGCTAAATTCAAATACCCATATAATTTGTTCATGAAGGATCTTTTTTAACCTATATACACCCCAATGATAAATAAAAATTCCTTCTATCGTCGTTATTTTTGTAAGTACGCTCTCGCTACGCGTTTCAATTCTTAACAAAACGATTGAACTTATTATAAAAATATCCTACTGTGACGATGTCTTCCTTAAAATGAAACGGAGTAGAGATTATTTATTACTTGACTCATTAAAAATCAGTCCGAAAGACGTCCTTCTATACAGTGGGAACTAGTTTCTTTTCCTTCTTTTCATTTACACAACTAATATGACAGGGATAAATCCATTAAAAATACAACTGCATCATTTAATAGTGACTGTTTCGAAGTCTGGCAATTTCACCTATTGTAGTAGTTTCCTGTATGGGTGGGACAGCAGAGACATAAAAAAACTTTACATCACTAAGAAATCAAAGAAGTGAACCAAGTAAACCATAAGAGAAAAATGGTGCATAAACAGCAAATTGTTAGCCGGTTCGACAAAACGATCAGAGTGCCTTCATACCTGGATTGCATACGTACAACAGACTGACGATCGACTGTAGAATAACAGAGATGGTCATTGCAGGCGTCCAACCCTGACGCAGAACATCAATGCATACTACACCACGACTTATGTTGCAATGATAAATCTGAGTTAGAAATGTCACCTGTAAGAAAGCTTCCATATACTACTATTTTTAAAATTCCTCTAAAGTAGCCTTTCAATTGTGAGAAAATATATGGGGCTTTTCGAGCATTTCATTAAACTCTTGTTTGAGTCGGACGCTTCCCGAGATCTACAGATAAAAATTTGTTTCCCTGAGGTAATAGTTATCTAAATATAGACCCACAGAACGAAATTTATATATACATATATGTCACTATTTAATCCATGACTATAGCATCACAGTTCAATAATCAAGACCACAGCACAGATTATATTGCTCCACCGATATATTACTCCACTAGCTGTCTAAGCATAAAATGATAGTCGTACTGATTGGTCCACACAAGTTGAATGACACAGCAGTTAAGGCTTGGTAAAAAACCAGCCTAAACATAATCAAATGGAAAATAAAACTTGAAACTGGTGGGAAAGTGCATATGAATTATCAAGTCAGCATTAAATGAGGTAGCACTAAAAGCATGGCAATAACTTTTACTTCATAATTTTACAGATTATCAACATTTTCCGCTGTTGGTCATTTTCGCATGCAAATCATTAGTATAAAGTCCATGCTCCAATTACTGCGCTGCCGTTGCACCGACAATTCAGGAAATTTATGAACCAGTTCTTCGCATAAATCTCCCCTCCTTTCAATGAAAATTTGTCAAATTACACTACTTTTCAACCAACACAATCAACGGCAAAAGCGAAGATGACACATCTGAAAATCCACCGCCCACTAGTTTGATTTTTCAATCAATTACCTATTACTATGGAAGATTCTTTTCGTGAAGAAAGGAGAATGACATCGACGCTCCTTGCCGACATGAATCAAAAACTATTGCTATAGCTTATCAAAATAGGACAACCACGTTGTCGCTCTCCAGTGTTCCTTTCACACCCCCTCCTCTCTCCTCCACCTCTTCCCAGCCCCAAAAATTAAACGAATCGAATAAATTAATTACTGTCGTGGAGCCGAATGTTGGCACAGCAACAGTTTTAGACCTGCGATAGCAAACGACGGTAGGACTCGGGCAAGAAATTTGCTTGGACAGAGCCTGATGGATGCAGCAAACAGAGGAGCACCAGGTGAGATCCAACTTAAGAATAAGGGATAACTTGTCTTATCAGGATTCTAACTGGGCCGTTTTAGTGAATACTCTTCCTCTTTTCCTCTCGCTTTAATGTTTTAAGGAGTCTCTAAAATGCTCGATGATATATCAACAACACAATAAGCATCTGTATCCTTCACTTTTTCTGTTTTAACGAAAATATGCGGAATAAAACAGCAAATGAAACAGAAATGGATATGAAAGAAAAAGAGGACCGTGGGCGGATGAAATGGATAATCCTTCGGAATGTACAGTTCCAGGAAAAACGTTCCACCGCGATAGACAGTGTCCTCTGGACCTTCGATAACAGCCACCCATTCGAACAGATCATCACCTTTAGGCCTGGCCCAACATCCCTCGATTGCGTTGCGTTCGAGGTCCTCCAGCTAAATGAAACATTAAAGAATTCTCGCAAAAAGCTGATGAGGAAAAACTGGGGCTCCTTTCATTAGCACTGTCAAAATTTCGTTCGATTAAAGAATACAAGTTAAATGTGATCACAATAATGCTCCCTGACCAGCAAAGGGACAACAGATTTTAAGAAATATGCGCACTGCAATTTAACCTCCATATGTGCCTTCATCCCTCGCGATAGACTCAAACGCTAAAAACTAAAGTGTTCAAGAAGGACAGTTTCTGAAGAAAAGACCAACTGAAACAAAAGAAATTCAGTCACCAAACATCTCACCCTGAATGAGATAAATGCAACACCTATAACCTTAAACAAAGAACAATAAAAGCGCGATTCAAAATTTCACCTCTTCTATCGTCAATAACCAAAGCATAGTCTTTTCATGGAATCGGTGGTACATCTTCGTCAAATTGATCAAAGAGTCGATAAATATTACGTATACATACCTCCCTGATTAATCTTCTGGCAACCGCTGTACTTGTAATTGTCACATTTCCAGAATTGCCAAGAGTTCGAGGGTCCCATCCGGTAGACGTCTGCCAAGACTTCGACAACGCATGCTTAAACAGACTTATCCATACTGGTTTATCCATACTTCAAGAAAAACGAAAACAATTGGGTATTAGAACACTGGATATACAAGGTGGAAATGAAAAGCTGTAGATGGGGGAGAGGGTGGGGGGTTCGGAAGGCGGATGCAACGGCGAGGAGTTTATGGAGAATATACACCTCGCTGATATTTCCCTCCATCACGTAAAACATCTGACCTGAAAAAAAAAAAAACTGTGTAATGCTTGACCCATAAAAAGAGGCCATTCCAGTGGTAACAGCAACAAAAATCTAACAACTGCTCTTCCATTCTTATGGATGACAGGACAAGATGACTAAATGAATCTTCGGTTCCGTCTCATTCACAAGATATCATTTCCTTTCAGGTGAGTTGAGTGGTGAATAACGGGGAGAAGGGAGGAAAGAGAAATAGAAGGATTGTAGTTTAGAATTTTCCACACTTTCAAAGCCTGAAAGGAAGTGACGCAGCAAACTTGGGTGGTACTCCGCCACATACGGTTAGTTAAGCCCTCTCCTCTTTACGCTTCCTTCACACGAGAATATAACACTCTAATGTTTCATGACTGAATAAACTGAACAGAATATAAAGTGGGCGCTTTTACAATCATTTCTATCAGTTAGAAGTTCAACACCTAAGCTACTTCACTTAATTAGACCAAAAATGAAAATGAAACCGATTCATTAACAATTCGGTTGATTAACCTCACCGTATTTGGCACCTCCTCCCTCCTCCCGAGCGTCGCTATTGAATGATGTCACCGAAAATGAAGCCGCATTTGTTGAAGATATCGGATTTACTTGCAGTAAACTTGTCAAACCCATAAACACATGAGCAATGGTTGCAAATTAAACGGCCCATAAACACCCGTCATTACTGCTTCTTACTCTCATCCTAATTCCGAACAAAACAACAAATTTGGGCTAAGAAGTGATGTCATCCTAGAAGATAATCAGTGAAAGAATCGAGAAAATAATCTGAAAAAAACTTTTTCAACGTTTCATAGAGCGCAGAGAAAAACTAACTAACCGCGCGTTCGATTGGAGAGCAGACTTTTTTTGGCTGATTACGTGTAACGCCCGGCGTCACCTCACGAGTCGATTGACTCCTTCGACTACTCGATGGCATATCTGATGGTCCACTCGGGGCCCCCTACATTAAACAGTATTTTAAGGTCACTAGTTTTATTTCCTTTCAGATGTTAAGTGTTCAAGATAATTCTCAACAAAAAAAAAACTGAGCTCCTTCCGTAGAAAAAAATTGGGCGTCTTTCCCCCTAAGCGAAACTTAATGCCTAAAATTTTAATGCGTTTGTTCCTTAATGGAATAAAAAAAAGTATAGACGAAGCACTGATGCATCTAGGCCTGACGTGATAGGAAGTTTGACGCTATATGTATTTTTATTGTGTACGAGCAAATATCGGAGGGTGATTTCCGACACACATATTTATCCCCAGAATAACAGTGCTCTGGTATTTCATGCCTCATTACTGAAGTTCTGGACGCTACATCAATGAACTTCCAAGTCACCAAAAATAATTAAAACTAAGCCTAAGCCTGAGCCTACAAAATGGCTTCCGGTTGTCGACCCTCCCCTGCTAGCAACGGGACCCAAACTTCGTCTCCAGGTTTCCAGATAGCAGGAAGTGGGCACCCGAGTCGCATTAGAAGACGTAACCGCAGAGATCGATCAGAACGTCGGAGCTCAGATCGCAACATCGTGTCTTTAGGGCGCCGAGACAATGTCCTAATTTTCTCAAGCATTCAAAGTGAAAGGCTAGCAACACTTAAGGCTGAGATGCTCTGTGCCGGGGGGTGGTCACTTTTACCTAGCGGTTCACAGATTTGTTTACCGCGATATCTTCATAACGAGTAATGATAGAAGAAAGGAGGGTCAGAGTGGGTGCAGAATTTTCTCATTCTTCTATGCACCGCTTCAATTATGCACACAAAATTTATGGAGACGAGGTATTCCAACTGGGCATGTTGTACGGAGTTAGATAGTGCTGAAGTTGGCTTCACTCTCTGGCTCTTGATGTCTCTTAGTCTGGACAACATCCCATCAATTTGCGGCTTCCAAATTTACCTTTTGGCGATACTGTGGCTCAAAGCATTCTAGCTCCAATCCCAAGCATAGAAGCCATGAGGTCCACTGTGCCGCCGAAACCTCATGGCATAATTCTACTATTTGGAAGGCTTTGACCATATCGATGTTCTCTAATATCCCCAACTAGCAGTTTCGCACTCCGACTCAACCCAAAATCGTAAGCACGTAAGTTTACGAGAAAAGAACCAGACTACAAAGCATTCTTGCAAAATCCAGAAGAAAGCCTGCAACGAACAGTGCGCTCGATAGGGGAGCGGTCCCTTCTTGGTGAAGTGCGTGTAGCATCGGCTTCCTGAGGTGTCTGGCTAGCTTGCGCCACTTCACGGATAAAGTTACCGGAGTTCGCCTCATCACTGGCACACTGACCGCTGTAAGCAGCAGACTCATCGGAACCAGTCGGAGCCGCCTGCATTCCTTTTACAGATCCAATTGCCCGAACTCAGCGTTAAACAACTTGAGACACCTTTAAAAAGTTGCATCTCGCGGTTGTAATCTTTGCCAATGTAAATCCACCGAAACTATATAAAACTATCCGAATAAAAAAGAGCAGGTACCTTATCTAATGACCAAGTGTCGTACTTACTCTATAGAAAGAATCAAAAGAGACAATTTAGAACACAGCGAAACACTCCGATGCAACATAACATCATTTATCGCCCGCAATTATAACCCTAAACGAACAAGTAAACGTAACGTCACATAGCAGAAAAGGAGTAAAACTTCGACGCTATATTTTCAAGCTTCGACCTCAACTCGACAGACTAAAAGGAACTTGCGAACGAGCAGAAACTACGACCACTACTTCTGCTCCATCAGTACTCTAATCCTCCCAAGAAACTACAACAAACAAATGCATAAGATGGATACAAACTGGTAATTTTGTGCCCATCGGCGGCAAAGAAAACGTCGCTGCCCTGTAAGCCACCTCTTTACACGGGAATTCTTCCGCATCCCCACTAGGGAATACTCACAGATGGGTTGCTAACAACGCTTCATTTTCCATACTGATTGAGAGAGGGGAAAAAAACTCGGAAATGCGATTGCCTCCAGAGATGCAAATGGTAATAGAAAAGCTTTGAAATTTGTAAGTATGACATGAAGATCCGATAAAACGGAGAAAAGAAACTGAACGATTGATGGAAGTTTTTATTATGAACAGCATTTTAATGCAACATCACAAGAGAAAAAAGTGAGAACAACATATAGACCAGAAACGGATCACTCCAAAATATTTTACCGCAAAATTTTAACGCTCTTAAAATCGGTTAGAAACGAGAACCGTCTACAATTGTATGCAAAAGAGACGAGCAATATCAGCGCTTTTAATGCAGATCAGCAGCGTCACCGATCATTCGGCATTCATATATATGAAACGTAAAGTGAACAGAAAGGGTGGAGGAATATAGACGATAAAAGAGGGGAGATACTTTTGGAGAAAAATTCGATAGCAATGGGTGATAAACGTCGCCACCTCCTATAAAACGATGGCTATAGGGCAAAGTGCGAACGGCAACATTACAGCACATCAATCACCAATACAGCTCTTCAACTTTCAACATGAAACATCTCAATGCGGAAAGCACACATCACTCACAAACCATGGCCAATAACACTCTGCCCATACGAAACACGAGCACACAACAGAATATAATAACACTGTACCACAATGACCACATTTCCTCTTCATAGATACGATAGTCCCACACATACCTCCAAGCAGTAAATTAACGAAAAGATCACCTGAGAGTTCCGAAAGAGCAATCAACGTCGTTCACGTGAAACGATCTCCCCATACGATAGCTTGACATGCTAAACATCACAGTTAAAATGGGTTTCGAGGAAGAACGCGATAAACGGGAATAAACACTCTCGAGTGCAGTATGCGATGCATCGATCACCTTAGCATTCACAAGCTTCACATATCAAAAGAAACACATCTCTCTCTCAAAAAAAAGCACGGGCAATGTTATAATTTAAAAACTTTTATGAAATAGAAGGCGTTGAATAGGACCAAACTAAACGGCCAACAAGAACATGATGGCTGCAAAGAAGCGGTACACGAAACAACCGCGAGAGAAAATATTTGAGAAGATGAGAACTTCGAAATTCCGAAAGTGCTCGCGCATCTATAAAGTCGCGCAAGGAAACAACTCAACAACACTGCCCAAACGAAAATGCCTCGGCGAAGAGCGAGCTTAACTTCCAACTCTCCTCGATGTAATTAAAACACACCTACTTACTAACCTCTCGCCCACCAACTCTGCAAGCCGAAAAACTTTTACAATAAACACTGACGCAAATAGTCCCTTAATTCGTGATTCTAGTAAACAAACGCATTCCACCTGAACAACAGTATAAGTCAGGACCTCATAAAAAAAGTATGCCCCTCCTCTACGGGACAATTTACGGGAATAAATCTCATAGAGGCTGCAGGCCCAACGACCTTCATCTTGAAAGTGGAAACAATCGGAAAGTCGAATTCAATGAGTGACAGCGTGCCTCAGGGCTACTTGCAGCACGATCCTGAGCCAGCTCCTTGCGCCGCGCTCTCCTGACCAATATCGACACCCTCGCGACCACGTCCCGATGGACCACCACCGCTTCCATCACCTTTCGGCAATTTCTTTGCTGCAAACAACAACACACTTGAACGGGCGCTTCTCCAAGCGTCATGGGCATCTTATCACTAGATGACAGCACATCAAACAGATGCTCATCCAATACGCACTTTCGAAGCGCACGAGCACTAACTAAACTAATTAAAACACCATCAAAGAAAACTTCTTTGGATATATCCGTCCATCAAAACACAAGTCCAATTTGAGAAGAGGGGTTTTCTAAAATCCCGTTTCTTCCACCCAATCTTTTCTAACGTAAGTTAGGGCAATTAAATTCATTAACAAATCAAAAAGAGATAACAACGTACTCTCCTCACATACACTCTACCTCAAACTGCTTTGTTAGTTAGAAACCCCTCGTAATTCCAAGAAATGCTGCAAACAGCCGTGATAACCCTAAACGCCAGACCAAGGCTTGTCATAGCCAAGCAGAAACAGAGAAAAACTTGTAAAAATTAAGGAATTATTTGAAAATGAAAACACTCGAAACGAACCAATAGCTAAAAAGATATCATTGACGTTCATCGCCGTCTTCGCTGAAGTTTCCATGAACAGAAGAGCGTTATCGTCAGCATATGCTTGCGCCTCCTACAAGAATATTTTATCCATTAAATGTTCATGAAACCTCATTTCCACGCCAGATTCACGGATGACACCCTAACGGCCTAAATTTCACAGCAGCCATTCACTCAAAATCGTTTCAGACAATAGTGTGTGGAAGAAACGATGAAAAAACATTGGTCTTTTAGCAGCAGGAAAGCAGTCTTAAGCCCTTAGATGACCACGCCTATCAGACTCTCAACAGCGGAGGAGTCAATTCGGATGATATCCATAAAACCTCTCCAGAACATCCGCATTAGTAGTCACGAAACCTGCGGCAATGAAAATCATCTCACAGAGTTCTAATAATTGCGCCTTTGCTTTACCAAGTAACATTAAATGCATCAAAATACACAAACGAACAGCGAAACAGCACTATAATACTTTCGTTTCCCATAGCAAAAACGACGGAACAAATCAGCAACTCCTAGCATTACGCTAAATCGTATTGCCTTAACTTGCTCTTCGGTAAACCGAAAAAGAAGCCGATTAAGGAAACCTTATGGATCAGCTACATCCCCTACCTCTTTCTCAATTCCTGAAACTCAAGAATTCCTTTAATTATACATATCGACCAATTCCTTCCCACTCGTCTCTTATCGACTAAATGAGCGGAAAAACATGGGTCATATACAAAAAACACATAAACTAGTCAAATTTTGAGAATTATAAACAGGAAATGGAAAAGAGCCTATTCGGCAGAAAATAATAACGTGGATTTGAGGAGCCTATCGAGATGAAAGGGGTGGGGAGAGAGGGGAAGAGTGATCACTTCGTGGACAAATTATTGCAGACCGCTGAACACATAAAAATGAATGCACTTCCGATTCATCATAATGTTCTCTTTCTTAGACCTTTTTCCTCATGTTAAGTTGTCTTTCGCTTATTCATTTTTATATCCAATGTCTCTGCTTACGTCCGCTGTAACAAGGCGAAAGCCACTAATTTTCGTAACGATAATCAAACGACCAGTGAAGCAAACCTTTCTCCTCGTACACTTTTGGATTCTTTGTCTATGGGTGGTCCTGTCAATAGCAGGGCGCTAAACTGCGGTCGACTAGAGCAGGAACCAAACAGCTCACCATCTACTGATGTCTCCTTCCGTAACAAAAAGTGAAAACAGGAAAAACGTTATATTCTGCGATCCTGAGTACCCAACTAAGCAAAGCTGTCGCACTGAAAGTGCAAGCGTACGTAGCGTGGAATTTTTTTCTTTAATTTTATAAATAACGCTATAAAGACGAAGAATTCTGTCTGGAAATATTCCTTCAAACAATATTCTCCAGATGAGGACGAAATTTCACCTCGTATTCCACGACTCGTTTATTCGCCAAGTCCGCTTTGTTGCCAGATAATGCAATCACGATATTTGGGCTCGCTTGTCGTTGTAATTCCTTCACCCAATTTTTAGCCTTTGCAAATGATTCCTGCAAGTTCGAGCACTCAATGAAATGGAATGAGGTGATATGAACATATAAGCCGAACGAAAATCTCAAGGTCTTCCTCCAAAAAGATTCCAAATGAAAGAACTGAAAACCTTTAGCAAGTAAGGGCAAAGCAAGCTGCAAGTCTTAGGATACAAAAAAAAAACATAAAACAGAAAACAATAACAAATATAAAACAAAAAAATGATGACTCAAACAATTTTCACACTCAGAAGATCCAATCCTACTTCCGTTTTTTTCATCACGGTCCACTAGACAGCATAATGATTGCCAGTGGATTCAATGAACGGGGTTTCCTCGAAAATTTGCAAAATAGAAACCAATGACCTGAAGCTAAACTAATGAACTTCAGAAACCGACTACTTCGAACGCCTTATGTTAAAAGAAATTGCATATCCTAGCAAATGCTGAATATCAAATATCACATACATCGGCATACTGCATTGAGAGAATAAAAGGTCGGCGGTACCTTCCTCCCGTTAGCCTGATCGAGAACAGCAAAGTTTGCAAACCTTCGAAACATTCTCCTCTCCATAGTTTTTCCCCGAAATCTCCATTTTCTTTCAAAGAAATTCCCTCACCAGCTATCAAAGGTGACGGTACTAACACACATATAGCGTAGTACAATATTAGACTTGAAGTCTGATCTAAAATTCGATGCATCACTGCACACATTTGCGTCTGACTTTAAAATCCTGGGATCACTGAATCCGCATACTCTCGAATAAATCTACCGCTTTGACTGGCATCTGAGTGCTGCTCAGAGTGAAATAAGGCCATTGCCGTGCATCCTTTGTATCCAATGATGCACGAAATCGTCCATTACTTCCGTTCTCTTTCGAAACGAAACAACGTTGCACCATCCTTCTTTTTTTGGAACGAGAAGGAGCTACGTTCTACTTCTTATAAGCAAAACAATCCAGGGTTTACCCTTTCTTCTGCTTTTACAAATGTGGTGTGAACTTTTCCCAATTCTCCTGTCAATTATATCTTTTTAATGTCCCCCCCCCCCCTCCCCTCCCCTCCCCTCTTATAGTATTTATCCACGATTTTCGCTTGTCTTCGGAATTGGGCCGTGCCCAACGCATTCAACTTCCTTTCTTTTTCGAAAATTGCAACATATAATATCGTTTAACAACGAGAAATGAAATTTCTCCCGATGTTCCATACAATGTGTTCTGGAAAACGATCAGGAATTCACAATGCATGAAAAAAAGAAACCTGGCTCGTTATATCATAGACGACTATTGCCGCTTGTGCACCTCGATAATACATAGGTGCCAGAGAGTGGTATCTGAAAACGATACAAAATGAATAGGCAAATTGAGAAATTCACTTCCCTCATAAAGTGACGCCCATTCTATCCTCTTGCTTCCGCTGTGAATTGCACAAGCTGAACTAAAATTCCACTATCAGTAATTACCCAGCACTTGGATAAAAACAAAACAAACTGCTTTTTTGAAAACCAAACCAAATGAAATGAAAAAAGCTACCTGAATAGGCGGTCAAAGCTAAAATAACCGGCTCACTAAAAACATGATAGATATCCCTCGATCAACGCAACTCAACAACACCACTAAAGTTTTACTGTGATCCACAAGTATCATTCACAAGTCGTTCAACATAGAATTCGAGCCTGAAGTTATAAAAGATGCATCTGTGCCATGCATCTTGGTGAGCATAGCTCAACGTAGCTGCTAGGTGGCTTTTTAAGTATTTCTTACCACCGAAAAGGGTTCGCTCTACGGTTGATGAAAGAGATAACCATGCTAATATTGCACTGTTTTCAAATAATTAAGCTAAGCTGATGTGGAATATAGGTGGTAATCCTACTGTATAAAGTTACGGCGACAATAGCTTTTGTTGTACAAGCAAATATTACTGCCATTTATTATTATTACTATTATTATCACTATTATTACTATCATTACTGCTATCACTATTATTAGATGTGGAATGTTTCAGACACTTAATTCGGTTCCTCTCTGCTACGAAAACGACAAAAACTGAAAGCAATAATGAATCCGAGAGCACTGGCAAATACGGAGCTTTGAGAGATGATAGATCGATAAAATATACCGCGATTTCACATTTACTTACTTTATCACCGTGAAGGAGAGCAAAGTCTAGGAATTTGTCGGCATATTATGACATCCTCGGGATTTTCTCGACTATGAAATACCCTATACAATTCACCAGAATTTGGACTTCATAAAGCATATTATTGTGTACCCAATGACGTTTCGCTTTTCGGATGAAATATAAAAAGCGTCGAGTGCAGTGAGGGAGGAAAACAAATTAGTACAAACCAACCATTGTAATCGTTCAAACCCTATTTTAGAGGTTACCAAAGGGTAAATGAAGTTTTATGAATTTCAAAAGGTTCCAAGTTTAGTAATTCCCTCAGATATCTCCTCCAGACTTAAGTCAGCATCCTTAAAGAACAGTTGTGTTAATTAGCCAACTCGCGTTCTCCATATTCATCCATCCAACATTCACTCTTAACGGTTTACTGAATTGTATACCTTTCCTGTCCAGCAGTATCCCATATTTCGAATTTCACCGTCGTTTCATCTAAGCAGACAGTTTGGGTGAGAAACGCAGCACCAATAGTTGACTCTTGATATTCGTGGAACTGCCCCTTTACGAATCTAAGCACCAGAGACGACTTACCTGCAAACGCTAGGAACTTCATCAAAAAAAAGACGCACACCTAGTCACAACTGGATCCTTCCATCGAACTCTTACCTATGAAGAATGGCGCTATGATAAGCAAGATTTCAACAAGGAGACAGAGTCTCCTTCATTTTTTGCACTAACCTCCCCCCTCACCCCCTTCTCCTTTCCTTTCTCAAATAACTGAGAACGGCCGCAGCGACAGGTCTTGCTCTCCCATACCGCCCTCCCTTTCCCAACAGTTTTCCTTTGCGGCAGTACGAACACTCTGATTCTGTACATCGAACTTTTCATGCATTTTGGCTTGTACACTGAATCGAATCATGAAGAAAGTGAATAGGTCCGCAAAACAATAAAACATGAGCAAAAAAACATGTACGCAGTACGAATTAACGTCTCCAATGCTAATTCGCTTGCTTGCGACGATCTTTTCATCATACGCTCACATGATAAGGGGTAAGGAAAACAATGCAAACGTGAACAGTCTGAGCAATAAAATATGACTGAACGGACGACGTTGTGCGCGTGAAGCCATAAAGAAACAACAAATGAGCACTACTTTCATAAGTCTTCAATTCGAAAAACCCGCATCGTCAACCCGACATTAAGATGTATTCCTTTCACCACAATCTTAAATTTACGTCTCCCAAAGACTTCAGATTCACAATATATGGCGACTGCAGCAGAGGAACTTCTTTCGGAAAAAAGTGCTCACATTTCAACGGTCTGAAATTTCATAATTAAGAAAAACCTAAGAAAACTCACTAACGTTATTAAACAATTAAGAGAATAAAAAGAAACGGGAAACAACTAAACTCGAAGTACTGCATGCACGTCATTGGTTGATCGCATACAGCTACATAAGTTAAGTTTTCATGGCAAAATGACTCCATAATAAACAATTTGAAGAGAAATGAATAAACAAATGCGCGTACCAACGGCACTTTCACCGAGTAGAACAAGTTTGAACTGGCACGTCTTATTTGGTGCACCTCCATTGCCTGCTCGTGCTGTACTCCGCGCCGCCATCAAAACAATCACTGAAAATGTGAGCATATTAATTCATCTCAAATATCGTTTATGAAATACATCGCATAAAATCGAGCATTTTTCTTCTTTATTCGGTCGAAAACCGTCGAAATTTCCACTCTTGCACATAAATTCATCGCCTCATTCGACGCTAGAGGGTACACAAATTTGAGACGATACAAGAGGATGCACTGCCACATCGCACAACGCACCACAGCACATAGCGTTTAACTGCTCTTTCTACAAACAATGGCTCAAAAGTTTCGCTGAACGTCGCGCACGATTATACGTAAGTTGCAAATATTCAGGATGAACCTTTCCAGAAATGAGTACCATAGATGCTCTACTCTACCATTTCTTATAGCGCTTCCTTTGAAGAATATTTTCTAACTCACCATCTGTGCGAAATCCTCTCAGAAAGCACCTACTTTCATAGAGATGGCCCCGGTGGCGCGTTTTCTATTCACCTCAATGATTATTTCTTATGCGAGTAAGGAAAAAAAGAATGAGAAAATCCCACTTTTGTCAGCATGCTGAAAACAAAAAACGCCCTTTTGTTCGCATAACGTTTTCATCCACCGATGCCAACACTACCATCTGACTGCCTTCTAATCATGAACCATTGAAGAACGCATTATGCGCAGCACTTATTCCGTGCAAAAACTAATCCCTAAAGGAAAAACGCCCTCAACCGTTAGCGGTTAGTGGATAGCGGAACAATAGCGGGTCAAGCCAAAACCACTGAGACTAGAAGAGGATGCAATTAACCGTTTTATTAGCCTAAAGGCAAGCGAAGAGGAAAGGTCTGCAACAACAATAAAACTGAGAACAACCAATGTTACGCTATCGTCAGCTGCGCAATACTAGAAACCATAATGCATCTCAAACCGATACTTTCCTTAAACGCTCTTTCCATAAACATAATCCAATGCAAATAATCCGCTCTAATCATGAGCTCAACAATAAAAACAAAATCCATTTCACAAGCAACACTATCATAAAGCTAGCCTCTACAACAAGCAATAACATTCGCAGCACTCGCTTTAACGCATTTAAACTGAAAGCAACCCTTTTAACTGAAAATTTTTCCACCCTATTCATTGAAACAATAGCAATTTTTGTCTAATTTAATGAAATAATTAAAAACAGCCAAGCGAAGTGATATGAGGAAATTCATCCCACCACCAGTGCCAATCTGTCGATGTGCAATCGCAGATGCAATGTTATAAATAACAGATTAGCATTGCAAATCCAGACAATCAATACACAAAGAATCCTCATTTGTTTCCAGTTGAAAAAATTATAGCTACTACCACCCTGAAATAATCAAGTAATCCAATAATGGTACGCCTCCTTGAAAATATTAGAAAATTTTTCTTTTCCATTGTGTTTCCGTGTCGGAAGAAGGGGTGAGAAAGAGAGGATTCAAGAAAGAGGGAGGGAGAGGCTACAAACAACATTTCAGATACGGCATTCTATATTTTAAACTTACCAAGTAATGGCGACTGCTGTTAATAGTAAACTCTGACTTCCTCCAGCTGCAGAAAGTTGAATCCACATTTATGACAAGTTTTCGACAATAAGTGGGAAAGTTGCCGGACAGAGAAACCCTCAAATGTTTAAGGTCATCTGAGTACTTTCCTCATTACAACTATCTACCCAATAAAAGTACAGCAGTTTTAATGAGTCAGGCGTGCAGCTTTCAAACAATTATTATTATTGAGGGTTGTGGTAAAGGCATGAGCTTACAGCACAGCACCGGCCAACGTTTTGCTATACGAAACCCTGCTAACAGAACACATTAGTTAGGTAATTGGGGCTGAAGAACTGTCCAACTTATGTTACGCTCCGTAAATTAAACTGAAGGCTATATGGCATAAATAATCGGTGGCATCTCCAAGCCACAATAAGTTCTGCGTCTGCGTTAGACTCGATCCCCACCTGAGCGATCGACCCTAGTCTCGAATAACTTACGTGTCATCGTACGCAAACCTCGGTTCACGACGAGAATTGGATTTAATTGGATCTAAAATATTGCAGCAAAAAAAAAGAAAAGAAATTGAGAAACAAAAAAACGATGCATTCAATATGGTCAAACGTGAAGTGCGTAAACGCACACCAGCAGCGACGCATCATCAGATACTCATCAGACATCAGATACGTAGCTGTTCCCATAGAGAGGTGCAATTCGTTGCTTACCAAACAGCGACCCGAATCCACATGAACGATACGCACAGGTGCAAAACACTTACTGCTATCTATGCAGTCAGAAACAGCACACATAGGCGTATTCGCGTAAATGAATAGCTGCAGATTGCAAAGGATTTCATCAAGCTGAGATCATCCATTCAAGTGCTCTCTGAAGATTTGTGAAATCATTCGACAACAACAATAGCGAATGTCGACATTCCACTGTATTCGCAGATCGTTTATGTATCATTTAATCAGACGCTCATCTACTAAGCAACAAACTTGCACTATGCTGGCGATGCGTCACAAGACAGATGGATGAAAAAGTTTGACGGCTAAAGGCCAAAGACTGGAGCGGCGCCAATGTAAACTTGCCTACGTATACGGGAAAAAGCAACGTATGAAAGAATATAAGGGATTGCTTAGGTTATCCATATTAGCATGCTACAAATATATATTCATTGTTCGTTTCAAATAGATTCACCAACACACTAAATATTTCAGGCAGCTGTCAGGTAAGAGTTGAAAAAGGAAGATGGAAGCGACTTCAAAAATCGGCGACAGACGCATATACTCCGAATGAATCAGAAGGGCAGGCCTATATGTCAATGAATTAAGGCTTACCAAAGATTTACCTGTCGAGATCTGCATGCATGTGCACACGCTGCCATGACAAATCTCCTTAAATTTGATTCACCAATGACGAAATGGATTTTGGCGTTCAGTAATTATAAAAATGCTAGAATGAAGCACAAAATAACGCAAAACGTCCCACAACAAAGTACCACATCGGTGCATGATACCTGTATCATTCAGCTCACGATACGAGAAATGGCATCATCTTTATCGTTCACACGTATGGATTGATACCTTGAAGGTGTAACATTTTTACGGATCAAGCTGCATCGTGCAACAATTCTTCTAACGGATTAACCTGAAAGGCATAACCGCCACTTTACTATGCAATTTATACGACTGCGCCTCTCGACATGCCACATTTTCATTATACAAAGACTCCCCAGTTACAATGAGGATTGTGACCGAAATGACCGATACGAGCAAAGATTCGGAAATGTTCCACAGCTTCAACAGGCACTACTGCAACTGTGTTTTGTTGCTTGATTATTGTTATTGCATCAATTGAAGCATCGCTGCTGTAAATAAGACTGCATGAGGGAAATCATCAGTAAACGATAACGACAACGATGTGAGTACTCGTGAGAAATGCATCCTTCAATGAGTTTCAAAGCAGTGCTAGACAAATTTTACGACCTCATAGCGAGACAATAACAAGCATTCTAATTGCAAATAGGGACGTGGTACGCCGTAACGACCTTGATTAGCGGAGCTTATAGTGAATTTTATATCAGCCAAACTTCATCCCCAAAGATCGCACTTTGGAACACTCCAGTAAAGGGGGTAGGAAACACGTGAGCATACATATTGCCGCCATGAGGCGCTTCTATAAAGAAAGAAAAAAAGCTAGCTAAACGTTTAAACGGATGAGAAATCCCACCGTTGAAAACAAAAACGTATCAAGCAGCAATGAGCGAATCTTTGAAAAAAATATTGCACGCTTTTATTTGACAACCCAATGAAGTTTGCGTAAGGCATGGATCTCCTACGTCTATAACGTGCTCACACAAATACGCGATGAAACGGATGCAATATACAGGCCTAGCACCTCTTGAGGGAAATTCACTTCAACTCCTCTATGTGCTCCACCTCGGCTTTAATCCCACTAACAATTCAACGGATTCGACAACAACCGCAATAAGCATGCATTTCCCGATTATGATACTGCATTTAACATACTCCATTTTCATTTACAACATGGGGCTATAGATTTCACAATATAGGTATCCTAGCCTGATGAGTCTTCGATATATGTACAGCTAATCGCGCTATTCCGAAACAAAGATGACAACAGTAGGGAATAAGTAAGAAAATCCACTCGTATGTTGTCTCGAAGAGATTTTGGACGGCTTTAAACACCGCTAGACTCTTTCCTCAAAGAGAGAAATCAACATCCGAATAGTCGGAAAACGAACAAATTTCTAAACAAATAGAATCAAAAAAAACGATGAAATCATGCAGCAATAAGCACACAACATCCCCCCATATACCATATTGCAAGCGAAACACATCGCGTACAACAACAATTACCGAATTGTCACACTCTGTTACAGTTGCATTCAAGTCGTGAACATCGTTCGCAAATCAACTAGCTCGATCTCTTGCAGCGCTATTCCGACTCTTTTAAAAAGCAAATTGCTGCAAATTTCATTAAAGCAATTAATTGGCCGATGAAAATTAGAGAAATGTATGAAAATGAACAGTATAAAATATTCTTTACATATAAATAATTATAAATTATAGCGAATGCTTTCTTTGGAATCGTCTTTATTTTAACAAACTGAAACAAAGGAATAGAAATGTCATTTGGTTGGATCATAGTAACGATATTTTGCAAAAATCCCGACATTTCCACTTCATTTGTTTGTCCCATGGAATTAACAAAATCCCTCATACATCCGTCGACATCCAGAACTATGGTGTATAGCTGAGACCAGTAAGGAAACAGTCATATTCCGAGTGCTGTGTAAGAAAAACTCGCATGCTATGGTTTGAGTGAGAGGTGTATGAGGATATTTCCGACTCCTATAACCCATCTGCTTATAGCTAGTTCGCATACGCTTGTGATCTCAGCTTCGATTCCACTAATGATTCAAAAATCTACCACAACGACGTCAAATATCCATTGGACGTTAAGTGAGCCAAACAACAAAGCCCATATTCAGTGAGATTTAAGTGAATAGAAGCAAAAATTCGTACAATTAACCGATAATCTGTTAATTGAAATTAAATTAAATGTGCACATTATTTAAGATTTTTTGAGAATTTGCTTTGCAAAGTTCTTCTGAGGTAAAAAAAGCTTGATGAGCAGCTTAATGAGTGCTATTTTTGGGAGAGAATCTATGCCTTTTAGAATGGAAATACAACAATTGCATAAGTATGCGTTTTGAAAAGTTCACATACTTAAAGAGCTGAATTTATGAATAAAATAGCTGCACATAAATGTCGCTTTGTTGCGAAAATCGCTTAATGAAGCAATTGGTCTGCTTGCGTATAGACAATTCAAATACTCTGTAGTTATTCATAAAATTCTATGATTATGGTTACTGGACTTTACCACCTATCACAACTTATCGCCCTTTTGATAGCACGTGAAAGGAAGTTGAACACTCTTGGGCAGTACTAGCAGCATTCGCTAATAAGGAAATATTATCCATATCAACGTCAAACGCGTGTAGCAGCCGCTTGAGGTATTCGTAATGTCGCTAAATTGAATGTTTTTATGAGTGCAAAATATCGTGCTGACAATCCGATATTTACCAACTCTGATTCGTCGATCGTTCTTTCGAGTGGAATGAATATTCCATCGTGTTCAACACCGTTCGCGGACGTTCATATATTATATTATTAAATTCTAATATCGATAGGATGTCCGGAACACACTTGTTTATTTGCAGTATCGCAGTTTCGCTATGTGTGCAATCGGTTTTTTGTTGCACTGTTGCAATGACGATATCCCCTTCATCTCGTTGCGAGTGCATTCCTCTCCTCTTGAACTATTCCTCTATCAGTAAACACACCTATATGTGTATACATTTATTTCCGTGAGTAAATATTTGTTGGTATATAAATGGAAAATGCTTAATTCGATAAACATAGTGCGGGCAGTGTATTTACATACACTGCCGCGTCCAACTTTAAAAATCATCAAGTAAAGGGTAATCTAATTAGTATAGAGTAAAGATAATTAGGCAAATATTAGTTGGAAAATGAAAAATGGTTCGGTTTGCGAAGAAGATATTTCGAAGTTGATCGTAAACGTACTAGCGACCGAATATAGCCGTTCTTTCTGGAGTAATTTAGCGTTTGTTTCGACGGTAAAGACACATCTTTTATTAGCACTTTAGCATTAGCATTAGCATTAGCATAGCAAAGACATATGATATTAGCATAGCAAAGACACATTCTTTATGCATTCCTAACTAGATTTTTGACAATTAGTATGCGAAACTTTCCTGATCAGCTGTACTATTTTGCAGCCGGACTCATTGTTTTACTTGGTCTGGTGGCAAGGTTGCTTAAAACCATGTTGGATGAAAATTTTGAGTGCGCTATCGACGAAAGATATGATCTACTGTAGACTTTGCTTCTTTTGCTTTCTTTTCTGCAGCAAACGAATATACTGTTGGCCTCTTAAGTGGTTTGCATGTACTGGGCAAGAATCCGAAGAAAAAGTGAGGGGTTGAGAGAGAGGCCTTCCTTCACCGCAGTCACGAAAATCAACCATTTCCATTTCCTACTTCGACCATCTTCAGTGCTCATTTCGCTTTGCTTCCTATAAAAACTACCGTCGTTTCCTTGATTATTCGTAATTAAAATTTTGCACTCTAAAATAAAGCTTAATGGCTTTATCGGTACTTTTCCTTGAGTTACAACGCGTATTCGGTTTGTTTACATTGCAGCTTGGTCGTTGATACTTTCATAAACATTGATGATGCACCAAAAAGTCGACCATTTCAAAAGCACAGGGGTGCCAATAAATCTGCACATTTGCCCATTATTAAACCTGCTTTACCGGTCGACAGCACACATTATACAGGTTTATGGGATATCATGATAGAATTCATTCAAGGTTGAGATAAGCGGAACGAGAACGGCGGAACTAAACGCTAGGTGAAGGCGATAGGAGATAAACGCTAGTACGGAAGGGACAGAAATGTTGCGTTTGAACGTGAGAAACGCCCTATTTTCTAACCAACCTTATTCGTCATCGTATCCGATTGTGATGCGCTCAACTCAGAGCATCTTCTCCTCGGCTCTTCTCATTTTTGCATCTATCATCTCGAACGGTTTGCACTTGTTTGTTCGAACAGTATTTTATTTGCAACTTAATATTCGCGCTAGAGGTTCACTTATTTATTATAATTTTGTGTAAATCACTTTATAAGAGATTAATATCCTAACTGAGGACTGAAATGAGGGCAGAAGTAGTCAATGAATTTTATTTGGAAATCTTAAGGGATAAACGAAGGAAAAATTCACTTTTGTTTCAAGCTTAAGTTTAGCACCAAATGATGCCTCTATAATTTTGAGCATTTCAACACGACTTGAAGGTGGAAAACAAAATTATGGCCTACATACTCTTTTTAAACAGCCTCATATAAATCCTAAAAAAATTATTTCTTCAATCTAGCGACAAAAAGTTGGAAGGAAATCTGGGTTGTCCTTGCAATTATTGACTCAATAACACAGTTGCATACGAATATTAAGATATACAGGGGAAAATATTGGGATTTTTGGGTACTTCTCGAAAGCAGAAGGAAAATTGCACAAATTGCACAATGCGCAGTCCTAATCTTTCTTAGTCCACAGAAAAACTCAGCTTTCCGACTAAAGCTTCGAAAATTCATTCCTTCTTATATTTAAACATGAATGCCAAAAACCCAGAAGGCCACTTCAGTTGTCCACAAAATGAACTTAAAACCAAGATAGACAGACAAGCAGTCATAAACTAATACTTTCAACTGATGGGCATCATAACTTTTCGCTATTGAATGATATAAAAGATGAAAAATAGGCTTAAGAACTTATGCTTAAAATAGGCTTCATAGGCCTAAGAACTTTCAGTGTCTACTTCGGAATGCACCTTCAAACAAGAGGCCGATGTCATCAAATGTGCTTTTGCGCTCGTCGAACAAATCGACATCGAACACATCAATGTTCATCCTGCATTCAGCGAGATTTCAACTCTTTGCAACAGTTTTTCCACCTATAATAGTTGCGTAGCAAAAATTCATCCTCAGTGCAGGTCTGTTCTATTGATTTTTGTTCGGAATCATCATACATCACCTCATATATATATATATAATTTTCCTTTACATCTTTTCAATTCTGTCGACAAGCATTATCAAAGGCTGTAAAGCATTTATCAAAGTAATCTCTAAATTTCATCAGATTTTAGAATCCTTATGAAAGAGAAAAGCACTTTCGCTGAATATATTACCTATGCTTTTTAAAATACCTTTCCCATGTTTTAATTTGGTTTCGTTTCGATGTGCTCATAACTGTAGTAAGATCTACAATAACCTATGTACTGTTAGTATAAATGGCCGGCAGCTGTCGTCATCGATGTTCAAAAGCGAATAATGATTAATTTCCAGAAATCGTCCAATAAACTCAATGAAGTCATTTTTTTATAAACTCATTTAGTTACTCCTGAATAAATCATGTATTTCATTATCATTAATCTATGAGCTAACCTTGATTTATTATTATGGTAATTGCCATAGTCGAATGAGAGGCGTTTAGGCGTTCAATGATGACTCACATTGAACGGATATACAATATAGTATGTGAGAAACCGTTTCGAGAGAAATTCATCTCTCAACGGTATTGCCTGAAAGCGCTTGAATCGAATGCAGTGAAAATCAAGGAATGTATCAGCAACCATGGCGCTATGTTCGATGAGCAATTTACCTTACTTCAGGTAACGCTCTTTTTTTATATTGGCACACGAGGTTTCAGCTTGTGTGGAAATTTTTCGCTCTCCAAGTAAGTAAGATTTTAATCAGAAAAAAGCACCCGATCATATTGGTTTTGCTTATTCGAAATAAATCTCAACTGTTAAAAAGAGATATGATAATTTAGGCGAGAGAGCGGTGGATTAAAACGACACTAGGATATTAATCTTAATTATAGAGTAGTAACAACTCGACAAACAACCAGTGTATTGTCTTACAAAACTATATCGATTGTGCATTCACGGGTGTCTATAAAGAACAGTGCGCCGATGCTATAAAGGTCAGTTGCTTTCATTAGCTTCACTATGAACTGCACATATAGAGTTAATGACTTCGTCGAGTTAATTTGTTACGTTAAATTATTTTTTCAGTCAAGATAATTCATTAATTTTATAGTCTCTACTTCCGTGAAAAAGTGATAGAAGTTAAGTAACGTTATGCTAAAATTTCTTCGTTATTATGCGAGTACGAAGTGTATTTGCATAAAGAATGAATGCGTTGCTATGCTTCCTCCATTACCCACAGTTGATCAAACTGCACTACAAATATCATTGCATCTTATATTGTAATAAAAAGTAATATAGACAAGTAATATACTAGTTGATTATCTTAACTTAAGGATAAAATTCTTTAACGTGAAGCACAACGTTATTCTTGAACTCGCAATTCTAGTTCAACTTCTAATACTGCTCTTGTGTTTTTTCGTTCCTGCAAAATTAAGCTGTTTATTTCATGCGTCGCCTCCTTTTTCTACTTTGAAGAGAACGGCTAAAAGGTTGAAGAGAGATGAAGTAATTTTTTTCGATATTCGATGTTCTTCATGAAATATATTATTTCTTCTCGTATCCTCCATTAAATAACATCAACAGCAAACACAAAGATGTTGGCCATAGAAGGAAAGTAAGAAAGAGCCACATCGGAGATGAATCCATGGTTGGAGAAGAGTCGAAGCCAGGTAGTTGCCTCCTTTTTTCTTTAGTCTGAGCCATGATGAGTGGGACCCTGCTTTCGCTGAATTTAAGACAGAGTACGGATATGAATTTTTGATTTCACTATAGCCTGAGTTAGAGTCATATCATTTTGTGAGAGCGCCCCACTAATGATTAGAAGTGTTTTATCCTAGACTGTCGTTCAACGGTGTGGTCTTCTTCAAATTTTCAGACGCATCTACAGATACAATTTAGGGAATTTTCTTTTGCTCGATTTTCCGCCTTTCTCATCATATCCTTGTTCCTTCTTCATATACTCTTTTCTTTCATCTTTCAAGGAACCGTTCATTCAAAAAAAAAGAGAGATACTCTTTCATGGGCTAAAAATACCAGCAGCGGCGAAAAGCATTGCCGCAAATTGCTATCGCTGTATAACTGCTCCGCTGTTCGATTCTCTCATTCTTTGCCGGAAACTGTTAATTTATCCGCCGACTTTAAAGATTCCTGCATTTATAAAGTTCTCCCTTAATTAGTCATTATTTTGATGCTCACTTTGCGTGCTTTTATTCAGTATTAATTTTTCCTCCCGTACACTTCTTATTCTCGCCGTTCTTTTGACTTCTCATCCATGTTGTGCCCACTCCAAATATGTTAATACTGTTGATTGAACTTTGAGAGGACATTGTATTTTTCAGTTCACATTAACAGACTATATATAGTACTTAATTACAGCTCGAGATGAATTTCTTCGAAGAGCTCTTCAATGACACCGAAGACGGATGTGATTTACAATGGCCTCAATTGCATTTGCACTATGACGAAGGTTCCAAACTTTTATTTCATGTGCACTCTTTTCGAATATCATTTTCTCAACAAATATTGACCATTTTCATATTTGATGATTACTACTTTAAGTTACATTTACATGTCGTCTATAATCATGCCAGTGAGTTATACTTGAAATGTATTAACACTACATCATCCAGGAAGTTGTGGAATTTCCTGAAATAAATGCATTGCTGACCATCAATACTCCGATTTGGATGCAGAAATACAACATCATAACTTAAGTAAAATTCGAAATGCATCCCATAAAGTACTCCGATCATAAAGACTTTTTAGAGGAAGCGCTATGTGATGGGACTGGCACTTGCACTTGTCCAGAAGGCCTTGTGTACAATGAAACATCATCAAAATGCACAGGTAAGTCATTGTTTTTGAAGCTTGCGGAAGATTTTTTGAAGTTCCTCATTTTGTAGGTTTAAATGCATAATTGAATTTTCCGCACCGTATACAATAGTCTTTCACTCGTGTCATATATTCGGCTTAAAAGGACAAGTTTGCAAAATAACTATATTTTTGTCAAGGAAAATATGGTTAGCTAAATTAGGTGTAATATGGGGCGTTTTTTTTGACAGTTTTGTCGGTTTTCGTCTTCATTCCGTTAAAACTAAAAGATGAAGGTTAACGCTCATTGATCGTCATGAATCGAAGAGAGAAGCATAGAGCTTGAATGAATTAATTCGAAATGAAAAACATGCTATAATTTCAACTATAGAAAACAATCGTTCCAGGTTAAATTGACAAAAACAAAAATGCAAAGATTGTCTAATGTCTGAGCAACAAGTAAGCACTCTTGAAACCTAATAAGCAGTTGTCCTAAACGCACTGGAGTAGTGAGGTTTTGTTTATGCGGTAGTTAAAATGAAGTGTAAACTCTGAGATATGCTTTATCCTTATCTCTTACGTTTATCACTTTGGACTTAATGGGATATGTCGATGATACGAAAAAGCATTAATGGAAACGCCTTTCGACGCACAAGTGATGCGAGGAAGAGAATGAGAATCATTAACAAGAATGATGAAAATACATTTTAATATTCCTTAAAATTATAGATGAATTCAACGCATTTCGCAGCAAGTAAACTAAATTCATACGAATGTAAATTTCAAAATTTCAATAAATTAACAATCAGTGCATGAATCATAATTAATAGGCAATACTACTGAACATTAAATTATATACGAATTAAGTACTCAAGGTCGTTGAGCACTTCACTGATAAGATTGCGACATTGAAATATCGCCATTTTCGGCTCGATGAACTTCTTCAAGGCTATACATTTCCTTATTGTGCAATTCATTCGACGTTTACAAATTAAAACCTCTTTAAGGTGTTCTCTTCCTTTATTATGACCTGCTGAAATGGGGCATGTGGAAAGAAATTAAACCTTTTTTTTAATCTGAAGATATCAAAGATTAAGACTAGTGGCGAATCTCAGATAACTTCAAGTGATAGGTTATAGTTTCAGTCTCATTACCGTTGAGAATGAAGAGGCATTGCCAAATTCCAACACTCCGATATGGTAGAATAGCCTAGATAGGTCTTCAGCGGACCTACAGTTAAGGCTGGAGAAATAATAAGGGAAAAATATTGCAATATTTCATACAATGTGCATGCATACGCTTGTCAAGTTCGCACATGCTGCCGTTGATTACTTGACATCACTCAATAGTTACATCGTTGACATTTTAGCAATGGAACATACCCCTACCTCCTCTCCCCTCCACAACCCCCTCATCATTTAGACCCTATCGATGCCACGAGCTGTAGTGGCGAAATACTCAGAACACACATGATCGAACGATTCGAGCAAAAACTAGGCTCTGCAATACTGCTCGAGAAAATGATGCATCAGAAAAGTGTTATATATATGAACGAAAATGTCTAGTCATTTTTGATAGCAATTTTTTCCGGACTCTGTATCACGATAGCTTTTGCAGATCCTCACGGAGTAAATACATCAGCAATTTTTCTCTCGTATATCCTATTTCGACCACTCCTCCGTTTTCTATGCGCAACGACTATAAAAGAAGACGCTTTCCAGTGTGCCTCACTGCTGCTCCCAAATGCTAGTTATAAACAGTAATGCAATTTCGATAGCTAAGTGGCCTTTAGGTTTTTTGTTATAGAATATTGTTTGTTTTTTCCCCATTTATTTTTCTTATTTATTTCGACACTCATAAAACGTTGACCAACTGATTTTGCGACTTGTCGAGCTATAATTTATCACTTCGAAAGCCTAATAAATAGCGGATTTATGCGGTGTTCTATTCTCAAAGCAGTGAACATTGAGATCAAGAAAAATTTTGAAGATATAAACGAATGCACGTTGGCCACTCACAATTGCTCACAAGTATGCGTCAACACATATAGCAGCTATAGATGTGCATGTGATGAACGATATTTCCAATTATCAGGCGATGGCTTCTCTTGTATTCCCGTAAATAAAGGTTTGTGCTCGATTCTTGAAATGGTCATCATTACATTGAATAGTTTATGTTCTTAAAGAGTGAATTCCCCTCACTACTGAAATATATTTTAAAAGATTCGTTGTTTTGCATTAAAAAAACAATCAGGTGAAATGCTATTGAGATATTTATCAAATAAAATGCTATGCTATTATCTTAAGTACATTCGATTCATTCATTGTTCACCTACAGGCTCAACAGCTTCCATTAAGCGTTTTTTGATCTTCTATACACCATAAAACCCCCTTGAGGGCATTGTTGCCTCTCAGGGCAATGTTTTACGAGACTCGTTCAGTTTGCATACAAGGAAGTTCACTTTGAGAGTGTCCGAAGGAAAATTAAGAAAGCGTTCCAAATAATTTCGTCTATTGTCAACTTGTTATTTGTAGGACTTATTGTCGTATTGCCAGTGGCGATTCATAGGCAGTTTGACTTTCTTCTAACATAGCAATGTCCAATGGATATATTTGAATGGAAAAAAGTTGTACGAATATATATGAATATGCAGTGGTGTGAAAAAATGAGCTATATAGAAAGAATACGCTTCTCTATAAATTTAATCCAACAAATTTTGGGAACGGAAGGCGGGGAGGGAGAGGGGAAGCAACCGATTAAACTGAAACGAGAGAAAATATTTTCAAGATCCGTTATGGTTATTATTGGCACATGGACAAAGTATTTGGAATATATCGGATGATGGTAAAAATTTACAGCTGCTAAGAGCTGGCTTAGAGAAAGTCGCAATGCTCGACTTCGATTATAAGGTTTTCAGTTTATTTTATTTATATTTGCATCGATTTTTCGATCGAATTAGGCATAAATCTATTTCATACTGATAGATAACTTGGAGTATTAGTTATTATGCATTTATGCATTTACTTCAGTAGGCAAAGCATTCATTGCCAATAAATGTCTCTTCATATCACTACCACTTCCATTTAGTTGAACTTGTGAGATAGCGCGAAGGTGAGGGCCTAGGCTCGTCTCCGGCCTATCCGGATATTGACGAGTCGATTCATCGTTGTTCAGTGCGACTTGCTCAACCGCCTGCGTTCCAAAGAGACAACTGGTCAGAATGCTTTTGTAGGACAAAATTGAACGAGTATTAGTCATTATAGAAATAAATTAGGAAATGCGCACAGAGTTGTGCGTTTTTTTTTTGTCGAACACTTTAGTGGGAGTGAAATAACGCAATATTCCGTCACCTAATGAAAATAATAATGAATAAATGAATGCATGAAATAGCGGTTCAGCTTTAATTGAGAGGTTTGCGTTGTCGCGAAATCGACAATATTTGACTCTTAATTCGAATGTTTAAAATAACTCCACATTAGATGTGACCAGCCCATATCGAAAAACGCTCGCAAGTTGAATAATTGGCCATTTTGTGTGGACAGAAATCAATGCTCACAGCAAATTCTGAATAGAAATAATTCTTCATTGTCTAGCGAGTTCGATATACTCAGCGCCATTGCTGCTAAGCAATGCGGATTTATTTTTTCTTTAAGCTCAATGCTCACCATGTGCTCATTTTTTACTTTTAAATTTAATGGCTCGATCTTGAAGTGATTTGTATCTTAAAGGAGAAACGACTCTATTATGTTGATGTCGGTTCGAATGTTATTGAACGAATAAATCTCGATGGTAATTCTGTTCAACGCATTCAAGAATTCGAAGTGGATGGTGTTGAGGGTATCGCCGTTGATTGGGTCGCTAGGTACTTTTCTTTATTTTTTCATAGATACTTTAGGTCTCTTGATTCAATATTTTCCACCATTAATTTTTACACATTAGGCAAATTTTGCTATTATGATGTTGTTGTTAATTCCTTATTCAAAATTCTGGAGGAACAAAAAAAGCGAATGTTTTCTATTTCTGTTATCCCATATGGCAAATTATCATCGCCTAGGGAGTGGATGCTTAAGAACCTATGGGTTTCTGCTAATTACTTAGACGTGGATGAGCTTTTAACTGCGATAAATGCGCTGATACAGTCACTTACATGCGAGCTATCATGAAGCGGTTGAGTATTTGAGGAGAAATTTTTGACTGAGGTGGGTTTGCACACAATATAGAAAAGGTTAAAAAAGATAAAAGTAAGCATTAATTGAAAACGCAAAAAAAGCAACAAATAGATGATATAAGTACTAATTAAATATTATACAAATAAGTGGTAAGTGAATCTAGGCAATTGTTTGTCAATGCACTAGCAAATGATGGAATATCAAAGGACAATGAATAGGAAAGGTCTTTTCGTAGATATCAATAGGTCTTTAAATTTTATAGAAGGCAAAGTTTGAAATTTCTTTAGGAATCTGTATTCAATACGACGCTCAGATGTTCTCGTACAAACGCTTAATGGTCGCTATAGAAAGACGCTTTATCGTGGCGTCTTTCGATTGCCTCGAGCACTCATCGTAGAACCGTTTATTGGGTACAAATTTTTGATTCCTAATGTTTACATCTTTATGTTCATTATAATTAGAATTCAGATGGAATACTGAGGTTGAAAAATTTTGAAAGAACCAACTGATGAGTACGATTGTCTGGTTAATTTATTTCTATGTGCCTTACTCAAATTGTTGCCTTTTCTTATAGTACCTTAAGAATATTGAAATGAAATCGCTACAAAACCGGCTTGCACAGCATAGGCAAAGTAATTAGCGTTTTCGATAGTTTGACAACTATTCTAGAGAAAAAAAATTAAATTCTTTAAAATATGAATCTATACTTCTCATGACACTGTCGAAATCTCATTCTACAAGCCTCTCCCCGTAAAATGAACGAGTTATATTTATCTATATATCACCTCGGCTATGAGTGCATAACATGTGAATTTTCCGCACGCATATTGTGAGCAATATTCGCTGCATCTCATTGGTGTTGCTATGGAAATTCGATTTTGGTACTTTCGACAGACTTAAAATAAGATTCAGATTTTTATTAAATTAGTATTTTAATTCCCGATCACTTGAACTTTGAGTTAGATCACCTGCTTTGATATTTATTGAATACATCGTTTACTGTAGAGCATTATATGCGAGTGACTGGAGCTCATCGGCATTTATCGCTCGGCTCAATATGGATGGGAGCGGCTTCAAGAAGATCATCACCGATCAAATCGTATGGCCGAATGCACTTACTGTGGATGTTTTTGCGGAAAGGATCTTTTGGGCTGATGCATTCCTCGACACTATCGAGTATGCTCGTCACATTAATATACCTTAATATCATTCCAGAATACTACGTAGCCACTATACGTAAAATCGAATAGTTATGATTTGCATTAGCCGGATGACTTCTAAAAGCGGGCGTTCATTAAGGGTCCAATTACTCATTATCTTTGATAATGGATTGAATTATCTAGAAATGGAATGCTTATTTATGAAAAGCTCGGCTGTATTATTCAAGGCACAGTGTACTCGAACTTCAAAGATGCCAGATAGAGAACATCGATGATTGTTGCCAAATACTACAGCGGCAATAATTCTTGTAAATGTTGCACAAAATTCTGCTAAAAATTAATGCTTTAGGGAGTTCTTTTCGTTGGTGCATATATTTTAATTACTTCATGGTTATTGCTACGAGCAGAAATTGATAAGCCATAAACGAATCGAATGTCTTCGTTATTTGGAAAATGAATTTTCCAACTTTCTTATGAGTCGTTGTGTAGAAATCGTATTTGATTGAAGTGTGGAAATATCTCAGGCACTTACAAACTCAGGTAAATAAATGCAATATAACTGCTGTCGAAACCATAGGAATTATGCACCTTGAAATAAAATTTACTGAGGTTTTCAGGAAGAATTGTGATAGGGTACAAAAATTACTTTTACTATCAAAATTTTGCAAATCATAGTAGCAGTATTGAGTTTCAAGCATTTATAGAATTCCGATACAAGTCACCAATACAAGGTTCATGAAGGGAGGGTTATAACTAAGGTCGACTTATATCGAAGTCTGGTATTTTTGTCATCCATAAAATGGAGAGAGGCACAGCGAGTTATTTAAATCTGGTAGAAGGTTTAACGAAAGTCTGGCAGCAGTGTCTGCTGAACTGGTGCGTTCTGTCGAATTTTGTACCTGCCATTGCAGATCAGCGTTCTTGGATGGTACAGGTCGTCGAACAGTGATTTCGGATTCACGTTCTGTGCCACATACATTCGGTCTTACTGTAGCTGGAGAGTATATTTATTGGACCGATTGGAGTTATCGTAGCATACTACGCGCTAATAAACTTTCTGGGCTTAACATCACTGTGCTAGCACAGACTGATCTCCTTCCTTATTCAATCAAAGCCTATCATTCGTCACTTCAGCCTGCAGGTATTCATTAATCATGCAGTTCAATTAAACTTTAGTAATGCCACCTAAATTTTGCCTCTCCTTTCCATTTGACGACATTCCTATGTACGATCTAATCCGCTAAAAACATTACTTTATAACCTATAGAGGAATTTCCAATCTGTTGTTTTCTTTATCACTTCAGCCAGTAGTGTTTCGCCTTTCTTCGTAAAATAGGATGGAAGAGAGTAGTAGAAGTACGAAAACGTTTTATAAGAAAGCTGTTTACGTGAAAGATGTTAGGTTGCACCTATCGTTGGCGATTCTCGATAGTACCATTAAACTCTTGCTACCGAAATGTTTTGAATCAATTTTCCAACCCACTTACTGCTCTATCATGTTTTTCTCTTTTCCATCCATTTACAACAGAAGATCACTTATCTGAAATCTTTGAAATCGTTTGTAATTTCTGCACTCTTCCACTTATATACTGTCTGCATGACTCAATAACATAAATACCATATCGCTTTCAAAGCTTTGGTTTTCTTTAACGCTCTATCGTATTCACTGCCTTCTTGAAATTTCACAAACAAGAAATATGGGGGGCTTGTGCAATGTAAAGGGCGTTTTGATTAACGTGCCTTTGAATGTATTGGATTGGCAGGTGAAAAAAAGTCGATTTGTTAGTTTGCCTAGCTTATCAGTGCACAAAGCAAGATCCCGTATGACAGAGACTCATCGAAACCATAACAGGAAACGATGTGAAAAAAAACCTTTCATAGGTGAACGAGCTACGAATGAGTCAATGATGCTAAGATCAAGAATATTTTAGAAAAGATGATGGGTAATGACGGGTAGAGGTATTGGTAAAAAAGAATGCTAATCATAAAAATGATTGTCACCTGTATCCAGTATTTCATATATTTCATTTCATGTGGAGTATGCTTTGTTAAAGCATTTCATATTGGTGTGCCGATCCTAAGCTAAAAAGCTTAAAGCGAATTGTGTTTGCGAACCACAGAAAGATGATTTTAGTCTATCGGTTCATTCCGTTTTTTCCGTTTTATGGTTTTTTTTTTCGCTTCAACGCGTAATTTCCTTTCATTTCCTATGGCCTGCCTACAGACGCTTATCTTGCGCATTCTTTTTTATACACTCCTACATATGGTAAAAGTTCAGATGAAAGGGTATGTGAAAAGGCAGGTTGTTCACAACTCTGCTTGCTGACGCCTGAAAGCAGTGCGCGCTGCGCATGTGCTTATGGATTCTATTTGGGAGCAGATGCTCGCTCCTGTCATTCCAACTGCTCCGACTCACAGATTCTTTGTGGCGGTTCTAATCCCAGGTACTTTTTGTTTAGATAACATTTGTGAATCTGTTCATCCTCTGAAACAATCAATCATTACATCATTATAGTAGTAGGACAGATGATATTTTTGCGATTAATTTTTTGTAATTCTTCTTCTTCGGCAACGATTGCAATATGCTATTTTTACTTATATTCGGTTGTGCATTTACTTTTATGTTACTCTTGATACTTTTAAGATAGAGTGAAGTGCTTTTCTGACGAAAAAATTAGCGCTTGAAAGATGGAGCGCATTTTAGTAAGGACCACCTTCCACTTTTCTCCTCACTAATTGAATATTAGAATTGCTCTCATTTCGTTCCAATAGCAATTAAGGAGGATCCTAGGAAGTTACTTTCATTTTTTTTTTCTCAGCTGCATCAGTCGATTATATCTGTGCGATGGGATACGACAATGCAGCGATCAAACAGATGAACTGAACTGCCGTTAGTGAAGATATTCATTTATTTAGAAACATTTAAAGTCAGCTGGAATCCTCATTTTGACGATGAAAAAGTGAAAAAGCTACTATAAATCCTTCCAGCTTCCTTCAGTAAGATTTTGGAAATCATCATAAATAAACGACAGATTGAGGAATAATTGCAGGAATATCCATTTCAGCTGTGATGACTGTATGATTGTTTGATTAAATATGATCGTAATGAATATAATTCCTTCTTTCTCAGTCCTTTTAAATGCTCTCGTTTGAACTTTTAAGCTAATTAGTCTTAATGTAGAATACAGTAAGTTCCGTTCTAGAACAAACGTGATAAGCTCATTAATTTGACAGTATAAATTACTGCTAACGAGAAATTTGATCACGCCTACAAAAACAGGAATTGCATACCCCTCTGTCGTTCACTTTCTAGTTTTCAGCGTTTGCAATGCTCGTATAAATGTATAGACGTTACTCTCAGGGGAGATGAGGATGGGGAAAATGGTTGGAAGAGAGAGGAGAGGGGAGGAGAGAGAGATATTCATAATGTTCGTTATTGTGAGATCAGATCTGTTGATGATATAATGACCGACCGACGGATATGACCGCTAGAAGGTTCAGCGAAAAATTTATTCATTTAATAATTCAACGCAAAGATAAATTTTCAATTTAGATGCAGAGGTGTAAGTGCTTGCTACTAGCGCAGTTAATAATACCTCACTGCTATAAAGAGAAACGTGATATGAAAAATCCCAAAAAGAACTTCTTTTCAGCTCAACGTATTTGTTCACGCGATCAGTTCCAGTGCCATGGCAAAAACAAATGCCTTCCGGCGATGAGCGTATGTAATGGAATTAGCGAATGTGAAGACGCATCAGATGAAAACTATTGTAATTCGCGCTTGTGATACGAACTGCTGCTCTAATTACATGATATGAACTGTCATGGTAAAAACTGTTCATAACCACAGATAATTTTGCAAATCTATGATATTAGAGGATGTTGTTTGCATGAAACAATAATGAAGCCTATCGCAGTAATCTTCTAACAATGAGATATTTCTACTGTTATTGCATATATTTCATCTTCGTTAAGCATAACGATTTCATTAGCCATCGAAGAGTTGAATTCGCTGCTTATTCACTATTCTGATTTTGCGAAATGAGTAAATTGCTTTCATCATTGATAGATATTTATCATTGTGATAAATATAATTATTTCTTAAGATTTGATCAACAGCACTACTATAATATTTAAATCATAGTACTTCTGAATAACTTCCTCTTTATGATTTTCATCATCTAGATTTCGTTTTAAAGAAATGCTTGCATCGATCACGAATGTAAGTATCGCCTTTATGTAAGGAAGTTAGTTCATTTACATAAGAACACCCCTAAATCGAATTTGGAAACGAGAACAGAGCGGATACAAACTGAGGGAGAGTCTCTTCCGTACGTTGATTTCATACGGACTGAATATGAAACTATGATAATCTTTGTATTGTAGATTTCATCGAAATACTGCTCAATCATTGATAGTAATCGGTTATTTGTACGAAATAGAGTATGCTGATGCTTAATTGGTATAAATATGTTTTTTTCGTGGCTTTTGGAAAGCATTTATTTTAAAAGATTTTGAAGAGTTGTCATATTCGCACCATTAATTAGCAGTGATTAAATATTTTCGGATCAGTGAGATACTTTGATCACTTTATATGCATTTTAATTAATGCTGCATTTGTTTTTGAATAGAACACTTGGAGAAACAACTATAGAAAAAAAACCCAAAGGGCCTCCATTCAGACCTTCACCATTCAGGAAACCACAAGAATATAATACAATATTACTGGAAAGATCAGAAAAATAGCAAGGTTTCTGGATGGAAATATTCTGACTGGAATCAATAGGACATTTAAAAATGAGGCGTTGGATCTGAAAAAAGGTACGATTTCGCGTACATTGTCGAGACCACAAAACACAGGAGGTCGGGCTCGTTTTTGTGTTGAGGGCGCAATCGGATCAAATAATCCAGTCGTACAGTGAATGAAAGAACAAGACGCTGTTGCCGTGTCAATACTGGCAACATTTCCGCCAACGCTGGGCAATGATTGTGGAACCAATTGCGACACCTAAACGTTTGTGGTTGGATTTCAACGGAGATCTTTGCAGTAATAGTTGTTTGATGTTGTAAGAGTAAATTTCATGTCAATGAGGAGAAACGGTTGATTTTCACATTATAACGCCTATTCTTTGAACAACGTCTAATCGCCAAATATAACGAAATGCATTTGAAATATGTGGCAAACGCTTTATGACTTAAAGCCGTAAATTCTCGAATCTATTTGAATGAACGTATCACTTAATAAAAAGAACCACATTCAGCTAGCAGTCATGGGTAACGCTGAACTGGATTTGTGCAAACTTTGATTTCGATTACTAAAATGAGAGCCAGTTAACGTGAATGAAAAAAGTACGCAACACACATCGACTAGCAGAATCAAAGCCTTCTTGTATTAGAGAGGATTTCAAGAGTGCAGGTTAAACAGTGAAATTTTTGCCTACTGCGACTGCATTCAAAGACAAATGAGTCATAGCGTCTTGCGCCGATCCACTAGTTTAGTTTAGACAACCTTTCATGCTGAACAACGTTCGGCACCCGTTACGTGAACCGACGACAGCGTAACACTTAAAACTGATTGGTTTCTTTCGCTTCTCTTCCTTGTTAAAGAGGAACCAGCCACCCTCCCTTTGTCGTCATACCAATTTACCTTAAGCTGGTGACTCATCTCTCGTCTCAGTATATGAGGTAGCGTATTAGGGTTTTCGCCTGGAGCAGAGGTAGCCAACATAACACACTGGGGCAGGTAGAACGTGTAATAACGCGTGATGGGTAGAGGTGATTTCTGGGAATTACAAAGGTTTATAAGTGGGTGAGGGATGGGAGGATTTCGTTAACTGTCATAGAAACGGCGTTATCCCGTTGGGGTAGCGTGGTGACCGTCTTCTTCAATCTATGAGATTAGCGTGAGCGGGATAATTGAATTCAACTATCAAAGAACTTTTTGCGCCGAACAGGATTTCGCAGTCGTCAGTTGAACCTGCTACCCTATAACACGGTGGGCAGATAAATTTCGCTCTTTTCTTTGCTTCATTAAAGACAAACGAACGGTGTTGTGGCGTTGAGAACATTTCAATTTATCGCAAGTATTGGATGCGATTCTGGGAGGTATTGGCACAATTCAGCAGTGGAGCATAAACGGCAAATGTCTAGATCGCAATTGCCGTCATCACACAACATGGGTTGTAGAATTTTAAGCGTCCATCAGAAACTATTCGATTACGAACATGCGACGACTTTTGGGGCAAGATTTATTTTGTGCTGATTGTTCCGGTTAGATGCAGCAGGTGAGGACGGATGTAGGAATGTTGTTTGTTCTAAATTGGAAGACTTCCACAATTTTCGAAAGGTTTACTCTTAAGATAGCATGGTTCTCAAAGGAAGTCTAAATTTCTGACTGATGAAGCGATTAAGCCGGTCCACAGTTGATTACTGATGATCCAGTGCCCACCAACAGAAACACTGAGAAATTATTCCGTCCCCTTCGCCTGTCACCTCAACCTTGTAGTCCAAAAGCTTTGTTCGATAGGAATTCAATGTATTACATTGAATTCCTACCGAACAAATGCTAAAACAGCGGTGATTCATTCATACTATCGATGTTTTCTGGGGAAATTCTCGTAGAGAAGAGAATAAATAAGTGATTGATAAAATGAAAACGAAGATCCGTCATCGAAAATTCTCCACTAATGAATTTACGCGACTATCGCAATTGGCGAGAAATGGCGATTACATTACCGCCTCTCATCAGACATTATCCGATTAGTAGCAGCTCTTTTTTTTGATTCATTACAGGACTCTCAACTGAACGTCGCCAATTTGTTTTCCTTTTCATCATACAATTATCCCATTTCAAATACATTCGAAACGTCGTTCGTCTGTTGGCATCCTTCATCCAGCCTATCCTATCAAAGCATTTTCAATGCTTTATAAACCACTCGACAGTTATGACATGTAATTTAACTAATAAATACTAAATATTGCCTAAAAATTTATGCTGCATCTCCTTGAGTGATCTCGCTAGCACATAATACTCAACTAGAAAAGGCGATGCCAACAACTCATAAAATGCATCATACGTTGATGAGCTCAACTTCTGCAAATATTTTTCATTATTATGCAATCTTAATTCGTACAGTTCGTATCAAAATGAGTTTATACAGCTCGAAAATATTTTTCAGAAAGTGTTTTGAGTTTTCTATTTTTCTTTGATATTTTTGATTAGCGAAGTTCCAATATATGCATCACGAACCGTTTCCTTCATTGAAGAGCTCCAAGATTATATGCATGAACTATCAAACTTCGGAGAAAATTTCACATGCCTCTACATTTGCATTATTTCACTCATGAGTGAGGCTCAGTTGCGACCGTCTTCGATAAGAATCATTGAAGGGAACTTGTGTGGTTGAGTATATCCTCAATTATAACTATTTAAACATCTGTGAGTACTCAACATTTTTTTAGAAATCAAAGACCATTTTGGTGTTGCATTTGAAGTTATTGTGTTCGTAAACAATGCCATACAAATTTAATCAATTTCTTTCAACTTAACATCAGAAATAAGGTGGTTTTATGTGCAGTAAAATCACGCATCAAATTAATCTTTTCAACAAAAACCATGCAAAAAATTGAAATTCTCATAATCGTAAACCGTTATTGCAGTTGAAGAATCTCAAAATTAGTTGCGCCTCGTGAAGGCATTTTTCTCGAACATTGTTGAGCACTTTAATGATATATGGAGATGGATTATGCAGTTGAAGGAATTATCACTAATTTATCAACGATCTTCAATATTTCCTCTATATTTCTTTATTCGTGATGAGATTCTCATTTAATAGTGTGGATTAATTTGTTCGTTAATTGAGAAAATAATAAAAATTTTATTCAATAATATATTCAGGCATCTCTCATATTGCACTGATGATCATCTCGAAACAACATCTCTCTATACACATATATGTATATATACAACAATAGACAATGAAAAATCTTCGAACTAAGCGTCGAGCATGAACGTTTTTCTTTGAATAATGCTGCATAATAACTAGCGAAAATACCTTTTTCGGCAATAACTTCAACAACATATGCTTATATTCTCATCCCGAAAGAACATCAAAAAAAAGGAATTAACATTTGGTGTGAAATAATTATTTTTTGGACGCCGAAAAGAACTAGCAGAAAAAAACGCAAAGGCAAAAAATTATTACAATGAGATGATTGTCTACGAGCATTCGGCTACAATTGTGACATATTTGAAACAAATAACTCTCTCTCTCTCCCTCTCTCCCTCTCTCCCTCTCTCTCTCTCTGTCTCTCTCTTTCTGTCTCTCTCTCTCTCTTTCGCGCCCTCTCTTTTCTCCTTCTCTTTCATTTTCGTTTGAGTATCATCATGATAAGCGTCGTTGCTCCATCCGATTCTTGCCTAGTGCTTTAGCGGTGTTCTCCTGTTCAAATAGACAATTGCGGTTATTAGTGAGAATATTAGTGTACCGCACAACGATGCTCCAACTGTTACGGTTATTGTTGGTACGCAGTCTGTCGTTGCCATTGGCCTTCTCAGTCTTCGGATCGCTGCCGCAAGCCGTGAATCATCACCCGATAGGCCAAAATCTAAATGATTTATCAGCTGATATAGACAAAGAATATCTTCAACGTTCAAGCACACAAAGCAAAAGACCATTTTTAGGCGTAAATCAACCCGACAATAATACAAATAAATTTTGAGAAAGAGCCGCTGAGTGACAGAAAAATATTGAAGAGAGAAAACGACTTTAAAAGTTGCCGTCATAAACAATTTAGGAAAACGCATTGCAAATGCGTTTTTCAGGCATCTGTACCGAAATAATGGACACTGTAAAGAAGTGTCGCAAGACTTGTTGATAGCAGTGTATCGAATGGTGAAAAAAAAAGAAAGAAAGCTACTGGATAACGAAAAAGGAAACTTACGAGTAAGAAAACTGCGAGCTGAAGAAAAAATCTGTTCTGTTATGAATGAATTGTTTTCAAATATATTCAAAATTCAGTTCAGAAATCAAGTCGCACTACTTCTCTGGATGAAAAATTTGGGAAAACGCAGCTTGAATAAGAAAAAATTGTACTGCTTGTTTTTGGGTGGAAATATGAAAAATGAAAGACACTAAGAAACTGAAAGATTTGTCTTAATAAATAAAACCTCCTCGAAGATAAAATAACGATGGAAAGCTCTAAATTTCAAATTTTTGAACCTTTTCAGAGTAACTTCATTGTTAGTATTAGTAACAGTATTTAAGAAATTATTATTAATTACTTTGTTATTGCAATGTTAACGAGGAATACGGGCACTATTATTTCACTACATCAATATGTTTTTAGAGTCATTCGCTCACTTAAACGTCCTTCCCCGACTTCTTGATGTTCCATAATGTTATATAAAGGACTATGAAGTATTCGTCACAAGTGAGCAGCTTACTTTTCACTATCACTCTCAATTCGTGCTATTTATATAGAATTCCCTAGAAAATCATCAGAAACAATTTTCAACTGCGTCATAACGTTTGATAAATTCATCTCGCCGAAATAATTGACAGCTAATTAAAATAGTTTGCTGCCTTTCGCAAATTTCACAGCATTTCATAAATTTTGAAAGGAAAAAAATTTGAATGTGCAGAACACATTCAAAGATAATCACCCACAAGATATCCGTTCTAAGTACACGATTCAATAAGAAAATTCTTAAAAAGCTGGAAGGGTGATTATGAAGAAATCTGTTAGACAAATGAGTGACTAAGTCTAGGAAATGGTTTTCCCAGCGTAGTATCATTTGCAATCAACTTAAGCTGGCCGTAGTTACTCAAGAATGAATAAGCTACTTGAATTCTGTAATTCTGAAAACGTCCTTGTCGGCCAGCTGTGTGTTAGTCAACTAGCTGATCCAGAATATGAGTGGGCAAGGCTGGTTCATGACGTGTTCAGTATCAACCACGCTCTCAATGATTGCACTTTCCCCAGATTTCAAAGTGCCCTGCGATAGGACAGTTTATTTGAAAGCCAAGTTAAAATCGGTCTAACAAGAGCATTTCTGGTGGTGCAATAGATGGTTCTATAACTTCCTTGAAGTGAATAATTTTCGTCGGGAATGCGTCCCTTTGATTGATATGCACGGTAAACATATTAAAAAGAGCCGGGCCAACAAAACGGAGCGGAATTGCGTACATCGACAAGAGTATAAAAGTTTCTGCACGTCCTCGTATATTCAGCCTTCACTGCGATTTAAAGATTTGAAGCGAAACTTATGAATCTGAAGTGAACTTTAACAATCTTGAGCAGAAATTGAGATTATGGAATGGAACTTAAGGATTTAGAATGAAATTTAAAGATCATTAAAAAATACTACATACTCTCCACTACAGAAAGCGCAATAAATAAAGTGGACTGATTTTTAGTCACGCCTACAAATGGAGTTTATATGGTCTGTTTTTATGAATCTTAATTTCTAGCAACATCACAGTCTTCAATCTGATTGACGAGGGCAACTGCAAAGAGACCAATCTGCGGATCAAGCACATCGAGTTGTTGAGCTCGCACATCCACCTCAGTCGTTCCTTCTATACTTATCTCCGGTAACGACCTTCGTTTTAATGAACGCCTCTGTGTGCTCAAGTCCCTGCATTTCGGTCGCTGAAAACAAGCAAAAAAAGGTTGTTTTGCTGACTGGGATAATATTTCTGGGTTGATTGTTTTATCGAAATTTTCAATAAGCGCATCTTGAATCAATTTCTATAATTTCACAAACATTTTGTAATGAGAAAGCCGCAGTCATTAATTAGTTATCCGGAAATGCAATCACTTTCAACTATCGTCACCATACACGATAAGTTTTACCGGCTCAATATGTGAATTTATAGCGCTGAAAAGCCAGATTAAGTTTGCGAATAACGAGATGCGATGTGCTGTTTGATGCCTCCGATCTTGGTTAACGATGCGTCTTTCATTTGTTGTTGTTTTTTCTTAAATCCGGAAATATTAGAAGTAAATCCTTATCTCTGGATTAAATTCAAATATAGAATGCATCATAAAAATTTTCCACGAAAGAAAGAAAATAAAGTAGGCAAGGAAAATTTATAAAATAAAACATTAAATTAGATCAATCGTATCCACAAATCAGTGAACTAAAATCACATTAACGTATAAGCCAAGATGTCTTCAACAAAAATTATACAAATAAGCGTTTATGGATTCTCTTAAATCATATATAAACGTTAAATTGCTTCAATTTTATAGATAAATAATAATAAATAATAAACAATTAATAATTAAAAATAATAAATAATTATAAATAATAAATAATAAATAATAATGAGTAATAATAAATAATAAATAATAATAAATAATAAATGAATAATAATAAGTAATGAATAATAAATAATTATAAATAATAAATAATAAATAATAATAAATAATGAATAATAAATAATTATAAATAATAAATAATTGCCTGAAATCAAACTTAAACGATTTCTACTGAATAGTTTAAAAAAAGAAAGAAACAAATTTTATCGTTTCATTGGAAAGCCCGTTTGATGTGTAGGAAATTTTCAACTCTCTAATAGTAAGGCTCATATTTGCGGCACTATTTAGAGAAATAAAGGAAACCAGAAGGATTTGAGCAATTTAAGAAGTTATAAAATACACAAAAGAAAGCTATGATAGAAAATACGATCACATGCAAATATTTTCGATATAAAGCAATCATTTCTGAATATTCCATAGCAATAAACATTCGCTTATGTTTTAGTTTACAACGATTTTTAGGAATTCTATGTTAGCACAATTCATTTGGTGCTATTGCTTCACTAAGACCCACAATTACGACATAACTTATACGCCATATATTTATCATTGCCTTGAAAGAACAATTTTAAGATTAGAACAATTGATGTCATTTTGTATAATAGGGGAAATTTCTCAGCTTTGAATTTAATTAATAACTTAGCTATAACACAAATAATCTGAGATTAAGTTTGGCTTCGTTTCTTATACGAAAAATCGTATTAATATTCACTAATTTTGCTATCTGAACGTTTTCTATTCCGGAAATCCTTGCTTTAATAATCCGAATTGCTCTCTGAAAGATTTAGCTAATCGAATCCTTTCGTATGTCGATTTTTCTTTTTTTTTTTATAGAGGTATTTGATTTTTCCCCACACAGGCGCGCAATATTTCACCAGTGTGTAGGCCATCAATACTAACTGTTCTTGCGGGATGAAAAAGAAAAGCCTATCTGCCGCAGATAAATATAAATTTCGATAAGATATAGTAAAATGAGTCTTACGCAGGCTTACACTGCAGATAAACTAAACGATGCAAATGATATTTTCGCATCCACTTGCATTTAATCGAGCCCATTATGCTGAAAATTTGGTCATCATGAAATAGCTCCTTTACCCTTCCTCCCCTTCCCCTCCCTCTCTTCTCAGCGGTTAATGCATAGAATCATCATTCCTAACCTCAAGCTGAAAGCTTCATGAAAACGCCCGATCTATTCGATTTTCGAAAACAAGTCAACTGAACCATTGCTTCGAAGTTGGCTCCCCTTATATATTAGGCTTTTCAATATGCATGAGGAGCGCACTGGGAGGGCAAGTATGATATTAATATTTTTCTTACTGAACTGATCAAAAAACAGGGACTACATAGATGTTCACTAAACAGTAAAGTAATCAGAAACTGCATTTTTTCGTTTCAGTTGATTGTTTGTTAGCAATTCGAGGATAACGTCGCCTTTTTCCCCGCCGAATAGGCTTTTATGTCTATAGTTAATAAAAGGAGTATTAATTATTGCGAATTTAGTATAACAAATCATTACGTCAAAGACTACCTTCGCTTAGCGAAATTCCGTCGTTGCAGATTTATCATTTCGCAGCTTGCAGTGACACAGTTTTTTGGTTGCAAAACTTGTGCAAAAGTGGTCAGTCCATATTACTTCGTTTTATAATAAAATGATACTGCGAAGAGACAGGTCGCAAATTATCCTGTCGAATATTATGCGGTGCGAAAGAGTAGTAACGTCAATCTGCATCATTAAGGTGATATAAAATATTTTTTTCAGTAATTTCCAATTACAGGCGTTCCTGTATGTGTGAAACGTTTCAAAATTACTTAAAACGTTCACGCATAACGAATAGCCGAATTATAAATTTCTCAAACGTACGGGGCATTCTCCGTCGCGGATGTCCAGTCTGATCGAGCATTGGAAGTTGACGACAACATGATCTGCGAACTTGAACGCATGCGCTTCCTTCTGAGCTTGCAGGTCGCCAGGTCCATACTCAAGGTTGTCAAGAAGGTATCTGTCGATTGCACATCTGAAAAAACCCCCTCCACTGCTGGTGTTTCCTAGACGAGTGCTTTTACGGCGCCAACCCTCTGCCCAACCCAGCACAACGATATTTCACAACAAATCTCGTTGTTCTGAATTCAGTTGTGCGTCGAAGAGCAAGACGTTTAAAGTTTCCGAACAATCAACTACATCCCTACTGCTTTATATCATTATCTATGAGGTGAGCTTCCTTCACCGGCTCATCCGTTGTTTGTAAATATGTCTCTGAGCAGATCTTTCAAAATATGTTCTATTCATAAATTTTTTCTGTGAGATTCGCTTGTGGAAAAATTCCGAAAACCATAGAAATCCCGAAAAATTTTTGCTTTAGTATTAGCCATTAATGGCGATTCCGCAATATCGTTCGAAAATGCTTGGAGTTTCAACAATTTAATTCCACTTCGTGATTTGCTATTTAGTTCCAAAAAATTAATTCATTTCCGTTATTAGTAATTTAATCCACTCTAGGAAGCATATGAAGAACAAATTGTATGCCAACCAACGAAAGCCGGCTGCGAAATAAAAGCGCAAGGAAAATGCGACTAAAATACAACCGACCGTTGCTAAACAGTATCAATTGTGAAGATCTGTTCTACGGAATAACAAAACACTTCATAGTGATCTATACTGATGTATATTTCGTGAACTGCCATCTATACAGGACTCCATCCTCTTTCCCATACATTTAGCGATAGTTAGAAACGAGGAGAATTCGTCCGAAACGATTGTGCATTTTCTCTAGCGTTTCGGTCAAGGAAAATGCAACATGAAATTTGCCATCTTTATTGGCACATCGAACAGCAAGAGTATTTCGAAACATATATTCACGAAATGTACTTAATTTACACCGAAATGATGTCGCATTTTGCATTGCACACTCGTATTTTAGAAAGGTGGGTGGTATTATATAGCGTTGCTGCGAACTGGAGAGTGAAAAGGACGGCGGTGAGGATATTTCTGTATTCCTACTAAAAAGGGACAAGAATATATCAGACCATTAGAATAGTGTCCATTGTATGCAAGTAATTTCACCTTCACTAGCAAAGAAAGTTTTAAATGCCCTGGTGACCTGAAAAGAAAAAACTGTGGCCTATAAAGTCGATAGTTCTTTAGCGAAATGCATGTATTTGTCGACAACTGGAGCTGAAATTAAGTAAATGAATGAATGCATTTCATTTCGAATATTGGTCAGCGGGGATGTCATTTTTGCAGTCATTTCGATTTGTTTCTTGGAATGATCAACCACCTAGCTGTAATTCTTCAATCCCTCCCTCCTCTTCAAACAAGAATGAGAATTCAGTTTTATATTGCAGCGCTCGGATCGATGGCGTTTTTTTTTTCTTGAGAAATTAATAGTATCCAGCAGCGTCCTATCGCACTATCATCAACATGATTTCTTGTGATGGCAGAATTTTTATATCAGTAATAATAGAATTCCTCTGTCGCAACTTTAGGGATTAAGGATCTCTCCAACTTGTTAAAGGTTAGAGAGACTTGAAGTGAATCTTGCAACGTGAAATGAATGAAAAATTCGACTTTTAAATATGTTATTCGATTATCATTAGCTTTATATTTTTCCGCGAAACATTACCACTCCAAAAAGGCCATTTCTCACTTAGGTAGCAGCTGTCTGAGGTGAATTAAATAGATAGGTCGCAGGAGTTAGCAATTTTTTCAAATGTTTCTCTGTAGCAATTATCACATTTTCATAACGTTGCGTTCTAAACGATTTCCGATTTCCTATTCAGTTTATAAATTGTTTGGAGCGAAACGAGGAGCGATATGCATGCTGAAATTTGACGTAATTACACGGTGCTATTAAATAATATATGGAACTTCAGACGTGTAGTGTTTTCTGGACAAAAATTAAGTGAATTCAGCGCTCGTGAATGGAAGAATAACTTGAACCATAAACATATTTCAACTTTCTAATATGAACATAAGCCGTATATGAAGTATTTATCACATTTCAGCATATTTCAATAAGATTTCGGGGCTTGCCTAATGATTTCGTCCATCCTTAAATGCTTCGCTGCAACAGATTTTTTGGTTTGGATGGGCGGGTATATAAGATTTAGTTTGCAAGATGTGAATAAAATTCGTTTCGCCAACTTCTTTAGTGCATGAGATAGCAGGGGAGATAGAGGGAAGGAAAAGACATGAAGGAGATGAAGATATGACACAGACAGAAGGGGTTTCCTCACCCATTGTCGTCGAGAATGACGAATTGTGTACCGGAGCCATCCTCGACGAAGCATGAGTGAACAGTCATACACCAAAGACCTGAAATGAGTCGGCGCTGAGCCGATTTACATTAGTGCGCTGAGTGCGAAAAAGTGTTCTCATAGCAGCGTTGCGCTCGAAAATGTATGATGATCAAATTAGCTGAAACTTGGCTGTGTTCATGGTCATTATTTTCAAAGCGTGCAGTGCAAAAAGCGTTATCAGCAACAGCAGTATCGATGTTGTGCAAACTTGGTGCGGTCGAGTCACATGTCCATTTGTGGAGCAGCTTGTTGCCCACTGATACCACCGAGAGCGGTTCCATTGTGAGCGGATCGACCACCTCGTATTGACAGCGTGGCATTTCGGCCAATTCAGTGAAAGGCTCCAACGAACGCATCGACACAGTCAGCGGATACGTAACAGTTTTGTCTGCTTCCATATAGAAACAACTGATCTCGTAGCCCTTAATCACTCATGTCCATTTAAACCAAAGTGTTATTTCCCAGATATAGTACGGCTCCAACATTTATTCTCTTTCTTTACAACAGCGTACCGTATACGCTTGCATTCAAGTAATACTGTATATGCAGTACGTCATATAGGCAATTTTTGATGGGAAAGAATTCACAGACGTTGGTATTCGATAAGCGTTATTTAAGAGAAGCTCAATTTACATGGGAAGGTAGTTAGTACTTTAAAGCGGAAATTATCACCGATTTGATCTCATATCAGAGGAAATTACTTTTTTTTCCACCGAACCATTTATTTAAACTGCTATTATATTATTTCATTTGCAGCGGAACAAAAATCTCACCCTATCGACTTTGGTGATGAACTCTTCGTGGAACGATATCATTACTTTAACGTTGACGAACAATCCTGGAGGATTGGTCTGAAAGTTGACGTTAAAACAGTTGTCATGATGCCGTTTATGCGGCGTACACTACGATAATTTTATGCGATATGTTATTATTCTTTAATGGGTTTCTTCTTACGATTGAATTACTTTAGGATTTAACATAGATGATAATCGCTTATTACTTCATTACTGATATTACTGCGTAACGTTTAATGGAAATTATATGAACTAATATTGGAAATGATGGAGAGAATCGAAAAAAACAGGGAGATCTTATTGGGAAAAATAACTTCTGTAAATGACTTGGCTGATATGAATACGGAGCATTGCCGCTTGTTGAATTCCACTTCCACCAAAAAAACACCTATAAGGTCAACTCGAGATTCTCTCTCTATAAAAAATCAATGGTGCTCGCACTGAAACGTGATGAAAATGGATAAATGACGAAAAGGCATAAATGCTTCACATGAATATGGATATAATCCTCAGCGTAAAAAAAAGGTGAACATAGGTCAAACTATTTCCACTAGGTTCATCCGCCATTAACTGTAGCTATTAAATTCCTGCTAATTATGTTGCCTTGGTGTCATTTAAAACTACGGTACTACTGACAGCAAGTCAAGTTCATGTGAGAAATAAAAATGGTTTGCATACGATGTTAAGTGAACACCTGTTTTGTAGTTAGCCAGAAACTTCTGGACTCATCGTATTGCCTATATGGATTTTGAAGTACACTCAGAGCTTAAGCATCGCCTGTTCATTTCGCAGAGGAAATGGCGCTATGCACGTGTTGATATCTCGACACGCCTATCGCATACAAATAAATACTGCATAATTCATACGGGCAATCGTGATGTTTCCTCGTCGAATGGCGTCGCTGTTCAAATGAACTACTTCAATATATTCAACTATTATAAGCTGAAAATCTTTTCGGCCCTAAGGCAGTCAAATTGTAACATTCAAGAAATATTTCATCGATTTTATCGAAACGACTAATAAAAATATTCTCTCAAGTGAATTTCGCATTCTTATTCTCATTGAACCATTTAAAGATTCTTTTATTCATTCAGCACGCTGAAACGATGAATAATAACATTTGAGAGGTGAAGAAAATGTTGAAATTCTATGCTTTGAATGAAATTTGAACAAATGAGTAGCTGAAATGATAAAAGCATTGATGTTACATAGTATGGAACTGATTCTTTTCTATCCGGGGGTTTCCCTTAATTTCTCATGTTTAATCATTCACTGACTCTGCATCTAGAGCAGATAAGCAGAATAGTTGAAAAACCAACAAATGAAGAAAGAATCGAATAATTCAATATTCTTATTCTTCTTCAAGTGTCGAAAAATCTATCATTTCTGCGAAATTGAATGCAGAAAAGCATGAAATAGAGAAAAAGCGGTGCTGGAAATTCGCCTTAAAAGCTGTCAACGCCATTAATATGTATTAGATCAGCTCCATGTGGCATTAGGCAGAAAATGTCTGATAGTTCAATGCTTGCGTACTATGCATGAAGCAGCTAATGGGACATTTATATATATATATATATATATATATATATAATTAGATCAACTGCAATTTTATATATATATATATATATATATATATATAAAATTGCAGTTGATCTAATAAAAAACTTAAGTCTCCAAATTTTAGAAAGACGGAACTAATGAACAAAAGGCTCTTAGCTGCAATCGATGGAATAATAGATGCCCTTGGTATTAATAGAGATCCTCTTTAAAAGTACGGAAAAGAGAAAATACAATTCTTCTACTCATGCAAAAATAGCACGTTTTTGCGATATTTTCCAGCGAACTAATATCGAAGCACCAGAAAAAATGCCATATCGGGAAAAAATAATTGAAGAAAAAGCAACTGTGGAATATCCTCAGCAGTAATTCAGGAGTGTAGCTCCTCGAAATCAAACTTATCAGGATGCACTTCGGAGGGTGGACGACATTTAATATTCGTTCATCTCAGATTGCGAGTCAAACTAAATTAGACAGCCTCTTCGGAAACACGCTGACAACTGGCGCTAGAGTTATACGAAAATGAGACTAAGGAAAGACACATCAAAATAGGAGGCCTAAGCGTACGTACGGATCTGGTGATGACGACGCCGCATTGGTCTTTGCGCACTGAGATGGACGTCGTGCGTCGACCAGTATCGCGTGATACGCAGTGCTCGTCGCTAGAGTGTCCAACGACGTACACACGTCCTTGGAAAACGCTCTCGGTGAGAAAAACGACGTCAATCGAATCCTCACCGCATTCCACCTCCGCCTTACCTGAACTTAGTTGACTGCAATCCCAGATTATCACCATTCATATGAAATTTGTTCCAGCTGATTGAACTTGTTTTCCACTAGTACGACAATTCAAAGACGACTGCTCCTCGCCGAACGAAAGCACTTATGTGCCTTACCAAAGAAGACCATTAACAGTGTCATCTGCTACCATATCTGACGTTCATGTGGATTAGTACAGTCATAAGCAGATTGGTAATCCTAGCTAAGAACTTCGGATATCTCTAGCTATTCTTGAAAGTTTACAGTGGGGTGAGAAAGCCGGGAGGAGAAAGATGTCTCCAGAATTCGGGCTAACCGAATTCCATAATTCGAAGAATTGTGGACTTCCTGTGGCAGGAGAGAAAATTTTTCATGTTATCTGCAATAATCGCTAGCGCTAACATTCAATTTTTGCATAAATTTTCAGTCCTTGCGAAATTTGTTTTTGCATCTTCAAATTCAATGTTCAATTCGGAAGTTTTTGCTCTCATTTCTTGCTATTTTCATTAGGGGAAATTTTGCGGTAAAGTCTTCAATAAATTGGGGAACTTTCACCGTTTTATAGATTAGAAGTTAACCAACGTTGTTCGCTAATGATCTCCTAAATAGCTACGATTCGAAAAAACACTAAACATATAGAATTCAAAAGAGAATATTATGCATTTTATTCTCTTCATATTATCACTATTGTTATTGTTTTCGTTATTGACGCTATAATTACCTAGAATTTTTCTACTATCATTGTCATTACTATTATTATTTCATTACTATTATTATTGTTATTTTATTATTATTATTTCACTATCAATAATTATTACTTTATCATCATTATTGTTATTTTAGCATTAGTAATTATTATTTATTTATTATTATTGTTTTATTGTTATTATTTTGTTAACATTATTTTAGATCGTTATTTCATTATTATGAATTATTATTTTATTATTACTATCATTTTATCATTATTAATTATTATTTTATTATTATCTTATCATCATTACTACTTCACCATCATTATTAATTATTATTTTACTATAATAGTTATTACATTATTAATATTTTATTATTAATATTATTTTATAATTGTTGTTTCATTATTGTTAATTATTATTTTAATATTATTATTTTATCATAATTATTACTTCATTATTATTGTTATTATTTCAGCATTATTAATTATTATTCTACTATTATTATTATTTTATAATCAATATTATTTTATAATAATTGTTATTTTATTATTACCAATTGTCATTTCCATTATTATTATCATCAATTATTATTTTACTGTTATTATTATTTTATAATTTTATACAATCATTTTATAATTTTATGACATTTATATTCTATTATTATCAATTATTATTAGTAATTATTAGTTTACTATCACTAATTATTACTTTATCATTATTAAATATTATTTCACTATTATCATTGCTTTATTATTATCATTATTTTATTATTATTATTATTATTGTCTTATTATTATCATTATTTTATTATTATTGTTATTATTTTATTATTATTATTATTACTATTATTATTATTATTATTATTATTATTATTATTACTATTACTATTATTATTATTATTTTATTTTTATCATTACTTTATTTATATTACTATTTTATTGTTACTATTATTAGTAGCAGTAATAAAAGTAATAGTAGTGTAGTAATAGTAATAGTAGTAATAGTAATAATAACAACAGCAGTAATATTAGAGCTATTATTAGGTTATTACTGTTATTTTTTTCTGAGAATAAGAGAGGCCTTCGTAGACAGCACAACAAGAATGATCAATAAAATAAAAAGTACATAAGGGATTACGATGTTCTAATTCTATCCTAAAGTAGATGGCGCCGAGACGATTCGGAAATTATACAACAACTAGTTAGTATACTCCGTATTTTGCTCCTCGTTCATAACTGTATGTTAGAAAACTGGCTATTAAGCACAGTTATAATTCAGGGATAAGCAAATAAACGATTGCCACAATCATTAAAACATTTTCATTCAATTATTCAGAAACAGGAGTGCGGAAAAAATTTTGAACACAACCTAACGAGTTGGGACCAATATTCTCTCAGGTTTTTTTTATTACTTGCCGAGCTTGTATAGCTTCACGATTATTAAATTTCACTCAGATGAGGCACCCAGACCTATCGAATTAATGACAAGCATGAAACTTGGGCAAGGTGGTTCTGGGTATAGTGCTTCTTTAAAAATATGACGTTTAGGACTCTAACAACAACCAAACCGCAGATGGATTCAGAATTACTGCTTAGCGGAGACAATAGCAAAGAAAGAAAGCCATCATAAATGATCGTCCCGTAAGAAGTCCGAATGCAATGGCTCGACGGTGTTGTAGGGCAGAAGCAAATAGAGCCGACTGAGATGAATTGAAAAGGGTATAAAATCATGCGCTAATGAGCGCTACTGAATTGAAAAGGTGAAGCGGTAGGAAGAGGAAGATGGAAATAATACCGATTTGCGAGTTCGGGATCGGGATTGAAGAGGAAGGCGCGAACAGGAGCGTGAAGATGAGCACAACGCGTTGGATCATCACTGTCCACTGATGTGCTTCGAATCGCCGACGCTCTCTTGTAGTGGGCGATGTTCCGTTTGTTGGTGGACGGAAACCCGAATTGCCGCAGGCAGCGCACACGAGCCCTTTTCTCACGTCGGCATTGGCCCGGATCTTCTTCTTTAATTTCTTTCGAAATATTCCCCCTTCCAATGTCATCTTCATCTTCACTTGCTCATATCGCTTTCTCTTGTGTCCACTCTCGCCGTTCGGCGCGCTAACGTTCGATGGCCTCCAAAAAATTGACAACTTATTGCGTTAACAAACCCATACACATACCAGCTCAATCACTCATTTCCTTTAAAATAACAATCCTTAAAAAACCCAACGCTTGTTTTCAACTTGGCCGTCTTCTACAAGTCTAGAAAAGAACGCCTCTATCAAACGGCACCATCGCACTATACATCATCACACGATACCAAACTTGATTAGCCGTGCAATAAACAGTGCCCAACTATGAATGAAAACTAAACCAGCGAGCATGTTATATCTGTTGCTCCTATTATACTTCAAGTAGACACTGGTAATTACGATCTTAACCACAAAGCACATCAGCATATCCCTCACCGAAACGATTACTCCTTTTGTTCTTCCCTCTGAGGACAATTTGTTGAATTCATATAACACCTGGCAGGGCAGAGATGATTAACCGGAATTTCGATTAGCCCATTCTTTTTCAGCTTTCCCAGTTCGACACGTTTTTTTTACAATAGCGCCTAAGCATCATTAGACGGATTAACGTTGTCAGCTTAAAATTTAGTGCTTCCGAATACCAAAGGAACGAAACGGAGCGGCATTGGAAGGAATCCATTGCACAGACAACTCGAAAGCCTCTCTTTCAACTCCTGAATCATCAAATCTCGCTCATCTCGGGTACTCCATCCAACGTCGCAGCATATCCTCCTTCGAAATTCAGCTCAGTAACGCTTATTGAGCTACTGATCCACCAAGAGATCGCAACGTCAACTTCGGGAGTGTGCGAGTTTAATTTTGCCGTTCATTTCCCTACGCGTCATACAAAAATATTTTGTTTGAGAGCGAGCTTTATGGAATGGAACTACTCAGAATCACATTAGCTCTTTCTATGAATTTTTACGGATTCGAATGGTTGATTAGTGATATCTATATTGTTTGGAAAATATCGTATCTATCACAAAGTAATTTAAACTGCAGTGAAGCTATCGGTCAATTTTAGCGAGCTTACTATAAAATGCGGAGAGGATGATAACTTCTCTTTATGATGCGCTCTCTGAAACAAGAAGATTCAAAATTTAATGCACTTGTACTTGTTTCTCACTTCATAAGTATTTGCTACCAAATATCCGACGCTTCAGTTTGTTGTAAATTTGAATCCTCAGATATTTACACACAATTTTACCCTTAAGCTTAGATATAAAATTTGGTGTTTATTTTTGCATGAAGCTATAGGTAACATTGAATGCTTATCAAATTATCCACGCAATATCGCCAAATCTTATGTGAAAAACTGATGAACATTCAATTAAATGGTGAAATAAAATGGAATACGCCGCGTTGATGTAATAAAAAAATTGAAGTGTCTATTCCGGTAATCGTTATACATTACTCAAATCCATTACTAAAACAGTTTCCCTAAAGAAAATTTAAGATCTTTATCGAAGAGAGTTTTTCGATAGATTAGGCGGTGGGTAAATTAGGTGTTGCAGCAAATGAAGTTTTTCATTGAACTATGCCTTTTTTTTCTTCAATATTGTATCACTTACGAATTTTTGCAAACTTTACGCATTGCTTCACGAGAAGTATCACCGCAAATTTCACGTGGAAAACCAATTTAGAAGGCAATCAGTTACATGATCTTTGCTCAACTTAGTGTAATTTCTTGCTTTGTAATTATCCTTTTATGGAAAGTCTTTATCAGACTTCTATCCAGGTGGTAAATGAGGTCGATGTTTTGTCGACTGTCGTCAGGTAATCGATCCTACAACATTCACCGTACTTCACTTTTGGAAAATTAAGCGTTTAGCTTAAGATAAAATAGGCACTTAGTCGGTTTTCAGTGACGCTAGCAAGTTAAGCGTCGAATTTCTTCAACGCCACTCCTTACCACCTTATTTCGTGAATCGAACGCGCAGGCGCTTTCATTCCCTCAAAGTGCGAATTCGGCGGAAAATTTTTGCTGTTCTTCGGTACGACTGCGTTCAGAAACTTCCAATAATCATCCCGTTCTTTAAAAAACGTCCGTTGTGTTCGATACCGAATTTCCGTCCCATAAGCTTGACATCATTTTATAAGATAATGGAGATTGTTCTTAATGATTCCGTCCTTCGTCACTGACTAATAACACCAATAAATCCAAAGTAGCAAAATTTCTTCTCAGGACGGTAAATACTTTTATCTATGCGCAACTAGAGTATGGCAATAAACGAAGAGATTTAAACCCATTGAGTACACAACGCTCTTTTGCTAAGAAAAACTTTCTCATGCATCGATATCGAGATTACCATCATGTTGGATCTTAGTTGAGCGATCATTTGCTTTTAAGATGGGAGAGTATTTGCTTACTAGAAATGATGCAATGAGTGATGTGTATCGGAAAAGTGTTCTAACAACCCATTTGTTTTTCACCTGCACAAGTAATTTCATGGAAACATTATCGAACGAAATCAAGTTATTTTACAGACGATCTGAAGACATGTTCATCCAGTTATGATCAATAGCTGCTGATATTGGTTTTTTTCTTTCGAAAACTAACCTCACATTATTGATTAAATAACTAAAAACTTGACAGTTCGCCTAATTAATGAAATTTCATCCTCGCAAATTTTCGTCATGGATATGAGGTTGAACAGTTTAGGTTACCTTGATCAATCGCAAATGAATGCATCCAAAATTTAACTTTGAAGATTTATGTCTTTCAAAAATTCACTAAACTTTACATATTTTAGCATAGATATTTGATAAATTCTCATAAAGTCCTAATTTTATATTCCCATCCAAATTTGGCATATTGCAATAATAGTTTGGTCGACTAGGAGTCGAAATTACGCTTTTTGAAATATTCAAAAATATTTTGTCACACACAAATTCTTTTAAGCCTTTAGAAATCGAACTTTGAAAGTCGTCTCAATTTATTATAATCTATAAAATACCGCAACAACCAACAATTCCACTTTTAATTCTGTATGATTATAAATGACTTCTTCAGTATTTCACTTTAGTCACAAGCCATATAATCCCAGTTGAAATCTTCCTATGCAATATTTTCGATTCTAGAGAGTTGTGGCGAAAAATCGAACCGTTTCTTACGAAACGACGAGCGACTTTCGTTTATTACGCAATAGTGGATCTACTATATTGAATATCTCTTTGGAAGATCTATTTTCACACTGTGCCGCTCAGATCTATACTCTTTTATCTCAATCTTTCGTCTATGTTTCTTTTTTTTGCACCCCTCAAGTTAGGCCTGATTTCTACATCGCTCACAATTGCTCCATTGTTGTTAAATGAATAAACATTCTCTCTTCTAAATAAGACAGAAATAGTGAGCATTTCGACTATACGTTATCCTTTCATCATGGCCGTATACGGCAGAATCGAAATTGTCTTCGAAACCCGGCGCTTCTGATCATCATTCGGAAAACAATTCGATTGCGTTACTAATGCGCATTACCCTCATTTTTAAGTATTTTTATTCAGAACATTTAAATATACTATTAAGCGCATAATAATTCTCTACTTTTGCATAGAAATATAAATGAATGATACTCATTGAATGGTGTTTACAATTGACATTTGTTCATTTCGTATTTATTGAAAATCGAATTTTCATTGATTGCACGCTTAACTGCCAACAATTAGGCGTAATTTTTGCACCGAAGAATGATTTTCTTAAAAGAATGGCCAACAATAGCGCTCAACGTCCAATTTCGAGGAAATCATTTTGCAGGCGATTGTGGAATTCATATTACTGAGAATGCGGTTGATAATTGTGGTTGGAAAAAAAAATTTTCTTTTTCTGATTCAAGGATGCTTTATGAATATGAGAGGGAAGAGATGATTTAGGGAGCGAATATGAGAAAGAGGGAAAGACATATCGTGGAATCATGAAAGATGCGTATTACGAGGGAGATACATTTTGGAGAGGCGAAAAAAAACGCTTTCTTTTCGATGGCACATGCATGACACAATTGGGGTCGAATTCGTGAGTTCTACGAACGTTAGGAACGCATTTCACTTTCTAAATCTAAAAACGTCGCCACGCTTTGTGCGTCGCCTATTGCATCGAAGGGCATCGTTCACTCTCGATTTCAGTGCGGGCGCGACCGCGAAAACGAAATCGCCCGACGGACCCTCGTGCAACCCGTCCGGTCTGTTGACCTAAACCACGCTACATCTCCCTTTCGTTCGCTTTGTGCAGCAAGCTGTCCCACTCGAATCACCACTTCTTAATCCCTCTCATCATTTATATCGGAGTTTGTAAAATTGAATTAATATTTGCTTCCCTATTCCTACTTTCCAGCTTCTGTTCAATTCCGCTCTGCTATGCTACAAGCTTTCACTCTAATAGTCCTTAAAAACCACACTGTTTAAATGCACTCAGAAATGACCACTGCTTTCACTCTTACACTTTTGATATAATTAGATGCGCAACTGCTATATAGCCAGCTAGCTTGCAGCGAATGAGAGTACTATTTAATGTTCTCCAGCGAAAAACAGAAACAACTCCCCACGATTTTTTAGTTGCTGCTAACACCTTACAAAACGACAAAGCACTTAGAAGTTCCAACTGTGGACCAAAGCAGCTATCCCAGTAAAAGCTTCACCCATATATTTGGATAGAAAATGGGTTGGTCAAAGCTCAGCTTCCTACCTGTCCGATTGCCAAATCATCCATCAAGATATTCTGCTGAAGTTCGGTATCTTTGTGAAAATCATTGAAGCTCAACAAATCACTAATTGTTTCTAGAATTGCTCTGTTGTCTCAAGCCTCAGGGTATGCGAACGTTACTGCAGACTACCATCGACTCCTTTTCCCGACTGAGAATGATTAATAAACAAAATGTTTGCGCTACGTAGGTGGAGCCGATGCAGTAGGAGTGCTACGACAAAAGCTGCTGTCGCAACATATTTTTTGTGGCACTCGAGGTTTTTTACTTTTATTTTTTTGCTGAAGACAGCAGTTAGATAAGTCTACGAGGAGAAGCTCATTCGTTTGTTTTCAACTTTAAAGCGTGATCGGCACTCCTTCACATTTACTATCGACGAAACGTTGTGATGAGCGCAACACTTTAGTAAGGTCTACATTGAAAGCGCTCTAGCCCTCTTAGAATATTGCCTTCCCATCGCTGAGAAGTAAATCCCTCTCCTACTCGTCGAATTATAAATGTGAGCTTTTTGAATTACGCATTGGCTTTAACTTTTTCACTTCACAACATCATTAAGCGAGTGTTACTTCTCGTTAAATATCAGTTTAGATAATGCAGCAATCTCATAAATTGCCCACTCACCGAAGCTATTATGAGCATAAAATGTGCTAATAACAACTTCACGGATAGGACTATATTTAAAAATACTAATAATGCGAAAAATTACCTCTAACATTATTACGTGAAATTCAGAAACTTCTGATTTTCCGTACTAAAATAATTTAGTTCCGTTAAAGAGGTGAAAATTTGTTGAAAGTATATGAAAATATTTCAAGTTCAAAGATTAACGCGGTCATCCCATTTGTAAGCATTAGCTCGCCTAGTCGTCCAGGTCTCCTTAACGATTTGCACATCTTTCGAGAAGCGGTCGAGTAAACTGCGAAACGGCTGCTACAGGGGCAAATTTTATCATGCTTATGCAATAAGCAAACAAATTCGTTCATAATGATGGCTTCGATAGTCACAGATTCCACTACTTACACCATGCGAACTCTACGAAGTCCGGTGTTGCTGATACCCTCATGTGTTGCCATTGCCATTCCCACTTGATCTATAGCAGCCTGGTACAACTTGCACCATGACTCGGGAACAACATGCCTCTGATCTCTAAAGTCACCTGACCTCAGGAATATTTCCATGCAGTCTACCTGAGGAGATCCACTCTAGTCCTCATCCACAAAGCTGTGCGTAAAGTAGTTCCTCTCAATGTTGCTTTCCGATGTTTCATTACTAAGCAGACCGTCTGAGAAGTTGAACCACAAAAACGGTCAAGGAGAGCCTGACAACTCCGCTCCTACCCCTCCCATCAAATAAAGTTAGCATGCAATCATTCGACACCTCTGCCAAGTCACCAAGCAGTAGTCCACACGGAAAAAGTGGAACTTAGATGAAAATGCCACCGGAAACTCGGGAATCGCCTAGCCTCCACTAATGCCACCAACTCCGCTGATGTTTTGCCAGAAGTGAATAAATGTCACGAACACTTCAAATGAAACTGAAAGCTGTATACAATTTACTGGTGTATAACAGCGCTCGATATCCGTACCTTCAAAACTGCAACAGCTACTACAATTTCAATGTTATTGGTGAGTGCAGCCCCCACATAAAGTGTGAATAAGTCCATCATATGATCTCAAGAGGCATTTCGCTCACTTCACGCAGTAATTACCACTCTCACTTTAGCATTTTTGACTGCAAGCAAGATGTATGCGAACATGCGTGAGAACAAAAGAGTAAATTTTTTACTGCCAAAACAAACAACGTAGCATTTCTTTAGTGTTCGGAACAACCCAAGTTTCGGATTAACAGCAACAACAACAACAGCATTAATCATTGTTTACGACGAATTCTGATCAAATCTCTTGAATCTTCCAAGCAGCTCTCATCCATCATTTACGGATCTGTTTGAAGGCCTTCGGCTTTTTCCGATAACCAGCGCCACTTAACTTTGAACGCATAACAACCTAAATCATATATCTTACTTTTAGGAAATGTAAAGTCAGTCACTGCAGATTGCTATAATATGCACAACTTAAACATATGCAATTACTCTTATTCTGTGAATCAAAGAACTTCACAATTTGTTATATTTTTCTCTCAACGAATGGCAAAAAAACAAGTGCCTCTAAAACTTCATCAAAATTTCCAGATTCGCTAAACATCTCAACAGAATCACCATAAAGCACTTCAGCGGCGACTGATAAGACCACAGCGCATCAACGTTTAACCAGGCTGCAAAAAAAGGCTGCCGAAGATGATTTCGAGAAAAAAAGATGAGCCGGGGGGCGATTGTATCTACGTGTGAACGTCATTCGTATCCGACGCCATTGTGTGCGCAAATCAAAAAGGGAAAGTTGACGGTCACATGAAAAATGAGCGATCCACCGCCGCAAGAAAGTGTAGAAATATACCCACATGCAGCGTAAATTATTGTCCGCTATAACATCGCTTGCCCTTTGCATGAAACAATGAACAATAACCGACGAAGAGAACCGTCTTGCGCCATCTCAAACGTTTTATGACCCCTATGAAAAAACTCTAACCTCTATACATCAACTTAATACTTAAACGCCGAGATGACTGTCAAGGGATGATGTCAGAAATATTTCTTACAACTTTCGAATTTTCGCTTCTTTTTTTCTGCGCAAATGAAAAACATTGTCGAAGTAACCACCTTCCATAAATTAACAAAATTACCGGATGAAAATATTGAAAAAATCATGGACTCTAAAGGAAAAAAAGGATGAGGGAGATGAAGCCAACGAACGAATAAACGTTAACATAAAATACCTGAGAGCATAGCACTAAGGCTGGAAGGCCCAGGTGGCGAAAAAAAGGAACAATGCGTATTGATATGGACGCACGGTTAGGTTCAGGACTACTCTGCGTTGAATCGGGTTTTGGCTATGGGTACGCAACGTTTAAACCACTAATTTCACTGTATTACCTTCGGTTTGATGGGATTCGTATGAAAGATCTCCCCTTTGTATTTCAGATCTCTGCAGTCTGATCACGTTACTTGATTTCCCTCTCTTCATTTTACCTAACCCTTCAAAGATTCATTGACAGCTATCCACCTAAAACCGGATAAACAGCTCACCAACGACAGATAAGACAGTAGAGATAGAGAGAGCAGGAGAAATGACGAACTGACCTTCGGTTTGTTACTGATCGGCAGATCGACGAACGGTGGCGTAGAAAAGGCGAAAGACTTCGCGACGGCCACCAAATCCAACGTCGATACGTCAAATATCGACTTCAGGGAATGTGAATCGTAGGCACGCACGTAGCATTTATACGCCTCCTAGAATTGGTAGTATTATGCCTTACTACTTACGTCATCAGTGCACAATACAAAGCTACTCTACTTTTATGATAATCCATCATTACCGTGCAGCGTCAACAAAAAAGTCATGAATGCACTCGAGACAGCGGGATGCAACTCGACAGTGGTGCAGTTTATATGCGAATGATGCTCACCTTCACATAAAACACCCGTTTTAATAAAATAATAAAATTTTGATAAAAGTAAGCTCACTTTTGCTGAAGTCGAGAAAATACGATAATGCTCAGCATTCATGTAAATTTCGTTACTGCTAAGAACAAGCAACGACCATCTTCCCGAAGAAAACGCAAAATGGCTCGGAATGACTATCAGATCGAAAATGAGAACGATGTGAACGAAACGCCCGTGAGATTTCATAAAAGAGCTCTGGATCTTTAGCTGTAATGCTCCAATTTCCCTTGATCATAGCACATTATTACATAATACAGAGTTGATGTATCAGTATAGGTTATCGTGCTTGTGGATTACCTCTGTAAAGGGATCCAGTTCTCCCTAATTCAAGCAACGGGAACGGCACAAGCTAATCAAGATATCGGGCAGTGACGCATTCCTTTAAAAGATTGCGCTGATCGATGGTTATAATCGTGATGAAGCGTAATGACGAAGCACTTGAGGCAAAAAGGCGACAGATTATTACCCGTTTATACTGCCTTCTTACTTAGTTTTGGGAGAATTGTGCTGCATTCTCGATCCTTAATCTGTCTCTTCCTCGAAGAGCACAGCCCTTCTTCCCACAATGTGATGTTAGACTACCTCGGAGCGTCTATTTCGGAAACAAGGACTTGCACCAAGCTAAAACTTCAACTTAGTGATCACCGTCCTCGCAAAAAAAAGATGACCAAATTGCGAACTTCTTTTCGCAACCATCCAAACAAAACGAGCCAAAAAAACTTTTCATTACTGCATTTTCTTACTTATAACTACTGCAAGTAAAAATACTTACATTTAAACGTTTTTCTCATAGTTGAAAGGTGCGTTTGAACAAAAAGCGTCTAGAAAAATGTGTTAATGAGTGATTTATTATAACGATGAAATTTTATTCCAACTTACAACCTCTCTTTCTCACAAAATCACTTCAGTCTCCTCCACTTCCCTCATTATTAAACACGATCCTCATTAAACAAAGAACGAATCAGTAAAGCGGTCGAAAAGCGCCGCCACCTTTACAGAAGCCGTCAAGATGTGCGGCTATGCACATCACAAATGTATACTTCATATGAAATTTAAAAGGAAGAAAAAAAACATTCTATGCAAGAAAGCGATTGCACTCGATTGCCAGAAAATCCCCTTAATTCACAATATTATATGGAAATATGAGTTTGTTCTCACTGAAAGAGTCGCTACAAATAAGCCGAAATTGCGCCAAACGAATATAATTTCTATAAATACAACAGCAGTAACTAAGAAACGTCGCGTGTGGTCGAAAACACATCTCGAAATCCTCAATATGGACTACGTACGTTATTGACGAATGAATTACTTAACTTGTAGAAATGAGTTAATTTTTTTTAGAATATTCGATAGATAATTAATTCCCCTCGAATATTGTAAGTAAAAATTTGTCGAAGAGTACTTTTGTTAAAATATTCCAAATCTATAGGATCATAAGCCGAAAATAGCAGTACTTGAAGAAAAACAAAAAGATATGAATGCAGCAATTTCAGAAACTCCAGCATAATAAATGACTGCTATATGAGCAAATAAAAAAAGGCACGAAACTAAAACTGCCTAGCAATACAAACACAAGCAAGCAAAAAGGCAAGAATGCCTAGCAATACAAGCAAAACGGCAAACATTAACAAACGCATTTTGTATTAGACTAATGCTGGCTGAATGCTGGATATGAAGAAAAAGAAAGAAAAACGCTGCAAAAACAAAAACAAAGCCTGAATAGGTGCTGCATCATTCCTTAGTGGAGAAGACGGGTGAAACTGCACAAAACCACACGAGAATTATTTTCTCAAACCAACTTCGTAAGGTAGAAAAGATATTAATACCCGCCTTTGCTGGGAAATTTGCAGTAAAGCCTCCCAATATGTTCAATGTTGCATAGCCATAAACCGTAAGATACTTACAGCAAGAATACGGTTCTCTAACGCTACCCACATCAGCTACCTCCATTACAAAGTATACTATTGGGTGGCACAACGAGTGAGCAGTTGATATTCAAGGCAACGGCATACTGCTTCGTTAAGCAAAATTCGCCGCTTATTCATCATCACCAACCTTCTACTCCCTTTTCCGCTCCCCCTTCCACCCAACTGACGGCGGCACAGACGTCAACCAATATTCCCTTCATATATTCTCCTTGTTCTTACCTCAACTAAGAACTAACCCACATATGTCGTCCATCATCTTTACAAAACAGACATCTAAATCCGAATTTATGCTTGAGGAACAATAGTATCTCAATGGTACTACATTTACAATACGTCGAAACGGCTAAAAAACCTCAGTAACAATCACTGATACGTTTCTTTTGAATTGCCGTTCCGCAAAAGAACCATCTATGTACGAGTTGAACGTTGCTTTTTATGAACGTCAAGCATAGGTTCATCTTCTGTAAACGTAAACGAAGAAACACAGAGCAATGAGTTGAACGACTATCCTTTTCTGCAAGGAAAACATAAGGAATCCAAGAAGTTCCTTCTAAACTTGCAATAGCATGCAAAAAAATTTCTGGAAACTGTGAAATAGGGATCAGGATTGAAGCACCATTTTTAAGGACTTGACGACTTTAATTCCTCACCTATCCTGCCGAGATATCGTGTATACAAGTCTGCGATGGCACATTGTGTCCTAACGAAGAATCACAACTTCTGCATACGCCTCAATTCAAGCGCGTGTTTTAATTCGTCTATAACATCATCTACTTGTGGGGAAGCCAAACCTAAATCGTAAGCTCCGATGTTTTTTATCAAATGATTAGCTTGTTTCCACACGACAGATCAGGAGGTACGTTTCTGAACAATAATAAGTCCATTTGCAACAATGTTAAAACGCAATTATCCTGAGATGGAAACAGTTACTGAACTTCCCTTTCAATCACCTAAGTTCATCCTCCACAAGAATCTGAAGGAACCGTGGTCGCAGTCGATTGCAATTTGTATTTAATCACTGTCAACACCGTGAAATATGGGATCCGAAGATCGAAAACACAGATCGCCGGGACCTATTAAGCAAAGGTATACACCAATCGCTACCTCAAAACTAAGAGATTTTCTTCTACAGGAAAGTTTTTTTTTTGAGCTGCTCGTCACTTATTAAAATTCGCGCGAACTGATAACAATTTCACGCTCACGAACATCGTGTGTGGTCCTGGAACAAAACAACAAAGTCGTAAAATCGCGGGCGAATTGCATGCTTTCTGCTCGTCGACAAGGATGAGGGTGCGGGTGCGTTCATAATTCGCCCAAACAAAAAACACGTTCCATCAAGGCGCCTATCGTGAACGCCCTGTGGGTCTTTTTGCCACGAACGAGATCGAAACGTGCCGGTGACGTTTCAAAGCTCCGGTAGCACGCAAAACAACGATCGCCGTAGGGTCTAACTCAAAATGCTTGCAAGCCTTTATGACTCGAAACTCTGCACTGAAGAATTATTTTTGTTAGTCATCGCATTACAATGGTCGTAGCTAATAGTGAATACAGCACAACAAGAATATCGGACATCATGTTTCGCGAACACAGCAGTAACACGTAACTCTGAGAACCAATAAGAATGAGATACGGATGAATAAAACATGGCGCTGAAAATACTTTCTACAAATCTTACCTCACATATAGACAGTGGTCAAAAAATAATATAAAGCAATTTTAGGCATTCCGGGTGTCTTCTTAAGAGGTCACAAAAACAAAACGTTTAATCGAACGCGGTAACCGATGCTATCGCTGAAAAAATAATAAATAGTGAAATACGAGGTTATATACAACACTCGATTTATGAAAGCAATAGTTCTAACTATCTTTGCAACATGTAAAGGTTCTAACTAAAGCTGGCGGTGAGATTTTGTAAATGTCTCTCTTTTTTGCGAGAAGAAAAAGTACCAACCTTCGCCGACTTATTCAAATAGTAATTCTGCTCGATAAGCTTTTCGAGTTGTGGCTGGATATTTGCAACTTTGCTCCATGAGAATTCGAATTCATTCAAGACAACTCGCGCCTGCTTCAAGTAACGCAGGAAGCCTAGCTCTTCCGGCCGTAGAAGCAAAAGCGCATGGCCTGTACCCTCAGCACCCCGTGCTGTCCGTCCCACTCTGAAAACAAAGCTCTTAACACCTCTACCCTACATGTCTTGGTCACCCAACAACAAACAGCTCACTAAGAACATGCGAGCTCTATAATCGACTCACTGCAATTTAAATAATCGCATAGTCGCTAACAACTTTATTCTATTCAAGTTCTTCAATAACTCCTGGCGCATATGACCGTTGAACATAACGTGCCAGCATTATTAACAAAAAAGGTATCCCGGCAGGGATGGAAGGAATGAAAGACGCTCTGCAATTCGTTTTAACGGATGCACTAACTAATCACATGGCAACTTTCGGATAAACGATTGCAACGTTAACGAAAATCCTGCATGGCAGTTCTCGAAAATACATAGTGAAATATAATGCAATATTTGTCATCAACAACCTCTGAACTGAATACCACTGGAAAATTCGGTTTCAAAAAATAATAATGCAAGTTTTTTCGTCCATTTGAAGGAATTTTTTTAATAAGATCTGCTGCGAGTGGAAAAATATCACCCTCCCAAAAACTACCCTAAGGAACTGATGAATTCTAGGTAGCTTGCTTTTGACACAGCAGCAAGTGATTACTTAAAAGAAACCTACCGCTGTGTCCGCTTAAAAGAATCAATGAAGCAAACGATGAAAACATATCAGTTAACCTATAGGCGCACCTGTGAATGTACTCACGTGGTTCATCCGGAGGGTCATACTGAACAATCCAATCAACTTGTGGAATATCCAAGCCACGTGCCGCCACATCTGTGCAGAATAAAATACCTGTCTTAGCTTGACAGAACGAAAAAAAGGTGCATGTCCGCTTTTGTTGCTTCTGCTTACCCTGAAAGGCAACAAAATATTATTCCCTCCGAAGAAAATCTCAGTATTTTTTTCAAGTCTTACAATATTCGCCCACAAGAAAGTTCCGCTTTGCCGTTAATGATGAAAACGTCGGCCTCAGATGATTCAGCCATATACATACCAATTAATTAACACAAACGCTAAATTAAAGCGTGACAACATGTGGGTTATCCAGCCAATTGCCTACTCCTCGAAAAAGCAAATAAATGAACTGCTAAGCGCACACAAATGAGCATAGAATGGATCGCTTATTATATTCAATAACTAAATTACTTTCGATATCTCATCACTGACATTAGGCAAATAATTCATCGATATACATAAAAAAGGATGGATAAAATAAACGCAACCCACATGGATGCACTGTACGGAGATATCGATATAGTTGAACAATTCGTGATGAAATTTCACAGAGTTGCATGATGAGAAGAATACCATCACCTTCTTGTTTCGGTTCTTTTTGAGGAATGTAAACAGAAGCAGAAGACGCTTCTCCGATGGACAAACAACGTAGCCCTGAAAAAAAGCATAATTAATTCAACCACCATAGTTGCATATGCACTACGCACAGGTGCTTATAATCAACATAACTCGAAACTGTAGACCACGCACGGTCATATCTTATACAAACGCTGAATTTCATTTAAAACTGCCTACGATCAAGTAAACAAAAGCGGTCGAAAATAACTGCGTATATTTTCAAGATCAACCACGATCAACCAGAGTGCGCTAAGCCAGTAGCTGAACTCTCTCAACTGTGAATTTTTCAAGGAAATTACTTCAGCTATAGATTTGACCAAAAGTTGGGAGGTGAAAATGATTTACCACAAATGAATTCTGCGTGCTGTGAAATGAAGGAAATATGTAAAATAGGCATTTATATAATTATCAATGAAACCGCTTTTTTTCCTGCAATTTGCGTACAGCACTATGCCTCATTTTAACAACTGAACAGAAGCATAGAAGGAGAGAGTTTCGTAAAAGTAAATTAGAACAGGAACAAACGATCCTTTCGCCATTGTAAAATGAGACATAAGATAACTGGATACACAAACTTAAGGACTGGTGCAAAAAAAATTCTTAAATTGTGCACGAACGATAAGTCGTTTAGCAGAAAAAGGGTAAGGAAGCAAATGCTAAACGGAAAGAAAACCTGTTGCAGGCCAGATACTGTTGCTGAGCCATCTTCACCCGGCGCATCTTCTGGATCAATGCCGATGCGTAGGGGGTCCGAGTGCAACGCTGCTTTGATTAGTTCGTTAACCTTCATGTCAGAATATATTAAAGCATGACACAGCAATCAAACAACATGATAACAGTGTTATGCATAAACTTATGATGGTTAACGACACTGCCTTTTCCCTGTCCGCACAAATCAGCACGAATGTACTGAGTTGGAGTGAAATGCGGCCGCGCTTGACGATGCGAGCGAAACTATGATACGCACTCGACCTCAAACTTCCTTATCTATAACTTACGTCAGATCTCTAGCTTCATGTAAAACTCACCAAGGATACTTACCACCTGTTACTGCCATGAAACGTATAAATTCCAACACCCTTGGCAAGCCGAAATCATGATGAGGAGGAAAGAAAAGCAAGGGCTGCATTTGAAAATTGCTTATCATAAACGAAAAAGCAACTGGGGGAATCGAGAACGGTCATTTCGGAATAAATGATGGGAAGTGATGCTGGAGAAAATGAAATAATTTTTGGCACGCATTATGAACGAAAGTCCTCGCAAAAGGTAGACTGCAGTTTTTTCTTCTCACGGTGGAAACAAGCCCATTAGTATTTTCCCCTTGGCTACCGATGCTCTGTTCCATTCAGCGATATTCCTGCTCTAGGTTTGAATTAGGTGTACAACTCAGGTTGTATCCTCAAACCTATCTGTGAGCTATGTGACGTTCATCATTTCTCTTTTCCACCGCCGCTCCCCTCCTCCTTCCTCCGATCAATCACGTCCTAGAAAAAACGCGATCGGCAAACCTATCAAACACATAAAAACCGCACAAGATAATTATCAAACATCTATCATTCCTGGTGCCGCTATTTTCGACTCACCTTTGCAGTTTGAGTAGCTGAAAAGAGCATCGTCTGTCGTTTCTTTGGCAAAATACGCAGTATATGCTGCATTTCGATCTCGAAACCAATATCCAATATCCGATCTGCTTCATCCACTATTAGGCATTTCAAATTCCTCACCACAAAATCGTCCGTGTTCTAAAATACAAGATACAATCTCCATTTTTTTCTTTACCGAAAGTTCAGTTCCCTATTTAAAAAATTAGTAACTTTATTGGAAAAAACCGTTACTGTCCTATTATCAATGAATTTTAAAGCGAAAAATGCAATACCATCTTTCTCTTAAGACTCACATTTTCTTCCGTTCAGAAAATTTCATACAGCAGTAACATCAATGTTAGCCATATTTCAAAGTTTACTATGAGTTAATACATTGAGGCACACACATCAATGTTTAAATCAGCGATGTCTACCAATGACGGCTGTAAATATCAACAAAATTGAGATTTGATAGAAGAGCAACTTGGAAAAACTGGTGTGATGTTGCAGAGAGAGAAATTGCTGCAAAAAAAATTGGACAAAAAACTGAACCACACACCTGTAAGTGGTCGAGAAGACGCCCTGGTGTTGCCACAAGAAAGTTAACACCCTTCACCAACTTCTGCACTTCGGCTTGCCGATTGGCTCCTCCCATTACCAGACCATGAGTGATTGCTGGGTGCTTTTCCAGTAGCTCACTAAGCACTCCGTACGTTTGCATCGACAATTCCCTGCAGCATATTCAAAAAGCGCTTTGCTCCACTTACCAACAATGACGCTGGAAACAATGGGCAGGCTGCAAGAAGTGGAACGCACGGATGAGGGACTCGCTCCTCACTTCGAGCACCACAAACCGTCTCAACTTCACGACACACATGCTGCGCTCTCTTCATCATCGCCAAATCCAACGAATCATTCGCACTCCTCTATTCAACAGTTACAGAACATGCCGTTCTCAACGTAACATTTTGCTCACGAAGTGCCCCAAGTGCAGTAAAATCACCTCTTATAATAACGCGAGAGCTCAACATCGGTAACATATGCGGAAACCTCAACTGCACAAAAAGAACAGTACAAGAGCTTAATCAGTACTGCATTATTACTGCAAAGATGACTGCAAAAGAAACTTGCATTACGCTATATACGGCTTTATTTCCTTATCAATAAAAAAACGTTCAGCTTCATTAGATTCATTCAAAAAATAGGAAAGGACAAATTATAAACAAAAACTCACCTGGTAGGAGAAATAACAATGACGCCTGTTCCATTGCGTACCTTCCATTCTAGTTTCACTAGTAATTCCACGGCGGGAATGAGAAATGCAAGAGTTTTACCACTGCCGGTCTTAGCTGCGCCAAGGATATCTCGCCCCTAAAATCAACGATGAAAACACCGATTGTCATCCACAACCAACACGATACTTAAGATGATAATTACGCGTTATATTTCATTCAGTTAAATATTGAGGAATTCAACCAACATTTCAAAAGTGTTTTAAAACAACCGGATAGAAGTGATTAGAGATTCTGGATTCTGATCCCAACTCGAAGCGAACCGCTTACTTTAAACAATTTCAATCTTTTATACTCTTTTCCACTTTAGTTAAATATTACCATCTCAGAATTCGAGAAAGTTTGAGTGAACAAATAAGTACTGCCAAAAGAAATGGAATTTGTTTTAAACCACTATACTGCAATTACATAACACTTATGTTTAAGATGAAAGATCTTTAAGACTCGTGAAGTCTTGGAAGGAAGCAGCAAAATCCATAGCGCTCTCTCAACTTCCGCTGAAAAGAAAATCTATCGCGCTACGTTTGCTGAGTGAATTATTCACTCATCGATCCATGCACGATTCTCAGCGACTGCTCCGTGTCGAACAGTCTTCTGATTCAAGAAGCATTTGAAAAACAATACCAGCTGAAAAATTAAGCTCTCGTTCAATTCGACATCAACTCACTTCAAGAAGAGGCCGAATACACTTAGCCTGGATTTTGGTCATCTGAGTGAAGCCCATTTCTCTCACAGCCGCAAGCGTCGCCTCCGATACCACATCAGCGAGGGAATCGAAACGCGACTCCGACAAATATTCACCCACACTGGACACTTCATTCTTCACGCCCGCCAGACCATTCGGAACTGCAACGCTGTTCCCATCAGAATCCTCCTGCAATTACTAATAATCAACTACGAACGGGTTCTTTTATCCCTCCCTTTTCCCAGTAAAGAGCTCTCTGATTTCCGGAATATAAACGGGGAAAAAAATTAAAACATGGAAAAAAGTTCCCTTCCAACCTTCTCATATGAAGCATTCAAATGCGGAACAATTCGAAAAGACAGAGAATAAAATAAAAATTGAATGAAATGAACAATCTCTCGCAAGAGGGTTGCATCTGTGCGACGCACTGACGTAAAATCAGCATAAATGAAAAGCAAGTGAAACAATTTTTGTATCTATTTCCCACGGAATACTTCAAACGCTCGACTTCTTTAGGATGAAGCGGATAATTACCACCCAAGAAAAAAACGATAGCATTATCTCGACATAAACATCCCGTTGATGATACGAAAATTTTAGTGTTTAAGCACAAGAAATACTCAAACTAGACAATGTCGCACTGCCCATGGTTTTCGAGAAGCTATGAAGAATGCTGCAGTTAATATTTACCGCCTATACTGAGGAATACCTAACATTTGCACCATACTGCGAAACATACTTAAGAGTCTTTCACAGTTTTATTTAAATAAATCAATCGAGAAAATCGGATTCCTTATTTTAAAAAAAGAAGAGAAAAGTTTTTTCGATCTCCCTTCATTCTCTCATTCATCACCCTCTTAGCCATCTCCCTCCCCGCTAAATGATCCAACGGTCGGCTCCTCATTCGATCATCACGTAAATGTGAACCGCCTCCCACCTCTCCTCCTCTAAACAGTCTCCATCCATCCACATTATATGCCGAAATGGAAAATGCCCTCTTACCTACCTCTCAAGGCATAGCTATGCATAACGTTAACAATATGCTTACGTGCTCGTTTTTAATTTCATTTTCCGATTCGCTTCCTTTGCGTTTCTTCATTCGTACCGCCTCTTGCATCTTCTTTAGCTTCCTCTTAAAAACGCGTTTCTCAACATTAACCATCGCTATCTGAAAGTTTATTTCAATCTTCGATAAAATAAACAACAACAACAACGCCATATAACGCACAATAAAAAAAGGTATACAAATTCAAAAATCATACTCTCTCAACACATCGAACTCTTCCCTTCTCTATTCTAAGGTTAGTTTCACCATCACTAGTGGGGGGTCTATAGACACACTCGCCGTAAACAATAGCTATTAAGCCTAATTTCTTCAAAATTCGCTCTTTTAAAGTTATAGGTGTCACTGACAAAACAATAAACCTATAATAGAGAATGCCTCAGGAAGAAAGAACAGTTTGTGAAGAAAAGGAATACCGCGTTAAAAATGAAATCTTGAATGTGGACACTTAAGAGACAAAAATCAAATGGGAAAATGAAAACGATCATAAGGTGGAGAAGAAAGAAATAGAATGAAAAAACGAAAAATATAGTTGCTGATAAAATGGAATAAAAATTACATATGAAACTATGCGAAAAATCAGCGAACCATCTCGATTTAAATCGAGAAAATCTCGTTTACCCTCATAAGAATTCCCTGATTTCTTTATTATAGGGTGCTAGAAGGAGAGGAGACTGAATGTGGCGCATTTAGCCGCAAGTGCGATGATACTTCAAGAGAAGACCCAAATAAAGGCAATTTACACGAATAAGAACATATTCAAATGTCGACAATAACATAAATATCGGTCCTCTCAAGCGTCTCGTTGATTTGCATATTTGAATAGGTAATCGCTTTGATCTCGGTTCCTTGTGGATGACGCTGCAAGTCGAACGATTCACCCCAACAACGAGCAATCACTTTGAAGTTCTCACGATCCAATTCAATAATCCTAGCACAGCGGGCAATAAAAAATGGTTCAGTTGAGAAGGCGAACAATGCTTCATCGAGAAGACGCGCAACCAGTGATATCATATCAATACCCTCTGCATGCAAGTCGAAAGAGTACTCCCTGGATATCGTTTCTGCATCGGTCATATATGAGTACATCGCAATTAAGGTCTGTTCGATCGCCTCCTCCAGCGTACCGCCCCAACTATGCAGTTGTACGTCTGCTGTATGATCCAAATATTCGTACTTTATCGGCGCAATAGGTAATTCCTCTTTAGTGCCTTCCATTCTCGATGGCACACTTAATTATAGAAAGAAGTTAGCGCCACATTTGGAGCAACTCATACCACGCTCATCCATTTCACGTTCAAAATAACACAAGCAAGAAATATAGTGCGGTTGCAAATCTTCGCATCTCGCTAGACTTTCACCGTTCTCCAACCTACCTTGATGATGTTTCGGCAACAAAATATTCTTGCTTTGGAATGTTTAATTTCGAATTACCCACAGTGTTTAGGTGGCAAAATGCTTTCGCTCGCCTATATGCAACCGAAGGTGTTAAATGCGAGAACACTATAGGTGAACACCTGAACACTTTCTACCACAAACATTCTGCTAGCGCCAACGAAACTCGAAGTTTAATCACTAATAGAGACAAATGAAACACCGAGAACATCCTCCTCATACTGCTTTAATAAGCTTGGATACATCCTTCTGTTACTGATCTGATCAACAACCCCCCTCTTTAATTAACACCGAAAGTGTTTTTCATAATTAATTCGATGCGAACCAACTTTAAATTCTCCTTCACCAACACAACATCAATAATAAACGCTTTCGATTTCTTGACATTCAATATAAAGTATAGATCTGCTGAAATTTACCGACACAGCAATTAGATTCAACGTGGACATAACCAATATAGGTGGAAAGCAACAACTCCAACGCAGATGGAAACTCCTTTTATTTAAAGTTTATTAATGAATGGAATATTAGGGGAAAAAAAGAGGACGAAACCAGCTCATCCACTATATGATTACACAAATCATTCAACGAAAAAAAAAAGAATGCACAGCACAAGAACGTTACAAATATCATACATTCGAGAGTAATCAAAAATCGACTGAACGAATGATTAAACGCATAGGAAAGTATCATCAACGGATGAGAGTATGCAAAATCAGCAACGAAACCACTTAACAAGGTCGCTTTCCGCAAGTTCCCTCCCTCCCACCTTCTACATCATCTCGCAGTGCTTCCGGTTAGCATACAACGGACAGTAATTAATCTTTAGTAGTACATACTGCGTCGAAAAAGAAGTACATATACGCAAATCGGGAATGGTAGGCTCATTTAAACGCCTTACAAAACGGGGAGGGGAGATGAGGGAGGAGAGATTAAATAAATAATCAACGAAATGGATATAAAATAGAGATAACGAACAAAGGATCGCATTAAAAGCAATACGGCAAAAGTAGTCCTGTTCCGTCATTGACTAACAGATGCGATTAACGTTTACAACCTACGAAACAAAGCAGAAGCCCATAGCTCCGTTTACTAAGTCTCTTTTTACAGCCATCTTCTATCTATGAAAGTCGACGAGCTAGTACCTTCCTGACAGCTGATAAAGAAACACTAACGATACCAAATTCTATTATACTGGACGAAAATGATGTATTGTTCTTATACTTATAGACAATAAACAGGAGCTACTTATTACATTTAGATATTTACACATATAAAAAAAAAACTAAGAACTTGCAATAAGGGCAATAATGACTTCTGAATATTGACAGCTGGTGGCAAATTTGCGATGCCTAAAGAATAAGAACAAAGAAAAAATCGTCTATGTAGCAGCTTTCATTAAAAAGCCAACAAAAAAGCATTCCACAACTCAAATTTAAAGAAAACTCTATTCCAAAGGTAGATGCATAAAACGCTTCCTGCAACGTCGAGCTGAAATTTGCTTAAAAAATAATCGGCAAAAACGCCCAATCTAATTTCCACTTCCTTTTTCCGATGAAATGTTTCATCTCAGCAATATTTCAAAATGACTCGCTTCTGGGCAAACACTGAATACCAAAACGCTATTGAAGATGCCATACAGGAAATCAAGAGTGGGAAACAATTGGATCTCGGAAATAACTCGCTTCTGGGCAAATCCTAGTACCAAAACGCTATTGAAGATGCCATACAGGGAATCAAGAGTGGGAAACAATTGGATCTTGGAAATAAAAATGCAAAGAAAAAGAGACTGCCCACGGGTCCAATTGAAGCGATATTTCTCCCTTTTCATTTTACTCTAGTCCGTTTCCCACAATGAGGAAACTCAATTACCTATAAACTAACATAAAATTAATCAAAAATCGAGCAGAAATATAAGCCGCTCTGCAAGGATTTCAATAAAGCAAACACAACGCTCACGTATACGATCACGGATAATCGATAGCGTTATGGATTTAAAAAAAAGCCAACTGAATTGTCTCAAGCGAAAATTCATTAGAAATAACTCTAAAATAACGTAAAACGGATGGAGCTATAAAGAATGCTGTATAATTAATTAAATCGCGTCTAATATATGGATATTTTCGTGGCATATTAGTGAAATAACTTACGAAAATTATCACGCCATTGAAACTAATTAGAAAGAGAATACTTCTGAAGCCTCTAAATAATGGCATTTCCCACTTCCGCCTTCCTCCTCACTCCTCCCAAAAAAAAAAAAAACTACAAGTACAGCTTGGTCTTAGTAATCGCCATATAGGATGCTCAACGTTTACAAAGAGCTCAGATATGGTTTCCTATAAAATCATCAACAGCCAAAATGTCCCATTTAAAAAAGACAAGCTAACAAAAACACTATCGAATATACATGAGAGGTAACAACCATGTCTTCAATGAAACAAAGTGGGCGAACTTACAGCTCATTCCACAAGCCTCATTAACAATTGAGGATTATTTTCAAATATTGTTACAAAAGTTAAAAAAGCGAACTTTCCAATCAGTTGATGTTAACTTCATTCCAAGTCGTTTTATGCTTCAAATCCCCACAGCTCCTCAGCGGAGAGATTGAGCGATGGGTCAGAGCGCAGAGCTCGGCACGACATGAACAAGATGCGCTTCAGTGATTTGTTCGAAAAGAAATAGCTGAACGACCACATCACTCCATCCTCACTGAACGGATCACCGCTATACTCCGTTTGGTAACTGCAAACTCGATGGGCATATTTCAGCAATCTTATTCATTTACATATTTAATTGTGTCTATATATTTCAACCTCAAGCGCACTTTGGCGTATGATTACATATGAGAGACAACGTTGTGAAAGAGTTAAAAGAAGATCAGCTTCTGATAAAAACAGATAGGCGTTTGCTGAAATTGTTGTGGACATTTTTCACAAACGAACCCACCCCCTTCAAGTGCAGATACTTTTTCCTCTTTAACCCCTTCCCTGCCGCCTCCCCGTATCTCAAAGAGTGCAATGCGTACAATAACAATAACAAAAGCAAAGCCCGCAAACTATGAAATATAAGATGACAGAAACGCATATGATTTTCTCGGCTCATATAGTGTACGAAACCTTTCTCCTTGATGCGATATGCCTTAACATAAAGCAGTCTTCTTGTAGCATTCGTCAATTTGCTGCAACCTACTGCAAACTGATGATCAAGCAAGCCACTTGCAATCTTTCACCTTCGTTAAATGTAGCAAGTTGATTGTTTCGCTCTTATCTGCATTCATTCTGCTGATGACCCTAATCAGCCTCACACTGCATGTCACAATCCCTTCTCCCAATAGCCAAGGTCTCTCTCAAAACAGAAACAAACTATGGTCTTGCTACTGAGCGCTCCGTAACATTTTTGTGCGAATTGCCGCACGACACTTATTTCTCATAAATGGCTGACTTTATCGCATTAAGGTTCTCTATATGGCGATACTGCCGCCTCCGCTTAAACGGATATTTCCCTCAATATAAAGAGAATTAGATTCACGACAAGATGGCCAAATTGTGGAACATGGCGATGAGACAAACCCAGATAAAAAATCGCCTCTCCCAAGTCATTTTCAGCCGAATTACTCTTCCTCCGTACATCGTCACTGAACTGGAGAATCATTCCCTTCCCCTCCTTGACCACGTCATGAAACCCTCCAGCCTCCTCCACATCACTGAAAGTGATTTCCCCGACCCCTCATGCTCTATTATGCGGTCACCTCCATGCATGATAATTGTGCACAGTGGTTCCCTAGAGGCTAAGACATCTCACAAGAGGACATTAATCGCAGTTACAACAATGAATGCGACAAACGAATAATGACCACCAAAGAGTGAAAATCGTTGTCAAGTTAATACCTATAAATTCTGCAATCGTTGACTTTTATCACTTCATCGATTTCTCTCCAAAGTGCCTCTTTGATTTCATTATAATTTGAGACGGTCGCCGATAGTTTCAAATCAACCAAACCGATTAACGACTGAAATCACTCAAAAAACATTCAATTAACGAGCAACTGCCAAAGAATTTTTACAGTGCGATTCCCTCTCAACGTACAGAAAAAATCCTCCAACCACCAAGAAATATCTCTGAATATATACACTAAGCTCTTATTTAGTAGGCGTTCTATCGACAAAATATAAAACGACAAGAGATTCTTTTTCTCAGCACAATTCTACTAATAATTAATGTAAAATAATTAATTAATATAAAATGGATATCAATTTGTAAAATTTCACATCAGCAATCATAAATTACCAAATTAAACTATGGCATGAACTGATAAAGAGAAAAAATTACCGACAAAGTTGGAATGAGAGAAAACGACTCGCTTTTGATATGCGAGAAATCATAATCAGGGAAAGAGGTGTTCAATACACCGACCAAATCGAACAATGTTCGAGTCGTCACTGCGTGCAAATAAACGCAACCTGCCTAAATACATTCATCTTGTTCCAAAAAACGCCAAATATTAACCCCCCTCCCCTCTCAATGATTTAAAAAAAGCAAATTAAACAACTAAAAAAACCGCAACACGTTATACGTCTAACCACCAGTGTATGGCAACCATCGCTGACGTTTCAGCAATACACGATCCCTTCGATGACAGCTTTTTATATGTTTACGAGCAGCTGCTTTGCAACACATCTCAGTGACCTTACTCGACACTGATCCATTCATCTCTCAGCAGCATCCATTCCTCACTAGACTATAAATCACTACACCAACCTACACAGTATCGCACTGAAAAGAAAAAAATCTACACAAGAAAAACTTTCTGTTATCATATAAACATTAAAAAAGCGCGAAGCGGACCTCATCAATATCATTATCGGAGCCGGAACAACTTGGCTCGGAAAGGTGTCGAAAACGAGAGGCGCCTGCCTTCAACGGTGAAACCGACAGCGAGGTCGGCCAAGGTGGTTGGTCTGGTGCCGACAATGGTTGCGGTCCTTGCCCATGGGTCATGCGGCTTCTCTTCCACTGCTTTTTCTCTGATGTGACCATCTTACACGAGTATGCTTCAAGCCTTAAAATGTTTTCCCACACACTATCATTACACATCAATGAAGTCAATAGGTAAAAAATGTGCTGTGAAGAGGAAATGCACTCATCGAGAAGACGTCGAATCAATTACAGATGTCAATAAGAGAGATTACAAATAATAAACCATAAGATTCACAACTGCAAGGAGCACTAAATGAGAAATATTGCCTCAAACTCGAACAAAACTCGTGATATCTTGCTCTATGAATGCATTTCCCAAGAAATCTCAGCCGATTTTAATATTAATTTAAATTAAAGTTAATAATTAAAAAGGTGAAAAGAAAATCCCAATGCTACTACTTACGCCCGCTGAGCTTAAATGCAGCAATATTTGTGAAGACTTAAGTAGTTCACATTTCAAATCCCATAGTAGCACCTTCATATTAATTATGTAAGATGTGAAACCGGTTAACCACAGATGAACACGGCTAAACTGATAACGCAGAAGGCTTTGTCCTATAAGGCATTCCAAGAATGAGGTGAAGGAGGTGAGTACTACAAAGTTCTTGCAGAAACCACTATTATATTCTTTAAAAAAAAAAGAACAAAAGAAGAATGAATTACAGATCGGGTCAAACCTCATATCGAGATGACAATCGGTGGCATTGTTCGAAAGTACCGAACAGATTCTATCCAAGTTAGCGTTCTCCAAATATTTCATCGTTTGCTCTAATAAATAATAGAAGTCAAGAGGAATTTCCTTTCCATTTAATATGAATACATATATAAATATACCACAATAAAAAAAAACGATAATCTTTCAATGAATATACTAATGAGTTGCATAGTTCCTATTGCAATATCCTAACGAGAACTGCTCTCAAAAGTTAATTTTCAGATAAACGATCGTTATGTAAGTTTGCTGGATATTGTTGGCATCTTTATCCTCTATGATCCTCAATAAAGACAACTATGCCATTGCACCAAGAGGGAAGGATTTGTTCTCCACAAAGAATTGCGAGCAATCTCACACCCTCCTAAATCCAGAAAGCTTTCACATTTCTGTCCGTAGGAAGATAAATTTCAACGCTAAGAAGACCACCTGAGGTGTGTGCACAACCTGTGGTCACATCTTCATATAGGTGACTGCGTGTAGGTAAGGTAACTGAATAAGTTAATTCCAGAGACGACATCTACGATGAACAAGAGAGCAAAAGCCGATTTCGATGACATTAGGCGAAACGACAACAATGAATAAGCGGTTTGAAGCCACCAACTTACTATGGAATCGAACGAAATGGAGCCTTCATTCAAGTAAACTCTACATTAAACACTTCCCTATCAGCTACCACTGAACGGTTATTCATAATCGATATAAACTGCACACAACACAAAGCGATCGGAACTATTATAAAATTTAAGAAAAACCCACTGAAATGTTCGACAAATATTATACTCAAATAAACAAACACAAAAACAAAATATTAAAGAAAAAAAAACTCGTGCTCTTGGAAAGCTGCCAAGAGAAATTCCTCGAGAAAAGCGTGCGAAGACCACAAGGGCAAAAGTAACAGCTCAAGCGCCACCTTATCAATTAAACTAAACAACGTTGATTATGATGATAATAACGCAACATAAACAATAGTTGACATCGGCAAAGAATTAACTCATCAATGAATTTGTCGACCTTTTTCACAAAAATGGAAAAATTGGAGAGGATTTCATGAAGAAATTCTTCAGGAATGCAAAGAATCCTTCAGGAATGCAAAAAATCCTTCAGGAATGCAAAAAATCTTTTAGGAATGCAAGAAATCCTTCACGAATGCAAAAAATCTTTTAGGAATGCAAAAAATCCTTCACGAATGCAAAAAATCTTTCAGGAATGCAAAAATCCTTCAGGAATGCAAAAAACTTCCGGAATGCAAAAACCCTTCAGGAATGCAAAAATCCTTCAGGAATGCAAAAAAATCTCTCACGAATGCAAAAATCCTTCAGGAATGCAAAAAAATCTCTCACGAATGCAAAAAATCCTTCAGGAATGCAAAAAAAATCTCTCACGAATGCAAAAATCCTTCAGGAATGCAAAAAAAAATCTCTCACGAATGCAAAAATCCTTCAGGAATGCAAAAAAATCTCTCAGGAACCTGAGGATTTCTTTGCGAATGCGCAAATCTCTCACGAATGCAAAAATCCTTCAGGAATGCAAAAAAATCTCTCACGTGCAAAAATATTATGATGTAAAAATTCTAGCGGAAATTTTCTTTTTTTTTTCTCTCACGAATGTTTAAAAATCCAAAGAAGCCGACTATCCCTAAATGTGCAAAAAATTCGAATGCATCTTCACAATGCAAAAATCCTCCAGTTGATGCAAATCCTCTAAGAATCATCGTCCATTTGCAAAAATTCGAATGCAAAAATTCTCTCTCTGAAAAAAATTTTTCATGAATGCAAAAATCCTTTGCAATCCTGAGGAATTTTTTCACGAATGCAAAAATCCTTCAGCATGCAAAAAAATTTTTTGCAATCCTGAAGATTTTTTGAATTGCAAAAAATTTTTCACGAATGCAAAAATTTTTCAGGAATGCAAAAAAATTTTTCACGTGCAAAAATTTTTCAGGAATGCAAAAAAATTTTTCACGAATGCAAAAATCCTTCAGGAATTGCAAAAAAATCTCTCACGAATGCAAAAATCCTTTGCAATCCTGAAGGATTTTTTGCTTTCAGGAATGCAAAAAAATTTTCACGAATGAAAAATCCTTGCATTCCTGAAAGGAAATTTCTTCGAATGAAAAATTTTTTGCATTTCGAATGCAAAAATCCTTCAGGAATGCAAAAAAATTTTTTTCATTCTGAAGGATTTTTTGGAATGCAAAAAATTTTTTCACGAATGCAAAAATCTTTCAGGAATCCAAAAAATCTCTCATTCCTGAAAATCTTTCAGGAATGCAAAAAAATTTTTTGCATTCCTGAAGGATTTTTCAGGAATGCAAAAATTCTTTGGAATGCAAAAAATCTTTTGTGCAAAAAAAAAAAAATTTCTTGCATTCCTGAAGAATTTTTTGCAATCCTGAAGGAAATTTCTTCGTGCAAAAAATTTTTGGAATGCTGAAATTTTTTGCATTCCTGAAGGACTTTTTTGCACTCGTGAAGGATTTTTTGCATTCCTGAATAATTTTTTGCATTCCTGAAGGATTTTTTGCATTCCTGAAGATTTTTGCATTCCTGAAGGATTTTTTTCATTCCTAAAATTTTTTGCATTCGTGAAGGATTTTTTTGCATTCGTGAAGGATTTTTTGCATTCCTGAAGGATCTTTTTGCATTCCTAAAAGATTTTTCATTCGTGAAGGATTTTTTGCATTCGTGAAGGATTTTTGCATCCTGAAGGATTTTTTGCATTCCTAAAAAGATTTTTTGCATTCGTGAATAATTTTTTGCATTCGTGAAAAATTTTTTGCATTCGTGAAAAATTTTTTGCATTCCTGAAGGATTTTTTGCATTCCTAAAAGATTTTTTGCATTCGTGAATTATTTTTTGCATTCGTGAAGTATTTTTTGCATTCGTGAAAAATTTTTTGCATTCATGAAGGATTTTTTGCATTCCTAAAAGATTTTTTGCATTCGTGAAGGATTTTTTGCATTCCTGAAGGATTTTTTGCATTCGTGAAGGATTTTTTGCATTGCAAAAAAATTTTTTGCATTCGTAAAGGATTTTTTGCATTCGTGAAGGATTTTTGCATTCCTGAAGGATTTTTTGCATTCCTGAAGGATTTTTTGCATCCCTGAAGGATTTTTTGCATTCCTGAAGGATTTTTGCATTCGTGAAGGATTTTTTGCATTCCTGAAGGATTTTTTTGCATTCCTGAAGGATTTTTGCATTCCTGAAGGATTTTTTGCATTCCTGAAGATTTTTTGCATTCGGTGAAGGACTTTTTTGCATTCCTGAAGGATTTTTTTGCATTCCTAAAAGATTTTTTGCATTCGTGAAGGAATTTTTGCATTCCTGAAGGACTTTTTGCATTCGTGAAGGATTTTGCATTCCTAAAAGATTTTTGCATCTCTGAAAAATTTTTTGCATTCCTAAGGATTTTTTGCATTCCTGAAGGATTTTTTGCATTCTAAAAAGATTTTTTGCATTCGGAAGGATTTTTTCATTCGTGAAGGAATTTTTTGCATTCGTGAAGGATTTTTTGCGTTCCTGAAGGATTTTTTATTTCCTAAAAGATTTTTTGCATTCGTGAAGGATTTTTTGCATTCCTGAAGGATTTTTTGCATTCCTGAAGGATTTTTTGCATTCCTAAAAGATTTTTGCATTCGTGAAGGATTTTTTTGCATTCGTGAAGGATTTTTTGCATTCGTGAACATTTTTTGCATTCCTGAAGGATCTTTTGCATTCCTAAAAGATTTTTTGCATTCGTGAAAGATTTTTTGCATTCCTGAAGGATTTTTTTGCGTTCGTGAAGGATTTTTTGCATTCCTGAAGGATTTTTTGCGTTCGTGAAGGATTTTTTGCATTCCTGAAGGATTTTTTTGCATTCGTGAAGGATTTTTTGCATTCATGAAGGATTTTTGCATTCCTGAAGGATTTTTTGCATTCGTGAAGGATTTTTTGCATTCTGAAGGATTTTTTGCATTCCTGAAGGATTTTTTGCATTCGTGAAGGATTTTTTGCATCCCTGAAGGATTTTTTGCATTCCTGAAGGATTTTTTGCATCCTGAAAGGATTTTTTGCATTCGTGAAGGATTTTTTGCATTCTGAAGGATTTTTTGCATTCGTGAAGGATTTTTTGCATTCCTGAAGGATTTTTTTGCATTCCAAAAAGATTTTTTGCATTCGTGAAGGATTTTTTGCATTCCTGAAGGATTTTTTGCATTCCTAAAAGATTTTTTGCATTCGTGAAGGATTTTTGCATTCCTGAAGGATTTTTTGCATTCGTGAAGGATTTTTTGCATTCCTGAATTTTTTTTGCATTCCTAAAAGATTTTTGCATTCGTGAAGGATTTTTTGCATTCCTGAAGGATTTTTTGCATTCCTGAACAATTTTTTGCATTCCTGAAGGATCTTTTGCATTCCTAAAAGATTTTTTGCATTCGTGAAAGATTTTTTGCATTCCTGAAGGATTTTTTGCATTTCGTGAAGGATTTTTTGCATTCCTGAAGGATTTTTTTTGCATTCGTGAAGGATTTTTTGCATTCCTGAAGGATTTTTTGCATTCGTGAAGGATTTTTTGCATTCCTGAAGGATTTTTTGCATTCGTGAAGGATTTTTTGCATTCCTGAAGGATTTTTTTTTGTTTTGCATTCCTAAAAGATTTTTTGCATTCGTGAAGGATTTTTTGCATTCCGAAGGATTTTTTGCATTCATGAAGGATTTTTTGCATTCCTGAAGGATTTTTGCATTCCTGAAAATTTTTTTTGCATTCGTGAAGGATTTTTTGCATTCCTGAAGGATTTTTTTGCATTCGTGAAGGATTTTTTGCATTCCTGAAGGATTTTTTTGCATTCCTGAAAGGATTTTTTGCATTCCTAAAGATTTTTGCATTCGTGAAGGATTTTTTGCATTCCTGAAGGATTTTTTTGCATTCCTGAAGGATTTTTTGCATTCCTAAAAGATTTTTTGCATTCGTGAAGGATTTTTTGCATTCCTGAAGGATTTTTTGCATTCGTGAAGGATTTTTTGCATTCCTGAAGGATTTTTTGCATTCCTAAAAGATTTTTTGCATTCGTGAAGGATTTTTTGCATTCCTGAAGGATTTTTTGCATTCGTGAAGGGATTTTTGCATTCCTGAAGGATTTTTTGCATTCCTGAAAGATTTTTTGCATTCGTGAAGATTTTTTGCATTCCTGAAGATTTTTTTGCATTCGTGAAGGATTTTTTGCATTCCTGAAGGATTTTTTGCATTCGTGAAGGATTTTTTGCATTGGTGAAGGATTTTTTGCATTCCTGAAGGATTTTTTGCATTCGTGAAGGATTTTTTGCATTCCTGAAGAATTTTTTGCATTCGTGAAGGATTTTTTGCATTCCTGAAGGATTTTTTGCATTCCTAAAAGGTTTTTTGCATTCCTGAAGGATTTTTTGCATTCGTGAAGGATTTTTGCATTCGTGAAGGATTTTTTTGCATTCCGAAGGATTTTTTGCATTCCTAAAAGATTTTTGCATTCGTGAAGGATTTTTGCATTCCTGAAGATTTTTGCATTCGTGAAGGATTTTTTTTGCATTCCTGAAGGATTTTTTTGCATTCCTGAAGGATTTTTTGCATTCCTGAAGGATTTTTTGCATTCCTGAAGGATTTTTTGCATTCGTGAAGGATTTTTTGCATTCCTGAAGGATTTTTTTGCATTCCTGAAAGATTTTTTGCATTCCTAAAAGATTTTTTGCATTCGTGAAGGATTTTTTGCATTCGTGAAGGATTTTTTGCATTCGTGAAGGATTTTTTGCATTCCTGAAGGATTTTTTGCATTCCTGAAAGATTTTTTGCATTCGTGAAGGATTTTTGCATTCGTGAAGGATTTTTTTGCATTCCTGAAGGATTTTTGCATTCCTGAAGGATTTTTTTGCATTCCTGAAGGATTTTTTGCATTCCTGAAGGATTTTTTGCATTCGTGAAGATTTTTTTGCATTCGTGAAGGATTTTTTGCATTCGTGAAGGATTTTTTGCATTCGTGAAGGATTTTTTGCATTCCTGAAGGATTTTTTGCATTCCTTAAAGATTTTTTGCATTCGTGAAGGATTTTTTGCATTCCTGAAGGATTTTTTTGCATTCCTGAAGGATTTTTTGCATTCGTGAAGATTTTTTGCATTCGTGAAGGATTTTTTGCATTCGTGAAATTTTTTTGCATTCTGAAGGATTTTTTGCATTCCTAAAGGATTTTTTGCATTCGTGAAGGATTTTTTGCATTCCTGAAGGATTTTTTGCATTCCTGAAGGATTTTTTGCATTCTGAAGGATTTTTTGCATTCGTGAAGGATTTTTTTGCATTCCTGAAGGATTTTTTGCATTCGTGAAGGATTTTTTGCATTCCTGAAGGATTTTTTGCATTCCTGAAGGATTTTTTGCATTCCTGAAGGATTTTTTGCATTCCTGAAGATTTTTTGCATTCCTGAAGGATTTTTTGCATTCCTGAAGGATTTTTTGCATTCCTAAAGATTTTTTGCATTCCTGAAGGATTTTTTGCATTCCTGAAGGATTTTTTGCATTCCTGAAGGATTTTTTGCATTCCTGAAGGATTTTTTGCATTCCTGAAGGATTTTTTGCATTCCTGAAGGATTTTTTGCATTCCTGAAGGATTTTTTGCATTCCTGAAGGATTTTTTGCATTCCTGAAGGATTTTTTGCATTCCTGAAGGATTTTTTGCATTCCTGAAGGATTTTTTGCATTCCTGAAGGATTTTTTGCATTCCTAAGGATTTTTTGCATTCGTGAAGGATTTTTTGCATTCCTGAAGGATTTTTTGCATTCTGAAGGATTTTTTGCATTCCTGAAGGATTTTTTGCATTCCTGAAGGATTTTTTGCATTCCTGAAGGATTTTTTGCATTCCTGAAGGATTTTTTGCATTCGTGAAGGATTTTTTGCATTCCTGAAGGATTTTTTGCATTCCTGAAGGATTTTTGCATTCCTGAAGGATTTTTGCATTCCTAAAAGATTTTTTGCATTCCTGAAGGATTTTTTGCATTCTGAAGGATTTTTTGCATTCGTGAAGGATTTTTTGCATTCCTGAAGGATTTTTTGCATTCCTGAAGGATTTTTTGCATTCCTGAAAGATTTTTTGCATTCTGAGAAGGATTTTTGCATTCCTGAAGGATTTTTTGCATTCCGAAGGATTTTTTGCATTCCTGAAGGATTTTTTGCATTCGTGAAGGATTTTTGCATTCCTGAAGGATTTTTTGCATTCCTGAAGGATTTTTTGCATTCCTGAAGGATTTTTTGCATTCCTGAAGGATTTTTTGCATTCCTGAAGGATTTTTTGCATTCCTGAAGGATTTTTTGCATTCCTGAAGGATTTTTTGCATTCCTGAAAGATTTTTTGCATTCGTGAAGGATTTTTTGCATTCCTGAAGGATTTTTTGCATTCCTGAAGGATTTTTTGCATTCTAAAAGATTTTTTGCATTCGTGAAGGATTTTTTGCATTCCTGAAGGATTTTTTGCATTCCTGAAGGATTTTTTGCATTCCTGAAGGATTTTTTGCATTCCTGAAGGATTTTTTGCATTCCTGAAGGATTTTTTGCATTCCTGAAGGATTTTTTGCATTCCTGAAGGATTTTTTGCATTCGTGAAGGATTTTTTGCATTCGTGAAGGATTTTTTGCATTCCTGAAGGATTTTTTGCATTCCTGAAGGATTTTTTGCATTCCTGAAGGATTTTTTGCATTCGTGAAGGATTTTTTGCATTCCTGAAGGATTTTTTGCATTCTGAAGGATTTTTTGCATTCCTGAAGGATTTTTGCATTCCTGAAGGATTTTTGCATTCCTGAAGGATTTTTTGCATTCGTGAAGGATTTTTTGCATTCCTGAAGATTTTTTGCATTCTGAAGGATTTTTTGCATTCCTGAAGGATTTTTTGCATTCCTGAAGGATTTTTTGCATTCCTGAAGGATTTTTTGCATTCGTGAAGGATTTTTTGCATTCCTGAAGGATTTTTTGCATTCCTAAAAGATTTTTTGCATTCGTGAAGGATTTTTTGCATTCTGAAGGATTTTTTGCATTCCTGAAGGATTTTTGCATTCGTGAAGATTTTTTGCATTCCTGAAGGATTTTTTGCATTCCTGAAGGATTTTTTGCATTCGTGAAGGATTTTTTGCATTCCTGAAGGATTTTTTGCATTCCTGAAAGATTTTTTGCATTCGTGAAGGATTTTTTGCATTCCTGAAGGATTTTTTGCATTCCTGAAGGATTTTTTGCATTCCTGAAGATTTTTTGCATTCGTGAAGGATTTTTTGCATTCCTGAAGGATTTTTTGCATTCCTGAAGGATTTTTTGCATTCCTGAAGGATTTTTTGCATTCCTGAAGGATTTTTTGCATTCCTGAAGGATTTTTTGCATTCCTGAAGGATTTTTTGCATTCCTGAAGGATTTTTTGCATTCTGAAGGATTTTTTGCATTCCTGAAGGATTTTTTGCATTCCTGAAGGATTTTTGCATTCCTGAAGGATTTTTTGCATTCCTGAAGGATTTTTTGCATTCGTGAAGGATTTTTTTGCATTCCTGAAGGATTTTTTGCATTCCTGAAGGATTTTTTGCATTCGTGAAGGATTTTTTGCATTCCTGAAGGATTTTTTGCATTCCTGAAGGATTTTTTGCATTCGTGAAGGATTTTTTGCATTCCTGAAGGATTTTTTGCATTCCTGAAGGATTTTTTGCATTCCTGAAGGATTTTTTGCATTCCTGAAGGATTTTTTGCATTCCTGAAGGATTTTTTGCATTCCTGAAAGATTTTTTGCATTCCTGAAGGATTTTTTGCATTCCTGAAGGATTTTTTGCATTCCTGAAGGATTTTTTGCATTCCTGAAGGATTTTTTGCATTCCTGAAGGATTTTTGCATTCGTGAAGGATTTTTGCATTCCTGAAGGATTTTTTGCATTCCTGAAGGATTTTTTGCATTCCTGAAGATTTTTTGCATTCCTGAAGGATTTTTTGCATTCCTGAAGGATTTTTTGCATTCCTGAAGATTTTTTGCATTCCTGAAGGATTTTTTTGCATTCCTGAAGGATTTTTTGCATTCCTGAAAGATTTTTTGCATTCCTGAAGGATTTTTTGCATTCCTGAAGGATTTTTTGCATTCCTGAAGGATTTTTTGCATTCCTGAAAGATTTTTTGCATTCCTGAAGGATTTTTTGCATTCCTGAAGGATTTTTTGCATTCCTGAAGGATTTTTTGCATTCGTGAAGGATTTTTTGCATTCCTGAAGGATTTTTTGCATTCCAAAAGATTTTTTGCATTCGTGAAGAATTTTTTGCATTCCTGAAGGATTTTTTGCATTCCTGAAGGATTTTTGCATTCGTGAAGGATTTTTTGCATTCCTGAAGGATTTTTTGCATTCCTGAAGGATTTTTTGCATTCGTGAAGGATTTTTTGCATTCCTGAAGGATTTTTGCATTCCTAAAGATTTTTTGCATTCGTGAAGATTTTTTGCATTCCTGAAGGATTTTTTGCATTCGTGAGGATTTTTTGCATTCCTGAAGGATTTTTTGCATTCCTGAAGGATTTTTTGCATTCGTGAAGGATTTTTTGCATTCCTGAAGATTTTTTGCATTCCTGAAGGATTTTTTGCATTCGTGAAGGATTTTTTGCATTCCTGAAGGATTTTTTGCATTCCTGAAGGATTTTTTGCATTCCTGAAGGATTTTTTGCATCCTGAAGGATTTTTTGCATTCCTGAAGGATTTTTTGCATTCGTGAAGGATTTTTTGCATTCCTGAAGGATTTTTTGCATTCCTGAAGGATTTTTTTGCATTCGTGAAGGATTTTTTGCATTCCTGAAGGATTTTTTGCATTCGTGAAGGATTTTTTGCATTCCTGAAGGATTTTTTGCATTCCTGAAGGATTTTTTGCATTCGTGAAGGATTTTTTGCATTCGTGAAGATTTTTGCATTCCTGAAGGATTTTTTGCATTCCTGAAGGATTTTTTGCATTCCTGAAGGATTTTTTGCATTCCTAAAAGATTTTTTGCATTCGTGAAGATTTTTTGCATTCGTGAAGGATTTTTTGCATTCCTGAAGGATTTTTTGCATTCCTGAAAGATTTTTTGCATTCCTGAAGGATTTTTTGCATTCCTGAAGGATTTTTTGCATTCCTGAAGGATTTTTTGCATTCCTGAAGGATTTTTTGCATTCCTGAAGGATTTTTTTGCATTCCTGAAGGATTTTTTGCATTCCTGAAGGATTTTTTGCATTCTGAAGGATTTTTTGCATTCCTGAAGGATTTTTTGCATTCCTAAAGGATTTTTTGCATTCCTGAAGGATTTTTGCATTCCGAAAAGATTTTTTGCATTCCTGAAGGATTTTTTGCATTCCTGAAGGATTTTTTGCATTCTGAAGGATTTTTTGCATTCCTGAAGGATTTTTTGCATTCCTGAAGATTTTTTGCATTCCTGAAGGATTTTTTGCATTCCTGAAGGATTTTTGCATTCCTGAAAGGATTTTTTGCATTCCTGAAGGATTTTTTGCATTCGTGAAGGATTTTTTGCATTCCTGAAGGATTTTTTGCATTCGTGAAGGATTTTTTGCATTCCTGAAGGATTTTTTGCATTCCTGAAGGATTTTTTGCATTCCTGAAGGATTTTTTGCATTCGTGAAGGATTTTTTGCATTCCTGAAGGATTTTTTGCATTCCTGAAAGATTTTTTGCATTCCTGAAGGATTTTTTGCATTCCTGAAGGATTTTTTGCATTCGTGAAGGATTTTTTGCATTCCTGAAGGATTTTTTGCATTCCTGAAGGATTTTTTGCATTCCTGAAGGATTTTTTGCATTCCTGAGGATTTTTTGCATTCGTGAAGGATTTTTGCATTCCTGAAGGATTTTTTGCATTCCTGAAGGATTTTTTGCATTCCTGAAGGATTTTTTTGCATTCCTGAAGGATTTTTTGCATTCCTGAAGGATTTTTTGCATTCGTGAAAGATTTTTTGCATTCCTGAAGGATTTTTTGCATTCCTGAAGGATTTTTTGCATTCCTGAAGGATTTTTTGCATTCGTGAAGGATTTTTTGCATTCCTGAAGGATTTTTTGCATTCCTAAAGGATTTTTTGCATTCGTGAAGGATTTTTTGCATTCTGAAGGATTTTTTGCATTCCTGAAGGATTTTTTGCATTCCTGAAGGATTTTTTGCATTCCTGAAGGATTTTTTGCATTCTGAAGGATTTTTTGCATTCCTGAAGGATTTTTTGCATTCGTGAAGGATTTTTTGCATTCCTGAAGGATTTTTTGCATTCGTGAAGGATTTTTTTGCATTCCTGAAGGATTTTTTGCATTCTGAAGGATTTTTTTGCATTCCTGAAGGATTTTTTGCATTCCTGAAGGATTTTTTGCATTCCTGAAGGATTTTTTGCATTCGTGAAGGATTTTTTGCATTCCTGAAGGATTTTTTGCATTCCTGAAGGATTTTTTGCATTCCTGAAGGATTTTTTGCATTCCTGAAGGATTTTTTGCATTCCTGAAGGATTTTTTTGCATTCCTAAAGATTTTTTGCATTCGTGAAGGATTTTTTGCATTCCTGAAGGATTTTTGCATTCCTAAAGAATTTTTGCATTCGTGAAGGATTTTTTGCATTCCTGAAGGATTTTTTGCATTCGTGAAGGATTTTTTGCATTCCTGAAGGATTTTTTGCATTCCTGAAGGATTTTTTGCATTCCTGAAGGATTTTTGCATTCCTGAAGATTTTTGCATTCGTGAATATTTTTTGCATTCCTGAAGGATTTTTTGCATTCCTGAAGGATTTTTTGCATTCCTGAAGGATTTTTTGCATTCGTGAAGGATTTTTTGCATTCCTGAAGGATTTTTTGCATTCCTGAAGGATTTTTTGCATTCCTGAAGGATTTTTTGCATTCCTAAAGGATTTTTTGCATTCCTGAAGGATTTTTTGCATTCCTGAAGGATTTTTTGCATTCGTGAAGGATTTTTTGCATTCCTGAAGGATTTTTTGCATTCCTAAAGGATTTTTTGCATTCGTGAAGGATTTTTTGCATTCGTGAAGGATTTTTTGCATTCCTGAAGGATTTTTTGCATTCCTGAAGGATTTTTTGCATTCCTGAAGGATTTTTTGCATTCCTGAAGGATTTTTTGCATTCCTGAAGGATTTTTTGCATTCGTGAAGGATTTTTTGCATTCCTGAAGGATTTTTTGCATTCGTGAAGGATTTTTTGCATTCCTGAAGGTTTTTTGCATTCCTGAAGGATTTTTTGCATTCCTGAAGGATTTTTTGCATTCGTGAAGGATTTTTTGCATTCCTGAAGGATTTTTTGCATTCCTGAAGATTTTTTGCATTCCGTGAAGATTTTTTGCATTCCTGAAGGATTTTTTGCATTCGTGAAGGATTTTTTGCATTCCTGAAGGATTTTTTGCATTCCTGAAGGATTTTTTGCATTCCTGAAAGATTTTTTGCATTCGTGAAGATTTTTTGCATTCCTGAAGGATTTTTTGCATTCCTAAAGGATTTTTTGCATTCCTGAAGGATTTTTTGCATTCCTGAAGGATTTTTTGCATTCGTGAAGATTTTTTGCATTCCTGAAGGATTTTTTGCATTCGTGAAGGATTTTTTGCATTCGTGAAGGATTTTTTGCATTCCTGAAGGATTTTTTGCATTCCTGAAGGATTTTTTGCATTCCTGAAGGATTTTTTGCATTCCTGAAGGATTTTTTGCATTCGTGAGGATTTTTTGCATTCCTGAAGGATTTTTTGCATTCCTGAAGGATTTTTTGCATTCCTGAAAGATTTTTTGCATTCCTGAAGGATTTTTTGCATTCCTGAAGATTTTTTGCATTCCTGAAGGATTTTTTGCATTCGTGAAGATTTTTTGCATTCCTGAAGGATTTTTTGCATTCCTGAAGGATTTTTTGCATTCCTGAAGGATTTTTTGCATTCGTGAAGGATTTTTTGCATTCCTGAAGGATTTTTTGCATTCGTGAAGGATTTTTTGCATTCCTGAAGGATTTTTTGCATTCCTGAAGATTTTTTGCATTCCTGAAGGATTTTTTGCATTCGTGAAGGATTTTTTGCATTCCTGAAGATTTTTTGCATTCCTGAAGGATTTTTTGCATTCCTGAAGGATTTTTGCATTCCTGAAAGATTTTTTGCATTCCTGAAGGATTTTTTGCATTCCTAAAAGATTTTTTGCATTCGTGAAGGATTTTTTGCATTCCTGAAGGATTTTTTGCATTCCTGAAAGATTTTTTTGCATTCCTGAAGGATTTTTTGCATTCCTGAAGGATTTTTTGCATTCGTGAAGGATTTTTTGCATTCGTGAAGGATTTTTTGCATTCGTGAAGGATTTTTTGCATTCCTGAAGGATTTTTTGCATTCCTGAAAGATTTTTTGCATTCGTGAAGGATTTTTTGCATTCCTGAAGGATTTTTTGCATTCGTGAAGGATTTTTTGCATTCCTGAAGGATTTTTTGCATTCCTGAAGGATTTTTTGCATTCCTGAAGGATTTTTTGCATTCGTGAAGGATTTTTTGCATTCGTGAAAGATTTTTTGCATTCCTGAAGGATTTTTTGCATTCCTGAAAGATTTTTTGCATTCGTGAAGGATTTTTTGCATTCCTGAAGGATTTTTTGCATTCCTGAAGGATTTTTTGCATTCCTGAAGGATTTTTTGCATTCCGAAGGATTTTTTGCATTCCTGAAGGATTTTTTGCATTCCTGAAGGATTTTTTGCATTCCTGAAAGATTTTTTGCATTCGTGAAGGATTTTTTGCATTCCTGAAGGATTTTTTGCATTCGTGAAGGATTTTTTGCATTCCTAAAGGATTTTTTGCATTCGTGAAGATTTTTTGCATTCGTGAAGGATTTTTTGCATTCGTGAAGGATTTTTTGCATTCTGAAGGATTTTTTGCATTCCTGAAGGATTTTTTGCATTCCTGAAGGATTTTTTGCATTCCTGAAGGATTTTTTGCATTCCTGAAGGATTTTTTGCATTCCTGAAGATTTTTTGCATTCCTGAAGGATTTTTTGCATTCCTAAGGATTTTTTGCATTCCTGAAGGATTTTTTGCATTCAAAGGATTTTTTTTGCATTCCTGAAGGATTTTTTGCATTCGTGAAGGATTTTTTGCATTCCTGAAGGATTTTTTGCATTCCTGAAGGATTTTTTGCATTCCTGAAGGATTTTTTGCATTCCTGAAGGATTTTTTGCATTCCTGAAGGATTTTTTGCATTCGTGAAGGATTTTTTGCATTCGTGAAGGATTTTTTGCATTCCTGAAAGATTTTTTGCATTCGTGAAGGATTTTTTGCATTCCTGAAGGATTTTTTGCATTCCTGAAGGATTTTTTGCATTCCTGAAGGATTTTTTGCATTCCTGAAGGATTTTTTGCATTCCTGAAGGATTTTTTGCATTCCTGAAGGATTTTTTGCATTCCTGAAGGATTTTTTGCATTCCTAAAAGATTTTTTGCATTCGTGAAGGATTTTTTGCATTCGTGAAGGATTTTTTGCATTCCTGAAGGATTTTTTGCATTCCTGAAGATTTTTTGCATTCCTGAAGGATTTTTTGCATTCCTAAGGATTTTTTGCATTCGTGAAGGATTTTTTGCATTCCTGAAGGATTTTTTGCATTCCTGAAGGATTTTTTGCATTCCTGAAGGATTTTTTGCATTCCTGAAGGATTTTTTGCATTCCTGAAGGATTTTTTGCATTCCTGAAGGATTTTTTGCATTCCTGAAGGATTTTTTGCATTCCTGAAGGATTTTTTGCATTCCTGAAGGATTTTTTGCATTCCTGAAGGATTTTTTGCATTCCTGAAGGATTTTTTGCATTCCTGAAGGATTTTTTGCATTCCTGAAGGATTTTTTGCATTCCTGAAGGATTTTTTGCATTCCTGAAGGATTTTTTGCATTCCTGAAGGATTTTTTGCATTCCTGAAAGGATTTTTTGCATTCGTGAAGGATTTTTTGCATTCCTGAAGGATTTTTTGCATTCCTGAAGATTTTTTGCATTCCTGAAGGATTTTTTGCATTCTGAAGATTTTTTGCATTCTGAAGGATTTTTTGCATTCGTGAAGGATTTTTTGCATTCCTGAAGGATTTTTTGCATTCCTGAAGGATTTTTTGCATTCTGAAGGATTTTTTGCATTCCTGAAGGATTTTTTGCATTCCTGAAGGATTTTTTGCATTCCTGAAGGATTTTTTGCATTCCTGAAGGATTTTTTGCATTCCTGAAGGATTTTTTGCATTCCTGAAGGATTTTTTGCATTCCTGAAGGATTTTTTGCATTCCTGAAGGATTTTTTGCATTCCTGAAGGATTTTTTGCATTCCTGAAGGATTTTTTGCATTCGTGAAGGATTTTTTGCATTCCTGAAGGATTTTTTGCATTCCTGAAGGATTTTTTGCATTCCTGAAGGATTTTTTGCATTCCTGAAGGATTTTTTGCATTCCTGAAGGATTTTTTGCATTCCTGAAGGATTTTTTGCATTCGTGAAGGATTTTTTGCATTCCTGAAGGATTTTTTGCATTCCTAAAAGATTTTTTGCATTCGTGAAGGATTTTTTGCATTCCTGAAGGATTTTTTGCATTCCTGAAGGATTTTTTGCATTCGTGAAGGATTTTTTGCATTCCTGAAGGATTTTTTGCATTCCTAAAGGATTTTTTGCATTCGTGAAGGATTTTTTGCATTCCTGAAGGATTTTTTGCATTCCTAAAAGATTTTTTGCATTCGTGAAGGATTTTTTGCATTCCTGAAGGATTTTTTGCATTCGTGAAGGGATTTTTTGCATTCCTGAAGGATTTTTTGCATTCCTAAAAGATTTTTTGCATTCGTGAAGGATTTTTTGCATTCCTGAAGGATTTTTTGCATTCCTGAAAGATTTTTTGCATTCGTGAAGGATTTTTTGCATTCCTGAAGGATTTTTTGCATTCCTGAAGGATTTTTGCATTCCTGAAGGATTTTTTGCATTCCTAAAAGATTTTTGCATTCGTGAAGGATTTTTTGCATTCCTGAAAGATTTTTTGCATTCGTGAAGGATTTTTTGCATTCCTGAAGGATTTTTTGCATTCCTAAAAGATTTTTTGCATTCGTGAAGGATTTTTTGCATTCCTGAAAGATTTTTTGCATTCCTGAAGGATTTTTTGCATTCCTGAAGGATTTTTTGCATTCCTAAAGGATTTTTTGCATTCCTGAAGGATTTTTTGCATTCCTGAAGGATTTTTTGCATTCGTGAAAGATTTTTTGCATTCCTGAAAGATTTTTTGCATTCCTAAGGGATTTTTTGCATTCCTGAAGGATTTTTTGCATTCCTGAAGGATTTTTTGCATTCCTGAAGGATTTTTTGCATTCTGAAAGGATTTTTTGCATTCCTGAAGGATTTTTTGCATTCCTAAAAGATTTTTTGCATTCGTGAAGGTTTTTTGCATTCCGGAAGGATTTTTTGCATTCCTGAAAGATTTTTTGCATTCGTAAAGGATTTTTTGCATTCCTGAAGGATTTTTTGCATTCCTAAAGATTTTTTGCATTCGTGAAGGATTTTTTGCATTCGTGAGGGATTTTTTGCATTCCTGAAGGATTTTTTGCATTCCTAAAGGATTTTTTGCATTCGTGAATTTTTTTGCATTCCTGAAGGATTTTTTGCATTCCTAAAAGATTTTTTGCATTCGTGAAGATTTTTTGCATTCCTGAAGGATTTTTTGCATTCCTAAAGATTTTTTGCATTCCTGAAGGATTTTTTGTATTCCTAAAAGATTTTTTGCATTCCTGGAGGATTTTTTGCATTCCTGAAGGATTTTTTGCATTCCTAAAAGATTTTTTGCATTCGTGAAGGATTTTTTTGCATTCCTGAAGGATTTTTTGCATTCCTGAAGGATTTTTTGCATTCCTGAAGGATTTTTTGCATTCCTAAATAATTTTTTGCATTCGTGAAGGATTTTTCGCATTCCTGAAGGATTTTTTGCATTGCTAAAAGATTTTTTGCATTCGTGAAGGATTTTTTGCATTCCTGAAAGATTTTTTGCATTCGTGAATAATTTTTTGCCTTCCTGAAGGATTTTTTGCATTCCTGAAAGATTTTTTGCGTTCGTGAAGGATTTTTTGCATTCCTGAAAGATTTTTTGCATCCGTGAAGGATTTTTTGCATTCGTGAGGGATTTTTTGCATTCCTGAAGGATTTTTTGCATTCCTGAAGGATTTTTTGCATTCCTGGAGGATTTTTTGCATTCGTGAAGGATTTTTTGCATTCCTGAAGGATTTTTTGCATTCGTGAAGGATTTTTTGCATTCCTGAAGGATTTTTTGCATTCGTGAATAATTTTTTGCATTCCTGAAGGATTTTTTGCATTCCTGAAAGATTTTTTGCATTCGTGAAGGATTTTTTGCATTCCTGAAAGATTTTTTGCATCCGTGAAGGATTTTTTGCATTCCTAAAAGATTTTTTGCATCCGTGAAGGATTTTTTGCATTCCTGAATAATTTTTTGCATTCCTAAAAGATTTTTTGCATTCGTGAAGGATTTTTTGCATTCCTGAAGGATTTTTTGCATTCCTAAATGACTTTTTCATTTCTGAAGAATTCTTCCCATTGTTAGAGGACTTTTGCATTCCTGAGGGATTTTTTGCATTCCTGAGGGATTGTTTTCATTCGCGAAATATTTCTTGCATTCACTATCAACAAATTCGCCTCAAATTTGAGCTTAGTTTTTCTGCTTCGTCCAGAGGCGGGCTGGGATGTAAGGTGGATCACCGCCGGTCGGCAGTACATACTTGAAGCCGGGTGAGGTGATTTCTCGGTGACAATAATGAGAGAATCCAGCTGCATTCAAACTTCATTTCACTTATACAATTAATATTACCAAAAAAAAGGTCTTCGGGAACAAAATAATAAGCACTGCAGCACCACTTCCCCTTAATAAATATGATTATCAGAAATGATCATCGAGTTGGGATTAACTCGAAAGTTTAATGCGCTTCTTTAGATCTAGATGAGCTAATGTCTTTGAATGATCACTGTCCAATATAAATCAGTTTGCGGGAGGATATGACTGAGAACCCTTCGCATTCCCCGTTGAATTGCAATAAACATCTATCGTCTCGTGCAAGCAACACATATTTGGGAACTTTTATGTGATTCACAGTAGATTCGAAATTAATATTACAGCATTCCATGCGCTTCCTTTGATAGATTTAAAAAGCACATGACTTCCTCTTTCTTTCCCATTTTATTTGGATCTTATATGTGAAAACAAATGTGTAGCATTGTTTAAGCGCTATCAATCTGTCTATAGGAAGATGCTGCGCTCCCTTAAACTCACTGCTCCCTACTCTAAGGGAAACGACGATAAGCAATTCGCTTTTGACAACGACAGTAGAATTTATGCTTTTGTTGACTCTAAGTATCGAAATCGTCATGGCTACTCATTTAACCCATCTTTTAGCTTCATCTCTATTGTTTCGAAATTTGCTCATCTCTCACTGATTCTATTTCGAACATTCGAATATCTACGAAATTTTTTTATTAATCTATTCGAACGCATCAACCACTGATAGGCAAAATATTAGAGCGTATTCCATTATTCCATATTCCAAGCTTATTACAACTTATTAACCTATGAAGAGAAGTAGAACAATACGATCTAAAATGAGACTAAACGATGAGCGAAAAATCAGCAGCTAAATAAATTTATTAGTGCATCCTAGAAGAACGAATAATTTTCAAATCAACAACGTGGCAATTGAGCATGAAGATGATCTTCTGTGAGCCGAAACGGAATCGAATTAGAGAAACGCACGGCACCGATCGTGGATCGCCTTTTCGCTCCTCTCGTTTACGATACTTTCCACATCCATCTCAGATTTGATCTGTCGCAACTACAAAAGAAAAAAATAAATAAATAAAACGTCTCATCTAAAATTGCAATGAAATAATTTGCAGCCGATTAACTGAAAGTGAAAAAATTACAACTAAGTGCATAACTTAAGTGGTTTAACCTTTAGCGTAACTAGTAGCGTTTACCTGCGAATCTTTTAATTTAATTATTTCGATCATTTTTCCCACGTTCATCACCGGAAATTGAATCTCAACGAAGCTAGAAGTTAATGCGCAGTCCAACTTTACTATATCCATTATTATAACTTTATGCAATAGCATGTTAACAAAAAAAACCAACGCAATTAATCAATTTCACACTTAAGACAAAGGCGGACGATGGTGAATATGCTAATGAACAGCACAGCAAATATTACCGCATTACCAATAAATCAGTTTCATTTTTATCCCATTCATTGCTAATAAATGCCGCCGTATTTGTCTATCGTAGAAAGAGAACACTACTTTCTGCCGAATTCTCAACTGCTTACAATTTGTGATCTCTTCATTTCAAAAATAAACGAGAAAAAAAAACCCTTCATCATAATTAACTAAACAAATCTAACGTTCACTATAGCTATGAAGATTTCGATTTGAATTTACTTCACTAATAAATCTCTTATACCTCATTGTTAGGAAAGCTTTTCAATTCTGAATGAGTATGAATAAACAAATTAAAAGAGGAAATTTCACTTTCACCGAAGACGATGCGTTCCTCCGATTTAATGACCGAGAAACCGAAAAATATCACTTCCGATAGCGTTAATTGTTATCTATCTTTATTATCATGTCGCTATGTTTTCATATACAATTTCTGCTAAGCGATTTTGATGTCTAAACGTTTTGATTATTATCACTCCTAGAAGTATTAGTATCCGTCAAACTCCAAGCCAAAAATTGTTCGGAAAAACTTCTTCCCAGAAATCTTCTCAATATTTCCACTTGTGGATTGTGGATTTATCCGAATTTCAACAATACGGAGAAAATGGACAAAAGAGATATAAACGACATCGATAGGAAACAAACAACGCGTTTGAGTATTTCGTCAGTTCGAACTTTTGTTTTACCAATAAAATATTCGTTAATCGTAGCATGAGAAAGCGATCAACGCTCAATAAGAATAAATAATTCGCGATGCTTATACAATATAAATAGCATCGGATAGTATAAAGGGGACGAGAATAAAACTAACAGTATTCTGTGCAAGTCGCACATCACCAGGAGAGGTGTCACTTTTTCGCAAACGTGAAACATTTTCTTGATTCTCGTTCACACATCGCCGTATCAACTGCATCCGTTCTGCTCTTATTTTGACTAGCTAAATATATAAGTTATATAACTCGTCAAATGATATAGAGAAATTGTGAATAATTAAACTGATCGAGAAATTTTACATCCCTCTCTATATGAAAGAAAATTTCGATTTCTGTCGCTGACCGAAATTGATCTATGACTGATTGGATTTCATTCAAAACACACAACGATAAACGAGTTCACCGTACATCAGATGAGCACATTGCACAGCTTTAATTATCAATCGAGGTTCACTTCTTATGTTCCACAACATCTCTTTAACGTAATCATTTTACCTATTGTAATGCTGATCAACGAATAACCGCAACAATGAATAATGACCATATTGGCAAGTGGAAATCAGAACTCTAAACTATAACGCGTTAATAAACATCCCATCTATGTGAAATGAGCAAATTTCAGTTCAACCTCAACTATTACGCTAAGAATTTTGCTTCATCTAGTGAAGCTTTTTTGAAGTAACCATAAGATAGGCAATTCAATTACCTGCATGTGGATTTCTTTGCATTTCTCGCCTTTGTTGATATTAGCTGAAAAAGAGCTGCTCGGCAACGCACAATTCAACTCGAATAGAATTTTATCATCTATCAACCGCATTTTACCTAACGCATCCTGAAAATTATCGACAGCAATCACCATATGAGCTCTTATAAAGATATTATGTACCAGCTGCGGTCAACATATTCGTTTGTGAGTGTGTTGCACTCTTCAACGATTTCGATGTTGAGCTTTGATGATTGCGGCAGCTGAATCAAACACTTCCACACCACTTAGAAATCTATAGAATCAATTCCATTGTAAATATAACCTTTAATTATGATACAGTGGACGCGAAACCTTCTGGATGCTTTTCGTTATCGATGATGGTCTATGATGATTTGCATATATGCATTAGAAAATCATCTCAAGACTGATGCATTTGCTCTCGCCTATTCCTGATACGATTGGTACCATTATGAGGTAGATGACATATATGCGGCAACAATCATTCTAACCAACGTCATCTCCCTTTGACGTTAATTGTTATCTACCGTTGAGATCGTCAACCTCCCCCTCCCATCCCCTTCCTTCTCCTCTCTCTCTGTGACCTTCCCCACCCACCCCCCCCCCCCCTCCCCCCTCCCTCAAGAGCAACGAAAACTGGCAATGTGCAGATCGCGTAATCCTCAAACAATTGAAACAATAGAAGGAAACAGCTCTACTATAGACCGATTCCACAAGCAGCAAGGAATCTGCATACATAAATACCAAGAAAAAATCAAGATCGAACATATTTTAAAATGGTGGCACACCTCAAAGCTCTTGAATTCCCGATTTCTTTTCATCAACCAATCGTAAATTCCAAAATGGATGCCCCCCTCCCACCTCCCTCCCACTCCGATCAAAACGATGCATGCTTCGACAGCGGAAAACAGCACAACGATAGGAAACCCTTCCACTACTACAGATTTCGGAGATCATAAACACACATGCCACAAATAATTGTGCGAAAAATGTGTAGCCTAAACGAAGTTACCCTCTCAATTAGAATTAAACATCCCAAAGATATTTCCTCTCACTAATCGACAAACAATTCTTCGAGGAATTAAAATCCACCCACCTGGAAAGCCATGAGATCACTACAATCGACGTTCACTTCCTCCATAAATGCGTCCTGCTTGAGCACGAATACAACTCGTTATGATCGCTGCATTCAGCTTTTAAGATTAAAATTTATTTGTTAGCAAATCAGTGGGCGTCAATTAAAAACGTTTCGCCTAAATTTGTTAATTCCAACTAAATATTTGATAACGAAATGATCGTATCAATTGATGCGCAACACAATTTTATATCATATATAATATTTTTATTTCATTATTACAGCTATCATAATTTACAAACGGAAAATGAGCGCACAGAAATAACACAGCAGACAGATCTAAGTACTGAGGGCACTTAATTGGCACGATGACCAGGATCCATTACAATCGTATATTCAGATTTATTCTCAGTTGATGTGTTCAACTCATCGCTACGAACCTTCTTGCCATGAAGGAGAAATGGGCTCTGTAGATCATGACGGCAATTACTCCAACCCATTCCCAGACCGATTCCCGAACCGAACCAGATCGGAAATGAACGACCTTTGAAAAAGGCCAACGATGCGACGATACCGATCGCAAGACCGCCCGTAATTTTTAGCAAAGAATCGGCAAAACAACGATCCCATTTCTCACCGAGTTCCTCCTCGGATAGTTTTGGCATCGTTTTCACTTTTCAATCCTGAAAATTACACATATGACATGGAACCTCTCCAATAACAACAATGGTAAGCAATAACCATTGCAGTAATCTGAATAAACACATGAAACTTAAATGAAGAGGAAAATAATATTCAAAATATGAGATGAATAAAAGCGGTTACCACGCTCAGATCTCATAATGCGATATAATCAGTGCTCGAAATATAAGCGAACTGACAACGAAAGACATTACTCTTTCATAGTTAAATAGGCAAAAAAAGATCCAAAACTACAAGATAAATATCCTCCTTTCCGTTTTTAGCTGAATATTTTAAGTGGAAAAATTAATCGAAAGGTGTCAATTACAGGTCTTACTTACTTACTGCATAGTTGAAAACAACAAACGCCACCAGGTACCATTGAACACGGGGAAAAAGGAGCAAATATTCTTGAAATAAGGAAGAATGATGGCAACTACGAAAATTTTTTGTCCCCCATCTTTCTCCTCACTCAGTGATGGCAATATTAAAATGAAAATGAACTGCACATTTCTGATGAGTCAAAAATACAGTTAACGTCGAACCCTCTAGACAGCCCACAATATGATCCGAGATGAAAGAGCGAGGACGAAAAACGGACGTCATAAAGCTCTGTAAAGAGCCCCATTCTGGGGTTCAATATACTAACGTCAGATCGTTGGCCGATTCTGATACGGTTTCCCCCTTTGAATCTTTGTAATTCAGCCGATAAACAATTACATGGCCTATGAGATAAGTGTGATTAACTTCGTTGTGTCCAAAATTGGTCGATTTTCTAAGAAACTTCACTATTTCGAATCAACAATAAAATCACGACGAATAAAACAGCAAATAAAACAAAATCTAAGTTCGGAATCTATCCTATCAACATTCAACGCAATACATGGACAATATACTTCTGCAGCAATATCGACAACACCACTAATAACGAGTTATATAAAAGCTTAGATTTGCTTATAATTGAGCAAATAATAACTCCAAACCGACCGACGACTATGGCAGTTTAAATTCCAACTAACTTATAATGAACTGATAAGAGTAAAGAGTTCAACGAATAAAACGAATCAACATCATTTCACATCGAAAATCGAAGCAAACTGATAAGCGATAGCGGCTGATTTCGCCTAAAAAGCATAAGTTTAGAATAATTATAAATCACCAAGCTTGCCTCGATTACCTGAAGTGTAAATTCGTCTTAATTCGATAAGGTGGTGGCATGGAATGCGCTAAGACAACTAATTAAGAGGAAAATCGAGAAATGCCTTTGAAGAGCACAACCTTGTCAATGATATTTCGACAAGTTACACGTCGTTCGTTGTCACTCCTCGTAAAGAACTGATAGCAGCGTAATGCAGTAGATTCTTCACGATAGTCTGGAAAAGAAAAAGGTAAGAAAACGAGAGCAAAAAACCAGCAAACTTATATGCTATGTAATAGTGAAAGGCGTACAAAGATGAGAAGATGAACAACACAATACAATGCAATATTAACTCTTAACAGAAATATCGATAAAGAGATCAGACTCACAGAGTGAGGAAATGCTCAACTTGAAAATACCACCGTTACGGTGAGCCTTTTATCAGCGCTTTTTCATGCTTCCAGAAAATTCCTGTTGAAGCATTGATGCGTACTAGGCATATTTCCATCCTTTTAGTTTGCCCGGAGCCGAGTACGCCACGTCTGGAATCCACTCGTTTCTTTGCGCTCTTTAAGAGTCTATAGAATCAACTCTAGTCTCGCTTCATGCTTTTCGCTCATTTCGAGAGAAGTAGAGGAATTTCTGATCTCTCGATTTCATGGACGCTCTCCTTCATGCTTCTTATAGATCTTATAGATCAGCTATAGAAATTATGGAAACAATAAATGATCCGAATAAAGATTAAATGTATTTCAATCGACTAGCAGCGCAACAACAGAACCAGAAGAAATTATCCGTCTGAATATTCTGAAGCGGAGAAAAACGCTCATTTTTTCCCTTCAAAAATAAAGCTAAACATATATTTTCTTCGATTAAATAGAATAAAAATAACTGCAAAGATGTTTCTTTCGGAAAATTCTTCAAGTAATAGTTTAACGATGAGTATCATTACGAGCAAACAACTAATACAAAATTGGAGAGCGTTTGTTCAAGAATATTTCCTCAACTCGAAATGAGGAAAACATTGTTCGATGAGATGTGTAAATATTTAAGTATATCTGAGCGTCGGCTGGGGAACATATCTATCTCGAATATTAAAAAGAATGCTGGCGCAAACCTCACCCCGTCTAGTCTTTTAAGCCGCTCGGAAGCCGGTTAAACCAACCTTCATAGGATGAGCGGTTGAATTAGACCCTGGTCCATTTCCCAGATGCAAATAGGAACGAAAGAAGCTGGCGAAGAATTGCTAGCAAAAAGAAATACATAAATTACCTTCACAGAGTCCAAAATACAATCTTACTACTATATGAACTACACACCCCAATCACTAAATGCGGGAACAATATATACCTAAACTATTGTATACGGGAATGCATACATTTCACAGAATGATAGGATGTTCGAACAATTTGAACATACTCAAATGCTACCAATCAAAAGAAGTAATACAAAGTTAAAACCGTCAACTACAAGGAGAAGAATATCTTGGATAAGTAAGATATGAAAAAAACTCACTTCTCACTGCTGAATCAGAAATTTGATGCGATCAAAAGTAACACCCACTGATATATGGGTGCCTTAAAAAGCATTCAACAAAACCTTTCATACCGTTTGCAAATTTTCCCACCTACACTTATTAAAGTCTCCAATTGCTCATCCTTTCACTCCTCCACATTAGACTTTTAATGAAGCAGTGATACAATAAACGAGGATAGCATGAACTCGACGATAGCCTCATCCACGCTCAACAATCCCGAGGAATGTCAGTGAAAGCGAAGAGTTGCGGTATTTAGTGCGAGTTCGAGATTTGCGAATCGACATTCCACTCAGAATTCGATCTGAGCCAATTGCAGCTTTAATTCGAAATCTTCAAAATTTAATCTTCCTTCTCGCTCGAAAAATGAAGCAAAGACTGCCGTGGATTCAAGGATCATCGAAGGGTGAAGTGTTTCCAGGAAATATCTATTGTCTTGTTGAAATATTTGTCAACTAACACATCGTTAAGCCTAACTTGCATAAATAAATGACATTTTTCATTTAAACGATTACTATGTCGAAATTTTTTTTTACACTAACACAGAAAATTCAATGGCTGCTATTATGTTTATAGAAACAACTCAGTCAAAATAGCGAACGACGAACCCTTTAGAGCAAATATACTCTAAACAAAGGGCTTTCGTGAGGAACTAAAATGCGGAATCCCTCCAAAGAGAGTGAGAAAAAGAATGGGATTTCGGCGATCGTTAAAAATGAGATCAAAAGAATGAAAGGGTTTGAAACCGATCAACAGTATTTCCGAATATCCGCTTTATAAATTTCCATCCCAACCTTGAGGATGAAAGAGTTAGGAGGACAAATAGAAGAGCTGCGAAGTTCTCAGCAATACGTTTTTGCTAAAAAAAAAAAAAAAACGGAAATTGATTATTTTAAAAAATACATATCGATGGCATTTTGTAAGCTTTCACTGGTGAAAGTTAGTCAAACGTGAGCTGAAGCTTAAAGTGTATCTGTGCACGATGAAACATCAATAATTCCATCTATTCCAGTAAGTTAGACGCATTGCATTGGCTTATAATAAAATAGATTGTCGAATAGGAATAATGCATTACTCATCTTGCCATGGTTCTGTGGTCATAACGCTTCGAAATGTTATATTTTATGCGCTAGAGTTACTTTTAGGCCACTAAATTTCCAATAGTTTTTGCCCATCTTGCCTAAGCAACATTATCCGAATTCTTTAGTGTCCTAGGTATCTGTAAACTTCCGTTTAGCAGTTGAATCGATTACTATTTCAACTACAAAGCTAGAAAATCACAGGTGCCACTAATGAAACAAAGAATAGTTTATGAATGAAACGTCGAAGTAATTCATATGGTGCTCATCACTGCTCAATTTCAAAAAAAAAAAAGGATTTATTGACTGTTACGGAAATAATGAATAACGACATCACAAATTAGACGAGCTTTTTGAGACCTCTATGTTGTATCGTTATGATATAAGCGAATAAAACAACGTTGTTTTATTCGCTTTCACAAAATTTCAAAACACCAATAAAATATCGATTCAGAAATCGTTCTATTTCTCCGTTATAGTTGAGCAACTGAATGCTTTATAAATAGCTCTCTTTAAGAGCGCTATTTACTCAGACGAATGTCGAAGCTTAGAGATTGCTATGCTAAGTTTTACGATAAATAGGTGTTTCGCGATGTGGCTATTGCGAGAAGATGTCCCGATTCGATGATCGACATATGTATCGTTTGTTATGCTTTCGAGAATTGTTCGATGCTTTGTGAATGTTAGAGCGATGCCTCTCAAATTTTTCATGTGGATCTTTAGTGCTGAACGATTTTTATGAACCCGCTTCTCGATAAGCATATATCCATTTCTCGATGGGAAAAGTTCGATTTTTATTTCTCTCTATGTTGGAGAAATCACCGGCAAACAATCCCCAAGAGGAAAATGAGAAATTCTGCGCGTTAACTCATCGATATTTCTGCGTTCTGCTAATTTCCACTAACTTCATGCTTTATATTATCATCCGAATGTCTAATTTTCGTTTATTTACGTATCGATTGTGAGAGATAGTTTATTCTTTAATTTCTTAGATAGTATTAGAAAATTCTGAAGTGAAATCATTTTCTGAAATTTCTCAAAATTTCAACGTAATTTTATAAATTTTAATGATTGTTAATGCATACGGAATCCGATTTGGTTAAGATAAAACGTCTATGAGCGATTTCTTCTTATAAATTTGTCTCAAACTTCAACAATGACTCTATTGTTTAACAGACGATATTCACACCAACAATATCGGTTCTTTATTAGTGAGCTCGGAGGTAGTGCAAAGACGCGAATATTCAAAAGAATAATGGTCTTAATGAAACGTTATGAAATTGTAACTTTATTAGCTTTAAAGTTATTAATTCATAATAACTATACAACTCATAGCTTTGATATCTGTATTAAAGATATCGGCCAGTTTTGTAGAATTTTTAGCCGATTGAAATTTCACATTTGATAGTTGAATCAAAGCGAATTTCGCATATATAAATCCAAGATCTTACTGGTTTTCTGTTTTGTTGAGACGTAAATATTCAGCAAATGCAGGGAAATATGACGCTTAGTTATGATGTTTATAGCTCAAAATTCATCCTCATCAAGTTTTGTCTCATTTACTATTGATAAGTCCATTATGTGCAATTTAAGCTGGAAAAATATTGATATTTATTATGAGAGAGCTGAAAGCAACTACAAATATGTAAATATGCACCCGTCAAATTTCAGTTATTACCTTATCTAAGGTCGCAATACATTTCGTCGAAAATTTCATCGTGTAACTTTCGTATGCGACTTTGTGAAATTTTATCCTTTTTTATATCATATGATATCATTTATATCATTTTTATATTATATTGTTTATCTTCTGCTTCACGAAGGAATCGTACAGATCCTTTATACTTAACGTTCTCATTGATTTAAAGAATAGCAGTGATCAAAATAAACATCTCTAATCCGGCCCAATATTCTTTAGCAATATCCCAATATTCGTGAGTTAGAGAGCGCATATCACGTTCTACTTGTTCATAGGCTTCCCTTCAACATGAATAATCGATGCATTTGAATGACCGATACGTTTACTCGCCAGACAGACGTCTTCTGATCCATTATTCAACGTTAATTATTTTTCTGCATAATAATTTCTTCCACGATATGATATAACCCTTACAATAGGTAATGCAATTAGGTCTTGTTGTTGATCGCTGCTGTCATTCATTTTATCTGTCAAATGATGCTGTCATTTCTCGACGTTACTGCTACCTCTAGCGTTGTCGATAGTACTGCTCGTAACGACACTGTGCACATGCATCTTTCAGTAGGCGTCAGCATCGAATGGTTTGGGGAGTTGCAAAGCTGCAGCAATGCTCATTTGAGGATTTGCAATCATAAAGCAGTGGTCATTTAAACATTTGCAAACTCAATGCATTGTCGACTTAGGCGTTTCCAAGCCCATTTTTGCGTATTGCTTTAGTGTTCTCATAGATTTTGATGTGTTAACTCTCATTCTCTATTTTCTTTTCACTTGATTTATTTATTCCCAAAATTTGCTTCATTTCACTTAATGCTGTAATTAGGCGTCTCACTAAAGATAGCCAGTGCAGTTGTACTCATATATCTTGCCACTTAAAAGTGCTTATTCCAAATTGGTCATTAAATGCATAGTGCAGCGAGCAATGAAGGACTATAATGGGAGAAACGTGAATGGTCATTGAATAGCTTCTAGTTGAGAGGAAGTGTAAGCATATTGTGAGATGTGTTTGTGTTGGATTTGAGGCAGCGATGCCCACACAACGAAGTGAACCCTCAGGGGAATCCATCGCAGCCGTTATCTTGAGGTAGTTCTAACTCTAGTTGAGCACACAATAAAAGAATGCGCCCCTAGTTCATAACAAATCATCTTGGGAGTACCCTAAGTGTGACTGCATTAATCCTACTTGCACTGCAAATCCCAAGGATGAACCGGAGTGTGCCCTTTAAATGTCCAATATCCACATCTTATCAGTACTCGTTGTCTTATGTTTGTACATAGATAAGTTGCATTTAGTTGGCTATCTTTGTTTTTCTCTGATGAGACACGCTAACAGAGGAGTGCAACTAAAACAAAAACAAGCTTCAATTCCAGCGTGAATTCCCTGGTAGGAAATCTTCAAATGCGATTAGGCCACTTTCAGTCGGCCATTTTAAATATTATAAGAGAATCTAAGAAAACGACAAGCATCTTCAGTGATTTTTTGTTGGAAATTTAATCATAAATAGAAGAGATGAAAGAAAAAAGATCGAAAGATTCAATGAGGCAAAAAAAAAAATTCACCACACGTCATCTCAATGAAATCTCTATGGAATTTTGCATTGAATGTGTCAGTTAAAACTGCCCAAATATCGCATCTCGCCACAATGATTTAGCGCACTAAGTGAAATCGAGCGTCGTTCTCACATATTCCTGCGCTCCATTAACGATGCTCAGTTTACTTCTGTTTGAAGGTTTGATCGTTTACGAATTTCAAATAATCCCCTATAATGTAACGATGAGAAAACCTTAGCGCATCTCTAATGAAAATAAAAAAGAAACCATCTTTAAATGCTTTCCTCTTGAGGAAAATTTTTCTTTCATTAATAATTTGTCGACTTTTCTCTTTCTTTGAGTAAATGCATAAAATATTTCCATATGTCGTCATTCATTTATTGCAGTATAAATGTTACTGTTCACATCATTGATGTAAACTCTATAAAATAACTGTATTGCTTCACTTTCGTCATACTTTAAGCATTCATATATATATACATATTGAAGTGAATTGAATATAACATTACTCGAATTTTTGAATTACACAAATTCGATATCCTATAAAATTGTCTCTCTTTGGAAAAGCGTTGTACTATGAAGAGCGAAAAACGAAAGTACGAAACATTATTCAACTTTCTACTAACGGTGGCGTTAACCGATAATACTCCTTGAGATCGTCGGAAATATTTTTCAACTATTTTTGAGTTCGAACGCCTATCCACATAAGCATTTTCATTCCTTACAAGTGGGAATGCCCATAAGATTCGTTGTGTTGAAAAAGGTCACTATTAGCTTTTTCATCGTTTTAAAACTTGAATTCCAATCCTAATGAATCACGAATTCCGTTTGCAACAATTTATGAATTCTATTTTCGATAGCGATAGATGCGGCTCTCATGAAGATTCGAACACATTTGAATTGAGTTTTTCGTTTCAAATACAATAAGTAAAGTGTTTCGTCCCACTCATCAGCGAAAACGAACGCAAAAAAGATCTCCAAATTTCCAATGAGTACCTTAGACACACGAAAACCTTTTTCTATGAAACATTTCTGAATTTACTAATATAAACTTTTAAATTGTCTATTGATGTCGTAAATAATAAATTTGATTCTCGAAAGAATTTAATTAACAAACGGAAATGATCACCTTCAAATAAGCTCCGTTTATAGCTATTAACGGCTCATTAAAAAAATTGGGAAAAAGAAATTCATATTTTCGTAAATTCGAAATTTTTCCCTCTAAAGAATTTTATTGCAAAATTAGATTTTCATTCCGCTTAGTCTGGAATTTTTATTTTTCACCTGTAAGTGAAACTTCTCTCTTCAACGAATGCAAAACATTCAGTGGGAATTCGAGAGCCGAAACACTCTCATACATGCTGCAAGCATTCTCATAATCTCATTTATCAAAGCTTGTCATTCGTCCGGTGTCGATCGTTGAAAATGCAATGCACTGTTATTTCTGCTTCGCTTAGAACTCTGTCAAGAGATTTATGATTTATGAAAGAGATAGTTGTCTTGCAATCGGTAAATGTATCCTAGCGAAACAGACATGAATAATGGATAAATCGATTTTATTAAATGTTTTAGCCAACCTAAAGCGTCCGATTTCAGGAATTAATTTGTTTTTTTTTCCTTTCAAGTTGAAGCCGCTGCCGGAAATAATTGGAGGATTAAAATTTGAATTTATTATTTTTTAATTCTACTTAATAATATAATTTCGACAAAACGAATAAGCAAAGCAGTTAGTCTGGTCACTATCGATTATGTATCAAAGACGAAATTATAATTGTTGTTTCTTCCTTATTTCTATGATGGTAACAAGTTTTATCCAATTCGTTACTATGATGGCATATCCAAATCATCCTCCTCGCCACCTTTACCCATCCATAGATGAGCGCTTTCAGAGGAGATTTACGAGAAGTGCACTTACATGACGAATTACTAAGTACGGAGCTAAAATTTCTCTCGCGCTTCGCGCTCCACATTGAGGTGATTTATGAGATTATCTCATATTAAAATGCTGGTTGTTGCGAAATCCAGCAGAGAAGACGCGTACCGAAATGTTCCAATGCTCCCGATGCAATTGTTAAATCATCAGAACCATGGCTTGATGTTGATTATTTATTGCTTCCGAATACCTTCTTTCCTTCTAGAAGACTGGTTTTTAAAGTCCCCTTATGAAAGCGTAGTTCTCCCCAAATGGTAATTCCCCTCTTTTCTTGAGATAAATACATGCAAAAAAATCAGGATACGTTCGTTTCAGAAATCGATGAGATGAACGAACGACGTCGCTCAAGACGACGAGATCAGCGCGAGGAGCACATCGAGATCGAAAGGCACCTCATCGAACCATCTGAAGGTGCGGTGGTGCTGCTGAACGTCGGAAGGGCAATTCTAGCGAGAACACTGTTCATCGTTCATTCAATTGCTACTATCTGGCAAACTGTTCATGTAATATCAACTCTTTTATCAGTAAATTCGTTGCTTTTCCACTCGCCTGCAAGTTGCTTATGCTTTGAGGCGCGTCAATTTCTCATATGAATAGGGTTAACTGGAAAAATGGCATCACTAATAGCTCTCGCCTCATGCACACGATCTCCTCTATCATTGGGATATGAATTTCGGATTTTAGGTTTGCATCTAATTAAAATCATTCGAAAGAAGAACAGAGGAAAGAACATTTCGTAACTGGATGATCGAGCAAAGTGTCAGAGCCGAACATATTGATGCGTTTGGCCATTATGTTCATAAATACAGTCTTATTCTTTCAATAAGAACGTAGAAATTATGAATTTTTTAGTTGTTCTTATTTAGAGAGTAAAAAGTGGAAATGCTAATTGGAGTATATTTTACAGATGGAGGAGAGGAATTCCGTTTGGGGATTCGCACTAATCGCGATTGCAATAATCTTCGAAGGCGCACATACAGTCGTTATGCGGGCTGGTGATGAGCGCAGATGGTCCGTCAAATTGTACTCTTACAATTTTCAATCGTCACATTACTCTCTCATTAATATTTGAATTGTTACTTAATTACTACACATTAATATTAGGTAGATTACTTAATCATTCTTATTTATTCCTCATGATTGATGTAAGTTGATCAGTCGAATCTATATCACATTATGAGACGATAATTGCCATATGTTTTAATGAAAAGTTTTATAACGTCTAATCTCAAAATGTAAACCCAATAATGACTAAAGAATCGATCGAAGCGGTTAATTCTGCGGAATTCTGAATCAGCAATTAACGTCGTCAACGGAATTCGAAAATATCTCAGTGATACTCTTCTATAGTAATACGTTTGAAAAATAAATAATGTTGTTTATTGAAAGCGTATGTTTTGAGAATCTTTTAAAATTTCACTAATAGAACGTAGAGTTTATTTACATCACTAACTGACTCGATGCTTCGAAATCTGTGCTTAATACTGATTCTTGATCTAAAGTTAAGCTCAAGCTTAAGTAGAGTTGGTCGAATTTCTGAGGTTGCTAGAGTTTAAGCCCGCTAACGTTTAGATCTTATTTATTTCAGGTTTTGTCCATCGGTATTGCTATATGTGATTGCAACAGCACCACCGATTTGGCTATTGGAAAGGAAACTCTGCGAGTGGCGAGTTGCCAACAAAAGTGCACTTGATGAGGAGGAATTCACACTACAAATTCTCGAGCAAATGCTTCTCGTTGTACTGATCGTTGGTCGTTGGCTACTGCCAAAAGGCGATATATCACGTGAACAACTCTCACAAATACTTCTTGCATATTTGGTCGGTATATTCGGCCAAATTTTTATTTTTTAATGATAGAGATCAATTTCTTAGAAATTCACTCCAATATATACATATATTTTTTTTTCCCCAAAGTTTTAAATATTTTTCGAACTAAATATATAATCTTATTTTTGAATGATGAACATAATTAAAATAACCGCTTCACGAGGTATTCCGTCAAGAAATTTGTTGCAATTTACCTTTATTTTTATTTTTTCATTTTACTAAGCGATCTGGACTGAAATAATCAACTGACTAAGAAGTCGACGAAAAAGCTAACGACGAATGCATTCGAATAGCTATGAAAGGGATAGCTGACCAACGAGTGACCAATGGAGTTGCGCGCTTTATTTGTGTACCTGCGCACAAATTGATATTAGAGCATGAATGATAAAACATTATTTAAGGTATATTTCACTTAGTACTGTTAATTTGAATGCTGATACTCGATAAAATAACCTCCTATAAGTCGTCCAGAGATTAAAGTATCTTAATCATTAGTACTATGGCTGCAAATTGTTTTATTAGTGCTATGGCAACGGACTTAATTTTAGGCGATTTCAAGTGATATAGTCGAGTTTTTCGATGTCTTCAAAGAAAAGGTCGTCTGGAGCAATCCATTTGTGCAGCAAATTATCTTAGCTGCATGGACCGTTAGTTCATCAATATTATCAAATATTCTCAACATCAGAGTTATTCACGATTACTTATAAAATGAGGATGTTTGGGGAAAAACCCTCTCTAGTTTCTTGTTTAAATTGTGAACGAAACGAATTTACGAAGAGATTATTTCCACGATTATTCCCCATACACAAATCGCTCTGTGTGAAGAAATAAATAACCTATAGGATCGTTCACCTCGATAAATAACTCTTAGCAAAGGACACCGTTAATAACCTTTTAAAGTGTTACCTTAACAATAATCCCCTATCGCCTATAGCTCATTGACCTTTCTATTGGGGTTAAAAGGAATGAATTTGAAAAAGAAAAATCTACTAGTGTTTGCATTTATTAAGTGCGAATTTGATATATATTTGTTTATAGAAAATTTTCCGATCAATTTAATAAAAGAAATCAAAGTGGAAATTAACAAGTTTCGATTATTTTCAGTTAAGTCTTCTACAGTTCCCGTTCGTTTTAACGGTAAGTCGAGCTCGAAAGATGCGCGTCGCCATCACGAAAAATTTCGAGGAACTTATCGTCGAGAATAGAAGGCCCAATCCGTGCAACGTATGTCGATCAATAAAATAAAAGCACTTCAGATGTGCTCATTGATCAATCACTGCGAAAATCTCCGCTTCGATGAGTTCAGAAAACGTTGATTAGTCGGAAAATGTCCATCGTTTTGCCACTTCGATTTACCTCATCGTCAGAATTAAGAAAGTGACAATGAATGAAGAATTCAAGAATCTAGGTTCAAATATCCACGGTCAGGATAATTGGCTATCCACACTTAGGGAGGCAAATCAGTGCAAATAAGTGCTAAGTTTAAAGACCCAAGTTAAGGCACTTGGATACCCACGGTTAACAATATTAATTAGAATAAAACTGACTGATAACAAAGCAAGTGATGTAGCCAGAAATAGTGTCGAACTAAGCATGAGGTGATAAAGCTTTGGGGATTCTTACAGGAGATTTTCAAGAAGAGGCGTATCGCCGCGTAATACATCATCTGGATATTGTGTTCTGCGAGAAATAACCATCCGCGCACTGCTTTCGTAACCGTCACATCCAAGCCGAATTTCGATCGGAATCGTTCAACGCTTTCAGGTGCTGTACGATGTCGATATGTGGGCCATAATATTGGCGAATTCGCTTCAAGATTTTCCATTTCTCTCGGTGCGCCTTTTCCTGATGTTTGATCGAGGTTTGGTTACCTATACGATGATCTTCTTCACATGCAAGAATGCGCTAATTATCGCGCTACAAACATACAGGTATACTTCGTTAACTTTTATAAACCACAACTTTCCGATTTATGTAATCATGGAAGCCGACACTCGTAGAAACTTCTTTCATTTTTTCTTTCCTCTTCGTCCCAATTTATACAAAAAATTATCAGCGAAATCTTACATATAGAAATATATCTTGTGAGCAATAACTTTGAAGTTTTTAGGGCTTTCATATTATTCAACGATCGCTATTTGCATCCACAACTTGCAACTATCAAAGCGCCCGTCAAACGTGCACGACGAGTCACTAAGCACCGTGGCAAGATTGAATCCCATGACGAATACCGACCAATTTGCAGATCGAAATAAATTAATATCGGCGAGTGGCCGATCGAATGGCCTACCTTACCTCATCGATGCAACACGCTTTCGCTCTGCTATTTATTATTTTTTCCATCATAGGGCGATAAAATAACGATGTGGTTTAAGCGTAAAATTGCTACCAAATCAGTTTATTTCCATAGAGATTTTAAAAATAGGCAGAGAGAAATTGAATGATAGCTCTTTATCGGAGTGAAAGTGATGAGGAGTGCAACGTTGAGAACGATCTCAGAGCTAAGAGAACATTTTTCACCGTTTGTTAGCTGCTCTCCGATATCGAAATATTTCTCTTTCTGCTGTCGCTCTTTCGATATTTGTTTCGAATATTCTCACTATTGTGTAAATTATTAACAACATTAATTATTCGTATATATAATGCGATTAATATGTCATAATATTTTTAATGGATCCAATTTTCTGAAGGAAAAGTTTAAAAAAAAATTAGAATAATCGAATAATTATTTCGAATATAAATAAATGATATAAATTTCAGCACTAAATTAATTATTTAGCTAATCGCTTAAGTGGCTTAGTATTTGCCATTATTGTCGTTGGAAGCGTCAAATATTAATTAAATTAAAACACTCAGCGATCATCATCAATAATCGAATATCGATAATAACAATTATGGCCGCGTTCGTTCGACTTTGATTCAATTAATAAAATACCGCAAAGCGTCCGACTATTGAAATGATCGACAATCGAAGTGCACAATACGCAACATACCGATACACTCATCAAAGAAAGCCATTTCGAGAATTTTCTCCTCAAAGAATTCGTTTTCTGCATATATCTGCGAAATTCATCAGATCAATGAACAGTCAATCAATAAGCGTTCAAATAAACCTCGCCAAGCGATATGCTTTACAAAAAAATATAGACAACTATGAGCGATCATCTCAAAATCTACTTCAACTTTCACGTTTCTATTAGCAAAAATTCGGCAATAAACATTGAAAACTACTAAGAAAGTAGTTTTTTTTTCTCTTTAAATCAGCCAGAAAATTCTTCCAATTCTTCACATCGATTAAAAACCCTTTGAAAGAATATTCTCAAAGGCTCATTCTTTAAATCGTACAGATAACGGAAAACAAGACTGAATGACAGCACTGATTCCAATGTGACATGATTAATGCTTATTGGATGCTGGGGTCAGAGGCCACTTTGGAAATTTATATTATCATCTTACCAAATACATACTAAGCGTTCAACTCAGAAAGGCAAAGAGTTGCATGAGGACCACCAAATCCAAACGAGTTGACCAATGCAACACGACGACCTTTCCAATCCACCGATGTCTTCAATATATTAATGTTCTCGACGATATCAGTTTCATTGAGGTTCGCATTGCCCACGATAATTCGCCTGTCTATACACATTGCGGTCGCCGCAACTTCGATTGCACCTGCCGCGCCCAACGTGTGCCCAATGTGTCCTGGTATATATCATCTATTCATCAACAGAAAAAGGACTTTAAATCGTGACTGCAGGTAATAAAGTCCAAAATACAACCAACAGCTGCAGCATATATTAAGAATGATAAAAATAAAGGGTCAATCATAGATGGCGGAATTCCACACACTAATAATTGAAAGATCGAATATGGAACCTTTAATAGAGGAGACGGCAACTCCTGGAATGAGTTTCGCAATAGCACGTGCTTCCGCTCGATCACCTGCCTGTGTCGATGTTGCATGCGCGTTAACGTAAGTCACCTCAGACGCATTCACGTGTGCATCAATTAGACAACGTTGCATACTCAATAAACCACCGATTCCATCCTCAGCCGGTTGTGTCAGGTGGAATGCATCACCAGCAACACCTGGAACTTCAACCTCAGATAACCCTTTCAAAAACGGTCGCCTCAAAAAATGTTTGCGATGATCATATTTTGCAACGATATTGCAACCTTCCTGCTAACCAATGGACAAAATTCAGCAACAAAAATTTGGCTCTATGAAATTCAATTTTTTTTTCTCTTCGATGTGCTCTGGGCAAATATTCAACGATCAACGTTCACAACCTCGAAATATGTTTTTTAAAAGTAAAAACACATCGAATGGTAAGAGTGATTTATTATCGACGGACAATAAATATACCCTTCAATAAAGAGACATATAAGTAGCACTTCGGAGTTATTTAACAGCTTCTACTGTCAAAATAAGACCTTCCGGAAAGGTGAGAAATAACCTCCGAAAAAGAAAACAAAAATGCGAATTGTGCATCTTAAAATGACGACGAGTTGAGCGCATCTTCAAGCGCGATACGGAATAAAAAAGAAAGGAGAGCACGCGAGAATGAAAGAAAACGGAGCTCCAAACGGCGACAATAAAACTGAAAAATTTGTTACGAGGACTTTTTTGGTGGTTCTATCACGACAACAAAAAAGTGGAAGAAATACGAAGAAAGTTGCCACTCACCATAACCTGCAATTTCTGCATAAATATGTGCATTCCTTTTCTGGGCATCCTCTAATGTTTCAAGAAGCAATAGCGCGGCTCCTTCGCTCAAAATAAACCCGTCACGAGTACGATCGAATGGCCTTGAGCCTGATGATGATAAAGCTCTGAAAAATGGGAAATTTATCAGGTCTAAATCGGCGACATTAATCAACACTTCCTCTCATATGATTTCAGGGAAACGAACAAATATATAAACATCTAATAGCCGGACGGACTCTACCGAACATGCGGAACTTTGTCGATGAAAGGCTTTGATGACCAATACGAGTGATAAAGTAGATCAGGAGGGGATGATAGGGAAACAAGAAAAAAAAAATTAGCGAAATAATGGACTAAGTGATCGGATTACTCCTTTCTATTCTTTTTGTAATTTTCCAACAAATTTTTATTGCTTCAACTCTCTAATGATGAATAAATTTCTTCCTGGGCCTTTTTAACGCTTCTTGTTACATATAATTGAAGACAATGGTTGTCGTCACTTCAAAAAAACAAAACAAAACAAAACAAAAAGACCATATTCGTTGGGCTTTATGGGATATAATGTTCGTCTAAACGATAATCTCAATAGCACATTAAGAACGGCTGCCCAATCCGTTCAGAAATACGACATCGTTTTCTGCCATTCCCACTTTTTAACGGCACAATAAACCTACAAGCGACTCCTCCTTATTCATGAAATATACGCTCCCGCATATGTAAGCTTTTAACTAAACACTGTTGCATTTAGAGCAATTGAACAACTAGCCAGCCGGTCTCTCGTTACTGAGAAATACAATGAAAGAGAACCTACGTTAAATTGGTGAGTAAGATGTTTTTAAATGATTGCATTGTAAACCGCAACCTGAGTCTCTGGAATCCTGTGAGGGCGATCGGATTGACACAACCTTCGACCGCACCAGCCAGCATTTTCTTGGCTCGTCCCATCGCGATGAACGTTGCCGCATCACCCACCGCATGTAAGCCGGTCGCACATGCAGTGCATGAGCTTAGGTTTGCGCCTCGCATACCATACCTCAGAATATTTGTCCCTGTTATTTGTGGTAATAATAATTAATCATCGTTCCCTTAAAAGGGTAATCGAGAATTGAAGGCAAAGTTAGCGACTGTCACTGATCAAATTTCGCTAGGTCAGTAATCAGAAAGCTGAAAATGATCAAATTTCAAAAATGCTCGTGGTCTACCAACCAAAAGAGTGCGGAAGTTTAAAAACACCACATATCAATCATACCTTTCAAAATTTGTAATAAAAAGATTATGGGTCCAATATCTTAGCTGAAATATTCTCAAGCGAAGCAAATAGTCGAATCCAGGACCTACGCAATTGCTCATTTGTTGTTTTCGTCTATTTTTAGCTAAATATAACAAAAATGAGCGATTCATCACTCCCATTCCGGAAGAAGTCTGCTTTAAATCGGGAATGTTCAGAATAGACAAGCAATCAACGTTTGAGCGATTTTACGGTAAACAATTGAGATTCTTTGAAATTTGGTCAGTTTCACCCGAATGCTTTCTTTAGAAATAAAGCATTCGAAGAGAACACTAACGGAAAACTGTGCTTAGCATGGAGAAAGATGAAATAAAGCAATGAAATGAAATTTGACGTTACTATCACCTCTTGAAAGAGAACTATACCTTATCAAATGCATCTCAATAATTCGGCATAATGCCTTCGCAGAAAGTCTTAAGAAACTCGAAATTGCGATTATCATAAAAGTCCTTCAAATCAACCTTCTCATCTGATCACCTCCATAGATTCTCCATAAACCTATTCGATCTTATTTCATCTATCTGCATGAGCGAAAGAAAAAAAGAAATAAAAGAAGAATAAAATCGAATACCTTATGCTTACATGTCCGGCAGGCATGTTCGTTAGAATGCGAGGAACAAAATACGGTGTCACCTTATGTGATTTGCCATCTCGGATGAAATTTGCACTCTCGGCGATCAACTCTAAATCCGCAATACCCATACCAATATCGACACCTGTCTCCTCCATATAGGTCTCATCCAATCCAGAATCTTTTATCGCCTCCTCTGCCGCAATCAACGCCAACAAACTACCTCAACAGGCTAATTTATCATATTTTCCACCTATCAAAACGATGAAATTATTCATCATTTGATGAGAATTTCCTCGATTAATCGAATAAATTGAAATTTTCAATGCTAGTAAACGACTATTGAAATTTAATTTAGAAATAAATCTATTCGATTGAAATATCCTTTTGATATTTATAAAGAATAGCTCCAAGAAATAAAGATATTGCTAAAACGAATGAACAATAGTAATAAAGGTAATAATAATTATGAAGTAAACAATAGGAAAGTGCAAAAATTTATGAGATTAGCGTAATATTTCAATTACCTAAATAATTCAAAGTGAAATTTCACCGTTTATGAAATTTCGATGATAAGAAACTTGAAATTCCTCTCTAAACATGATTGGGTTAATCCCCTACAATCTATAGAGGTAAATTAAGTTCACCTATAGCTGTGCAAAGGTGGGGTATCAGTTTTGATCACAAATTGCTCAACTAGGAATTCCAATGAAAATCTCTACGATCGAATGCAACTTCAACAGTAGACGAAAGCATTTTTACCTTTTCAATTTCCAAAGCTCTATTATATTGACTCATTTGTAAGTAAACACTGGAGAAAGAGAAAAATAGCGTAAAAAATATCGATAAAATAACAAACCTCTACTCATTTGTCGACGTTCACCTTTCGACCAAGCACTCAAATCAAGTTGACCAAACGCACTACCTTCCGGAATACATCCAACAATCGCTTTCAACGATTCTTTATAATGTAATCCCACTTTACCGGTAATTAGATTTTCGATGAGAATATTTTTACCGACACCAAATGGACTCAAAATACCAATACCGGTTATTACAACTCGATTCATTGCCTCGTCTTTTAGAGCTGAAATTCTTCAACGAAATACTCTCACCACAATATGATTGTCGAAGATTAATTCGCTAAACCTAAAATTACAATCAAGCAATCATAAAGTAAATGCTATAATGAATATTTGGAAGAGATCTATATAGGTGCTAGAGCAGCTCATATCCAATATATGAGTGAGTTTATTCACTCTCTTGAACGATGAGAACTCGATTAACCGCGATAAGTAGAGAAATACAATCGCCTAATAGCTGCTAACAAATATTTCATTTCATTTAAATCATTTTCGATGAATTTGTCTCAAATAACTTATAAAATAATGAGAATTTTATCGTTATTTATCGAAATTAAATTAAAAGAATTATAAAGAAATTAAAATTTATAAACGTTAATTTCGAAAATCTATGAAACGAATTTTGTGTCAAATATATTCACATTTTTTCGTCTCGACTCTTTCGAAAAAAAAAAAAAAGAAATCAATTAAAACTTAGAAAATTTCTCAATAAAAATTATTGCCAATTTATTAACGGCAAGTTGTTAATAAATTTCTTCAAATTCAACAATTATGAAAATCATTTATTCAAATAAATATCCATTGAATTAATATATGAAATAATTATATAATTTCAAAAAACGATATATTTAAAAAAATAATTTCAAAAATATAAAATAAAGAAAAAAAAAGCTCAAAAGAGGCGAAAATTTCACAAATTTCTTATCGCCTCGATTTCCCCCCCATCTACGTTTCTCTCTCATATCTCCTCCAACCTTATCGTAGAAAAATCGACGCGAAAAAATTGTTCAAGCGTATTCTCATATTAATTCTTCAGCCTCGTCTATATAAACCTACCCATTCGAAACAGTTCTTGCCCCATTGGCTCTGACTTTTTTTCTGGTTTTGCTCATGCAACGAAACATTCTTCCCTCCATTCCCCTTCACCCTTCCCTTCCCCTTTCCCTCCCCCATAAAGGATACAACATCAGAAACGAATTATCCAAGCAGATATGCCCCTTTGGACCATATCAAACTTCAAAAAACATTATAAAGTATAAATTCATTACTTGAATACTTCATTAGTCATTATTTGTTCTTCTGAAAGCAAAACGGATATAAAAACTTCAACAATTCGAGCGGATAACTTCAATCACTGGCCAAGGCTCCATTCTATAAAAATGTTGCACAGAAATGGCTTCAAACGTAATTCAAAAGAATAAATAATGAGGACCAAATTCTACAGAGAGTAATGATGCGGTATCTGAAGAAATGAATGCAATAGCAATTTTTACCCTCAAATAGAGCGCAAAATCTTTGCTCTCCAACTTTCACCATAGGAAATTTCGACGTTACGAATGTTAGTGTGTAGAAAAAAAAAGGAAACATTGATAATAAAGAGAACAAATAAAACAGTGATATGGGTAATCTTCAGCATGAAAGCAATAGATACTCCGATGATGCACGGGTACAGGTTACATATCAGCCCGACGATATTTAGTAGTGATAAGAACATTTAAGATATAAAAAGAAAATTCTGACTTCTACATACACAGATACCACGAGAAAGTGAAGCATACCGAACGAAGAAGCAACTTAAGAGCTATCACCAGTTATGAGGAGAGCAACGTCGATGAAAATCTTCGCTAATGGCGAATCGGGATACTTCTCGAAGAAATCTTCACCCCGATCACTGCATTCGGCCATATGCGGATCGAAAGGTAATGAACCCAATAGTCGAAGAGACATTTCTTCGCACATCTGTTTTGCTCCACCTGTTGTGCGCGGAAAAATTGCCGATACGTTCGTGCAGCACGGACAAACGAATGAACTCATGTTCTCCAATACTCCCAAAATGGCCACATTCGTTTTCCGACAAAAGTTAACCTGCAAGTCAGCATAAAAATGTATAGGGAATATAGAGCTATTCATATTCGTTCATGGAAGAGAAAAAATAGCCGACGACTATCGCTACCAAACATCACAAATAAGAAAATAATATATTTTTTAATGAATCGAGAATGTATAAGATGAAATCGTTGATCAGCACAACTCAAGCATGAGTAGTTATAAGATATTAACGTGATAAAAACAAGAAGCTCGATGGAAAAATAGGAACGTGACACATCAAGGCGTGGACCGAACACCGATTCGACCCCGGTCACAACCAACAATGGTACTGGGATCATATTCAATCGAGAACTAAAATATTATGGCTGAAAACTATAAAAAAAAACTTTTTACGAGGATAAGACTAGTACCTTATGATGTACTAAAGAGTAAATACTGTTAATTGTCGAATGATCAAGCGTAACCGATGCTCATTGAAAGAAATAAATCGACGAATGAGTGCAACAACGTGGGATGCTTCGGAATAAATCCAACTGCTAGTAGTGATAATAACGTAGCTGAGAATAACAACTGCAGTGAGAATTGCATGAATCCACTTTCTTAGAGGCGAATGAACGATAGTGAAAATAATGGACTGATGCTTGAGACAAGGAGAGGAAAAACCCGTTTACATGAAAATCTTCTTGAAACAATCCATAAGCGTGCACCCTCTTGATGTAAGCCAATAGACCTTGCAGCAGAACTGCTGAAAGGATGCGATCACCATAAATGATAGCTTATTGTAGATCGGAAACTGTGTGAAAGCTCGGGAGACTGAACTGACGAGGATTACGGTCAAATCGGTCATAACACCTCACGAGAAACACTTCACTAAGAGGTACCATTTGCCGAGAGTAAGCGCAGCTGTATTCGATAAACACCTATGCTCGTTGACTTGTACATTTACATAAGCACAGTGCGAAGTTTAGCGGGAAAACATAATGAACCTCCTTGCGAACGTCGAGAAGTGCGACTTCTTGTGGAGTGGTCACCAGAATGGCTCCGTCAAGCGAACTCGTCTGCAGTAGATACTGCACCACCGATATATGCTCATCCGACGTTCCGGGCGGAGTGTCGATCAGGAGATAATCTATCGCTCCCCAATCGACATCCTTAGTAATTGTTCACTTATTGATCAATAGTACAGATTCCTCGAAGTTTGCTAATGGTGACATTAACTAATGCAATCGCGTCTTATCAACAAATCTGACACTTTACACCGCCTATAAATGAACCCATTAGGCAAGCAATAAACACCTTTTGAAGTAAGCGTTTAGAGCGAATTAAATTCTATAATGAAGCACCTCTACAATGATCCGTTGTTGCTATTCAACGTTAGTATTTGGTGCAAAATAGCAACATTAATCGCCGTATCGTTGAAATTCCCTTTCTAATTTATCAATTAAAATTTTCTTCTTCAACTCTCAACTATGAAAAAAATGAGCTAATCACAAATACTATTAAGCTATATTTAAAAAAAAAAAAACAAACAAACAAAACAAAAAGAAACCCTCAAATGTAATATTCACCTCATATTTCAATCTTAAATTTCTCTTCGAGAATATAAAACTTCAAAAATCGATAGTATTTTAATTATAAATTGATTTATTCGAACAAAATTCAAAGAAAATATTAAATTCTTTTCGTTGTTTTTTTTGCAATAAATTCGCTTTTCGTTTCGATTATTATGTGAAAAAAAAAAAAACAACAACAACAACAACAACAATATAAATAAGCATATGAAAAATTTTATTTTTCTTACCTTTAAAAACTGTTTAATGAGGGTATTTTTTCGAGCGCCACGCCAAATCACCGCCTCATTTCTATTCTGTATAAGGAAAGCAATACTCATAATGGTGAGATTATCCGTTATGAAAACTGGACTCCATCCATCTGCGCTTTCGTGAACACTTTCCCCTTCGACCCCCATCATTCGTGCTTGTGATGGACCGCAAATATCCACATCGAGTATGGCGACCTGAAATTAACCTATACTATTTTTTCGTTTTTTTTTCACTTACAAAGCCGAAAGTTACAAGTCTACTGCTCTCAGCAGATTGAAAGGGGGGGGGGGGGGGGTGAGGGAGTGAAGAGCATAGCAAAAACTTTCCCATATCAGTGGGGCTAGATTGAAGGCGATGAAAGACAAAGTGGTAGAGTGGGAGGATTGGCGGTAGGGGATGGAAGGGAGGTGGTAAATCAAATAACATTAAATCCTCGTTTTAATTATCATTAGTGAAATTTATTTCGAAAATTAAAATTCAATTAATCGAATGATTCTTTGAGAGAAAACAAAACACTTTCTTGATGATACCAAAATAGCGTTCCATCTATTTTATCCAATCATAAAGTAATGCCAATCTATTTGATCGAATATATCATTATCAAACATATCACTAAGTGCTTAAATTATTCACAACAATTAACACGATAAATTTTTCGATACAATTTTCACTCGTTAATAAATTATTTCCATCTAAAGAGTCAAAAATAACCATTTTTTGAGGAAAAAAATCGTTTGAAAACTTTCCAAATTCCTAGAAAAATAGACTAAAATTAATTTTCGAAGCATTATTCCCACCCCCCCCCCCCCCCCCCACCCGCCTCCGATTATGCGAAGAAAGAAAGGAAAAGATTGAGATATTGGCAAAAAATAACCTGTTTATTGGGATCGATGGCGATCGCGCGAGCAAGATTTGCCGTCACTGTACTCTTACCGACACCACCTTTGCCGGAGAGAATTAGCACTTTATGTTTGACATTCTTCAAGCGATCACTAATAAATGCTAAATCTTCATCCGGTTTTCTCAGCTCACCGGATGCGCAGATCGCTTGATTTGGACATCCGGCACACGATGCAACATGAAAATAACTTCGAGTTAGATTAGCCACCAACTCCGACTTCAACTAACAATGAGAAAAAACACCTGAGAAGAGAAGGTACGGAAGAGGAAAGCGGCGGATGGAGAACAGAAATGACTATATAATCTACGAATGTAAGAGGTTAAAGAAATATTACGTTGCTCTATGTATTCTACTAATCGAACCGTTATATTCCAATAGTATCGTATAGGATATTTGGGGAATTTGAAAAACTCCGGCATCAATGAACTTTTTTTTTCCGGAAACTTTTTCCGGATAAAATAGATCGATGCTTATTTTCAATGAAATTGTTTCATATGGCCATAATGCTAATTGTTGAGAATATTTGAGAAAGCGAAATAAAACTTCGCATAATTGTAACGCAATACATCTAGCAAGAAAATTTCTAACATTGCAGATTCAGAGATTTCGGCGAATAGAAAGGATACGAGGCAAATTTCCATCTTCTTATTCAACTCTCAATGAGCGAAACTCCCACATATATACCGGAACTCCCACATATATACCCGAAACTCCCACATATATACCGGGAACTCCCACATGTATACCCGAAGCTCCCACATATATACCCGGAACTCCTACATATATACCCGATCGGGATCATCTTCTTTTATATTCTATGTAAAATAAACATAAAATTTCGCAAAGATAGTTTTCTCGACGAAAGAAAACAATTGGGAAAATGGGAGAGAGGTGAGGAATGAGATGAACTGAAGGCGGCTTTTCAATCGTTTATTATTTGAAGAATGAAATATTCTTGATCAAAAAAAAAAAGTAATTTAAATGTTTTAAAGGATTTTTGTGAGCACTCGAATCGTCATCTTTCCACCCCTCTCATCCACAAGCGCATATCCCCTCTCCAATCGATCCCGTTTGGGAAGGAGAACGGCGATTCCAGACGCTCATCGTTGGCGCATGTGTAATCAGGCGAATTCTTCAATGAACGATATAGTCCCTACTATTGCATTAAAATTCTGATTCACATCGATTCGAAAGCGGAATCGACTTTCAATGATTGCTCGGGCTTAGAGTATGACTATGATATCTCAAATGCTGTGTAGCTAGAACTTCGGGTAGTGATGATGGTCAGGTAGGAAGGGGTTGGGGTGGAGAGGGGGAGGGAGGATACAGCGGCAAGAAACGATGGATTGAGTGTCACCGATCGCCGTGTTGTATTCCGCTATTTGAATATTGAAAAGAAACTTGGAGAGATATGGGAAAAGTATGCGGAGTATACCTTTCCAGCTTGTTCACTCGTCGTTCCCGGACAATTTTCGTTCGCATCGTTTGGAACCTCCGACATCCTTTCAATGCAATTACGGTTCACTGTAAAGTTAATGATCAATGGTACTTCACAAAAAAAAAACAACAACAACCAGGTCGCCTATATTTAAGCAGCTCGGCAACGCATATTATGAACTATAACTATGTAGCGCTTGTTGTTAGATTCCAGATTTAAGAGTATATGAATTTTTTTTTGCGAATCTAATACAAGGTAAGAGTGCTGCTAAAATTTCTCCACTTGAAAGAATAATTTCTGGATTTCTGGATTCGCAATCCATGAAATCTCATTCCGGAAAGTATTATTCTCATATCGTCTACATAAACGGCTCATCTCCTCTCTCAACTCGTATTCCGTATCCGATCGACTAAAATAAAGAAATCGGGAAAATGCTCTAAGCATTATCTCACGTATTTACTTATTGTTGAAGTTTTCGACTTATTGAAGGAAAAGAGGAATTTTTTTGGAGATTTTTTTTTTTCATTGTCAAATATATATGACAACAAAAAAAAAAAAACAAAAACAAAAAACAACTAATAAAAAATTTCGAATTTAATTGCAGATTAAATATTATAAATATATTAATTAAGTGATTGACGAATAATCGCTAATGCCAAAAAAAAAAAAAAAAAAACGAAACACTATGGAAAATTGCCAACGATATTGAATCGATGGCGGGTGAAAATATCTCAACGAGAAATTGAAGCGTTAAAATTCTATGAAATAGGGCGTTAAAGATTCGGCCTATATGAAGTGTAAATTGGGCAAATCGTCGCGCGGAGAGAATCCTTTCAACTCTAATTATCAAATGATTGTGAACGATTCTCGATTATTGCTGCTCTATTTCTCGAATTAATTTCTCCCACTTTCTTTACATTTCAATACTTTAGGCTAAGAACGTCAATAATTAAGCTCAGGTGAGAACTTAAATAATTAAGCTCAGGTGAGAGCGTGAAATAATTAAGCTCAGGTGAGAACTTAAATAATTAAACGCAGGTGTGAACTTAAATAATTAAGCGCAGCTAACCATCGGGAAGAAATCGTTCGTTAATTTCATCTAATTAGGAGAATATTTCGTTTCGTTCGTTTTATTTGCATTTATGAATATCGTCACATGATAGTTCTCTATTAATTCACAAATTTTTTTATTTTAATTTCCTCATAAAATATCGATAAATATTATCCTGGCGATAAATATACGTTCAATCGAATATTTCATTTCGTTTTTGATTATTCATTCTCGAGTTTATGATATTAACGAGACGCAATCGAAGAATTTATACTTAAACAACAAAAAAAAAAAACATATATAAATTATAATTAATGAATTCTCGCCTATTTCTCATCTTGAAGTAGAAATTATAGACGCTTGCAATAATTTCTCATCTCTTCATTCAAAAAAAAATTCCCTCAATATTCGATCCATATTTTCTCGGATCGATGATCGATGAACACATCCAGAAATTTCACGTTTCATACACGAATATCAAATATGTATCACATATAGATAGTAAATTTTTTTTTTTTAAATGAAATTAATAAAAATAAAAAATATATAGATTTAATTAATAATTTATTAATTATAATTGTAGTGAATTAAGAGATTATTTACGATTTTTTTTTAGTTGTTTATTTTTTTCTCGTCGAAAGAAATTTTCACAAATGCGCAACTTTTAGTGTTAATTTAATAAATATAATTAATAGTGGCAAAGTGTTTTTTTTTTTTCAAATTTTTATGTCATCAACGAAAGAAATTCAACTTAGTAACAATACTTATAATTTGCACTCCTTAATATAAATTATACTCTTAATGTAAGCTTTTCACTATAGAGTTCGAAATATTTCTTAAATATTGCACTCAATTAACTTCTCGAAAATCTATGGAATAATTAAGCAATCCATCGTATCGAGAAGATCTTGAAGCCGAGGGTGAAGTTCATAATCGTTATTCGCAATTTCGATACTTATCCCCTCTCTTGTTCGATCTTCAATTCCCCACTTATTTGTCGATGATGGTCACATTTATAAGCGGGTAAATTCATCGATCCATATGTCAAATATTTTTCTTTATGGCCAAGATCAGTGACATTTATCGATATTGCTAGCTGGAAAAGGTGAATTACTTCTGAATTGTGCCCTAGATAGTTAAAAATTAGTGCAATTTCGGTGGAATACGATGTTGAGTATTCTTTTCACTTAAACTCATAGATAGTCGGGTAATTTGAGTGGTTGAATGTAATGAGAAGTGGGATGTTGAGAGCTTTTTGTTAATTGCTCCGCTGTTTAGAGTGCCAATCATAGAGCACCTTTAATCACCTACTAAATGCGAGTATTTAATTGTGGCAATTCCCCGTTACCTATTTATCAATTATTTGGATGCGTTCTCATCGGAAGTTTTCCAGTTCTCTTCAAGGGTATAAAATGAGCAGCCTAGAAGGTGCACGTATCGCATTGCTAGCATGTGGTTCCTACAATCCACCAACAGTGATGCATTTACGAATGTTTGAAGCGGCGCGGAGCTTTTTGGAGAGTCGATATGATTGCAACGTTGTGGAAGGTATCATCAGTCCGGTAGCCGACTCTTTCGCCAAGCCTGGACTTCTTCCCGCCTGCAATAGGTACGTCTCTTTCATTCATTTCTTGCTCATAGAGTTTATGCACACCTTGACAAGCAAGATTATTTAGCCTAATTGCGTTGTATTCGTCAAATAGTGTCTGAAACGTATCGCGGAGCTGACTGAAGGACGACCATTTCTTCGAAGCATAAACTATACGGTTTTCGAAATGTACGTGCCTCTAAATGAGTTATTTCTACAGGTAATATAGGTGTACCTGTAAAAGCAATTAATCACTGGTAAAAGGTAAGTGTAACATCGAAGGGAATCCTAATAATCTGTAGATTAAGAAGAAAAAAGGAACAAACAGGAGACGTCTCGAAGAAATTTTAAAAAAATCCACAACAAGCTGTAGTAAAATGATAGAATTCATTGGATAGCTACCATAAGGGAAATTTATATCTCATTTATACTTTTTTAAATTAATATTTCATTTTCTTTTTTAAATAATCGAATATTTAGAATCTTTTAGATCGAAGTAATTTTCTTTCAGATTTGAGCTTATTAATTAAATTTAGAGTATAGAACACCTCTTGTTAGTCGATAGGTTCGGTGTTTTTCTCTCCGAAAACATATTAAAGTTGTTTCTTTGCTAGGTTAATGCTTATTTATTTTTTTTTTTTGGAATATAATTCGATCATTTTGATCGAATATCTTTGAATTCGATACATTAAAGTGTCTATAATCTATAAGGAAGTAGAGGCGCAGTTGTTTCGAAGCATATTTGCTTTTCGAATTAGTACCCGATGAACTGATTTCATTTTACGCCCACGTTAGGCTCATCCTGTGATCTCTCGTTTTCCTTCCTTGTTTTTCTCTCGTTACCCTTCGCTATTTTCACTACTCTTTCCTTTCGCCCTCCTTTTTTCTCCTTCTTCATTCTTATTTTACCCTCTTTTCCCACTTTGTTTTATCCTCTCTCTCCCTCTCGGTCTTCCTCTGCATATTCCTTGCTTAACACCATTGCTTCTTGTAATTTAGTTAGTTTGAAGCGCTTTCACCCAATGATTTTGGACTACCTACATAGGTAACGCAACAATATTCGTTAATCTTAAAGCGTTTTAGAGATTTTGCTCTCAATATTCTCATGAAACAAATTTCTATGTGAAGGGATAGGAGGGTATTCCGCATTTTATGGGAATTTCAACGGTTTACAAGCGTCCATCCACACGACAATATTACACACGACCAAGCATCAATAACATAATCGAGTATTTATCTGTCTCTTTACTATATTCGGCACTCCATTTATTTGTTACTATCTCACTATCATATTGACATTTTAACAGATGATTACTCAAGCCTACTTAAGGTTCATTTCTGAGAATAGTTACTCCGACGTTATATAGTCGTCGGAAATTTTTCTGTAATTGAAGTTCTGTTATTGGAATTATTATTATCGGTTGTTGGTATTCCATACACTAATACTTCAGCATACAGAAGCATGGATTTCTAAACGTATTGGGGAGCCGGCACACCCAAATCAAAGAGGTGAACTCTTTTTACCTTATCACTGTGCAGGTATGGGAAGTGTTTACTGAATGGTCAGAAAGGTTCACAGCTGAAGGTTGGGAGGATGGAGATTTCGAAATGGAGGAGGTTGTTTCGATCCTTTAACGAGATCGTCATCGTAAATGCTCCCATTGGTAGCAACTTCCATGAGTAGGGATTGTTGAACATAATGATAAAAAATATCCCGCGTTGGAGGACAAATTGATAAGAGCTTGCCTTTTGAATCAGTTGAGAGATCTACTTTGGGAGCTGTCTAGTTGTCTGCAAGTTACATGAAATCTGGGAGAGGTACCTTAATGGAAGGCCGGAAATTTTAGCTCATGTAAGAGATAATGATCTGCTTATGTCTTGTTGCGTTGCCTCTTAATAGCGCCCAGCGATATTCTATAACAAAATAGATTTAAAATACCTCGATCGGTATTAAGCACTTACTAACGTTTTTGCTTCCGCTATCTTGGGCGCCTAAACTGTTATTATTTAGAAATTTTTCAGTTCCATTGATATCTTGTTGCCCTATATTTTCTCTTTCTTATTGTTTGTGCTTGATCGAGTATCGTGAAATGTTCGTCGGGAATTTGCAAAAGGTTATTTAGGTTTTCTAATGAAGAATTCTGGGTGGTTTTTTCCACATAACATTGGAATGTTCATTCGATTAGGCTTATTCCACATATAAGGAGTACGGACCATGGCTTGTTCTTATCGATTTTTATGTATAGTTTCAAGGCGACATCGCTTAAGGAACTGAAAATGTCTGAGAATGAAAAGTTCGCTTGGCTGTCTTTTGCATTCGTTCATTCTGTTGCTGTTCTCTGAGTGGTGATGCGAAAAATGCTGCCGTCGTATTTATTGATTCTTTTCATTGTCGTTGCGTTTTTTTGAAGTATTGCGTTTTGCACTTGTGAAGGTTTCAATGCAAATTCAGAATTGCGCTGTTTGTTGGTATATTGAATAATTCTCGAGACTAACATCTTCAAGAACGGAACGGGACTTATCAATATACGTTATATAGACGTTGTTGTTAATATAGAACCGGGCTGTTGAGTACACATGATGAATGCTGAATACATGTAAAGATATTGGTTAGTCGGATATGAGATGCATAGGCAAAGGTATCGGCAAGTGGCATTAATGTAATGGCTGCTGTAGATTTCTAATCTATGAAATTAGAGAAATTTAATTGTTGGATAGTGATGGCTCATGTATCTGTGCTGGAAGCGTTTGTCGTTGTTTATATGCCGCGATCGTTGTATCATTCGTGATTTTATTGATGACAATGACATTAGTTTCGTTGCAAATTCACTTCGAACTTTTAAGTTGTAAATGCGTATAATTTCGGAAAATCTATTCCTATATTTCTTTAATTCGACTATTTTTCTATCTTTTTGGTATTAATTCCCATTTTCCCCATTAGCAAATGCTATTAGATGATTTAATTTTAATTTAATCCTATAAAATTTCATTATTTGCATTTTAGGTGTCGATATTTTAGCAGCGATTAATTTATTGCCTTTTTGAATTCATTGCAAGTTTCTTGCCTAATGTAACGTACACGAAACTTGGTAATGTTAGCAGTGAATATAAAGTAACGTGCATAGTGATTTTTGTTCTCTCTCGTTTAGGAAGTCACTCTGGCAAATGAATGAGTACAATTTCATATTAGAGATTTGCTCGGAATTTTAGTCATAATTGAATTTGAATCCGTTAATAAGCAATGCCATGCCTTTTGCAATTTCTGTAGATGCATACGCTTTGCGAAGGTGCTAGATTTTGCAGAACGATATTAGTTTGTGAACATTCAGAAATTCACGTATTATTTTTAATACATCTGAATTTGATAGATTACCAGGTGTTTTGGACGGAGCGTTTAGAAATCTGAAAAAGCCGACAGCCATTTTTAGGAGGAGTCGTTGCGTAATCTTCTGGTGGAAGTTGCTGCTGACTGCTGACTACCTAGTCAAGGAAATTGAGAGTGTGTATCTGACAGAGAGATTGTCTTGCAGGATGCAGATGGCCGAGCTTGCAGTGAAGAGTTCAACGTGGATTCATGCGGACAGTTGGGAATGTTCGCAGAAGCAGTGGACTCGAACGATCTGTGTCTTGAAGCACTTCAAGGATGTTCTCGATAAGAAATTCGACATTGGCGCTCGCGTCAGGTTGATGCTGCTTTGTGGCGGCGATGTCGTCGACACGTTTTCGGTTATTACGCCGAAAGGGACCAAACTATGGGATCCCGCCGACCTGCTTGAAATTGTTCGCGATTTTGGTAATCTTTCTTCTGCTTCCTCTGCTGAAAAGTGTGTCTAATTGTCTTCGTACAAACAGAGGTTAATTATGCAATAGGCCACCCATCGCGCTTGATTGACGCATGAATTATCTACCTCTTCAACCTTAATGCACCTTGAAAGGTATATTGAGTTGAACAGCCACCTTCGCCCTTCTGATGAGGGCTTATTGAAACAAGCTAACTGCCTACAACGACGTCTTTGGCATCACAGCACTTTTCTCAGAAATTCGACCGGCTTTAATGCTTCAGAAGATTCAAAAATTATTTTGTATAGAGTGGTGCTGGCATTTATTCTGTGCAGGTTAAATGCTCTTAGTTTTCACGTTTGCGCACCCTTAGCGCTCATTTCACCCTTTCAGAGAGGACATGTGTACTACATGTACGCGTGATAAACCGAGGCTACTGATACCTCAATTCACTTTCCACCACTTTGACGATTCTGCGCGTGTATCATATAGAACAGTTGATCGGAAGCCGTTGTTCTGGAGGCTTATATCAAAGTAAGCCTCTACTCGAATGAAGCTTCCGTTAATCGCATTTGCTGAATAGAGGCGTCATATGAGCCAAAATTCAGTGGGGGTCATCTGAGATGCAGGCACTCTGTTGTATATAATAATCTTTGACGAAAGTTTTTATTTAACAACGCTTCTACATACCCACCCTAAAAGGCCTCCTCACCTCAAACTCTAATATGAGACATCATTCTTGTTTGTCTCTGTCGCGGTAAGACTTATAAATAACTCTGAAACATGTACAAAAAGCAGTGTGATGAAGGAAACCCCTTTGAACAGTACACGTCATCTTGGATATATCAGAAGCTTTCCTTCAACGAAAGCGTGCTCGTGAGCGGCGCTGTAAGTAAAGTTCCTATGAACTGTTCGACGAGTGATTTTGTAATGCCTGGGTCGTTGTGGGTCTTATTTCAAACTGAAGAATCCAACCGCACTCAAAGCAAGATGAACACTAGGATCTTATCTTCGTTTAAATCAAGCGGCGCCAACTATGAATGAATGTATTGTCGGATGGAAGTGGAGCCACTATAAGTTGCGAGCGTGGAATTTTATCAGGGATGCGATCAAACGGGAGCATGAGAAACTGTGATACTTCGCGATTCTTTGCCTGGGGATATTTATTTTCCACCACAAAATCATTCCTCGTCAATCCCCATTGTAATGAGAGTTTTTCAAAATAAAGCACTTTCGAGGATCTTTACAGTATATTCCGAAGGTTGAAGGGCTCGTGTTCCATAGTACCTACAGTCATATTACAATTGATGCACCTGCTTGATTAGATGACTGAGGTGATTTCAATATGGTTCTTCTGCGAAAATGAATAAGGGAAGGTTTTCTACGAAAGGTGCACAAGAGTTGGTGGGTGGTACATCATGCATGGTGCAGCTGAATTGAACATTTTTGGATGATCCTTGCACAAGCCATTAACAGAAAAGTGAAAGTATAGAACTGCATTATTGATAATTTTAAATTCTGCTGTTATTCCTGTTGACATTAGTAACTTCAGAAAAATTACTAACTTAAAAAAATAAGTCCGTTTAAACTCATTGTAAAGCTTGGTTACACTTAAGCCATTTTTATGTTAAGATTTATTTTGTTACTGCAGAAACATATCGGATTGATTAGTGAGGACCTTAGGCCCCTTGCAAGTGATAGAGTGAAAAGTTTTCTACTCAACTAATACTGTGGTATTTTGAGAGGCAAAAATTTTCTTATTTTAATATAACGTGGTGGTGGATCTCTTTCGTCTACGGCTATTCAGAGGGGGAGGAATTTTTTTCATATTTTGTTAAGGTCATAGAACACTTATATCAGTGGAAAAGCTAAGTGAAATGTGAAAGAATTTGTTGCGTATAAGATTTGGTATGTTTAAATGTCGGCCGATGGTTTAGGTTTGGTAGTGTTATCACGTCATAACTCGAAGCCAATGGAAACTCTCCAAACTCTACCGTTTTTGGACGGATTTCGTTCGAACGTTTACGTATTCGACGATGAAGTGATGCCGAACGAAGTGAGCTCAACGAGAGTTCGTAACGCTATTCGATGCGGTAAATCCGTCAAATATTGCATTGAAGACAGCGTTTTGGAGTACATCCGCGAGCACGATCTCTATGCAACCACCACATCTCCAAAGCCTCCCACCAGCCAACCAGCCATCTCATGCGACAGCGCTGATGAGAGGCAGAAACCTTTCGACGATGAGTCCGCCAATCGTAACATCTAATTCGTTGACCGTAGATGTTACTTCGTCATTCTCAGAAAGTTAGGTTGTCGTATTTCGTCGCTCCTATTTGATTTATTGCTTATATTTTTAAAGTGCTAGAAAAATAGAGATCACGAAGATGGCTCGTATTCTTGTTGGTGCTGTGGTACAGGTTGAGGAATCGGTGGTTGAGCTGTGATCAGCGTCGAGCATTCCGCCATATTCCGTATTCGTTGTGCAATTATGCGACCCGTCTCTCTTTCCGTATTGCATGCTGATCTTGCTTTCCTCTACCAGTCAAACGTTAAGCATAATGAGGGAAGTAAGAGGGCTAAAGAAATATACCTTTAAGGTGATAAGTGCTCCTCAACTCCTTCAGGTGCTTTTCTGATTTTGCCTCATATAGTTGAGTAAGTTATATTCGCTTACTATTTCAAATCGAGAGTATTGTTGTAGTTGAAGTCTCATGATTGCCAAAGAACAAAGCTTACCTTCAAAAATATTTTCACTTATATACATTAAAAGTATTTGTTAAATAAAAATACATCGAAAGTGCGATTGATCAACGAAAAAGGAGTAAATCAATTTGAAATAGTACAATTTCCATTTAATGGACCTTATAGGGATGACTCAAAAAACTTCACATTAAGTCCATCGAAGTGAAATTCGTTTTTACTGATACTGCTAATCAGTTCAAGTTTATCAGTAGTAAGGTGATATTCCCTACAAGTCACCTCATAAAAAGTTCTCCTAGCGAAGTTGTTTTATTTGTATTTTATAAAATTAAGTCAATTTTCTCATTAATTCAATTAATTTTTTTGTTATCGAAATGATAAACACCTTTTGAAGTATTGCTTATGAGCTTTCATGATAAATGAACTCACTTTATGAGAAGTGCCTCGGTTATTTGAGATAAGTATTTCTCTTAGAAAATTTTTATCCTACTCTTTGCAGTCAGCACCCACATAAAATTTATCTCCTCTTACATTTGCAATTAATTTCAGTTATTTTTTCCTCCATATTTGGAGATAGTATATAAAGTTGAAATGGGAAGTAGGCGAGAGTAATATGAGGTTTCTTAAATACTTTCGTGAATAGTCGATGATCTCGAAACATATTTTTCTGTTCCGATGAATTGGCCTTGTCGGTGAATGTGGTCTTTCAACGATGAAAATAATCTGAGCTTCAAATTTCAATGTCTTTTTTTCGCTGAAATAGTTGCTTTTATTGTTTCTTTAAAAATGTTTCTAAAAGTTACTTGTAGCATTTAGGGATTCATTTTTGCGACCAAATGCTGACTACTGTGATATTAACTTAAATTTTATCTTTGATACTGGAAGGGAATGTTGAGTTTAGTTGAGAATAATTTGTGGGGCAGTTATCGATGGATAATTGCGGTTAGTTTTTTGTGGGCGAGCAACTCATGCCTTAATTCGCCATTCCACAACAAGCGCTAATTGGTTGCTATTAGAGCATTAAATGTCACATCTCATTTTTTGAAACATTCCATTGTTTCAAATCGTGTACTTTGACCTCATTGTTAGGATGATCCATCCATGAGGGGTTCTTTTATTTTTTATTGCATTAAAGGACATATTTGGCAAATGAGTATTCTCTCATTTTTTTTGGTTTGTTGATTCAATTGCTTTAAATGGTCCTCTCTGATTTTGCTCATTTTTACTCTATAGAGAGGGTCCCATTTTGTTTCAGTTCTCATGGAGGCGCTATATTTCTCTCAGAGGTGCTATTAAATAGTCAGCTGATTGTTTTTTTTTTTTTTCGAGATATCCCATTGTGAATTCTGATCTGGTCATTTCGCCCCCGAAAAATTTGTTCTTCATTTTATCTCATTTATTTACCTGTTCATTATTATGTGATTTATTCCATCCGTCTTCCTTCATATCTTTTTTGTTCGTTTTCCCTTTTTTGATATTTGATCATTTTCGATTGTGTTTTTTTGCGTTGTTTCGATGCTGTCCATAGAGCTGTTACGGCTTCAACATGCGCTAATAAGTAGTTGATGTCTCTGCATCGTTGCACCGTCGACGTCGCTTCAACTAATTTAACCTTCAGTTCTTATATTGTCTACTTTTCCTGGCGAAGGTCCTATTGAACGATGGGGGGAGGAGGTAAGAATCGAACGCTTGTGATGAAAGCAATTTTAAAAAAGCGCCCGTAACAACTCTTATATGAAGGTAGGTTTGTGTGTGAAATGTGATTTGAGTTAGGGTGCATTCCAAATCTTGTGAGGTTTATGTGATCTATTTGAAAGTATTATCGGGTGTTTGATTAGTCAGCTAAAGAGAAACGCTTACCTGTAAAGCCTTACTCACTATGCCATCATTAGCGTTTCAGCAAAAGCTGAGAAATTTGTTTAAAGTAATTTGCATCGTTTCAAATCGTTCTTTTTTGTTTATTTCTGGAAGTTTGTGCTTTTATTTGTTGTTTGCAATTTCTAGCTCCCTGAAGAGGAACAAATCGTGCTAGATTCGGTACACCCTCTAAACCAGCGATTGTTCGAAGGGGTGATGGATGGGAGGGGTAGAATGGGTGGATTTCTGTTATCAGTATGAAGTAACCTACAGCGAACATCTAACGACTTCAGTAATTATCGTTAAGTGGATATAATATGCTGAGAGGGTGTGCTGCTTAGTGTTTGTGATAACGTTTTTTGCATTAATCGATATACTTGATTATGTGCCTATTTCAAGTGAAAGTAATATATGAGTGTGGGATATATGCTTTATGAAAGCATTATTGATATTATGCTGGGGGGTTTTTTGTTCGATTTTTCTTTCGCGATATTGTTTTGCGTTTATTAAACCCGTTTTTGTGCGGCAACAATTGCTTAGCAATCGCACAATATTATTCAAAGTGTCTTTCGCTCTTTTCTTCTTTTTTTTTTCAATCATTGAGCGATTATTTTTATTTGCGGTATAGTAGAAATGTTTTATTGTATTTTTCTTAATTGGATTAATTTTCAATAACAGAATGGTTGGAAATAAATTCGAAATCCGAGTATTTCGTTGCCAGTTTATACGATACACTGCAGATATCTTCATCCGATCATGGTGTCCATTGGTCATTGGCCACTAAGCAGTCGTAAAATTTGGAATTCACTGAAACAGATGGATAACGAGCGAAGTCGTCTTGCGTTATAATTTAGGAGGATTTAAATGCAGTAACTGATCTACTTTCTAAGAAAAAGTAAAAAACGCCGCATTGGCTAGTTCGTTAGTTGAGTTCATATGTGACTAGTCTTTTGGGAGTCGAAAAAGGTATAGCGTGGAGTGAAAAATTTCACAAAAATATATATTTACTATAATTATCACTGTAATTATTAGCTGAAGTCGACTAAATGATTTTAGATTGGGAAAATTGATTCGAAGCTCTAATTATTTGGTTGTAGTCGATCGTCGCATGATTATGTAGTTCATGTCATTTTTTAAAATCTTTTTCAACTAAAATTTGAAACAAGAAACGCTACAAAGATTGGATTTCGAATTTTGCCACACTATTAAAACAGCAGAAAGAAATAACTCCATTTAATTAGTAGTTAAAGAAGTAATAGCGCTTAGAAGAGTATATTACGAATTCGACGGGTTATTAGCGAAAATAATGAGTCAAAGAATTTGGAATTTGAATTATTATCAATATCAGATTATTATCAAAGATTACGATGACTTAGAAATTTAGCAAATCTTTCGTTGGTAATCTCCAATTTCCACGATTTTAGTGGATTCTTTGATGATATGAACACGCAACTCTCCAAGATTGTAAACTTCACTTAATAATGAATACGATTAATCCATTAAATTTTCAGTAGGCGTTCATAAACCGAATTTACGACATATAATCGAAATAATCGTATATTTTTGAAAACGTGCTATATCGCTAGTGAATTTTTGCTGACAAGAAATTTCCGTTATACGAACGTTAAATATAAGTTTAATTATGAGCGAGGTTTTATTCATTTCAGTTCAACGATTGCTCGTTGATCTCATGACGGTCAATTACAACCGTGTGAATCATCTTGTTCTTCCGGTGGATACTTTTCTCTCTCTCAGAGAGAGCAAGTTTAAAGAGGCAAATAATGATCACTTTATCGTCTACGGTTTTTGCGTGCTGAGAAGATGCCCCAAATGCACTTTAGATGCAAATATACCATTTTGACAGCACAAAACAATGTACTGCAGATTTCAGAACAGTAAAATAGTGTGGATAAGTACTGTTGCACCTTTAGAGGATTTGCATGGGAACGCTATTCCACTGTCATATAGCGGTTGAAGTATGTGTTCAACAATTGGAGTGAATGCTTATGGACATTAGAGGTTACGAGTGCTTTGGATTATTGAACTATCGACTTCTAAGGTGATGATTTGTTTAGAACGAATTATCAGACTTTTTTATACGACGAGTGGTTAGGAGGGAGTGAATCCTGTGGATATCTAAAGAAGTTGGCAACCATAGTCGAGCAACTTTTCCACCGTTCATCTAAAGATATAGTCCAGTTACTATGCCAAAATGAATAAACATAGAAGCAGAAGTTCTATCGCGTCGTTGAGCTAAGCATGTGGCCTAACGCGCAAATTGTAAAAATACAGCAGATATTCGTGTGATTGTTTGGGATAATTTAGAACTTTGCTCATCTTAAAGCATTTAAGGTGATGATAGATAACAGCTTTATTTTCCAATCATTTCCTGTAAGTTTCAACGGTATTCTAAGAGAAAATGGACACAAAAACTCAAAATTTACGAATTTATCGAATGAGGCATGTTGTTTTAATAGAACTGGAGCGGTGAAAAAAGTGAAAATATTCACCATCAGAGAAACGAGAAATTCATTCGACGAGGCGAAGCAGGAAATTTAGCCTTGGTATGTGAAAGAGAGTCCTATCGTTTTTGCGATCTTTGTTGAGTAAGTGGGATCGAGCCAATCGAGAAAGAGCTATATTTTGTTGAATGAGGATTTATGAAATTTCCGGAAATTTTTTCAACACGCATTACATATAATTACGGAGCTTATAGAGTCGTTATTTCGGATTTTATTGCTTTTTTAAGATTTTATCCAAACACATTGAAAACCTTGATAAATAAGTGCAAAAAAAGCGATATATGCAGTTCAAAGTCACAGTTAACGAAATTCGTGCCAATAAGAGTCCCTAGGTAGAGCTTTTTTCTTTGGAAAGATTGTTCCAAGTTCTTCTTCGATATTACGCATTGTTGTCGATCTTCAAATTGGGCAAAAAAGCTTTAAGATAAATTTCTACAATATACGGTGCATTCGAGCAGCATTATTTTTCAGCGTTTAGAAAAGGTTATACACTTGAGAACGTGGAAAATTTCCTCTCACCTGTAAATCTTCAGGAAGTTAGGAGAATCATTTAGTCACCTCGATTACTGCTTCCTATATCGTTTCGAAAAATTACGATAATTCATTAAATGTCGAAACATACGAACAACGTTGAATAGGTTAGTGGATTAGTGGATTGGACGCATAAACCATGTTACCTAGTAGGATGCTAGTTCGCCTAAGTCTTTCTTCATATCGGACTTATGAAATGGCTTATCCGAAAGGTGCCTATTTCGGTTCAAATATTACATATATTCTAAAAAATAGGCAAAATTAATTTCACAACATCACAAATAACGTTACTTGAGACGTTCGTTGCATATTTATTATATATGAAAATTATCAACTTATCCTCATGCTTGAAATTCCCAATAATATCGATATGAATAAGAGTGGGAAATGAATTGGGGGAAAAATTGGGGCCATTTTTTTCGCAGCAACATCACTGACTCATATGTGATGATGCGTGCTTGAATGCGTGCACTCTCCTTGTTTTACATGCTCTCTCTATTCGATGCTCTCTATTCAACTCGCTTCTAGTTGTCGCACTCGCACTCGCACACACACCGCACACCAAGCAATATTGCCCACCTATCAACCGACCCCGCTCTGTCAACCTGTGTGTCGCTTTGAGAACGATGATTCCTTCAACCAATAATGATTGACTAGCTTCGTTCAGCACTATAGTCGTATGCATCGCTATTAATTCACCTTTGAAGTGATACTAAAGATCTTTTGTTCCGATGTTCGAACTCCTCGTTATTGGCTCTCTTGTCACCTTTATCTGCAAATGCCTTTCCGCTAAATGATTTTAGTATGTGCTGTAAGTGCAGAGTATGAGAGATTAGAAAATTTATGCAACTAATGTTACTTAATCGAACGATTTCATTGAGATTCCTGAAAGAGTTCGAAATACGCACATTTAATAATAATAATAATAATAATAATAATAATAATAATAATAATAATAATAATAATAATAATAATAATAATAATAATAATAGTGGTAATAATGATAACAGTAATGATGACAGTTATAATAATATTTAATATTAATAGTGACAGTAATAGTAACAGTAACAGTAATAATGGTAATAATAATAACAATAATAATAATAGTAAATTTTTACATAGATAATAAAGAAAGCATGAAATTTTTGTTATTTGAGCGATGTGATTAGGAAGAGTGATTTTATCGATATGAATATCCATAGTTAGGCATTTGTTACTACAGTAATTAATTGAATTTTGCTCTTTATATTTTAAAGTTTACTGAACGGTTTTTTAAAGTATGAGAGAGGAGAAGTCAAACAAATATGAATGTCTATCGAAACCATCTCATCGCTAAAGTTTTTATTTTCGTCAAACCTCCCACTAAAGTAATCGTTTCAATTCTCGATGATTTTATTTTTTCGAGGTCTTCTTAGCGATAACTGGAGAGGAAATTTCTGAAGTGAATTTGTGGCAGCATTCTTTCATCGTCATCATATGTCGTTAAAAAACCTTTCCTCTCGATCGCCTTCTTTGTATCATTAAATTCCTCTCCGTGGATGCTAAATGCATCGTAGCATAGGCCATCACTCGTTTAGGATGAGCTGATTTTTCACGTCCTCATCATTGCTCAGTCGCATTAATTCGCTCACTAAGTAAGCAATTCTTTATGCTAATCGATTGCAGCTAGTATTTATTTAGCAAGTACGGACGTTAATGAGTATTTTATTGCTTACTTACAATCATCTCATCCGCGGATAGGTCATTTGTACCCTCTAAATTCTACGATAGAAAATGACAGCACTAAAGAGAAATATTATCGACGAGAAATTATTATTATTATTATTATTATTATTATTATTATTCATAAAATAAAATAGATATATTTATTAATATTATAGCAGAGAAATGTTTATTTGCATCATCGAAAATGTTTACACTAATCGTTTGTTTATTTCCGTTTTCAAACATAAACAAATCGCCGCCAATTTATATGATACCTTTATTAAGGCAAAATTCCATATGAACATTAATTTCTTTATAATATCGAAATTAAATGATTATAAAAGTAATAAATTGTTAGGATTATTGATTGGTCTTTCGCTATTGTCGATTTTCCTTGGTGATCTCTAATAGCAGTCGAAAAACTGAATTATGCCATATCACTGGGGAATATTTGAAGCGGAAGAAATCGAATATAAACGAAAGAATTCATGGAATTTTTTCACGTATCCTTTAATTCAACAATTGATTTTGTACTTAAATCAAATGAGTATATCGTTATCTTTTTCGTGATGAATATTCGAAATAACCTTTACTTCGAATTTCTGAAATAGTAGACGCCATCATCTGAGGTAAATTATTGCTTCTTACTCAACAATATAATAAGTTAAATCTTATCATTTATGGCTAATTTGGTTATTATTATTCGATATATGCAATAAAAATTTTTCATTAAATAAATATCCATATTTGAAGGATTTTTCACTATATAATTATTAATTTTTTAATCTCCACTGCGTGTAGGGGAATTCTTTAAAAACACTTTGGATTCATTGAATCTATGCACATTGGGGTTTCACTTACGAGGTTTCCTGCTGGAATGAAGATTGAGAGTACCATATGTATAGATGAAATTCTGCTAAAGTAACTTATGAATGGGATTTTGGATTACACGATCACATTTGTCATTGATCAACTATTTTTTCCTCACTTTTTCTTCTCTGACTTCTCGTTTTGTGTCACTTCGTTTTCGATTCGAAATTATATAGCATAAGATTTTATTTACTATATTATATGGAATAAAAGTTGTTTAGAAATTTGTTTGCTATTTTATTCAATTTCAAGAACACTGAATATATGTGCTGATTTTTCCGGTGATTGAAAAACAAAAGAAGATCTCAGCGACGAATCGAGAATAAGATAAATCGACGAACGGCAAGACTCTCAAATAAAACTTCTCTTGCTATCGCGACGATCTGTTAGCTGTTTGATCGGTGTCGACTTGTGTTTGCATTCGTTTTTGCGATTTTGAAAGCGTTATGCATATAACGGTATGCATCGTTCTCATCGTCGAATTGTCACTTCTCGTCGACAGCATTGAACTTCACGGTGACAATATATGTCCGGTTGAAGAAGAGTAAGCTTTTTTTCAATATAATGCAATTTTGTGGCACTTAACGTTTGAGATCTCTCAATTTTTTCTTGCTGAATCGAAAGTGCTCGTCGACTTTTTAAAGTCTATTTGTGAAGAGTCACATTTCGATGACGAAAAATGCATGGCAAAATCTGAGGTCACATTCCTTCATCCATTATGAAAGAGTATTGGGTAAGTAAATCATATGTGTACAGTGTTCACAGATGCATGTTTCCAAAAATTACCTACGTCTTATGTCGTGACAAATTAGAACAAATAAAAATATATTCGATTTATCTCTAGAAAAAAAAGCCGGCCATTTCTGACCTGAAATGATTTTCAAATTAAGATGGAACTTCCTCTTGCTAGGAAAATTTTAGTTCCCTCATTATCAGTAAAGGAAGTGCTGAAATCTTACACCCGTATTCAGATAGAGCTGAGGGTTATTATGAAGTTTTATTCAGTGCCAGTTCTACTAATTGTCTGTGTTCGTATTCAACACTGTTAGCTTACTGCTGATATTCGGGAAGTAAAGATCTTTTGGCTTACTGTACCTAGATAGTAGTTGCTTAAAAGTTCTTAAGTCTGCAGGTCCATTTATGTGGTCTAGGAGCCATTTGCTATGCATAAAAATAAATAAAGAAGTGAAATAAACTGATAAGTAAACAAATATATATATATATATATATATATATATATATATATATATATATATATATATATGAGTGGACCTATTTATGAAGAGGTAGGAGGGAGATCAAAGTGCGACCTTCAGGTTTGTAATAAATCTTAAAATAGTGCTACGTAATGTTCTTTTCATCAATAGCTTTGCTAAGAGAGTAAACTAATTCACGTGAGAAAATACGAGGATGAAAGATATGATATTGAAGGTAAATGTGATGCCTTCAGGAAAGAGGAGCTCATGCTTCAGAAGCACGAGCAAACGGTGGTGCTTCATACGACCGAGGCATGTCTTGACATCACGCAAGGCTTCAGATGCAAAATCAAAAAGTATCTTTCTTTATTTATTTCTTTATTTCTAAATACTTTTCCTTCATTTGATTCCATCGTTTTCCATTCATTAATATTCGTTAATCTTTTTATTAAATTAGGCTCACATGAGCTTGTCGTCTAATATATTTGAGCTTGTTAACGCCATTTGTCGTCATCACCTCGCGTACCTTTATGATCGAAATGAATAAATTATAGGTTTAGAGAGAAAATCGCCACTGGCTTATAACGTATCTCTCTGCAAAAGCAGTTTGTGCAATATAACGGTTATGAATGTTATTATTAAGCCTTACATGAAGCAGAATACTCACTCCGTGACCGATTCACTAAATCTTCTGCGCCATTTGCAACATATTTGGGCAACTTTGAAAATCTGCATAATTTTAAAGTTGTACACATATTTGTCTTTCGGGGTGCCGCTCTATCCGATAGTTGCCGTAGACGCTAGAGCTGTAAAATTTGATCGTTATAATATATTGCAATCGGCGATCCTCTTATGCCGAGGGGCAAGTTGACTTAAAAAAAGCTATCGACAGTGCAATGTACGCAAAGTTTGCATAAATGTCACGATTCGCTTTCTAGAATTTGAAAAATGCAGCTTTCTTGGAAAATTATCGCGACAAATTCGATAGATTATGAATGCCTTTTTACTAAAATTTTGTTTTTGTTGAAAGGTGGACGGATGAATGGGATTACCATAGCGCATATCGTGCCACCAGTTGTTCTGATGTGCTTTCCCACCTGCCACTTTCTTCCGTAATGTTTTTGATTCGTCCCTGCGAGTGAATCCAACATTCATTTCCGATGGTTTTAATTAGCATTTAGTTTTGTTTGCGGTGGAAATATAAACGAAATTTATTTTTTATTGGAATGTAATATATGGAAAGTCCAGAATGAAGTGAGAATAATTATGAGTGGACATAAGCAAAGGCGAATGTTGAATGCTACAAATAAATTTTCATAGGTTGCGTTTTTGGTGGTCTGCGAAGTATTTTATTGCTTGTCGGTGAAAAAAAAGGTCTCTGGTGATGAAAATATTGGCACGTTGCAAAATGCGGCTATTGCAAATGCTCTAGTTTCCTTCAGTCGCTTAATTCGATCAGTGGACCGTTCACACTCACACAAATGCATCAGCCTAGAGAAATACTGGGAGTATAAAAGAGGTTTAATGGCCTAAAGTAGACAAAAATAGGTTTTTCGCGTTGACCACATTTTACAGCCCGCCGAACACATTTACTGCTATCACGTATAATAATGGTAATAATAGCAGTTAAGAATAGAGTCAAAAATTCATATTTTGGCTATGGTCGTTTTCGCTTCTGGAAGTATCGTGGCAATATGGAGGGCGAGTATTTTTCTATATTTGTAAATTGTGGTAGGTTTGAAATATCCCTAACGGTCTTCGTTCAATCGAAAGCTCATTTTACTAATATCATTGGCAGTTTGATAAGTTATAGTTAGGTGTTTCATTTTCACTTGTAAAATGCTTTTATTTTCAGCAATGGTACAAAGATTTCCTACCGAGGTATTCCTAATGTAGTGAAAAATATCGTCTTAAAATGCTGCCTCGGATATTTTCAAACGGAAAAGGCAACATGTGAGAGTGAGTGAATTCTTTTTATTTAACGTTTATGTTTTATTGAATTAAAAGCTGAATGATATTTACTTTTTTATTGAGACGATAATCATTTAAAGTCGTCGGTATAAAGAGAAGATTTCATCTATGCCAAAATATCTCTATAATTTATTTCTGATTTATACTTCAGTTAATATTTCTTATGAAGTTTTTTTTTCTTTTGCGTCAGTGCGGCTTTAATTTTGCAAACATTGAAAATTATTAATGTTTATTATATGAGAAACGAAATTCCTATTTAATCAATTAATGAAATTAACGCTGAAGGAAGTTTTGACTTTAAAGCACAAATTCAGCGAAAAGCTTCGAAATCGAAAATGAACTATGAAATTGAAAAATAAAATTAGTGGTATAATTGCAAAAGATGGCGAATTTTTAGTTTTAGGAGTTGTCGATTTCAATAAGACATTTTTTTAAAGCAAATATAACCACGAGATTCGATTAGTTACGTAATATGATAAGTGATTAATGCAAACTTTCCACGAGGGTAATCTTCCTCAGATTATTTGTTTATTTATTTATTTATTTATTTATTTACTTGTTTGTTTGTTTATTTAATCATTTATTTATTTATTTTTTGAGTCTGAGTGATGAATTGAATATGCCATGCTCAAATATGAACATCAATATACGCATTAAAAATGAAGAAACAGATTTTTTTTTCCATGCTAGAAGATAGAATCGCCCATTTAGCAAAAATCGCCGTAAGCGATTTTCAACGAACATTTGATAAAGAATTTTAGTATGTCCGGAAGGATTTTATGGTATGAATTGCACGCTAATGTGCACGAATTGTACGAGTGCCGAGATTTGCGACAATGCAGTTGGATGTTGCGATCCAGATTCCAATCAGTGTGGATTAGCGCGTAAGTGTCTCCGTTGGCTCATTGTAATGTTGAGGTGGATTCACCAACATACAAAAAACGAAACGCCGATCGTTAAGTAGGCAATAAAATTTCACTGATTTAGTTATACTGAGAGGGTATGAAGTGCTTCTTTTATGCGCATTTACAAATATGCGTGCACAGTGTCTATGTTTATGTCTGGGTCTGTCCATCTGTCCATTTAGTAGCTGCAAGTAACTCGAGTCGTGAACTTCGATAAGCTAAACTGCAGAAGCTTTCATCATTTTTGGATGAAATTATGAACTTATAAAGGTCTAAAGTGTATTTGTTTACCTATGATGTTGTTGTCCTTTTCTTCTGTAAAAGCTTATCAATCATCTGAATTGAATGGAAATGGTTGATCGAAAGATGCCAGATTTTCCTGTCTCACCTTGCTATTCAATTTTTCTTCATTCACTATTGTCCGTTGGTATTCAATACCTTTTTGAATGGGTTGAATAATGGCTCATTATTTAACACTGAGAAAACAACTGAATGAAAAATGAGAGTTAAATGCTTGCTATGATGCATTTTTCTATGTATGCATATTTTAAGATTTACTTCTCTTAAGGGACGGAATTCCTTAAGGAGCCAACATCAGATAGAGGTTGGTTTATTGGTATGCTTGCGGTTGCGTTTAGCGCAGTGGTATTTCTTCTCTTTGGCACGGTGTTCTATCGTAAAAAATACATGAAAGAGAAGGATCCCGAACTTCCAACGCTAACGTATGTTTCTTTACTGATCAAACATCAATCTGTTAAGAGAATTCACTCACTTCGGCTTTATTTGTTCGGAGTTGAAATAGATTTTTAAATTCATCATGAAGTGTGTTATTTAGTTTAAAGTAGTAGGATTGCGCATTCAAATCGTATACTTATTAAGTGTTTGCATTAAATTAAATTATTATCATATATTGATCCGCTTAAAGAATTGATTATATCAGATAGCGAATTCTTCTTTGTTTAATAATTTCATTAAAAAGTTGGATTACATCAAAAAATTCGCCACCTTTTGTATCATAGTGTGCATAATGCGCTTATTAAAAATTACATTAAATGATTATTGCTAAAGTAATCAAGAGAATCCTATTCAATGAATTTCATATGTTTTAAAATAGTTCACTTGAAAAATATTGAAAAAGTTGGAAGCTTTTTTTTTCATTTGATTTCATTTCTACCAGCTTCATCGCTTTAAATGAATCAATAAACGCCACTTATGGAATATGAGCGATCTAGAATGAATAATTTCAACTGCCCGTTTTGTTGCATACATTCGGTAAGCCATCATATTTTGTCCATTGTTAAGTGGCATTGAAGTGCCCAATTTATTAGATTTTATGATGAATCTAAGCGGTGAAGCTTTGTTTTAGCGCCGTAGAGGAGGAAGCCAGTCGACACCTACTCAAGTTTGTGAATATTTTATGACCGCATGTCAGTAGAAATAATCACCGTAAATAATAAATATTAAACGTTTAGTGATTGAACGAAATTGCTATTGCATTAAAGATATCATCCACATGTGAAAGAGTTCTTACCGCCATCTGAAATCGAAGCACGTGAATTCAACAATCCACTCTATCGACAATCGACATCTGAACCTCCGTCGAAGCTAACCGACGACGAAGAAATTGCGGCCGCTCGTAATAAACTCCACTCATCACCTATCGATTCATCCGCCAGTAAGTTTTTGCTCTTTCGAATCATTGGTACGAATGATACATGGATATGTTATTATTTTATTGGTCGAATACCGAATTTTTTTGATATATGAAATTGTTGCCGTTATGCCCTGCCAATAATGGACTATTGAGAAACGTATATCTAGTTTGGATAAATTTCCAATGGCGATTATATTAGCGTTTTTTCACTTAATAACTCGACTATCGGATTCCATTTTTGATTATTTTCACATTTATGCGATAAATTCGATAATTTTATCTTAAGTGTTTCATGTGTATGTGTTTTTTTTTCTCTCATTTATATGAAGTATTATGCATAGTTGAATTTTTCTTTCACATTTTCTACTTTATACTTTGTTTTTATGTTTATACTTACGTTTATATTTTATACTATCATGTTAAGGTTTAAGCTTTGATCATATTCCTGTAATTTCGTCACTTAAAGAGATTCATTTTATTTCAGATGAATATGCGACATTGGATGAGGTTTCGTCGAGTTTCGCCGGTCCCTCGAGTAGGATACCTTTATTGCGCCCGCAAAGTTTGTTGCATGCGCTATTAACCTTATCATATCACACCTATCCGTTCCTTTCCACCCCACTCCGTCTTTCCCATCCCTCTACACCAAATACTAATACTCTCGCTTTGTTTTCTTTTCTTTGCATGTCAGCGCTGAAGATCAATGTTTAATTCCATTATGGTCGTTCCTTTACAACTTTGCACTCATCAACAATATGAGCTAATCTCTGATATGCTCCGAATCGTGTAGCTTTCGAGATAAATTCGACAAAAATGCTTCAGAATTTCTCATTTTTATACTTTTTTTTTTAAAAATATTTATCACATATTTTATTGCTTCAATTGATCGAATTTGATTTATTGGTGAAATTTTTAGATGCACTTTCAATACTTTAGATATAATTATCGATCACAATATTACGCTTTTTTTTTTTGTATTTTGCAATCGCCGGTGATGGTTATATCGTTTCAGTATTTGTGTCCCTCTTTCGATGTCCAAAGAGTTGTTGTTTTTTTTTTTTTTTTTGTTAAATAGCACTTAAAAGGGAAAATTCTTTTTATATAAGAGGATAAAATAAGTGACACTCATAGGAGCTGATTGATTTCCGATTATTGTTTCTTCAATGAGACAATTCGTTGATTCTCAGCAATTACTTCGACTGATTTTGCTTTCATATTGCTTTCATTATGAGTTGAAATAAGCTAATTTAATCTTTCGAAGTTTCCGCAAGCTGAGCTATTCATTAAGTTGTAAGACAAGAGTGAGTGGTTTCTGCTGGAGAGAGACAATGATGTGAGCATTTTAGGTTCATTTTGGTTCTGGTTAACCTAGTCGATGCATTCTTCTATAATGAACTTTATCGGACGGGAGGATGAGGAAAGGGATCTTTGTACTTACAAGATGCTCTAAACGGCGTAATATGTGTTGATTCGTTGTCTGTTGAACGGTGAACTTCTCAATGAAAACGATGATTTGCGAATTGTTTTGTTGATAATTCACTGAAAATATTAACTATAGAAGAGCTATGTGAGGGGAGGGATTTCTATAAAATGTAGAATATTAATTTAAAAAAAAAAAAAATATCAAATAGAAATGCTAGTCTTCATATTTGGATTTTTAGTATTAACATTATTGAAATTTTTTTTAAATTATAAATTGAGATTTGTTCATTTTTCTGCAATTTTGATCTCAAAGAGGGGATTTGTGTATATAATTTAGAATATAGGATATGTTTATTGTTGGAAATTTCCACATAATTTAATCAATAATTAATGAGAGGAAATAGAAGTTAATTTTCAGCGACCTACGAGACACCTTATCGTCATCAACAATCACCACCACAATCAAGGATCGTTGAGAATCGGGAAAACGAAAGGAAAGAATCTACCTAACGAAACTATTCGCTCATAACAGAGGCATTTCCTTTCATCTCTTCAAATTGCATTATTGAAACGTTTAATATGGTTCAATTCATGTCACTCTTAGGTATATTTGAAATATGTATGTATAATATTTTTATTTCATTTATTGCTTTTTTCTCGAATATTAAATTAAATTAGTTCTCATTTATTTCTTTTCTTTCGTTTTTTTGTTTCTTTCACTTTAAATGTAAAAGTATATTGTCTTTTATTGAATGAGTTTTCTTTCCATTCACTTTGATGCCTATTTGTGGTGCTATGAATAGTGGTGATGGAATCAACCGCTGAGTCGATCATTCAACGATCGACGATGAGAAATTTTGAAATGAGAGACGATTCCGACGACAATTTTTTCCTCCTCAAAGTGGCCTTATTCTATTGTAATCTTATCGCTTTGTATTATTGGTATTCGTTATGATTGTTCACTTGTATATTATTCATTCATTAATTAGTTAATTAATTAAGAGAAAAAAACCTTACGGAATCAATTATTATTTAAAATATTTTCAATTTTCAGCTTTTTAATGGGAAATTTGAAAAGTTCTATAGAAAAATTTCTCTTCCTGAATGATGGTTTCATCTAATAAAGTGAGATTATCATGCCGACTTGATCGAGTTGATGGAAATCGTTTCATTTTTTTTTTTTTTTTTTTTGAGAAAGCGAGGAAGGTGGGGGAAGGGGAGAGTTGAGAGAGCGAAGAAGGTGGGGGAGGGGAAGGGGGGGGGTTGAGAAAGCGATAGAGGTGTGGGGGAAGGAGGGGGGGGGGGGGGGAGGGAAGAGAAGGAAAGTGCGAAAAAATTTATTTTCCTCTTCAAGTTATTTTTCAAATGGAGTTTACCATAAATTCCCGTTAATTTTAATCAAATAAGGAAGCGCTTTCTTCTTTAAAATTCATAACATATCGATGAGATTATTTTTGTGTATTTTATGCAATCATCCTTTATTTCCTTCTTTGCAAATTACTTATGGTGATTTTCTATCCGCCCTCTCTCCTCCCCTCCTCCCCTCCTCCCTCCCTCCCTCCCTCCCTCCCTCCTCCCTCCCTCCCTCCCTCCCTCCCTCTCCTTAAGTACTCTCAAGTACCTCAAACTGTCTTATCGATATAGTCCAGAAGAGTTCCTATGTAACCGAAGAATCCCCAAGCAGAGGAAAATGTTTCTTTGTTTTTTAATATATCAAAACACCATTGATTTATCTTCTTTTCCCATCCCCACTCTATTTGGTATCATAAAATGATTTAAGGCAATATTTCCCTCTAATAAATAAATTGAGCGGAGCAAAATCGTTCGTTATTCTAATTCATCGATCAGCAATGAATATAATTTTGCGCTGATTTATTGATTCGAATAATTAAAAGTATCGTTGATTTACTTGAGCAAAAAGTAACTTTAATAATTGCGAGAAATATGTCGCTAAGTTTTTATTTCTTAAGGTTAATCTTTTACTTTATTGAATAGAACTCTTTACGCTAAAAAAACGGTAGAGTAAGAAGTTGGATCTCTCAGCAACTTTCATCTTATTTGGCTTATTTTGCTAATCACTTGTTGTTGAACTGATTAAAATACGAATATATTGAATATCTATGCGTTTTTTTTTTCTTTTTAGTTTTCAATCTTTGCCTCTTTATATATATTTTCTTCTTAAATCGATCGTAGCGAATAGAATCTCTCAAAAAAGCTCGATAGAAATTTTTCTATATTCTCGTTGCTTTTAGAGGGAAAAATTTCGGAAATTTCTATTTTCTTTAGAATTCAATCATTTCTTTGCATTTTTGCATCGATATTCTTCAATGAAATCGATAATGAATGTGGCTAAATTAAAGCGTCGAAACATCAATTGCTAAGAAAATATGAAAGATTCTCGTAAGGTTTATTTTTCAAGTTGATATATGCGCTCATATTGTTTCACCTATTTTGTCGCTGGTTGCTAACCATCATAGAAACGTTCGAGCAAAGAGAGAAAGGCATATGGGCCAATATGAAAGCATTTCTGAATTTTCCATGTATGAACTCGAAATTTCGTTGCCATTGTCTGTTCGTTTTGTTTGCTTTTTCCCAAAGGGATATGATGGTTTTGCAATTCCACCGACATCTCGATCATGAGATATTCGTCATTTGCGTTCTATTTCATTTGTATTTTGCTTTTATTTCGTCTTTTCTTAAGTTCACTATTCATAAATGAGAGATATACATCATCGCTTCAACAGTTGCGATTTTTTATCGTTACTCTATTTAAAAAATAGACAAATATACTCAAAAGTTGAAATTAAGAGTAATAAATAGAAAATAAAAGGTTGAAGAATGAGATGTGTAATATAAAAAAGTATAGCGAATATTCTCAGCGCTTTTGAGTTTTATTTTTTATTTATATTGATTATTGGCAATATATATATTTAGAAGAATATTGTGATTTAATTATTGGTGATTGTGGAATTATTGCTATAAAACATATGAAATATCTTTGATTTTATTATCGATAAAATTACACTTAAAAATATGCGCCACATATTTGCGATATAAGCGTTAATATCTATATCGCATATGTCAGATTATCTACAATACTGCTTCTCTTTCGTTACGAACACTTCATCCGGTGGATCTATGATAGTGGTTCTCTTTCGTTACGAAAACACTTCATCCGGTGGATCTGCGATAGTGGTTCTCTTTCGTTACGAAAACACTTCATCCGGTGGATCTGCGATAGTGGTTCTCTTTCGTTACGAACACTTCACCCGGTGGATCTACGATAGTGGTTCTCTTTCGTTACGAACACTTCACCCGGCAGATCTACGATAGTGGTTCTCTTTCGTTACGAACACTTCACCCGGTGGATCTACGATAGTGGTTCTCTTTCGTTACGAACACTTCACCCGGCAGATCTACGATAGTGGTTCTCTTTCGTTACGAACACTTCACCCGGTGGATCTACGATAGTGGTTCTCTTTCGTTACGAACACTTCACCCGGCAGATCTACGATAGTGGTTCTCTTTCGTTACGAACACTTCACCCGGTGGATCTACGATAGTGGTTCTCTTTCGTTACGAACACTTCACCCGGCAGATCTACGATAGTGGTTCTCTTTCGTTACGAACACTTCACCCGGCAGATCTACGATAGTGGTTCTTTTTCGTTACGAACACTTCATCCGGTGGATCTACGATAGTGGTTCTCTTTCGTTACGAACACTTCACCCGGCAGATCTACGATAGTGGTTCTCTTTCGTTACGAACACTTCACCCGGTGGATCTACGATAGTGGTTCTCTTTCGTTACGAACACTTCACCCGGTGGATCTACGATAGTGGTTCTCTTTCGTTACGAACACTTCATCCGGTGGATCTACGATAGTGGTTCTCTTTCGTTACGAACACTTCACCCGGTGGATCTACGATAGTGGTTCTCTTTCGTTACGAACACTTCACCCGGCAGATCTACGATAGTGGTTCTCTTTCGTTACGAACACTTCACCCGGTGGATCTACGATAGTGGTTCTCTTTCGTTACGAACACTTCACCCGGTGGATCTACGATAGTGGTTCTCTTTCGTTACGAACACTTCACCCGGTGGATCTACGATAGTGGTTCTCTTTCGTTACGAACACTTCACCCGGTGGATCTACGATAGTGGTTCTCTTTCGTTACGAACACTTCATCCGGTGGATCTACGATAGTGGTTCTCTTTCGTTACGAACACTTCACCCGGTGGATCTACGATAGTGGTTCTCTTTCGTTACGAACACTTCACCCGGCAGATCTACGATAGTGGTTCTCTTTCGTTACGAACACTTCATCCGGTGGATCTACGATAGTGGTTCTCTTTCGTTACGAACACTTCACCCGGTGGATCTACGATAGTGGTTCTCTTTCGTTACGAACACTTCACCCGGCAGATCTACGATAGTGGTTCTCTTTCGTTACGAACACTTCACCCGGTGGATCTACGATAGTGGTTCTCTTTCGTTACGAACACTTCACCCGGCAGATCTACGATAGTGGTTCTCTTTCGTTACGAACACTTCACCCGGTGGATCTACGATAGTGGTTCTCTTTCGTTACGAACACTTCACCCGGTGGATCTACGATAGTGGTTCTCTTTCGTTACGAACACTTCACCCGGCAGATCTACGATAGTGGTTCTCTTTCGTTAAGAACACTTCACCCGGTGGATCTACGATAGTGGTTCTCTTTCGTTACGAACACTTCACCCGGCAGATCTACGATAGTGGTTCTCTTTCGTTACGAACACTTCACCCGGTGGATCTACGATAGTGGTTCTCTTTCGTTACGAACACTTCACCCGGCAGATCTACGATAGTGGTTCTCTTTCGTTACGAACACTTCACCCGGCAGATCTACGATAGTGGTTCTCTTTCGTTACGAACACTTCACCCGGTGGATCTACGATAGTGGTTCTCTTTCGTTACGAACACTTCACCCGGCAGATCTACGATAGTGGTTCTCTTTCGTTACGAACACTTCACCCGGTGGATCTACGATAGTGGTTCTCTTTCGTTACGAACACTTCACCCGGTGGATCTACGATAGTGGTTCTCTTTCGTTACGAACACTTCACCCGGTGGATCTACGATAGTGGTTCTCTTTCGTTACGAACACTTCACCCGGCAGATCTACGATAGTGGTTCTCTTTCGTTACGAACACTTCACCCGGTGGATCTACGATAGTGGTTCTCTTTCGTTACGAACACTTCACCCGGCAGATCTACGATAGTGGTTCTCTTTCGTTACGAACACTTCACCCGGTGGATCTACGATAGTGGTTCTCTTTCGTTACGAACACTTCACCCGGCAGATCTACGATAGTGGTTCTCTTTCGTTACGAACACTTCACCCGGTGGATCTACGATAGTGGTTCTCTTTCGTTACGAACACTTCACCCGGTGGATCTACGATAGTGGTTCTCTTTCGTTACGAACACTTCACCCGGCAGATCTACGATAGTGGTTCTCTTTCGTTACGAACACTTCACCCGGTGGATCTACGATAGTGGTTCTCTTTCGTTACGAACACTTCACCCGGCAGATCTACGATAGTGGTTCTCTTTCGTTACGAACACTTCACCCGGTGGATCTACGATAGTGGTTCTCTTTCGTTACGAACACTTCACCCGGTGGATCTACGATAGTGGTTCTCTTTCGTTACGAACACTTCACCCGGCAGATCTACGATAGTGGTTCTCTTTCGTTACGAACACTTCACCCGGCAGATCTACGATAGTGGTTCTCTTTCGTTACGAACACTTCACCCGGTGGATCTACGATAGTGGTTCTCTTTCGTTACGAACACTTCACCCGGCAGATCTACGATAGTGGTTCTCTTTCGTTACGAACACTTCACCCGGTGGATCTACGATAGTGGTTCTCTTTCGTTACGAACACTTCACCCGGTGGATCTACGATAGTGGTTCTCTTTCGTTACGAACACTTCACCCGGCAGATCTACGATAGTGGTTCTCTTTCGTTACGAACACTTCACCCGGTGGATCTACGATAGTGGTTCTCTTTCGTTACGAACACTTCACCCGGCAGATCTACGATAGTGGTTCTCTTTCGTTACGAACACTTCACCCGGTGGATCTACGATAGTGGTTCTCTTTCGTTACGAACACTTCACCCGGCAGATCTACGATAGTGGTTCTCTTTCGTTACGAACACTTCACCCGGCAGATCTACGATAGTGGTTCTCTTTCGTTACGAACACTTCACCCGGTGGATCTACGATAGTGGTTCTCTTTCGTTACGAACACTTCACCCGGCAGATCTACGATAGTGGTTCTCTTTCGTTACGAACACTTCACCCGGTGGATCTACGATAGTGGTTCTCTTTCGTTACGAACACTTCACCCGGTGGATCTACGATAGTGGTTCTCTTTCGTTACGAACACTTCACCCGGCAGATCTACGATAGTGGTTCTCTTTCGTTACGAACACTTCACCCGGTGGATCTACGATAGTGGTTCTCTTTCGTTACGAACACTTCACCCGGCAGATCTACGATAGTGGTTCTCTTTCGTTACGAACACTTCACCCGGTGGATCTACGATAGTGGTTCTCTTTCGTTACGAACACTTCACCCGGCAGATCTACGATAGTGGTTCTCTTTCGTTACGAACACTTCACCCGGTGGATCTACGATAGTGGTTCTCTTTCGTTACGAACACTTCACCCGGTGGATCTACGATAGTGGTTCTCTTTCGTTACGAACACTTCACCCGGCAGATCTACGATAGTGGTTCTCTTTCGTTACGAACACTTCACCCGGTGGATCTACGATAGTGGTTCTCTTTCGTTACGAACACTTCACCCGGCAGATCTACGATAGTGGTTCTCTTTCGTTACGAACACTTCACCCGGCAGATCTACGATAGTGGTTCTCTTTCGTTACGAACACTTCACCCGGTGGATCTACGATAGTGGTTCTCTTTCGTTACGAACACTTCACCCGGCAGATCTACGATAGTGGTTCTCTTTCGTTACGAACACTTCACCCGGTGGATCTACGATAGTGGTTCTCTTTCGTTACGAACACTTCACCCGGTGGATCTACGATAGTGGTTCTCTTTCGTTACGAACACTTCACCCGGTGGATCTACGATAGTGGTTCTCTTTCGTTACGAACACTTCACCCGGTGGATCTACGATAGTGGTTCTCTTTCGTTACGAACACTTCACCCGGCAGATCTACGATAGTGGTTCTCTTTCGTTACGAACACTTCACCCGGTGGATCTACGATAGTGGTTCTCTTTCGTTACGAACACTTCACCCGGCAGATCTACGATAGTGGTTCTCTTTCGTTACGAACACTTCATCCGGTGGATCTGAGTGGGTCATCTCGACTTCTTCGTTTCCTGTAAAGCACTCATTTTATGTTGAGGATATTGGCTTTTTGCCTAATTAAGAGATCTGCTTTAAACCTCTGAACGTTTGAGATTCGTTCTACGCGAATTGTCACATATTTAGACCGGAAAAAACTTGATTCTGATTGCTACACTTCAGTTTATTGACTACAGTTGAATAATATCGAAATATATCATTTATTATTATATGTGAGAAAATCGGATGCAGATGCGTCCAGAGATGGAAGCATAAGATATAGCTCAATCTGGGTGGGAACCTTTCCTTTCGAAGCCTGCTTCCCTTCATTGGGGAAATGATCATCACTTCGCCTAAAATTTAATTTCGCTCGGATACAATCGTGCTTTTGAAGCGCCCTCTTATATAAATTCTAGTGTCCGACATCTTCTGGATAAGGCTGTTCATTGAGACGGCACCCTTCACAGATCGGCCCACGCCTCTCAAATTCAGATTTGCCGTCGAAGCAACTTCCGTTTCCGCTCACCCATCCTCATGTCCACCCAACTTCAGAAGCTGAAATATTGTAGCCTCGGGAAATGCTACTGAAACCATGGTTTAGTGGTGTGTCATTGATGCAGAAGTTGGGCGGAAACAAAGGTGGAAGGTACATGCAGGTGGATCAGTGCATGCAACAAAATCGAAATGTAAATAACGAGGTGATCATTTGATTAGTCACTATAAACGAGTAATCGTGGAGGTTTTTCTCTGATTGATGAGCTGTTATATGCGAGATATTTGTGGAAGCACGCGTCGAAGCTTACAAAATTTTACAGTAAAACGAGCGGTTAACATGGACATGCAAGAAGTAATTCTGTAATCCTATACTAAGACATTTTATTGTTACATCGATTGAGCGACTGAATTATGAATCCCTGAGGATGATAATAAAACAGCATGAAATTTTGCGATGTAGTAGTTGCTTCATGCCGAAACTTCCGGAGGTACTGCTTTCAAAAGTCATTTGTTGTGCAGAATCGACGTGAGGGGGACAGGATAAGAGGGGAGAAGAAGGAGGGCGATGTTATCATCTGATCGCTAAATAAATCGAAAGCTGTCTGGAAAATAGCCGCGGTGATGAGATTGCATTGCTTATATTCTGCTAGTGAAGTTAAAGTAGGACCATTTTTGCAGCTCGTTAGGAAAAAAGCAAAAAGTCGGGAAGTCCACAAGGCTGAAGATTTTTGATGCAGAGAAAACTTCTTCAGCCATCCTTTCACTGCTCATCAGTTATCCAAAATGCTGAGGGTTTATTGGTGGTCAAAAGCACATGCTTACTGCTAACTGCTCACATTTCGTAGTTTGTTAAAGGTAATCATCGATGATAAACTAGTTTTATAGATACTGTCCTTCGGTTAGGAAGACCAGCGAAAAAGTCTTTGTTGTTGTTTTTAGTTTGCGAGTAAGTTAGAATGAACTAAACAAGCCAAAATCCTTTAAAAACAATACCTGATCAGTGGTGTTCGATATCGACCGTACTGCTGCTTGTCCTTCGCTGCGTTTCGGAGTCGCATCTGAGCTGATTTGCGATGCTTCCGATTCACCATCGCCAGCCATCACCGTTTGTGGTGGCTGACCAATCCAGTACCACGGCTGCAACCGACGGTCACATCCACTGGACCCCTCATGCACCCACGACCACTTTTCGCCTCTGCCAGTTACCCGATCGTTTCTGGTAGAAGGGAGGAGGGGGGGGGGACGAGTGGTGGGAGGAGGAGAGGGAAGGTTGATGATTCATCAAACGACTTAGCGCTTAGGCATGAAAGCTTTATAAAATTGCTTAATGAATTTTGAAATTGTTTATTTCAGTACTCATTTTACTATTAACGGTTAATTTAATTGCTAACATTCAGCAATAGATCATTAAAGCGAGACGCTTCGAATATAAGATCTCATAGCAAATAAGCGAAGATGATGATGATTACATTAAACGAGTGTAAACATTCAAAAAACGTCCTAATGATGAGATGAGATTCTCAGTTAGGCATTAAAGTGCTTCGGGCATCAGTGATAAGGTGATAGTGAATGATAGAAATGATGAATCATCGTGAGGACTCGTTAAAAAGCAAACGTTGACGTTCGATTCTCATCTTGTGCGCATGTAGAGAGCATTATTGCTTCCGTTGGGTTAATTAACGTACGCTGCTTGCAATACTGATGATTCCCGCTTAATGCATGCACATTATATCCTGATCGTTCACATAAGTTTTTCTCTTCTCTTGATTTTCTTTGTCGTTCCCTCGACGAACTTGTTTTCATCTCAGAATCCGTCGTCGATGCACCCTCTCGACAATGGAGAAAGCGCAAAATTAAATTCCATTCGTGGAAATACATCCGGTTGGCATGTAGCGCATTAAACTGTAGACAAAATGTTTCAATGTACTGATTGTAAGATGGCACTAATCTTGTGTAAGATGAACGCAGCTAAATGTCTTATGCTTCACTTTATAAGTGCAAGAAATTCGAAATATGCGCATTGCGTGGCTTTCTTTCGTTATTAATTAGTCCGCTCTTTCCTCCAATGGCGATCTCTACTTTCATATTGGTTGGGTAATGAATATATCTGTTTGTTTGTTTGTTTGTTTGTTATTCTCCTCAATACCTTTAATGAGTGAAATCATAGCCAATCTTTCTTTGGATTTCGTTAGAAATTGTTCGTATTCTGCTTTCTTAAATGGCTGCCAGTAAATATGGAATGCATCACGTTCCATTTTCTCAGTTTTTCCTTAAATGTCTTGAGGAGTACTCTTTTTTTTCCTTAAATGTCTTGAAGAGAATATCTTCACTGGTCGGGTACTCTTGCTCTGCGTTGAGAACTTGCAATGATGCAAAAGGAACGAATTATCGTACTAGGTGATTTGATGTTGTTTTTTAAGTGCCATCCGACAGCGCTGCTTGCTGTATCATGAGATCGACACGAATGGAGTCGATAAGGAGCGCGCCTTTAAAAGTGAAGGTTGTCATCGTTGGAAGCACTGGTACGTTTCGTTATTATCAGCAGAGTTGTCTGTCGTCATTGGTACCCTCCTTTTGAATCATTGTTGCTTGAAAATTTCTCTAAAAATACATCACTTGCCGTTTGAAGAGACGTGTAACCGAATGGCTAGGGGGGAGGGGGGAAGGTGGAATGGATACTATGTTTTTTTACGTTCATGCTTAGTGGTTTCATCTGTTCTGACATGATTTTACTTTTCTTGTGGTCAGATGGTACAATATTGTATATAGACTCTATAAGGTTAGGTCTTCGTTCCGTGCAAGTTCTCAGCACTAATGCAGCGGTGGTTTGCGTTAGTTGAATAACTAAAAAAACAGATTTTTTTTTTTCTGTTTATACGGATAGTGCTAGAAGATTACAGCGTTATCCCCGCTTCATATACGTCGATTTCAGGAAATTTGTTGCAGATAGGAGTAACGATTTAATGCAAGATTAGATTTGCTGCAGGAGTTGGAAAAACAAGCATCGTTATGCGGCTGGATGGACAGGGCTTCTCGAGTAAGGTCAGCTCTACGCTTGGTGCGAGTTTCATTGTATCTTCTTTGTAAGTGTTTCATTCATATTTTGTGCTTATTAAGTCGTCCTATATGTATAGTCTACGAGACTATAGATTTCAGCGGGATCAATGTCATCACTTCATAAATTATTTCCTAAACAGTGAATGACGAGCATTACGCAAATGTTGTTATCTTTTTGTTGGTTTTCTGTTAATCACTCAAATGAAGGCCACCCAGAACTCAAAGTAGAAAGCAACCTTCTTCGTTGTTCGTTTCTTTGCAATATCAACTTCTTTTAATCGAACGCATTATTATCACTGAAGTTACTGCATCTCGTGCTCAATTGCAGACGTTGTTGCACATATAATCTCGAAGTCATTTTCATCGTTTCATTTTTTAGGTCTTTTCTATTTTAATGTTGAATATACGAGTTTACTTGATAACTGGTGAAAGTCGATAAGAAGATCTCATTTTGAGTCAGTTAGGTTGACGAGATCTGGTCAAGTAGAAAAGTAGAGAAGGATTCTTAAAATAGAAAATTCGCATTGGTATATCTTCGTTCGTATCTCTGAGACATTTGAGACCACACATGCGGTGGATGCATCTGTATGTTTTTTGATTGACCTCGAGGGCATTTGTACGACATTTTTTTGTCGTTGTTGTGGCAAAGGGAGGAATCCACTGTTCATCTTAACAAAGCAAAAATGACTCATTAAGGAAATCAAGTGCATCACTGATAAGCCAAATTGAATAGAGCGATCATGAGTGTAAAAGAAGTTTATTTCCTTGATTTATAGGTAAATGTGAGGAATGATCACAGCGTTTCATCGAATGACACATGTAATGAAATTCCTCCTCGGCCATCCTATTTCATTATTTCCCATTTTCCCCGTTTCATTTAACGCTCACAATATTTAGTTATAACGGCTGTGTTGACCAATTCTTTTAGTCTGGAATATCATCGTTGGGGAGAGCGCCATCAGCGTTGAGTCGTTGTTTATCGTTTTCTCATCGCAGATTTTTTTCTTTTTTTTCTCACTTGCCCATATCTAAACATCTGAACACTTACCTGAGCAGTTTATGAAGTTAAAATTAGAATTTGTGAGCAGGACTTGCATCAGCACGTCTAGCCTGATGTGAAATGAAGTCAGTTACAATAATTCTAGCTTTTTGACCTGCCTATTCGAGCCATAAATATAATTTCCAAGTGTTCACCTCCTAGAACCAAGTAATGCCATGTAATTTTTGAGCATCGCTTGTACAGTAGGCTTCAAGTGACGCTCTTCATAACTAAATTTGCTTCTTGCAGTCGAGAGGACGTTTCACTATTAAATTTTCATCACTTACGAAGGCGCTCTAATTTGATCAAAAGCTCTTCTTAACGCAAACTTTTGTTGGACTTTTTGCATGAATTGAGCTTCATTTCCATCATTTTTTTTTTCTAAACGACTGAGGTATTTTCGGACGGAAATAGAGGTGCCCTATTCGCAATAACAAGAATCGATCATCATCTACTTCGAGAATCCACCAGTTTTAATAGTAGACGAAAATTCACCTTTTCTTCTCCAGCAGATAGTAATTACGATAGTGGTTGCTAATATTGTATTGGCTTCGCTCCTATGTCAGTTGTTTACAGCTTGGTGAGCGGAAGACGAATCGAGCTACAGATATGGGATACTGCAGGCCAAGAACGATATATGTCTATGGTGATTTGTTAACTTGAAAGTTTTTTATGTTGAGCTCTGAACGCTTTAATGGTTCGCGATCAAATTCGATGAAATAAAGAGGCTCGCCGCTTCAGTTTTACACCTACAAATTTCCGGTTCTTCAGTATTCGATGAAGACCCTCACTAGTTAAGAATATTTTCATACCGGCTATCGATCGGAGATAAAGCACTAAACACAGATTTTAAATGAGTTATTTAAATGAGTGTGCCAGAATAGTTTTATGAGTATTGCTTAGAGATGAATTATTTGGTATTGATTAGAGATCAATTATCGTTTATTAATTTATCGACTAGTGGTGAATAGCTGGTTATTGGTCATGTTATTGGGTATCAGTTAGAGTTGTCTAACTGAGTATCGACTACAGATTTATTACTGATGTCTGCTTTATTTGTTTGTTACCTGCTCCAGATTCATTTTTAATCATCCGTTACGTTTTATGCATCTGCTGATTTGCATTTGCACAGGTTATTATGGGGAGTCATGCCTGTGCTTAGCTAAACATTTTTTTCTGCCTATATTTCCGGTGGTTATAATTCAGAATCATGACACCTAGAAGTATGGAATTTGTCAGGTGTAATCTGAAGCTTAGATTGATCTCATATGATGATCTCGGAGGTAATTCGTTGACCTCAAAGTAAACGTTAATCGATTCATTTGAATTCAAAGAAACATCATGAGCTTAGTCTTCAGAAGAGAGAAGGTTTGTTGAATTTTCATCGAGTGGTGATTGGATGCTAATTTGCCTCATTTATTGATTTCGTTATTAATCTGATTTTTATTAATTAACAAAAACAAAAATAATTTTCGAAGTAGTTGTACTTCATAAATGTTATATGCTTCAGGTTCCAATGTACGTGAGAAATGCGGTGGCGGCATTAGTCGTTTACGATGTATCGATGAAGCAGACATTTAATGATTTGAATAAATGGATCACCGGTTAGTTGTTATTATTGTACCATCGTATTTGCTTCGTTCCATTTTCTTTCTCCTTTATGTAAACGAGTAAATGTTATCATATTTGCACGACTTTGCTTGAGTTTTTGAAGTGAGATTACAGTCATTCATATTACTCCTTATGTTAGTTGATTGCGTTCATTTTCTTTTTTATGTGGAAGCATCGGTCGAAATACTCCACCAAATGTGAAATATTATTTAGAATTAAAGGTAATTTTTGAAAGTAAAATAATAATTGCGAAATGTTACCTATTGCAGTAGTGTTTATTCGTCGATTTTGAGTAGTGCAGTGTCAAGCGATCTTATATCACTATAGTACAATCCGGGAAAATGATTACGCCAATCTTCGTTGAATTTCATGAAGTCACAAAATATGTAAGTCGGAAAAAATTAAGATTGGAAATTTCCAATGTCTGTTGGAGGGAATCGTCGTTTAGAATCAATTATGCTTCGCTATTTAAGGATTTGTTTACTCCAGCAATTTCATATGCATTGTTTTAGTTGCTTTGAGCGTTTCTTTTCTCTTTTCTTTTTTATTAGCTTTTCGCAGAAATGTTCGTATTTAAGTAAGCTGTCGGATATTTCCTCGCCTCGATGGGTACAAGTGGGAGAAAAAAAAAACTTTGAAAAGCGCCGTCTTTTCTTTTAATTTTTTTTTTTTTTTGCTTCAGTGATATGTGTTAGAAATATACAGTAACTTATTTGTTTTGCGATTTCGTAAAAAATTATCCTCGTGATTTTGGCGTTAACCATGGCGAATCGCCTCATATCCGAGGAAGCTATAGCCAGATGACCGAACTGAGACAATAATTCTCTCTCCTCTTTACTCATTTTTGTATGATATGAGCTTTTGTCATCCCTTGTCGTATCTCTCTCATTCATCTTGTTCAGATCAACAGTGGAACAATTTTCACGACTTCATAGTAGTAACAATTTCTCGATCCTCTATCATTTGAAACAGCCATCTGTGCAGTTTCAGTTTTATCTCTTATACTGCGCCTAGCAGTCATTTGTTTAGTTATTAGGTTGCACTTTTCAATAGGAATAGGTGTTGAGAGCAGTAACAGTACACTTGGTAGCGGTTTTTGTCTTAGCTCGCTATCTTTCCTCTGATATCATCATTGCTTTCTGAGTGCATTGAGTGAAGACGGAATAAAGCGTAACTGTTTATTTTTAAAGAGTTGGAGCGTGGTTCGACGAGTCCACTATTGTTGATGATTGTGGGCAACAAGAACGACTTGAAATCGGCTCGTGCCGTCTCGTTTGCTGAAGGTGAAGCATTTGCATTACAGAAAGGTGCTCTATTTTTTGAAACTTCGGCGCTGAGCGGTGCAAATATTCAGCGGGCGATGTATGCGTTAGCTCAACGCCTTGTGGAACTTGAAAGCACTTCACTTCCATCCTATCCACTTATCGACGAGCAAACCATGCCCAATAGGGAACATAGATCTAATAAATGCTGCAGTACATAGCTTAAGTGTTTTATATGAAAGATCCAACTCCACATTCCAGTCGTTTCGTTCTGCGTTGTATCCTTTTTCTAAAATTATTATTAAGCGTTAGACCATTCAGGTAAACAAGAGCTGCTCCATCACAGTGCCACAGCGTTGTATTTCTTGCGGTTAACTATGACTCAGTTATTTGTCATTTGTCTGCCAGGTAATGCTGCCTCTTCGTGCTGATTTTTTAACCTAATATCATATATTGTGCTGTTTGCTCTCCAAGTGCCTCCTCTGTGATGTTAGGCATTGTAAACTCGTCTCAGCTGTTTCGCTGTTGAAGGTTCCCCTAATATAGGCGGGTTGTGATTGGTTGCCACACCAAACATATCTGATTTCATCATTAATTTCTCGCTGGAATAAATATTGTTATTCGCAGGAATCGTTGAGTAACATCAACAATCAGTGATTTCGAATTGTTTAGCGGATTACAATTTGAAAAGCGAGTTTTGTTTCTACAGGTTGAACATCCGCCTTCCCTAACTTTTCGCCTTCATTCGACGCGATCTCTTTGATGGAAATTTCCCATTTATCACATAATTCACTGTTATATTTCTTACTCAATGAATTATAATGATTTTGTCATTGGTCTTTTAACGATGTAGCATAAAATTATCTGTCTTTTATTGCAGTTGAGGTCTCTTTCGGGTCTCTAGTGGACTCAAGCAGGCCTCTAACAGCCATTTTTTTCAAGCATATTGGTCTCAGGCAGTTGTTTTCTCTACTCTGAATGATATTTCCGCTTTACCTATTATCAAGGTGCAGTTGATTTCATCCTCATCTGTTGTGATTACTCCATTACTCCATCGCTGGTAAACTGTCCACTCTCGCAACGCGATCGGAGGATGCTGAACTGTAGTGTATATGGCGTCAGCCTTTTTAGCTTTTTTTAATGCTCTGAAAAGAGTATTAATGAGGTTTCCGGTAAACGTGTATAAAGTTTCTCGCACAAGTCGCAATAATTTCTTTTCAGTTTATAGACTGCATAGATTTTCAGACGGACGTTTAAATATCGCAAATTACCTCCTCCTCCTTAGTAAAACCGATTCCTACGTGGTATATTTACTGCTCATACCTTATTGAGTGCTGTTCAGAAACGTGTAGAAATCCCTTCTGTTTGGAAGGGGAAATTGTCTCTATTTTATCTGCAAGAAGATATGTTAAATGAAATTCTGATGTTTTAAGCACATTTCATTAGAATCTTTTGACATTTTGCTGTCTTTTGCTAAAGTGGCGACGATGTTGATCATCTCAGTGGTCTCTTATGTTGCGTTACATTTTCGTACTTCTTTTATGAACCGACGTTGCCTTTTTTACCTTCATTTACCTATCACTTCCAGTTATCTATTGCATTGATCATGTAGTATATTTAATAAGTTTCTTTTTTGAAAAGTTTTGCGATCATTAGGCTGGTTTTTGACGTTTTCAAACGGGAAAGAAAGAGAAGGAGAGAAAGAGAAGAAGAGGGAACATCTTATTTAACCAGAAATGATCTAGGAAACTCAATAAGATCGATAATTTTTGTTCATCGTCAATTTAGCATTGTATTTTCCAACACATTTTTAAATTATACTACGACATACTCTTTTTTTCATGACTTACTTCCTTTCTATAATATCCATCTGTTGAGTGTAAGAAATTGTTCGATGTTGTTATTGTTATATTAAAATTTATTAATCACTGACGTTTGCATCAGTCGATTGATGATCAGTAAATAATATTCGTTAAACTTATGGATTTATTCCTGAAATTATTTGATATTTAATAGGGATTTGTGCTTTCTTAGTGAGGACGACGATAGTAGTCTAATGCCCTAATTCGCCATTAAACGAAAGAATGAAGATCGAATATTTGAGTAGAATAAAAAAACCGAAATTATGTATTTGTACATTTATGCAAGTTATTTTCAAGTGGGAAATTTTCATCTAATTGCCAACAAAAATATCGTTGTAAGAGAAAGGGAGACGATTCCATTTAATGCTTTGTTGGTGAAACCTTCTGGCTCATCATCTCTCACCGTCGTGAGCGGGTGTGACTTTACGTCTTGCTAGCAAGGGAGTTTTTCGATTCATCGGCAGTGGAGACAGGACTGATATACGTGCGGAAGTGGCTGTCGGTTCGCGAAACTCATGGCAGAAACGACATAGTGCTCCCTTTTCTTCACCCTACTGCCTCCCCCGCATTTCAGGCGATGTGGGAAGCAGTGAAGATGCGAAATTAAAAAGAGAGGTGTATGAAAGAATCGTTGGAAGTGGCATCGAAGCAATATTTGGTATCGAGATATGTCTGTGAGCGGCTAATAGCTAAAAATACCTGTCAGAAAGCATTTATGTCAATGGATGACAAAGTGAACACTAGTCACTACAGGGTTTTGGTGTGTTTCGTTCGTTGATGAGAGTGGGTTGCTTCAACCTTTGCCTTCTGTTCAGATATTGGAATAGGCAGTACTTGATTTATGCGTGTTTCAATTGCACCGCAAATATTCTGCATGTCTTATCGGATTTTATAGTTTTGAAGAATAATTTTTTGCTTAAGGAACTCCAAATTGATTTAAAAAAAAAAACATCTGCTTTGCGTGCATAAACTTCGCAGTAGAATTATGTTTATTTTATGAGGTTAACCGAGGATATAAACGATAAATAAGCAAATGAAAAATGTGAAATTTTATTTTCGAGGATTATTAAAATATATATTTTCATATTAAAATCAATAAACACTTAAAGAAAGTGTAATTTAAACATAAACATTTTAATAAATAAATGAGCTCACTATCGATTCAGTTTCAAATATGCGTCATTTCAATGGACAATATGCAATTAAATAATAGATAGCAATAGCGTTAATAATATTCCTATGAACTATAATAGAGGAAAAAAGGAAAAAATTTTCCGTAGATCGTTGAAAAATTCAAAGAATTTCATTGAATTTTCGAAAATTTTTATGAAATAAACTATTCCGGACGTGTGATTATATGAAAAGAGCATTGAAGAAATATGCTTAGAGCGGAATCGATGACTTTCTTTTCCTCATTTCGAATAGGCAAAATGGAACTTGTTAAGCTCAGTTTTTTTATTCTTCCTTCTTTTTTCTCTCACAGCTCATGAAATCACTATTGATTTATGCTTCTGCTCTTTGAATTAGACGATTGATTAGTGGCACATTGTTAGCGGTCAAATATGCAGTAGAAATTCTAAGAATGAAGCAAATTCGGTTCATAGTTACTTTAAAGAAAATCTGTTTATTTGAAGCATCTCATCTCGCCTCTCATCTTACAACACATTTTTTTTCAGTGGGATATTCTTTCGACTGAGACTGAAAGGTTCGATAATTTTTGTGAGCATTTCTGAGGGGAATTTTTCTGTTTTTAATGCAGTTGAAGATTTGCCGATATATATAACTATATATATATGGATTTTGGATATGGATAACTATTGGATGTGGATATGGATTTTGACGAGCAGCTAATCCGATTAATAACTATATCATGAAAGGGCATCTGAAAATGAAAATAATCGTGTGCGACATTTTTTGCCTCTCTCATCTCTGAAAGTGCAAAAGTGAAGCTTTATAGCTGCCTAAGTAAAACATATGTTTTTAATAAGTGCTTTATAAGTCGGAACATTCATCAGTAAAAATTGCGAAAGAAAATTTCAAAAATGTCAGTAGTCGTGGCGCATTGTCAATTTAGCCGTTCATAGTTCGGTTTCGAGGAGGAAAATGCGCTGATTTTGTTTCGCTTAATTAGTTTGCTTAAAAAATAATTTCCCTCTGAAGTATTTTTATATTCTTCCGAGATTTATATGGAAAATACTTCAAATATTTCGGCTCGTCGTTAACACAATTTCTTTTTTTTCGTCATTACTTCATCAACAATTATGTTCTTTGAAAGCTTAAAATTGCAACTAAATTTGTTGCTTAATTATCCAGCAATTACGGAGAAATTGTCCATGGAAATCTGAGCAAAATTAGTATTCCAAGAATTGCGCCACTTTTATAAACTTCTCATAGTTAACACAGCTTAGCTCAACGATGCCGTTTTTTTAATGGATTCCTTAATGGTTCCTATAATCAGTGACGAACAATAAGAAACCGTATCTTGTTTGAATGGATCTCCAATTAATTAAGGATCGCTAAATGTCAATTATTATTTTATAGCTTAACTAATGGAATATTTCTCCTCAAGAAAACTAAGTATGATCAAAATAACGTTGATGAAAGAGGATAGCGGTAGCTCATCTCTAACATACACCAATATTTTTGGGGGAAATATATGAATATCCGTAAGCAGAGATACGAAATGACGAGTAAATAAACGTGTTGGAAAATATAATGCATCACTGGATGCAAACAGAGGTAAAGAGTTACTCAAGCGTTGTGATGTTATTTTTGTGACATTTTTATAACCGGATTTGTCTCTATGAGCGATAAATGAATGCATAAATAATCGCACATAATAGCCGCCGTTTGATGATATATTTTAGTTAAGTGTTCTCGAGCACCGCAATAATTTTTCTATTTTTATAAAGCAAGAAGTCATTGGCAATAGCCAGCTGTATCGATGAAGAAATTTTAAAAAAGGCGTTGTTAAGTGAATGCTACAGCTGATGTATAAATTGACCGTGCTCTATTTGCTTTTTCTCTGGCTGCCTCAAAACAAAGTTTAAAAAAGTAGAATTTTTATCCCAGCGATGAGGGAGAGGGAATCTGTTTTAGACTCATCCTATGAAATAGATGCATTAAAATGGAGGTCGATGATGATACATGTGGAGAATGCGGTATGTAAAACCGAAAAATAGAATGATTTCCAGGAAGAGAACCCACGTTTTTCAAAATTCCACATTGCACATAATTAATACTCAGAGCGAATGTCTCATTAAGCGTCTAACAATTCAAAAGATAATAATAATAATAACTATCGAAAATCATTTATTTAGTGTTGTTAAACAGCTTAAGCGATGTGTATTATAATGGAAAAAAAAATATTCGGATGAATTTATATAAAATTTCGTTAAATTTTATAAAAAAGAGAGAGAAGAAAACAATATTATGAAAAAAGACTCTCTCATAGATATCTCATTCATTGCGGGACTCGAGTAATTAGTCGTGTTCGATGGGTGGTGCCTGTGCTGCTGCTCGAAACGATGACCGTACAATTCTTCCGTTGAGTGGTTGCACCGGTCGAATTGGTAACATTCCATGTTCCACCTCACTTTCATAACCTTCTTTCCGTAGCGTTCTTAACTTGTCCAACTGCAAATTCACATTCTTTTCATTGAAATCTTTAATGTAGCATCGTGTTTTTTTGCAGTACACCGGAGAGAGCTCAACACCACACCTCAAGCCGAAAATTCGCCTGAGTTTCAGCCTGAACACACAGACTGTCCATAACTTCACTTAAGCCGTAATTTACGATTCCGAATTTATATACTGCGATGAGGAAAATCGAAACATTTTATTGATTTGTTTAGCATTTTAAAGTCAGTCCACTTAAGAGTTTGCTGCCTCGAACGGCGATAAGTGAAACTCATTGCCAAAAAATTTTTATAGGGCTTTTGTTTGTTTATTACTAACAACTGGTTGTATCTTAGGGCTCAGAAAGTGCCTATACCTTTTTGCTTGGACAGCAAGAAAGTACCAAACATTTCCGAACTTTACGCGTAGCCATGGCTTCTTTGTGTTTCTCCGTAACGACACTGAGTTAACCAGGGAATAATACCAAGAAGGTATTACAGTGTTACTTGGGAGGTATTACAGTGCAACTTGATCTTGGTTCGCATCGTGCGCCAATTTAATGCATACTTAAAGTCGTATGTTTAAAAATATTTTAATTCATTTTTTTCCACATAAAAGTACAAACTGAATAGATAAAAGGGTCCTTTATCCTTTAGTAATGGTGTGTTATGATATTCACTCGTTGCGTTTGCAATTTCATCGTTTCTATCACTTCAAATGTACGAATTTTTGTGCATAGATGCACTTTACTCTAATGCATTTAAACGAACAAATTATTCATTATGAATAAATGCCTCTTTGTACTGCTTCTATTTCCTCTTCGAACCAGTTCAAGGGTCATATGAAGGAGAAGTTTGCGTTTGTATTCAATTTGTGATATCTGAGACATCAGCATTTTTTGACTCGTTGATTTACTAGATTATCGGAACTTTCTGCTCTGCCATTTGGTTAAGTTTGTGAGATGTGGTCATTGTCACGGCCACTTGTAGGATTTGGTCACACTTACTCTCGTAATAGCGCCAGCATCTGGGAAGTTATCATTAAGCAATCTTCAGATTGTATAATTGACGCTTATAGAAACCTGATGGGAAGATATGGAGACCGTTGATCTATAGATAATCCACTGGACATTCTCCCGAAATGGTGCAATTGTCTCTGATCCATCATATACCCAAAACTCTCTCATCTTTTCTAAAAATACATCGACTTTGCTCATCACTCAGGAATATTTAATTAATACTCAAATACTGGAACATCAATAAAGAGAGCAAGACGCTAAAAATAGATGAATTGAAGCGACATCGAAAAATATGCGAAAAATATCTTTGCCGTAACCGTAAAACATCCAGAAGTCATCAGTATTTTTCACTTGTCTCACTGCTGATCGAATTATTCTATTCGAAGAGCACTTTTTGCTTTTATTGGATTTAAAGGAGAATAAAGTTGAAATTTTATAGAAATCATTTAAAAATTAATCAATAAGAAACAATGAAAACAATTTTGTAAAAATGATATTCTTAATTTTTATATGGATTTATTAGCAGAAATCCATAGCAAATTCATACTTTCAGTTCAATTTTTAGTGATTTCAATTTTTGAAAATGGTTAAATAGATTTTTATACAATTTAATTCGGCTGCTATATGCAGAGAAACTAAATACATCATGGAAATGATATTTCGAATAAAAAATAACGGAAAATAACGCAGATATTTGCAAGGAATTTGTGTTTAGTCCACTTAAACCTTGGATTCATACAGATTAATGCATATTCCAAAAATGAAGTGATAAAATGCAGTAAATGTGTCTTTTACCTGGTGGAGGCAGAAGTTGGCGTAGATCAATTCGCTGAATGGCACATTCACTGCCCTTATAAACGATCTGTGTTATACCATCAACAATTGGTGCAAAAGTTGGATTATCATCGTGTGATTCCTGAAATATCTCTTCTCGTATCATCATAATGCAATCCGTCTTGATGCCGTAAAGGTGGACGCATAATGTTAAATAATCAACTATTTCTGTTGAGGCTATCTTTTTTGAAAATCATTCCTTTTAAGTATCTGACTTAAATCTTTTTCGTCGTTTTATTTTCATTCTTGCTGTCCTATTACAAAAAAAGAAGTAATGGAACCAAGTTTAGTGTGTAAAATTAATAGAAACAGTCAGCGACGAACCTAAATAGATAACATAGGGGGAATAGCGCTTAAAGCGATCCCATAGAAGCTTTGTATGTAGTAACCTAGAAAAATAAAGCGAATATTTCGTAGTAAATAAGAGAAAATCAAAAACAGAATAGAGAACTGAATATGGCGATTACCGTTTCCTTTTCATATTGAGTAGATTGTCACAGTCACCACTATCATCACCACACTATGATGTATATTAGCGAAAAAAAAAAGACAAATATTCAATGAAACACAAATGCTCGTTCGTTTCTTGACATAGTGCCAATCTGTTGTTGTTCCACGAAGATATGTTTCATTTATGATAGGGATTTCAGTGGCAATTTCTTCACATGAGATTTTCATATGGCATTCTATGGTGGATTTTCATGCGAATCAATTTCATTTAGCCCCATGAAAAGCGAACTGGAGTCTCATATGGCTTTCAGCTATTAAATTTCCCTCTTACAGCTCTCAGTGAAAGAAAATGATTTACAGCGAAGGTTTCAAAGTGGAGAGAGAAGAAAAAATTAAAAAGGTATGTCATCATTATCACTTTAAAACAAACTCGGTTTTAATTGAAAAGTGTTTTCGTATGAATAACACCTGTTGAATATAGTCATTAATGAGACAGGGCACATTAAAAGTATGAAACTTAAGCAACGAACATTAAGGAGAACTGCAACTGCAACTACGCCGTCAGATTCCTTGAAGGCCTGGTCGATGTTTGCGTAATGCATATTTCTGTGAATGAAATGCACTTCACCCGCATATCCGACGCCACCCACCGTATGTTCACTTCCGTTCATTGGTTCGGTGCCCCAATGTATTAGCACGAGTTCGAGCGCGAACCTCTGGTCTTTGATGAAACTGGCCGTGAATTCCCCCGATAGATCGGCACCCAAATGCAATTTTAGACTCTCACCAGCGTTCACCAATTTGAATTGTCCACTTGTTGGATATTTAAGGCTAAATAATAAAATATTTCAGGTTAATACCATACTTAAAATATCATGTCTAATTCATACACATCTAACACAGCGAGCAATATACGTGACTACTTATAACTACGATTTCTTTACTAAACACTGCTAAGGTATACTTGTAATGGCGGCACTCTAGGGTTCTCATATCTTTGAGTACATAATCACATATGCTTGTTCTTCTCTCTTTTTGCTACTTATGTAGCGTGAAGAGAGAAACTCGAGAGTGTCATTAAGATTTTTGAAATTTGATAGCTAATTTAGAATGTACTGAGATAAACCATAAGTGCAGAAAGAACGCGCATAGATGTAAAACACTTCGGTGAGTGAGACATGTGGGAAAAAAAGACCACAAGAACGCTTAAGCCTAGCGGCTTCTTCGAAGGAGCAGGCAACGGGATCATGGCGCCGCTGTCTTCATGAATGGGTAGCATCATGAAAGAGGATTCGTTACGAAGCTATGTTGCTGACGAAAGTACAACACCAAAAACCCGATAAAAGGCACACAAGTTTACTTATATAGATTCTACTTTTAATGCGTTACGAAGGTGCAAAGAGAGTTTGCTTGCTGAGAAGCAATATCGCTGTTCGAAGAGTGTTTGTTGCCTGACTAGTGTGGAAGATTTCTTTGATTACTACCCATCTCCATATTAACGTGCCCGACTTGAAACGGTATAACGGAAGAGGCAGCAGTGAGTTTACTGGTTGTTCAAACTCGAGTAATGAAATGCTTCGACTACGTTAAACCGCCAATGATTGCCCTCAGTAGAGTAATGACGATTGAATAATTGAACAGGTCAGTTGAGCTTTGCGATCTTCGGTAATTATTGGCTACCAGGTCGGAGGCAGTCAGCACAATTCCTGATTTTTTAAAACTAATCTTGAAATGTTGTAACGATGAAATTTAATGATATCTAGGGTATTGAATTTCAAAGTTAATGGATATATGAATAACTAAATTAATACGGCGGTGTAATGTTGTTCAGTTTTTTTCAATGTTTAGTTTTTGTTTCTTCAGAATCAGTGCTACATTTGATGAATGATAAAACAACAGTGTGATATCATACTCTGTATTATTTGCTAATAACCATTTCATTTAAAAGATTTGAGTATTTCAGAAGAATTCGAGTGATCGTTAGTCATGAAATAGTTTCGAATGCAATGGTGGGTCATCAGCGTGCTCATAAACATTGAGTAACACTCAGTGCCTCGGCCGAAACGCATATGATCGTATGATTGTTTACATCTATATGTATATATATATATATATATATATATATATATATATATAGCACATATTGAAGCACTTTCAACGAACATAGCATCGTTTATGGCCTACTTCGTTACTGCTTCTTTCAGCGTTTATTTTTAATGGGGTATTCTATTCATTAAGTGATTGCGCAGATCTAGAAAGCGCCCTTGCTTTTGAAATATTCATGACTTTTCCGTTTAGAGGATTTTATTTAGTTGATCTCGACTCATTTGCTGCTCAGGCAATCTTTGATGCAAGAAAGAGACAAGGAAAACAATCAACAAAAAAAACATCGTACTATTGCTTCTTCGTAGAGATTTAAGAATTTTTGGTTTTTGATCGTTAAGCATTGTCAGCTCCCCTAAGGATTCCACTTTCGAGAAATTCTAGCCGAGTAAAAATATTGCACTCTCAGTTTCTTTTCCTTTGCAGAGTACAAGATTTCGAGGTTTTCTGATTTCTGTTTATGTGAGAAGTCTCTTAAGTTATCCAAATTGATGTTACAGTGATCGATGGAGTAGAAAAAATCCATGAATCAACTTTTGTATCAATTATGCTTCTAATCTTTGAGATAACTGCAAAATGCCGACAATATTATTTGTTACATTGTAATATTATATAATTTGTTATAATTTCTTGTTCCAAAAGACGCTAAAGAGTAAATAATAGAATTGTAAAGTAATGGCATATATTATTTCCAGATCCCCCAAGCTAAACAATACGCTCAAAAAAATGGCTCATTTGGCCCAAATATTTGCTGACTCTTTCGTTTAAATATTTAATGCACTAAATGGTCTCTAAGCATTAGATGATGGAAGCACAAACGTTATATTAATGGCATTTAGAGGAATAACAACATAAAATCGTATGTTCAGAAGTTTCATAGGTCACTATCGTTTTTATTGACTGTTGTATTAGGAAGAAATCCTTAAGATTGGGAACAGATATGGAAAATTTGGGAAGAGAAATTTTGGAAGGGAAATGAGAACGAAAAGATATTGAATAAATTTTAGCGTTAAATTAATCCAACAGATATTCTCCATGAAACCTAAATGGAGCAAATATTTATTAATCTATCTTAGTTTATAGTTACTCCATCAATATTTCACTCCAATATTTTTGAAAATATGTTAGCATTAGAAATATAGATTTATATTAACATCGAATAGCTGGAAACGATAATTTGAAAAAAAGGACGCAATGGAAATAGTTCGAAAATTGGTGCGCAAATCCAATGAATCAACTTTCTTGAGCACATAGGCAATTCGTGTGACTTCAAGACGGTTTCATTTTAGCGTTCTAATTTCAAAATCAAAAGATAATGTGGTAAAAAGTTAGAATTTAAGCTGTTCATGTGGAACAGAACGATGGAAACGTACTTTAGACTTTGGAAATGGATAATTGTTGTTTTTTTAAAGTAAAAGCGTCGCATTACCTCTTCATCTTCAAACTGTTTATTACCTTGACTGTTTATTACCATTATATTATAACAACAACGCCATTTCCTATATCTAATTTTCAGAAAATGATCGCTGATGTAATTAGAGGTAACCACTATTCAACGGTAAATACTCAATCAGTTATACAAATAATCAATGGTACTCTGTCGAAATTTCGTTTCTTTAATATGCAAAATGAGCGCATATAAACAATATTTGCTTGATTGGATTAAAGAAACGAGACATCGGAGAGGATGCAACTCATTTAAAGTGGTGTCAAATTCATGGATCGTATTTCATGAATTTCCCGTTTGATATGTTGAGTTGGCTCACATGAGTACAATCTACGTCGAAAAAGAACGCTTTTTTCAAGAGTAGGAAAATAGCTCTCCAACAGACAGTCACATAATCGCGTGCACTTATCAAAACATACTATTTCTTCATGTGTAATCAATCACTCAACGATCTCTGGAGAATTAATTTATTAACTAGTCTCAAGTTTCGCTAAATTTCGCAACAACAACATATTTTGACGGATATCTGGAAAAAAAAGTGCTCCTCCGACGGCTGATCGACAGCTGAGCAATTTTTTATAGAAAACAACTCAGCATTGGTCGAAATCTTCATAATTTTTCCTTTATAATCTAACAAAGTGAGATTAAAAACGATTTATTCGGCTGCAGAATTGAACGTAAGGAGGAGGAAAAAAAGAAAAGGAGACACAGTTGAATAAGAAAATAATAAATGAAAGGTAATTACTGAAAAAAGCCCATTTTTGTGCTTTGAGACACTAATTGAATTGTGAATGGATTACGAAGCGAAAAAGAATGACTTTCATGGCCGTTCCTCACTGTTTAACCCTTACTCTAAGATGATCCTGGATCAGCCTAAGTGAGCGATTACTGACGGCAATTATGATAAACGTTCGCCGATGATTATTAAGTCAGTTGAAGGTTTTGTACTGCATTTCATCATTCCCGATTCGTTGAAGATGAATGTAGAAGTTGAAATGCTAATAGTGAGAGATATTATTTGTGCGAAAATGGAAGGCGCATCAATGAACGACGCAGAAATGCACAAATAACAACGCTCAACAATTCCCTGGAAACGAAGTAAAATAATTCGTTTACTTGAAAGTGGCGTCTTCGAGACTCGAGTCGAAAGCGGTTACTGACGGTAGAATATCGATTGGCGATTGTTTTCTATCAGCAGCTACCTAAAGAGGACTATATGATGCATTCAAAATTAACGAAAAAGGTTTCGAATTGTCGGTGAATGTACTGATATTTACGACGATGATGTTGGCAACATATAGACAATCGTTATTCGACCTACACTCTGTAGGCGGTTATTTTGTCATATTAAAAGAGATCCCGGAAGCTTTAAGCTTTAAGTTATCCCGGAAATTCGGCAAGGCGTAGCGTGCAAATGCAGTTGGTTTGGGCGGCAGGCCGATATAGTGGGGCATTTTTAACACTCACTGTGTTTCTTAAGCGATCATTTGATCATCTATTGTGTGAATGAGCACCGCAATAAAATGTAAAGATGATTAGAAGGGGAAATACATGAGACGGGTTCGTCATTTGAAAAAATTAGTGCTCAAAAGAGATCCTGCATTGAAATAGAGCAATGTAAGTGAAGATGATTGGAGAAGAGGAGAGTGGTGGAAAAAGACCTAGTAAATTTCGTTGGTAATCAACAGTTTGTTAGCTCCTAAAGAATGCTTAAAAAGCGAAACATATACGTATACTTGCTGTACACCTGAAATAACTTTTAATCGATCATATGATCTGATCCGGAAGTGGCAAAATTAAGGGGAAAATTGTCTGCATTATTTCGTCTGAATGATTAAGAATATGTAAAAGACATTTCATGCTTTTTTTCTCCGAAATCCAAAACAAACTAATGATGCTAATTTTTAAAGCATATAATGAGTATCGCCATCAACTAGCGTATTAGACTTTCAGTTCGATCCTACTGATGCAAGAATGGAAGCCTACAAATAAAAACCTCTTGAAGAGGCTATTTGTTGACTAAAGAAAGAAGAAAGGTGAACAACATCAACGAGCATAGAATGGTAAGAAATTATCACTGCAATTTTAGCGAAAATAGATAACGGATTCGATTCGATTCGAATTTGAAACGATATCGTTGTAAGGAATATTGGCAAAACTCTCGAAATTCGAACCATTGTGAGCGTACTTCGTTGTGCTCACATGTTGGCTGGGATCACATTTCAACATTCAAAGAAACCTCTCCACATTTTCGAACTAGCCCTAATTGTATGTGCATCTAACGCATGCAGTAATCAATTCACTTCGGCGATATATGCAGCGTCTGTGCGGCCTTTTTAAAGCTCTTTACACCACTGCCGAGGAGAAACAACATTGGCGCATGCCTTATCACGGCACCGTAAATTAAATTGGTCATGCGGCCCCAAGGTTATGTTATGAACCTTCATAACTTGTAAATTAATGATTTGGTGATTTCGATCTTTGTATGCGAAGCAAATATTCGAGGAAATTTGCAAATATGAAGTTCTAGCTCGTGTTTCTAGCAACGACGTCATTAGAAAAAATGAACTCAAGCAAATATTGCCTAACCAAATGCCATGGAGGAGGCCGAACACAAGCGGCCGAAACTGTTGTTATCAACTACTATCACATTCTTTTGTGTTAAGCCTTACCATGAAATTTCTCGAAAAGAGAGCAGACATATGCTGTAAAAACATCTTGGAAGAAAAAATGACAATCAGAGTCTAATGTTAAATAAGCTGATTGATGGCCTGAATTATCTAAAATATTGAGCTATTTCATTGGCAATATTCATTATCAACATTGTCAGAAGAGATAAGCATTTCACTAAAGAATACAACGTACCTGCAGCATTTTGCCGATGGTGTCCAACTGAGCGGATGCTCGACTCAGAATAGGTGCAATATTATCACGCGCACGTGTTGCACTTTGAATAAATGAATTCAGCTGCGGTTTTACTGAATTCAGTTGTGCTTGCACATTTGCAGTTAGCTGTCCCAGGAACTCCATTCACACTGCAACTCCATCAACAATATTTGAAGCACTTTTTTTTCCACCCTCCTTTCTAATCACGTGCTCGTGGCTACACTTTTCACTATAATCTTCTTTCCATCTTATATACATTAATAAGACAAATAATCACATATTGTATAAAAAAGCACTTTTGTACAATAAAACACGAAAAGTTCGCCACAAAATTCACGGCGTTATCGAAAATATTACTGTACGCACGCACGCACACATACAAACACACATACACACGCACATATACACACATGCAGACACATACACTCGTACACACACATACACATACAAAATCGACAATGGTGGGAGAACAAAAAAATTCAGCCACGATTTGAGAAATGAAAAATGCATGGAATAGTCGAAAAAAGATCAAGGTATGCTCGCATTAATCGAAACATTATGACAAATCATAGCTTAAATAATAATAGGGAAAACATGTGAAAACAAACAGTTATAGCAGCTCTACAGCATTAAACAAACGGAAATCGATCGCAACATCACCTTTGGCAATGGAAACTCAATGCAGTGCACCATATTTAGTTATAGAAAGATACAATTAGGTCAAATAAAGTATTTTGCTAAAGCAAAACGTTGCAAAGTTTTCATACAGCTTATCTTTGAACCTTTCAAAAGAAAATGCCTTTCCAACTACATTCATTGATTACATCAATCAGCGTCCCAAGTACGTAGTTGTGCGCATTGACGAAAGGTATTCCCATTGGAGAATTCTTTTACCATGCAGCTTTGCAACTCTTTTTTGTTTTGCTGTAGAAGATTTGCGTTGCGGAAATAAAATAAAGTTCTTGAAGTGAAAGTTTGTTTTACAAAAATCTTTGCGTGGATATTTGTTGATTTTTCGAGCGCTCAATTTAGACTAATGATTCCACATCAGTCTATGCAAAGCGTTTGCATATTCTATTCAAACCTCTTGAGAGCTTCTTTCTCGAAAGTTCTATGATGAAGTGCGAAAATTCTTTCAATTTGAATAAGTGATTCGGCGCCGATCATATCGCTGAACTCGAAACTTTTAATGGAGTCCTTTTGTATTGCTGTATCAAAATTGCTGCTGAATTTACTTACTATAAATTCGGCTATTTAAAAATAAATTATATGTGGAATGGTCTAAATTCTCTTATGCAGTATAAAACTGTACAAAAGTAAAGAAAATGGATTTATGGGAATCAGCCATATGTTGTTTATTTTAGCATTCTTAAAAGTGTTCCATAAGATCTAGCTTATAGGAGCGCTAAAGGCAATACTCCACTAGCGTCCGATCGACAACAAAAACCGCGCAGAAGTAATCCCATCGGGTGAGCGCCCAAACCATATAGCATTTATCGATTTACTGATTGAAATTTTTCATAGACAACACTTTGAAATAACATTTTTTTAATGGTCTCTGATGCAAGTGGCAAAACATACAACATAAAATATGATATACATTGTACAGCACGGAACGTGATGACTATAGAATTTGAAATAATTCGTGATTTGAAGTGAAATACTGCTGCCGTTTTTTTGTGTCCATAATAGAAAGCGGTAATGACGGAAACTTTCACGACGATGTTCAATTTATTAGGCACCATCTATGGCGGCTCTCATAAGATTTTTATTATTATTATCATCGAAATTTTCTGACTCGAAGCATTGATTAGAAATACGCATCTGACATCTGTGTGGTATTGATGACGGAAGAATGAATCTATTACTCACACATATTTTATAATTTTAATCAAAACGTTTGATTTATTTTTTTGCAATGCGCATGTTACAGATCAAGATAATAAAGGTGGATTTTAGCAATGAGAAATGGCGATTAGCGAGAAATAATCCTGAATGTAGAGATTAAGCGATGAGATTCATCAGCAATGAAATCGCTTTGTCATCGTTTCGGCGTTTTTCAAATTAAAACAAAGGATCTTTATTTATAACCGATGAATATATTAAGGTGTATTGTTGCGACATTGAGGATAGTAGATGAAGATGGCGCCTGAAATAAGCTCACGGAAAATGCTCAAATTTGCTAGTCCACTAAAATCAGCGAAAAAATCTACAAATAAGATAAACAAATAAAGTTAATGGAATAAATAAGTAAATAAGATAAATGAATGAATGAATGAATAAATAAATAAATAAATAATCAAAACGATGCGACTACGTTCCTCTCTGGTAGAGGTGAATTATATGATTTAGTATACACCACTCACAGAGCTATGTAATTTTCCTGAAAGCTTATGAATACTATTCACTTATTTCAGTTAGAAACGATGAATAATGCACTTTTTCTTGCATTTATTCACCCTTGGCGATATGCAATAAAAAATGACGCTTGAGGAAGACGGAAGGCATAGATTTATGGTTCACCTGCTTGCACTAGCAAAATATGGAATGCGGTGGGCGGGCTACCGAAATTGCTATAGAGCGACGGAACAGCGCAATTCTGGAGGCGACATATTGTTTCGAAGAAAAATCGGCGCTTCTTTGTTATTTTAAGCTCAATCTAATAGAAACTCAAGATCTTAAGTGACTTGCTGAAAATTTCAATAGAAATTATTTTGTGCGGTTTGCAAACGAGTGAATAAAAATGAAAAATGACTCATGCAATAAAAATCGCTTCTTTTCAGGAAATAAAAATAGTATTATGCTCGAAAAAATCCAAAAAAATTGTAAATTTCTTTGTGCTTTATTATTGGATTTTTTGCTGCCTTTTTTTCCGAATTCCGGCACAAATCTAACAGTTTGCCAGAATCAAAATACTTGAAGAAGTGCCATAGCTTTAAAACGAAATCACGCAATATTAGCGCAAAAACTAGCTTTCAAAGACAATCATCCTTTTTTTGCACATTATTTCGGGCAGCGATGTATTTTTAATATGTACATCAATAAAGGTTAACCGGCAAAACTGGTGAAAATCAAGCGATAGTTTCATAAATGAAATTTGTAATGACCGTTGAGAAGAACTTGCCTCTTAGGTGAGAGATACGCCATATGAGGAACTATTGCCATGGTAAGTTCTAGCTTCATCTCATCGCATATCTCCTTTATTGATGTCATTTGCGCTATGTAAATTTCGCAAGGAACATTGTAATTTGTAGAGGTATTGCTATATTAATGCAAACCCCTCACTGCGAGACTCATGACAATTTTTTCAGTAATAAGACATGAGCCTTTAAGAAACTGACTTTAAGGAATTAGCCGACGGTTAATTCAACCGTTCATCTATTCTCCCTTACGAAGATTAAAGCAAATCATCTCGCTGATATCATTAGCAATATTTATGCGTAATGGTAACATTTTACGGTAATACTGTTCAATTAATATTTTGCAGTAATACTGTTCATCAAGTAAGCAGTAACTTACTCACTAATCCGCACATCCAGTCAATCAACATATCCCTCCATTTCTTCTATAAATCATCCATTATCCATGTAGCTTATGTGGCCTCATTGCATGGTGCTTTTAATGTTCTAATTAAATTATATTAAACGTCAAAAGTGCAGTCAATTAGAACCATAAATTTTGCACAGAACAAATCTCCAGAACAAGCAATAAGATGAATTTTTTTCTAACCTGTTTTTTCCTTGCCGTAATTGCAAAAAACGCATACGAAACAACTTGCCGATGTATCTGCACTCGTTTGCAGAATGAAACACTCCATCATGCATATTTAAAAGACGCGAATAGATGTACTTGAATTTAACTAGTAGAACACAAAAGCTCTCGCCTTGTGCATATGTGAACGGCGTGGGCAAAGGTTGTGCACTTTTATATTGACATTCGTCAATCAGTACCATGATTTGTTCTCATTAGCCGCCGAATAAAGCGATTTTCGAATCGAAAGTGAGGCAATGAGAGAAACGAATGTGGCCAAAGATGCACAGCACTGAGGTCGTGCATTGCAAGAAGCGTACGTCAGCAGAAAGAAGCAACACCTATAGAGTAAGCAAGATAGAGATTCACTTGCGTGGCACATCCAGAAACGAGCAGTTTCACGCACACCAACACTCTTCACCGTATCGCCGTCTGATTCGTGAAGAAGTATTGACGCGCTCTGCAACCACTGCGTTCACGATGAACGCTAAATGCATCGTCTTTCGAAAACACGTTGATGCCGAGCTTGTCGCGACATCTGTTCGCGCTTGCTCTCGCTGTTGTTTGCGTCACCATGAGATTCAAGCAGTTGAAGCGAAATCAACAAACCCATTCACATAGAACTCATTTGCTCACAAACTTTATGCGTCGAAACGCTTGGGATTCTGCGAAATCGAAGTTCGAGTTTCGTGCTAATATTTAAATTCTTTATTGCATTCGTTTTCTGTGCAAGTGACTTTCATGTTTATGGCATCCAAAAAAGGAATATTTCAAAGCCGTGGATATGCGTGAGCGAAAACTTTGTCTGCAAACGCAATTCGATCTTCGGGCAGTCCGTAATTGGCTGCAGTTAATATTTGTCGGCAGCTAATTAGCTGATCAAAAAGCCATTTGCCCATTCATAGAGTACAACTTGAGATACTTGTAGTAACGAGCCGCCAAGTAGTCGAATGTAACGCTTACATTTTTCATGCACTTCTCTACCGTATCAGTAAAGAAACTATAGAACAATTAGTCTTGAAAATACTATCTCGTAATATTTAAATGAAATGACGGCAATTATCGGCAATATTACAACAAAAGATCTTTTTTGGGAGCTGCAAAGGGGAGATGAGAGTATAAATAAAAATGGAAAAAGAAGTGCACAAATGAAGAAGAAAATAGAAGAAATATAGTGCTGGAAAAATTTTCTCCGAATCCATAGTGGCAACAAATATAAGCATTAAATTGGTTGCACCTTAAAGAACAAATATCATGCAAAAAAGAAGCAAAATGCTCAGTTGTAAGTCTTGTTCAGAAATTGTAAAGAATTATCGTTATGCATGTATAGCAGTGTCTCTTAAAAGATATTAAATGCATTAATAGTAAACCAACTACATACTCATTCATAATATTGGCGTCAATGTATATTTTTTCAAGTGATTTCCATTTTGGGGTGAGCAAACGCTGACGATTTCGGAATCACATTGGATCCGGCTCTCCCACTCTGACTTCCACAAATAATTCAATTCATTACATTTTCGTGATTTGGTTACCCTAGCGCAACTCTAAAGAGAGGGACGCTTGTACTGCTTAAGTGACGTTCAAACCTTGGTAATTTTGAATTTATTTTAGAAATTTGAGATGCAGTTAGAGAACAAATGTGCTTTTGTTGATGACCGACAGATGAGCAAATGTATCTCAAATATTGCGAAATCAGCATTACGTATTTTCATATTGTTGTGAAAATTTACTTCAGAGGAAGAAAATTCAAGAATTGCATTTTCAATAGATAAGTGGGTGATGGAGGCGTTATATGAGTTGATCTGCTATCGATCTGTTATAACCAGTCGGCTGCAGCAAATTGTTGAGTATTTCAATAAACTGCTTCAAAACGTCATGATGCACTGCTTCGTCGAGCTCGACGTCATTAGCCCAATTTACGTGATGAGCACTTTCACTAATGTCATGATATTTTCATCTTCTAAATAATATGCGAATAGAGCGGTTAATTGTTTGCTGAATTTCGACATACTTTTGATCAACAAACGGTATATTATGCAAAAGTATTCATTATCTCAATACAGTCAAGCTTTAAACGAACATGGTGTAGCACTATAGCATATGCTTTCGACTAGAAAATATAAGATACAATCTAAAACGATATGATTCGGAAAGTAATCCTAGACTGTTATCCTCAAATTAAACCGACCTGGTTGAATGGATTCTTTCAGTAGTTTGGAAGCGGATATGACCTGTGAAGTTGGCATACTCAGCCACACCTCGAAATGGCAGCTTCGCTTATGATCAAATCCATGTAGATTGTGTGGATGTAGCGACGCATAGTGGCAATACCTCTACTTTTGTAATAGTGCTCTCTAGAGACTAAGTACTAAGTGAATATCATCATCGAATGCGTGGAGTTCTACCGGAAAAAATTAGGTCACAGATCATAAAAAGCGGAGGAAGAACAATAGGACAAACGTTCTAACTTTTCGCGTTTTTGGTTAACGAGGTTAAGGGATTTTTTGATTGCCTCGGCATGAACTGCAATTTTAAAAATACATGTATCTAGTGATGAAATAAATGAGCATTTCCATTGCCGTATGCTTACTTAACGTTAAGATGCAACATGAAGCTTATGGTGTGGACATTTTCGTAATGGCTCATTGTTAACTTGGTTATGGGTAGTTATTGCAGAGTTGTACTTTTTGAAAAGATGACATAGGTGCAGTAGCAAAGGTTCTACAGAATTGTAAATTTGGAACCATAATTGATTTTTAGGCAGCGCTGAGGTTGCTGTTATAAGAGTAATAATTTGAAACGTCGATCCTATCACCTGTGTTCCGTAGATCGTTATCAGTTTTGTGTCCTCTCAACCGTAGTGGACAGTGTCCACCTGTGGGTCCGCCCACGCGATTTCTTCAGCTTTCAGCAGCCTCAATAAAGTGATGAGGAAATAGGTGCTTGCGAAGTTCCAACAGTATAATGCTTCATCGGTTCAGTCTATGAATTCTCTGTTTTGTTTTCTTTTTTGTTGGAGATAGATTTAAAGCACAAAGAATATCTTCTTCTTCGAATTTCTCGAGTAGAAATTCTACCATTTTAGAACATCTATGGGACAATGACAGTTGCTTTAGAGAGCGGCAGCTTTTCATTTTTGCAAAGTAGTTATTTGCTGCTGAAATCCGGAAGCTTATTGCATCCTCCTCTTCAGCAACTATCAAACTGCTAACGAAGTGTTCCTCACAGCGATTTTTGATTGATTTCGTATTGAAGATTTTCTTGCAACGATCAGAAATACAGCACGTTTTCGAAATTTAACGCTACAAATCATGATGTAAGTGAAAGATATCTTTCTTTGAAGAACAAATCGTTTAGAAGAATTCAACATCTTTATTTCAGCACAGCATCAAGATCGGTAGTAAAGTGATTCTTGAGACGTGTTCCTTGTGCACCAATTGGCGTGTAAATATCAAAGCTGCTTCAAACATTCGGTGCAAATATATCATTGTGATCAAATCCAGTCATCTCAGATGAGGTCACGAACACATCCCAACACTAAGAATGTCAAGCGTCACATAATAATTAGAAGATCAACAATGAGAGAACTTATGAGGCACGTTAAAAATGCAATGAATTTTACAAGTAACCATTATAGCTAAGCGGAAATTAATTATTGCCAGTTAACTGAAATTAGTACAAAAACACTACGCAAAGTTTATGCAAATGTAAGTTTCATCGATTGCATTTATAATTTCGGATTTCGTAAAAATTTTTTTAATCATAATACACTTCAGTTTTCAACGTTGATACTTTAAACCTAAGATATTTAAGTGGGATACTCTTAAATTCTGATGTTTCAATTAACTAAAAAATCCTTTTCGGCGGTTTTTCCGAAAAATATTTGCATACTTTACTGACAGACAAAACGATAATATTTCCGAAAAATATTATAGTTTTGTGTAAAAATGGGCAAACGTTTAGCATTAAATTTATCGCAGTAAAAATAAAATAGCTTACAAAAAAATTTTATCTCAGCGTTTCAGCTATTCTAAACCTATACGCCTTGTTGTTTATTGATAGAAAATGCGGATGTAATCACATTTTCTTTTGAACGTTTTCTGATGCATGCCCGGGCTTCGTCAGTTCTCTTAACCCCAGGATTTCAGAGTGAGTGAAACTTGCCCATTTCTGTTAAGAGAAATAGCAGATTACTGTGAATTTAGGTTTCACACGTTTCAAAAAACTCTACACTGTTGCTGAAAATATCTTTTAATAAAAAGAAACTTGACATATCCTATAAGCTCCTAGCATTCCACAGCGAACTTGGTTTAATCATTGTAGCAGAGGAGAAGGCTGGGAGAAAGCAAAGTGGTGGCAAGAAAGACGTCATTCAAGAAGCCCATTAAAAAGTTGCTATTTCTCGATTACAAAAAGAGTAATGTTGACGAACTAACACCGCACAAGATGCATGACATAGACCAGCAGTTCCATTGTTTCCGAATTTAGGTTCGATCACTCAGAGTTTCCGTCTCGTTTGCGAAGGGTCATGTGAGCACATATTTCAAACTGATCATTACGAACTCCGGACTAACTGTTGTTTTTCTCTGAACCTTTTATGCTTGTGCCCAGAATGACGGTATTTAAGCATTTTTAAAAAGTTCCCTCGCTCTGTGCAACGAATCTCACCTCCACCTCAATATACATAGCAGCATTTAGCCGCCTTTATTGTTCCACGTGTACTCTGATTGCGGACAATCGCATATTCTATTTTTGCAACTTTTGGTAGGCAGAAATTGGTGAAGGACGCGATATTTGTTCCGGGCGAGCCACGTTCGTTTATTTGACTAGCAAAGCTTTCGACTGTCACATATAATCATTATCCGCATCATTTGCGCATCGAATACATCTAATGCACTAACGGACCGCTCATCGCAAATAAGCAAACAAGTAATGTAATCCTGCCTAAGTACTTCAATTATCCCATTTAGCACAAAAAATCAAAAGTAATAAATTAATTTCATTAAAACGCTGGCTGATTTACAATTTCACACTCACAAAACATCTGATGGAAGATCCAACAGACGATCAATATGTTTTTGCTCCAGAGCCGGGAGACCACAATAAAGTGCTTACTGAGTTTAGTATTTTGCTTATTTTCTGGCAGAATATCTGCAGGTAATGTTGCAAAGGTGGGGAAACTAATTCTAAAGGTGAGTTGAATGAATAATATACACTTACAGGTGTGTCACATTACGTGCCATAGAGGCATGAAATGATTGGGGCGTACTCCTTTCTGGAAAGGCTAGTAAACCGAATGTTCATAAGAGTACAGGTATGTCACATTTTCGTTGGAAAAAACTCACGGGTAGAATTTTAAATACAGTGACAAACATTCTTAATATAGCAACAGTGGACTAAATTCATGCTGAGTGGAATTTGAGGAATTGTGGTGACAAAATTATCGAGTGCATAGCAGTATTTTCTGGAATGCAAAACACTTCAAAAGCTATACGATATGACTGCGACAACGCAGTAACACAGTTTCCAGTAAGGCGGTCATTATGCGGCAAAATGGTCATAATGTAGCACTTGTTTGTCTGACAAATATTCGATATGACGCCAACGTTGTTCGGTGAAGTGAGCATGCGAAGGCGATGCGATTGCGCAACGCTGCATTAAGGTAATTGTAAGAAGGTCGATATATGGCGAAATGCAGTTTGCTCGCAGAAATGGGAAATCCCATAAAACGGAGTTTAGTGGCGAAAAAGCTATTATACTATTATTGGGACGACAGCACGATTGCACACAATGGCGCACTTCGGATGGACGTTGCCGATGAGTGGACAGCATTTGTTTGTGTTTGGCTCGTTGATTGATTCTCGATAAGGTTTCTTCGCCACTGAATTCGAAGGCTATCCGACTATATCTAGCATTCGCGTAATGTGGATCTGATTTCGTAGATTAACGATCACTGATGACTATAGCAACTGATATTGGTGTTTTAATAAAGAATTCTGATCCTCGGCAGCGGCAAACTAATCACCCCTATCACTTGATGGATATTAAGAACGTTAACTTATAAACAAAATACTCATGATAACGGGGAAGGGAGGCGATATAAACGAAAAGGTGGTCCAGCTTATCAGGTACAACGAACAGCTAATTCCATCTGTTTAGAGATTGCAAGGTTACAATAACTTCAGAAAACACAATAACATTCCTATGTACGACCAATAAATTTGAAGTCAAAGTATCGGTCGAGTGCACATTTTTCACAATAAAAAAACATTACATACATCACATATATTGTATACATTGTGTCAGTTAATTCGCTTTAATATAAGGCTACTGACGTCACGACGCAGTTAGGACAGAAAACTGACTGCTCAGTAGTTCCTTAAGTGAAACTAACTTTTCGTTTTTTTGCATCAATATTATTGATGGAAATTATTATCAACCATCATTACTTAATGAGTACGACATTTTGTGAACATCGACGGGAAGAACTTCATTAGCATATAAGTCTACGGGTAGTACAACGAAAACCGATGCAAGAGATCGACGATTATATTTGCCTGCACGACATTTCTTTGACGCTTTAGTAATTGCTTCTGGAAGATCTCGCATATCGTGCTAACTCAGTCCTCTTCCCGGTCTACAAAATTTAGCATTACTTTAATTGTCCTTTCGCTTCTATAATTCATAATTCATTGCATAAATCGTTTAGTTAATCGTAATCTATACTATGAAAAAACTGAATGTAGTAATTTCACAAACAACACCAGTGTTCTGGAGAGTTTAGAATGCGGTATATAATACTTCTGCTTACGCTGAAATTTGACTATTAGGGGAATATGAACCGAAGAGGCACTGCTAAAAGCTGACTATCGAGCAGTATGTAAAAATCGCTCACGAGTAAACATGACCTAAAGGGAATTATTCACTCGGAATAAGCGGCAACAGAAGCTGGCTGATAAAGCCCATTCGTAGGCTCAAAGAGACGTTTATAGCCAGCGCTTAGAACTATGCTCAGCTTCGCTCCCTTTTGAGTCATTCAGCGGATGGACAACGTTACTGCAGCACACTAAGCGAACGCCGTCTAACGAACTTCCCATTTCACGCATCATTCAAATGAGCGCAATTTTCTATCGTTCACTTCTCATGCAAAACATATCCCTATTGACAGCCTCTATGTCTCCACCACGCTTACAATCAGTGTCACATTAAGAGTTCTTTTTTTATCGCTGAGAAAAGCAAAGAACAAAGTTTATAAATGAATGCGGCCATCATCGCGTTGCGAACATCGACAAATTCGAGTTTTTTTCTACATATTCAAAAGTCATTCATATGCGTACACTTTCTTACGTATAACGGTCGACTACGCAAATAAATAATTCACATTATGTATGACATCCAGGTGGATGCACGAAATTTGTATACTATATAAGATGTTCTTTGTGTATGTGAAAGAATAACAAAAAGAAATTGCAGATTTACAAATCAACTAACGACACGTTTCTATGCGAAATGTGCAGCTGCATTAAAAGCATTTATAATCGAGACATGCAACCTGCCATAGATCTCTGACCATTTGCCAAACTCTCAACCAGAAGTTAGGCGCAAGATACAGCTAAGGAGTAATGGAAGTCTGCTGATAACATAATCAACAACCATAAAACGCTGCATAGAGAATCAGCTGCTTAAAATTCAGCCATGCCGGTCATTGGGTGCACCAGGTCAAGGGGATGAATCAATTTTGTAATTTTGAATAAGGCGCTTAATGATGGCGAAATTTTCTTACGTATAGCGGCCTAAAGAGGCCTCCGAGATAGCGAGGTATTCAGCTACAAAACAGTTTCGCTAATCCGTGTATATGAGAGTGTCTATATTTGCCGTGATATATTTGCCAGGATACATTTGTCACGATAAATATCTGCCAATAAGTTGCATCTATTCTTGCGCTAATTTTCATTCGCTAACCTATTGCCAATTTCCAAACAACACAATCCGTCAATCCTTTCAGCGTTTAGCGGTGGTTGCTTAAAATTAGACAGCAACAAATCCGCACGATGCCTAATGATCCGCTTGTTCGTTTCAAATCCACGGTTTCTCTTGTACTAATTTCCACTTTTTAGTTGCAAAAATCGCCCAACAAATCATTTTCAGTAGACTTAATACTTAATACTTAATGCATTTTTAAAATTTGTTGTTCTGCATAATATTTAAAATAAAGTATTTGAAAAATGGCTTGTATGATTTCTTTCCCATTTCCCGATGGGCAATTATGACAAAAGAAAAAGCTGCACTAAAAGTTACGAGAAATTTATGTCGATAAGGTTTTTCCCGTTGAAAATACTTAAAGAAGCTTGCTAATGCATCAATTCTAAAAGACTGGAATAAAGTACTAATTGCTTTCTATTGCTGTAATGGACTCAACGAAATGAAATCTTATAAACGCATAGAATCTTCATTCCAAACAGTGTATCAATCTGCGGGAATTACTAAATATTTAATCAGTTTCGACTGCGAGGACCCTGAAAGAATCCGATTTTATTTTAGCGCCCTAGCATATTCACATAGATAATGTTCTCAGAAGAATGCAGCCACTTAAACAAAAATGAAATATCCACTAAGCTCTGCAGGTTTAACTCGAGTCAAAAAATTCAAAAAAAGAGCTCCATAGTGCTGCGGAAAATACGAAATTTAGCGAGATGTCAGCAATTTTATTCTCTCAAATACCTTGAATTTCAAAGTCAAGGGGATATTGATTCAGTTAGTACTCGTTTCACCCCGCAAGATATATTTGTGTTTTTTGTCTTACTGTGGCATACGTATGTGAAACTTACCAGTTTTTCAAATTTGACCTGGTATTGGAAACTGCAATTCCTCTTGTTTTGATTTCATTCACATTGTACCTCTTTTTTGCACGTCATACTTTTAGTAGGTTTTTACGAGATTGATCACATGAAAGAAAGCCCTTTTGAAATCAGTGCGTTGCATGAAGTTCTAGAATGCATCACAGCATACGTGAGCATTTAGCTCCTGGTGTCGGTGATGTTTGGGGATGGCGTTATGTATGCTTTTCTAGAGGTGGTCCTCGCAGGCAGTTATAGCTTTTTTTCATCCAAATCCTTACCTGTATATTTCCGCAGGTATTATTGAATTCTCCCAAAAATCAAAAAAAAATTTTTTTTTTCATCACAGTAGTAGTTTAAGAAATGGAACAACTGATAAGCGTTCAGAGCAGCTTCTTTCTATTTCTTCTCCAACCTCTCCCACTCTATTCCTCATAGCTATCCACCTTTTCCTTACCTTTTAAGCGAAATAATTTAATTATACTGTACACTTACGCATGATTACTTACGTATTCCCTATCGACACTTTAACGCAGTTGCGTAGGAAATTCCAATTAGGAACTCGATTGCAATTAGAATGTTCATTTGAGGGATGTCTATCCTTTTAGCAGAGGATTTCTGAGGTCATCAAACCATAGTTGGATCATATCCATGGTGCTCAAGATACGCAAACGTGGAACAGTCTCTCCCAGTTAACCTCTCCTTCAAAAGAGAACGTTGGCTGAATTCCTTTAATGAACTTAAAGAGAAAGTTCACATAAAAATTACTAACACTCCTATGATTTCATATGAAAGTAGAAGCCTATTTCTTCACATTTTCAGGCAACGAGTATCCGAGCTCAGATTCATGCAGATTATTAAGAAAAACTTGGGCCACATAAGCTTCATTAGAGATAGGTCGCGACTGTACGAAAACGAAGTTTAACACGCTCGAACACCAGTTTTTCCTTGCAAGGTTGAGTTGGCATAGGGCTCCGTGTAAGCTGACGAACTCGAGAGAAAAATTCAGATAATAGAAGACTTTTTAAGCACTCTTATACTAAGTCCTGCCTTTTTTAAGATTTTTTAATGAGCTGTCGGATGCTGTGAGGCTTCATTGTTTATAGATGCAAAAAAAGGCCTTTACAAAGGGGATGCCACTCCTACATATATGGAACTATTTTTATTGAAAATGATCTATAACTCATGACATTTATCGTAGTTTTTTTCGGAATTTCAGCGCAAACATTGCGATCGCTGCAAATTTCACTCTGCCTTTGGTGATTCCATTGATTAATTATTGTACTCGTCATAGCAACAATTACTGAGCAATCAACAAATCTCACGCAATGCGTTTCCCAATAAAACACTGCCAAACTGCAAGGGCGCTATGTATTATTGATAATTACAGCGAACACATAACGACGACTGTTCTATAGGAATTAGAGGTGGTCAAACTCTTGTTATGTGGCAATAGGGATTTACTGTTTCGTTAGTCATTGCATGTTCACATGACGCCCTATTCAAATAGCTTTTCTTGTCTTTCGGTATGTAAGCTCATACTTCCTCCTATCAAATAAAGTTTGAGTGATCGTTGTGGTTCGTATATATGGTTGCTAAAATTCAGTGAAGTGCCTCGTTCTAGCAAACAGCAGTGAGCGACATGTGCAATAAATTTTCTCATTTGCTAACATTATCGATATAACTTGTTGTGTTCAAAATTGCACAAATACAGACATCAGAGATAAACATCACAATCAGATGTGCTTTGAAGCAGTCCAAAATACGGTACAGTTATCAGTGCAAAATGAATGTGCATCCGACATGGTTGATTATAAAAGAGAGAAAATGACTAAGCGTCGTGATATGCAATTCAGAAACATAAACAAACTCTACGGATATTTATAAGGGAGGGAACTTTGAAGAAAAACAAAAACTTTCTCTTTAAACCGTCAAAAATATCGTTATTTCGCTTCAATTCCTGCGGGCTTTCGATTTTCATTCACAGCCCATCCGGTGGTTTACCGATCACATGACGTCTAATCGATTTTTTAAATTAAGGAATATATATAAGATAAGAACGGTTTCGTTCTCAGAACAATACACACATCGCTTATACCGTTTATGTTTATACTATTTTATATTATTTGGTGTGCTATCAGTTATACACCATATTTCTAATGACACCGCAATTCTCACTTCTTCCGTTGTGTATCTTGAAGCGAGCGCGGAAATTTATGAAAAATGCATTTCGCATACCTCTTAGGTAACAAAAAATTTTTTGAGTTAAGAAACGGTCGTCGAAGAAAAAGAAAAACTCGAAAGAAATCGTTCACAAATTAAAATTTCTGTGATTCATGCAACAGCCCCTTTGTATTCGTGAGGAAACTGATTAATGTGCTAATAAAATATTTGTAAAACTTCAAACATATATTTCGCTTTGTATAAGTCTCTCTAGCCCAGGATTATCTATGTGCATATTGCAAGGTGTATATCATTATTAGTGCTCTCATTAAAAAATAGAAAATAAAAATTAAAAGCCCCTTTATTGTAATAAAATATGCGTCCAGCAACTCTCTTTGTATAATGCCTATGTGGTGCGAAACAATATTCTTCGATGAATATTTCGCTATGCTTGTAAGTGATTTATAAGTGCTTTCGATTGATATAACTATGTATGAACTCGAAATAGGTGTACACTAAATTGCTTTGCCATAGCAACGGTGCAATCAGAGCAGCTGCTTCTCGTGGGAATGCCTTGTCGAAATTTTGTTTTGTATTCAATGAGTGCAAACAACCATCTACACACCAACTTGCAATTCGTTTGTTTTTACTTCTCTTTATTTGAAAGGTGTGGTGTTTGAATCTACAGTGGCTGAATTGCAAAAAGAGTAGTGTCCGATGTAGTCGGAAGCGGATAAAACATTCGACGGCTGTCAACAGCAAGCTTTCAATCAATGAAACAGCCCCCAATGGGGGCGTAGATTAATCCGGAAGAAATTCGAAGGCATAGTCAACTAACTACTCAGCTTGTTTACTAAATCAAACGTTTTCGGCCAGTCGTTATTTAAGTAGGCGAAAAAAATGATTAGCTCGACCATAACAGCTTGCTTATGTTCTGCATCACTGGTTGTGCTTAAAAACTCAATGATAGCATAAAAACCTTTTATGCTGTCATATACATATTATAGATGAAAATATATTCATATCAGTGAAAGGCACTGCAATGACTTTATCTTTTTCTATTGGGAATAAAGAGATTTTTGTTGTTTGAGCTTTGAGATGATTACTCTTCTATTGGCTTATAGCGGTAATTGATCGTTTGAAATGTTTCTTCGTCTACAGGTGCGCATAACTGTCAAGTGCTGTTTTCAAAACCAACAAGCTTCTTGATTGTTATTTTAACAACGCACCTTAGGTGAGGAAAATGAAGTCTGTGAATAGTGACAGTTCCCTCGAAAATGAAAAAAGTGCAGTGAAGAGAAAAAGGGAGAGGAGGTAAGTGTTTATCGCATGCTGAAAGGCAAAAAAAAGTCGGTCGACGCTTAACGGATACTTTTGAAAATAAGACTGAACACAGGTAACGAATGGCGGATACATCGTTTCAGAAAGATATTAAAACGAGAGAATTTTTAAAAATTGAATTGGCAATAAGCACTACACTTCGGCCACAGTTTTTATGTGGATTGCGCAGTGATGCGATTTTAAAAAGCAATCTGCAGAAAAAATTTCATTCTAATGCACTGTCCACGAATGAAAGATTTAGCCATATGCAGACTGTGACCGTATCGATTAACTTCAACAGGAGATTGATAACAAGAGATTCAACAAAGCGTTGTCTCATCACTTCAGGCAAGCTACAGATCTTGAACAATCTCCGACCGACACAATCCATTCACATCTGTAAACTCACTTCGAAACGAATACATATAATCGCACATGTATTTTGTGAAACACTCCCATGCGCAACGTCTGAAAATGCAGCAGCTAATGGATAGATTTTTCTTTCGTTTAAAGCCTAACGGTCAGTGGAAAACAAGGGCAAATCAACATCATCTAGATATAGATTCAAACACCGAGGATTATCAGCTGGGGAGTTATCGAATATAAATTCGTTTTGCACTGACGGGTAAGCGTCATACGGTCGCCCAAAGGCCATGCTGCCGAGCAAGAAGTACACCTATGTTTACTTAAGGTCCAGCCTTTGAAAAAAAACTTCAATGTTGAGATCCGAAATAGAGCGAATCATTCCTAACAGTGGAAAAATTGAGCAAATCAAGTATGTGAAAAGCGAAAAATACGAATTTCGTGAAACTCAAGCGATGACGACTTAAGAAGAGAGTGGTTTGAAAATTTTCCAGCTTTGAATTTCTGTTCACTCCAGGATGTTACTAATTTCACTTCCGCACCAATGATGTTACTTTCATATTAAAGATTACTAAAATACTCGCTTCACTCTTCTCACATTCTTCTCAAAGCGAAGACAACATGCAAGGAATTTATGAGAAAATCATGCAGTAATAGCCCCGTTATCGAATCGCTTATAAATGTGCGACCACAGTTTCTATAATATTAAGAAATCGGCTGAGAATAACTATTACTCCAAGTTGGATGCATTAATATCTTCCACCTGTAGCTTTCGTTTCCATTAATAAACAATACTGGGTGAGAAGTTGCAATGCATGTTAGAGTTTTCCTTTTATTTTCTTCTTTCCTATAGAATCGTACCAAATTTTCACACGAGACAATCGTTTTTCTTTCTTATTTTTCGCAATAAGCACTCAAGAAAGCGTATATTCATTCTATTTTTCATTGATATATCTTTTTCCATTCTCTTGCAATCTATCATTTCCGCCATATGAATAAACGAATATTTTTTCTGTCACAATAAATTTCACACAATTCGCCCTTTTAATGCAAAACTTACCCGAATATGTTATTCGCATTCAGTAATATTCGAGAAATTAAATGATGCCTAATTTATGTTTTCATTTAACTCCCAACTCGCAACACCTACAAAAACAAAGAATAAATTAATTAGTCAATAAGAAGAGTGAAAATTAATTACAAAATAATGTTTGTTGTCGCTTTAGAGAATTACAATAACTGTATTTTTAAGAACTCATAAAAAATTTTAGCAAAAGAACTCCGCGAAAGGTTGACCTCACTCTACTGATGTGTAAAACTTCGGTAGAAATTTCCAAAAAGAGAAGTCTCACTTCTATAATACGCCTTCTTTTCTTTTTCCTCTGCATTCTTCCCTCTCAGCTTACAATTCCTTCACGTAATGTTTCGTCCACTATGCAACTCATAACTTTGATTATTTCCAGGACAAATGTAACAATAGAGCTAATAATTCCTTAATGAGTAATTTTCGAAACGAGAATTGCTAATAGCTGACAAAAAAAGAGGCGATACGACGGAACGTGAAGCTCTAGGGCTTAAGAAAAAGCCGAATGGAGATGTTAGATGATAATTGAAAAGCACATCGTTTCAAGGGCATCCTCAGCCTTTCCGATCAGAATGAACAAAAGCAGTAGGTTTCCAGGAACTCATACAAAAGTATCTTCAAGCGAGACTTCCTCAACAATAAAGTAAATAAAATGATTTTGCCAAAAGAATACCAAAAAATTGCGTTGCATTATAGTTTATCATTTCCGTATGATTTCATTGAGTTGGCTGTGTTATTTCCACTGTTCGCCGTTATCCATATAAAGGAGCGATACATAAAAGTTTCCCACTTCACGCAGGTAAAATTTTACAGAACCCACACCTTTAATGACGCACTTTACTTTCAATAGTCCTCAAACGTTTTGCTACTGTGACAGTTTTTTTTTGAAATTCAGTGAGCTTGCACGTGATGTTATGCTGAAAAGATTAACGACCACGAAACATGAGCGATAAGACATTCTTATCAGTTCACATTTATGCGATATACCACTCCTCGGTCCCTTTTTTCCTTCATTGGTAGGAATGGCAACAATTATGTGCTTGTACACATGTAGCTCTTTGCATTAACAGCTGTTTCAACAAAGAACATCGAGCCACTATTGTGCGAGAATGCTCGCTAAAACGTTAGGCATTACGCCTCTCTACGTCAACGAATGAAAGGAAGTGCGACTGGCAATTGGTGCCTCCGAAAAATTGAAAAATCATCATCCGTTCTGCTTTCAACTATTGAAAAAAAAGCTGGTTATCGTATGAATAGCACGATGAAACGACCCCCTGCTTGCAACTGTTTTTCGGCAAGTTTTACTGGTCAAACTATCTTTTTTGCGCTACTCTTAAACGCACTATCGCTTATCAAATGCTTTCAAAATGAAGGTTTTAAAGACACAAAATCTGAAATCACACCAATGATAACAGCAATGACCACTTCAAGAAACCTTATTACCAACAACTGTTATCGCTCCTCGTTTATAGCTTATTGTCTAATGTTCTCTCGCAGTCGATAACTGTAGTAAAATAGCTCATCCTATGGCAGTATCCCCCATATCTGTGGAATGCGAAGGACGTGAAAGTCAATACAACAGAACGAAATCAGTAGCCGGACCGAAGTGCACAGAGTTTATGGAAAGGGTTTTTTAGAGTTGTTAAAAGCAACGGACACGATTAACAGTGTTGATGGTTGCAGCAAAATTACGGCAAAATCACGGAAGAATTCTACACGTGATTTTGATGTAATAACTGAAATTAAATTCACTATCAATGAGAATGAAACTTTTATTTCTTCGAACAAACGTAATATTTATGAATTTAAGACTTATAATGAAGTGACTGATTATCTGCCTTTTATAAGAGCTATTTCTTTGTAAATAATACACAACTGAACATTTGCAAAAATAGGAAAAAAACGATATCGCTAGCAAACATTCTTTTTCATATTATTTTCCTATCAATAGGGAAAATGATACCACTACGGTGAATGGTGCGAATCGCTTGTACGCACGAATTAGTAAATACGACAGCTATGCCAAATTGAAGCAATCTGACTAAATCGCAAATTTCAGTGATGTAAACTTCTTTGCATAGCACATAATGCAAAGGATTGTTCATTATGTGAAAATTAAATACGCTTTATGCGTTATTTTTCGTATTGTTATGTATATTTGCAATTTTGCAATGATGAGCTGAACTGAACGAATCAATTCTTTTTAGATGAGATGTCAGCCATATAGCATTTGCACACTAATCAACAAGAATAACAATATGACTGGTTTAATTATTGGAAAATAAAGAAAACGCTATATGAGGCCACTAGACAGCCGTATCGGCTTTAGTTTTATCGAGTAATGGCGTCTCCTCATTGTTGAGTTGGGTGCTCGAGCCATGAGGTGATGGCTTTATTACTTTAATCATTATTGCCTCCTCATCTTCTAGTGTATCCTCTTCGTCACGTTCTGCCAACTGTGTCCTGGTTGTTGATACATCTCTACAATAATGACCGCTATTCATATCTCAACAACAAATAATCAAAAATAAACGATCAGCAAAAATTTTCATATTTTTTTAACGAAGTCAACATCATAATACCGTCATAATAAAAGAAAATACACATATCATCAACATTTCCAATGAATTCGAATGCATTCAAAGTACGATCAACCAAGAAGTCGAATAATCAACTAATAAAAATATTTTTGTTTTCGTAAGTTAAGAGAATTCAAAAAAATGAACATACTTCTCGCCGTTGATCTTCTGCAGTGATGTATGTGACTCGGATGCAATATGTTTCCACATACCACTCTTGTTCACCTCATTGGAGATGTTAATATTGTGCGATGGTTCTTGTATGGCCGCTAACGGAATTTTTATCACATTGCCGCTTGCCATCGGTATGTGTAAATGCGCCTCAGTTTTCACAGCATGAATTGTGCCTTGATTCTCTTCGAGGTCGATATCGATTCCTTCCTGTATTTCTCATTTTTAGCTATCAATATAAAACGATTCGACTTGCATTTCGAGAAAAACACGAAATAATTTTTTTATAAATCAGGGGAAATGAGTGCGATAATCAACAATTTTACAGAAAAGCGGAGTTTGGGCGGAGTTCAGTCACCTGACGCACCTTTACGAAACAAAAAAAACGTTAAAAATGGCAAAGCAACAATGCCTGATGATTGGAAGTCTGCTCTATAATGAATGGTCTAGTGATAAATGCCTCGAATCAAGACTCCTCCAGTAATATTTTCTCAAATGCCAATGATGGTCTCAGAAAGTTTCAATAATGATAATACCACAAGCAGCAGGTAGAAACTGGAGGTAACCGACTGACGGAAGATACGATGCGTGTAGATTAAGAGGGAAATTTCCTCCGGAATATTCTATTATTAAGATTATAACTTCATTGAAAAAATTTATAGTGAATAAAAGTAAAGAATTTGAACAAACAGAAAACTTACAAACACGAGCGAGTTTTCTAGTCAAAGAAAGCTTAGAGTGAGGAAAGTCAGCTAAAAAATACTTAATATGCTGAAGAAAGACACAAAAATTGTAGCGTAAGGGAATGAAGGATTTTGCTAGGTGATCGACGTTCAACGCGCCAAACGCGAGGATCTTACTGCGTTCCAATTAGAAGGGCCCACAAAACGCTATAAAACTGAGACGAACTTAATAGTGTAATCAAAATTCTTACAGTACAGAGATGGGCACAAAAAATATTATTTTCTGCAATTACTACTGTTTCGTTGATTGATACAGGAAACAATGTTTCCTTATTCATATTTGCTATAGCAATATGCCGGAACCATTTACTATAAATGAGATAAGACTTAAAATTCCAAAACGTACCCCTTCGCTTTCCTTCCTTTTCAGGTCCTCTTTCTTTCTCAGATGGAAGTCCGGCATTTTATCGTCGAGATATCTAAGATCTTTCTCGGAGAAGAACTTCTCCATTACCTTTCGTGTAGCCACCATAACAACCAACTAAACACATAATAATATCGCCATTGTTGAAACAATTATAATGTTAAAAATATAGCTTAAATTAAATGAATCACTCATTAAGATGAAAAAATAGATTAGAAATTATAAAAGAAAATGTTATCTTTTAAGCGTCAATATATATCAAACGTGGTATATACTAATGAAAAGTATCCTACATTATTTTTTCAAATGCAAAGAATACAGATAGTTTAAAAACTGATGATCATATTACTATAATTACCATTACTGGGAAAGCAATAGAGGTCTTCTTGATCGACTTCACTGTCCATAGCACGGCGAGACAAGCAAATTGGCAGAAGGTGAATTTATGGATAACGGAAATTGGCACGTGACGAATATAGATCGTATCTGGTTGATACCTCAAAAATATCACTCTAACATCGCATCCCTCAAATATACACCTGCCCGTGCATAAATGTCGCGTTGAAACAATACACCCTCGAGCGGCCTGTGGTCCCAATTTTGACGCTTGAGTATTCGTTATCTTCCGCATAACATTATGTACCACGAAAGCACCAAATAAACGCCTGCTATTTATTGAACGCCTCAAAGTGAAAGAAAGCTCCCTCCACCTTAGATAAGAATCAAGAAATGCAAATAACTCGGCAAGTTATATGGTGTGAAATGATCGATGATTATTTGCTCCTATTATGGCACTTAACACTGACGACCTAATTTAGATGACGGTTTAACATGTGATAAAAGATGCACTTAACTGAACACGAATTATGCATTTTTTTTTTGTATCTGAGCTGCTAGAATTATGAACTTTCAACTGCAGTAGGCATGCACTTAAACAGAGAAAATTTCAACTTCCATTAATTACAAGACGATATTCGTAAGAAATATTCTAGACCAATTGGTGGGGGGTAACAAAGAAAAAACAATCTCGCCTCAAAGCTACTTTTCAAAGTCAGACGGTAACCTGTTCTTCACATCTGATAACTACTCCAAATTCCCAATAACATTTCCCTCCCCAACGTCCCCCTGCTTATTCTAATTGCGGTAATAGTATGTTTATGGGAATATTTTTGATACAATTCAAGTACAACTTACTTCATTGGCATAAGAAGTAGGAGGATTCTATCGAATAGTTGTATACCGCCAAGAGCTGCGATACCCATATAGAGGAAAACACCATATAGGACCGGCATTGGAATATGGCTGAGAACCCGCGTCATTAGCACAGATAACCCGATAAGAACGAAAGTTATGATACCGGTCACACGTTGTTCTCTATAAAACATACTTGTTTTATTTTCCGTTCCACTTATATACTCATCCATCTATAATACGCCAATAATCGCCTATTTAGTGAAATGGCAAAGCATTTGCACTCGTTGCCATTCTAAGGTACGCAGTGGGCACCAAAAATATCAGCATTCTAAAAGAAAATTAGCATATACACTTTAAAGCGCAAAACTGTATATTGTATATTAGAAATATGTTTATTTGAAATAGTTTAATTAGTCAAGTAATCAAAGACTTTAAAACGTTATTACCACATTTTTAAACTATATCACTACGTTGCTATAAATGCTTAAAGTCTTATAAATGACAAATATCCTATTACTTCGAATATTCCGAATATGCATTTTTCTTTCATTTTTAGGTGTACTAAAGAGGTAATGAGGAGGACTCATTTGAATGACGTTTAATGTGATGGAAAATTTGGAAGTGCACATTTCAAAACTAATATCAAAATCAGAAAGTTATTTATTTCCAACGAAATGAAGATTTCGTTTCGAAAGAAGAAATTTATCATTTTCGAATGATGAACGCTTGGGACATCATCGGATCTGAGGAAGACATATCTTATTTATTCTAATAAACTGCTCGTCCTAGAAATGCTGCAGATTTCATCAACGATACTTTTCGGCTAATCGTCCCTTTACCCTTCATCCTCCGCGTCTAATTTCATTCCCCATTCTGATGAACGCGCACCATACTTTAGATAAACAATAGCCGTTATTTCAAAACGTAGCACTATACCTCACACCAATGAATTGAGCAACTTCTCCAGGAGCGCGAGACTCGGATTCCACTCGGAGTGAATTGACGTGGTTAATCGAAAGCACTGTGGCCGCCACGTATATTGGTAAACCCATACAACCAACAATGAAGATGAGACAAGAGAGCACAAAAAGATCGAGATGATAGCCGCATCCCTAAATGAATTTCAATTTCCATCAACCGAACATCTTTCATATTGCAGTGGGGATGAGAGTGAATAAATGAATGAAGAGCCTTCTGCTTTTCTCCATCAAATAAGTGAAAATGCGGTTTCAAACCACCATCTAAGATTCATCAGAAGATTTGTGACATATGGATTATACCTTCTTCAATTTATTCTCCTTACGGTTCACGATCACGGTAGTGATTTGCTGATCCATAAAGATGAGAATACACGCCAATAATGCAGGCACAAAAGCGGCTGGTGCAGTCCACACTGGATTTCCGTTGAATGGAGGAATAAACCAGCCACGTCCTTCCCATGTCGGCTTAAACGAGATGCTTTTAGGTATTTGTATATTGACTAACTGGTCCAATTTGATTGGATCGATTTTATGATAATCAATGATCAATGACAAAGGCAAAATGAAACGAATGAAATGGAATAAATCGAATGATGTAGGATGCAACGCGACTAGAAAAACATTCAATCAATAAGGAAAAAGTTGCAAATTTACAAGTTAATAGACTGTTTCCCTTCCAAGAACAGTGAAAAACTGTATGCGAAGCTGTAGATGCTGACAAGTTTCAAGGCAGGTGGAGAAATGAAAGGGATAATAGGTGGTGGAGGGGAGGGGAGGGCAGGAGGAGAGAAAGAGGTTCCGCATACTTCGTTTTCAGTAGCAGTTGTTGCTGCGGTTATATATATATATATATATATATATATATATATATATATAACTTATTTGTTCATTCATTTACTTGTTTATTTATTCACTTGTTTATTTATGTATTCATATTTATGTAAAGAAACTGCCTAAAACACTGAACAGTATTATTTAAGAGGAAACTGAATTGAGTTAAAAAGTTCATTAACTAACTCTAAAGGTTGATGGGACGTTGAGTTTGGGTGTGTTAATTCCAACATACATATCGATAGACGTCATTATAACAATAGAGATCATCACGGCAAAATCGCTAAAAATCTGACGTACTCTTGACGGAAAATAGCAACTGTTGCGCATCTTCTGAAATCATTTTTATGGCGCTGAAATAATCAGTTCTCCAAAATACAGACGAATTCAGGAAAAAATTTTCATCACAGCTGCAAATTTTACGTTTAACATACAGACAGCCGTCAACTAAGATAACTCACAATTATTTGAGCTAAAAGAGGGACCTGTGAAGCCAATGTATCGCGAAAAACTAAGTTCAGCAAATATTTTCAGAACTCGCTCCTTCAAGCAGTCATCGTTCAAGAAACAGTTCACTTCAATGAACGCTACAACACGAAAATACGAAAATAACGTCAATGAAAGCTGTTGATGTGAAGTAAAAAGCTAAAAAATGGAGCCGCGCATAAAATTAAACCGCACTTAGAACGTCATCCCGAAGAAAAATCAAAGCTCTCTAATATTTTTGTATTGTTCTGTTCGAGATTTCATTAGAATCTCAATCACTAATCAAATTTCGATCAGCTGCTCATCGACTGCGCTTTCGACGGAGATCTTTTAGGCGACAAAAGAACAGCACGATAAGACAAGGCGACCAGCAATAGAACAGCAATCGTACCCTAACCTTCATTTTAGCGCCACGCGCCTTCTGACACACGTTCTATCTGACATATTCTCTGATTGCAACAAATAAATTTCATTTGCACCATAGATCCCGCTATCGATTTCTCTCCCTCCTCTTCAGTTGTACGACTAACCGCTATGGCTGAACAATCGGCTGCGGCAAAAGCAGATGACAACAGAAACCTAGCGCTTACCTTGAACGTTATGGCGAGAAAGAAAGTCCCCAACATGAGGACAAGTGACATGAGCAGTTTGTCATAAAGTACATAGCACGAGTTGCCATCTAGTCTTCCAAGTAAAACTTTACATCGATCAAGACTCACCTGAAATGCAACTTGTGAACGACTTTTATTAGTTTTAATCACGAATCCATTCTCTTCGATCAAAAAATCAGATGAAAGTAATGCATCTTAAATTTAGCTGAATAAATCATAAATTTTATTAGGTAAAGTTTCATCTGAATATACAAAACGAATCTCAATAAACAACATTCACAATTAACATATACCAACATTAAACCAAATTTAAGTCATAAAGTTGGACATAAGATCATATTTTCCAGTTACAATTTTAATTCTCGGCTTTAGAGACCATGCTTTTTGTGTAAATGAAATTGCGACATATTTAAAACTGGAAATTCAAAATTTCTACTAGTAACCGGCTCCTTTAAAGGAGTAAGTTTTTCGAGTGCACAAAAACACAACAAAACATCATCTGGAAATCTGTAATATCGCCTCGGTGAATCTATAACAAGTACTAAGCAAGCTTTACGTTAGATGCCAACTTTTTTCGAAAAGTATCGAAGCTTTTATACACTCTACTTCCACCACAGAAAGCAAACGGATCATAAATAAAGGCAATAAAAAAAATTGAATGAAGGATGTGAGTTCACAGGACTAGGAAGACGAGAACTAATATCGGAAAGTTTATCCTGAATGTCGTGCACCACAGCCTTTTCAAATCGCATAACTAACCCACAAGAGTAGGTGAAAAACCCATTCTCCTATATAACTAAAAATAAATGCCCTATATCACTTTCGCCTATCCAAGAAAATGTTCTGAACACATTTCCACTCGCAGACAACAGTTGGAAAAATCAATAAATCACTAAACTTCTCTTAGACAATAATGTAAAATATTTAAAACATTTCAAAAAAGGCAGTAATATTAAAAATGCAATAAACAACGAAATAGTCGAAAAAAGAATTTTTTTTTATGAAGCAAGAAGAGAACGCTGACTTGGGTATAGTCGACATACGTATCGTTATTAACTATCTCCCATCCGTTTCTATGTGCGGCCAAGAGAACTTTTTCAACGGGAGCACCACTGCTTACACATTGACATGTTCCATCGACTATCTAAAATACTTTTATTAATGTGCAATTTCTAAGCATGAAATAATAGAGCATTATGAATATCACTTTGCACGTACGAATGATTACATCGCTTTGTGGGCTGTAAAAGGTTACAACGATCACTCGTCAAATTAATGCTTTCATAATTAGGAGTAGTGAATTCTTCGAATCGTCGATATGGATTTCTAGTCTGAAGGAAGCACACTCCAATTATTCAAACTCCTCTTGAGAACTCATTTCATATCCTCACCATTCACTTCATTCGAATGTCATTATGGTCACTTTTGGCTTTCTAGGAAAATGTCGGTATCGTGTTCCATATCACCAAAGTAATGCACATCTCCATCTGTTCACTCAGGGGAACTTCAGCTATAACTTCCTCAAAAATTACCTGTCCAATCTGAAGCAATTCTCTTTATTTCTTCTCCTTCTCTCTCTCTCGCCTTAGAAAAAAGACATTAAAAAAACATTTTATGTGACGGAACAAATATTCATGAACTGATTTTCAGCTTGCCGCTTCATATAAAACATTCTTTTCACTTAATGGTGAACTGTAATATTTTTAGAGTGAGCAGACACCACAGTGGAAGAGCAAACATCCGGTCCATGATCAGAATTGATGAAGCAACGTTTTAATGCTGGCAACAAACATACTATTGCTAGTGCCAACACTGGGATGCCTTTCAGCTCATTTCTGGCTTTCTTCATTCATAACAAAGGATTTAAAAATGTCCGTAGGAGTATGTAGGTTTGAAATATGGAATGAAATCTTCAATAACCCTTATTTAATTTCAAAAAATTCATTGCCTTGGTGATAATAAATTTGAAAAAAATCCTATCTATAAATAGCGGCAAAAATCCCTTTTCTTAAAAAAAATCATTTTCAGAAATAGTAATGATACCATATAGTCAACTGTATTTTTCATGAGATCTGAACGATAGTTTTAATAAGTAAAACAGATAACAGGTAAACAGGTTACTTCGGTAGTAGGTAAAACAAAGCACATTGAAAGGTCTAGGCCATTGGAAGAAAAGTATGATTTTTGATTTTACAGCTTACGATAACTTTTCAAGTATATATTCAAAAAAATTGCACCCCCTATAGGACCATATCTGCTTTTCAAAAGAAATCTTTAAAGAAAAACCGAGGAGAAAATTCCCACTGCAGATGAGCCTGTTTTCTGTAACGTTCAAGCTGAAAGGCCGACTGGCAAACGATACTCATAGATAGCACGCGGTCGCTGCAGGTAATAAATAAGGCGGAACTATCTTTTTCCAATACAGGCTATCTCTTTAACTAGTGCATTTCTAAGATCTTCTTAGGAATATTTCATTTGCCTCTGCACTGGTGATCTGCGTGAAAACTGACATAATGCGCAAAGCTGACAAGAAAACGTTGTGCTACACAGGCCGTAAATTGATTGTAAAAATAGCATGGTGCTTAATTTTTCGTCGGTCGTTTCATTTCCACTTTCTCAGTGTAGGCAATAAAAAAAGAGGGAAACTCAGCGATATGATTCTTTGCATGCTTGAACAGTTAGTGCGAGGACAGCAAACATCACATACTAAAAATCATTCTCATAATCACTTCCACATTTTAGAAACTACTCAAATGCTCAGAATGGAATCTATGATGAAAGAAAAAAGCTATCAAACTTTGTGCATTTTTTGCAGAAATTCAACACTCTCCTATACAGAGACGTATATTGGGGCTTTTATGTGAAAAGCAGTGGACGATTTTTCCTCCACCGCATTTATTTTTAATCTGCTCGGATTTTCGCGAGATGTGCAGAAACGTAACGTAAATGAATCGAGAGGGGAAAAGTCAGGAGGAGAATTCGTAAATTACAGTCATTTCAATTCTTTAAGCAACACACCTCGAACAACCTCGAACAACAACCTCGAACAATCTTCTTAGCTTATCACTACAGCTACCGAATGCAATAAAACAAGAAACGATGCAACGCATCACTGGTTGTAAAATTAACGTCAAGAAGCGCATACTAGAATATTCTTCATGTAGAATAGCGTGAAAATGTGTGCATGCATGGATGTACACCGGCGCGTGCATGTGTAAGGGGTAGGCATGTGCGGGTATGCATTTACGTTGCGTTTCTGTGAGGACAGCAAACATTTTGCAGAATGGGTGCATGTATATGCGTATGCTGAAAAATGCAACGTATATTGCCTAAGACGTATTACTGAGCCAACCATTTAAATGACACTGTCCGACCGTGATGCAAAATGGTGCTTAAATATGTGAACCCAAAAATAAAAGGTTATTTTTACGTAGGCTGATAAGCAAAATGTTCTGGCGTGGATCATTACTATCGTTTATTGTGTCACTATGATAAGATAATTAATGGACCTAACGGTATCCATAAAACTCTAACGAAATTAACTACCAGTACGAATTGTCATACGATCCTGAAGTCTTATCATGGGCCGCATCGTTTTAACTTAGTCAACCAAAACAGCCGCATTTCATTTCCCATTCGAAATAAGCGGCCGTTTTTCGACACTCTGTTAATGTGTTCGCCATCTGTGTTAAAAATTCAAAGACCAACCAGTCTTTCAACGTTCATTAGTTGTATCTTAAAAAATCAGAATTTTTATGGCAACAATACCCATTCGGCTCCTGACAACAGTGCAGCAATGATAAACAGCTTTTAGCATCTCCTTTCTAGCTACTTCAAAATGGAGTTCTACATAAAAGCTGAGAGAGGCGAGAGTTAAACAGAAAATGAGAAAAAAGAGAGCAATGATAAAAGCCATGACTACTGAAGCGGGTTAAAAATTTCTCGAACCAATTCAGTTACTGCGATATGCGACGAAAAGAATTCTCTGTTACAGAAACATTTTCGAAAATGAATAACTTCGATCACGATGTCAAAACTTCCGGTTAAAAAAGCTACCGTGGTAAAAAATTACCGACACAGACCGCGTTTTTCAAAATGGAAGTATCCAAAGCAGTCGGAACATTCGCAGTAAACATCATATTACGTTAACGTTTCGGTGGCTATCGAATAATGAGATGCTAACTTCAGTGCGCCACTTTCTGACCGACTATCGATATTAGAAACCTGATTGCCAGATACTACCAACAGTGAAGTGAACATCACAATGAAGTGAACATTAATGAGTGACAGTGAAGTTTTATTTTACAGATTTGCAATTTTACACGAGTTACTTCTACTGTATAGTAGGGTGAAATGAAAGATGAGGCTGACTACTGCAACCAAAAGCTCAAAAACAATGAAAAAACCGACGCAAAAAGGCAAAACGAGAGAGGGAAGAGGAGAAAAAAATGGAAGAATTAAAAAAAACAGCAATTTAGAAAATGGAAAACAGATGCGTAATTTTAGTCCAGTTTTATCGTTATATCAATTTAAAAATATACCACGAGCAAACATTCGTTAGCAAAAAAAGCTTCGAAGTTAGTAAATGAAGACATACCGTTCTACTGTACAGAATGACATCAAGTTGGTCTTTGATCTTAGCGAGTTTCATGACTGCTTCATAAATGAATATAACGGCGATTAGTGTTGCAAATGATTCTTCAGTGAAACGAGTTATGTAGGATACCTAAAGGAGTGATTATAGAATATATAACGGTCATTCAAATCAAATGCAAACACCGTTCTTCTTATTACATCAACAAAGCCTTGCTGTCATAAACCAAAACACAAGGGATGATGAGCATCAATTGAATTACTCACATATACAGTTTTTTTTCATCAAAATGTATTGAGCAGTAATTGCAGAATCCCAATATCCATAAAATTAGTCTGTAATTAGTAAGCAGTTCGAAAATCCAACATCAGCAGTTATGTTTTTTTGCTTTCAACCAACAACTATTTGCTCGAAAACGAGATGTGACTTTATGAGAACGTTATAATTCATTTCCTCAAAGAAAACAAAGCAGAAAGTTCCTAAAAGATTCCCATTAGAAAAATGATGAAGAAGCAGCTTTTATTTTAAAAAAACGTTCTAAAGGAACGACGTTAGAATGGTAATATCTCACCAGTGAGCTAGCATCAGTGATGACCATAATGAAAAGAATTAGGGCAGTCCACACATGAACCCAGAATCGAAAAGAGAGGTAGTCAAGGTTCAATGATCCACACATTTCAAAAACTATCGTCTCAAAGACGAGTACCGGCCCCGTTGAGCCAATTATTGTGAGCGGTTGACCACTGAATAAGTGGTATATGACACCACAAATCGCTCCACCAAATAGATTCTCCATAGCAGCCTGTAAATGCATCAATATTTTCTGAAGTGCACGAAACCATTTAAACCCATCAGTTCTGCTAATTCTTCGCTTTAATTGCTCAATTTGTATAAACTATTATTAAGATCGAATAAAATTCTAAAACCAACGAATAAATTTCCTTTTTCTCACTATTCTGTAGGGAGGGAAAAACTACTCAAATTTCTGCGATACTCTGATAGTTTTCGACAAAAAATATGACTTTTTAGACATAAAGAACTTCTATTTTAGGATATCGCGCAGATAAATAAAATGATATTTTGTGATGTATTCTTCGCTAAACAACGAAGAATACAAGTATTTGTGGAGTATTTCTGCAAGAGTGAAAATGAAATGTAAACTGAAAAATGGATGGATAACATTAATGAGATATTGACGAAGTTCGGCACATATGAAAACTTAGTTGTAATAAACACTACACCTGTTAGCTTTCCCTGCGTGAGCTTGAGAGACTCAAAAGATTTGCTTCATGAGAGAATTCGAGCAATAAACACATTTATTTGAGTCCGAAAAACAAATGAGATGCTGTGATTGATTTGTTTTCTATTAATTACTATTTTCTAATCGCATATTTTCATCATGGAATTATCAGTGAAACCCTCTAGACGAAAAATACTATCGGTGAGTATACCGTAACAAAAATTCCCCAGTGAAGTTATTAAAGGTCAAAAGAACCATGCGCTGGTGTGTTGCTTCCTCGAGTAGACCACCAAATGTGACGATGGGTGCAAGCAGAGCAAAATACATGAAACAAAACGTCGCAATGCACTGCAGATTCAATGAGTCTTTGAAGTCTGACCAGTACCACGGTGCTTTGCGTTTTATGTCAGCAATTAGACCACCGAACAATTTGCCGGTTCGTTTCAATGCCGGGTCATTACCGTGGGCATCCTCCTCGAAATCCTCTCCCTGAATGCTTTCATGATCTTTCGATGGTTAGTTTATCACAGTAGAGACTTATTTCTGACCAAAATTGAAGAGAGAGTGCCCGCCAACAATTTGCCACTTTACAATGTACATGGCAAGAAAAATGTGAGACTTATCGACAATCTGTAATTAAAGTGATATGTGCACAATGGATACTTGAAATTCGCTCATCGATGCCGTATCAAACTGCAGAAAACCGTTCAAAAAATGAAAATTTTCCACTAGATCTTCATCATTTTCTCATATACATTACACAGATTCCTCATTCGAAATTTTCTGCGCGAAACTCTTTCACTTTAGAAATATTAAATCTATTTTTATGGGAAAAAAGAATAATAAGAAGCGGTTGAACAAGCAGTTACTATATATATATATATATATATATACATACATTTATTTATTTATTTATTTATATTTGTATTTATGAAATATATATAAACATTTTATAAACACTCGCAGGTTCAACTTAGCTAAGCGATAGTTCAATTAAAATAAAAAAAGAAGCAAATGAACAAGCGACATCTTGAATAATTTGCTTAACGGAAATAAAGGTGCAATGTTTAATAGATAAAATTAGGTAGATAAAACAGACTCGACATATTCTCCCCAAAAACGGACTCATTGGCAAACCTTCTTAGGAGGAGGTGATTCGGTGATCAAGAGTTCTGATCCAACTTGCTTCCTTTTATCTTGTGAAGGGATAGTATTCGGAGGCTCGATCCTGATATTCGGATCCCATTCGCCGGGCGGTAATACGGTTACCTGCAAAGTACAACCAAAGTGATCATATAATATTTGCATACAGAAATAGTGCCTCATTGAATTTAATTTATGAAAGCAATATGAAAGCATAATATTAACGAAAAATCAATTAGAAGGTGACTGAAATCATCTTCAGTTTTCGAATTCGTTCCCTTATGGAAGCATTATGTTGCATAAATGAATGCACGGGTATATCGCCATCGATCAATTCATTTACGACGAATTGAAGGATCCGTTCATTAGTTCAAACATCAACTGCATTACGGATGATTACAAAATCGATTA